>JARHVA010000105.1:6112500-7600000 GCA_037957365.1 Torreya grandis | reverse complement strand
AACCTATAATATCATAGTTCATTATTCATGAGTACAACTACTCAATTACAAACAACTAGTCATGTTAAATAAAGTCATAATTTTCACAAATACATAATCTTTCATTTTAACAATTTTTTATCTTTTTAGGTTTGAAAACATATATAATTAGTGTTCTATTATTCATAAATATATGACTTATTTTTGATCTATAAGTAAAACTATAAATTAAGCACTCATCACATGTATTATTATATATGTATATGCACTTATACATATTATTATACTCATAATACATACCATACACAAGCTTTTAATGTATAATATACAATATATTATCCATTAATCATCAATAAATATCAGTGGAATATGTTATAGTATACTAATCATTAAAAATACACATAGTCCACAAATATACTAACCCTTAACCACTAGATCAATATTTAGTAATACATTATGAGTTACATTGTCTAGTAATATAAGTATACTTATGAATGAAGAGTTTTTATATATAGTATATTAAATAGAGATGGTGCAATCAATATGGTATTTAATATAGTATTTTTACCCATTGAACTCACACCTATATATATTTGATTTGGATTATACTCACATAAAGTACCTAAAAATCCATAAATAAATATATAGATGCACTTGGCATGGTTTTCACTTTACTCCCTCAATTGATACCTTTTACATGTATTATTTATATACATCATTGTTAAATATATATTAATATATATTACTACTCTTATAATTCCACAAATACATATTCAAATAGTATATACATTATTATGTAGTGGGGAATTGTGTATATCCTATTAAGTAGATCTCATAGCATACCAACATGCCATTAATTATATTTAGTCAAGATTTAATTATATTATATTATTATAAAACCCATTATATCCAGATCAATTTATATGATGATATAATTAAATGGTATATGTAAATCCATATATAGATATCTAGATATCTATTTACCATCTCCACTTGAAACCATTATTTGGTGTAAATTACATCAATAAACATGTACATATAACATGAGTGACCAGGTAAATAACTATATCTTATGAAATGCAAATATACATTATTTCTAAGAAAATTTCTATAATTATTTTGCTAATTTCCTTAGATTTCCTATAGTTATTTAATTTCACTAGATTAACAATTTGAGATTATGCTTGCATAAGGATTTGTTTGTACAGAAACACCTTGCATATATTAATTACTAAGTTAGTAGAACATATATATATAAAACCTACAAAATTCACCTAAAATAAAACAAGAATTACCAAGACACTTTTTTATATATATAAGATACATAATAAGCAATTATAGCCATATGATACAAAAAATCATAAAAAAATATCATTTTGATTTATAGCTCTGATATCCAATAGTCTAAATAATATCAAGACACTTATAGCTATTATATTATAGATTGTTATAATACCTAATTTCATATTATACATGTTAATAAATTACACATTATGTGGAAATTTTAAGATATTATTATGATCTTCTAGAATATCAAGACACTTAATATTCTCTTCTCTATAGCTAGAATATCAAGAATGTTGAATTGTTAGATCGAATATGTAGTATTATACACATTGTCTATAGTTATGATCTACTAGAATATCAAGACACTTATAGCTATGATATTTCACATTATAGACAATTATTTTAAAAAAAAAAAAACTCATATTCTGAAAAAGTGATTATAACTCTATTAATTTTCATCTAAGCATTTTTGTCCAAGAGATTATCAAGACACCTGTTAACCTATAATACTTGCTTAAATATATCACCATACTTATATAGTTTAATTTCCAAATACATATTGTATAATATAAAAATTTAAGATATTTGTAATCAGATATAATTTGGTGCTATATTAACTTATAATTTAATTGATATAATTGATTTTGGATTGTTAAACATGCCCCTAGGGTAGAGATGGCTTGCTAAGCTTGACTAAACATTTAACAAAGTTTAAACACATAGTAACCATTATCACCAATAATAGAAATGAGCAACATGATTATGTATTTGAGACAACAAACCAATTCATTATCATGCATGCTTATGACTATATTATTTAAAATGACTATATAATAAACTTAAAGCATGATAATTAAATGCATTACATAATGAGCAATACAACTATTATCAAAAATATAGTTACAACAATATATATAATAGGTAACTTATCTATATTTTAACATATTTCTTTTTCCTAAAACTATTTTATAGAAATATAGATTATTCATAGATTAATAAATAATATTACATATAGATTATGATAACTCATAATCTATTATATTTATACAATATGTAAAATGTTTATAAAAACTCACACAGTTCACTACACAAATTAAACACCAAAAATTGCAAAATTTTCCTAAGTTAAAATATAAAAACATCATCAACCTCTTTGACATTAGATGATAACAAATATTACTTATTTCTATGCTCTCTTTACTCCAGTATTTCATACTCTCTTCTCTTCTTCACTCTTTTATCTTCTCATTTTTTCCCTCTCTTCCATGCTCTATTCTTCTTCACATAATTCTTTTTCTTTTTTCCCAAATGTACCCTAGTTTAATTTTTTCTTTCCTTGCAAGAATATGGTGCTTATTTAAAGTTTCCTTCTTGATTTCTTTTTGTGTTTTCTTTTATTCCATGATTTTTCTCTTTTTATGTTTTTTCTTTTATTTTTCCTAGATATATAATTCCTAATTCACTTTTATTATTTATGTATTTTTTAAATAAAATATATTTTATTTATTTTATAACAATATGACTTAAAAATAAATAACATCTTAAAATAAAAGATAGTAATGATTTATTAATATATGACAAATATAAGGTCAATTACATTCCATCATTAAAAGTGGTAAATATCATGTTATTATTCAAACCTAATTAAAACAACCACAACACAAAACCCATAGGATTAATTCCACATAATCATTAAACTAAGATAACACATAATTAGTATGTGTAATCAATTATCTAAATATATACAATCATCAAAATGTACTAATTCTAACCATTCAAATATTCATATAACATGTACTAACTAATGTCATGTGTAGGGTTATATCCATTCCTCTATCATCCCCCAACATGTCTATCTACATCACCCTCTTTGATGATGTTCTCCTTACATCATACTCTAAGGTATGATTCTCTCCTATGTTCATCTCATGATAAGAATGTAGTTAGTCTATAACATCATGAAATATTTCATAAAATAGTACTAAATAACAAATCAACATGATCACATTATAAATAACATAGAATATGACTAAATAATAATAATTCAATCATGAATTCAAAGAAAAATATATATGTCCCAAAATAGAATATGAATTATAGCTTAATCAAATAATAATAAAATCAAATCACCAACTATAAATTTCCACTAATAGTCAAGGAAGTTTTCCTTGTAAGGAATCAAGATGTAACATACTTCCCCCCTAAATCTTGTCATCATCTCGATGACAATTATTCAAACATAAGTTATGAATTAATAACATTATTCAGTAGAAAAATAACATAGTATGAATTATCAAATCAAGAAAATAAATGTGAAAATCACTTGTAGAACTCATCATAGTCCTCCCAAGTAGTATTATCCTACGATTATTGGTCCCATAAACCTTGTACTGTGACATCTCCCTACTATACAAATAAATAATTGAGTGTTAATTACTCTAATTAGTTCTACCATGACCACCCTAAGATATATAACTTGTAAAGAATTCTAATCTAACACATGTGAAGGATCAGCTTTATACTTTTTAAGATAAGAGATATAGAAGACATTATGCAATAGAGATAGGGTTGGTGGTAATGAAAGCCTATTCACTATAGGATTGACCAATTTCTAACACCTCGAAGGGTCCCACATATCTTAGTGATAGTTTTGTTGACTTCCTCAATTTAATCAAGGTTTTTTATGACTTAAGCTATAATGATACTTTATCACCTACTAAAAATTGCCTATCTATTCTATTTAGATTAGCATAACTCATTTTCCTATCATTGGTCTCAACCAATCTCTACTTGATTAATCTAATTTGATATTCCATTTTTGAAAGCATCTTAGGTCTAAAGACTACCATGTCTTCTAACCTATCCTAACTTATTAGTGTCATGCACCTTCTTTCATATAATGCTTCAAATGGTGCAATCTTCAAAGTTAATTAGTATAAGTTGTTGTAAGCAAACTCAACTAATAGAAGATAATATTCTCACTTGTACTTCTAATCCATGTAATACATATAAATAAGATCTTCTAACACCTAATTAACTCACTTAATCTAACCATCAGTCTATGGATGATATACAGTGTTAAAGTTTAATTTCATACCCAAAGTTGAAATGAGAGTTAACCAAAATCTAGAAGTCATCTTAGGATCATGATCTAAACTGATATATATATATATATATTTAAATACATGTAACCTATACACTTCCTTTACAAACCTATTTATAAGAGTGGGTGTATTATTAGTCAAATTAATAGGTATAAAATGAGATACATTGGTTATTTTTTACAACTATAACCACGATCATGTCATGCATGCTCTATGAAAATGGTAAATTTAGATAAAGTCCATACTGATCACTACCACATCCAATTTAGTATATCATGTGAATATAACAAACCAACAAGATGCACATGTTAATATTTCACTCACTAACATTCTAGATGATGTGATACAAAGTCCACCACATCTTTCTTAATTACCTTATAGCATTAAAATGGTCTAAGCTCTAGCATAAACTTGGTTACTCCTAGATTTCCTAAATATGGGGCATTGTGCAATTCTTTTAGCACTATGCTTCATAAATTCTCTCAATCTAGCACATACATCCTTCTATTGTAACATAAAATAACATCACTCTCTAATATGAATATTTTATACCTAGGATTTTAAGCATTCTCAAACAATGATCTCCTAGTTTGATCATAAAATTCATCTCCTATCAAGAATTCAATCACTTGATCCCTAAAAGTACTCCTGATAGTAGCCACAATTGTCATGTACCTTCTACAATTTAGGGCATCAACTACTCTATTTTCTTTGCCTTTGATATAGTTGATATCAAAATCATATTCAAATAATAAATATAGCTAGCATCTCTAATGATCAATCATATTTGATTTGGTGAAGATATATTTGAGTCTCAAGTTATTGGTCTTGAGCTCAAATGGTTTTTCCAATAAGTAATGCTACTAAAATTACAAATTGTGGACAATTGTTGCAAGTTCTGGGTCATTAGGGGCATAGTTCACCTCATAAGGCTTCAACTTCCTTGATTCATAATCTACCATTACACCATCCTAGATAAGGCATCTTCCTAGTCCATCCTTACATGCATCTACAATCACTAGAAATTGACCATTGGGGTAATGAACTATTAACACCGGTGTTAAAGTAAGCCTTATTTCTAATTCCTAAAAAACTAATTCACACTTATCTAATTAGATAAAACATTAGTTATTTCATTGTAGAGAGGTAATTATATTAGCTATCTTAGAAAAATTTAGAATGAACTTCCTATAATAGCCTACGAATCCCTTGAAACTTATTACCTCATACACATTATTTGGCACTAGCCACTCCATAATGGTTCTTATCTTTGACATATCTACTAAAATGTCATTTACAAAGATAATATGTCCCAAATATTGTACTCTTTCCTAGAAAAATGCACACTTAAAAAATTTGTAATATAACTTGTTCTTCCATAACCATTTTAAAACCAGTTCTAGATGTTGAAGATGCTCCTCTTCATTCTTAAAGTATATAAGAATTTCATCAAGAAAAAATAAAACAAAGTGATCTAAATAATCCCTAAACACACTATTAATGAGATTCATAAACATTTCCATAGAATTTTTCAGCCTAAATGGTAACATTGTGAACTTATAGTGCCCATAATGAGTTCTAATTGTCATCTTTGAAATATCATCATCCCTTATCCTTAGATGATGGTATCCCACTCTAAGATCAATCTTATAAAATAGTGTTTCCTCTCACATTTGATTGAATAGATCATGTATATTAGGTAGTGGATACCTATTTTTCATAGTTACCTTATTCAACATTATATAATCAATGCAAAGTTGAAGATTACCATCCTTATTATTGACAAAGACAACTAGTGTACCCCATGATGACACACTTGGCCTGATCAACCCCTTTGACAACAATTCCTAGAGTTGAGCCTTCAATTCAGCCAATTTAGTGTTTGTTATCTTGTATGGTGTCTCAGACTATGGTTATGATACAAGTATGATATCAGTAGATAAATCAAACTCATGTTTATGAGTTAATCTTGGAAATTCTTTTGAAAACACATCATGAAAATTACTAAGGAATGGATATTCTTTGAGAGATGGTTCCTTAGATTCCTCCATTTCATTTATCCTTAAATGTTTGGAATCATTTTCCTTGAGCCTTATTTAGTTTCATAGAATAAATTTACCTTAGATTCAAATATCTTTTCTCACTCTAAATTTGTGTCTGATTTCTAAAATTTTCCAGACACTCAACCTTCTCTAGGTAGCAGTAAACCTTGGCCTTATGTTTCGTAAGTTAGTTGACTAATAGGATCACATCATATGACCCTATTGATGATACATGTAGATCCACTATCATTATGAATTTGAGTAACCTAATCTCTATTTCAACTAAACACTTATCAACTATGACTTTTGAATCATTCCCATGTTATACCAACCATGCATTTTCCATTACTCCAGCTATTATAGATAACTTTCTAGGAATTTTAAGATCTATAAAACATTCTATAACACCTATATCTATAAAAATAAAAACTAGATGTCCAAATAAATTACCTAACTACTCTATGGGTTAATCTTAGAATTTGGCTTGTTGATTGTCAATTGTTTCATGAACATGTTGAAAATTTCCTTATACTATAATAGGACCTTTGTTATTTGACTTATCTTAGGTACATTCATGAGCATAATGGTCACCTCCACAAATGAAGTAACCTCTAGCTAGTCCTTTCCTATCAGACTATTGGTTTCCCTTGAAACCATCTTTGAAACCATTGCCTAATTTATTGTTACTTGAACCATTATTAAATTTGGCATTCTAATTTTTGAATTGCTTCCTAGATTCTCCACTCTTCTACTTCTATTTATTCTTTTTGAAAGTTGGTTTAGAACTTCCAAAAATTTTCCTAAACTTATACCTTGCTTGTGCAAGAGATTTAAAATTTTGTTCCTATTTGAATACCTTATAAAAGACCTGATCCATGGTATAAGGTATATGAATTTACACCTCTTCACCAATATGGAATTTCAATACCATGATGAACTTCCTAATTCTAAACCTCTCATCTACCTGGTACCGAGGTACATACTTTAGAAGTTTAGTGAATTGTTCCCATTACTATTCAAAAATAAGTCTTTATACTTTATATTATATAAATATTAAAGCTTTTAGTCAAAATATAACTATGGAAGCCACCATGATCTGAAAAATGTCACAAACTACTCCCAAGTAGTGGTGGTCAAGTTAGGATTCATTTCCAACTTATTGTTGGTCCACCATGTAGATGCTTCACCAACCAAATGGTATGATACCTAAACTATTTTAGTGACCTTAGGATAGTTTAAAATTTTAAAATACTTCTCCATATTATTTAACCATGCTTCATCTCTATCACCCAAAATATTTTGATCAAACTTAGATGGATGCACCTTCTTTATATCTCTAGCCAATTTTGTGGCTAACTATACTCTCATATCCTAAAGGTTTTCTTACTCAACATGATGTTATTTAGGTTCATCTTGATGTTATTCTTCTTCATGGATATGAACCTATTGCTTCAAGTCTAAAATTCAATCCTTGGTTTCATTCATGGATATGAGAATATGATCTAACTTTGTTGCTTGTTCAACAAAAAATTAGTTTGGATCAAACAGAGGGTTACTATCATTGATATTTAAAGGACCCTATCTAAATACTATGGATTTCACCATTAGCCTCTTTGGTAAATAAAAGGACAAAAAAACCTTAATTGACTCATTAAATCCTATATTCTGAGCCTTATCTATGATACCACATGTAATATCTCCATTAGGATCCACTTAAAAATATGTGAATTTTATTTTTTTAAATAATGTATTACTTCATTATATTACACCAAAAGAATATAATTAGTGATATAGATAAAATATTCTAATTATTATAAAATTAAAATAATAATATGGCATCTATCCATCACTGACCACCATCATCATATGAAACACATCATAACTAAATATAAATGTAATTACAAATATCCAGCCATGGCTAGTATAAACATACAACCACTACTATAAATGTAAAATAAATAAATAATTAAATTTCATCATAGATAATGTTTAAAAAATAATAAATATAATATAATGTATAAGATATAGGATACATGAATCCATTGAGCATGATTTCCTTGAACTCTAGTATCTATCACAATCTCAAGTGTCATCTCCAAATAAGTACTATTATGGGGAGGGAGAGCATCATCCAAGTTATTTTCTACACCATCCATAGACCATTTTCCCCCCAAATCCCCCATTAGATAATGGCCCTCCCTTCATGGATGAGTAGATAGTGATGGTACATGAATCTAGAGAGATAAGCTAGTACCCATGTGTTGTATGATTTCTAAGAATATGTAGTATACCATAGAAAAATTCATTTTAACATGATATCACACAAACATGTAAATAATACATATGAAATAAAATTATCTAACATTACTTTGGACAAAGTTTTTAATAGTTATTGATCTCTAGGATAAGTCAATTTCATACACACCACTTGATCAGATTACCTTCATTCGGCATTGGTGATGCTAGTAAGCGAGTGAACTTCATCTCTTTAATTACCTGGAACCAACAATGTAAGATTTGGTTAATATAAATATAAATAATATATTAATATAGATTACTTCCTAATAGTAGGCATAAAATAAACTAAACATAGGAATAATCAAAATGCATACATTTATTCCATCAAATGTATGAATGAATCTCCATAATATCATTTATCCCAGAAATAATAGGCATAACAATTATAGTTTTCACCACCCATGTATAATATATATTTAAGCTACAATTTTCTAATTCCTATAATTAGTTTCAAATATAATTCATTCTATGACAACCCATAATATCATATTTCATTGTTCATGAGCACAACCACTCAATTACAAACAAATAGTCAAGCTAAAGAAAGTCATAATTCTCATGAATACATAATATTTTGTTTTAACAATTTGTTTTCTTTTTAGGGATGTATACATATATAATTAGTGTTTTAATCTCTAAAAATATGACTTAGTTTTGATCTATCAATAGAACTATAAATGTAGGCACTCATCACATGTATTACTATATATGTATTTGCACTTGTACATATGATTACAATCATTGTATGTAGTATATACAAGATTTAAATGAAATAATATACAATATACTATCCATTAATCCTTAATAATAGTCACTGTACTATGTTATAGTAAACTAGTCATTAAAAATACACATAGTCTAGAAATATATTAACCATTAACCACTAGATCAATATTTAGTAATGCATTATGAGTTACATTATCTAGTAATATAAGTATACTTATGAATTAAGAATTTTTATACACAATATGTTAAAAAAAGATGGTACAATCAATATGGTATTTATGTAGACATCAAAAATACACACACGATGGTTCCAAATGTTAGAATTCCCTTAAACCACTTCAAGACCCCTTTGGGTCCCCAACTTGACCATTTGACCTCAAACCTACCTAGCCCTAGTTAGATTAACTTGCTAATTGAACCCACATTTTAACCCATCATTACCTTGGCCCTCAACCACCGATGGTCAAGTTACACCATCTAAACCAACTCAACTAATCCTTCACTCTGACTTTCTTTTCTATAATTAGAATGTCTAATTTGGATGTGAGCTCATGCATGTCAAAGTTAAAATTAGACAGTAAGTTAGACCCCTTGTTAACATCTTATTGCACCTCTCCTTCTTTGATTATAATAAGAGAGGAAAAAGAGTGAAAATGATCCATCCATGACTTCAAGAGATTTTTCATCTAGATTTTCTTTGTAGGTCACTTCTTCCAACAATCTAGTGATCTAGCCATCATAACATAGAGCCAACTTGTCATCACCCCTCAGTTGATATCTAAGTACCATTACTCTACTAGAATCATGCTAGACTCCATCAATGATCCAACCACCCAAACCATTCATTTGATCAATCTTCATCAAGATAAGTAATTATTTTTGATTTGTCAATTACTTTGTTTCAATTTTTCAAATAACCCAACATAAACCAATCTCCTAGATTGCCTTTAGTGGTCCTATCAATCTAAATTTTTATCACCCAAACCCAACACATAGTAACTTCTAATGTTTTGTCTAATTATTGATGGTTACCTTGACCATCGACGGTATATCTAACCATTGACTATGACCTCAACCATCACTAGTCACCTCAACCATTGATGGTCACATCAACTACTGATGATCACTATGGTAGGAAATAACAACAAGCTATTTTTTCCCACTTACCCTTAACCAAATCCAACTTTATTTTTGTTTGCCTATTTATAGACCCCTAACCCACTTTCTGAACCACATCCAAACTATTTAGCATTAGTATTGACTCACTTATTTCTATATTAGTCATTTTGGTCTATTTTTTTTATCAAGTAATTCTTGTATTTGATTTCAGTACCTTTTGATTATTGATGTAAGTAATTTATCTTCTATTTTCTAAACTTAATTTTTTTAAAGTGTAGATTGATAACCTCCAAGGAATCTTGTGATTCTTGGATCTATCTTGATAGTAAATCCACCCAACTATATATCTAACCAACCATTTAATTTAGTGATCTTATTTATAGGTCATTCCTCCCAAGCCAAAGAGGAGATCTCTATAATCACCTGATTCAATGTGTGCACAACCAAATAAGTTTTTCAACCATACCCATATCTAGTTTCTTTCCATTTTCCTCTCTTATAATATAAGCTACAACTATCTAAAACATTATGGCATGCCAGGTGGGACCCTTTAATCTCTACTTGGGTTTGTTTTGTTTACATATACATGCTCTTCTCCCTATTATATGATCATAAACAAAATTAAAAATTCTTTTGGGTTTAAAATCAACTACATACATTGGTTTCTTATAATTTTAGCTCACTTAGTTAAATTAAAGCAAAGTAATTCAATAATAGCATCACTTTTATTTCACACACTAAACCAAAACCACCTAAATCAATCAGACATCTAAACAACTTGACATAAGGCACGACTAAGATTTCATCACCTAGTAGTCACCTTACCCTTTCCTAGTGATCCTACTTGAAGGCCATTACCAAGGGGAGAACTAACTTAGCTCTTTAGTTGAGTATAAACTCTAGAAATTGGTATATATTGGCTAAGCACCTAACACCCTTATCACTATGGTGTGTGAAGTGAGGGGGTAGGCCCCAATACCAAGCCATGTATTTGTTTCTAATACAAATCATTTTGAGATCCTAAACACAACCTAAAACCAACCATAGACTTCTTTTCTAGTACCTACCCTACAAGCCAATTTCAATAACATAATTTCTTACAAAGCTTAAGGCATAAACAAAAAGAAATATTAAAAATAACTATAGGACTTAACATACTTTATAGTGTGTGTTAGATTTCATCACTCATTTCTTATCTTTTCTCTATTTGAGTGGTGAGATTGTTTTTGTATTCTCTCTCCCTTATCTTGTATAGTTCTAACTCATCAGCAACAAAAGAATCTTGCAAAACAAAACCCATCACAAAACCAATCAACATCTACCTCTTCATCCATGGAGTACATCTCTAAACCAAAAGACTCTCCTCACCCTTAGGGAAGTCCATCTATCCCTTGGGTAGTTACCTAAGGAGATACAAACTTTACCACTTTCTTAAATAACAACTATGTGGCCCTTTAGCATTATCTCAACACCATGTCTTACCATACCCCTACTTTAGTTCCACCTATGGACCCACCTTATGGTAAGCCTTACCACCTTATTGGGAACCCTTATATTACCATAGTCACCACCTAACCATTGACTAATCAAGAATCTTCCTCTACCAATAACCCTTTGATACTACTATGGAAAACTAACTTTCCCAACAAACCAACACCCTTATACCTTCCACCCTCACCAACAACTTCTCTACCCTAGGATTAACCCAATCATTAACCACTTATGCTCCCCTCACCATGGGAGAACATAATAATAGCATTTCCAACATTATTTTTGCTACCCCTAATCCATTAGTCACTACTACACTTCAAACTATTTTGGTGTCTATACCTTTTACCTTACCACCAATCAATACAAAGGTCACCACCCTTCTTTTAGTTACAAACCCAACTAAAGCTCCTACCCAACCCACCTTAACCTCTCGATAGGTTCTCATCACACCCAAC
This sequence comes from Torreya grandis, assembly GCA_037957365.1. Classification (NCBI taxonomy): domain Eukaryota; kingdom Viridiplantae; phylum Streptophyta; class Pinopsida; order Cupressales; family Taxaceae; genus Torreya; species Torreya grandis. The sequence goes on along the minus strand of JARHVA010000105.1, from coordinate 7,587,499 downwards.
CTATCTTACATCCCTAACCTACAAGTTTATGTACCTATACCCACTACCCAACTACTTACATCCACCTACCCCTACATGGTATCTACCCATCCACTTATGTCTACATATCAATATGTGGAAACTCCTCAACCTCCTACCAATTATCAATATGTCACCCAACTATATACACCTTAAAATCTTTCAGTTACATAACCCCAAATGGATCTAATGAAATTTTCTCATGGATAAAATGACTACCTTAGAGTCATCTATCTCTAGTTCTCAAAACATCATATCATATGACCAGATCGATAATGAACCCATTCACTGATCTATCTTTATCAAACCATATCCTCCTCACTGGGAACTTTCCAAGTTTTTTAAATTTCAAAATAAGGAGGATCCCTAATAGCACATCAGGTCATTTAGGCATGCATGTTATTTGATTTCCTATGATGGTTCCCTCCTTCTTACCTTCCCCATGTCCCTATTTGGTCTAGCATTAAACTAGTATAGTGCCATAACCAAACATTCTCTCTTCTCCTTCACCCAGCTGGCCCAAAATTTATTAAATCAATTTTCAATAAACATCTCAAAGAAAGTCTCCATCAGTAACTTTTACTCTATCCAACAATTTGATGATGAATCTATTGCCAATTTTGTAGCCCATTAGAAGAGCCTAATCAATCAACTTTCCCTGTATTTACACCTACCTGAACTAATAGAAGTTTTTACTTATGCTTTTGCCAAGCACATATCTTCTATATTACATATCTATATTTTTAGAACCTTTGATGAGGATTTTACAATGATGTCTAAGCTAGAAAATAGAGCCATTGATGAAGGAAAGTTATATTTGAAAATAAAAACTCTACCTATAAAACCAATGAGGCTTCTTCCTCTAAACCAAGTAAGCAAAGTAACATTAGGACCAATAGAAAGGGAACTAAAATTTTTATTATCCTTAAGACATATTCTCCACCATCTATCAATTAACCAAACTCTTCTAACTCTTCAAATAAAAACATAATAAACCAAAATTGAAACAATCATAATCAATTTATTCTATTTGGGGAATCTTATGCTTCAGTCTTAGAGAAGTTTCTAGAATATAATATCATATGAATTCCTCCCATCAAACCCCCTCAATAATTTGATTCTTATCATATTTTACCTATATGGTACAACATGAATGACCTATGTGATTTTCATCAAGTAGTGGGGCATGACATTAGTAGATGTAATAACTTCAAAAATGCTGTCGAAACCCTCATTGACAAGGGGAATTTTGTGTTGGACAACCCAAAGGCACCTCTAAAATAAGTTCTTAACATTTTTATAAAACCTTTTCCCAATCATGTAACCATTAAAAATGAGAGCAATAAATCTAAGTGTTCTCATGATGCCCATACTATCAATATGATTCTTGACATGCTCATTGTTGAAGAACCTACCACCCAATCTACCTATTCATCACCCTTTCCACTTATTGAGGTAGTGGAGTTACCTTCTCTATATTTGGAGACCCAAAATAAGAAATTAACCTTTTCCCCTCTTCCACTTATTTAGGTAGTGGAGTCATCAGCCCCTCCTTTAACTGACATACTTGATCAAGTAACCATCACCACTTTACCTTCTCCCTCAAGTACCAAACAATTCACTTCCCCTTTGGAGATCATTCCCAAGGAAGAAAACACTACATATTCACCTCCCATAAAAGAACCACCCGTAGAAACCTTACATCCTTTGATTTAGGAAAAGGATGAGGTCACCATTCCCCTTTCTCAACCTATGGGTTTATCTTTTGATCCCACTACCCAGGGAATAAGACTAGTCTATAAACCATTCTCTAGACTAGTTCAAAGATTGGATTTTAGCTCCAAACTTGACAAAGATCAACCCAACTTTTGGAAACAATTGGGGCTCCCTTACATCATCAAATAGGAACCTCTAACCACCTCTTTTATGGACTAACCCACCACTTATACTATCCAACCCACTATCATATCAACCCAACCAATTGACATCTATACCAAACCAACCAAAACCCTTCGAATCTTCCCTACATAGAACCTCAATCATCCATCATTAAAGCTAGAGCTAGCTTCATTAGACTAACCAACCAAGCACCAAACCAAATCAACTAAGGAGATAAAACCAACAAAAGGTTAGAAGGCCAGGGTTTTACCCCCGTCAACCTTACACTTTGTATTGGGGCTTGACCTTTATACGTTGGTTAAGAAAATTACTATTTCAACCAAAACCCAACCACCACTTTTGGTTACCCAATCACTCTTGATTTCTAACATGTCCATATTCATCGATCCATCAATAACCAAACTACCTAAAACCTCCTACCTCCAAATTATCAACTCCCACCTTACAAAAACCAAAACCATCAACTAAGAACACTACCCTACCCAAAACTTCTATCACCAAACCCATTTCTAAAAATATTTCCATCTCACTAACCAAATTCAAAACCTCTAAATCCTCTCCATATTTAGCTAAGTCCTACTCAAATATTTTCCAAAGGTTATTAAAATCTTCTTGCTTGACCTTACCCTCTATCAAACCATGTGATCCTCTAGGTACAAAACCATCTGGTATAATGACCACCAAGTATGCTCATATCATAAGACACTCATACATGACATGGATAAATTTAAATCTCTCTAAACCATAATCAATCATCTCTATAATGAGGATGATCTATTAATAAATGAACCTCCCACAAACCTGCTACCAATCCAATAAACAAAAACCACTACTTAATGCCTACCTACTCCCCCACTCTCACCTTAGAGTGATGAAGAACCAAACCAATCTCCTACCCCAACTCTTCCCTCTATCCATATTATCCTTGTGGTCATAAGAGCACAACAAAAGGATAATGAGAAGGATAAGGTGTCCATCCCATGGACATACCCATATTCCACCTCCCAACCAAGTCAATTTTAGACACTTCTAACTTCATCCAAACCCATGGTATATATTTTGGGTACCTCTCAATCTAACCCCTGTAAATCAATCATAAGAGTGGTGCTCAAACAAATTCACCAAACCCTGACAAAAATGAGCTTATATGAGTTGATTTCTACCTCACCTCATCATCACCAAGTAATGATTGAAGCATTATGATCAATAGAGGTCCAACTTAGAGACCCTCAACCTCTGGTAGCCTTTGTTGGCACTCTCTAAATCTTCAACCTTATCATCTTCAAGGATTTATTAATACCTTCTATCCACATTAATGATCTAGATCCCCCTATTTTCATCATTTCCTACATCAACTAGACCCACATAAAATGGGTCATGATTGATGGGGGATGCAAAATTAATAGCATCTCCTGTCATGACTATGATCAGCTTAAATTACCTAATAATGTCATGCCTAAAACCTTGACCATCCTCTAATCCTTCAATGACACAATGGCCACTACTCTAATAACTATTGTCCTTCATATCCATTTAATACCTCACATGCTCCCCAAACTCTTCTATGTAGTGGACGGTTAATTCTAGTATAATGTTTCATTATGATGAATTTGGATCTACTTCATGGGTTGTGTACCCTTCACCCTTCATGATTACATAAAAATTTAGCGTGAAGGTCAATTTATCACCATACAAGCTAACCCAAGTCCCTTTTCATCATGAAACATGACTTATCAACCTAATGACATCCTCATATCTATATCTAGCACACTCTCATTGACCAAGGACAAACCCTCAACCATAAAAAAGGAAGCCATTTTATCTTCTTCCAATGAGGCATCTTCTAGCTCATTGAGCCCTTTGGATTAAATACCTACTATAGACCCCTTTAAATCCATGTTCAAACATCTTTCACTTAGGGAATACCACCTCTTAACCCTTGATTCTTTCCCTACTCCCCATGAGTATGATCCCAATATCAGAGCCATTATTCCCTTTGTACTTTCAAAATATCAAACCCATTTCATCTATGAGGGCCTTGACAAACCACTTGATGCTTTAGCCGCCTCCTTTTCACCTTGAACATTCACCTCTAGATTCTCTTATTTGGAAAACCTAGACTTTGCCAATACATACCTCCATAGGTGTGCTTGGAAAGTATTTGGTCTTGGGCAATATGAGCATGGCCCACATGAGTTGATTTCAATTGAGACTAAAAATCCTCATGATAAACATGGCCTCAGATTAATTCTTCCCAAGCAAAAGAACACCAAACCACTTATCACCACCATTATTGAGGAAGACATCCCTTCCTCACCAACTTCACCTCTACCTAATTGTGAGGATGATGACACCATCCCACCTAAAAAATTTTAATCAACATGATCAGCCTCAAACCCCTAACTTATCAAAAGGAAGGGGAAATTGTAACCATCCCTTTAACCCATCCTAAGATGATAGGAGATGACTCTCCTACCATTAATAATGTTCAATTTTAGGATGATGATTCCATTCTCACCTATCTTGGTGCCCTAGATTCATCCACCCATAAATATCTTCCTCCTAAGACTTTGACCATGTTCAATGAATCCACCATGGATATCAACTTGGGCACTCTAAACAACCCATATATAGTTAAAATTGGTCAATTGCTAAATTCCAAGGAACTTCAAGACTTTTCCTCTTTCCTCCAAGACCACAACATAAAATTTGCTTGGTATTATAATGGCGTGCTAGTAATTGACCCATCTATTACCACTTATAACATATGATGCCAAGCCCATCAAGTAGAAACTTTAACAAATGCACCTTTACATAGCCATTCTTATCAAAAAAGAGATTTAGTGTCTCCTATCTATAGATTTCATTCAACCCATTCATTACCCCCAATGGGTCTTGAATGTCATCCCTATCATCAAATACATAGGGGAACTTTACATCTGTGTGGAATTTCATGACCTCAATCTTACTTGCCCCAAGGATGACTTCCCTCTACCAAGCATTGACCAACTAGTTGTTCTTACAATCAACCAATAGATGTTATCTCTCATAGATGGGTTTTTATGTTACAATTAGATCCTAATTTCCCCCAAAGATCAGTACAAGACCTCTTTTATCACCCCATGGGGGACCTTATGTTATAAGGGCATGCCTTTTAGACTAAATAATGATGATGTAACCTACTAATGTGCTATTACCTACATCTTCCATAACCTTATCCACAAAATTGTTGAGGACTATGTGTATGATCTTCTTGGGAAATACAAATATCATAAGGATCATTTAGCCATTCTCAAAATCATCTTTGAGTACCTCATATGTTACCATGTCCACCTTAACCCCAAGAAGTGCATTTTAAGGGTCTTGTTAGGAAAGCTCCCTAGCTTTTTTATTTCCCTTTAGGGAATCTAAGTATATCTTACCAAAATCAAATCAATCCTTAAGATGCTTCCTCTAATCAACCTAAATCAACTCTATAGTCTACAGGGGAATCTCCAATCCATTCATCGCTCTATCTCCCAACTCTTAGATTGATGCCAACCCTTTTATCTCATCCTGAAGAAGGTTGTCTCTTTTAAGTGGAAAGATGATTATCAAAAGGCATTTAATTCACTCAAAGAGTACCTTTTGTCTCGACCTATCCTCTCCCCTCCTAAGGATGACCAACATTTCTACCTTTATATCTCTACCACTAACCACTCCCTAGGGACAATGCTTGCTCATTAGGATGAACACAAAGAGTAAGATATCTACTACATTATCCACATGCTTTTAGATTATGAGACTTGGTACACCCTTATAGAGACACTTTGCCTATCCCTGGTCTTCATATCCACCAAACTTTGCCACTACCCTCTTAACCACAAAACCTATGTTAGAACCAATATTGACCCACTCAAGTATATGCACTCCAAGCCATACCAAAACTAATGTATGGCTAAATGGCCCATGATTTTAACTAAGTTTGACATTGAGTTTTTTTTTATAAAAAGTTAATTGAAGGGAAATTTATTGTTTACCGATTGGCCACATCACCTTTATAAAATAATCAACCTCCTCTTGAATTTTTTGATGAGTCCATCATGACCCTCTCTTAGGTAGACTTCACCTATCAAGTAACCATGTTCTTTGATGGATAAAAGTTTTAGCATTGTGGGGGAGCTAGTATCATCCTTATTCCCTTCATAGAGAACATCTTCATATATCCTTCAAGATATATTTTGAATGTACCAACAACATGGATGAGTAAAAATCCCTACTAATATGCCTCCAAATTGCATTATCCTTGGGATTCATAAAAAACAAAATCTTTGATGACTCCCAACTTATGGTCAATCAAATAAATAGCTATTACTAGTGTAAGAATGATGTTTTTTAATAGTACAAACAACTAGTTGATGAACTCTCAACATCATTTGAACACTATCATATCTAATCCACCTTGCAGTCTATCAAAAGTTTCTTGACACCATGGCTTCCCTCATCTCTTAGATCCCATATTCACCCTCTAACTTTAAGATATATGTCATTATACAAAGACTTACCTAGCCTTCCTATGTCAAACCAAACTCTCCCACCATCTTCAATGTGGAGGAGACCCAACCTAATCTTTGTTATTAACAGACCTTTGAATATCTCAACCTTACCATCATTCTTTATGGTCTTTCTAGGTATTTTCTCAAAGAGCATTTATCCATAGTACCTCATATTATACCATTATGGGGGGAATTCTTTACAAATATGACTTTGATGGTCTCCTCTTTTGTTACCTATGTAGTCATGAATCCTCTCATGCTATCAAGGAAATGCATGATGGCATCTATGGGGGATACTTTATTGGTATCACTATAGCTAAACATATCATTTGTCTTAGCCATTACTATCCTACCCTTAAACTAAGACTATTGTGATTATGTGAAAATCTATGTTAAGTGTCAAAAACACACCAATTTGCATCACACACCTAGCCATAGTCTTTATGTATCCATGGATTTATGGCCCTTATCACAATGGGATCTAGACCTTATTGGTGAAATTAACCCCCATTATTCATAACAGCACCATTCTATCATCACCATGATCATGTATTTTAACAAATGGGTAACGGTTATTCCTTTAGTATCAACCAAAACAAAAATGATTATTGACTTTATCAATCATCACATCATCTACTATTTCAATTTTCTTCACAAAATTATTACTGACAATGGAAAATATTTTAAAAATAAGAAAATTTAAGACTTTATGATGCATTTAGTATCAATTTAAGCTTATCCTCACCCTATCACCCTTAATAAAATGGCCTGGTATAAGCCTCTAACAAAACTATTAATAATATGATCACTAAATAGTTAATGCATCTAGTGAAGATTGGAATTTACACATCCCCTTCACCTTATGGGTATATCATACTAGCATTCAAAACCCTACGAGTGCTACCCCATTCTCTCTTGTGTTTGGAGTATAGGTTGTCTTACCTCTCAAAATATAAATCCCATCTCTTTGCATATCTTTATAAGATATCATTTATAAAGATGATTATCACCAACACTGTTTATCCCAACTTGAGCTACTTGACAAGCATCATTCAGTTGGCCTCACCCATCTTCATGTCTATCAAGAGCATGTCAAATGTGATCATAATAAATACCTTAAAGTGTGAGAATTCAATATTAGAGACCTTTTCCTAAATGAAAACTAACATGTCACCAATATGGAGAAAAGCAAGCATGGAAAGTTTGCTTTCAATTGGCTTGGACCTTATATCATAACCCATAAGTATGGATCAAAAGATTATTAGTTATCCTCTCTTTATGGAAACCCAAAACCTAAGCCCCTCAATGCTTTGTATTTATGTCATTTCTTTTGTTAAAGGAGGATCAAAATCACCTTTTATTTAACTTAAGTTCATCCCTTGATTTCAAACCACATTCCTCTCCCTATTTTAGGGTCAACTAATTATAACTAAATCATGTGATTATCCATCACAATCATAATGTAATATTGAATAATGGGTACCATGGCTCTACCCATGGCATGATTCTCATGTTACTTTTCACCCCTTTTCATGGGATGGATTCCCATGATCATTGTCACCTAAACCTCTTTACACCTAATAACTCTTCTTATGCTCTTAGTTTTACCTTCATAAAGGTGATCCTTTAAGCCTATATAATCAATTCTATGTCAAGCAATAACCACACTAAGAAAAAAATCAAAAGTAAAGAAAATATAAATCATGGGTTATTCCTATCATTCTTAGACTAGTCCCTTGAAGGAAAACTATCAATAGGCATTAAACAAAGCACATAAACTTAGACCACTCCCTTGAAGGATGGATAAGTCAAGCATTTGTCAATGCAAGAAATTTCATGAAAGCTTCCTACATTGATCAACTTCCTCAACCCTCCAAGTAAAAAAAAAATTAAAAAAAAGACCCATTATCAAGCAAAATAAAAAACAAAATAATTTTGAAAGCTGTAATTGGCTCTCATAAGTAATAGTTTTGAAAGCTACAATCATCTCTCATGAGTAAAATTATTGCATCAATCAGTTTACACTTTATATGACATAGACTTGTCTATATTGATTCTTTAGTAACCTATAGAAGAGGCATGTTAGTCTCATAAGAAGGTTCCATTTTTCACTCATCTTCCCTTTATACACTATAAAGCAAGGGATTCTAAGCTCACTTGACATAATGTGATTATGACACCTTGTAACCAACTAACAAATTCTAATACAAAGCATTCAAAGGGCTTGTATTCCTTATGCCAATCTAACTTCAATCTTGTTTCAGTCTTTGACGAAGAAGAAGCATCATTCCCTCTTCTTATCATGTCATAACTAGTTGATAGATTCACTAAGGAATTTGTCCCTTGATTATATTCTTTTTCTCACATCTAGTGTTGATTAGTTAACTTACTTTATGTGTTTTATCTTAAGAAAAATAACCATAATCATACCATCATATCAACATGTATCATAAGAAAAAGCATCATCATCAACATATCCATCATCATATCACAATCATAGAATTCATGAGAAAATAAGGCAATAAACCATTTTTACCACATGTATAAATCTAAATAAGGAAACATATACTCATTTAATTTTAGCATAAACATCATCATCATAACAATAAATGTCATAAACATCATCATGAACATAAAACAAATTGAATCTCATCACATGCATAACTAGATGAGTCTACATTAGTATCCATATCCATAACATAAGCTTAATCCATATAACATCATCAATATGCGCATCATACCATAAACATTAAAGAAAACCATGATTGATAAGCAATAAATGAGGATCATATCTATAAATTATGAGTTAATAAAATCATAATGTATATAGTAATACATATATCTCTCTCAAAATGTACATCCGATCACATTAGCACGTAGGCCAGTATCAAAATGATATACAATAAAATATAGTATCCCATAACTATATCATCACTATGCCCCTAGGGTACTACCATCTCTTAGGGAATTATTGCCTCCTATTGCCTATCCTCATGAGGTCCCTACCTATCCACCTATAGAAGTAGCACACTGACCTAGTGGTTAAACGTTAGCACCACCTACCAAACTATATTTTTACTTACCTAATTAAGGCTCATCAAGGCAATATCTTAAAACTATAGCCTAATAATAGCATGTCTCCTCCACCATGGCTAGATACTATGTTATGGGGATAATACCTTATGGTCCTCCAAATGCTATAGCTCCTCCTTTAGTCTATCTTAGGGAGTCTCTCTCTTAGGTGAAAATGGATAGTGAAGCTCTATCATGATCCCTCTCACTCATAATAATAGCCACTTACCCCTATGCTACTACCATTTGACCCTATAAAACTACTACCCGAGCCTATGCTATAGCTATCACCACTCATGTTTATGTACCTTGGGTAACCCCTATACCTATACCTGCTAACCTCTACCATCTAGGCTGAAATTGATATGCTACCTACCACCACCATTACTACCAAAATATACTTTTGCATATAGTGCTTGGTACCATGCAAGGTAACCATCTACAAAAATTGTATTGTCTATCTAGACCCTAGCTAGCAAATCTTCATGATCAAGAAATATTTAGATTGGATGTGGCTTAGGTAGTATAATATTTACATCTTCCTACATATATCTAGTAAATGGACCTAGAATCCCCTATACCAAGCCAAACTATCACCACACCCTATCAAATGGGATGAGCTTCACCTCCATATCCTACCTACTAAGGATCCACCTATAACTCTATAAGGATAATGTGTGTCTCTTGTATCTATCCCACTCTATAAACCTAACATATGGCCTCTAAATCATGTCACCAATAACTAGTGCCTCTAGTACACTTCTAAGCCAATCAATCTCATGCACCCCTCTACCTAATCCTAATAGAGTAAAATCATCCCTCGACCTCATGAATCCAACTATGGGGTCCATCTAGGTATAACCCTCCCATAATAGCTCCATCATACATATATTTCAAATGTTCTCATATGCCTAATAGTGTAGCATGAACTTGATATTGTTTCCATATCTCTTGTGAGCTATAAAACCCCATAGCTCCTTTTATATCTAGACTAAGAGCATAAGAACCCAAACAAATACTATGAAACCTAGAAACATATCAACTATAACCCCTAGTAGTAGATAAAGAGACCTCCCACTACTTAAATCTAGAACAAAAAATTAGGATACTATGATCATCAGCATCATCAGTAGTCTCCTCTTGCCTCTTTCCCTTTGATACAATAGAGTGTAGCTAAATCCTTTAGCATGCCATCTAATGAGATCATGGTCATCTCCATATAGTAGCTATAAGAGTTTATCTCTCTCCTCTTGCTCGATGTGATAAATTAGCTCCCCTTGAATAGGTAACTGAGTGATCCTATGAATGTCATCTAGTAAGATAGTTATCTCACCAATCAGTAAAAGAAAGGTGTTCATAGCTAGATCCCATCTCTCTATGAGGGCCATAATAATCACTATATCCCATGACACATGTTGATAATACATCTCTCCCAGGATCACCTCTTCCATGTGAGCCTAATCCACTATAGTCATCCCTTGATGTATCTCCAAGAAGATGTGAGTAACTTGATCCCACATCTGAATCTGCTCTTGTACCTACCAAGGTCATTAATAAACCAACTTATTTCACTACCATATTTATACCTATATGAACTATCTCATCCTCTTTTTAGCCTATCCTACCTTACCCATTTTCCCGTTACCCACTTACCTCCAAAACTATGCTTTACCCATCTATCAAAACTAAAAAATGGCACTATGACCTATCAAGACTTTAACATCTCATTAAACCAATCATTTTAAACACCTAAACAATCAAATCATCTAACTTGCCTTTAATCTTTCACATTTTCAAACCCATTTTTCTATCAATAAATCCTCACCCACCTAACCATTGATGGTCATAATGATCATCAATGGTTTATTGGCCCTTCTATCGATGGTCATCAACTATTGATAGTTGAGATGACTATCGACGGTCACTGTGCATGACTTTTGCTGGAGCATCCCAACCTACCCACCTCGAAAAACCAACAAAAACCCCTAATTGGCCTATAATTTCTTACCTCAATTTGTCTCCTAACTACACCTACCTAACCTACCACTCCAAATATCCATATTTACCCACCTATTTAACCAATCAACTAAAATCCCTAAAACTTAGGTCAAATCCACATAAACCTAATTTCCCCACTCATGGCAATAATAACTCAAGCATATACCCAATTCCCAAGCATAATCAAAACCACAACTAAACTACAAATTTAATGAAACCCCTGCCTCATTCTTTGACTATCATCAATTAGGAATCCTTGGACCCACTTCTCATCCTCATCTACATCCATGCTATATCCTCACTCATTAGTCTACCCAATTTGATCTACTCACTCTACTAAACCAATAAATCACCTACTAATACCTCAGCATCAACCTCTTCACATAAAACACCAAATATAGCATAGTGTAATCATGTAAAATGAGAAATTAGATGAATTAGGAATGGCTAATATCACCTAACCTATAGGGCTTCTTTCTTTCTCACATAACCCTTCTTAACTAGACTTTCATTGATTCCCAGTCATCTGTAGATTCCCAAACTTATCCCTTTCAAACCTACGTAGCCCTTTTAGGCCTAGATCCATCCCCCTAGGTCTCATTTACTTAGGAAAATAATTCCCAACATGGATATGATCACTAAAACTTAGGGTGTCCTAATTTCAATGTTGTTTCCCAAGTTTATTTTTGGTCCTAACAGTCAGATTCTTTTAGTTCCTTATCTTTTCCCTTATTGGCCTAACATGAATTCATTTAACCCACAATAATATATGTCCCTATAAAAGGACATTCTAATTCCATTTAGAAGGGTTGTCACTCATTTTCAAGAGAGACATAAGAATACAAGCAAGCATACTTGAGCCCTCTTCCCTATTCTTTGTACACAACCTTCCAACATTATTTCAAGCCTACTCAAGTCATTATACTAGTCCATAGCTATCTAAATCACATATAATTTCACATTCTAGTTGTATTTATCATACAAAAATCATACCAAGAACTTTAATTGGAGAATTACATTATCTTGATCCTCTTTGGAGTATTGGTATGTAGGTAGTGTGTCCACACACAAGGTGTGAAATGCATCTAGCGTATCTTCTACACACTAACCCCTTCTCTCTCTTTCCCAAGTTTTCATTTAAGTTAAATAAATAAGACCTCCTAAGAGTTTTAAATATTAAAACATGTATACAATAAGCTCCATGAGGTCTTAAACCCTAAAATTTTAATGATAGGGTAACACAAGCATTCTGAATAGAACCCCAAAAGCTTTCAGCCTCAAGACAACAACACCAAAATAGGAATACAACACTAGACAATAGGGTGTCCTATTTTTGGCACTCATATCCAATCAAGAAATGAAGTCTAGATACTTGTTTTTAATTGTTTCTTAGTCCTATTTTTCCATTATCAAACTTTGTCTCAGTCTAGTTCAACCAGAGTAAGCTAATTTCTAATCTCTCTCACTTCTTACTATATTTAGAAAAGGCAAAAATATAATCTATTTACACAAATTAGTAGGTTAATTATTTCATATTTATTTATTGATTTACATTTCTCAACCCCTTTATTAGTTAGGAATATAACTCCAATATTCAAAAAATAATAAAACATTTGGTGAACCTGACTTACTTTGAATTTTTGCACAAAAACCCTAAAAACCCTAGGGCTAATTATTTTTCATTTTTTAAATATTTTCCTAATTTTTCCTAAATTTAAAAATTATTAAACTAAAAATTAATTGAAATATTTTCAATAAATTCACCCAAACCCTAGTTTACACATACTAGGTCCTATTTGCATATAAACACTATCAAACCACTAGGAAAAATATATTGCTAATTTTAGAAATATTTTCATATTTTTCCTAAATATTTTGAGCTAAATGATAAAAATTCATAGAATTTTTTAAAAATTATCATATTAATTTTGAATTTTTTTATCAAACCCTAGTCACATCAACTAGTTCCCAATTATTCTTCAAACATATTCCAATCATTTATCTACATTTTAGTTAAATATTTAAATCAAAAAATCAATTTCAAATTCAAATTTTCATCATATTTTTCAAATAATATGTTTAAATAATCCCTAGTTGCATGCACTGGCTCCTTTCTACTTTTTGAGGTATCACCTTATATGTTTGGCAACTCAGTATCTTTTTTGCACAAATTCTAGTTCACTATTTTTTGGACTTCGCATTTCTTATATTCATTACTTTCTATTTATAACACATTGCTTATTAAAACATATTTAAAAACATTTCAATTTATTTTCATACTTTACCAATGGCTCAATATACCAATTTTGATGAAATTGATAAAAGAGAACTTTAAAAACTCATAACCAAACATCTAGATATGCAAGATGACATGCTTAGAATTTACAAGAACAAAAAAAAGTAACCAATGGGACATCTTCTCAAACCATAGAGTAGTCAATTGTAAATGACACTATGGGGGTAACTATGTCTTAACCACCCCCTATAGCAGCCCAACCTTCTTCTACACCATCTCTTGATGTGGCAACCCTTATGTAAGAGACATTATCTCTTCAATCTAAGATGCAACATCTTGAGCAAGGTGTTTCTAGACCTACATAGGCATTATATTATCTTACTCTACTTCATATACCATTGGTACATCACATTTATTTTACACCCTTACCATCAGGTTTTGTTTAACCTAATCTCACTCTATATGATGGTAAGGGTGATCTAAAGACACATCTAAGAGTTTTTCATGCAACATGTTTGGATTATGTACCCAATGACTAGATACTTACAAAAAAAATTCTATAGATCCTAAAGGATTATGCTTTACAATAGTTTTATAGTCTATCAAATCAATTAATCATAGCCTTGAATCTTTTAGTAGACATGTTCTTAGCACATTTCATTATCAACATTGGTGACAAGGTTTCATATGCATAGATTGTACAATAAAAATAAAGTTCAAATGAGCTTCTCATAAATTATGTTCTTAGATACAAGACTATTTTGGATAAAATAACTAACCCCATTATTGATCAATAGCTACATGACATCTTCAAATAGAACCTTCTACCAGCATTACATGAATCTATTATGTTTAAAAAATTCTCTTCCTTCACTAAATTGTGTCATACACTCAAGGGAAGAGAAGTCAAGATAATTTTAATGAGAAAACTTAAGTATTCAAGTATCCCAGACACAACTAATAAGAGTAACAACAAAGTCTCATACAAGGTCAAAATCAATGATAATAAGAATCAGAATCAATGAACAATCAATGTGGCTTCAGATCCCCCTCATCATGTGGTTTTATCAACACCTCCTCATCATGCATTTACCAATCTACCAATTTCTCCAACTAGGGTTTTATAGTAGTTATTGAAATGTAACATCATCACTCTCCCTCCTATCTAGAGAGTAGATCCAAAAAATTCTCTTCCATGAGGATATAATCAACATGCATTTTGAGATTTTCATAAGGTACTAGGCCACACCACAAATAGATACATCAGTTTACCACATAAGATATAGGACTTGATAGATGATAATCTACTTGATTTGGGCACTTCACTTGAGCCTCCAAAGACAAATCCATCACAAGATAAATCTTTAAAAATATTTTTAGATGCATTTCCACAACATTCAAAATATGAGAAAGAAGACACAACAGGTTTTCATCATACATACCATACACATCCTCCACCATCTACATAGCAGGCACCTTAAGGTGAGGCACATTCTTTGAGAGGTATGATAGCTATGTATGAGTCTAGAGTTACAACCAAGCCTTTGATATATTTTATATATTAGGAGATTATGGAGGATAATATAGGCTATAATGCACTTTTTAGTAGAGCACATATTCATAATTAACCTATTTGTAATTTACTCATTGACAATAGTTCTAGTCTTAACATGTGCACTTTCACACTTCTACAACATTTGGGTTATTAAAAGTAGGATATCACTCTAATAGACACAGTTATTAGTGGTTTTAGTGGGTATATATAGAGTTCATTGGGTGAGATAATACTTCCATTATAGGTTGGTCCTACATATATGACCATGCCATTCACTATAGTTCCCAATGTAGGAGTTTTTGACATATTACTTAGTATGCCATGGATTCAAAAACTCAATATAGTACATTATATAGTTCATAGATACATGAAATTCATTCACACTAATTAGGTTATTATAGTTGGTGGAGTTCCTTATGAGTCACCATTCCGCACTTTAGAGCCATCTACCAACTTCTAATCACTAACTCTAGTTCTCTCACCATTTTTATCTTGTTCTCCAATTTTAGTATAGCTTCCACTTATAATCTAGCCATAGTTACAACATTCATCACCAATATAGAGGGTTCATACACCCCCATAGCTTCAAAATTCTAGATAGCTTATAGCTACAATGTTCACACCTAGAGTAGTTACATTGTGGTCTCATACAACTACATAGAGAGCACCTATTTATAGAGCTTCTTCTCTTACTTTTAAATGGGTACCTAAGATCCCTATAATTGCATCCACTTCTCATAGTCACAGGGGGACACCACATGTAATTTCCACTTTATAAATTTCCATGTAGTTACAATGTACATAGATTTCAACTACACAATCTTAGACACTCCATTGTGCCTCATGATCATGCATGATCCCATTATTTAATATAGGACACCATGACAAGGAGTCTCATCTAAGACTAACTAGTCAGTATCATTTCTTTCTAACATTTATTGTACATATTATCTCCTACCTGATTATATATAGTTTAAATAATTTCAAAACTAAAAAAATAATATAACACTTCAAAATACAAAAACATTAAAAAATTGCAAAAACGAAAAACAAAAAAACATTTTTTGATTGTATGCATCATCCATATTTACATTAGTACTATCCTGTTAGGACTTAAATTTTTTATTTCATCCTATTTTATGTAGATTTATCTACACTACCATGCTTCACTTGATCTCTTTTGAGTGTGTGAATCCATATCTTTGATTGCTTCACTCTACCCATTGAGGACGTATTTCTACTTCTACATTTGAGACACACACTGATATAAATACCCATCGATGTAATTTTATACATGACTACACCATCCAGGTTCTATCATTCCTACACTACACACTCTGAGTTATCATACTAATGCACATTCCTTACTAGATTACATACATTTCTACATCGACATTTTGCCAGTACCTAGCACTTGTGTATTTCTTAGCATATACCTAGTCTTCTACTACACATGTTTTGCATAATTTCACATTTTATTTGATTAGTTAGATTTATTTATACCTTCTAGTTCTTACTTTTTCTTTCATTCCTTTCTTATCATAGCTTGTGTGATTGAACTTTTTAGTTCTTACTTATCTTCTATTTATTCCTTAGGACATCTGCCAATGTCCTTTTCTTCTATTCATGTGCATGCCTTAGGACATCTACCAATGTCCTTTGTTTGTACTCTTTCATGTGTTTCTGGCCCTTGTGCCAACTTTGCTTCTTCCACTTGTATGTGTATGTGGAATTTGAACACATCTTCCATTCTTATCTTCTAGTTTGAGTGACATGTGTCCATGTCCCTTGTTTGTGTGGCCCTTTGGCCACCCTTGTATGCTTCTTTCGTCATATGATTTTTTTATTGTTTACTCCTCACTATGTGCAATTCCATGATTCTAATCATGAATTTATCTTACTTCTTGGATTTCATGATGGGCATCATGCTACATCCATCCATGCTTACTAACAAACTAAGAACTAACATCTAACATTTATAGTTCTAGTTTAGTACATTGCACATGATTTTACATTGTTATATCTATCTAGGTATACCCATATTGATCTAAAAATATATCAATACAAACATTACTATATCTTGAAACATATTGTCAAATATCAAATGCTTTATCTTATATCTATTCATCTTAACACACTTGAAGGACCCTTCTATTCTAAGGGCAGTCATTGTAGGCTCATCATTCCTACCCTTAGAAGAGGGAGCATCAAATAAGAGTTTTTTCATAGAGAGAAAACCTCCTAGTAGTCAAAATAAAAGCATTCATAACACTTAGTAGAGAATCCAAAGGTCAAACCAGTCAAATCAAAATAAAAAAATAGTGACAATTTTAAATCAGCAGTTAGTTTTCACATCAAAAAATAGCACTATAAATGGATAATAGCACAAAACATAATGGAGTCTACATTTTAGTGCTCCCATATAGTAAAAAACACTCAAGGTCTCCATAAATTGGCAAAAAAATTAGTTCATAGATAGTTTTTGTACTTCTAGATTAGTCAGATTCAACAGTTTTAGTATTGTTTTCTCATATACAAGGGTTATCATGTGTGGCATGATGGTTATCACTTATATTTCAAATTAGGTATTTTTAATAACTTAAAAATTAGAATACATGTTCTAGACATCAGTGATTAGGGTTAATGTGCATGGCACATTGATCTTCTTTTGTTTCTGAGATTTAGTTTATTCTAGGCATTATTAGCAGTTGCATGTCTTACTCCCTACAGGTGGTTGGAATCATATTTGAGTTAAAATTTCATACAAGTTTGGATTTATAAGTACCTAAGTTCTTGAGTTGGTTTTCATATAAGCCTAGTACATCACTTTTAGAGTGGCTTTCATACAAGCCTAATCTCCATATTTTAAAATGGCCAAGAGTGGTCTAGTTTTTAGCACACGTTCAGGCTATCCATGCCACATTATCATATTTTTAGCACATACATAGGTTACATGAGCCATATAATATGACATATATTCTATATTAGTATTACTTCATAGATTCAATTCACATGGCAATGATAGATCCAAAGTTCTAGCTAACCTTTGTATTTTTGAGCCATGTATTTAGAGGGATTGGACACATAGTCTAGACATTGATTATCACACGCATGATTCATTAACTTCACATAGTTTGTGATGATGGAGCCAAAGGGATAGAATTTTCATTCTTGATCCATTTTATGGGGAATTGAGTACTCATCTCCATTCATGATATTACTCTTGATTCAACACACACTCAACATCATCTAGCACATTCCAGCATCACAACAAGTTTTATATTGGTTCATGTACCCAATGAGGTATATTTATTCCTTTATCTTCCTCTTACTCATCTCTTGTACATTCTTATTTTAAATATATAATATCTAGTAAGAACTAATCTACTTTATGTTTTTATTACAGATTCATAATTCACAGTGTGCTCTCTCTATATACATTCAACATCACATAGATTCATGAGCTTCACCCTTACATCTAAGTTTAGGTATGCTTCTTATTTTATTTTATCCTAGTATTTAAATTTACTACATCACTAGAATAAAGGGGGGAAATGTAATCATATAAAATGTGAAACTGGATGACTTAGGCATGGCTAATAACACCCAACCTATAGGTCCTCTTTCTTGTTCACACAACCTTTCTCAACTAGACTTTCATTGATTCCTAATCATCTATAGCTTCTTGGACTTAACCCTTTTAGACATAGCCATACATTTTAGGCTTATATCCATCCCCTCAAGTCTCATCCCCTTAAGATAATGACACCTAACTTGGATAGGAGCACTAAAAATTAGGGTGTCCTATTTTTGATGTTGTTGTCCAAGTTCATTTTTGGTCCTAACAATCAGATTATTTTCATTCCTTATCTTTTCACTTTTTGGAATAACATGAATTCATTTAACCCATGATCATCTATTTCCCTATAAAAGGACATTCTAAGTCCATTTAAAAGTGTTGACACTCATTTTCAAGAGAAATGCAGGAATACAAGTAAGTACACTTGATCACTCTTTCATATTCTTTACACATAGCCTTCCAAAATTATTTCAAGCCTACTCAAGTCATTGCACCAGTCCCTAGCCATCTAAATCACATCTAATTTTGAATTCTAGTTGTATTGATCATACACAAATCACACCAAACACTTTAATAGGAGAACTACATTAACTTAATCCCTCTTTAAAGTATTGGTATGTAGGCAACATGCCCACACATAGGGTGTGAAGTGCATCCAACATAGCCTTTACACACTAATCCCTTCTCTCTCTTTCCCAAGTTTGCATTAAAATTCAAGTACTAGGATCTCCTAAGAGTTTTAAAGATTAAAACATGCATACAACAAGCTCCATGAGGTTAGACAATAGCACCAAAATAGGACTACAACAGTAGATAATAGGGTGTCCTATTTTTGGTGCTCCTATCCAGTTAAGAAATGAAGTATAGAAACATATTTTCAACTATTTCTTAGTCTTACTCCTCCAGTATCAAACCTTGTCTCAGCCTAGATCAGCTAGAATAAGCTAAGTTATAATCTCTCTCACTTGTTATATTTAGAAAAGGTAAAAATGCAATCTATTTACATAAATTAGTAGGTTAATTCTTACATATTTATTTACTAATTTACATTACTCAGCTCCTTTATTAGCAAGGAACATAACTCCAATATTATGAAAATAATAAAACATAGAGTCTTAAAACTCACAAAAGCTAAATGAGTTCCAATGACTCTTATTGGTGCTTTTCTTTCCATCTTTTTAGGGTTTGTACCCTGAATTTTGATGGTTAGCATGACTACTGATGGTCAACCCAAGGATCCTTGACCAATGATGGTCAGGATATTGGGTATTATTTTCCCACTAAATAAACAAATTTTTTCCAAAATCTTTGGCAAACTAAACCAAACACCCATCTATGGAGAATACCTTCTTCACACACCAACCACATCATCACCTTGTTATTTGTCCATTTTAGCCTAACTAGTGTGTGTTTTATGATGATCTTGCTTGGTCCTTTTGACTAAAATGATAATAATTACTATGTTGACCAATTTTTGAACTTATGATACATTGTACACATTAGACCCACTTGTGTCTTCTCAAGATCACTTACTACCTTAGATACCCATGACTACACCTGAACCATTTGTGATTTTCTTAGGAACACTTCTTACCTTAGATATCCATGAAAACACATAACTTTCATAGGAGACTTGCATTTATGAGTATTCTCAACTACCATTCTTAAATGTAGTCATGCAATCCACTTATCACTTTTCCTTATATCATTGACCTTAATTTTTACCAACTATGGTACCCAATCAATATGCAATCTTGGCTATCACACTTTTGTCACACTTTATGTACATGTTTGTTCTACAGTGCCCAAACTCTAATGATCACCCTTCATCATCACCTTCACCATTTATCAAACCCACATCTAATTTTGTTTTACCTCATTGACTCCTAGTTTAAGTGGGAACACCTTTGCCCATGCTCAAGGGAAACTGCCTTCAACTCATATCTATTTTTTTTTTATGACTCATTGATACAAATTAAATAATAAAAATGGGAAAAATATAAATACCAAAAATTTACACATGATGGTTTTGAATGTTACAATTCCCTTGCACCACTTCAATACCCCCTTAGGCCCCCAACTTGATCATTCAACCTTAAACCTACCTAACCCTAGTTAGATTGACCTACTGACTAAACCCACATTTTAACCCAACATTTCCTTGGCCCTTGACCACAAAAAATCATCCTAACCATCAATGGTTAGGTTCCACCAACTAAACCATCTCAACTATCCCTTCACTCTGACTTTCCTTTCTATAATTAGAATGTCTAATTTGTATGTGAGCTCCTACATGTCAAACTTAAAATTAGATAAAAATTTGGACCCCTTTTTAATTTTATATCTCACCTCTTATTCCTTTCCTATAAGAAGAGAGGAATAAGAAGCAAAAAAGATCCATCTATGACTTCAAGAGCTTTTACATCCAAATTTTTTTGTATGTCACTTATTTTAATAATCTAGTGATCCATCCATCATGACAGAGAGCCAACTTATTTCTACCCCTCAATCAATAGCCAAGTACCATTACTCTATTAAAATCATGTTAGACTCCATCAATGAGCCAACCACCCCAACCATTCATCTGATCAATCTCTAGCAAGCTAAGTATTTGTTTTTGATTTATCAATTACTTTGTTTCTATTTTTCAAAAAACCTAGCATAAAACAATATCCCAAAATTGTCTTCCATGGTTCTATTAATCTAAATTTTTATCACCCAAACCCAACACATAATAACTATTGATGTTCTATCCAACCATTGATGGCTACATTTATTGTCGATGGTCTGTCCAACCACCGACGGTCACCTCAATCACTGATGGTCACATCAACCATTGATGGTCACTATGGTAGGAAATAATAGTAAGATATTTCACCCCACCTATCCTCAACCAAATCTAACTTTCTTTTCATCTACTTGTTCACAAACCCCCAACCTTTTTTATAAACTACACTTGAACTATTTATCATTACTATTGACTCACTTATTAATATATTAGTCATTTTGGTCTATTTATTTATCAAGCATTTCTTATATTTGATTTTAGTTTCTTTTTATTATTGATGTAAGTACTTTATCTTCTATTTTATAAACTTAATTATTTAAAAGTGTGGATCGACAACCTCCAAATAAGCTTGTGCTTCTTGGATCTAGCTTACTAGGCAATCCACCAAAATATCTATCTAACCAACTATTTTCTTTAATGTTATCTTATTTGCAGGTCATTCTTCCCAAGCCAAAGAGGAGCTCTCTACAATCACTTGATTCAATCTTTGCATAACCAAAGAGGTTTTTTAACCATAACCGTATCTAGTTTCTTTCATTTTTCCTCTCTCAAAATATAAGCTAAAATTCTCTAAAATGATCTAATATAGTCCTTTAACCCATTAAAATCATACATATATATAGTCGATTTGGATTATACTCACATGCAATACCTAAAAATCCATAAAAATATATATAGATGCACTTGGCATGGTTTACAATTTACTCTCTCTATCGATACCTTTTACATGGTTCACTATTTATATACATCACCATTCAATATATTTTAATATATATCATTACACTTAAAATTCCACATATATAGAGTCAAATCGTATATACATTATTATGTAGTGGAGAATTGTGTATATCTTATTAAGTAGATCTCGTAACATACTAACGTGTCATTTATTGGATTTAATTGATATTTATTTATATTCTATTATTATAAAAGCCATTATACCCATATCTCTTTATATGACACTAATTAAATGATATATGTAAATTCATATATATATATATATATATATATATATACACACACACACACACACACACCATTTACATATGAAACCAGTTGTTGGTGTAAATTACATCAGTTAAACATGTAGATATAACATGGGTGACTAGGTAAATAATTGTATTTGATGAGATGTAAATATACATTATTACTGAGTAAATTTATATAATTATTTACTCAATTTCCTTAGGATTCCTATATTTATTTAATTAGACCAAATTACTAGGTCAAGATTATTATTTCACAAGGATTTGAGTTATACAAAAATGCCTTGAAAAATTTAATTTCTAAGTTGGCAAAACCTATATATTAAAAACCTAAAAGATGCACCTAAAATAAAACACCAATTATCAAGACACTTTCTTTGATACAAGATAACAAAAAAGTGATTATAGCTATATGGTACAAAAAATATTTTAAAAAAATTGTATTGCTTTATATCTCTAATATCCAATAGTCTAAAGAATATCAAGACACTTATAGATATTATATTATAGATTGTTACACTGCATAATGTTGAATTATACATGTTATATAATAATCAATTACATATTATGTTGAACTTTCTAGAATATTATTATGACCTTCTAGAATATCAAGACACTTAATAATCTCTTATATATAGCTAAAATGTCAAGAATGTTGATTTGTTAGATATAATATGTAATATTATACATAGCAGATATAGATTTGATATGATAGAATATCAAGAAACTTATATCTATGATATTCAGTATTATAGACTGTTATTTTATAATAAAAAATATTTTATTGCAAAAAAATGAGTATAGATCTGATAATTTTATTTGAGTATTTTTGTCTAAGAGATTATCAAGACACCCATTAACCTGTAAGACTCATTTATATATATCTCCATACTTATATATTTTGATTTCTTAAAATATATTGTATAATCTAAAAATCTAAGATATATATAATCTGATATAATTTGGCATTATATCAACTTAGATTTTCATTGATATAAATTATTTTGTATTTTTAAACATGTCCCTAGGGTAGAGACTGCTTGCTAAGCTTGACTGGACATTTACCAAATTATAAATGAACATCATCACCAGTAATATAAATGAACAATATGCTTATGTATTTAAGACAATAAACTAATTCATTATCATGCATGCTTATGACTATCTAGTTTATAGTGAGTATATAGCAAACTTACATCATGATAATTAAATAAACTGCATAATGAGCAATATATATATTATCAACAATATAGATAACAAGTCACTTATCTATATAGTAATGTATTTCATTTTCTTAAACTAGTTTACATCAATATAGATTATTCATAAATTCATAAATAATATTACATATAGATTATGATAACTCATAATTTGTTATCTTAATGATTCACAATATGTAAAATGTTTTTAAAATATCACACAATTCACTATGTAAATTAAACACCAAATAATTGCATAAATTTATCAAGTTAAAATCTAAAAACATCACCAAACTCTTCGACGTTGGATGATAACAGACACTGCTTTTTTCAATGCTCTTTTTTCTCCTCTCTTCTATGTTTTGTTATCTCCTCTTTTTTCCTCAATTATATGTTATGTTCTTACTCACATGCTTCTTTTTATTTTTTCCCAAATGTGACCTCCTTTATCTTTTTCTTTCCTTGCAAGAATATGGCACTTTTCTTTAAAGATGCTTTCTTTATTTCTTTTTGTGTTTTCTTTTATTCCATGATATTTCTCTTTTTAATTTTTTTTAATTTTATTTTTCCTAGATATATACTTTCTAATTCACTTTTTATTTATGTATTTTTTTAAATAAAATACAATTTCTTAATTTTATAATAATGATTTAAAAATAAATAACCTCTTAAAATAAATGATTATAATGATTTATTAATAATATGAGTAATATAAGATCAACTTCATTCTATCATTAAAAATGGTAAATAACATGTTATTATTCAAACCGAATTAAAATAACCAAATCACAAAACCCATAAGATTAATTACACATAATCATTAAACTAAACACACAATTAGTATGCATAATCAATTATCTAAATATAGACAATCAACAAAATATACTAACACTAACCATTAATCTATGCATATAACATGTACTAACTAATGTGGTGTATTTAGAGTTCTAGCCATTTTTCTGTTACACCCCAACACCTCCATCTAAATCACCCTTTTCGATGATGATCTCCATCCATCATGATTTGAGGTATGAATCTCTCCTACATCCAACTCACAATAAACAAGGTGTTAGTTTATAACATAATGACATATCTCATAAAATACTATTGATTAACAAATTAACATGATAACATTATAAATAATATACAATATGACTAACTCATAATAATGCAATCATGATTTCAATGTAACATATATATGTTCCATAAAAAAATATGACTTATAACTTAATCAAATAATAATCAAATCAAATCACCACCTATAAATATCCATAGATAGTCATGTAATTTTTTTAATCAAGGAAACATGATGTAACACTTGTTCTCTATACATTATCCCAATATAACAACTTATGTAATTTGATTTGTGAAATCAATGCAA
The DNA here is from genome assembly GCA_037957365.1 of Torreya grandis. Taxonomy (NCBI): domain Eukaryota; kingdom Viridiplantae; phylum Streptophyta; class Pinopsida; order Cupressales; family Taxaceae; genus Torreya; species Torreya grandis. Next base: position 7,562,252 of record JARHVA010000105.1, on the reverse strand, counting down.
TAATATCATAGAATCTATGAATTTTAAGTTATGAACCTGGAGAATGTATTGAAATATGCCTCATTATGACCCTATATTATAACCTATATAATTTTAATAATATAATCTATGTAGACTTGTGCCAATATGAAATAATTTCACCCAATTTATGTCAATCCTATAATAATCTATGTAAGCATGTGCCAATTTAAAATAATTTGACCCATCTGAGTGATATAATCTATGTAAATATGATAGTCTATGTAATCTAAGTTTGTGAAGAGGCCAAAATTATTCCTACCCTTTGATAATAGGGTTTAATATTAATAATAATTTATATAAAAAGACTCAAATCTATACATAATATATAATTACCAATTACCTAATTATGAACCCCATTGACCCTATATTCACATAATATTTTATCAATTTGAATATAGGGTCGATGGGATCAAAAATGTAATGTAAACCATCAAAAAGGGTTTTAGGCTTAGGAAGGGGCTAATGAAGGTGGTAAATTCTTGGAGGAGGGTGTGATATAGGAGAAAAGGCTTATGGAAGTCTCTAAGAGATGGTTGTGTAGATAACAAGTGGTGGTATAGGGGATAATAATCCTATGAAGCACTAATGGTCTGCCAACCCCTATCCTAGTGTACCCTTTAAGGTGTGCACTTAGAGATATTGAGATTAGACTAGTTATTTCAAGAGATAAAGAATTAGTAATTGATAAAGTTTGAAAATATTATGTGTATATCAAATTTCATCATGTGTCACTCAAGTTTAATAGGGGATGGTGCTTACAAAAAAGAACATAGCAAAACACAAGGTTGAAGATAGATGAATTGTACTATCTTAAAGCATAAAATAACTAAAAGTAAATGACTAAAAATGAAATACTTGAAATAAAACTCATGTATGCATACCTTGACTTGCCTTTATTTCTAGATGGTTGTTTATATTTTTGATCATAGAGGGTGAAGATATTGCTTTGGACAAACCCAAGGATACAAAAATAAAGAGAAAAAATAAATAAAAGAAGGAAAGCCAAGATAACTGAAGTACTGTAGATGAGATGTACTTATAAATTTGGTAAGCTAGGTTGATAAATGCTAAGTTAGGAATAAATGACCAAGTCAAAATTTAGAGTAAATCAATTAATTGAAAATCCAATGCTACTAAAGATTGAAAACTCAAACAAGTAAACCTTAAGTAAGAAAGGAAAAATCACCAAGTCAAACCAAGGATACACGTCAAAACTGGTAATCATACATTGGTGTGAAATCAATAACAATCCTTACTTAAAAAAATATGGACAAGAAAATGGTAAGATAATATTGATGAGTGAGTAGTAATAATCCTTACTCAATCATCAATGGAAAATGTACATAAAAAGGAAAACAACATTGGTGAGTGAGAACTAACAATCCAACCTCACTCAACATTGGAAAAAGTACATGAAAAATAGAAATGAATGAAGTTGTCTGAAAAAAGGAGTAAAATAATGGCAAATGATAAAAAAATTGAAGTTATTCTAGATATATAAAGTAATGGTGTAAATAAATTAATCCATAGTTGATCAAGCATGTTATTTTGTTCAAAGGATAGATAAATCTAAAATAAAGTAGTGCTAGCATGTTTTTAAGATATGAAGAAGAGGAAATATAAAATAAGTAGGAAAATAGATTTAGACACACTTTCCTATCAAGGGGGGAATGAAATGAGTGGAGGGGAAATGAGGGAAAAATAAAGGTAGAGAAACTCTTTATCTGAGTAAAGACACTCAAATTAGGTCTATCAAAATAATAGGACTTTCAACATTGAGGAATTTGAATAACTTATCCTATCCACACAAATATTAGGTCACCAAATGAAGTAATAATATCATCCCATGAAGGCTATATGAATGAAAAGTAAAATGGACCTACCTTCCCATAACATGTTTCCTATTCCTTAGGACCCATTATAGAGCTATTGGTCTACTGTGAAGATTGGTTACTTGTGTGAGAAAATAGGTATCACCATATATTTTATTAAATTCTCATATCCCAATCTACTCGCCTACCATACCCTAATGGACCTCATCTCTATCATGAGGCTAAATGTGGAGTTTGAGCTTTGATTAGAGATAGGAGATGTGATATTAATCACATATTTTGGTGTGATTTTTACATTTGAATTTTTATGTTTCCTTTTGTATCACTGACTTTTGTTTCAAATGATTTTGCTTTTAACTTTTTGATGAAGTTTTTTATTCCTCTTCCATATGGATTCAAAAAACCAAACATGGGTGTTAAATATGACTATCATTTAAAGACTTTGGACTTGGTTGCTAATAAATATAACTTAGAGAGCATGGTGTCCAAGAGTATTGTTAATTCAAATGAAATAAAAGTGTTATCTTGAATTTGACCTTGGTTTATCTAGATTGGAATGAAAGCAAAATAAATCAAGAAGAATGAAACACAAAACAATTTGAATTACTTCAAATCACAAAAAATGTGACAAAGGTGAAAAAGGGATACAATGACATGGAAGTGTGATTCATTATCATAATAATGTGGGAATTGTAGGGAAACATGCTATCATAGTTTTTTGTGCAAGGTTTATCTATAAAAAAACAAAATCCAAAGCTAAGAAAAAGGGATCATGTACTTGTAACTATTGCTTGACATTCTAGAAAAATGAACACTAAATTATTTAAAGATGGTGATTTTATGATGAAGGCCTGGTCTTATCCATGGTCTTTCACTACAATTCATAAAATAGAAACCAAAGAGAGTGCACAAATCATGTGAAAAATAAAATAATTGAGAAAAATGGTATTTGTGAGTAAATATTCATCCTATCCATGGTATTACATTGTAGCTCACAAATTAAAAATCCAAGGGGTGTAAAATGCATTGGAAAATAATGAAATAATAAGATCAACTAAAGTCATGAGGAAGACCAAGTCCTATATATGGTTTTACAATTCAACTCATGAGAAAAAGAAAACAAAGGACCAAAAGAAGGGAATTAAAGTTTGTGGAGAGAAAAACTATTGCAAAGGGTGAGAACCATGTAGATAGCCTAAAAAAAGAGCTAATATTATAGTATATATAAATCATGATAATAAGGAGAAATATTTAGGCAAATTATTTTAAAAATTATGCATTGGTGGGATCTTTGAAAATATGGCCTTCATTGGTTTGAAGGCAATAGGTGCTAAGACGAAGTATATCTTTCATTAAAAAAGGGCCCCACCATTATTGGGAATATTTTCCCTCTATATGTTTAGTGTAGTATAATTTAAGGATAATATCACTAAATTTAACCCTTTTTTTATGTTTTTTAGTGATGTGATCCTTGTATTGGTAGTTTTGTTATAGAGCAGAAAGATGTTGTTTGTCAAGAAGATAAAGAACATGAAGGTTAGTTTCACATAATTACTCATTAGGTATGATACTATGAAGAGATATATAGAGATATGGGATCTCAAATTATAATGTAAGGACATATTTAGAACCATATAATAGTGAAAATGGTGTTGAACCAATGTTAGTGGTTATGCTAGTGTAATAGGACCAAAGAGTGGGATATAGATGAAGATACCAATCCATACAAGTTTCACTGATTGTCTTTTGGATAATTTTATTGAGGATTTTATTAGTGGACTCAACTTGGCCATTACATTTTTGATGGTAGGGCATGGAAAATTCATGAGATATTTTGAATTTAGCATAGAGTTCTTTCACATCTTTATTTTTGAAATTACTACCATTATTGGAAATGATGGTATGGGGAATGTTAAAATGTCAAATGATTTGATTGAGGATGAATTTATAAATGATGGGTCTGGTGACATTGAGAGGCTTAGATTCAACCCATTTTGTAAAATACTTGGTATTCATGATAATAAATACATGCCCATCCTATGACTTAGGTAGTTTGCCTATGAGATCTAATCCCCAAATTGAGAATAGCTAGGGAGACTCCATAGTTTGGAACTTAGTTATAGGTGAATGGATTATATCATCATGATTTTGGAAAGGACTACACTTTTTGGTGAACTTGATGGCATACTTTTCAAAATTAGACCAAAAGTATCCCATACATAAGTATTTACATATTGTATTATGTCTACTATAGTGACCACCATAAATACCCCAATGTGCTTATTTAATGGGAGGGGGAACCTCTTCTTTCATGACACAATAGAGTAGGGTGCCTTAAACATTACAATAATAAGGGATGTTATTTTAAAAATCTTATTTTAAGTCTTGTTTGTGCATTTTAGTCTTTTCATGGGAATCTATACTGGAAGGATATGTTTGATGCTCAATGAATAGAATGATGTCTTTGTACCATAAGCTCTATCAAAAGGTGATAGCCTCAATATGATAGATAAGTGAATATTTTGGTTGAATGGAAGATGGGGACTTTCTCATTTGAATTAGAAAGTTATAACCAATAATAACTTAGTGTATATGAAATAGAGATACTAAAGAAGAAAGGGAATTAACAATAGAGTTTTGATTTCTAAGGATGGGATTGATGTTAAAAAAAGTGAATTCTTTGGCAAGGGTAGTGGATATATAATGATAATCCATAAGGTTTCAAATTTTCATTGATAATAACCATTAACTTTTTGGAAAATGAATTGGGAGCCACCCAAAGCATACATGTATGTAATGTCTAAATCATGTGTTTCTCTCATACCAAGGATAAATGATTCATATTCTACCATTGTTTTATGAACATTACATGTAAATCAAAATTCTAAAGGGATAATTTAACCAATATGACTAAATATTTAGTGTACAAACTACCCCAACTTCTTGAAGGCATTTGGAGCCATAAAAATGAAGGGTCAAAGTATCTTATTGTAGATCAATATTAATTTTGGGAAGTTTTTCAATGATTAATTTATATTTAATGGTATCAGGAAGGATAGAGGAATCTTCTTGATTACTTGCTAAAAGATCAATAGTGAAATCTTGGAATTAATATTTTAGAGATATATCCTGATTAAGACCTTCAACATAGAGTATATTGTTGTTGGGAAGACTATCTTGAAGGTTTTTAGTAGTAGGTATGAGAGCTACTATGAGTTGGTTAGTAATGATTTGTCTTTTAAAAAAGTTTTATGTGATAATATAAAGACAAAACTCCATTATAAGGACCATCCATTTAATAACTATATCTCTAGAATAAGTGATGGAGTGGATCAGAATGAATGATAATGTAAGTTTTTTAATAAAACATATGATGATGGAGCTTTTTAGTTGAAAAATATATAGTGAGGTAATCACATTTCACTTTTGTATATTGTTTTTCATAGTCAATGAGGTCTCAACTAATTTAATATATGGAATAATCTCCTCTTGTATCACCTTATTTTATAAAAATTGCCTCAACTAATATGAGTATGGAATAAGTGTACAATTTTAAAGGAAGATCATTAGAAAGTGGATAAAGGGTAGGATTAAATGGAATGATTGGTTTAGTAGGAGGTATAGGATATGATATAATTTTTGGAGGTGAAAGGGGTAAGATTTGTTCCATAATATAAGTTTTTTAAGTACAAAAAAAATAAGATTAGAGGTGAATCAGTTGTCTTAAAATAGTCCTCTAATTTCACTTAACATTCATGAAGCATTCATTCACTTACATAATTCAGTCAATTCATACATAGGAATTTATGAAAGTAAACAAAAAAAGGACATGAGATATATGTGGGAAAACCTATATGGTAATAAAAACTAGTAAAAAATATCTTGGAATACTATCCTATAATTAATTTTTCAAACTTTTAGGGAGGCACTAACCCCTCACTAGTCAAACACCAACTCAACTAGTCCTTTAGCAAGATTTAACTTGAAAGAAAGATCTAACCCCATAGTTAACACAAAAACAACTCATATACCTTTAATATATAATCACCATTGGACACATGCTTCTCACTCAACTAAATATGACCTCCTTTTTTGCTCTTCTCACTCTTTAATCTCTCTCAAATAGCCTCTTAAGCCTTATCGCTCAACTAACTCTTTTTTTGGAATAATTAGGTCAAATGACCTTGATAAAAACATATATACACATATTTATATCTAAATTTCATATTAATAACACCTATATAATTATATTAAATCATTTTACCTATTATTAAAAACTCTATATCCTTCACTTACTTGCTCAATTCTCTAATTAGTCAAATTAGGCCTATTAGGCCTTGTCTTTATACTTGACTATTGTTATTACCCATCTTGGTTATCTAGTAACCTAAAAAAAATTTATCACCCTTATAATATATCAAAACAAAAAATTTAAAAAGTTAAAAAACCATCACATATGTTGGTTATTACCCTTAAGGGCCAAAACCACCGCTAGGCCTAATAAAGACCTAATACAATTAGGCCTTCTCTAAGCACATGTTTCACTTAAACCACATTGAAAAACTTGAGAATACATAAATGGATGAAAAAAATTAAAAATTAATAAACTATTCCCTTTATAATCTCAAATTATTTCCCCAACACCATTTGGATCATTTCACTCCTTGAACCACCTAATTAGGTCTATTCGTCATTAGGCCTTCTTACTACCAAAAAAGTGTCTTGCATAATTGAAGAATTAAAAAAAAATTGACATTTAAAAAAATAAAAAAATTAAATTAATAAAATATTTATGACCTAAAAAAAATCCCCAATTTATTTATTGTTCACCACATAGCACAAAAGGCCTCAAGAACACTCCTACAAAAGGCTTACTCAAAACTGCCAAACACTGTCAACATACAATCAAGAAAATTTGACTCTCCATACTTTAAAAAGGACTTATAATGAATATAAATACATTTATATTAAAATTTTATAATTATATAACACATTTATGAGCATTTTATCCTTAAAATTAGTGCAAAATATCTCAGTAACATCATTTTCACTCACACACAGAAAACTGTCTGAGCACCAAAAACAGTCATCAAAACTAAGCCTTAGAACATTTGTTTAAACATTTTTTTGATATTAAAATGGATTTTAATTAAAATTAATAATAATTATATAATATTTAAAATATATATTTCATGTTTATATATCAATATTGGTCTTACAAACTGATCTCACAAATTCACTCTACATAGACTTCACTATTTTAGACAAACCATTTTGACGACAACTTTTTGATTGTGTATAAGAATCATAAACACTTATAAACTTATGATACATTAGTAATATGTATTTAATATTTACCTAAAGAATTTTTATCCATTCCTATTCCTCTACAACCAATCCCTAATCTCATTGTCATCCTTGCCTAGTTTTCTCATTGTCTTGTTTATTAGGCCTCTTTAGTGATAGGTCATCTTTTATGACTGGTTTAACAATTTTAGGTCTAAAAAATACTTATAAACTTTAATTTCCATAAAATTCAAGTATTACACATCATATTCCATCCATTTTCATGTTTTGACTTGGTCAACCCTACCTACTACATCAAAATTCCTAGAATCAATGGGTTTCTTATGGCTTTTACTCACTATCAGGATAAACCAAAATAACATAAAGAAACTTGGAAAATTAATTTACATGTTTCAAAAATAAAAATAGGTCAAAAATACCATTCTATACATAACCAACAAGATATATCTTATTGGGTCATTATGAGGGTTTTGATTGGTTTCCCTTCGTAATCATTCATAAAGGATTTCCCATCAAATCTAAAAAAAATGACATGAAAATTAATATAAGGACATTCCCAAAATTCCTTGAAGTTTTTAAGATCTTATGAAAAAATTTCATGTGATAACGAGAAAAATAATTTCCTTCTCAGGTCTGCAACACCCCATTATGTGCACACAGAGGACCTTATCACCAATTTTCGTGATTTATTCTTCAACCAATGATCTCAAAATTTGTAAACACACTTAACACAAACTTTAACACATCTATAAATTATCTCAATATTTTATTTTTATATTTTGAAATGATATTGACTCTTCATTAGGCCACTATAAGTCATTTTGTACACTAGGCCTTATATTGTTAGTCATACTTAGATCATGATCATGAATTAAAAATTATTGAAATGATAATAATACATAATAAACATATCAAATTCACTCATAAAATTCTCACACATGTCCATCCATCAACTCCCAAGTCTCATAATACTCACCTCATCATGCTACTAGGCTATACCTTATTACTAAGTCTTCATGCGAGGTCGAAGCCTTAAGACTTGACATTGAAACTCATCTAAAGGATTATTTGACTCTTGGTTATGTTTAAATAGATTTATATACTATTTAATTAATCTAAGAACACAAATAATCAATTTTGCTATGATTTTTATGAAAACACCTCTTCTTAGGTTTAGACTAAACTTCTTAAGACACCTAGTACATAATAATAATAGCTTATCTTGTACCATGATCCTAACTTTGACATGACAAAAACCTTATATAAATTACTAAGTTGACATAAAATTATCTCTCATTAGAGATACAAGAGGTTGTCTTCAAAATTTCTCTTTTCATGAGACTTCTTTGACACATATCATCTCACCATGCATGACCTCAAATATGACCTTGACAGAATTAACATGTCTTGACTTTGACATCAATGATAATAGAAATAATTCAAAGACAATAATATGAATCATACCTAAATAATCTCCCACTTTATCATTGATATCAAACATTATAGTATATTACATTTACCTCAAGTTAAATCTTCATTGATACTTGGTCTTTCTATCAAACAAGAACTTTCTCCCCCTTTGACATTAATGACAAAGGGACATTTTCTTGGTAACTTATCTAATCTTTGGACCTGAACGAATATACCTTTTGTTTTCAAATGAGCTTAACATAGATTAGTATTACATACCTAAACTTGTATAATGATTTTATCCCCTTGTCTCCATGAGAATTTAAGACATTTTAAAAACTATGACTTGGTTTGATCAAGTCATCATACAAACGTTTTGTGACCTATCTCTTGTGATCACACCTATAATAGACTCTTATCTAAACCTTGAATTTGAAAGTTACCAAAGTCCATAAACTCCCCTATGACTGAGCATCCTTCATGCTTCTTGCTTACTAGTTGAATACCTCCATCAAGCCTAATAGAGTCACCTCTTCTCTAGTAAACTAGAATAACATATACTCAGGAGATTCTTAGATCTCCATCTCCTTTATATAATTAAATTACTTCATGATCCTCTTAGATTTGAATATTTATTTTGTCTTGACTTCTGTAATCTCTATTTGAACACCATTTTTACTTGATCTATTTTACATGACTTCTTCATCCACAATCTGAGCTAATAGTTATAATTCTTGGCACTCATTTGCATCTTGACTAGGCTCCATCATGGAAAATATTCCACTTAGACTTGTAGACTAGTCATCAACTTTAGCTACCTTAGGTTTCCACTTACTATCTTGTTTTTTTTTTTTACTCTAGGAGCCTCAACTTGCTTATTTTGTCTTGACAAATCATGCTTACTGTATTTTTTGATATGGCCAACATTATGAAAATTGAAACATAAAATTCCTCTTCATGAAATCACACCATGACCCATACCTCTTGACTAATGACTTTCCTCATAGTTCCATGCATATTCATTCTTTTAGGGCCTTCTACAATGCCTTTCTCTATGACCAAATTAGTTACATGAATAATAATAACCATTCAAAGGATTAGCATACATTATATAATTAGGTTTACTGATAGTATTATCCTTTATTTAATGAACACCCTCATTTTTTGGTTGATCATTGACATTTTTTATCACATTCATGTCCTTATTTTGGTCTCTATTAAAACTAAGGCCTATTTTGTCATTAGTAGTCTTTTGACTACTTAGAATGTTATCTAGGTAATCGGTACTCTTTTAAAACCTCAAAAATGGGTTGAACCTATTTTATTATTGTTTCAATTTATATCTCAAGGAATTCACTTCATCTACATACCTTACACATTCATCTTATTTGGCTTATAGGCCTGTAGTCATAATTTCAAGTTGAATCTCCACCTGTTTGGATATTTCCTCTTATTCCTTGGAGTTATTTCTCATTCTACATTCAAACAATTTTATTTTCTCCTTATAATATTTGATAAGATACCTCATCATCCTATTTTTCTTAGTTACCATCTTTAGTTCTTCTAGAGTATTCATTAACTCAACCTCAAAGTCCACCTCATGTTCTTATTCATATAAATCTCCAATACAACCAATCCATATGGAATCTTCTTGATTTTAATAGCTTACTTCTTTGACCATGAAGAATTTTTTTTGACATCAGGGCCATCACCTTTATGGTTAGTCTCAGAATTACTTATCTTACTCTCATTAGATGAGCTGCAATCTTCCTTGGTGTAGAAAATTATTTTATTTTTTAAGAACTTATTCTTATCATCATAAATTCTAAATATTTTCTTGATATTATCATACCTGTAGGACCTTTTATCATCATCATTCTCTTCACCATCCTTAGTCTTATGCTTATGAGGGCACTTGTTAGTAAACTGTCCAATCTATCCATAATTGAAACATTTAAAAGGCAATTTTCCCTTATAGCTACCTAAGCCTATATTCAACTTTGTTGAAAATATAGAAATCAAATTATCATCATCAATATGAGATTAATCATTATATTTTAATTTATTACCTTGTGTCTTATTATATTTTGTCTTATTTCTACCTTGAATGTAGTTTCTTTCTTTGTAAGTCTTCCTTCACTTGTCCTCATCTCATAGGCTATTAGGGTGCCATGAAGTCCATCCATATCTAGCTTTTCTAGATCTTACATTTATTCAATAAAAGATACATTATAATAAAAAAATTAATTATAGACCTCAATACTTTTTGAAAAATAGTAGACTCTTTTGACTCTAAACCTAAACCTCTTATGATGTTGACCATTTCATCAACCTTCAGTAAGTAGGCTGCAATGGTCTCATCTTAATTAATTTTTTAGGCTTTCAAATTATCTTTCATGGGTCTTAAATTTGGCCAAATTTACCTTATATTATACCTCATGAATAGTCATCAAATTTTATTAAATATCTTTTTAAGACAAACAATGCATCACTTTCATAAGTTTTGCTTTTGACAGGCCACACATAATCCATTCATTAGTTTTGACTAATTATCACTAGCTTTCTTATTTATTACAATTATAGGAGGAATAGGGGGTGAAACATATACATATAATAATTATTTAAAAACAACATGACCTTATAAAATAATATATTTTCTCATTATAACACTCCAAAAATCATAATTGGATCCATTAAACAATAGAGCTTTGCTTGTAAAGAAACCACCTTGTGCTTGACTAGCCATCTTTGCTTTATTAAAATCTCCTTTAGGTTGTAACACCTGATTAAAAATACATGATATGATATCAAATGTTTAAATTTAAAAAATAAGAGGGGATGGGGGTGAATTATTTATCTTAAATCAGTCCTTTTATTTCACTTAACGTTCATGAAGTGTTCGTTTAGTTACATACATCAATCAATGAATACACAAGCATTTATGAAAGTAAACAACTTAAAGACATGAGATATATGTGTTAAAACATATATGGGAATAAAAAACACTAAAACACCACTTTTAATAATATCCTATAATAAATTTATCAAACTTTTAGTGAGGCACCAACCCCTCACTAGTCAAGCACCAACTCAATTAGTCCTCTAGCAAGCTTCAACCTGCAAGGAGTCTCCAAACCCCTATTTAACATAGAAAAAAATAATATACCTTGAATATATGATCAAAATTGGAAAAAAATTTATCACTCAAATAAATATCACCTCCTTATTTTTCTCTTCTCACTCTTTAATCTCTCTCAAATAGCCTCTTAAGCCTTCTCACTCAACTAGTCCTTTCTTTGGTAGAATTAGGTCAAATGACCTTGATCAATACCTATATACACATATCTATATATTAATGGAATATTAAAAACACATATTTTATTATATTCAATCCATTTACCTATTATTTAAAACTCTATATCCTTTACTCACTTGTTCAATTCTCTAACTAGTCAAATTAGGCCTATTAGGCCTTGTCTTTATACTTGACTCTTGATCTTACCCATATTGGTTAGAAAATAACCTAAAAAACATTAATCACCATTATAATATATCAAAAACATATTTAATAAGTGAAAAAACCATCACATAGGTTGATTATTACCCTTAAGGGCCAAAACCATCATTAGGCCTAACAAAGACCTAATGCAATTAGGCCTTCTTTAAGCACACATTTCACTTAGACCTCCTTGGAACACTTTAGGCTCAAAAAATATGTGAAAAAATTTAATCATGACCCAAATATACCCTTTATAATCTCATCTTATGTCCCCAACACCATTTTTCTTATTTCACTCCTTGAACTACCCAATTAGGTTTATTTGTCGTTAGGCCTTCTTACTACCAAAAAATTTGTCTCACATAAATAAAGCATAAAAGCAAATTTAAAATTTAAAAACATGAAAAATTAAAATTAATAAAATATTTAAGACCTAAAAAACATCCCCAGGTGATTTAGTCTTCACCACATAGGCCAAAAGGCCTCAAGAACACTCCTGTAAAAGGCTTACATAAAACTGTCAAGCACTGTCAACATACAGTCAAGAACATTTAACTTTACATACTTTAAAATGGACTTATAATTAATATAGATAAATTAAAATTATCCTATGATGATTATATAACATATTTATGAGAATTTGATCCTTAAAATCAATGCAAAATGACTTAGTAACATCATTTTCACTCACACATAGAAAACTACCTGTAGTACCAAAAACACAATCATGGAAACTAAGCCTTATAACATACATGTAAAAAAATTTGTAATATTAAAATTTGTTTTAATTAAAATTTATAATAATTATATGATCTTTTAAAATTTATATTTCATGGTTATGTATCAATATTGGTCTTATAGAACAATCTCACAACTTCACTCTACACAGACTTCACTATGTTAGACAAACCATTTTGATGACGATTTTTTTTTGTTATGTATGAGAATAATAAACACTTATAAACAAATTTTAAATGATTAATATTTATTTAATAATGACCCAAATAATTTTTATCCATCCTTATTCCTTTAAATCCAATCCCTAATCTCATTATCATCCTTGCCTAGTTTTCTCATTGTCTTGCTTATTAGGTCTATTTAGTGTTAGGTCATCTTCCATTAATGGTTTATAAAATTTTAGGTATTAAAACTGATAAAAAATTCATGTTCATAAATTAAAATTCTTACACGTCATCCTCCATCCATTTTCATGTTTTGACCTAGTCAACCCTACTTGCTACATTAAAATACCTAGAAATAAGGGGTTTCTTATAGCTTTTACTCACTATCAAGATAAAAAAAACCTATAGAAACTTGGAAGAGTAATTTAAATATTAAAAACATAAAAAAATGTCAAAAAATTAATTATGATGCATAACCAACAATATCTTTCTTATTGGGTCATTAAGAGGGTTTTAGGAGGGTTTTGACTAGTTTCCCTTCTTATCAATCATTCATAAAGGATTTCCCCTCAAGTCCAAAAATAATGATAATAAAATAAATATATGGAAATTAAAAAAATTAAATTAATTTATCATGATCTCATAAAAATTTTGCATGTGCCAACAAGCACAATAAATTCCTTCTTAGGTCTGCAACACCCCATTCTATGAACATAGAGGACCTTATCAACATTTTCACATATTATTATTCAATAAATGATCTAAATTTATTTTTGACACACTTAAAAAAACCTATCTCACATAATTAATTTTTATAAAGATATTTGGTAACTTTTTAAATGATCTTGACCCCTCATTAGGCCATTATATGTCACTTTATACACTAGGCCTTATACTGCTAGTCATACTTAGATCATGATAATTCCTTGAAAATTATTTAAAAGCTAATAATACCTCATAAACATATAAAATTAACTCATACCATACTCACATAATTCCATCCATCAACTCCCAAGTCTTATACTCCTCACCTAAACATTATACTAGGCTTATGCCTTGTTACTAGGTCTCCATGTGAGGCATAAGCCTCAAAACATGACCTTAAAACTCATATGAAGGCTTATTTTCCTCTTTATTATGTTTACATAGATTTTTATACCCTCTCATTCATTTACTAACATAAATAATCAAACTTTATTATGCCTTTTATGTAAATACCTCTTCTTAGGTTTAGACTAAGCTTCTAAAGACACCTAGTACATAATAGTAGCTTACATTGTACCATGATCCTAAATTTGACATGAAAAAAACCTTTAGATAAACTACAAATTTTCCTTAAAATTCTATCTCATTGTAGAGACAAGATTTTGCCTTCAAATTTTCTCTTATCCTGAGACTTATTTAACATATATCATCTCACCATGCATGATCTCAACTCTGACCTTGATAGAACTAACATTTATCTTGAATTTGACATCAATAACAACAATAATGCTTCAAAGACAACAAAATGAACCATACTTACAAACCAACGGGTATTAAGAAGTGGATAATTAGTAGGAGGTACATGACCTTTAGGTTCTAACTCAAAATTTGTTGAAATGGTATGAACATCATGATTGGCATCATGTATTTGAGCCAAATTTTTATAATAATGTTGAACATCCAAGTCTTTTGATTGAGATTGGGCCACAATGTGTTTATCATCATAAGTTGGATAAATTGTATATTTTTTTGATTCAGGAATAACTTCAAAAGGTAAGATGATTAAATCATTGAATTTAGATGGAGACATGATTAAAGGATCTTGAAATAATTTATCCACTCCATAATCATTACATGTGAAGTCATATTTTATGTAAGAGGCTTCCTAAGCATTGCATGGAGGAGGGAAATTAACAATCTCATCTATGAGAGGGATGGTTTGATCAAAAGTCAATAAGGATGGAGGTAGCCACTTTGAGATGTAAGGAGGTAGCTTAGTAATATTGTAGGTATTTTTCAAGTCATTGGGCTCATTGTCATTAGAATCAGTAAGAGTGACATGTAAATATGAATTCAAGCTAATGAATTCAGCTAAGGGGGAACTATTAATCTTCAAAATAGTTTGAATCTAGTATTTATAATTGGGATTTGAAAGATAAATACTACATGGATAATATCATCCTCATGTTTATACCTTCTACCATTGTGAAGGAACTTGATACATTAGGTGCCAAAGAGGCAATGACCATAATTCAATGAGTCCATGGGTGTCCTAGGAGTATGTTTTAAGATAATGGTAAATCAAGGACCATACCCTTAATTCATATAGTCTTAGGTCCAATAGTAATAGGGATATAAATACAACCAAGTGGATTTTTATTAGTTTTGTTAAATCCATGACATGTTAAGTGAGTTTTTCTAAGATGATCTTTGTTATATCCAAGTTGTTGGATGAGCCAAAGAGATTCCACATTAATACTAGATCCTTCATCTATTAGTAATCTACAAATGAGGTTGGTATTAATGGATATTTTAATTAATAGGTTTGGATCATTTTCTCAAAATATTATCTCATCATTAATCATGTATTCTTTCATGAAATCTATATATGGTTTCAAAGAAGGATATATAGTTTTAATGATATTCACTTACGTTGGTTAAGGCTCATGAGAAGATGGTTCCTCTTATAAAGGAGATGGATCTTCAATTTATTGAATTTGTTTCATGAGGAACTTATAATGATAAGGATAGGTAAAAAATAAATCTATAAGAATAATTTATAAAGGCATGGAGTTGATTTCTTATAGGAAGTTAAAATGGGTTTTTGAAGAAAAAGAACCATCATGAGGCTTATAAGGTAAAATAGGTTTAGGAAGAAGAGAAGTGATTAGAGGTTTGGAAGTAGGAGATGGTTCCTCATTGGTTTTTTGAATCTAAGTGAGTAGTAGTGGTATCTTTGAGAAGTTAATCTTCCAAATATGGTTTCTTAGGTTTGGTGACATGATATTTGTGGGCTAGTTTATGTTGATAATTAACCTTAATCACATTGACATATTGGAAATTGGTGTAATATTGGTCATAATCAGTTTTAATTGCATAAATATCCTTGTTGTCTTATTGAGCATTATATGTGGATAAATATTTTTGGTTGTTATAATAAGAAGCTTTGGGATCTTGTCTCTTTTGAGAAGCATTAATCTAATCTTGATGATGGATTTGAATCATGACTTTGTGATTGAATGAATAACCAAACATAAATGAAATATTTTTTTTTGTAAACCCTCTACATATTTCATGGGAATGACCTATATCAGCATGGAACCAAAAAAATTGATTAGGGTTATATAGTTTAGGAAGATTATTGAGGTAAGTGAATGGTTTAGAAGGTGCTAAAATTTGTTTCATTTATTGCATTGTTAATGGTGTATGATAAGATTGGAGATTGTCAGATTTGGCTACTCCTAGCTTGGGTTAAGGAGGATTTTCAATTATCACATTAGTTAAAAGTTGAAAATATCCTTTAATTATTTTAATATTAGGTTCAAATTTTTTCATTAAGAATTATTGATTCTTAACTTGGTCAAGAGCTTCATTTAACATTTGGGGAGTGAGCGTTCAAACCTTGTATTGGAGTGAAGGTGTTAATGTGGTTATAAAGAGTTTAAACAATTTGTCATCAGTTGTTATGATTGGACTTATGAGCCAAATATTTCCATCATTTGATGAAATCATGAGTTAATTTAGTATGATATTGCTTAGATTTAATGAAATGGTTAGGGCAATTTTTTGAAACATCATTATGTAGAAACTCTTTAACTAGAGGATTGACTAAATACTCTAGTTTCCATATAAAATGTTAGGGAAGTTTACTATACCATTCTAATACATCATTGGAGAAAATTTTAAACAAAAATTTGATTTTGTCTAAAGTATTATTTTGGATCCACTCCTTATAATATTGTCAAATGCCTTAAGAAAAGATGCAGGATATTTAGTCCCATCATATTTAATAGTTGGAGATATGTTACCAATATAAATAGAATTAATGAAAGGGGATAAAAGAGCATTTTAGATGTGTTGAATAATCTTATTATGCATGATAGGTTGGGGATGTAATTCTTTGTGATATCTCTAAGAGGTGGAGGAATAAAATTTTGATTGTTTTGAGGGAGAATAATGAGATGTTGATCAAATGATGATGTAGTTAGATCATTTAAGAGGTGTTATATGTTTTTATTATGTTTATTTATTTCACTATTTATGTATTAATCTAAGTGGTATAAATTTGTAGGTTGGTGTTTGTATGAGGATTCCCCAAATTTATGTTAAGGAGGATTATTAGGTGGTATATTCCTTGCAGGGTTACTAGATAACCTTTTATCAATTTCCCCCACATTATGGTGAGATGTTTGCAGATGGGATATATATTGATAGGTATGAAAAGGATCTAAGACAAAATATAATCTTGTGGAGTGATTTAAACAATTTTTCAATTTAAATATGATGGAGGAGAAGAGGTACTCCAAGAGCGAGGATTGTATTGGGAAATAAAGAGAAGAAGAAAAGAGCACCCCATATAGTGTCTAAATGGATTCAAGTTATCCAAGAATATTCTAATAGGGTAATTCATGATTATTTATGAAATGATATGATATTATGAAAAAATAATTAAAATAAGAGACATATTCATCCAGATAGATAATAATGTCAACCAACAGGGACAGAGTTGACTAGGTCGATAGAGTATGTCAAAGAAATTCACAGACAATAAAATAAGAGAACATAGTTGAGATGGTTGAATGTGTGATATAAGGGATGAAATTAAAAATATGATAAAGATAATACATATTCATTGGGTTGATAGTGTACTATTGAATAGGTAACATGCCAATAAAATAAGAATACATAGTCAAACAGGTCGACTGTGTACTGCTTAAACAAGGGTTGAATAGGAAGATAAGGTGACACAGTTCGATAGTTAAACTATGTACTACAAATATAAAAGATAAATATTATGTAAGATATTATATCAATAGAGGCAACAATTTTTTTAAAATAGATCAAAGTTTTCTAAAATTATTTTGAATCAAAATTAAATTAAGCACACAAGTAATTAGATCAATATGACTAATCTAATTGGAACACACAACACAAACCTTGAACCAACACTAGCTAATGTAAGTATTGTAATACAACATACAATGATCAAAGATCAAAAAACAACTAGAAAGTAAATTATAAATAATTGGTCATCCTAAGTTTTATTAAGTTATAATGAATTTTAATTTGAATGTGATTGGGAAGTTGGCTAAAATAAGGAACTAGAAAGCAATATAAGGCTATTTTCAAGATGTTTAGGATTGAAGGGATTTGTATTGGTGATGGTACTATATTGGTATTAGGGAATACCCCCTCACTTCATAATCCCATAATAATAAGGTTGTTAAGTGATTTTCTAATATATACCATCAATCACATGTTTATAATTGGCCATAAAACCAAGTTTCCTTCCCCCTTGGTGATGAAATCCAAGTAGGTATACCTTGGAAATACAAATATCTAATAATTTTTAAATGAAAAGTGATTTGGTAGTGTTTTCAAAAGATAAAAATAGTGTGACTAAAATCATAATTTGAAAAACCACTTATTTAATCTATGTTTGTTACTCTAAGCATACAATCATTTGAAAAGGAAATGTGAATTAATTACTAACAAATATAGGTTAATTTCTTTATTGATAAAAGTATATATTTGGTTTAGGCAACACTATATGCAAATAGCGTAGATTAGATTTGACTGGCTCATTAATGTTATGTATAATCAATATCTATAAGAACATAGTCGAATAGGTTGAATATGTATTTTATATAGAAGATAGACTATAGAACTATGTTGAACAGGTTGACCCAATTTACTTTAGGGATGTATTTTTACATACTAATTTTTTTTGAAAAATAGTATTGAAAGAAGAAAACTAAAATGATAAAGAGATAAAGAATGAACCTTGATGGGATTGAATATGTCTAGGTTGAAAATTTTAAGATATTATGTTCAAATGTTGATTCAAAAATTATTCTAATTGCATCGAATAATTTTATGGATTTTGTAGAAGTTATATGCTAAAGAAGTTGCAAAAAAATTCAACTAGATTGATTGTGTTTGTAGACCTATATGTTGATAGAAGAGAATTATAGATAGAGTTGACTAGTTTGACTATGTATGCAAATATATATTTAAAAAGAATAGTGTTGAGCTAATTGATATAGTAACCTATATTTGGATAAGTCCTACATAAATAGAACATAGTCATTTTGGAGTGATTATGTGTTAAACCTACACATAAACTATTAGAACTATACTGATTGGTTTGATAAAATACTTAAAAAATATAAAAATATAATATGATGACAAAATGAAAACATGAAATAAAACCTACAAGGGTTTGAATCATGTCAGTTTTACTATGCAAAGGTAAATGCAACTGATCTATTAATCAATCTTATCTTGAAAAATATAAATCTACTTACACTTATGATTATTGATACATTAAATATTTAAGGTCATGATCAAGATGGATCTACTAGACCTATCCAAGGGATGTCTTACCATAATAATATCATTAGAGAGGGTTAGAAAGTCTCTAGTCAAGAAACATTATGAAATAACCCTAGTTAGGTCCTATGTTTTCACATTTACTATGTAAATAATAAGTAAAGTAAAATTTAATCTAGTGTTCACCAAATCTTGTGTCACAAAGTGGGGATAATAAAAATAAAAAATAAACGTGCATATGAAAATCCTATTTAAGCTATGTATAGGTAAAAATCTAATGTATGGAGAGAGAAATATATTCAAAATCCATTACTTATGCTACTTCTATCTACTAAAATAGAGGAACAAAGTTATAAATACTTACCTTAAATATGAATCCATTGAGACTCAATTTCTACCTTGGCCAAAGGTGCTTTGCAGGATGTTATTATTTGTAAGGATCACTAAGAAAGGCCAAAACATCCAATACCTTTCCCAAAGACAAGATTATTATCCAATTATAAGCCCTATTCTATAACTCTTAAATTATAATGGTGGAAGAGTAGATTGTAATGAAGCTCAAATGAATAATTAACTCTTTCTATCTCTAAGAAAATGGTGAAATGAATGTGTATATATAGTTGAGTTTAACCCTAAACCTTTCTAAAATTTTAGTTGTTATTGATAAAAACAAATTAAGTCTTGGTTTAGGTCATCTAGGGCTGACCTATACCCTTAACATGTTTTATCAATTTGAAAACATGGTTGATGGGGCCAACAGTGTAATGTAAACCACCAAATAGGGTTTTAATCTTAGTAAGGGGCTAATGAAGGTGGTAAATGCTTGGAGGAGGGTGAAAGAGAAGAGATAAGGCTTAGGAGATGGTTTTGTAGATACCAAGTGGTGGTATAAGGGATAACAATCCTATGAAGTAACAATGGTCTACCCACCCCTTTCTCGATGCACCTTTTACAACATGCACTTAGAGAGATTGAGACTCGATGAATTCTTATAAGAGAGAAAGAATCATCAATTGATAAAGTTTGAAAATATTATTTGTATACAATTTATAATGTAAATGATGATATGAGAAAAGGATATGCAAGTCTCATGATATTATGCATACCATATTGTAGTGGATTAATAGAAAAATTAGAATTTATACTTTGTAACACAAAATTAGTTAAGTATAAATAGTTTGAATTTTCAATTTAAAATTCATTTTAAACTCATTAAAAATTTATTTGAAACTTTGATTATGAATGCCACTAATATGTGAGGTGACCCCTACCTAGTTTGAATGATTTGAGATTACAATAAAGATAGAGTAGCCTTTGAAATTGGTATGTTTTGAAAAAAAAAAAAAAAAATGACTAAGTTTTAGCCTTTTGAAATTTTGTTTTTCTATAAATTTGTCACATTGTGTGAATTTTAAAGTTAGTTTTTGAGTTTGATTGAGGATTTTGGCCTATAATGTATATGTGAAACCATTTTCATATTTGTTTTTTAATTTTATTGGCATTGTCATCTGAGTCTATTTTGTGTTGTAAATGTCTCAATAAATGAAAATTAATATATTGTAATTTTGATCATTGTAACTAATTTTTCTAAGGATTTACGATATAACTAGTCTTGTATTTAATGTAATTGTAGGGTACATGCACATTATGTGTTTATTAGATGTCAATCATATGGATACTATATTGGTATTATATCATAGTGATGTAGAGAGAAAAATTGTAAAGCATCTAGAAATAGGTTGTGTTGGCTACTTGGGAACTATGTCATATGATACACACTTGATGACTATACTCATTGAGAGATGGGATGAAAATAATTTCACTTTATACCTTCTAATATGGGAGATGACTATTAATTTAGAGGATTTGTGGAGTATTTATATATTATCAATGATAAAAATATGTGCCACTCTTTAGGGTACAAAGGGGTAGGGCCTAAAAGGTTGTGTCCATATGTATATAACTTGGAAGGTTCAAGGATCTCATTACAAAGAAAATGATTCTACTATATTATTATTAGAGATTTTATTAGCTTATGTTCTATCATTATAGAGGTATATGTGTGTATTTATTTCTTCTTTAATATAATTAGATGGAGGTGAGGTTTCCATTTCATATTACATGCATTCTATTAATTAGAATATTGAGGATCATAGTATCAATTTTTTATTGGGGCCACATAGTGTTAGCCTATTTATATATATATTTGTACCATTTCATCTGAGAGGATTACATTATAGGATTAGGATCAAATACATTGTTATATGTATGGGCATAAGAGCAATTTTTTGTTCTTTATCCCTTATGTTTGTTGTATGTAGATTGGGCTCACCCAAATATGTTTGTATAGATATGGGTGAGTATATCACATGTCACTAAGAGGAGTGATATAGACTATAATGTGTTAATTGATTGATTGATGTTATATTATATTATTTTGAGACCATATAGAGGTTTTACAGGGTAGATGAATAATTCTACACAATTATGAGATATGAGAGACACCTATTGGATCCAATATACATGACCTAGAGTATATGAGTGATTTTTGTATGATCACATGAATTATAAATTTATATTGAGATATAACACTCCCTTTGTATCACTAGCTTTGATATGCACTCAAAGATCTCACAAATTTCCTTGTGAGAGAGGCCAATTGAGTTAGTGTTGACTCTTGTATGAGAGGTAGGTCTGCCTATTTTTGTAATGTATATGATGTATAGTGTACTACAAAGTACACATAGTGGTGGGGACAATCTCAATTTAATTTAATATTTACCATTATTAAAAATGTAGTTAAGGTTGGAATAAAGGTATAGTCAATTGTGGATATGGGTGGAGATGGAAAAGTTGAACATGTGTTCAATGTTTAATTTTATTTAACAATGAAATGTTATAATCAAATAAACTATTGAAAATGATTTATATCTATAATATATATAGATATAATATATATACATATATATACATACATACATACATACATATATATATGTATGTATATATATATATATATATATACATATGAACATGAAATACAATTATTTATATAATTAAAAATAATTTATAAATATTAAATTTACCAAAAAATATGCAAACCAACTTGAATCTAATTTTTTGATAACTGTGTAAGTTGAATGTTAGTGCAAACTAGCTATAAAGACCTATGGACTATGCCACATTGAAAAATGTGACCTATGAATCTTTGTACAAATCATGTTGGGCCAAGTTCCTACTATGAGGATAGGGATAAAATTTGATGGTATTATGGTCTTGGCCATGTCCTAGTTAATTATGTGATTTATTTTATGTTCTGAGTACCTATACCTATTTGTGATGGTTTTTTAATTAACTACATGAGATGATTTGATGTGTAACATACCTAAAAAATAACTTATAAGTATAAACATAAATGATATAAAATATAAAAAATGGGAGTCAAGTGAGGGTAATAGCTAATTTATCCTCAAATTCTTGCATAATATGTGTACTACCTACATATCCCAAAATGGCCTTACGTTGATGTAGTTCTCCTTGCTTGAGTGAGTGTGTGAATCTTGATATTTGTTATATGAATGTAACTAGATATATACTAAAATTATTGATAATGATATCCTTTGACCTAAAATAAAACATTTTCAAACTTTACCTATGATCATTAAAATGCTTCAAAATTCCAATTGGAAATATTAGTGCCCCTTTTACTTAACATGTGGTAGAATTGCCAAGTGATTTATAGATGTATTTTAAATGATAATTATATGATTATATAAATGAAAAAAATTAGTATTTCCATTTAAAAACCTTGATAAAATTAGGTATGGGTAAAACTAAATGGTCCAAATTTAAAAAATTATAATTGGAGTGTCGGGGACAAGGCCACACTAATGGACAAGGATATAGTACGATCTTGTTTAACCTATTACATTCATGTCTTAAAAGGATAAAAACTACTAGAACAAATGTAAAATGAGTATATAAGTAAAATAGGCATGTCTAAATGATGTTTTTATTGGCTTTAAGACAATGAATAGAATAGTTAATTCTCCCATAGAGATTACTAGGTAAAAATGGCAAATAGACCAAGTATGGGTAAGGATGTCAATATTAAACACTTTCAAGCACTTAATGGTTAATTTTGAGTGTCTAAAATTTCACCTACTTTATTATAGTGATTTAATGAATTGAAAATAATAGAGTAAAAAAAATGTAAACATAAATATGTATACACACTTTATCTTAATTGATGTAAAGCTTGATAGTGTGTGATGTTGAAATGAAAAACCTACAATAATGCCAGTAAAAGTAGTTTTTGTTCATCTTTGAAAATTTAAAACTGTGAAATATTCAATTTTTAAATTTGAAAAAGAGAGAAAGGAAAGAATACTATTGGAAATGTATTCAAAATAATTTCCATGTAACATGAAAATGGATAAATGTGTGCCCCCTTATTCAATAATTTAGAGAAATGTTGAATGTGTGATGAATTGAGAGTGATCAAGTCTCAATTTTAAATCTAGTGAAATACCTTAAGTTGGAAATATTATATGCTCCAAATTTCATTTAAATGTGTAAAGTACTTTATAAAATAATTTAAATTCTAGAACCACCAAATGTGGCTTGCTAAATTACTACCATAGATGTTGAGTGTTACTAGAATATAACATGACTCACTTTCAAAATGAGATGAATCTGACCACCATAGATGGATCTAGATCTTATTTGAAACTTTTTAACTTATTAAAACTTTTTAAGTTGATAAATTTGAAATTTGAAATTGCCATGTAGGAACATGAACATGTATCAATATCATGCCTCATGTATCTATACAAAATTTATATAAAATGTTGATTTAACTTTTAACTTATGAAACTTTCAACTTGTGTATGTTTTTTCACATGCCCATGCATATGCACCAAGTATATGTGAATCTATATTGAGATATCTATAGGAATGAGTGCATATGCATGCCACATACTCATATAATCATTTTTTGAATCATGCTATATTTTTAAAAAAATTATAGTGCCATAAATCTGAAATTTTTGCTCAAGGGATTGAATTTTAAAGACAATCCCATTTGGATGTCCCCATTTTGATATGAGAGACATATCTTGAAAGTTAATAATGTTAAAAGATAGATATCAAATTGTAATTATATTTGAAATGTATCATATTTTTTTAATTTTAGCATTGAATTGTATATGAAACATGTGTTAGAGAAATATAATGTTCAAGTAAATAATCATCATATACGTGATGTGTATCATGGCACAATAGTAAAAGTAATAGGTAAAATAAATGCATGATATGAATCATGGAACCATAGTAAAACATAATGAACATATAATTAATGTCACACAATGTCACATAATTTTCATATATTGAACATAGTTTTATGTTAACATGTAATGAAGCAAGAAAGAAGCATAGAGAAAATGAGACTAGTCTATATCGATCATATGTATCAATTTCATTATTATCAAATAGTAGTTTAAATTAACATAATGTAAAGTATGAGTGAATAGTAAAAACACTGTGTGATATATATCTCAACACGGTAGAGACGTTGTGGATAGATACAACCTATTGAAATGTTCATATAAAATGAATAGATGCACCCAACTTAGAAATGTTGTTGGGTAAAAATGGAAGACCAACATTAGAGATCCATGTAAATATATATCTTGTATGACACTCAAATACATTGTTAAAAATGTTGTGTATTAAACATTAAATATGATGTTTACCTACCATAGAATAAATAACATATCTAAATAAGGAAGGTAGAAACATTTGAAAATAATTTTAAGTTCCCAATTTTGAATTTTTGAATTTATTTTGATCTTTTGGATTTTTAAATTGTTTAATTTTTTTTGAATTTTTTCCATATTTGAATTATTTTGAATTTTTGAAATATTTAAACTTAAAATATTTGAAAAGTGATATGAAGAAAGGTTTTGGAAATAAAATAAATGGGAGGGGTTCAAAAAATATACAAAAAGGTGTTAAATCATGGTGTGGTAAGAACTAAAACAAGTGATATGCTCCCAATGTATGTGTAACATAATAATCACAATTCAACACAAAGGATTGGTATAGATAAGTATGAGAAATTACCCAATGGGAATGAAACTATATGTAATCATATAAAATAGAAAAATTTTATAATATAATCACAATGGTAACCATAAGGTGTTATATATGTAATACTAATCAAGTAGTAAGAATTTGAAATTAATGTAAGATAATTATTTTGGATTGTTTGAATTGATTTGAAAATTAAGAGGGAAAGTACATAAAGTGAATATAAAGCCAAGGGTAAGAAGCATGCTTTGATAAAGGATAGAAGAGATAGTAATAAAATAAAATTAAAGAAGTTATGTACAAATTAAAATATGTAGATAATTAATCAAGAGACTCATCCCACTTATTAGGTTGGGAGGACATAGGAGGATCTGCCAAAATAAGGATCTCATCAAGAGGACACACACACACACACACACAACTACATTTTATATAGGAATGAATTATTGTGAATAGGAAGTTCCAATTGTAGATGCCTCTAAATATAAATAAGAATCATATGTTGTAATATAACCTATAATTCACTTTTCATATATACATGTGAACTTTTATCTTCATGTGTAATAGGTGAGAATGTAACTACATTTACTTGTAGTGAATCTCTTTGAATACCATGTGGCTCCTTAGGAGATGAAGACCTATTTTTAGGTGCCATTTTTTTATTAAGATAATGTACTATGCTTTTTGAAAATAAATAATTATACCTATGTGTAACTATATCATGCTATATGAATGGAGAAGTTGAATCTTTAATGTTATCAAAGTAACTAATTCTATAGTATCCTTTGGAATATTTTAATCAATATCTTGAATAGTTATGAAAACTATTTCATTTCCATGTTTCTCAATGAATATGCCAAATAATTATTATGTAGGGAAAGTAAATATCATTGATTCCAAAGGATATTCATATTGTATTCCTAGAATTTTGACCATATTATTATCATAAATATATTTTATACATTTATACACTATATATGGTACTAATCTAATATTTTTTATCCAATGGTATCCTAATAGCGTATAAAAGGTCCTTGTGTTTGGTAAAAATAGGAATGGAGTGGGCACTATGAGAGGCCCCACTTGTAAAGGTAGTATTGTATGCCTAAGAGTATCTTATATATGACCATAAAATACTTTGAAAACTCTACAAGTGTCCTCTAAATATTATTTTTTATAATAAAGAGAATAAAGGGTCATGGTGCATGAATTTTTTATTGATTTATTGTTTATCATAATACTATGTATGGATTTATTGTCATTATATGTTCAAATAAAGAGTGCAAGTCTATTTTAATCATCATCAAAAACTTCACTATCATCAAACATTCATATGACATTCTACTTATTTAATTATGACTATACTAATGATTCTATAAAGTGGATACCCATATGTATAAGGATAAGGATGAACATTCTATGGATAATTTACTTCATAATAATCCTTGTTATTTATTGCTTCATGATTTGGAAAAGGATAATTTTACATTTTGATATTTTAATTGTCACTTGTTTATGGCTTAGCCTCTTTAGTAGGTATGCATATGTCAATGATATTCTCATAAATATGATCTTGAATCTTATGTTTGAGATTGAAACATTTAATGACAATATGCATCACTATCAAAGTTTTTAGATTATGTTTTATACATGTCCACCTTCAATGATGGAGGAAGATTTATGAGATTGAATTCAAGTATATTTATAATAATACACAAGAAGGTGATGGTAGTATTGATCATTTCCTCCATGGTAGAGCTTGTAATTGAATATTTTGTGTTAGTTATAAGTTAGCATTAACTATAATATTAGATTCATTCTTATTTCAATAGTTTTGCTATTATAATTTAGCTTTCTTTGAAACTTGATGATCTAATTAGAAGGATAACTTGAAGTGCATTTTAACTTGTTCAAATTAAGAAATTTGAATTCATGCTCTTTGATTTTATGACATAACACATCAAAAGAATTGAATTTATCAAACATAATTTAATCTTGAAGTAGAGATAACAAGATCTAAGTGAAGATATCTTGGAGTGCATTATCAACCATTTTATTTGTCATTTTTTATAGCATAGTTTTGTATATTAGAACATATTCACTGAATTATTTCATTATAATTGTGTTTGAGCTTTACAATTTAAGCATATGATAAAATTTCACCAATGTTGATTAAAAAAGTCTGTTAAAAAGTGATTTTTAAAAGGTTTGAAAGCCTTTACTAATTGAATATGGCTATCATAAACAATCTAAGAGAATATCATTTGAGACTTCTTGGAAGGAGACATGACAACAATTTTTACTTAACTACATAGTCTAAACAAGCAATGAATACACATAAATGTTGTTTGGGATCACATTTACCTTCATATAGAGAAAAATTAAGATACACAAAAAATTTTATTGGATAAGATGTAATTTTGGGTTCCAAAGGGTTATGTAAAAAATAACAAGAATCCATGGAGGAGATATCATGACAAAGAGTTCTATCAATTTGAGATAACTTCACTTGTAAGACAAGAAATATATGCTCAAGAGTAGTGATTGTATCAATGATTGGAAGAGTATAATTGGGTTTATTAGGCATAGGTATGGATACTTTTTAGAAAAAAAGATATCTTCCCAAACCAAGGTATGATGATATAGAGGTAAATAGAAGCGGAAACATTGGAAGTAGGAGGTTTGACAACTTGAAAGGAAATATTTATTATGGAGATGTGACCAATTTATATTAGTGCTTATATTTTGATGTTATAAATATACTAATGATCTTATTCACATCATGGGGGTTCTCTTGAATACCTTGGAGAGTAATTTTTTTTTATCTACTCCATTATGCTCTTGCAGATCAATATGAGTCTATTATTCATTGTGTACATCATAGTCCTCTTCAATACTTTTAGTATCAATTTCATTGTGAATATAATTTATAGGAGACCAAGGAAATAGAATAGTAGCATTATTATAAAAAAAACATAATGATTTTCCTTTATAGAATAAAATAAAGGAAGTTGTATATATTAAATAAGAATACCACTTAATCTAGTAATACACCTAGAGGCATGCATTACACTATGAATAAATTAGAGATAATGACTATGAATACAATAGAAGTAAGAATCAAGGTATAAGGGTGAAATAGGTAAGGGTTTTAATATTTTGTTGGTTCTTAAATATACTTACTCATATGTAGAGTAGTGTTGGTCCAATGTTTTAGATCACTAAACTTAGAGGAAAGGTTGTGTCAATATCCCATTATTCAATATCTGAGGATAAAATGAGAGTAAGTTACATGCGATGTATGTTTCTCTTATGTACAAGAAAATTAAATAGTTAAAAGAGGCTTCCTATAGTATTAAAAAGGGACCATAGGTGTTTCCAGTATATTTTTAGGTATGGGGAAAATAAAATCCATGTTTAGTATTGTATAATGACTTGAGTATTAGGGAAGTATCTCTCACACCATGATGTCTAAAAAATAGATCACCACATATCCTGTAATTATAGTCACTATGTAGTTTTGAAACTATTAGAACATAGTTTCTAAAAACAAGTAGGAATCAAAAAGAAAATAAAGAGAAAATAAAGTTGAAATTTTATAATGTATAGAGATCAAAAAAATTCAACCCAAGCTCAAAAGAAAGAGATTCTATGTTAGATGATATCTAAGGTGACAAGAAAAATTCTTCAATGTTAGATTATACCCAAGGTGGAAGAAGATTGAATTATGGTTTCATATTTATATCCAAGGTTTAATGCTATTTTATTTTAGTTGTAGGAAGTTATAGAAAATTGTATGAAACTATAAGATAGAAATCAAACAAATAAAAAGCAGTGTCATAAATAAAATACAGGTGCACCAAAATATTTAATGGTATTTTTTATTTAATAATGAAATGATAATAAAAATAAACTATTGAAAACTAATTTAGATCTATAGAATATATAGATTTAAATGTGAAATAAAGTAATTTAAAAACATTATAATATATATATATATATGTATATATATATATATATATATATATGTATATATATATATATATAGTAAATTCACAAATAAATATGAAAACCTAGCTTGGATCTAATTTATTATTGATTGTGTAGGTTGATTATTAGTGAAAACTAGATGGAAAGACTTGTGAGCTATTTCACATATAAAAATAGGATTTAAAACTATGATGGGATAAGGCCACACTAGGAGGAAATGGCTACATCATGGCCTTATCTATTTACATTATATGTTTCTTAGTTAACTATATGATTGATTTGCCAATTTGATTACCTACACCTATTTGTGAGGGTTTTATAATTGACTGTGTGATGATTTGATGTGTGGAAGACTTACAAAATACAAATCCTAGATAATACACATAAACATAATTGAGATTAAAAAAAACTTAGGGGGAATTGGGTAAGAGAAATATATGAGATATCTTTAAAAACCCCATGTAATCTCAATGCTACATAGCCCAAAAGGTCCTAAGGATGATGTAGTTCTCCTTCCACCAGTGAGTGTGTGAATATTGATATTTGATATATGAATGCAACTAGATATATTGACTTGAATGCTTGAAAATGAGATATATTGACTATAAAAACACAATTTCATACGTGTATTATGACTATTAAAATGATTTAGAATTTAAATTGTAAAGATTAGTTCTACTTTGCTCAATGTGTAGTAGAGTTACCAAGTGATTGCTATATGTATTTTTGATGATCTTGAAATGATTATATAGAGGAAAATTTTGAATATTTATATTAATTAATATTTATAAAATATTTGGAAGAGTAAAATTAAAAGACTAAAATTTAAAAATTTACCATTGGAGTGTAGGGGATAAGGATGCACTAGTAGACAAGGTTGTAGTGAGGCCTTGTTTGACCTAGTATGGTCCTATCCTAACAAGATAGAAACTACTAGATTTGGGTTGAGAGGAGGATATAAGTATAATAGGGTGTATGAATGATGTTCTAAGTGGTTGTAAGATAGTTACTAGAGTAGTTGATGCTTTTATATACATTGTAAGTTAAGAAAATGGAAAATAGACCAAGTGCGGGTCATGGTGTCAATATTAAACATAATCAAACATTTAATTATTAATTTTGAGTGTCTACAATAATCAACCACATATTTTAATGCCATAGATGGATATAAGTATGCATATAGATGATTTTGGCATGATTTTTTAGTATCTTATCTTTTTTTGTTAATCTTTCAAAAATATTTTTGTAATTGACATGTGTTTTTATAGTAAATGATTAATGGACTACCATTATTGATTATTCACTTTGAGTGCTCATGAGACATATTATTGATTATGTAGTTATAGATGTATTCCTAGAGTGAGCTGATGACATAGACGAAATTCATTCCCTACTTTTTTTGTTATGTTTTGATGACTACTATTGTGTAGGTGATTGTTTTGGGTGAGCTTGATGATTTGAGGACTCATCTAGTGAGGTAGAAAATGCCTCCACTAGTTTATAGTGTAGATTTAGGGTAGAGAGTTTTAAAATAGTATGTGTGATTATAATGAAAGTATGCACCTCTTTGGGATAAATTGGATGGGTATAAGTATTATGATCGATTCACTTAGTCTAGGTCACAATCAAGACATGATATTAGTGTATCCTCATCAAGGGCCACTAGGCATAGATATGTAGATGAGGATAGAGATATAGAGGGTCAACAGGTCATGGTACCATTATTGAGTGGTCTAGCTAATATATATTTTCAAAACTTTATTATCATTTTCAAACACTTGTTTTTATATGTGTGTGTATGTATATATGTATATGTCTATACACACACATACACATATACATACATACATATATACATACATACATACATACATATATATATGTACTTATCCTCACATGTAGCTAAATATTGATGATGTATCTATGGAATTAAACTCTTAATAATTATCAAACTTACACTTACACTATGTACTTGGCTAATGATATATATATATATATATATATATATATATATATATATATATCATTATCCAAGTACATAGTGTAAGTTAATGTTTTATAATTATTAAGAGTTTAATTCCATAGATAGATCATCAATATTTAGCTACATGTGAGGATAAGTACATTGTACATTTTTTATATCCATCCAATTGGTTAGGTGATTCCATTCTAATAAATATGTTTGATTACAAGGGTATCATTAGTTATTTTACTCATACATAGGAATTGTACTTTAATCTTATATCATTAACATGTCACACACACGCACACACACACACACACACACACACACACACACACACACACACACACACACACACACACACACACACACACACACACACACACACACACACATGATCTTTGATTATACTTAATATGTGATTATGTCTCATGTATGCTTATGTTATGAACTTGTAATATTTAATTATGATTCATATTATTAAATTATCTATGTGCTAATTAGAATTTCAAATTTTTAATATTTTAGATGATGATATATATTTATGTGATGTGTTAATGATATAAGATTAAAGTATAATTCCCATGTATGATTAAAATAACCAATTATTCCCTTGTAATGAAACATATTTATTAGGATGGAATCATCTGACCAGTTGGATGGATATAAAAAATGCACATTGTACTTATCCTCACATGTAGCTAAATATTGATGATGTATCTATGGAATTAAAATTTTAAGAATTATCACACTTAAGCTTACACTATGTACTTGGTTAATGATGATACTAGTTGCTTTCTTGAGTATAAGATTAAAGTACAATTCTCATGTATGATTAAAATAACCAATGATTCCCTTGTAATCAAAAATATTTATTAGAATGGAATCATCTGACCAGTTGGATGGATATAAAAAATACACATTGTACTTATCCTCACATGTGGCTAAATATTGATGATGTATCTATGGAATTAAACTTTTAATAATTATCACACTTATGCTTACACTATGTACTTGGTCAATGATGATACTGGTTGCTTTCTTGAGTTTTATATGTGTTATTAGTGATTTATTCAATTCTTAAGATTATATTGTGTTGATTTTTCTTTGGTTTCCATATTTGCATATTATGTGATGTAACTATACTCTCATTAATATTATACTTTGTATTTATTCTTTGTCTTTGATATGTAAGTAATCCACCTTAGAAATTGAATGATATTACCATATTATTATTATTATCTAACTTTTCTTGCATTTTTTGAAACTAATATTATCCCAAAATTGTATTACCTCATGTAATAGTTGAAGATATTAAATATAGTAATTAATACTTAGTAATGTTAATTTTTGACTTACCTTCACCTGCATGACTTTTTTGTATATACATGACTATCATTCACCATTATTCTACATCCATAAGTCTTATATAAGTTTAATACTCCCAAGTTACTACTAGTCACCTGCATGAATTCCCATAATCTATGTCAAATCAGTTAATTATCAGACTCATACATCTCTAGATCATCAAATCAACATTCATGTATCTTGGACAGTAACATCATACTTAGAACATACCATATAATGGTAGTTTTTGGGTTTGATGCTTTCATCCCATACCAATAAATTGTAACATTTTAAATTAAAATCATTCATATGGGTCAGGGCATATATTTCCATATTTGTACTATAATAAAGTAACCAAAGAGTGTCATATAAACAAAAAATAGGCATAAACCTATTAACAATCTATCACTCATCAAGAAACACATTAACTTTTATATATTCAAAGAGACTTCCTTATTCTTCCCAATTTACCAATCATTCACTAGAAATGGATCTTAGCCAAGTCTAAAACACATAAGAATTAATCCAAAATTTCCAATTATCAAGTATCAAGGGATAGATTATAATTTATCTCCATTGACTGAGAAATATAACACACATTCACTTAATGAGGATAAGTGCACATAGTTTTATTTTCTTCTTTAGAGTATTATATATGTAGGCATATCTCAAAAATTCAATAGGAAGTGGTTATGGTCAACTCAACCCACATTTCTTCCCCTTTTATGAGATTAAGTTTATCATTTAAAGAGGAACTAGGGTTTCACATCAAGGAGATAAATTTTTGGGAGTTGTGCACATCATTAAACCTTAAGATTGCACATAGTGTTGAAGGCCAAAACATGCACACTTTCCTTTATCAAAGAAAACATGAAAATATACAAAGATAAAACCATAATAATAGGAACATATCAATTAAAAATACCTACATGAGATCGAAGTTAATATCTAGGTGCACACAAAGATCTATATATTGTTATGAGTGGCCCACAATATAGTATTCTACCTTTCATGTTACCACATATAGTCTCAGATGTGGACATTACAAGGAACCACTAAGTATATTATCCTTTTGTTGTAATTTACATATATTCAAGTCAAAGCGTAGTTCAAGAGTTTGTTTTAGTCTTTTACATTTAGATTTATGCTTAATTTTAATACATAAAAAATATGAATTAATTAAATTAGTTCTATCTTGTTAAGGGTTACCATTAATGCAAAATATCATAAAACATACTAGTGGACCCAAATATTTTATCAAAGATTTCCAAACCCTAGGTTTCCCTTAGCATTTATTACACCATTCTAGGGTTTAAAATTTATATACATAAATTTTATTTTTGATTTCACAACATGACCTAATTTCATCAATGAAATTATGGAACCTCTTTTTTCTTTGGATTCTGGTCTTAGACCTATTGTAATTATTGTTCTAGTTGGAAGGAATCCATGGGATGTTGAAATATTATATTTAATATTGTTTTACTATTCTAACCAAGTCTAAGGTTGAAATTTTACTTGTATGCACCTAGTTTAGAAATATTTTTCATATGGAACTATATTGATCTAATTATTTGAATTTTCCTAAATATAATAATTCTTTATCTTTCTTGGAGCATGTTTTGGAATGCATAAAAGTTTCCCCTTATAGACCATTTTGCCTTACATTATACAAATTATCTAACTCTTTTTTAGAGTTTTTGTATCCCTTCCTTAGGCACCTTAGTCTATCATTTATCCCTTTAATGTTCATGAGCTAAGTTCTTAGTACTATTTCATATTTGAGCTTAATTGATTTGTGGAAAGTTAGGCTAAATTGGTTGCCTTGAGTAAATGGGCCTAATTTTTTTGCCAAATTTATCCCCCTTTACTCCTTTTATCTTCATTTTCTAAAATAAAATTATTTAGTGTTATATGTATTTATTCTCAAACTTACTCATTTTATTCATGTTGGGCTAAATTGGCATCAAATTGGGAAAAATGTATGTTTATTTCATTCATATATTATGTATTTTTACATTTATTTTAGTTTTAGACTTAGCCATTTTCATGAAAATTCATATTAAAAATATAGTGGCTAATTTATTTAATTGCAAGACAATAGTCACTTTCATTCCCATGAGCCTTGGGCGAGTGAGGAGTAACCACTTATCGCTCACCCACTTCTTCAAACCTTATCGAGACCTAGTCAATTTTCATTGATCCAATAGGACCCTAGGGTAATGGTATGCTAACATGTGTTGTGATCCTAATTACCCACTCCATGGGGATATTATTTACATCTTTGGGCCTTTGGTAAGGCCCTAGATGACTGAGATATTGACAAATGTCATGATCTCATCTCACTAGGACTACAAGAATAATTAGTCTATCTAGAGCCCCAATCAAGCCCTAGATGAACACAAATATAGTACATGGCACAATCCTACAAACAATATTTCATGCTAGCATCCTTGTTAGAAAAACATGAGATTAAATTTGATAACTACCCGACTTGTCAAGACTATCAAAATTAGAATGCTTTCACTTTAATCTAAAATGTCAAGTTTTTTTAAGTATACAAAGTATTAAACATTTGAAGCCTATTCTAAATGCCTTAAATATTTCTTTTTATGAAAAACTAACATCTCACATTTGTATATTACTTGTTTCTTCTTACTCACTTTACCTATTTCTTAACAATTTGGTCAAGTATAATTACCTTTTAGGATATAGGCTAAAGGTTTACATTATTTTATCTTTAACTATTAGTCATTATTCTTAGATTTTAGATCAAATTGGATTTAATATAATATGGTCTGGTATACTTTAGCCATTGATTTTGGTCTATTTCTACCCTATCATGATTTACTTGGATAGGAATTATTTTACTCTCTAACTTAGTAAATTTGTATTTAAATGGACTAATTGAGTTTTTGGGCTTGGTCAACTTATCAATGATTGAATCTAATAGATTTTTAATCTATGAATGTGGTGATGTTATCCACTTTTTTAGGACCATTTCTTCCTTTTATCATCTAAAATTGGCTAGGTATTTGTATTGTCTCATATTGAAACTTAGTTATTTATATTCAAAGTAGACTAATTTAGTAAAATATTTAGCAAGAAGTCCCATTTTATGTATTAATTTTATCTGATTTTCACTCTTATTTAGAATATTTTTCCTTAGACATTTTTATTTTAATTTATAAATTCATAAAATAATGACTAATTTATTTTTTCAAATTCTAACAACTATCTCCTTTATTTTGTAGGCCCTAGGTGAGCATGGACCTTCCGTTATTTATTATTAATTTCCCTAGAACTCACTAGTATTGGTTAATTTTTGAAGATCCTAGGGTCTATAGATAACGTATATGCATCCAAATATCTTCATCCCATTTCATTACATCCATGGGTTGGTCCATGCATGATATATTTCCCTATATAGCTTCAGATGCCCAGGATGGTGCCACATGTTAAACTCAAGAATCCTTACCAAGGGAAAGTCATTAGAATCTAGGTCCTCAACCAAACAAAAAATAAGCATGGAGTAACCACATATCATCCATAAAAACATGATCACTTTGTCATTATTAAAGTACTAAAATACCACCAAATGGAAAAAGGGGTGTCATATTGAATTTCAATTAACAAACCAGCGTTGTATGTCATTTTAGTTAGCTCAAAATCCAAAATTAATTTCCATCTCAACCCATTAAATTATCAGAGCTTGAGAACCAATTGTACATCCAATCTAACCTACAACACTAAATTTCAAAAGGGAATATTAATGGAAATATTGATCATAAGAGACAAATTTAAAAAATAAGTAGGAATTAGAAATAAATTTTGACTTGGCATGCACATTGAGATCAAGCAAAGGGAGGCACATGAGACAATATTTCCTTGATTAGGAATGGATTATGCATAGAACATGAATAACTAATAATCCCAAGAATATTTCAAGTAAATTTGGCTACCTAAAATTTAATTTAAATTTAATAAAGTATGGGATTTAATATTTATGACCTTGGGATCAAGTAGGATTTAGGTTGATTTGAATTTTAATCTGATCTAGCTCATTGAATTTTGGAAACCAATAGTTAGTGGGTCGAGTGATGGCACTATGGACTTTTATTACCTATAATATATTATCTCTTTAATTTAGTATGAGTTGACTAGTTAATCAACTAAGATAATAGAGTAGTTAGATAGGAGATCAGAGAGATTTACCTCTTTCCCTTATGTAATGTTTTCCTTTATATGTAGTTTTCATATTTGGATGAGCTGAGATTGTTGAGATTTGGTTCTATATTCATCTTGAGTGTATAATAAATCATATTTGTGCTTCATGAACCATTTCTATATCTATAATCCATGTCAATTGATATTATTAGTCTTCACATGTATATTGTGACCTTATTTCTCTCCTCTACATAGCTAATTTTCTCCTCAAACTCTTGCACCATATCTTTATTATGTTTGATCTTCCCTAGCTAAGCAAAGACTAGTGTTGTCAAAAGGATTTATCCAATCAATATAAATAGATTTACTTTTATACATAGTAGACTCATATTTTATTTCTCTCTGCCCTCTCTTTTGATATTTTTTATAAAGATTATTAGATTAGTTTTATAAATAATTTGATTTTTAACCAACTATTAAATTTTTATTTGGATTACATGATCTTAGTTTACTTGGCATTGTTGATGCATTGTTGGATTTAGTTAAAGAATGGAAATTAGTGGTCAGCTATGGGTTTCTTATTGAATATGAATTCACTAACCCTCTTAGTCTAATCTTCTTTTTTATAAGTGTTAACTAACAAAGGCTAACAAACATACCACAATGGCGAACTAAGTTAGATCAATAAGATAAAAACTGATATAGAAAACATTAGGAAAGGGAAACTCACCTTATTTTCAAGAGAGGTGGAGAGGGGGATCCTCACCAATTGATCTTTATAAAAGTTTACCTTCTTGTTTTTGTTTCAAAATACACATTAATAGAATTGGCACTAGAAAGAGGGTTTGACTAGAATACCCTTTGATTTTCATTTTTGATTGTGTTTAACATTTTGAAAGTTTTTCTTTGATAATAATGTGCCAAGTTTCTAAAAATATAAAATAAAAGAGTAACTATGAGTTCAAATTTTTTTAAGGGTGAATTTGAGTTATTACACCTCATAGAGCATAAGAGATCTATAACTGATAAAGGAAAGTTGAAAACTAGACAAAATCACTCAACTAGTAGCTCCCCTACTATTGTAGTCCCTTTACCTAACCCCTTTGATCTTATTAAAAAATAAATAATGGCTAATCCTACCTAGCTCAAAGGAATTATCTATCTTGTGAACATTTTAGGACTCGCACATGAGCTACCCAAAAACCCTAAGAAGCTATTTCCAAGATATGTTCATAGTGGAGTGAGAATGATAGAAGAACATATCCAAACCTTCAAATATGACTCGATTAGAACTTAGAGTCAACATAAAGATGTTTATTATGTACTATTCCCTTATAACTTAGATGAATCAACATATGGTTGGTATTTATGACTCCAATATGGATCTATCACCTCTTGGGCTAACCTTGAGATTATATACATTAACCATTTTAGGATACATATAGACCCTACCATATTATACCATCAGTTTACATCTAGACATAGGGATCCTAATGATCCCATGATTTTTTTCAACACTCAACTCCATAAGCTATATAAAAGGTTGAAAGACCCATACAAACATATTTGAGAGCTCCAGATCATATGACCTCTATTTTCCTTAAGAGTACCCCCAATAACACTCACATCTTTATCTTTAGCTTATAATGAAGCTATTAGTATTGAATAATAAATGGTACCTCAAGTATATATTTCCTTCCATTTTTTTGTCATTGGGACAACTAGGTACTATGACCAAATTACTATGATCAACCAGGATCTTATACAAAACACTCATCTAATGGACCCAATCCCATGGACCATGTATTCAAGTCCTAACCCTATCTATAATAAATTTACCTTGAATCATATGCCAAATAATATAAATTGTGTTCATCTAAATCATGTATTGTCTTAGTCTATAAAACTATAGCTTGTACATGTTTCATACAATACTACTACAATGCCTAGTTTGAGAAACTATGTTTCTCCCAACAATAATAAACATATAATGTGTTTTTAAATCTTTTCACACTCATGGATAACTCATTAAATCATGTAGGAAATAACCAAAGTGCTAATGTAAGCCCTGAGGTAGCTAATATGAAGCAAATGGTTAAGAGATTGACTAATCATATGGATAATTTTTGAAGGAAGGTGCCCCAAAACACCAACCAAACTATAAATACCCCAATTTAAAACAAAAAAATTAAATTTTAAAGGACTAATAGGTAGTGGAACACTAGACATAATAATGACAACTTGCTTAGTCCTCTTGAAAACACTAATTAAAATAATAAAAGTGTATCAAACTTAGTAAAAATTGTAGACCTAGCCTAATCCACGTGGTTTAGACTACACAACATAGCTAATCATGTTGAGACAAATTATACACCATTCACATAAGCCTCAAATATGTTCCAAAATAAGATCAAAAATATTTAAATAGTTCCTATACTTGACCATAATAAACCAGGCCCAAGTGGAAACAAATCAAGTATTATTATGGTCGTAGAGACCTATGAGTTTTATTTTAGGAGTGATATTGAGCCTAGGGATAACTTGGTTAAATTCCATGAATTGAAGTAGTTCTAAAGGGGAAAAAAATATCATTTGAGGAGTAAGATACAAAATCCTTTGACTACCTCTACTTATCTAAACAACATTCAAGGTCCACTTGATGAAAACTTAAGTAATAACCCTTTGCCTCCTAAATGACCTAATACCTCCTATGACCCTAGGAAAAATTATACACCTAAATAAGTTGATAAAAAAATATATCAAAATAAACAAGGATAAAAAAATGTTGAAGTCCTAGAAAAAACTAAAGCCAACATAAAAATGTTTGAGTTGCTTTAGATGTCTAACCAAAATGAATTATTACTAAGAGAATTATATCCTCCTAGGAGGAAAGAAGTTAATAACACAACTAATGATCATATTGTTACCTATAATGAGAAAATAAAAACCCCCCTTTTATACTAACAATTAGAATTTTTAGCAAAAACATTACACAATTATTTGGTGGATTCAAGTGCTTTAGGGAATTTTTAGCAAAACCATTCCACTTGTGTTATTCTACCTAGATGGAACCTTTCTAGATATGGGTGAATTTAGATTCCTCCTAGGTAAATTTTTCTAGGTCATGATGGAGAAGGTTTCCAAATCAAAATATAAAAGGTCTGAATAGTTCTTGATCTATCAATGTAATCCACAATGAGCATTAACCAAGTATATGGGGTCTAGGTGTCAATGGAAGCTCCCTTATAGTTATATAAAAGGATATTGGCTCATGTCAAAGTGATATTAAAGGAACCCTTGATTAACCTTACTAATATGGACAAGGAATTTATCCTTATGGTAGATGTATTATAATCTATGGTTGTAAGATCAAAGTAGTTGGGGGCCGGACCTTCATAGCCACCTTTGCATATCAACTAGGTGGTTGCACAAAGATATTTTTATAGGCTTGAAAGGATTTCATTTTTTTAATTTTTAATTATGGTTTTAATTATCATGAGTGGTCATCATGTCCTGGGATGGGATATCACACTATTTAGAGGTGAATCTTGTCCTCATCTATATAAGTCAAAGTTGTATTGTAATATAAGGATCAAATAAAATTTCCTTAAAACTTTTGTAAGATTATAACTAGGATTTCACCTAATTTTTCCTTCATCTCTTCATAATGTAAATTTTTCCATGATCAATTATTTTAATAGAACTTATTTATTTTTAATTAATACAATTCTCATTTTCTTGAAAAGGCTTGTTTTTCATCTCAATATCTTTCATCTGCAATATGAATGATTAACAATGCTAGATTAATTAAACTAATACCTTGATATTAAATGCATGTTATGTTTATGATGTGCTTGGCTATTATAATCATTATGTGAACTCTCTCATTTTTCTTTTTTTAGAATTGTTAATTTGTGTGTTAATCTACAAGTTATCATTGGAGGTTTATGTGTAAATTACTATAAACTTCTAGTAGTTATATTTAGTGAGGGTTTATAGTTAAATCATGATCCCATGTTTCCTTAGGCTCTTCCCACTATATGATATTTGAAGCATAAATTTTAGTGAAACTCAATATACATTGGTATTACTATGGCATGATTAATTCATTTGATGGTTGATGCATTTAGTTCATTCTAGATCTAGAGTCTCTCTTTTCTGCATTACTCACCCTCTATTTTTGTATTTATTTTCAAGGTCTAAACTACCTTTTCCCCTTATATTTATAAAATAGAGGAGTGTAATACATAAAATTATATAGCCTTTGAGAATTATATTTGTGTGTAAGAATCTCATATTGAACTTTTGATGGTATCACCACATCTTTTGGAGACTATTCATACAAAATCCATTGAAAAGTCAAATATTCACAACTATGCCATAGGATGACCTCAAATAAGTCCTAAAATGGAAGATTAAATTCCATTTTTGTTCCCATCTTCCTTTTTGGGGAATACCTAGCCTCATTATTATTTCATGAATCAAACATTTTGACCAAAAAATAGAAGAATTAGTGCATGGCCTCCAGTTCACATTAAGGAAGAACGTTAATAACTTGAAGGTGCTAGGTGA
Organism: Torreya grandis; assembly: GCA_037957365.1. Classification (NCBI taxonomy): domain Eukaryota; kingdom Viridiplantae; phylum Streptophyta; class Pinopsida; order Cupressales; family Taxaceae; genus Torreya; species Torreya grandis. The sequence goes on along the minus strand of JARHVA010000105.1, from coordinate 7,520,615 downwards.
CTCATAACTTGTTATAAAACAAATAAAAAACCACTATGATTTTAATTACAAACATATTTATAAATACCATAACAAAGTGTGGAACCTTATAAAAGACTTTAATGAATTGAATATCTCACCATTGCCACAAAAAATGAATTACATGGTAGATGCATTGACAATAGCTAAAAATACCTCAAAACCCATTCCTAATTATAGATTAAGGATATTATCAATGAATTTACCATCTACCCCTTATATTCCAAATAATGTCAAGAGATTTTAAAGTATTTTATGATGACCAACATATCATCAAGTCCATCACCAATATTGACATATTTTAATCTCAGATCATCAATTATAATGACATAAAAATTTCAGCTAGATGAAGAAGGGGTCATCAACTTGAAAATAATAATATTTTACCAAAATTTATGATATCCTTGGAAAGGTTGTATGATGTGGATTATCATGGTGAGCTAAACAAAGACACCCATACCAGAGGTATTCCCATGAGCATTACAATCTAGGAAATATAAGTGAATAAAAACACATACTTTTAGGCATTAATTACATTAAAAAGGAGAAGAAATAAATTTTTAAGACCTTTAAATAATTTGGAAAAATTATTTCATAGAGCTATGAGGATTTTAAGGTATTCAACACCTCCAATCTTACACTATTCCTCTCAATCCAGGTGTTAAACCATTTCACCAAAGACAAAGACTATTCAATCCACTACTAAAATGTTTGATATTCAAATAAATGTAGAAACTAATATCTAAAAATATAATATACCCTATTAGGCACTCCACCAAGGTAGCCAATTTGGTATCAATTTGAAAGAATAGTGGAGAAAAATAACTCTACGTATACTTTAAGAACCTAAATAAAGCTTTGGAGAAGGATAACTAACTGCTACCTTCACTATATAAAGTTTTAAAGATAGTTAATGTTTCTGAGATGATGTCATTTCTATATGTATACTTAGAATACAAATAGGTGATATTCAATTATTAAGACATAGTTAAAACCACATTAAAAAAAAATGGGATACATTTTCATATAAGAGGATGCCATTTACCCTAATCAATGTGGGTATCACTTTCCAATGTGCCATGGACAATAAAATTAAGGATCTCAATGGAAAATAAATTTTCATCTGCATGGATGACTTGAATATATTTTCTAAGAATCAATTTGACCATGTTAATGGTTCACAGATGATGTCATTTCTATATGGAAACTTAGAATATAACTAGGTGTTATTCAATTATTAAGACACAATTAAAACCACATTCATAAAAAAATGGGATACATTTTCATATACGAGGATGCCATTTACCCTAATCAATGCAGGTATCACTTTCTAATGTGCCATGGACATTAAATTAAAGGATCTCAATAGAAAACGAATTTTCATCTACATGGATGACTTGAATATATTTTCTAAGAATCGATCTGACCATGTTAATGGTTCTTAGATGATGTCATTTCTATATGTATACTTATAATACAACTAGGTGATATTCAATTATTAAGACATAATTAAAATCACATTCAAAAAAATGGGATACATTTTCATATAAGAAGATGCCATTTACCCTAATCAATGCGGGTATCACTTTCCAATGTGCCATGGACATTAATTTTAAGGATCTCAATGGAAAATAAATTTTCATCTACAGAATGACTCGAATATATTTTATAAGAATCGATCTGACCATGTTAAAGACTTGAGAATGGTTTTGCAAAGATGCAAAGAGCATCATATCTCCTTGAAATTGAATAAGTTCATATTCAGGGTGAATGAAGGAAATGTTTTAGGCCACTTCATCTTGAAATAGGGCATTTAAATTGACCCTGAGAGAGCTAAAGAAATTTTGAATATCCCATTTCCTAGTAATAAGAAAGAGATAAAGTCATTATTTAGCAATATCAACTTTGTGAGGAAGTTCATCTCAAGCTTCACAGAGATAGTTTAACCACTAAGCAAAATGATCGAGGAGGATCCTAAGATTGAATGAACCCCTAAAGAGCAAGTGATGTTTTATAAAATAAAGAAATAAATTATGAACACATCAATGCTTATCAATTTATATGGAACACAACCATTTTATATATACTTCTTCAATTTAGAGCTTTCAAGTGTCATAGTCCTAACATAAAAGAAAGAAGTTGGAGATGAGAGACATGTCTCATTTATGATCTCCCCACTCAAAAATGTTGAAATTAGGTATTCAATTATTGATAAAAATGGATTTAGTTAATCAAATTAGTGAATAAATTTAGACATTACATCCTATGTAATATTATATTTTTCATTCTACCTGATCTAGCTGTCAAGGTAATGTTGATGTAGAATGAACTACATAAATGACATGGGAAGTGGATGATCATTATACAATATTTTACCTATATCTCCAACCATTGAATATTTTAATAGGTTAGGGTCTTACTAAAACCATGGTGGAAGTAGATCCACATAATGTTTTAACACTATATAATGTATAACATCACTATTGATGATTGGTATAAGGACATTATTTATTATTTGTTAAACAATGAATGTCCTAATCATTTAAATTCCACTAAAATAAGATCACTAAATCTTAATATCAAAAAATTCATGATCAAATCAACCATACTATACAAACAAAATCATGAAGGCATAGAATAAAGATAAAGTAACAAAGGTGCTTAAATATTTCCATGGGTAGTATAGAACTAGCCATGATTTAAGGAGTACCATATCTCATAAAATACTTAGAGTAGACTATTATTTAATACACATCTTAAAGTATACACATTCTCAATTAAGAATTTTACATACCTGTCAATTAGTTATGCATAGGTAACACACTTCAGCCATGTCACTATAGTTGGTTATTAAGGTTTGTCAATTTGTAAAGTGGGGACTCAACTTCATGGGGGCCATCAATTCCAATTCCTTTGATAGACACAAATTTATACTCACTTAAATTGAGTATTTCACATGATATAATAAAACTAAATCATTAAAGAACTTCATAACTAAATTAGTGATCAACTTTATTGAGGACCACATTGTCACCAAGTTTGGTATGCCATTTATTCTGGTATGTGACAATGGCCCTACTTTTTCCTTGTTAGAATTTACTAAGTGGGAATATGATAATCAGGTACTCATTATTTTTTCATCCAATTATTACCCATAAGGTAGTGGGTTATCTAAATAAATAAATAATAATTTTCTTGATCTAATAAAAAATATTAGAGAGAAATCCTAGGGACTGGTATAATGTTTTAAATTTTGCATTATAAATTGATAGAACCAGAACTAAGTCTTCTTTATGAACTTCCCCATATCATCTAGTGTATGGCCAAGATCCTATATTTCCTATAAATTTGAGGATCCCTACCTTGTAATTCATGAAGGATTACTTGGAAATTAATAAAAAGATAGAATGTCACTTTCTAAACTTGGTGTAATTGGAAGATAAATGTGATGCAACCTTGTTATACTTTAGTAAGAATGGAGTGGTCAAATGTTGGTTTGACAAAAGATCCAACACCAAAGCCTTTATAATTTATAATTTGGTCCTTCTTTGTGACAAGGATCCTGAGAAGAAGGGTCAACATGGAAAATTTTATGCCCTTTTATTAGGACCCTTTCTAAATTTATGAAATCCTTAGAAATAATGTGTTCCACCTAAAGTTTCTAATGTGTGAGTATGTTCAATCACCCATCAATGGATAATTCCTAAGGCACTACTTCTAAGTTTTAATTGGCTTGGAATAATGATTTAAATAATTTCCTTTTTACTTTCATACTTTCCTATTTTATTTTACTTTTACTTTTTGTTGTTAGTTTAGATCTACTTTATTTCTTTGTTTTTTATCTTTCATTATTTGGTTTATCCAAAATATTTTCCTTATGGTTCCATGTTGGTCAATGAAAAATGATGAATTAAAGGTTTGTCAATATGTGATTTATATGTCTTTTGGTGTATGAGTACTCTTTTTAGTAGTTTATAACATTGGATTTTGTTTTTGAGTCATTTTTAAAAGATTAGACTATTGTACATGTTATATATTTTTTAATATTTAGGTAATTTTAGGTGAACTAGTTGACCATAAAAAGTGTCCTCTTAAAACCAAGCATAAATTTCATATATTAAATGGTTTTTAGACTTGTTTGGGTGAGTATGTTATGGTAAATACATATGGTGAAAAATATATAGTCTTACCTTTCATCTGTTATGGTGGTCCCCAACCCTAAACTAAGACAATATAAATTAAAAAGGAAAGAAAAGAGAAACAAAAAAAATAAAATCTATTATCCATAAAAATTTGTTTTGGGTGATTCAAAAAAATTCTATTAGGCCCATGTATGCCTAACTCACAGTAGAGGAAGGCCTTGAATGGGATTAGAGATAACCCTGTCAGGGATATAGACACTTGGATCACAACATAACAGTATATAGGAAATTATATTCAAGGTAGGACTAAATAATATGATGGTTGAAACTATGGAAATTACATCCTACAAGCCCTATGAAATGGTAAATTAAATCATTTTTCACAAACCAAATCAATAGAGATGTTGGATTTGGTCACTCAACTACTTGTATATTTTCCTTTCTTGAATTTTTTCATATGCCATGCATTATTTTGGATTAAAATTTTAGGTTCATTAACTTTTATTCATTCAAAAATACTCAGAAGTATTTTCTAGTAGAGTCACCATTTGTTATTTCTTTCATAACATTCCCTAATTTCATCAATGAAACTATTAACTAATTTTACTCCAAGTCAAATTAGGTCCACCCCATATATATTCAAATTTTCCATAGGGTCTCCTATAGTGAAAAAATGTGTACCATGGTATTAATAAGGTCAAACATTTTGTTTTCAACCTTATAACATTTGTATAGTTTATCCTAAGTCATTCTAAGATCACCTTTTTAGTCATTACATGAACTTATATGGTTAATAGAGGAGGGAAAGTGTTTTAAAATAATATCCAACATCTTATATGCTAGGTTCATGTTAGACATGGTAGTTTTGAACTGATAATTATAGGTCCAACATGGAAAAGAGAAGATCATGTAGTTTTAGGTGGTTTTAAGAAGTTGTATGGCCTACACAACACATTTGGCATATGGGAGGACTTCAAAAATGTATATTTAGGTCCCATAAATTAATTTATATACTCAAGTAGCTCTGACAGTCTAAAATTGCCAAAAACCAACCTCACTCTCTCTCTCATTAGTCTCTTGGATAAGCTAAAAAGGTCAACCAATTTCATCTTGGTAATGACATGAGGAGGTGAGTCAGAGAAAATGATTTTGGTGGGTGATATTAATCTATATGTACTAAAACTTCATGGAAATATTCATAGGTTTAGATGTTTTTTTCTTTATGAACCATTTTTAAGAAGGTTGGTGACTCTTTTCTTCTTGCACATCCCCATCCCCATCATCTCATTTTTCCTTCTCTATTTGGATTGGCTTGAGAAACAAAAATTACATGATATTGAAGAGTGTTACCATCCTTATCATATTATTTTCAATCTATTTTTCATGTGTGGATATCAAGGAATGAGCAAGACTATCTCATTTTGTTCATGGGAGACTCCATTGAAGTCTATAGACATTGTTTCCATAGTTAAAAATCTTATTTTCCTATATTGGTTTTCAGATCAAGGGTGACATGTTGTTTTCAACCTCTCATGGCATGGTGATTAGTTCTCCTATAAAATCTTAGTCTTAATTAACCATGGTCAATGGAGTGAAAATCCTAAAACATAAGCACAATCATATTTCCTTATGGCTATTACATATAGTTAAGTGAGATTAAGCCCTAATCAAGAATGTTGAATAAGAAAGGAGGTTTCAAGATTGTGAAGAGACTCTCAAATTTTAAAAAAATAATACTAAAATATTAAAATATTTTATAAAATGGTTGTCAATTTCAATTCAATATACATAGTCTTATATCATGCAGACTTATAGACAACTTTCAACAGTGGTCTGAAGTAATCTAAAGGAGGCATAGAGTGATAATATGAGGATGGTTTAACTAATTTGAGACCTTTAAATAGGTATAATAACATAGAGAAGACTAAGGTGATAATGGTAAAGTCATTACATTGTAGATAGGCCTAAGGCTTTGTTCCCAAGTTGAAAAGGTTGCAATTGGGAGAGTTTACCTTAATCTCTTTGGAAGGGAATTCTACCTCACAAAAATCCATCTTATGGTGGAGTGCCTTGAAGTATGAAAAGGCCTAATGGTTTACCTATTATAACACAAATAATAAAGGTAATAACTTGGAAAATTAAATTGGTTTCTTGATCAATAGATTATGAAGTTTGATTATTTTCTAATTCAAACAAGTTCTAACTTAAAACACTCAATAAATATTGTGTTGAAATCACTAAAAGAAATCCAGCTTATGGTGACCTATAGTGGTGAATGACACTATGGTATCTAGGCATGAGAAGAGATAATATAGGTATAGAATGGTATTATTGACCTCAATAATGATTAAGGGAATTTCATTCTAATTTCAAGGCATAATTCATCACCTAAAGGAATCTTATGATTCCCTAAAAAACATATATAGTTAGTCTGTGAACCCATAGTGTGTTGGTGATGGGAGATAAGAAGCATGGAAAGTAGTTATAGTGACTCAATTTTGTTTTATATGGATATAATTGATTTATGATAGATCTAAGGATATAAAGAAACATAATACTCAAGTACTAATGAGTACTTAAATTAATCCGTTGTATTCCTCAATGAGGTACCTACAATCAACATAGTCTATGGAATAGCCTAGGAAAGTGGAGAGAGATGGTTTGAAAGGTTAGAGAAGGTGAAAGGTGAGTGAAAACTTGGAAACCATATCCACACTTGTCTAACACATATTTAGGTGATATTACTATGTAATTACAAAGTAAAGACAAGTTTCAAACCTCAACCTATGGCCATTTTAAATTTTATGTATAATCATTAGTCTTGTGAACATGTTTTAAGGAATTTGTGATGTTGAGTGGTATATGGGTGTGATAAAAATTAGTAAATTTTCACACATGGTCTTTATGACTTGATATATCCTCTCATATACCCAATTTGGCAATATGAATAGGGAATATGCCCTATATTTTGTCTCGGATAGAGGGCATTCCCAATCAAGTCAAGATTGTAGGTAGAGTGTGTGAATGAAAAAGGGGTGAAATGAGAGAGATTAAATTACTATAGGATGTTATATACAATTTCATTGAAGATGAACATTAATTTAAAGGCCTTAAAATAATTGTAAAACATCAAAAGGTTTAAACATATTGTAAGACATAATCAAGCCTATTAGGCCTAAAACTAAACCTAAACCCTCAGGGTGTCTTGTTATAATTCCATGACTATATGAGAGATGCCAAGGAGAGGTATATGACTGATCATAGCCATTTTTTTGTAGATTTATACCAAGTTGGTTATTTTAACCCAATTCTATTTCATTAGTACACATAATGCATGAGAAAGCTTGATAGGCCATTTTCAAACACTCATATCTATACATATTGATTGCATGATACTTCAAGGAGGTAGGGGTAGTTGAGGAGGGTCATGTTCTAAATTTGTGTAATTAGTTATAAGGTTGGACATCTAACCTTTATTAACTATACTTAAGAATCAAAACCTCCTAAAACCCTTATTAGAACTTGATGGAGAATAAACATATGGATATGAATTTAAAAGTGTTCAAGTGGCTTGGAAATTATTTTGGACTTGTCTAGCACTCTCCCATGCTCATTCCCACCCAAATGGTTTGTTTTATCACTTATATGGGCATGCCTATTATAGTGTTTTTTAAATTTTTTGGGTGTTTTGTAGGTACAAAAGGGAATGAAGAAGTGAGAGCCATTGAAGGTGGTCAATATGGACTTATTATAACTCCTTATATTCATTTCTCACCATAGATAAGTGTATAAATACTTATACTAAGGAGTTCACTATATGTAGTCTTGGATAGATATTGAAAATGAGAAGTGATTGCCTAGTGAAAAGATGAAAAGTTTTATAGTGGATCCTTTTGAGGTTTTACTGATTGAGTAAGAGTCAAAAGAGTTCTAAAAAGGTGTTCTAACACCTCTTACACATTTATTTAAGAAACTACCTGTCACCTTGATGATAAATGTGAAGATTGAGGCCAAGAGAGATAGAAAGTGACTGTAGATAGTAAACACAAGTGTCAATATGGAGGCTATTAGTTAGGGAAGTATTTGATGAATATCACACCTTATTTCTAAATACCCTAAGATATTTCATGTGTGTCAAGATGTCCTATTCCCTTTTTAAGCAGTCAAGTGATGCTTCATCATGAAGTCAATTTTCAAGAGGGTTATCTGAGGACTCTACACTAGTTTTAAGAGTTTGTCATGATTTATATGGAAAATTTTCCAAACATGCCTTCATGGTATATTATCCACTCCATTATCTTAAATTTTAACTAGTTTCCAAATCTTGACACTTGTAATTATGACCTTTCCACTTCTCCTCTTCTCTCTCTTCTCACATGCTTTATAAACGCAAGCATTTTTGCCTTTTATAATTGGATCCACACCTGGTATGGTAAAGACATGATATTTTAAATATTTTATTTTACTTTTAAATAAATACTACCAATCTAGTTTTTATTTCAAAATATTCTTGTCTAAGTGTGTGAAGTGTGTATAGTGAAGTGTCTAGTGATAAGTATCTATCCTTGCCTTCTCTTTACTCTTCCATGTTTGGTGCAAATAGACATCGCTATAAAAGGTCACATGAAGTGTATTCAAGTATATTTATCTATCTCCAAGTGTAAAGAGTATCATTAGCATCTATAATATGATCTCATGTTCACTCACCTTGAGTATTGCAATGCATATCACCTTCATGTTTGAAATACTTATGTTAGATCAATCTAGGGTGTTGAGACTAGTGTTGTGAGTCATGTTTCATAATTCAAGTATATGGTAATCTAGTGGAGATCATTATGGCATATCACCTCATTATAAAATTTCACTTTCCATGTTTCTTCTATCCCTTTTCATCCAAGCAAGCAAGTAGTGTAGGTGATAAGCTACCTAATTCTAATCTAAGGAGCTAGCCCTTAAACCTTACCTCTGATATAGGCAAACCATAGAGATAGAGGTAATATAATGTTTCAATAAATCTATATTAGGGTTGAACAACCATATCTAGGGTACAAGATTAAGTGACAATAATTTTGGCATGCTTGATGGGACCATTGTCTCATGTACATTTTGTCAAGATGAATGCTAGTATTGACAACATCACAATTACATATGGTACTCTACTTATAATTTATAGACTCTATTTGGGGTAATATTTGATTTTGGACCAAGTTTTATAATTCCTTTGTTCATACATCATGGTCCTTATTAGGTAAACTAATAGTAGAGGTATCAAACCCATAAACCCATTCCTTCAACTTGAAATTCATTTTGATGTTCAACATCCTCAGCCTATCTTGACATTTAAGGATCAAAAATACTTTATAAGCCAAGAAGATCTAGAAAGTGAAGAAGAACTTGAGGACAACATGGCTAGGAAACATGCCTTCCCATCTTTTAACACTAAAAATACCATATGCCTTAATGCATATTATGATATACCTCCTAATGCTACCAAGATTATACCCATTTTTAATGGGAAAGGTCATGTCACCCCAAGTGAGTATATTAGGGACATCTCTAACATATAAAGATTTCATAATGTCACTAAAGTTAAAATTTTAATTAGGTTACTTTCCATGTATTTTAGATGGAAATCCCTTGACAAGTATATGTAATTTCTAGGAGGATGTATCACCAATTTGGATGCATTTGGAGAGTTGATAACTCAAATATTTAAAGATAAAAGTGATCACACATCACTCATTCATCAAAATATGTGATTCAAATAGGTCCTAAGGAGACTATTCATGACTTAAATGAGATATTTCAAATAACTTGTTATAGTATTTCTCCTCCCATGAGACCCCAAAAATATTTTCTTTCCCTACATACCTAAGGGCTATTGGAAATGGCATAACCATCATGTTATAGTCCATGGGTGGTCACACCTTACCTGAAGCTTATGAATTATCCATTAAAGCTAAGAATGTCCTAATAAAAAATGGTAAAATCCCTCAAAAATTATCCATGACTCTTCTTCTCAATATTTCTTTTGCTATTCCAAGTGTTGCTCCAATCCCAAATGTAAATATCAAGTCCAAAGTTTCCCCAAAAATATTAGAAGATGTCATTACTTTGGATGCAAAATATAAATATTTAGATTCTCAAGTTAGGAAACTAAATCTATATTATGGAGTTAAAAAAAAACCCTACACTTATCCTAAATTATAAAATAGGCTCCCACCTCAAAAATATGGTCAAGGGAGAGGGCAAAGACAACTTAACTTTAATAGGCCACCTAATACATATAACCCAACTTCTACTTCTAATACAAGATCTATGGTTTGAGTCCATAGTAATTTGGTCCAAGGATAACAACGGTACAAAGGATAATACATGGATGTAAATTAAGGTGGGTAATAATATTTTGTGGATAAATTATGAGTTACTCCTCAATTGTCATTAAAAGATGGGAACTTTATGCAATCAGAATTCAATCAAGTGTGTGTTAGCCAAAGAGTGAGATTGAAAAATTTTATAGTGAAAGATACATTTAACCTAAACAAATGTAATTAAGTAGAAGATAATAAAATATAAAAGAGAAAGACTTTGGTATATGCACATGGTATTGACACAAGTCCAAGTAATCTTCCTACCAGGTAACAAGGTGTGAGTGTAAGTGTGACAGTCCCTACAAATTTTGCACCTATTCAAAATTAGAATCTTGGAAGGGTGACTCAAAGTGATACAATGCCTCAAACACAAGGCACTTATTTTCCTTAAAAGACACAAGTAAAGGTAAATTTTCCTTATTTGAATATTTTTGATTCTTTGAAGAGTGATAAGAATAGTGTCTCTCTTTGGGAAGTGCTTCACATGCCTGGTCAAAAGGAGCTTTTTCAAGAGCAGCTATCCCACATTTACCTCATTTCTCACCCATAAATTCGTGGTAATGTTGTACTCACTAATGTTCTGACTCATATTTTTGATCCCTCTACTAAATATAAAAAACCTCCACCCTTCTACCTCACTCTCATTATTGGAGGCAAGGTTGGTCACAATTATATTTTGGATAGTGGGAAAAGTACCTCAGTTATTCCAAAGATTATGGTAGATAAATTAGGATTGAAATATGATCCATATAATAAAGGAGTGATACAAATTGATAGGATACTATCTAGATTAGTGGGGCTTATAAAAGGTTTGAGATTTTTCTTTCATGATTATCCAAGCATCCCTATCCTTCAAGATATAACAGTGCTTCATTTGCCTACTCACTTTTTTATCTACCTTTCAAGGGATTTCATAGCCAAGATAAGAAGATATATCTCATCTAATTGGTTCTTATCAGCCTTAAATACAATGTATGGATCAATGGTAATTATTCAAACTCAACCATTGGATAAGTTTCACATTGAGCCACATATAGAAGCAAGCTATAATCTCAATTGTACAATCAATTATCAAGAGGAGTATGTTATGGATGATGTAACATCCTCCAAGATTTAGGTTATTTATGATTTTGTCTTAGATTATTATGGCGTTCATACTTAATTTACATGATACATATACTTTCATTGAATAAACTGACCTTGGAACATAAATCATCTATGAGGAAGGTGAGAAATATTATAAGGTAAGCATTGATAATTATTTTCCACAATATTTTGAGGGTAATTACCTTGTTCATATGCATGATAAGTATGGTCTTAAAATTTTTCTAGATAAATATGATAAGGAAAAAAAATCCATTTTCCTTGCCTAAGATGGAGGACTCCATGAATGTGGTGGCCATAAAGAAGAACATGATCTTTGACAATAATTCCATGCCATAGTTCAAGAATTTGAATATATGATTAAGTCAACTCCCCTTAATAATAAACATGAATTCAGTAATAAGTTTTTTGATGAATCTCCCAATCATGAAGGAGAGTTTCTTGTTAAGCATGAGGATGAATGTCTAGTCACTACCAAAAAGGTTGAAATCATAAAGGAATCTAATGAAGTAAAATCATAAATTAAAGTGTTTGAGGATCAATCCAAACCCAAGTATAAAGTTTAAATACTTTAATAAATGATGAAATAGGAAGAGAAACTTGATGATCCTATGCATCAAGTACATCATGTTCAAGAATAATGTAAAGTTTAGACAACTTTGATGAATCAAAATATTTATTCTGAGGAGTACCAATTGGACATGATAGAGGTAAATAGACTATAAACTCAAAAAACACTCTTATAGGGAAATATGGAGAATTCATGAGAGCTCCAAGTGACACAATTTAAACTAGAAGAAGATCTAAACATTGTAAGTCATTTGACTATCTACATCAGAAGGTGTTTATTGATAAGTATGCTTCACATGATAGTTTGATTTCATAGAGAATCAATGATGTAATAGGTACCATATTTGAACTTATTTTAAGCATGGAGAATTATTATTCACCTCAAGTGTTTTATTTTTTGTACATACTAGGATAGGTTTGCTTTACTTATGTTGTGTGTGTTTTCTATAAGTGTTCATGAGAACACAAGTGTGCCTAATTTAGTGTGTTATCTTGTGTTTTTATTTCCTATTGTTTGGTATATCTTGGTGGTCTTCTTAGAGGCATTTCATTTCAATTAAGTGTATATGTGACTCTATATCCCAATGGATAGGCTATTGGTCTTTGGCATAGCTAGCTTGTTACCCCTAGAAAATCACCAAAATGTTGATTAATTTGAACCCAAGATAAATTAGGTCCACCCCCTATATAGTCAAATTTTCCATATGGTCTCCTAGGATGTAAAATTTGTACCATGGTATTAATAAGGTCAAAAAATATGTTTTCATCTTAGTCACATTTGTATAGTTTGTCCTAAGTCATTATAAGGTCACCTTTTGAGTCATTAAATGAAATTGTATGCTTTATACAAGAGGAAAAGTTTTTCAAAAGAATATCAAATTTTCCATATGTCAAATACATGTCATAGATGGTAGTAATGAACTAATAATTACAATTCCAACGTGGAAAAGAGAAGATCTCATAGTTTTAGGTGGTTTGAAGAATTTTTACAATTGGTACAACACATTTGGAACATGGAAGGACTTCAAAAGTTTTTATTCAAGTCTCTTTAGTTCACTTCCATTCTTAATCATCTTTGATAGGTCCAAAATTTATAAAAATTAACCTCTCTTTCTTATCGCTCTTTTAGACAAGATAAAGAGGTGAACCGATTTCATCTTGATATGGGTAGGAGGAGATGAGTTAGAGGAAATTATTTTGGTGTGTGATATTACTCTCTGTGTACTACAATATCATGGTAATATTCATATGTTTGGTTATGTATGCTTCACAAACCATTTCTAAGAAGGTTGGTGACTCTTTTCTTCTTACACATCCACATCACCTCATTTTTAATCCTCTATTTAGATTAGGCTAAGAAAACCATGTGTTATATATGATATTAAAGTGTGTGACCATCCTTATCATATTATTCTCAATCTATTTTTCATGTGTGTATATCAAGGAATGAAAAAGACTATCTCATTTTATTTATGGGAAACTCTATTGAAGTCTATAGACATTATTTTCATAGTTGAAAACCTTATTCTCATGCATTAGTTTTAATATCAAGGGTGACACATTTTAAAGCTCTCACGGCATGGTGATCATTTCTCCTTTCAAATATTATTCTCAAATGAACATGGTTGATGGAGTGAAAATCCTAACACATAAGCACAATCAAATTTCCTTATGACTGTTACCTACAATCAAGTGATATTAAGCCTTAATCAGGCATGTTGAATAAGAAATGAATAGACTCTCAAAGTTGAAACAATAAGATTGAACTATTCAAAGAGGTCAAATATTGGTTGTGGATAAAAATTTAATATATATAGTCTTATATCATGTAGACTTATAGGCAGCTTCCAACAGTGGTCTGAAGTAATCCAAAGGAGGCAGAGACTATTGATATGAGGATGGTTGAATTCATTTGAGACATTAAAATATGTCTAATAAAATAGATAATATCAATGTGAAAATGGTAAATTCATTGCATTTTAAACATACCTAAAGCCTCATTCTCAAGTTGAGAAGGTTGTAATTGGGAGAGTTTACCTTAATCTCTTTGAAAGGGCATTCTACCTCACAAAAATACATCTCATGGTGGAGTGTCTTAAAGTATGGATAAGCCTAATGGTTTCTATATTTTAACTCAAGAATATAGGTAAAACATTGAAAAAATAAATTGGTTGCTTGATCAATAGATGATGATGGTTGAGTGGTTTCTAACTTACACAAATTTTGATCTAAAACATATAGTAAATATTGTGTTGAAATGACTAAAAGTAACCCAATTTGTGGTTACCTATAGTGGTGAGTGAGACTATGGTCTCTACAATTGATAAGAGATAATATATGTATTGAATTTAATTAGTGACCTAAATAAAGATCATGTTAATTAAATTACAATTTCAAGGCATAAATCATCACCTACAAGAATCCCATGATTCCCTAAACAACACTTACAGTTAGTTTGCAAACCCATAGTGTGTTGGTGATGGGAGATAAGAAGCATGGACTATAGTAATAATGAATATATTTAGTTTTATATTTCCATAATGATTTTATTATAGGTCCAAGTTGACATAGAAACATATTACTAAATTAATAATGAGTACCTAAAGGAATCCTTTGTACCTTAGTGAGGCACATGTAATCAACATAGTCTATGGACTAGCCTAGGCAACTAGAGAGAGATCATTTGAAATGTTGGCCAAGGTGTAAGGTGAGTTAAAACTTGGAAAAAATATTCAAACTTTTATAACACATCTTCAAGTGATCCTAATATGCAAGGATAGAGCAAAAACAAGTTTCAAACCTCAACTTACAGTCAGTTTAAATTCTATGTACAGTTATCAATCTTATGACCCTATCTTGAGGAATTTGTGATGTTGAGAGGTATATGGGTGTGATATATCTTTATAAATTTGAAAAAATGGTATTTATGAGCTGATATAGACTCCCATATCCCTAATTTGTAAATATTAATAAAGGAGATGCCCTCTATTTTGTCTCAGATAGAGGGCATTTCCAGTCAAGTCAAGATTGTAGGTAGAGTGTGTGAATGAATAAGGGGTGAAATGAGAGAGACTTAATGACTTCAAGATGTTTTATATATTTGAGTTAAATATGAAAAAATATTGTAAAGTCCTTATAATCATTTTAAATTCTTAAAAGGGTTAAACATATAGTAAGACATAGTCAGGCCTAAAACTAGACCTAAATCCTTAGGGTGTCTAGTTCCACTTCATTAACTATATGAACTTTAAAATACCATTTATATCCTTAAAGGGGAGTTATAAGGTTTATAAGATCCATTTGTTTGTATATAGTTACACCAAGTTGGTCATTTTGACCCAATTCTATCATAGGGGTACATAGAATGTATGACAAAGATTGATAGGCCATTTTAAAACACTCATATCTATACCGAATAATTGCATGGTACCTCAAGGAGATATTTTTAGGTGAGGATGGTCATGAAATCCAAATTTGTGTAATTATTTATATGTTTGGATGTATCACCTTTATTAACTATCACTAAGAAGCAAAACCTCCTAAAACCCTTGATAGAAGTTGATGGAGAATAAATACGTGGAGATGAATTAAAAAGTGTTAAAGTGGTTTGGAAATTATTTTGGACTTGTTTTTAACTCTCCCATTATATTTTTAAACTAACTAATCCATACTATCACTTGTATGGATATGCCTATTTCAAGGTTTTTTATAAGTTTTTGTGTGTTTTTTAGGTAAAAAGGGAATGAATAGGTGAGAGCCATTTAAGGATGTAAATAGGGAATTATTATATCTCCTTATATTCATTTATCACCACATATAATCATATAAATAACTTTTCTACATAGTTCACTATAGGCAGTCTTGGACATATAATGAAAATGAGAAATGACTACCTAGTGAAAAGATGAGAAATTTGATAGTGGATCCTTTTGAGGTATAATTTATGGATTGGAAGGAAAAAGGGTTATAAATAGGTGTCATAACACCTCTTCCATGGATTTATTTATGAAACTACCAGTCACCTTGATGACAAATATGAAGATTGAGACCAAGAGAGATAGTAAGTGACTACAGATAGTGAACATAAGTGTTGAGAGGGAGGCTATAAGTTAGGGAAGTATCTGATGAATATCACACCTTGTTTCCAACCACCTTAAGATAGTGCATATGTGTGAAGAATTCATATTCTATTTTCAAGTAGTCAAGTGATGATTCATCATGAAGGAAAATTTCAAGAGGGTTATTTGAGGACTCTATGCCAGTTTAAAGATTTTGTCATGCCTTAGATGGACACTTCTCCAAGTAGACCTTCATGGTATATTATCCAATCCATTATCTCAAATCATAACTATTTTCCAAGTCTTTACACTTTTCCTTATGACCTTCCCACTTCCCTTCTTATCTCTCTTCTAACATGCTCTATAAATGAAAGAATTTTTAGATTTTATAATACAATCCACACTTGGTATGACAAAGCCCTACTAGTTTGAATACTATATTTGCCTTTGGAATAAATATT
The DNA here is from genome assembly GCA_037957365.1 of Torreya grandis. Taxonomy (NCBI): domain Eukaryota; kingdom Viridiplantae; phylum Streptophyta; class Pinopsida; order Cupressales; family Taxaceae; genus Torreya; species Torreya grandis. The sequence continues at coordinate 7,503,891 of JARHVA010000105.1, read as the reverse complement.
TAAAATATATGTTTGATCTTATAAGATTCATATATAATTGTGTAAAGTGGTACATAGTAAAGTGTCTAGTGATAAGTATATATCATTGCCTTCTCTTTACTCTTTTATGTTTGATTCAAGTAGTTCTCCTTCTAATAGGTCACATGAAGTGTAGTCAAGTGTGTTTGTCTATATCCAAGTGTAAAGAGTAGAATTAGTGTCTAAAATTTGACCTCATGTTCATTCACCCTAAGTAGTGCAATACATATCACCTCTATATTTAAAATACTTATGTTAGATCAGTCTATGGTGTTGAAACTAGTGTTATGAGTCATGTTTCATAGTGAAATTATATGGTAGTCTAGTGGATATCATTATAGTGTATCACATAATTATAATAGTTTACTTCCAATGTTTCTTCTATCCATTTTGATCCAAGAAAGCAATTAGTGTAGGTGATAATCTATTAAAGTCTAATCTAGGGAGATGGCCATTAAACCTAGAGGTTTACCTCTACTATAGGAAACCCATAGGCCTAGAGGTAATCTAATGTTTGAATCAATCTAGAGTAGTCTTGAACAACCATATATGGGGTGCAAGATTGAGTGACAATAGAAACCACAAAATCTCTTTTTTCTTTAGGGACTAGTCTTTTACTCAATTCAAGTTTATGCCTTAGACCTATTAAAATTATTATTCTAACTAGAAGGAATTCTTGGGATGCTGTAATCTTAAATTTAATCTTGATTCAATCTTATGAAAAAATTTAATTTTGAAATATTCATTATATACACTTGGTCTGAAAAGAGTTTGCATGTGAGATTGCATTGATCTAATTATCCAAATTTGCCTAAATCTAATAAGTCCTGGTGTTTCTTGGAGCATGTTTTGGAATGCATAAAAGTTTCCTTGTATAGACCTTTTTGAATTTTATTTATGTAGATTATATAATTATTTTTTATCATATTTTTGTCCCTTCTATAAGTAGTTTAGTCTAGCATTTCTCCCTTTCTTATTCATGAGCTAAGTTCTTAGTGTTATTTCATATTTGGGTTTATATTATTTTTGGAAATTTAGGCTAAATTTGGCTATGTCTTGAACAAATGAGACCATTTGTTTTGCTAAATATATCCCCCTTTGTTCCTTTTTTGCTTCAGTTTTTTTAATCAAATGTATTTAGTGTTGTATGTACTTATTCTTGAACTTGGTCATTTTATTCATGTTAAATCTAAATTAGCATCAAATTGGGAAAATGTCTATTTTGTTCATTCATATATTATGCATTTTTACCTCTCTTTTAGGTTTAGACTTAACTATTTTCATGAGAATTCATATTCAAAATCTAATGGCTACTTTATTTTATCATAGTCCAATGATCACTTTCTTTCTCACAAGCCTTGGGCCAGTGAGGAGTAGCAAATTGTTACTCACTCACTTACTTGAACCTATTCAAGACATAGTTTATTTTTGTTGATCCAACAAGCCCCTAGGGAATGGGATGTTGATAGTTGTCATGGTATATCTTTAATGATCCCTAAAGAGATTATGTAGTCTTTGGGCCTTTGGCAAGGCCCAAGATGAGTGAGATCTTGACAAATGTGATGATCTCATCTTGATATGGCCATAGGAATAATTAGTCTATTTGGAGCCCTAACCAAGCCCTAGATGAATTTATAATTATTGCATGGCATGTTCCTTCTAATGAGACTCCACACTGACATCCTTATAATTAAAAAATGAGCATAAATTTTATGACTGCCTAGCCCATCAAGGCTATGAAAATTAGAATGCTTTCCCTTCAAGATAAAATGTTAAGTTTCCTTAAGTCTATAAAGTGTTAAACAATTGAAACTTACTCTAAATGTCTTAAATATTTATATTTAGGAAAACTAACCTTGGAATTTTATAGACTGCTAGTTTCTTTTGAATTTCATATTATCATTTTACCCATTTCTTATAAATTTGGTTAAGTATGAATAGCTTTTAGGATAATTGGCTAATGTTTTATATCATTGCATCTTTAATTCTTAGTCATTATTTTGGAATTATATATAAAATTATCTTTAATATAACATGTTATGGTATACTTTTACCCATTGATTCTAATTTGTTTCTACCTTATGATGATTTACTTGGCTAGCTCATTGTATTATTTTACCCTCTAACTTAGTCAATTTATTATGAAATGGATTAATTGAGTTTTTGGTCTTGGTCAACTTATAGATGATTGAATCCAATAGACTTTGAATATGCTGAATGAGGTGATTTTATCCTCTTTGGTAGGACCATTTCTACATTTTCTCATCTAAAATTATCTAGGTATTTATATTTTCTCATCCTAAAACTTAGTCATTTATCTTCAAAGTGGACTAATTTGGATGAGTATTTGGAAAAATTCCCATTTTATTCTCTAATTTTGTGGGATTTTCACTCTTATTTTTAATATTTTACCTTATCCATTTTTGTTTACATTGATAAATTCAAAAACTAATGGATACTTTATTTAATTAGATTCTAATAGCTATCTCCTTTCTTTTGTAAACCTCAGCACAATGCTACCACATGTTGACTATTCATTTTCCTGAAACTCTCTAGACTTGGTAAAATGTCAAGGATCTTGGAGTCCTTAGACAGTGATATGTGGCCATGTATCTTCATATCATTTCATTACTTCCTCAAGATGGTTTGTGCATGATCTATTTTCTTACAGAGATCCAAATACATGGGATAATGTTGTATGTTGAGGTCTCAAGGCATCCTTTCAAAGGGAAAGTCAATGGAATTTGTGTCCTCATCTAAATAGTGAAAGAGCATGGAGTAGGCACATAGCATCCTTGACAACAAAATCTCCTTGGCATTATTGAGGTAGTAAAAGACCACTAAATGGAATAAAAGGGGAAATGTAATGAATCTTGACTAAAAGACCAACTTGCCAAGTCATCTTGGGTAGCTTGAAAGCACAAAATTAATAGTTGTCCTATCCCGTTAAATTGTTAAAGCTTGGGAAATGACTATGTGTCCAATTTGACCTATAACATTGAATTGTATAAGGGTTTCATAATTATAGGACTAATCATAATAAATAGATCAAAAATAAGTGCATGGTGATGTTAAATTTTGACTTGGCATGCACATTGAGATAATGTGAATGGAAGAACATGAGATCCTTGATTAGGCATGTATTCTACATAGAATACAACCGAATATTCATCTCAAGAATATTTTATGGACATTCAACCAACTAGAATTAAATTAAAATTCAATCAATCTTAGAATTTAATATTTATGACTTATGATTGAGCAAGATTTATATTGATTTGAATTTTAAATTTATCTATCTCATTAAATATTGGCAACCACTAATTAGTGGTCTGAGTGATGGCACTATGGGCTTGCATAGCCTATAAAATACCAACTCTTAGATTGATTAAGGATTAGATAACTAATTAAATTATAGAATAGAGGATTTATATAGGAAATCTGAGAACTTTTCCTCTTCCCCTTATGTAATTTCATGTTTTCTAGGTAATTTTCTTCTTTGTATGAGTTAAGACTTGAGATTTAGTTATGTATTCATCTTGAGTGTACAATAAATCCTATTTTTGTTTCATGAACACTTTTTTTATATTTGATATTAGTGTCAATTTATATTTCATGTTTACATATGTATAAAATGACCTTGTTTTCCTCCTTTGCATAGCTAACATTTTCCTCAGACTCTTGCACCATCTCTATCTTTTGGTTGTGCTTTGCAAAGATTAGTTTTGTCAAAAATATTTATCCACTCAAAAGAATAAAATTAATTTTTCTATGGATTAGTCTCATTTTTTATTTCTCTATGCCCTCTCTCTTTTGATCTTTTTTATAAACATTGTTAGATTAGTTTTATAAATAATTTGATTTGTAATTAGCTGCTAAAGTTTTATTTGGATTGCATGATCTTATTTGACTTTCCATTTTTTATGCATTATTGGATTTAGTAAAAGAATGGAAAGTATTAGTCAACTATGGGTTTCTTGTATAATTTTAATGAGTTAACCCTTTTTTTTTAAGCTTATTTTTATGAGTGTTAATTAATATAGGCCCCTTGAACTAAAAGAATCCACAACAACCAATTGAGTGAGATCAATACACTGAGACTTGGTAGAAAAGACCTTGGGTAAGGCTAGGTAATTCCTTTCAAGAGAGGTGGAGAGGAGGATCCTCACTAGTTGAGATTTCCCAAACTCTATGTGCCTATTGGTGTGCTAAAATGCATGTTAATAAATTTATTCTTCATTTTGGGTCTCTAATTTTAATTTACACATAAATTACATGGGTATAATGGATGTATGTAGTTTATATTTATTTTATCAAGCTATGATTTTAATTATTACATGTTTATTTCCTTTGATATGAAAATTATGTAATGAACATGTAATCCCATAGGTTTAATGTTTTCACACTAATAAGTCTTAAATCAGTAATGAACAATCCTAAGCCTTTTGCAATTCATAATTTTATGATATTAAACCTAAATTACATCATGTCACTATTAGGTGCCAAAGGGCATGCATCATTCCTATCATTGCTCATATAACATGCCACATTTTTATACTAAAAATGGGTACCCACTCTTTTTTGACTAATCATATTATTACTAAAACTAGTTTGAAGATATTTTTCACGTTTGAGTGTTTGCCTAAGAGACGGTCTTTGTATTAATGGCCATGAGCTAGGTTTTGGTTTGCTTCATTTTCATATTTTGAGTGGCTCACTTATATTTTGCCTCTTATAATAGAATTATTTCTTTCTAAGTTCAGTTCTCTTGAACTATCCAAGTCGAGATCTCCTAGGTCATCTATGTGAAGCCCACTAATATTAAAGACTGACTAATCCCTGATCCCTTTGAAGTTGAGTTGATAAATTTTAAATTTAAATCTCATTTACCCTAGTCTTTTATTAATTTCCTTATGTGCCTTAAAATTTTTGGTTTTCCCTGAGATTTTCCACATGTCTTTCTCAAATCGTTTATTGGTCTTAGGCTAAATTTTATATATTTTCAATTCCAAAAATAGTTTAAGTCTTTTTAAATACTCCAGGACCTAAAAATTTTTTATGTGTAAAAAACTTGGTAACTTGTAAACTTAGAGAGATTAGATCAAAAAATTTAATAATCTAATGGCCCTGAGACCCCAAGGCCCAAATAAGTCACCACATGGTGACTTCTTCAGGTCTTAGGAATTTAGAGATATAGAAGGATTAAATGATGGCTTAATGGTTATGAGGACTTGATTCCCATGGACCCCAATAACTTGGTGACTTTTAAAAATCTTAGGACCTTATATTTGAGACTGATCATAATGACCAAGTTAAAATCCTAGGGCCCTAAGATGATGCCATGTGGCATCACTCTTGCTACCTAGATTAAAGACCCTAATAAATGAGGGGATACCATATGTCACCTAGATGATGTTAGCTTCTCTAAGCCTAAATTATATAGGCATCCACCTATCACTAGATTATAAAACTTGATCCCATCACACTAATGAAAACATACCTCATGGCACTTGACTAGTTTAAAATTGGTGGTTTTCTAAGATGTTAAAATAGCCAAAGTGTCTTTTTAAAAGGTATTCAACTTAGGTAAATGGTTAATTTATTTAATATGCTACAAAATTTTAATAATGACATGGTTTATTTTATATTAACTAATGTGAATATCTAAAAATCAAGTAGGAAAACATCTAACTAATTTAGAGTTTTTATGCCTCTTTTCTTAAAACAATTTGATCCATTTTTTCTTCAATTTTGATATAAATTGATTAAAATTTACTAAAATTCACTTTTATCTTAGTTGATTCTATAAAAATGGATGAATTTTTTATGAAAAATAGGTTTTATATTCATTCTAAGTGGATTTATTTTTCTAAATCTTTACATTATATTTCTTTTAATTAAAAAGACAGCCATTTTTAATTTAATAAATATCTTAACTATTTTAATTTTAAATCTTGATAATTGGATTTTAATTTAAATACTACTAACTATGATTTTGTTATGCCTTTAGGTACTCAGATTGACCTGGTGACACTTGGAAAAACCCTAGTGGGTTTCTACATCAGTAGACCTTTAGGTGAGTAGATCACCATGATGTTTCCAAGTGGAAAGATATTGGTGGCTCAATAACCTAGAGGAATATTTGCACCCAACATTATGTTAGAGATCTTGGTAAGTGAGGTGATAACACATGGTACATTCTCACTTCATCAAAGCAAAGAGTAGTCAACATTCATTTAATACTACTAGTTAAGCAGAGGGAAAACATGGTGTAACCACATATATCAACCTAATGAAATAATTACACACTAGTATCACAAGTCATAAGACTAATAACTTAAATTTAAAAACTTGTATAGACATTAAAACTATCAAAATTTGAGATAAGACTGCACATCTAAACTAATAATCATAGTCAAGTTATAGTTGGTTTTTCACCAACAAGAAAACTTTGAAGAAAAATATTTTATCTCATTAAATAATTAATTTGATCAGATAAATTCTAACAATTGATCTAGGGATGTCCACTTCATTTAATTCAACCCTAGATTTAAATATGGAAGTCTATGTAGATCATAATGGATTGGTAATTACAAGAGAACCCGAAAAATAATCCACCAAAAATATTCAAATTAGTTCTCTATTTGTCTCTAAATTCAATGCAATACAATCAGTGTGGCATTGGTCATCATATGACATGCATGAGAAAAGGTGCCTAGAAGAGATAATGAGAACTAAAAGACAAATTTTTGTCTTAAATAGGTATAGTTTCAAATGTTTTTGATCATGATCAAGCTGATGGATCTAACAAAATCCCCATTGCATTCCTCAATCAATAATGAATATTTACAACTACCTTAATAGTGGGCTAAGGTGGAAATCAAGGGAGGGAATAGCTCCCTCATGTATATATTGTCTTTCACTAGCCTTTTTAATGGTTAAATCCCTTAGACTAGAGTATGTTAGTGGATGCGACTAACTAATTATCCTTAGTTAAGTAGATTAGTCATTTCCTTCATGTATTTATCCTTCTTTCTAGATTAGCTTTTTTATAGTCGAGGCTATTTGGAAGCAATGTATGTAACTCACATGAGTATAATATGAATCCCAATTAATCTTTTAATTAAAATATCTCTATCTAAAAGCTTTGTCAGTTGATATACTTGGTCTACACATATTTATGGTAACCTTATTTTCCAAATTGGATTGAGTATTTTATTTCATAGACTCTTGCATCATCTTGAGTTAGAGTTGTGTTAGGTCTATCTTAACTAAAGATTGGTTTATCTAGGGATTTTTCTACTCAATAGAATCAAGCTAGTGTAAATTAGAAAGAGGGTTATTTATTTATATTTTCTCCTTTCCTTTCCCTCTTTTTCTCTTTTTTATTAGTTTGTTAGATTAGATTAATTTAGTTTTTGGTTTATTTTTTTAATTTGGTGTTTATCTTGATTGCATGTTATTTTGCTTATTATTATTTATGCATTATTAAATCCATATGATAGACATTTTATTTGAATAAATTATTATTTATAGTTAGATCATTATGGTGGTTCTATAGGCATAAACTCTTAAACTAACTTTCATATAGATTTGTCTAAAATATTCACCAAAGACCTTTGATATGGTATGTTCACAAGAAAATGACTAGGTTACCATGCATACCAAGACCTAGTAACTGAGACGTTGGGGAGATTTGTTCACATAAATATCCTTTTAATAGAGACAAGGCCTAATAATCCCTACCAATGTTGGTGTGTAAAAAGACCTCATTAACATATTGGTGCTAAAAGGAGGGACTAAGTTGGATTTTCAAACCTATTTGTTTTTTAATATATTTTACTTAGTTTCCTATCCCACTAATGCCCTTTTTTTGGTTAGGTGGACATTCATACCCTCTTAATTCCCAAGGTCTTACCATTATTTTCCTAGAAATCCCTATGAATTCTTCTCAAAAAGTATATACCTAGTGGGATTAAAACTAAAAAGGATCACCTTTAGGCACTTAAAGATGCCATAGTCAAAAATCTAATATAACATGAGGATGTGGCTTGTCACCTTTTCCATCTTTCCATAAATGAACATGCATATTCATGTTATCTTGGATTACTAGATAAATACATAATCTCATCAACCATATTTAAAAATATATTCCTTAATCAATTTGGTGTTCTCACTAACCTTATTACCCTATACTATCAATTTGTCATAGCCCATAGAGATCCCAATGAACCCATTAATGTGTTTAACCACCATTTTCATCTATTGTAAAAAATACTAAAAGAGCCTTTCCTATAAAAAAAATTAATTTCCATAAAAGTTTATGTCAGAATGTTGTACCACTTAACTACTATACTTATCTGAAGGAATCTAAATACTATTTCATCTTTGTATTTGACTTGTCAAGAGGATTTCACCATTGAACAATAATCAATGACTCAAGGATTTAGTGTTGAACCTTACTATTCATTGGAATAATAGGGAATTTATATCCAATATCATTCAAATTATTTACCTAAAATTCAACCAATGGACCAATTTTTGAAATATGATCAAGTGTTGTCTCAACCTTATGATCAATTCAACCTCCCAATGGTGGATGAGATCCCTATTATTGATTTTAATACATATGATTATTCTAATAAAATGTATGATCAACATTTTTTTTCCTTTTTGATTGTAATCAAGTTTATTTTGATATTATCACTAATTAAATGTCATTATTTACAAGAGAACATTATAAAATACACAATCCAAGCTATGAGGTTGCATATCAAAATATCTAATTTGAGGCCTAAGAATATGGTTGTATATCTAATACTGAGATGATCATGCACATTGATCATATGCTATCTTACAAGCATGATCCCTTATTTACAATTAGTGGTAATGCTGAGTGTAATGATGAGGGTGAAATAAAATTTATAGATAAACTCATGGTTGAGAATTAGAGTAACAAGGAATTACCTATATTAGAAGAGTAACTAGACATCTCTTATAATCAACTAAAAGAAGAATTAGAAAATTTGTATTAATTGGATGAGGAATATGTAGGCTATGCATCTAAAGAATTCTTATCATATGATCTTGATCTTACATTTGTAATATGTCTCAAGGTGATCAAAAACTTAATTTTAGTGACCATGTGATCCTCTCAACAATATAGGTAATAAAAAAAAATTGAAAGATAATGAACACAAGGGCTTGAATGAAGAAACTATTCTAGTGGAGGTAAAAATTGAAGATGCATTGATTTAGTACACCCTTACACATCCTTTAGCCACTGATGAAAAATCTATGAGGTCCTTGACATGGGAAGAACCAATCCTATTATTTCTAGATGATGAAAAAAGAGAGGATGATACCATAATATGCCTCTTAGTTAGTGAGAAGTTGACAATTAGTATGGTGATTGGCTACCATGAAGAACTTATCTCTACTAGATTAGGTAAACAAAGTACTATGGTATATATGGACACCCACCCCTATTCTTCACCCAATTCATTGTGTGGATAGATTTATATCAAAAATTTGATACCAAGTGTTTTTCTAAAGTTAAGCATAGGAATATTGTTGATTTTAATGATAATAATTTATTTAAGGTGCACATAAACCACATAAATGAAAATCTTTTAGGTATGGTTCATGAGTGGAAATGGAAGCACAAAAATAAGTATATTCCTTTACAACTTCTTCAAAATACTATTCACAAGTGTCTAATTACTTTTAAACATGCATTTTATTTAGCAAATTTGTGTAATTACCTCTCTTTTCCCCTTTTTGTTTGTGTGGGTTTTAGTTTAGGTTTTATATCTTGTTCATTTTCTTGTTTGTTTGGTCTATTCCTTTTAGCCTTGAGGTTCCCCCATTAAACAAATAAATGAAATGAAAGTCATGCTGTGTAGGTAGAATTAATGGCACTCAATAACAGGAGTGAAAACCTTACTTGAACACTTTCATGAATTGATATGATTCTCATGTGAATTTTTAGATTTGTAAAGTCCAATGATTTGAAATAGATTGTGTGGATTTAGAAATGATTGTTTTCTTTCCTAAATCCATCTATGCACGTAATTGAAACATTTGAAGAAAATTTAGAATTGTCCTTTATAGGTTTATCTTAACTGATCATGAAATTTTTGATTTCCCTTGAACCCATGGATTGGTCCCCAACCATCCATGGATATAAAAGAACAACCTCCTTTCAAATAAATTGAGATAACTTCAAATGCAAAATCTAAAATTTTCCTCAAAAGGGTGATCTTGGTAACCTCTACCATATGCTTTCCATCCTAGTTGGTAGTGAATCAAGGCCTTAGGAAGGTATTATAGACATATTTATCAAGAATATAGATGTTAGGCTAGTATCAGAGCAATGCATATGCCATTCTCCAAAGCCAAATAGCCAAATCCATCCTTTTCAAAAGTTCTAGTCATTTAGGCAAATCTGAATTTTTGTGTATGCATAAAAATTTCAAATATATTGATCACTAAAATCACACACAGATGGTATTTAGAAAGTTTTTAACTAAGTATGTTATACATTAAGGTATAATTAGAGCTTCTGTGTTTTTTATTTTGCCTCAAATTATCATTTACAACTAATAATTATTAGTTAGATGCAAGAACTAAAATTATGGATTCTTTAGATACTTAGGAGTATCTCCTAATAAGAGTTATCATTTTTTATTTCACATACAACATGCCCCATTTTCATAATGAAAATGAGTACCCTCTCTTTATTAACTAATCCTATTATTGCTAAAACTATTCTGAAGAGACCTTTTCATGTCTAAGAGTTATCTTGAGAGAGGTCCATTACATTAATGATCATGCTTTAGGTTTTAGTTTGGATAATTTTATATTTTTAGTGGATCATTTATATTTCAACTCTTATGGTAGATATATTTATTTTTAAGTTGAGCTCTCTTAAGTCATCCAATTCAATCCCCTTGAGCTTGAAGACCAACTAAGCCCCAAACCCTTTGAAGTTGAGTTGATCCATTTTAAATTCAAATCTCATTTTCCTTAGTCTTTTTCTTTATTTCCTTGTGTTCCTTAAACTTTTTGGGTTTTCTTAAGCTATTCCACATGTCTTTCTCGAATCATTTCTTAGTCCTAGGCTAAATTCTAAATATTACCAAGTCCAAAAATATTTTAAGTCTTTTTAAAGACTTTAGGCCCCAAAATGATGCCACATGGGATAAAACCTAGATACCATAAGCTTAGAGTGATTATATTGCTAAATCTAATAATTTAATAGCCTTAAGGCCCTGAGGCCTCGAGAAGATACCACATTGTGACATCTCAGGCTTGAGACTTCACAAGCCTAGAAAGATTAAATGATGGCATAATATACTAATGGTTTTGAGGGCCCTAAGACCTTTGAATATGAAAATTGATGACTTCCTAGAATCTTGGGACCTTGAAACCAAGACTAATTATAATGACCAAGTTTAAATCCTGGGGCCTTGAGATATTACCATGTGACATCATTTCAAGTGCCTAGGACAAAGACCCTACTAAATGAGGAGCTACCATGTGGCACCTTGATGATGTCATCTTCCATTTAAGCCAAAATTTTATTGATGTATCCCCATCACCAAATTATAAACCCTGATCCCTCTAAACCAATGAAAATGTGCCTCACGACACTTGACTAGCTTAAAATTAGCAACTATCCAAGATGTCAAAATGGTCAAAATGTCATTTTAAAAGGTATTCAACCTTGGTAAATGGTGAATATATATATATTTAAATATTTATAGAAGGTCCTAGGTCATTTTGGATTAACTAATGTGAATGCATGAAAATTCAAGTAGTAAAACCTATTTTTTATTTCTCTCATTATTGAAATTAGGCTATGGTTTTGTTCTTAGATGTAAAGGCCAATAGTCTGAAATTTTTTCACTATTTTAGCCAAGCTTAAATGGTAATAATATAACATCATAAAAATTTGGTATATGAGTCACTTCTAGGTTGCATCAAAGGTGAAGTCTAAATTTTCATGAATTTATTAAGTCAGTCTATTTTATGCTTGCATTTTGAAACACATGTAAATCTTCCTTTTAAGCTATTTAACCTTAGGTTTATGCAAAAAATTTAACTAATTAAGAGTTTTTATGCCTCTTTTTAAAAAATAATTTGATCCATTTTTACTTCTATTTGGATATAAATTAATTAAATTTTACTCAAATTCACTTTTTATCTTGGTTAATTCTATAAAACTAGATGAAAGGTACATGAAAAATAGGCTTTATATTCATTTGAAGTGGATTTATTTTGATAATTATCTACACTCTATTTGTTTCAATTCAAAATACTTAGACATTTTTTATTAATCAAATATCTTATTTATTTGAATTTGAAATCCTAACCATTGGATTTTTATTTGAATAGTGATGACACTACCTTTTTTATGCTTAAAGGTACTCAGATTGACTTGGTGACACTTGGAAAAACTCAGTGGGCCTCCACATTAGTAGAACTCTTGATGAATAGATCATTGAGATGCTTCGAAATGGAAATATCCTAGTGACTCACTAACTCAAAGAAGTCTATGTAACCCAACATTATGTTAGATCTCCTGATACATGAGGTGATACCATGTGGTGAAGTCTCACTTAAATGCATCAAAGCCCAGTCAACATTCATTTAAACCCCATAGTTAAGAAGTTTTAAAACATAGTGCAACCATATGGATCAAATTGATGAAATAAATACATGTTGGCAACACAAGTTAGAATATTAATAACTTAAATTTAATAGCACATCTATCCATGAAAATTTGTTAAATCCCTAGATAAGAATACACATCTGAGATGATAAATGTAGTCAAGTTGCAATTAATTTCTTCACCACCAGATGACTCTAAAATGACATATTTTAGAACATTAAAGAATAAAATTAATTAAAGAATTCCTTTTGATCAATATCGAGATGTTCAATTCATTTAAATCACCCCTATAATTAGATATGAAAGTCTATGTATATCATGGTGGATTGAAAATTCTAAGAGAACCCCAATAATAATACACCAGAAATATTCAAATCGTATCTCTAATTGGCCCCAAATTAAATGAAATATATTCAATATGACACTGGTCATCATGTGGTAGTGTGAGAAAACGTGCCCAATAGAGACAATGAGATTTAAAAGAAAAATTTCTACCTTAAAGAGGCATGTTTTAGAAGTTGTTGATCATGATCAAGCTGATGGATCTAATAGAATCCCAATTGTATTCATCAATCAATAATGAATATTTATAAGTACCTTGGAAGTGGGTTAAAGTGGAAATGAAGGAAAATACTAGTGCCCTCATGTATATATTATCTTTTTCCAATCTTTCTAAGTATTGGATCCCTTAGAGTAGATTAGATTAGTGGACCAGACTAGCTAGTTGTCCCTAGTTAAGTTGATAAGTTATTTCCTTCATGCATTTTTCCTACTTTCTAGATTTACTTATTTTTAAAGTTGAGGTTATTTAAAATCAATGTCTATAACTCACATGAGTATCTGATGAATCCTAATTATCCTTTAAAAGAAACATCGCTAACTGAAAGCTTTTTCATTTGATAGACTTGGTCTATGCATGTATATGGTGACCCTATTTTCCTCTTTGTCTCTTCTAATTCATTCCACATAATCTTACACCATCCTTAGTTAGATTTTTGTTAGGTTTGGCTCAACTATTGGTTTATCTAGGGTTTTTTCTTCTCAATGGAATTAAGGTGGTCTACATTATAAAGTGGCTCTTTAATTCTATTTTCTCCCTAGCCTTTCCTTTTTTTCTCTTTTTTACTAGTCTCTTAGATTAGATTAATTTATTTTTTGAGTTACAATCTAAATTTAATATTTATCCCGATTGCATGTTATTTTACCTATTGATGTTTATTTACTATTGAATCCATGTGATATATATGTTTCTTTGAATCAATTTTTTTATAGGCATAAACTCTAAATTTAACATGCATATGGATTTATCTAAAATATTCATAGAGCCTTGATATGGTATGGTCATAACAAGCTAACTGGGTTACCCTATCTATGAAGACCTGATAACTGATACCTTGGGTATATTTGTTGACACAAATCTAATTTAAAGATAGATGAGGCCTAATAACCCTTCCTGAGTTGTCATGTTGAAAGACCTCATTAATAATTCCCTTTGTTCATCCTTGTATTTATTATCACCATGAAAATTGTTTGATTATTGAATCCTTTTTCTTAGGAAAAAGGTACTATGGATGTCAATCAAGTAAATAAATATGTATATTTTATTGATAGATTTGATGACATCGATTAATGAGAATTGTCTAGACTTATTCACATGAAATAAAAAATACATGATGCATTACTATATGTAATAAGATACGAACAAAATAATCTTGTTAAGGCTATCTTATCAAGTAAAAATATGATTTATTTACTATTATTAATCAACCTTTTAGAGGTTCCAATTCTAATACGAGTGTTTGGACATATACCATTGCTACCCATGTCTACATCTACAAATTTGGTTACATATGTATTTCCCACCTAAGGTGTGGGGTAAAATTAAGGTTTCTATCAGATTACCATGCCTATTTATACATAACCAACCTATTCCAATCCTAAAATTAATATGTATGTTACATCATCAATCTCATTTACTACACAATCCCTCGAGTTGACTATTTTTTCTTCTTAAGACAAGGTGTTGTAGTTAGAACAAGGTGCTTTTATATCCATTCATTATACAGACTCACATGATTTGCTTTAAAATCCATTAGCCCTAGATATTTCATCTTGCCATTTACCTATGGTTTTTTTATCTCCTAATCTTTCATTTTATAACTATAAATATGATCTAGAGCAACACCTCAAATCCTTCCATGCAACATTCTTAGATTATGCATTCAATGATAAATTATTGACAAAGTTATTTCAAACCAATCTTAAGGATTATTATTTGTAATTATATTTATCTTGCATTTTAATCAATAAATAAATTTAATCCATTGGTGCATTATTTTCTATATAATAATCATTTAACATTAGTCAAAAACTATCTTATGATAAAATTTATAAACTCAATCAAGAATCTTATGAGTTATTCAATGACTATGCATTTTTGTATAATAACATGTTATCCAAGATGATAAATTTATGGCCAAAGATGAGTTACAACAAATATTTAATAATTTTTATATGGCACCACTCTATGAGTCTATTTTATTTAATAAATTCAATTCATTCAATAAGATATGTCATATACTTAGATATAAGAAGTAGAACTCATAGCTTTGAACAAACTCAAGTACACACCTAATATAAAAACTACTTAAACTTAAAATTTTAAAATAAAACCAAGTTATAAGGATAAATAGAGGACACCAATAATTAAGGTAAAAGAATAGTTAATTTATCATCATAGACTTTAAATTGGCTTCTCTTATCCACCCCACCAAAGAGGTAGTTTTCATAATTACCTCAGGGTCCTTATGTGTTGTTGTAAAAGTTACTTGAATGCAACTTTGTATCACTTTCTCCACCATTATATGTTGACATGAGACAACCATTACCTAATATTTATGAAAAAAATTAATATTATGATAACCAATAATGTGATAAGAATTTTATTAACCTAAGGCATAAGATACAAGATATCATTGATGATAAAATGATTGATCTTATCACACCCATAGAGGATTCAAGACCACAACCTAATGCAAATGTAAAGTTAAAAATTTTCTATAATCATAAGGTAATAAAAAATAAGGATAATTTTGAAGTACATTATACATAAAATTCACATCCAGCTCCTTTTACATATGATTATCCCTTGGATAATATTATTGGTACATTGATAAACATTATAGTAAGGATACCCACAATTACATTTCATGACAATGAGATTGGGGATAAATAATCATATTTTAATTCCCTATTTATGCAACATTATGATAATTTTTAACCCATTCATAGTGTCATGATATAAAATGGTTCAAGTGAGAATGTTTGTAAAATGACACTATTATGTTCTCTTAGATACACACATGATGATTTTATGAAAACAACAAATATCATCAAATTTTTTGATGAAAAGATACAAATCCCATTAAGACACACAATTAAATCTCTTAAAATAGACCTTGTAGTTTTTTATACTCCATTTATATTTTTACAAATTACATGAGTATTTGATATGTTTTTGGAACACCCTTGGGTATATAATCTCTACACAATACCATTTTTAGTGCATCAATGTATCTTTCATATACATAAAATTAAGGTCACAAAATTTACAAGTATTTTGTATGTGTAGCCTATTTCTTCATAGGCATTTCCTCTTCCACCCCGACTAACATTTTAGTTATTAGTTACTCATATTCAACATTATTATCTAGATATATTTGTTACACCTATTTTATATAATTATATAGAGTCACTTACTATACCTATTCATGATTATGTTACAAAGGTAGTTATCCCACATACCCCAACTCATTATACAAAAGTTTTTATATAACATACTTAGGTTTGTTTACATATAACTCTTAGAGGAGAATAGTGAAATTTCCTAGATGAACAATATTACAACTTCCATTTCATCAGAGGGTCATGCAGGACTCATGATAGTCAGTATTCAGTATACATTAGTTGCACTTTAACATGTTCCACATCAAACATATGTATAAGGTTCTCATATGAAATGCTATATTTCAAAGGATGTGTTACATACTCAAGTTTCTCATCATAAATAAGACACTATGTATAATTATGATGAGGGTCATAGTATAACATGAGATCATTTTTCACATTCTAATTCAGATTCGTATCTAACTATTCATCACACTACTTTTACCCACATGGTGAACCTTTCCCATATATGATATAGGATATTACCATGAACACACCCTAGATTGGTTAAATTTTTTAACATCTCCATTGATCACGTATTCCAAAAATACTAAAAAGAAATGAAAAAGTATGGAGACATTCATATATTAAAAAAATTAAAGAAATAAACATGAAATGATTGTTCATTTACATTATTTACACATGTTATTTATTACATTTTTATTAGATTACATATCATTTTTATATACACATGAATTCCATAGTATACATGAGTGATATGCAGGACATGAAAAAATATACTACCCATGAGCCATTCCAATGTTGGGGGTATTATCTTCCATAGGTTATATATTTATATGAACTTTCCATTTACCATATTAAACTACCTTGATTTTTTACATATACCTTTCTATTGCTCATACTTTATACATTGTTACATAGATTCATTATTTTACTATGTTGTGTCATTTACCTACTTGGATGGTTTAGACTACATTAATTTTCAATGATTTTCTAATGTTGTTTCATTTTATAATATGATATCCATTGCTTGTTTATTATGCATGGCCTCTTAGCCTTATGCATGTAGAATTTATTTCCTCTTTCTTATGGTCCCTATGACTTATGTGTGAGGCATTCATTACACTTTGTTTATGGATGCTTAGACTTGTATGTGAGATATTTATTATCCCTTCTATGTGTCCATTCAGACTTGTGTTAAATTATGTGTAATTTCATTATCTACATCATGCCCATTACATTTCTTGTTGATATATGAGTTTTCATGCACTATGGTCCATATCACACACCTATCCTTGTGTGTGGTGCCATGATTACTATCATTAACCTTTCCTATGCAATCTTATTGAATTTATTTTAATTAGTGATGATTACTAATGCATTCATAATTGATATATACATCTTGGCATGACACTTATATGACTTGAATTACATATGTTTCATAGTGCTTTGATGAAATACTCACTATAATGATGAAATATTATCCACATGTTGACATGATTATACATGCTTACATATTTATAAATAACATGGTACAGTTAACTATTTATTTTTACATGAGTGACTCATAAGCTACATCTCATACCTCAAAAAGGGGGTATATTAGTGTGAATATCATAAATACTTAAGCCTCCATGATGACATAATACAAATTTTGGCATAGATTAAATAGATTACATATATTTTAGAGTGGTTTAGCTATTATATTAAGAAAAATATTGATAACTTTTATACATATTTTGGGAGAATATGTAAGACATATGCACTCATTTTATAGGACATAAGATACATATTTTCATATTTTTTAGATATGAAACAAGAATAACATATAGATGCATGACACTCCATGTCATATTATCACCAGGGAATTTATTTTATGGGGTAAAAATATAGTTCATTCATAATAATTATCAAAGTTTAAAATTAGCATTGATTATAGGGCATGGATATTATTCATGCACATTCACACTTTTGAAGTTTCTATTTTCAAACATATAGAATGGTACCTAGTAGTAAGCACCCTTGAATATATAAGTATGTTTAAAATAGTTGAATCATGTCTAAATTAGTAATTTGTAGTGCCCTTAATGGCCTTGGAATTACTTAACAAGACCAATATGTGTCTTCCAAATTCCATATTGGGGTTACAAGATTAGTGAAATATTAATTACATGGGATTGTGTAGATCAGGTTTTTATGATGCTCCAAGACCTTAGAACTAATCCATTTGGGTTTGTAATGAGGTTTTTGTCATTATCATACCTAATCCATGGCCTTACCTTAGTTATAAAAAATGGGGGTTGATTACCCTTAAGTATCTAAAGGGTCCATCAAGAGGAACCATTCTCTAATGCTTCAACAAGGAAGAATAATCTCAAATAAGTTACAAGGAAACACTATTAACCCACCTATAAGTGTAATTTTTCCTTTCTCTTCAACTTTAAGTCTCAATTTATTCAATTTTAGATTTCATCCCATGCACATTGACTGCTACATTTTGATTTTAGGTTTTCTTGGAACACCCTACATGTTTGGAGCATCTCCCAAAGATAAAGTGTGTTGTACACACTCATTACATCTATTTGTCCTTTTTACATTTCAATAATAGAATAAAATTGGGTCATTTATAGACACTAAAAATTGGTATTTGATACTTGGTAATGTCAATTTTTGACTTACCTTCACCTTGCATGACTTCTACATACATAGATGACACTCATTTTTCCATTCTTTTACTTCCAAATACCTTATACATGCTCAACACTCCCAAGTTGCTATAATCCATCCAAAATAATTTTCATAATCTATGTAAAACAATTAATTATCATATTAAAACATCTCTAGATCATCTGATAAGTGTTCTTATCTTATAAATAGTAACACCATACTCAAAACATAATGTCTGAAGGTTTCATCTCAGAATAAGAAATGGTGAAATTTCAAATTCAAATGATTCTTATAGGTTGGCTTGTACATTTTGATTATTGGTGGTGTGAGACAATAGCCAAAGAGTCTCATATAACTACAAAATAGGTTATAATTATATTAACCATCTATCACCCATCAAATAAATACATATACACATTAAAATGTTCTTCCATATTCATCCCAATTTACCAATAAATCACTAGGAATAGGTCTTAGCCAAGTTTGAAGCACTCAATAACCAAGCCAAAGTTGAAAATTTCAAAGTATCAAGGAATATATTACAATTTTAATTTATTAAATGAGAACTATTTCATAGTTAACTTATGGGGAGAAATACATGTAGTTTTACTTCCCTCTATGGAGTATTGGATATATAGGAAATGATAAATAATTCAATGAGGATTGGTTGGGGTCAACATAATCCACCTTTATTTCCATTTTTTAGGACTAGGTTTTTAATTACAAGTGGACCTAGGTAAGTGAAGGAGATATATTAATGGTAGTTATACACATCAACATACCTCAAGATAACACATACATATGAAAGATAAATAGGTGCACTTACCTATATCAAAATGAGGTAAAATATTGAGAGGAAAAACCATCAAACATGAAACATAGTGACTAATGGTACTCACTTGAGGCTAAAATTACTACATAGATGCACATAAAGATATAGATTTGGATTCAAATAACATAAAGTCTAGTCTTATGCCTTTCCTCTCACCTATTTTTAATTTTAGCCTTACACAGTACATGGAATAACTAAGTAGCTTATCCTTTTCTTAGTTTTAATATTTATCAAGTCATAATGAAATTTATAAATTATCTTTAGTATTTTTACATTTGGATTTTATGCTTCATTGTAATACATAAACAATCTAGATTAATTACAATGATCTTAAATTATTAAGAGTTAACATTAATCTAAAATAGTGTAAAATAACTCTATGCTTGACATATAACAATGTATATATTGTCATAGGTATACGATAAATATTTATATTAATATTCCATATCACATCCTCATATGTAGTCATATGCTAAAAATTACATGCATTGTATCTTAATTCTTTAATAAATCCAATTGTGCATGAATTTCATTGTGCCTTATTATTCATAAAGATGCCCATTCTATGTTCACCCTCTATAAGATAATAGATGACAATTGGTTCCTTTATAATAATGCCCTAAAAAAATAATCTTGTATATATTTTTAACTATAAAGGGACATTCTTCTAATTGTACCTTCTATAGAATCTTGATTGACCATTTATTCCTTTGTAGAAACATCTTGGGATACACTGGACTTCATAGAATGTGTAATAGAAGAAGATGATGACCTTATGGGAATTTTGTTATATTTTAAAAATATAAAAACATCCCCATCCAAAATTTATTCAAAATTTATTTTTTAATGCATAACAATTGCTATCTAAATGCCCATTGATACAATGATAATTAAAAAAATTCCTTCCCCCACTCATAAAATATGATGTGTGGGGTGATGGTGATTAGGAGGTAACTTGATTAACTTATTATCAAAAAGTGTTATCAAAATAAAATTTTGTATATTATTTAAAGTGTCTAATTGGATTATTTAATTCAATTTTGAAGGTGGAGGACTCATTTGAGTTGTTTCCTAAGGAACCATTTTATCAAGATTTTCTCTTTTATTGATGATCTTAATTGGGATTTAATATTTATGGTGTTATGATTATATATTCCTTATCTATAAATTAATTTTGATGAGTCACTTTACTTCTAATATCATGATATTTATTTTTAACATGTGCAATTTCTTTCTTTATTGAAATAGTCTCAAAGTAAAGATATTGGAAAGAGTCAAAAGTATGATAAATGAATCCATCTTTGAGGGGAAATATGAGGTCCCTATAAAAATGTATTAAATTTATAAATCTTTAGGCTGATATATCAATTGATAAAAATATAATTTGAATAAAAATGTGTAATAATTAATTGATTCCAACTACTATTGGTGAAGTTAAGGAAGGAGCTCATATGTGACTCAAGATCATTTATTTTTATTATATTTCATTAATAATGTATCTTATAACTTAATATATAAGTGTACAAAGCCACTAAGGAGAGGGTGAAAATAATATAGAGATTTACCATTTAATATCATAGGGAATGTATTATGAAGAATATTATAATTAGTATCATATTTTCCCAAAGAATCTCAAATATCTTAAGGTGTAGAAATGGATCACTAATTCCATCATATAATTAAAGTGTGGGCATAATAAAGTCATGGTAATAATCTTATGCTCTAGGGAATTTCCTTGTATAGCATTATAATTATCTCAAGCATAATATTATTTTATTTATAAATATATATGATTCACTTTTTGTTTCAAGTCACATGTAGACACATAAATTAACATTTATTGCTAAAATAATGCACATGTGACCATTCCATTCACACATTTAGATAATGCTTAACTCCATATTCCTTGACCACCATTCCTTCACTTTTTATGTAGATTTCCCTTACCTCAAGACAATTATAATTATAAATATCCATATTAAACATCCTAAGTAGCTTAATATCACTTTTTTATTGATACCCACTTTATTTTTAGTTGTATCTTCTATTCAAATAAGGCCATTGATTTTAGAGAATCTTGATCCCTACTACTATCCAATTCTACCAAAACATCCTCCCAAAAAATAATGGAGATTTTCTCTAATTAAAATTCAAAAAATGGTTCATACCACATGTTTTTCAAGCCCCATCTAAAGTAATTCTAAAATTATCACTATAAATCCACATTTTCAAGTCATTATTCACTAGAGGCTCATATGATTGAAAAACACTAGATTGTCTAACTACACATTGAGATAAAATCACCTATTTTACCCAATTTAGAGTATAAAAATAGTATCCCTAAGATAATTATGAGTACACCTCCAAGGTCACAAGTCATTACTGAAACATCTAATCTAATTAGGATTGTACCAACATTTAGAATTTTACACTAGTCTTTTACACACGCCACTATAACATGAGAGAGATACATGGAGTTTTATCCCTATTTTAACTATTGGTATGTAGTTATTACTCAACATATGGGTTGTTAATGTCAATAAAAATGTCAAATGATAACCCTTATTTCTCTTTTATTTTTGTTTTGTCCAAATAACCTATTGAGTTAGGGTTTCAATGAAGAAGAAGGTACATAGTGGCTTCCAAAATAGATCATTCATAAAAGAAAACATACATAGGACCAATAAGAAATAATTCAAAAACCCATTTTCACATGGATGGTAAAATACATATAATACACTGACAATCCCTAAGGGCATTGATGCACCACACCCTTGTCTAATTCTAGTGACCTTGTCAAGATATCAAGTGAATCCCTATTCCTGATTGAAAGTAAATAAAGATAATAATAAAATAGGATATATAATTTATATATCAATATTTAAATCTTATTTTAATACTAAGTTATTTCCTTCTTGCATTTTCCATTTTTAGCATCTTCCCAAATATAGTAAGTTACAAATCATTGAATGCTTAATTTATGCATGTATTTTACATCTTGATTAAAATCAATTAATTTTATCTAATTAGGACTTAACTATCATATTTACATTTTTTTTGATAAAATATATTGGTGAACTACATATGTACTCAAAAAATTACATGGTGTAATATTTACAAAATGTTTGATGATGATGCAATTAAACCCAAAATACAACCATGATTGGTTCTCTCTAATATAATTAACCTCTATCCCCCTTTTGGTATTTTAAAACCTCATAAATTGATTTGTTTGATTTTTTTGACTTTATATTTGACCTACTTCATGATGAAATATCTACTTTCCATGATGGAACCACTACTTCTTGTGATAGAACTGCCACTTTTCATGACAAAACTACCACTTTGGTGATGCTTCCTCCAGGGTGATTTTGTAATTGTCACTAAAAAAGTGTCATATATATGGTGTTTTTGTATTCATTATTAGTGGTTTCATATTAAAAAGTGGTTATTTTGTTATAGTATGTGGTGTTTTTGTCATGGAAAGGGATAGTTTCACAATCATCACTTGTGAATAGTAGTGGTTTCATCATTATTGATATGTTTTAAAAAATAGAGTTTGAGAATTATTTTTTCACATTTTCTGCATGTTTATATTCAAATTTTAATATTTTCCACTTTTAATTCACCTCATGACTATCCATATCATTCCCACTCATATTTTTATCACTCGATATCCTTCATAACTTTAACTTTTGGTTAACCAACAATTAAACTCACCCTTGCAAGATCCTTGATTCTTCTAAAAATATCTCATTTTTAGATGCATTTTGGATCTTAATTTTGAAATCAAGATTCATGATTTCAAGTTCTTTCTTTGGTCATCTTCACAGTTATTCTATATGAATTGACAACCATTTATTTACTATATATGAATCAACCAAAACACCATTTAACTTCTATTATTTTAAATATTATGTTTATCTTTCCCTTTTCCCCTTGTATGATTATTTCAGAGAGTTCCTAAGGATATGTTGAGCAAAGTAGCTATCATACTGAGGACATTTTACACTATGACAAATCTTTGCCTTCATTTAGTCATTATCACTAATTAGGTTGGGGATTTTGATATTTAAGTTTTGATTTATTATTTATATTATTCTAGTTTGTTCTTTGACTATTAGATTATGATATGCATTTAAAAAATGTAAAATTATCTGAAAATAACTTTTCTCTTCTTTTTCTTTTGCATCAAAAATTATAGCTTAGATTTTAACTATTTACATTTACATATCAGAATATTTTAAAGGATGTAGTTTGCATAAAAACCTAGGGTAAATCATAGGAACAAAACAATAAATTTAATTTTTCAAAAAAAAAAATTATATTTTTAAATAATCCTTACATTCACAAATAAGCATTCACACACATACCTAGAAAACCTAGACAAAATAAAGTTTGCATCTTAGATATTATTTTATTTATTTTCATAAAACAATAAAATTATTATAAGATCAAAAAATTATAAAACCATATCTTCAATCTTAAATTCATTTCCTTTAATATAATTTATTTTTGATAAACAATCATTTAGAACACTAAAAATTAGTTTCTAGCTTGCATGCATAAAAATAATTTTCAATACTTGGATGTTGAAATCCTTAGGGATTTGATCTGATTTTTATTTTATTTTTATGTTTTAAATTTATCAATATTTTAATTAATTTTTAATTTTAAAATACAAAAAAAATATTTTAATTTAACTTAGACATATGTAAAAGCTTGCATCTAGAAAAATGAAAAATCAACATTCACACTCTTAGTCTAGATTTAAGTTTTAACATTACATGTATAAAAATATTATTGAAAAGGCCAAAAATAATCATATTTAATTTAATTTAATATTTCCTTAAATAATTTCAAAATAATTTCATTTCAGCAACAAATTTAGTTTCATTTTATTTGTAAAAACTTTGTCAAAATGTGCACAAGTACAAAAACTATTTTCATAGAAAGCCTTGTCAAGACAAGCACAAGAAAAAGGAAAAATAAATATTTACATGTTATAAATTTATAATTATTTTAATTCATTTTTTAATTTTTTTTTTTAAAAAAAGATAGTTTAATTTAACTTAGACATATGTAAAAGTTTACATCTAGAAAAAGGAAAAATCAACATTCAAACTCTTAGTCTAGATTTAAGTTTTAACATTACATGTATAAAAATATTATTGAAAAGGCCAAAATTAATAATATTAAATTAAATTTAATTTAATATTTTCTTAAATAATTTCATTTTAGCAACAAATTTAGTTTCATTTTATTTGTAAAAACCTTGTCAAAATGTGCACAAGTACAAAAACTATGTTCATAGAAATCCTAGTCAAGACAAGCACAAGCACAAAATAATTGTTTAAAAATATAAATTAATATCCTTGAAAAAAATTCAAAACAAGATTTACACTTACATATTTCTAACCTACCTTGATTTATCATTAGATGACACTCACTGAACATCCCTATCCTAATAGAGTAATTCCATTTATTAGAGCACCAACTTCTATTACAACAAGTGTAGTTTAGAATGATAATTATTTTGAAATTATAATTTAAGTATTTCAATCCACCCATATCCCATATCTTATCCTTAGTTATCTCTAAGCCTAGATGAGCAATCTAGTCCCATAGTCCTGCTAGTATGACCCCTTCTTATTTCTCCCCATCAAGTAAATAATATTCATATATGAGTCTTATAAATTCAATTTATTTCATCCTATGGTATAGCCTCATATAATTTAATTTAGGATCCCATCATCCATCTATTATGTTTGATATCTTAGATAGACCACAGTTAGTCTAGTGTACGAGTTAATGTGTTACTTTCTACATGTACAAAAATTAGTCAACCCAATGTGAAAGGCTTATCATTTTGTTTATTCCTCTTTATTAAATTTAATCCACTTTCATTCCTTTCATTCATATCTTGAGGGTATTTATATACTTCCTAAATATGTTTTTCTAGGACAACTTTGAGAGAACCATAGACTTTGAAACTTATAGGAGGAACCTTTAAAGTAGTGTTGATGCCTCCCTGTAATGCTAGAAAAACATAAATCCTCCTCAAAACATAAAATCACAATATCAAACCTACTCTTTCAACTCAAAAAATAAATTAGGAATAGTGATACAAATTTTTTGGGATCTATCAAAAATAACTAGTATTCACCTTGACTCTAACAATATGTTCTTTGACTGATAGAAGTGTAACTAAACTCACTTTGTAATAATACCATAAGTAATTTTACAAAGCCTAGATGTTAAAAGTGTAGTGAAATACAATAAATATGTCAATAGAATACATAATTTATAAGATGGGTTGTGTAAACTAAAAGTACCTTTTAACCCTCCTCCTAATAATCAAAACATCATCAACCTAGAAGAGCAACACCCAATGGCTCCTCTAGATGCCTCTAACCTAAATTAGTTCATCGATGGTCATCAAACCATACTCCCTAAATTTGTTACTAAGTAGGTCACTAGAACCACAATTCCTTTTTTTATAAATGAACTCATATCAATCTTGGTGGGTCACATTTAATATTTATAGAGTAACCAAGCCTATATAAATTAAGGGATGGCCATCAATCTCATTAGCTAGCGTCATTCCTCATATTATTATTCTTATGGCAACTTAACAACAACTCTATATCCATATAACCTACCTCTTGTCAATTATGCTTCAAACTAATATCCTAGGAATATACTTACTCATTACATCCACATCCCCATTGTATCCAAAATTCATCCGTCATACCCCATACTAAAAATCCTATGAGAAGTGTCTACACCCACACTCTTCTTAATAATATGGTTGTAAAATATATGCCACCCTATATTATTTTGATTTAGGTGTCACCCACATATGTTACCCCTTTGAAAAATATTAATTGACCACATTACATTCCCATAAGTTACATGCCACTCATGTACACCCCTCCACAAAAATCACCCAACCATTCTCACTTAATACTTCCCTACTATCACATGTTATCAAAATCCACTCAATTAGATAACTACTTTCAAACCTACTCTACACCTTATTGCTAAGAACCCTTTTCCCCTCCTAGTATTTAGATAATTAACCCATATCCAAGCTCATTCCTAAAATATTATTCCACCATGCCTTTAAAATAATTCTTTGATATGGGTACTTATGCTAAGTATTTGAAAGATCCTTTCGATCATAGTATATGAAGAGTTATGCTACCAAGCCCCTACATGACCTTCCTATGTTCAAGGGAAAAGGAGATCATAATGTGCATGTCAAGGCATATGCTATTTTTTTTTTGAGAAATATTTCCTTTGGATGGGGTGGTTTAATTTTTTTTTATAAACCCCTTGACGGAATCACCATCAATTATTATTACCACCTCCCTAAGGGGTCTATACATTCTTTCTGTCAACTTATCGACAAGTTTTCAAATCTTTCAATTTAAAAAACCTCCTTAAGATTGGCATACAATAGTTTTTACACATCAATCAAGAGTATAATTAATTAGTTACCCATTTCATTATGAGATGGTGACAAGTCTTATTATTGACCAAATTTGACTTTTAGATCAAATTTGGACCCCTATAGGTAAAAAACTTGTTTTTTAAAATTTTTAGCAGTATAATACTCTATCATAGGCTATATTATGGATCAATTGATGTTAAATTGATGTATTTTTAGCTTTAGTCATGGTTTCATAAGTCTATTTGTCATTTTGGGTCATTTAGTGGGCTTTTAGGGGTCATAAATGCAAGTGACATGGTTCCCAAGGTGTCCAGGTGTCCCTTTTTCCTTTCAAATGTCAAATAAGTTAGTATACCTATTAGGGATGTCAGTTACATCAGAATATTTCAAGTTTTTTAACTAAAATTCAAGAAACCAACTAAAAAAGGGAGCACTTGGCACTTATATAGCCCATGGGGGAAGGTGAAACATGGGAGAAGATCATGGATGGAATAATAATCTTCATAAAACTCATATCAATGCTTTACATGCTCTGAAAGTGCCATTTTTAAGCCATAACCATTCTACTCCATCTTTGCCTTCCTAGACATACTGAAGTGACCAATAGGTTTGTGCTTAGTATAGACAACTCAAGAGGTTTCAAGGAAAATTATTTTGGGAGGCAATATTAGATTGAGATAACTTAATTTTTATATAAATATTGTAATTTTTTATCAAATTTTCTTTATGAATCATCCATTACAAGATAACTATTTTTTTTGCTCACTATTTCCTACACCCTACTCATTTTGATCCCTTTTGGTCAAGCCCATATGAACCAGTTGGTGATGTTGAATGTAGATAATTTTGGATACCTTATAAAATTATATCAATACTTAGTTTCATGTTTTATTATGTTTTTATGGGAAAGTGGTCACATGTTATAGGAAGGTATCATCATTATGAGGTTTTAATCAATTCTGCCATGTTCTAGATTATTGGTATTCTACAAAAGTTTTATCTTAATGTAAAATGATGTTCCACATGTATCAAGGCCATATTAACATATATAATTACTTTTTGTTTCACCATATCATGCTTTGGGTAACTTCTCATCTTATCATTCCCTATTATCAACCCTTCACTTTGCCCCACTTCTAGTCATATGTATGGAGCTTGTTTAGCCTATTCATGAAGTGTTAAGATGGTGTATCAAATTGTTTAAGTAATAAATAGTTTAATAAATATATTTTGGATGTTTTTAAAAGTTCAAGTTGGTTTCAATTTCATTCATCATACCAAATAAGCATTAGGCATCCTTCCTACTCTGTTCCATATGTACACAATTGGTTTTCACATTGAAAGAGATATTTTGGAGCTTGTCTCAAGATTTTTTTGGTATCAATCATGTATTTTAAGTATTATAAATTATTTAAACTTATCCATGAATATTTTTTCTCCATAATTTTACTCTATTTCATGCTCACTATCCACATTTAGCCCATACACACACATGACTCTTTTGTCAACATCATACTTAAGAGGTGGGAAGGTTGATGTGTGTTTCAAAATTTTAGGATTGTTAGAAGGTGAATTTGGATGATTTATGAGATAATATAAATTTCATAAGCATGGATATCTTACATACTTTTCAAAATCTCATATAAACTACCTATGTATGTTAATACCCACCTACAGGTGGTACCTCAAGAGCCATGAAGGCACTTGTACGAAGGGTGGAATGTGATAAGAACATTTTTTAGT
Source organism: Torreya grandis (assembly GCA_037957365.1). Classification (NCBI taxonomy): domain Eukaryota; kingdom Viridiplantae; phylum Streptophyta; class Pinopsida; order Cupressales; family Taxaceae; genus Torreya; species Torreya grandis. The sequence continues at coordinate 7,474,812 of JARHVA010000105.1, read as the reverse complement.
TTATAACATGATGTTTGGTCATAATAGACCCGTATAAAGTGTCAAAATGACAAAAATTTGTGTAAATCATTTTGGAAGATGATGGTTATAGATTTAGGGAAGCTTTCCCTAAAATGTAAAAATAAAGGTCCAAGGGATTTTTGTAGGTACCTTATAACATGTTTTCAAATAGTTCTAAAACATACAAATAGGTTATTTTGATAGATTATAGCATGGATAGGACTTGTGTCAATAATTTAGGTTAGAAGGTGAGTGGAAGGTGTAAATTAAAGGCCTAAAAGCTGCCTCTAAAAACACTGAATTCTTGCATTCATGTCTATAGGATTGGAAGTCTAAATGACAATTGGCATCTTAAAGAGAACAAATGCATTAATTTATTACTAGGATGATTAAGTTGATGTAATGTTATAAAAAATGGTATGAGTATCATCAAAATGATGTTTTTATAGTATTTCAAGCCTCTTAGACACCTATAGGTGTCCCTTCTTAGGAAAAATATGCACTTATAGTAGGGTATAAAATAGTGACCCAAAATTGATGCCCAAGTGGTGTTTTAGGACTTTCAAGCTAAGTGAAACTTCAAACATGTACTTTGTGACATCAATAGATTCATAAAATGCCTTAGAAATCATGACCAAGGTTCAAGTAAGTAGATTATCACCTACATGGGTCAAATAAGCAGGGGCTCATAGGCATGATAGGAAGAAATCAGTTTGGGAACCCAAGTTTATATGAGGGTTTTAATTAGAGATAACATGTTTATAAATCATATGATCACATATATGAATACCATAATGACCTTCATATATTCTTAGAGTGATGAAACAAGCTTACCTTGACCTCTTATATCCCTATATGCACCTACAATAGTCATTTTTCCATCTTCAGCATGGAATAAAGGCAAGAGGTGAATGTGCTTAGATATATATATAAAAATGGTTAATAATTTATTTTTAAAGTGTATTCAAAACCTATAATTTTCCTTCAATATTAACATCTACTCTTCCTATTATCCTAAAAGTTACAGTCTGTATAGTTGCACTAGGACTCTTTACTCAATAGGTGAGAATGAAGAATTAAAAGAAGGAGAATGTTTTTGGATGAATTAAAAAATTAATTATAATAAATTTGAGATTAGTAACATGTTGTAAAATCCTAATATCATTGGATTTAGACTTGAGGAATCATTCTTGGGAAGAAGGAAAAAAATGTAGGAAACAATCCTTTTTAGAAGCCTTTTTTGGGGATTTTGAGTTGGTTAGGATCCTAAATGAGTGAATCCAAATAAAAAATTTGGTAAAAATTAACATTATTTAATTTAAAAACTCATAAAATTTTCACTTTTTCTTGGGGAAGAGGGATATATACCTCAATATTTTATCTCAGAGGTCATCCAGTCAAGAAAAATTAGGGTTTGGCAAAACAAAATAATGAGGTCAAAATGGGTAAAGGGATTGATAAGAAGATTTGGGAACCTAAATAAAAATATTATGATGTTTATTTAGGGTAAATATATTATATTAAACACTACGTCAGGCTCAGACCTCTAAAAATGACTAAAACACCCTTGCACACAATCTACTTAGACAAGCTTAGGCCTAGTTGGTGAATGAAAGAAAAAAGTGAAAAGGAGTGATTGAGAGGTTATGTGATGGATTTGTAAGCTAAAATTAGGTTTTATTATGCATATTAAACCATCACAAACATGAATTATTAGTTTAAATATCCCAAGCTAGTAAGGTGCATGTTAAGCCCATTAGGCCTTAAAGGGACCTAGAGCCAATTGGGGGTCCAACTTCAATTCTACATTTTGGTGAGTGTTATATCTAGTGGGAGAATGTTTATGAGATGTAATTAGATATTTTTAACTCATATTATTTATATAAACTTATATTTAAGCTAATTTTAGCTCAAAGATAGTCCAAACATGAAGGAAAGGTAGAAACAAGCTCGATAGGGTGATTTCAAGTGCTCATGTCTCCTTTGAAACTATGCATGGATACTAAAGGAGTTTGGAGGGGTTATTAGGGTCTCCTAAAATAATTTTTATGTTATTTTTTGGAAGTTCCAATGTCATATATTTATGAACAAATATTAAGAAGGAAAACTAACTATAATCCTTGAAAACCCTTAGTCAAGACCCGATGGAGAAGAAAAACTTGGAGAACTATCCAAATGACCTATTTTAACTATTAAATGTATTTTAAATTGCAAATTACTCACTTATTATCCCTTAAATACTTTTTATTTTTACTAAATTGTATGGATAGAGTGAAAAATAGGGTTCTTTTAACCATTTTGTGTGTTTTTTAGGTTTTAGGAGTGTTTTAAACTTAAATCAAGTTTGGGAGGAAGTTACAGACTTAAGATAAATACATATGGTCATATAATTATTTTTTTAAACTTATAATTTCTCAAACAATATTTCTCATCTCAACCAATCAAACTGGCATAGTGAACACAATGGTGAGAAGGGTGAAAACTTTAGGTGTGAGCCTTTTTAAGATGTTCGTGATGATTCTAAGGACATGGGGAGTTTTTGCATGTGTAATTAACTCCATCCCATGTATTTTCATGTAAATTTTATCCCAATTTTGAGGACAAGTGTGAGGAATGATAGAAAAAGGAGTTTCTTAGACTATAGATGATGATGGCTCATTCCTAGATGATTCTAGATGAATAGGACTAAAAATAATGCATGTAAAGGAATGTATGAAATAATTAACTCTAATTCAAATAATTATATCTATGTCTAGTTAGTTTTTGGATGTTCAAATAGGTCCAGATCATGAAGGCAATTTTCTGAACCAAGACAAGGAGTTTCATGCCACTTTTCATAAGTTTCATGATTTGTATGGACACTTGGACTATTTGAAATTTAATGGTTTGTTTCACATATCCTTATCATGAAAATTTAACTCCTTTTATTATATTGATAGGTCTCTAAGTGACCCTTGGACTTCCCTTGTCTTTCCCCTCTCCCAAATGCTATAAGTAGTGACTCTTTTGGCTCTTTTGAGTAGCCTCCATTGGTTGATGGTGAAACCCTGGCCAATTTTTTACTTGAATTTATCTTGAATAAATAAAATAGGTGAATTTTCCTACTTAAATTCTATACAATTGAGTTTTTTTTCAATCTTATTAGACTTTTCTAGTAGAAGATAATCTTTTCTAACATGTTATCCTTGATTTTTCACCAAGTGTGCAAAAGATTAATTGCTACAGGTTTTTGTTAGTGTTCTCTTTTAAGTGTACAAGTGTTTTATAAGTGTTTCATGATTATATTATCCCAAGGAATCATTAATTACCCTCATAAGTATCAAAATACCTTTTGAACCTAACATATGAAACATTGATGTAATAATTTTTCTTATGTTGCTAGTTTTGTGTGAAGAAAGATTTATTTTTCTCTAAGTACTATAATTTTAGTCAATAGTATGAAATTAAATATTGTTACATCACCTTTTAGTTTTCTTAATTTGTCTTCTTACCCCTTTTCATACCAATTTAATAAATAGGAGAGTGTTTCAAAGAGTTCATCAAGGGAATTGGCCCTTTTAGAGATTCATCTCACTAAATTGTTTACCCACAACAACTAGGATGTTTCAATTATGCCACTTATATGAGATACTGGAATCTCCTCAAGGGGCCTAAATCCAAGTGACAATATTTTTTGGCATGGTTGATGTGACTCTAAGTCTTAGAAGATTATCCAATAATGTTGTGTTATCTTGGTATAGTTCTAGCTATAAAAACATCTACATTTAGTACTTGGAGACTCCACTAAGTTTTTAGATCTTTGGTTGTTTGTCAGTCCTTAAATTTCCATTCCAAAGGTGACCATTTGGTCTACTGCTAAAGGTATACCCTTTGATTTTGTGCAATTGCCTTTGTATTCTATCAAAAGATTTAGATTTGTGAACACTCATCCTTATTTTAGAGAGTTGGTATTTAAGAATTCCAAGTTCATAATAAGTTTAGCCCATAATACCCATAGTCTACAATCTAATATGGATAGGATACAACATTTTATAGCCTTCACCAAATCATCTCCTTTGGATCTTTCCCAATATGACCAAATTCATGAAGAAACCCTTAAGAGTGTTCCATATTTTAGTGGAGAAGGTACTACTACTCCCATTGAGCACATTAAAAGCATATAAAACTTTTATAATATCCATAACATCACTAAAGATAATGTAGCTTTTAAGGTATTGGCATTGTCTTTCAAAGGGAAATATTTAGATTGGTATGGGACTCTACCTAAAAATTCCATTGCTTCATGGGATGAACTATGAGATCTATTGTCTAAGAGACTTGAAGAGAAGAGTTATTATCTATCACTATCTAATAAATTGACCACTATCAAGAGGGATCCTCGAGATTTTATGAAATATTTTAACTCTAGATTTTAAAATACATGGGATAAGATCCTAGTCCTTGTGAGACCTATTCCAAATTATGCCTTCTTGTATTACCTAAAATCATTAAATAATGATATATCCATGATGATCCAATCCATGGGTGGGAATAAACTACTTACTACCTATGATATATCCATTAATGCTAAGAATTGTCTTGTTCAAGCAAGGAATATTACTCCTAGACCACTAATGTCATTGTTCCTTGATTTTCATCCTCCTAGTTAAGTTGTATTACCTACCTTGGATCCTTAGCCTAATAATCAAGAAAATTCTACCCTTTCCCCTACCAATAAGATTCATGAATTAAAATTTTTGATTCAATGTGTTACTAATGATCTAGTTACTCTTAAAAGGAAACAAGCTCAAATTTATAGGCCTTACCAATCCTACAATTAGTTTGGGAAAAAAAATAGGCCTCCTTTTCAAGGTAATGCTCAATGACAAGGTTAAATCACTCAAGATATACCTCACCAAATTTACAATCCTAATGTTCCATCATATTATAAATCTCTTGTTCCCACTCAAAACAACTTTATTCAAGAACAACCATGTTATCCTTTGTATAACCAAAATCAAGACCAAGTTGCATATGGCAATGAAATGCATAATCAAGCCATGACAATTTAAGGTAATCAAGCATCTCAAGTTAAAATTTTTGATGTTATAATACAAAATGGAATGGAAAATGGACAAACACAATATAATTCTAATATTATAGATCATTTGGAGGGAGATTTTTGTGCCATCAATCATTTGAGAAATTCAAGTAATATGAATACTAGTGTGTCCTCTAACACCAGATCTAAGAAGAGGGTTGTTGAATAAGCACAAGGGGAAACTCAAGGACCTATTTTTACTCCTACATCACCTCTAATGGTATGTGGGTCTAACTTAGATCCTAAGGTATAGGAGAATCATAAATTTTAAAGTTTAAAACTAGCTCCTACACCTCCATCTTCACATGCTACACTATAAGGTACTAGTGCTTCCAAAGAGCCTTTCAAGATGAGAAATCCTTATATCAATGTTGTATATTAAATGAAGAAGTTACATATGAATATTTACTTGTGGGATTCATTAAAAATACTGAGATAAAAGGATATGCTTCAAAGGGAATTGCTTGGACTAGGCAAGCAAGTTAGATCAACTAGGAATTAAAATGTTTTTTTGGTGAATGGAACTCAACCCATTGATGGACAAGTGAAGAAAAATAATAAGACTCATCCATTTTATCTATAATTGATAATTGTTTATTTTTTATTTCACAATTTCATCATAGATGGTAGGGCTAGTACTTCAGTTATACCCAAGTCAATACTGGATAAACTAGGCCTCAAGTATGAACCAATGGATAAAGTCCTACAATTAGATGGGTCACCAGCAAAGACCTTAGGAGTAGTCAAAGATTTTAATTTGATTTTACATGATTTTCCTAATTTTTCCATTCATCATGATGTGGTTATGGTATATTTACCTCCATATTTTTCTCTTTCTTTGTCAAGAGAGTTTACAACTAAGATAGGTGGATACTTGGCAACCAATTGGTCTTATATGGTTTTTAGGACAAAGTATGGTACTAAGGTAAATATTGAATCAGATCCTATTCATCATAATCATTTAGATCCATACATTCCTAAAGTTTAAAATGTCAATTATGTTATCCTTGATGAGGAAGAGCTTCACATGAACCAATCTCAAACCTCTCCTCTTGAAGGAGTTTCTAATTTGTATCTAAATAAATTGGGAGCTGAGCACTATGAGAATGATCCTTAAAAATTCATAGATAAAATTGGTATTAGAGTGTATTTAATTCATGATAATTACTCTTTCATGCCAAACTTGATGAATCCAAGTGAAAACATGGATGGTTTAGGGTAGTTATTCTTTGTTGGATTTAGAAGCAAGGTTGGAGCAGGTGGTGGAGCAATGTTAGTTTCTCCATCCAAGGAAAGGTACTACCATAATTTTATATTTCACTCCACTTCTACTTGTAATGTGGAATAATATGAGGCCCTCATTCATGGCCTTGAGTGGGCTAGGAAAAGAGGTGTGAAAGAGTTGTAAGTGTATGGTGATAGTGAGTTAGTTACAAACCAATTAAGAGGCCAAAATATGACTAAGAACTCTTTTATTAAGTCCTATAAGCATATATTTTGGGATCTTGTGGAATATTTACAAGCCATGAATATCATATCTATCCCAATATAAGACAATAAACATGTTGATAAGTTGGCAGCAATTGGAGCTCAGTTTGATGTTTCAAAGGGGATAAGAGAAGATAATAACCAACCACATCTCAAAGTGATTGTAATCCCCTCTATACCTGATAATGCCACTAATTGGAAAGTGTTTGATAATGACTAATAAATATTTATTTTCATACAAGAGGAGGCTAGGTTTTCCTCAATGAATTATTCCAAACTACAGTAGTAATATGGAGGGCAGATTATACAATTGAAGACAAATAAGTTCTTTAAAGGCTTAGCCACACTTGAGAGCATCTTCAATGATGATTATCAATTGAAGAAAGAAAAGGTAATAATTTATAATAGGAAATAAAACTATGAGAGAGTAAAAGTATTCAAAGATAAGTTGATTGCTCTTGGGAAGGTATGTACTAGCGAAGAAAGATATGTTTTCATTGAGTTATGTAAGGAATTTTTTGATGTCTTTACATGGGAATATAGTGATTTAAAGGGATTCAATCTAAAATTATCTCAACATAACATAGAGATAGATGAGAATGCTAAGCCTATAAATAAAATTCAAAGGCCAATCAATCCTAAAATTGAGCCTCTCATGAGAAAGGAGCTTACAAAGTTGATTAAGTCTAAGATCATTTTTCCTATTAAGCATTTGTATTGGTTAGCAAACTTAGTCTTGATAAGGAAGAAGAATAGGTAAAGTAGGTTATGTGTTGACTTTAGAAACTTGAATAGATTTTATTTGAAAGACCATTATCCTCTTCCTTTCATGGAACAAATATTATAATTTGTTGTAGGTAGTGAAAGGTTCTCTCTCCTTGATGGATATTCAGGGTATAATCAAATTTGGTAAAGGAAAGTGACCAATATAAGATATCCTTTACTACTAAATGGGGTACATATGCCTATATAAAAATTAATTTTGTCTTGTATAATTCTAGGGACACATTTAAACATGCAATGGATATGGATTTTCAAGGTCAAATAAATGATATAGTGTTGGTGTATCTTGATGATATCATAGTTTTCTATAAGGATGAAAAGGACAATTTGAGTCATCTTTGGAAGATTTTTAGGAGATGTAGAGAGTTTGGAATATCTCTTAACCTAAAAAAGTGTGTGTTTTTATTCATAAAGGCAAATTTTTGTGACACATTATCTCAAAGAAGGGCTTATCCATAGATCCTGAAAGGGTGAGTGCAATTTTGGCATTGGCTTTACCCAAACACAAGAAAGGTTTAAACTTTTTATTTAGAAAAATAAATTTCATAAGGAGGTTTACTCTTGATTTTACTAATTTGGTAAAGCTTATAACCTCCATGATAAATAAATATGAAGTGTTTACTTGGTCAAGGAGAAGGAAGGAGATTTTGAAGAGATCAAACAAGCTATTACTCAAGGTCCAACCCTTACAAGTCCTAATTTCTCAAAGGACTTCAACTTTTATACCTTTTGAAATGAAGAAGTAATCTCTACCATCCTCACTCAATCAAATGAAGAAAACTTGGAAAAACCTATTTCCTTCTTTAATCAAGGATTGAAAGGCTATGAGGTAAGATATTGTTATGTAGATAAACAAGTACTTGCAGTTGTTAGAAGTCTAAATAGGTTTAGACATGTGTTATCTAACACCAAGCTTCATATATTGGTACCTCATCTTAGTGTCAAAGACATATTTTTTAGTAGATACATAAATGAAAAATGGATATTTGGGCTACAAAAGTGATGGAATATGATGTAGAAATTAATACAACCAAGCTAGTGAAAGGGAAGGGATTATGTGAGCACCTTGCTTCAGATTTGAAGTATGATGTAGAAATCAAGATAACCAAGCTAGTGAAAGAGAAGGAATTATGTGAGAACCTTGATTAAAATTTTAAGGAACAAAAATAGTTTTTTAATCCCTTCATGATGATCTTATGATAGCTACATCTTCATCAATGAGGAGTTGGACACAAGAAATGATTAATTTTCTTCAAACTGGTGAGTGTCCAAAAGGCCTAGATAGAGATAAAAGAAGGTACTTTAGATCATAGTCTATTAATTATGTACTTGTTGATGGAGTGTTGTTTAGTAAATAATTCTTATGTGTGTTATTGAGATGTGTTGAATCAAATAAATTTGAGAAAATATTTCTTGAGTTTTATCATGGACCATATGGTGGTCACTTTAATCCAAGAACCATAGTTGCTAAGATTATGAGAGATGGATATTTTTGGCCTAGTTTGTTCAAAAACACCCTTAATTTGGTAAGGAAATTTCAAAAAATGTGATCTCTTTGATGGTAAGCAAAAAATTGTATCCTTACCTCTTCATCTAATACAAGTATACCAACGTTTTATGCAATGGGGTCTAGATTTTATAGGCCTAATCAACCTACCTTCTAGAGCTAGCTAAAAGTGGGTGTTGAAAGCTATAGATTAATTTAAAATATTGGTGGAGGATATTGATCTCAAGGAATAAAATGAAAGTCCAATTTTAGACTTTTATGAAGGCATAGTGACAAGGTTTGGGGCTCTTTCAACAATAAATTCAGATAATGCATTGGCTTTCCATAGAATGAGGACAAGTGAGTGGGATTTAGAGCATAGAATTTACCTTATTATTCCTCTAAATATTATCAAAAATTGAATGGGCTAGCTGAGTCCACTAATAAGAATCTAATTAGGATCATAAAGAGGACAATGGAGGAAAACCAAAGAACTTAGCATTCCAAGTTGAAGATAGTTCTTTGGGCTGATAGAATCACCCCAAAGAGAGCAATTAGAAACTCAACATATACACTTGTTTATGTGAGAGATTATATAATTATTATTTCACTTGAGCTACGAGCCTTGGATCTCACTTATCAACTGGATTTGATGAAAAATTAAAGCATGGAAGTCAATTTGTGTGAGTTGATGGAGATTTAAGATACAAGAGATTAAGCTATGAAAATTATGAGGGATCATAAAGATAAAACAAAGATATAATTTGATAATAAATCCATGCCAATAAGTTTTCAAGATGGGGACATTGTTCTAAAGTGGGATGAAGATAAGGCTAAGCCTATAAAACACACAAAATTTGATGCTTTATGGAGTGGCCCTTATGCATCACTCAATTCAATCAACACAATGCTTTCCAAATTTAAAAGTTAGATGGAGAGGAGATTAAAATCCCATTCAATAGGATATATCTCAAACATCTATACTAAGGTTCTCCTATCTCCTTGTACATATTTTTTTCTTTGTTTTCCTTAAGTGCTTATGCACATGTGTGAGTCTTTTTGGTGTCTTGCTTTGTTTTGTGTGTGCTTGGTGTGGTGTGGTTATTTGGTGTGTTTTAGGAAATTCATTTCTATTTTTCCTCAAAAAAATTTTGACTCCCTAACCCATGGATTGATAAGGCTATTGGTCTTTAGTATAGTAGGCATACTACCCCTATGAGTCACCATTTTGTTGACCTTATTTGAATTTTAGGTCACATTTGGACCTCTATAGGTAAAAAACTTGTTTTTTAATATTTTTATGGATCTAATACTTTTTAAAAGGATATATTATGGCTTAATTGATATTATCTAATGTATTTTTGTCATTAGTCATGGTTTCATAAGTTTATTTGTCATTTTGGGTCATTTAGTGGACTTTTAGGGGTCATAAATGCAAGTGGCATGCTTACCAAGGTGTAAAAGTGTAATTTTTCCATTTAAAATATCAAATAATTTAGGTTACCTATCATTGATGTTAGTTACATCAGAATCTTTCAAGTTGTTTAACTAAAATTCAAGAAACTAACTAAAAAAGGGAGCATTTGACACTTGTATAGCCCATGTAAAGAGGTGACACATGGAATAAGATCAAAATTTTCTATTAATATTCATTAAAATAATCTAAATTCTTTAAATTTGCTATAGGTGCCATTTTTAAGCTAAAATTGTTCTGCTCCTTCTTTACCTTCTTAGACATACTAAAGTGACTAGCAGGGTTGTGATTAGTATAGATAACTCAAGAGGTTTCAAGATAAATTATTTTTGGAGGTGATATAACACTAAAAATACTTAATTTTCATATAAATATTGAAATAATTGATTGACTATGATTTATGAATAATCCTTTACAAACTAACTATGTTTTTCTACTCACTATTTCCTGCACCTTATAGGTTTTATTCCATTTTGGTCAAGTCTGTATGAACCAGTTGGTGATGTTGACTCCAAAGAATTTTGGATACCTTATTATATTATATCCATACTTATTTTCATGTTTCATGGTGTTTTTATAGGAAATTCATCTCATGTTGTAAGAAGGTGTCATCATTATGAGGTTTTAGTCAATTCTACCTTGTTCTAGAATGTTGGTCTTCTATAGAGGTTTCAAGTCAATATAAAATTATGTTCCACATGTATCAAGTCCATATGACCATATATTCTTTTTTTTTTTTCACCATATCATGCTTTGGGTAACTTCTCATCTTGTCACTCCCTATTGTCAACCCTTCACTCCTTCCCACTTGTAGTCACATGTATGGAGCTTGTTTGGCTTATTCATGAAGTTTTAATGAAGGTATATCATATTTTTAAGTCATAAAGAGTTAAATAAATTTATTTTGGATGTTTGTAAAAGTGCAAGTTGGTTTCAAGTTCATTCATCATATCAAATAACCATTAGATATCATGCCTAATCTATTCTATATGTATGCAATTGGTTTTCACATTGAAAGAAATGTTTTGGAGATTTTATCAAGATTTATTTGGTATCAATCATGAATTTTAAGGATTATAAATTAGTTTTAGTTATTCATTAGGATTTTCCTCCAAATTTTGCTCAATTTCATGCTCACTGTCCACATTCAACCCATACACACATACATGAGCCTTTTACTGATGTCATATTGAAGAGGTGGGAAGGTTTGTGTGTGTTTAAACATATTAGGATTTTTAAAATTTTCATTTTTATTCTTTATAATAGCATATAAATTTCATAAGCATGGATATCTTACATACTACTCAAAATCTCATACAAACTACCTATGTATGTTAATACCCACCTACAGGTGGTACCTCAAGAGCCATGAAGGCACTTTTATGAAGGGTGGAATGTGATAAGAACATTTTTCAGTTTATAACATGAGGTTCATTCATAATCAACCTATATAAAGTGTCAAAAGGACAAAAAGGTGTGTAAATCATATTGGAAGATGATGGTTGTAGCTTTAGGGAAGCTTTCCCTAAAATGTAAAAATAGAGATCCAAGGGGTTTTTTAGGTACTCTATAACATGTTTTAAAATATTTATAAAAAATACAAATAGGTGATTTTGATATATTATATCATGGAGAGGACTTGTGTCAATAATGGAGGTTAGAAGGTGAGTGGAAGGTGGAAATTGAAGGCCTAAAAGTTGCCTCTAAAAACACTAAATTCTTGCATTCATCTCTACAAGATTTTAAGTGTGAATGAAAATTGACATATTGAAGATAAATAATGCATTCATTCATTACTAGGATTATTACATTGATGTAATGGTCTAAAAAATGGCATACAAACTACCTATATATGTTAATACCCACCTATAGGTGGTACCTCAAGAGCCATAAAGGCAATTGTACAAAGGGTGGAATGTGATAAGAACATTTTTTGGTTTCTATCATGAGTTTTGGTCATAAAAAAAACATATAAAGTGTCAAAATGACAAAAAAGTTTGTAAATCATGTTGGAAGATAATGACCATAGCTTTAGGGAAGCTTTCCCTGAAATGTAAAAATAGAGGTCCAAGGGGTTTCTTAGGTACCCTATAACATGTTTTCAAATAGTTATAAAAACATATAAATACGTGATTTTGATATATTCTATCATGGAGATGACTTGTGTCAAGACTGGAGGTTATAAGGTGAGTGGAAGGTGGAAATTGAAGGCCTCAAAGTTGCCTCTAAAAACATTGAATTCATACATTCATCTCTACAGGATTGGAAGTGTGAATGACAATTGACATCTTCAAGATAAGTAATGCATTCACTCATAAAAAATATTGTTCCATTGATGGAATGGTATAATAAATTTAATGAGGATCATCAACATGATTTTGGTATAGTATTTCTAGCCTCTTGGACACCTATAGGTGTCCCTTCTCATGGAAAATATGCACCTATAGTAGGGTATAAAATAGTGACCCAAACTTGATGCCAAAGTGATGCTTTAAGAATTTAAGGTTGATTAAAATTTCAATAATTTACTTTTTGACTATAATTTATTCATAAAAATCCCCTAAACATTAGGACCAAGGTTCAAGTAAGTAGATGCTCACCTACAGGGGTCAAATAGGTAGGGGTTCATAGTCATGATAGGAAGAACTTAATTTGGGAACCCAAGTGTATATGAGGGTTTTAAGTATAATTAAAATGTTGATAAATCATATTATCACCTCCATTAATACCATAATGACCTCCATATACTCTTATAGTGATGAAACAAGCTTACCTTGACCTCTTATAGCCCTATATGCACCTACAATAGTCATTTTGGAGTCTTGAGCATGAAATAAAGGCAAGAGGTGAATATACTTAGAGAGAGAGATAAGGTTAAAAAAAAAATTTAAATGTTAATAATTTATTTTTAAAGTGTCTTCACAATATCTAAGGCTCATTCAAGATTAACATCTACTCTTCTTATTAACCCAAAAGTTACAGTCCATATAGTTGCACTAGGACTCTTTGCTTAATAGGTGAGAATGAAGAACTAAAAGAAGAAGAATTTTTTGGGGTAAATTAAAAAATTATTTATCATGAATTATATATGATTAACATGTTTGGAAAGCCTAAGAGCATTGGAGTTATCCTTGAGGAGTCATTCTTGGGAAGAGGGAAAAAATGCAGGAAACAACCCTTTTTAGAGGCTTTTATTCAAGATTTTGAGCTGGTTAGGTGTCTAAATGAGTGAATATAGATAAAAAAATTTGTTAAAAAGTCTCATTATTAAATTTAAAAAATAATAAAATATTCACTTTTCCTTGGGGAAGAGGTATATACCTCACTATTTTATTTCATAGGTCAGCTAGTCAAGAAAATCAAGGTTTGGCAAAACAAGCTAATGAGGTCAAAATGGACAAAGAGATTGATAATAATATTTTATAACCTAAATAAACATATTATTATGTGTATGGAGGATAAATATATGTTATTAAATACTAATTTAGGCTTAGACCTCTCAAAATGACTAAAACACCCTTTAATACAATCCAACTAGACAAGCTTCCTTTAGGCCTAGTTGGTGAATGAAAGAAAAAGGTTAAAAAGAGTGATTAGGAGGTTATTTTATGACTTTTTAATATTTAATGAGGTGTTATAATTCATAATATACCAACCCAAACATTAATTATTAGTCCAAATAGCCCAAACTATCAAGGTGCATGTTAAGCCCATTAGGCCTTAAAGGGACCTATATCCAATTGGGGTCCAACTTCACTTCTAGATTTTGGTGAGTGTTATATCTAGTGGGATAATGTTTATTAGATGTAATTATACATGTTTTAACTTTTATTATGTAAATAAACTTAAAATAAATCTACTTTTAGCTCAGAGATAGTCCAAACATGTAGGAAAGGTGGAAATAAGCTCAATAGGGTGATTTCAAGTGCTCATATCTCCTCTAAAACTATGTATGGATAATAAAGGATTTTTGAGGGGCTATTAGTGTCTCCTAAAATCATTTTTTTGGTATTTTTTAGTAGTTAAAATGTCAGATATTTATGAGCAAAATTTAAGAAGGAAAACTGACTAAAACCTTTAAAAACCCTTAGTCAGGACTCAATGGAGAAAACAAGAGTAGAGAGATATCTAAATGACATATGTATACCATGAAAGTGATTTTAAATTTTAAAGTAATAAATTAGGCTCCCTCCCATACTTTGGAACTATACGTAATTATATGGATAGGGTGAAAAATAGGGTTCTTTTGACCATTTTATGTGTTTTTTTAGGTTTCAAGAGAGGTATGTAGATGAAATAAAGTTTTGGAGGAATATATGGACTTAATATAACTCCATATGGTTATCTATTTCTCTAAAAAAAATTCTAAATGTTCAAACAATAGCTCTCATTTCAGCTAGTCAAAACTGACATAGTGAACACAATGGTGAGAAGGGTGAAAACTTTAGGTGTGAGCCTTTTTAAGATGTGACTAATTCTTATATGTCCATGTGGATTATTTATAAGTTTAATTCACTCCATCCCATATATTTTTATGAAAATTTTATGCTAATTTTGAGGCCAAGTGTTAGGGATGATAGGAAAGGGAGTTTTTTAGACTATAGATGATGATGGCTCATCCCCAAATGATTCAAAATTAATAGAAATAAAACCAATACATGGAGAGGAATGTTTGAAATAATTACCTATCATTAAAATCATCACACCTTTTCATATTTATCTTTAGACTTTCAAATAGGCCAAATCATGAAGGTAGTTTTTTTAACCAAGACAAGGAGTTTCATTCCACTTTTCATAAGTTTAATGACTTGTATGGACACTTGGAATTGTTAAAATTTCATGGTTGATTTAAAATATATTTATCATGAAAATTGAAAAAAAAATCTCATATTTATAGGTGTCCAATTGACCTTTGGACTTCCCTTGGCTTGTCCCTCTCCTAAATGTTATAACTAGTGACTCTTTTGGCTCTTTTGAGTAGCCTCCATTAGTTGATGTTGAAACCCTAGATAATTTTTTACTTGAATGTATCTTGAAAAAAATAAAAATAATAATTTTCCTACTTACATGTATTAAAATTTAGTTTTATTTCAATCTTGTTATTCTTGTCTAATAGAAGATGATCTTTTCTAGCATGTTATCCTTGATTGTTCACCAAGTGTGTAGAAGAGTAATTGTTCAAAGTAATTGTTAGTGTTATATTTTAAGTGTATAAGTGTTTTATTAGTGTTTAATTATTTTATTCTCCCAAGGAATCAATACTTAACCTCCTAAGTATCAAAATACCTTTTGAACGTAGCATATGAAACATTGATGTAACAATTTATCTTGTGTTGTGAGTTTTGTGTGAAGAAAGCTTTGTTTTGATCTAAGTAGTATAATTTTAGTCAATAGGAGTAAATTAAATATTATTTAATCACATTTTAGTTTTAGTATTTTGTCTTGTTACCCATTTTTTTTACTAATTTGATAAATAAGAAAGTGTTTCAAAGAGTGCATCAAGGGAACTAACCCTTCTATAGATTCATCTCTTTAAATGGTTAACCCATAGCAAGTGACATGTTTCCATTGTTCCACTTGGATGAAGAGACATAGGAATATCCATAAGGGGTGAAAATAAAAGTGAAAATACTTATATTTATATACCAACATGAAAAATATGGACCAGAGGTAACTATGTGATGTATTATTTCACTCCCTTAACAAGGAGATGAGAGAATATGTGAAAAAATTACCATATCAATCCTATGAATAATCTCTTGAAAGTGATATAAGAATATACCAAGTGGCCATTTATAGTTATCATATAACCTATGATACCAATTTCAAGATAATCATCCCAAATTAAAATCATAAGGGTTATCAAAAATATAACCAAAATAACCCCTATGAACATAGGATTTTAATAGGGAGATATTAGTATGGTGTTAGTGAATGAAATCAAATCCAAACAAAGAACACACTAGGCTAACACCCTAAGCATATCTCAAGGGGAGAGAATATTAATAAAAACAAATAAGAAACAATACTAGAATGAAAATACAAATAAATCTTTCACCTTCCTTGGATGCTCCAAATAGCTTGTTGAAGTGGCTTATTTGGCTTTGTGCTTCAAAAAGTCTATTGAAATGGAGCTTGGTTATCCTCCACCTCCTCTTGGCACCATATGGCTTGTATATTTGTCTTGGTTAAATAATTTTGAATTATAACACTAATTGAAATGGATTTTAGAATCAATTTAGCATTATAACTTACCAAGATAGCTTAAAATTCATGTTCATGGCTCTTATATTTATATATTTTTAAAATGGTTCAGGATCAACCATGACTGTCTATCTCAAGATTGAGATGTGTGGACATGAATAAATATAATTATGTAAATAAAATACATAAATAACCTCATCATTATTTGGGAAGAAGGGTCATTTATGAGGTATGCGAGTCATTGATGAGGCATGGGAGGGTCTTAATGAGGTATGGAGTGGCTTAATCTTGATATTTTATGCTTTTATGGCTTGTGGATGCCACCCCATAAAAATGATGTCATTTGATGATTCAGATATTTAATATTCATTTTCAAAAATAAATATTCAAAAGTATCCATGGAATTATTAATTAGGCTTATGATTTAGATTAATTAGCTATTGAACATGATTAGGCAATTTTGATGAAAATTTTGGCCCTTGGTGCACAAATTAATCAAATTGGTCAAAATATCTTGTTATTGGCTTTAAATTTAACTATATTAGAATTTGAAGTAAATGTTAGATATGTTAGAATGTTATTCTCATTTAGGATGTTGCTAATGTAAAATAACAAAATCACATGTCCTGTGCAAGAAATTTAGTAGAAAAGAGCAATTTAGAGCACCCAGGTACAAAAATGTCATTTTGACTTGAAATGATTTGATTAAAGTTAGTTTCTTTATAAATTACATTATCCCATTTAGTGACACTCTGGACAAAATCAGCACTTAAATATAATAGGTTCATATTATTTATCATTTTTTAGTGTTTTTAGGATAAATTGTGCATTTTGGTATAAATTAGTCAAAATCCTGGTTGGAGGTTATCGATGGCTAGTTTTAGGTGTCTATAGTTTACCCCTATTTAGGAAGGCATTACAAGATATAGGAATAATAAAATCTTCTCAAATAATGAGTAAAGGCATGTATGTGAAAAATAAGATGATGACTAAATAAAAAGATCCAAATGGTGTTTAGGAAGCCTAGCATGATAATTTATGAACATAGGATTACAATAGGGGGAGAAGTATGGTGTTAGTGAATGAAATCAAATCCAAACAAAGAACACACTAAGTTAACACCCTAGGCCTATCTCAAGGGGATATCATATTAACAAAACAAAATAAGAAACACAACTAGAATGCAAAGACAAATAAATCTTTCACCTTCTTTAAATGCTCCAAATAGCTTGTTGAAGTGGCTTACTCAGATTTGTGCTTTAAAAGGTTTGTTGCAATAAAATTTGGCTATCCTCCACCTCTTCTTGACATCATGTGACTTGTGGCTTTGGCTTGGTTGAAAATTTTGGCATTATAACATTAATTAAAATGCCTTTTGGAATTAATTTAGCATTATAGCTTTTCACTAAAATAGTTTAAAATTCATGTTCATGGCTCTTTTATTTATAGATTTTCAAAATGGTTCAGGATCAACCTGACCATCCATCTCAAGATTGAGATGTGTCTCCATGAATAAATCCAATTATGAAAATAAAATCCATAAATACCCTCATTATTATTTGGGAAAAAGGGAAATTTATGAGGCATGGGAGGCATTGATGAGGCATGGGAGGGTCTTAATGAGGCATAAAGTGGCTTAATCTTGATATTTTATACATTTATGGATTATGGATGACATCCCATATAAATGATGTCATTTAATGATGTAGATATTTAATATTCATTTCTAAAAATAAACATTCAAAAATCTCCATGGAATTCTCAATTAGTCTCATGATTTGGATTAATTATCTCTTAAACATGATTAGGTAATTTTGATGCAAATTTCAATCCTTGGTACACAAATTAATTAAATTTGTCAAAATTTCTTGTTATTGGCTTGAAATTTTACTAGATTGGAATTGGAATTCTATGTTAGATTTTTTGGAACTATATTCCCATTTAAGATGTTACCAATGAAAAATAACAAAGGCACATGTCTCATGCAAGAAATTTGGTAGAAAAGAGCAATCCAAAGCACCCAAGTGCAAAAATGTCATTTTGATTTAAAATGATCTAATCAAAGTTAGCTACTTCATAAATTACATTGCCCCATTTAGTGACACTCTAGCCAAAATTGGCACTTGAATATAATAGGTACACATCATTTAGCATGTTTTAGTGTTTTTAGGCCAAACTATGTATTTTGGTAAAAATTGGTCAAAATCATGGTTGGAGGTTATTAGTGGCCAGTTTTAGGCATCTATAGTTTTCCCCTATTTGTGAAGGTATTGTAAGCTATATTAATAACAACATATTATCAAATAATGAGTAAAGGTCTGTATGCCAAAAATAAGATGATGACTAAAAAAAGCTCTAAATAGTGTTTAGGAAGCCTAGGATGATGCCCCCTCAATGGAATGGCTATCACATATGTGAATGGATGGTCCCTCAAAAATAAGAAAGAGAAAATGTGTAATTAAACTATGGTTGAGATTAATCCAAATGATAAAAATTTTACATGTATTGATTTAAAAAGGATACTGATTTGCCCAAAGGTAGTTATAATAAGGAATAAAAGTTGAAATAATGATTTACCCATAGGTAGTTATAATCATTAAGAGGACCTAGATTATTTGATAAAGATGATGTTTGATATGGTTGTGCCTTAGTTAGGGTAGATTATCAAGCATAACTTAAGGATATAATCTAGAATATAGATTAAAGATGAGTGGGTGCACACACATATATAATGGTCTAATGATTAAAGAAGCCACAAAAACCAAGCATATGAGGATGAAAAGTGATGAAAGAGATGAATAGAATAAGATTGATCAATACAAAGGATTAAATTATACTTATCAATGAGGATATGCTCATCCTTATTTAAAATGATACAAATAAAATCATCAATGGGTTGATTTGATCAAGGGTGGGATGGGATAATTTTACCAAGGTGCCAAGGAGAAACTTCTAGGGCTCCATTGCTTGTAGACCTTCTTGAAGCTAATTTTTACTATAGCTCATGATATTAGGCCTCATAATAGAACACTATGAGAGCTAACCAAAAATGTGTGTAAGGACTAACTCCTTTCCAATAAACAATTAAAAAAATGCACCAATGATAAAAAATCATGATGACAATGTTGACATATGAATAAGGATGGACTCAAGAATAATTTGTGTAAGGAATCACCCAATACATACATATAGACTGATTTGAGGAAACAACACTAAAATCAAACAAACAAGCAAGTGAACAAACAAAGAAACAAACAAAAATCATACAAACAAACAAATAACTTGAAATAAATAAACAAATAGAAAGCTTGAAAACAAAATCAAATGAAAGCATCCTAACAATGACTTTTCCCCAGTAGGGTAGATTGAGGATATCTAACTAGGCTTAGACTAGATAAATGTTTTTGTATTTTTGAAATTTTTAATTTTATTTTTATTTTTTAAGGTATCTTAACTCATTAGAGAATGATAAGATACCTACTCACAAAATGGTGAGAGCGTTTGGATTTGGGTTGCTCATAAAATGATGAGAGATCATGGAAAGGGGGACTAAGGTGATCTCAACATGAATTGAGCATGACCCACATAGTCCTAAAATGACTTTAAGTCACAATAATTCCATCCACATAAAAGGTGAGGAAAAACCAACTAGGTCCCAATAAGTTCTCAAATCTGGTAAATGGCTAGTCAAATGAAAATAACAATGGAAAGGTGATGCAACAATGCATGATAAATAAATTTTACCCCTAGTTTTCCCATAGGTGGTTATAACTAGGATACAATATATTATATCAATGATACTAATTTTCCCATAAGCGGTTATAATTAGAAGTAATAGTTGTGAGACACTAATTTTCCCATAGGTAGTTATAATCAGGATCACATAAAATAACTTGATATAAGATGAAAAATGAAAGATATCCTAATAGATCAGCTATCACACTACTTTCATAGACTATTATTTAAACATGGATTTGATAAATTATTTAAAATTGATTAGAATCCCCTCACATAAAATATAAGAAGAACCAAAGTAACCAAGATAAAAATAAGATTGGATAAGTCGGTTAAAAATAGGATTTGGTCTAGATAGGAATGATATAGTAAAATGGAATGGTCTTACTCTAGGATAATGATGGTTTTTTATAGATTGGATAATATGGTAAGAGGTTTTACCCTAAGTGAGAAGGTGATTAGTTGGGATATGTGACAATGGAAAATGGATATGGCAAATGAAATGATATGGTACATGTTTTTGGCCTAGGGATGATGGCTATTTACATATGATTCTATTTTCCTTGATGATGTGGAGATGCACATCTTAATCAAAAAATGATATAAATAAAATAATCAATCATGTTTATTACTACACCACACCTCATCTTAATAGCTTCTCTGTCAATAACTAGTTGCAGATTTGGATGTAAAGAATGTTGTTGTGATCTTTGTTGGTCATTGCTTTTAATTCCTTCAAACATCAAGACAAGGTATTTTATAACCTCTACAAATAAAAGTGTAGATGTGGATGGTAAATAAGGATAAATAATGGATGATAGGTTTTTTTTTGAAATGGAATGGTAGATGATAATGAAATATATAATGGTTGGGAGACAAATGAATATTAGGACTTTCAATCACATGTAATGTTGTTAATGATAGAATTCACATAACTTTGGATGTGTCAGGGTCAAAGACCTCTGAAGATTCTAACAACAATTTTTTATATTATTTGATCTTGAGAGTAGCTACTATATGATTAGGTTGTAGATAGGAAGCTATTTTGACTTGATCTTTGATTGTCTTCATTAATCAGTGAATAAATTTTGTGCTCAACTTTCAATGCCTCAATGAGGTTTTCACCAATGAAGTTGTCTTGATTGTCCCATAGCACCTATGAAAAGTTTTCACTAATGAACATTATATTTTGACTTCTATTTTATTCTAGTGCTTCTAAAAAAAGTTTCACTAGAAGATGCTGAGTTTGAACTTTGATTGTCTCCTAATGCCTCTAAAAAAGTTTCACTAGGAGATTGTTCTTATGCTACATGAATGTGGTCTTGGCCTCTTTACTCTTCTTCAAATTCTATGTCATCATGTATTTAGTTCAAAAAAGTGTGATTCTATCCATCCCAATCGACACTTGTGGGATTTGGAATGTTAATGAAATGGATAGATTGGTTGGTCGTAATGGCCTGGGGAATGGTAATTGAAATGATTTTTATAGCACAATCCTCATATAAAATACTAGGATAACTTATGTCAATTCTAAAGTATTCATTCTCAAAAAATGTAGAAGGATAAAAAATGTATTCAAATTGATCTTCTAGGCATGCATAACCAATATTTTAATAGTCACTAATGTATTATGTTTCTGAATCTAATTCTAACTCAAGGGAATCTGAATCTAATGTTGAGATAACTTTTGGTTCTAATTTTGATGCTAAATATGATGTTTGTTTAAAAATAGAACTTGAATCTAATTCTAATTCTTTATATAATGGGTACTATATTATAATAATGTCTTTTTGAATTTTTGGTAGTGGATAAATAACAATCTATAATGGCATAATGGGCTCTACCAAGGCTAGTTTGTCAAAGTGAGATGCCTCAATAATGGGAAAAAGTTCAAGAGACAAATCTTTAGAGACTAGCTTGTTAATAGGAGGCCCTTATAAAATAGGCATATGGTCAAGGTAGTGATTTTTCCAAAGGTGGTTGTAACCATTAAGAAGTGACTCAGTAAAGATTGGCTCATCAGAGTGAGACTCCTTGATAACTAGTATAGGATCAATAGGTGATTCATCATAGATTGACTTATCGCAAGTGGTTGCTTTAACAAAAATATCTTAGATTGGATGGTTTTCTTGGCCTTGGTTTTTAACGAATTGGAAAATACTAGTTTTGAACATAGCTTGGTCTTCGAATGATTGGATCGATTTAGGTTTTGATGGGGTTGGTATTAGATAAGGAATGACCTATGGTTGAATAATGGTAGGACTTTTTAGATATTAATCTCTTGCATGAGACAAAGGATGAAGTCTTGAAATGATAACAACATGGTGGTATGGAGGTTGGTTGTTCACACAATCTAAAGGATGAGATTCTAGAATGATGAAGGGTGATTATGGAGAGTGGTTTCTCACACAAGCCAAAGGATAAGGTCTTGGAAGGACAATTTTGGGGTGTTTTGGATACTATTTTTTTGCACAAGCTAAAGGATGAGGTCTTAGTATGGGAATGGTGTCATTTTGTGGTTTTAGAATAAAAATGGTATGATGTGGTAGAACCTAATCACTTGCATAATCCAAAGCATCCAAGGCCTCCTCATAAACCATATCATCCCAATCAGTAACTTGATTTGGATTTTGTGGATTTTGACTATGTTCCCATATGGAGTATTATATGGATAATAATAAATCTCCTTAAAAATCTATCTCTATAGGAGTTTCTAGTCAGATTTTATGTGGCTATTCTATCATAAGTTGGATTGTATGTGACTCCACCATAGGTGTAGTTAGACATATCTAAATAAATGGTGAAATCTTTAAAACAAAATGCTTAGAGTTTTGTAAACTCTTAAAAACTATGTCCAAAGGACAAATGGTTCAAACTAGGTCTAACTTGGTCAAAGGTGGAGTTGTATCTCCAAACAATGATTTGATCATGGAGTTGTATCTCCAAAATGGTTTGTGCTAATACTTGTCATTAAATAATCTAATTTCAAATGTCAAACATCAAATGTCATTAATATAAAAGGTCAAGAAATAAATAAAAACTAGTATGTCAAAGTCTAGACCAAAGTGTTCCAAACAAGGTCTAAACTAGGAAAGGGAAAAGAGTTGCTAGGTCTTTTGTCCAAACATGGAGTCAAAATCTAGGCTCAAATAGGATGTGCTAGGAATTTTGGATAAATAGGGTCAAAAGATAAACTTGAAACAAAGGAATGGATGTGAATTTGATTTAATCTAACAAGTTTGGAGACAACTTTGATATAGACCTAACACATGAAATCAAACATAAACATGATTAGTTGACATAAGACAAGGAAAAAGGATTTTGGAGAAAGGTTGTGTTCTCCCAAATAAAGGCACAAAAAATGATAAGGATAGGCATTGAACAAACAAATAATCAATAATATTCAAATTTGGGTAAATGATTGACCAAAGTTATGCAACCCAAAAGAGAAATATCTATGTATCATCCCCATGAATTGAGCCCTAAATAGAATTAAATCAATATTTAAATCCAAACTTGACAAGGTTAATTTAAAGCTCAATGTTGAAGATTAGGATTTGACAAAATAAGTTAGACAAGAGTGGACAACATGACAGTGCATAAACAAGGTCCAAATGGCTGATGTGACATGGTTTAAAACAAATGGTTTTTTGCATAATGGTAAACAATTTTTGAAACAAATTGAGAAACCTAACAACATAAGCATGCTAAAATGATGTGATTGATGTTATGTTTTAAGGAATAAAAGGCTCAAACTTGATAATGATTTTAGAATCATAACGATACCCATCTCAAATAAGTAACACACACATAAACATGTTTAAAAAAAATTCAAGGCACAAGTGTGGTGTAAAATGGATAGCATAATGCCTCTTTAGATAAAAGAGTGACATATAAACAAACTAGTTTTGACATGGTTTATAAATAAACACATTAGTTTTAGTCTCAAAACATACCAAGAAATAAAGAAAAAGTGACAAAAATACATTAAGTATAATTTCCCTAAATCTTAACAAGGGTATGGTAAAGTGGAGTTGACTAAAACTAATTAGTTTTTGAACATTCTAGATAGATCAAATACATATGATTTTTATGTTAGCATATAAAAGAAGCACATGCCATTTGGGTCTATGTCATATGGCTTGTTGTAAAAAGGACTTTCCCTTTTTAAAACCACTACATCCATGGCTTGCCCAGTGTAGTATGATGTCCAACATACATAAACATCCCAGGCTTAGCCTCTACTAATGGATATGGTATAACTGCTCAAACCATCATCCCAATGAGGGGATCCTAATTTATATACCCCCTATGGAGAGGGTTTTAAGATGATTTTTGGAGATGAAACCCTGAGTCAAAGCTTCCCTAAAGAACTTGTAGGAGGTAATAAATTCCCCCTCACAAGCCAAGATACATGAAATAAATGACACAATAGAAAGACTTTATGGTCACCTCAATATCACCCAATACTATTGTGATTTTTTAGGGAGGGATTTAAATAATGTTATTTATATGCCTTGGACTAGGCTCAAAGTATGATGAAACAATGTTTTTTATCCCAAAATTTCCTTAAAGGGAATAGATGGGAGAGCATGCATGCACATCTCTTTTTGCTAAAACACATAATTAATAAGAAAGTTTGCAAATAATTGAAGTGAGGTTCATTTCATTGCACCAAATTGAAAGTTTTGATTAGATTCATTACTATCCCCTTGGATTTAAGATGAAAATATAAATAATTACAAACCACCCAAAAAGAAGTTGGTGTTTTTCATCCCAAAAGTTCCCTAAAAGGGATGGATGGGAGAGCATACATGCACAACTCTTCTCATTAAAATATGAAATAAATAAACAAGGCATGATAAATGAATGTTTACAAAAGCAATGAAACTACATGATGTTATGTTCATTTTAAGACACTAAATGAAATGTGTTGTGAAGTTTGGCCCCTTTATAATTTGATTGAAGTTTCAAAAAATTCTTAAACATCCATGTCATAAAAACAAACTAAGTTCTTTTTAGACCCTAAATAAACAATTTGAATAAGATTAACAACAAGTTAGGATTTGATTAGGTTTGTTGTTTAGACACCAATTGAAATTTTTGGATTATGTTAATAGCCAACTTGAAATATTTGAAAGATTTTTTATAACCAAAATAAGACAAAACATAACTATGTTCATTTTAAACCCAAAAGTCTAACTGTATATGTTTTGGCATGTTTTTTTTAAGCCCAAATTGAAATGTTTGATTAGACTAATTCATTGTAAATGCCCAAAATGAAGTGTTTATTTAGTCTAAAAAAGTAAAATGGTGATCAAAGGCTGCCTTGACCCTACAAAAACAAGATTATAACTACTTGTTTTGAAGCAATTTAGAGGTTGAGACAAGCACTTTTGAAAAATGACCTCTCAGGTTTCAAAAAGTTGAGTTGGGTAGCATAAGTAAGTTGGGTTGGTAACTAATTTTGGGAAAGTTAAGGTGAGTTAGGGTCGAGTTGAGATCAAGCTGGGGTCAAGTTGAGGTGACTCAGGTTGAGTTAGGGTCAAGTTAGGGTTGAGTTAGGGTGAGTTGGGGTTGAGTCAAGGCTAGTTGGGGTCGAGTCAAGGTGAGTTGAGGTTGATTTGTGGTGAGTTGGGGTAAATTTGGAGTGATTTGAGGTAGGGTTGAGGTGATTTGGGGCTGATTTGGGTTGGGAGTTGAGTCAAGTTACATTTTCCCAAGAACAAAACCATAACTTACAAAAAAAATGGATTTTTGCTCAAATATTCACCTTCTTTGCTTTCATACTTCAAGATATTGCATGATAATGGTTCGTATGTTGCTTGTAGGTACTATTTGATCAAATTTATCGGGTGAGGTACCATAGAGTGTGCCATTTGTGAACATAGGATTGCAATAATGAGATATTAATATGGTGTTCATGAATGAAATCAAATCCAAATAAAGAACACACTAAGATAACACCCTAAGCATATCTCAAAGGGAGAGTATATTGACAAAACCAAATAAGAAACACAACTAGAATTCAAAGACAAAGAAATATTTCACCTTCTTTGGATGCTCCAAATATATTGTTAAAGTGGCTTGCTTGGCTTTATGCTTTAAAAGATCTATTGTAATGGGACTTAGGTATCCTCCACCTCCTCTTGGGACCATGTGGCTTATGGCTTTGCCTTAGTTGAATAATGTGGCATTATAACACTAATTTCAATGGAGTTTGGAATCAATTTAGAATTGTCACTTTGCACTAAGATAGCTTAAAATTAATGTTCATGGCTCTTTTATTTATAGATTTTCAAAATGGTTCATGATTAAGCATGACCATCCATCTCAAGATTGAGATGTGTGGCCATGAATAAATCCAATTATGAAAATAAAATCAATAAATACCCTAATAATTATTTGGGAATAATGGGCATCTATGAGGCATGAGAGGCATTAATGAGGTATGGGAGGGTCTTAATGAGAAATGGGGTGGCTTAATCCTAATATTTTATGAATTTATGGCTTGTGGATGTCACCCAATAGAAATGATGTCATTTAATGATGCAAATATTTAATATTCATTTCCAAAATGAAATATTCAAAAATATCCATAGAATTATTAATTGGGCTCATGATTTAGATTAATTAACTCTTAAATATGATTAAGTAATTTTGATGCAAATTTTGGCCCTTAGTGCATACATTAATCAAACTGGTCAAATGTCTTTTTATTGGCTCAAAATTTGACTACATTGGAATTTTAAGTCAATGTTAGATGTGTTGGAACCATATTCCAATTTAGAATGTTTCCAACACAAAATAACAATAGCATATGTCTCATATAAGAAATTTGGTAGAAAAGAGCAATCTAGAGCACCCAAATGCCAAAATGTCATTTTGACTTTAAATGATCTGATCAAAGTTAGCTAATTCATAAATTTCATTACCCCATTTAGTTACACTCTAGCCAAAATCGACACTTGAATATAACAATTTCACATCATTTAACATGTTTTAGTGTTTTTAGGCCAAATTGTGCATTTTGGTAGAAATTGGTTAAAAGCCTCATTGGAGGTTATCTATGGTTAGTTTTAGGTGTCAAAAACCCCAATAACCAAGGTACTCATATTATAAAAAATAATAATAATGCCACCAAAGATAGCATTACTATTTTTACTTGTACAACATGCCCCATTTTCACTCAAAAATGGGGATTCTCTTTTTGCTTGATTTTTATACCTTAGGAGTTTTAATGATCTACTTATTTTAACCTTTCTCAATTTAACCATCTATTGAATGATAAGTTTTAAGTGGTTGAACATGTTCATTTTCAATGATTTTTCATATTTAAGCATTCAACCTAATTTTTGGATCTGATTATCAAATTAAGTCATCTAAATACACTTATATATAAAGGTTTGAATAATATTGACTAATGTTTTCAAAAATGCTTGAAAAATAACCATTTGAGGAAATTTGGTTAACACTTTTAGAAATTGGATGATTTTCATAGAGCCTTTTATATAGTTTCCCCTTTAGCAATCTTATTCATTTCTATGATCATGTAATAGAATTGGCTATGTGTTCTTAGTTGTTTCAGTTTTGCCTTAGCAGATTCCCTTAGAATGAAATTGATTATGATAAAAGGCCTCTATGGAATGGGATTTTTTTATATTATTAATTTATCCCTTGTTATTATCCATGTTTTTGTCTAATCTAATGAAAATTGATTGATAATTTTCTCATGTTCACATTTTGCCTTAGTTAATTTCATTCAAATGGTAAAAAATTAGTTTAAAATGGCTTTGTTTTCATTTGAAGTGGATTTATTTCACTAAGTTTATATGTTTTTGTTATTAAAATTTGAATTAATTATTCATTTAAATTTAAACTATTTATAACCATTTACCTTTTAAACAAAATTTACTAATTATACTTTTTAGATTTTGCCCACAGGTACCTAAGGTGTCCCAGTTCCATATGATATCTTCCCAATGGCTTGAGACCATTCAAAAATAACTTTCAACACTTAATCAATTTTTTATCAAGTTACATGATGAGGAAATGATGTCATAAAATATCCATGCATAAAAATAGCATGATTATTCCATATGTCATGCTTGTGATGACATGATGTCTCAAAACTAGTCATACAAGTTCAATAGCTCTAGGATAGTGGGTTTGTAGGATGATAACATGTGACATCAAATTGATGATCTGCTATATATGGGTGATTATATCAATAAATATATGGTAAATTTGGTTGGAAATATGATTCCATGTGGTATCATCCTTATGACTTGTTATCCCAAAGATGTTCATATAAGGCAAAAATGGCATTAACAACCTCTAGGATAGCAAGTTATTGGATGACACCACATGGTAAAATCATACTAATCCACACCCTTTAGGTGATTTGTGTAAGAATAATATTGTGTTATGGTATCAAGTTAGTGGGATGATTTCATGTGTCATTATCCCACTACTTTATAGCCCTAGAGTGGTTTGTGTAAGCCAATAGTGTGTCAAAGTAATGAGAGAGATGACACCATGTGGTGAAATTTTACTTTGCCATGAAAATAATATTTAATAAAATATTAGATAATTATGGGAATTAAACCATTATGAATATTTTAAATCATACCAAGGCCTTGAAAATATGCCACATGGCACCTTCTTAAAAGCCTGAGAGCTCTAAACCATTGCACCTTTAGTCTGAAGCATAAAGAGCCCAGGAATCTAAGGAGATGACACATCAAGATGATTGAAGATAAAGGAATAAATATCATAGGATAGTTAAAATATTACATATATTCATGGATATGATAATAAAAATTAATGAATCTAAATCCCATAGGTGTTGACAAGTTGCCAAGTGGTAAAATGGGACCCATAAAAGAAAAGCCAATTACATAGTAAAGAAAAGTGAAGGGGAAACTATGGTATAGCCACATGGAAAGAACCCAAAAATAAAATGACACAATGGTTTCATATACATCAAATCACTAGCTTAAAATTAACAACCTACCTAGCCATCAAAACCATCAAAGGTTAAGATTAGACTATGCATTCAACCTAGTAGATGAAATTAATTGTAGAGTGGACCCAACTAGCAAAGTGGTTAAGATGAATGAAAAAATTTAATGTAAATTTGAGAAACATTATTAACCAAATTATGGAATGGACATTAGGATAAAAAATGAACCACAAAATAAAAATATATGCCTTAGAAAATTGTGGTTCAAACTACACAGGATGTGGGAAGCTGGCTATCTTGATGCAATCTCAACTGCATTACCCTGTAGGCATTCATTCCCAATTTGATCAATCATGGTCCCATAATATTTTCATGATGCAATTGATTGGGATTCATTCTCAATTGATTTCAAGTGGGACAACCACATTGAATTTTTATAACTTTCCCATTAGCAGTAAAATTTGATTGAGTTTGAACTCTTTAGGCCTATGTGCTTATATAAGATCAAATCTTCAATATAATTGTTGTATCCTTGAATTTAACCCTACCAGGGCATAATACATGATTCCAAAGACACAATATAAATACCCATAGGTTATGAGTGACCTATGGTAGGGGTAAATCTCTAGAGAATGCCATATCCTTTCAAATTAGAATGTAACTGATTTAAAATCAAATTCTAGCCTTTTAACCTACACTAATAAAGCCTAATCTAATATACCAATATAATTTGGTGTGAAAATGGAGAATAAAGAGTCTTAAAAATAAAAATAAGGTGATGCACAAACTTTAATGTCTCTTCCACCTACCTATAATAACATAATAGAAATAAACAAGGACTGAGTTTATCTTACACACTCTCCAAATTAGGCTTCTCTTGCATTAGTATTTCATATAGAGGTCTTGATATATTATTAGAACTTGAAGGGATAATTTAAAGGCCCTAAAAAAGACACAATTATCTAATCTCTATAACAAATCACTAGTATAACAATCTTTAACATAACATATGACCTACACAAAACCATCCCACTTGTAGCAAGGTGAAGGGAAATCAGCATACACAAATGAGAATGACTTCTACCACAAATGTAGATCAACAAAACACTAAAATAACACAATATTACAAGCTTGAAGAAGGTAAAATTTAGTCTTTATTTGATTCAACATCTTAAATCTAGTCTTACAAGGCCTCAAATTAGCAAAGTGTTATAGTACATAGGAGGGATTCAGAATAAGACATTTTTAGCCAAATATATAGAAAATAGATGATTGAGAGAGAGAGAGAGAGAGAGAGAGAGAGAGAGAGAGAGAGAGAGAGAGAGAGAGAGAGAGAGAGAGAGAGAGAGAGAGAGAGAGAGAGAGAGAGAGATAGAGATCACTAATCAACTATATAAAAATAGTTTTTACAATATTAATCAACCTTTTAAAAAGATAAATAACTAAAAAATAGAGCCATTAGTCCTTCTTCAACACTTTATCCTATCATATTTATGGCTTTATCATAAAAAGTGGTGTAAGAGTGAAGGAAAGACTTTGCTATTTTCTATTGTTGTTCTTTTTATGGCCTAGTAGATGATAAATGTGCTCCTAGAGGGATGATTCGCTTTGAAAAATCTTTCATTTTTTTCTTACAATAATTTCTCTATTCATACTTGTATGTTAAAAATAATGCATGGTTGACTTGGAAGAAGACCTTCTACACCACTTTTAGCTTTGAAGGTTTACTTGCATGGATGAGAACCTCATGGGGTAGTTACATGCTTGTGAGATTAGTTTCTAATTGCATTCATATCTCATTAATTATCCCTATGGCTACTCATTTCATTTGGATTCATGGAGGCTCATCAAATGTATTTCCCATGTTTAGGATATAATGGATCTTGAAGTGTTTGAAATCAACCTGAGAGCCTACTAGAAGGTCTCTTAGAGAGCTTGGAAACTTATATCAGTATCAAATCTTACTATATGAGTCCTTTAAGAGTCAATAAATATGTATTTTCATGTTTGAAAATCTTATTTTACTCTATACAAACCTATAAAAAGATTTTACACAACCTCAAGAGGCTCTTAAAGACCCATTGTAATTTGAAACTAGGTGTTGAGATCACTCTTAAGCCTATGATGTTCCTTGAAAACTTAAATCATCACCCTAAGAATCATCTACAACTATTGTAGACTTATCCTTAGCTTTATTAGTGTCATTAACTACTATCAGGATTTATGTACAAGTGGTAGAATGTGTACTTGAAATTGTAGGCTTAGTGATAAGGTTCTTGATCAATGTTTATGACCTCCAATTTCTACAAATCTACATGTTAGGCTTCGATCCCTCCTAATGGAGTTTTGAATAAACTTATGCTTTTCTCAAGATTTGTAAAATTTATTCATAACTTTACTCACAAGCTTATTGTATTTGATGTAGACTCATGGCTTGAGAAGATCAATTTGAAGTTAATTTTGTACATTGTTTATAAGACTTTAAAGGACTTGCTTGTAATGCATACCATAGAGAATTCAAATACATAAGGGAAATTTTGAATGACTAAAATTAATAATGACACCAAGATACATTAAATTTTTGTTATTTCACTTAGTAAGACTAATAGGCTTGTCCAATTGCCTGCAATTGGTCTCATCTTGCCTGCAACATGTAGGTTAGGTTTGGAGATCACAATATAATCACATGCATAAAAAAACATAGGATCATTACCATAAGAAATAAGAGGTTAGAGAGGATTTTTAGGAGCATTATGAAACCTTTTGAGATATAAACATTATCTCTTTCCTCTTCATAGGCCTAAAATATTGATTTAGAGCCCCTTAATCCTCCTCTTTTTACATATTAGGCTTATTTGGTAGACCTTTTTTAAGGTACCTTGCATATATATAATGTATTATAGACATATACTAATAGAAACATCATGATACAAATTTTTTGTAAAAATAAACATATCCATGAATTTATCCTCTAGTTTTCAAGGATTTTAGATAGGTGTTTTGCAAGCTATGGAGGATTTAAGGTTGTTAGGCAAGGTCTTAGAGCAACAATGTAGACCAACAAATTGTATTTTGGAATATTATCTCTCCACTATAATTATACATACATAAAACCACTTTAATATTTTAAATTATATTTTACCCTAACATTAGGTCAAGTTTCATGAATTTTCAAATGTTTAAACTCAAGATATGACCCTTTTTGTGCACTTAGGGTTTCCCTGCTAGCAAGCATGCCTATAACTAAAATTTTAATATCTTGGGTTCCATGAGATTTTAATAGTTTATTATTTATGACATGTAAAAACCCATATAACTCCTCAAATATATTTTTTGGTTCCAACAATCATAAAATAATTACGAACCTAACTTTCTCCATGACCTATAGGTTCTTTCTTGGGTTTAAAACAACTCTTCAAAACCTTGTAATTTGGGGGTCTAATAAGTCTGAAACTATGATTTAATGATCTTGTAAGGTGATATGGAAATACATTTTCATGATATAGGATCCTTAACCTATGTGAAAACACTTTAAAACACATTACAAACCTCTTTATTCAATCTATAGATGTGTTCTTTCATGCTTGAACCACCTTATTGGAAATTCTTAAAAGTTGCTTGAATAGGCATGCAAACCTATAAAAATGGTTTTAGAAGTAAAGGGTAATATATTTAATTGTGTGAGTAATTTTTACTAATGATTAAAACACATTACGACTCACTTTTGATGTGCAACCCTATAGGTTGCCTCGCAAGTTTAAAACCTCCTTGAAACCTTAAATTAGTTGTCATGGTCTTGATGTAACTACATTTAATTATATAAAATGATAAATAAAAGGATGGATACATGAATTTTTTAACCCCATAACTCAATTGGGAGACACCTCAAAACATGTTGAAAACATTATACCTTCTTGTAGACCCATAATTTTAGCCTCATCAAGTTAGAAACCTATGTTGAGAATTTTCTAATGTGGGCTCTTGGGGACATGAACCTATGTTAGGAATGTATTAGGTGAAAGAGGAATATATTTTTGATTTATTAAGTCCCTCTCACTCAGGTTAATGTAACTCAAGAAATGTTTAAAACTTCAAGTTCTGGTGTGTAGGCCTGTATGAGCATATTCAATCCTAGAACCTTACCAAACTTACGGAATACCCATGCCATAACTTAAGACTTTGTAATAAAATTTTATGAGAATATTGGAATCACACTATACCTTTGATAATAATCCATTCCACTTGATAAAACACCAAAATTCCAAGAAGGTCATTTATGGGCTCTTAAGGTTTAAGAGGGTTTAAGACTTCCCATGATGTTTTGGGTGGATCCACATGCCTTAGAGCTATCAATCAAGTTATTTAGATTGATATGGTTATAAATAGGTATCCTAACCTTATTAAATATCCATTATTCATCATGAATAAATCAAAGTGAAATCAAAACCCAAACCATGCCTCTATCAAACTCATTTGAAGACTATTTTAACTTCTTAACAATAGTTTATAGCCATGTTTGGGTATTTATTATTCAAAAAAATTATAATGGACCATTTAATACCTATTTTTCCCTCTCCAATGGTCATTAATTCCCACGTAAATCTTTAACATTTCTATCACATCTTAGAAAATAGCTTGTAGATGCTTGTGAAGGATAATTAAGGTTGATTTTGGCTTGTTTTAGAGCTTAAGAGCATAGTTATCCTCCCTAAAGACCTATGAGGGATTAAGAATGACTTAAATATATTCATGTGGCTCTATACTAACCTAATAATCTATAATTGGTTCTATAAATCCCAATAATACTTCATGAAACTTTGGTTTTTTCATGCAAAACCTCATTATTGGAAAGTTTGTTGTCTCTTTTTGCCTAGGAAAGCCACTAAGTAGGTTTATACACATGGTAAGAGTTTGAATAATTCCATTTCAACCTCATATTCATTTATGAACATCCATAAATCCTCTATAAGTTTGTACTGAAGGCTAAAACCTATAATTTTAGGTATGAGACTTCCATTAAAGCTTATTTTTCTTTTATCTTTGCTTGAAATCTATGATTTTCATCCCTAAATGATATTTTTTGCATTGAGTGACTCTAAAAAACATCTATGAAACCATGAAATATCCATGACCATACATAATATGAATTTTTTTTAATGATACTCAAAGACACTCTTCCATATTGAGAGGAATAAAAACCACAAAAATCCAAGAATAGAGGGAAATTAGGAAGTTTCACGTATTTTGACTCTTTTTTATGGATCAGAAGGGAGTCATGGAGGGAATTTTCAAAAATTATAGGACTTTAGGATTCATAGATAAGGCCTCACTATATAAAAGATGGCTTAATGAGTGAATAAGACCTTTTAAACCCTTTTATAGCTTAAATGCAATTTTTAGACCTTTTTGTGTATATTCATGGCTTCATTATACCTCTATAGACAATAAAAAATTGTAAACCATAGTTTTCAATGTTAAAATGCCTTGGACCCCTACTCGATCCTAAATCTAGTTGACCACCTAGATAACTAAGCTCATTTACTAGCCTAACCTTTTAATTCACCTCCTTTCAACTTACTTCCATCCACTTTCCTCTAGTTCTGTGACCACTGATGATTAGCCTAACCATCGATGGTTAGGTTAATCATCAACGGTTATGTCATCAACCTATTTTAAAGCCACTGCTAGCTATGTACAATATAAAATGGTATAATTTATCAACTTACCTTTTTCAATGCTAACAAGATTTAAAGCATCATAAATAACAAATTTATCTTCCACCCTAATTAACAGCTTCCTCTTACATAATTAGTAACTTCATCCTAAAAAAAGAGAGAAGTAGGAAGTGAAAAGGATCTAGAAATCCAAAAATCTGCATCTAGGCTATCAAATGTTCTTGCACAAGTACCTAACATCATTTCATCAATTAAGCAACAACAATGGAAACTCTAACCTCTATCCAAATCACTTTTAAAGGCAAATGTATTATCACTTTGGCCAAATTACTTTAGTTGTTTAGCAAGTTATATGTAACTTTGTACTTATTTCTTCATTTTATTTCATCTCCAAATACCTAGACTTGATCCAAACTCATCTTCCATCCTTCATTTTTTGACCAAACCCATCTTCAAACCCTTATATGATCATTTGCTCAGTTTGCCATTCCTTTTCTAAACATTCCTAGAAACACATAGGTAACCACTGATGGTAACCTCAACCATCGAGGTTACCCAATCATTGATAGTTAGGCCAACCATCAATGGTTTACCAAACCTTTGATGATCAATGTGGAAAAAATAACATCAATTTATTTTTAGCCCCTCTACCTCAACCAAACTGTATTTTTTGTGTGCATACCTATTCACAGTGGCTTCTCTAATTTTTTGGACCTAACCCCAACTATTTTAGCATAAGTATTGACCCACTTTTGATACATTTAGTCATTTTTATTGAACAATCATTTACCTTATTATTCTTACATGCATTTTCTTCCATGTTATTGAATGCAAGTATTCTTTATTTTCATCTATATCAACTTAATTTTTATAAATAGTGGATTAACAACCTCCTGGTAAGCACTCACTTCTTGGATCTTTCTCATGCTAGGAAATCCACTCAATTAACTTTCTAACAACCCATTTTCTAATGTCTTTCTTATTTTTAGGTTATTCCTTCCAAGCCAAAGAGGATTTCTCATCATTGTCTGGATCACGTGCATACTTTTACTAGGTATTCCTTTATGCACCCTTTTTACTAGTTTCTTACTTATTTCCAAATTAAGAAATGAGAAAAAATTAATAGAAACATTTTGTCAAACCTGGTGGGACATAACATCCCTTTTCTTCCTTTATTGTATTCTCATCAAATGAAATCTAAAATTTCTTTTGGGCTTAAAAAAATATTTTGCATACATTGATTCCTTGCTTGTTTTAGTTCATCTAGTAACTTAAAGGTAATTAACCATAGCTTTCACTCTTATTATCACACACTTCTACCAAACCACATAACTAATCAACACATTAAAACAGAATTGAGATAAGGCCCAAATAGTATTTCATCACCTAGTGGTAAACCTTACCCTTTCATGACAATTCTACTTGGAGGTCATTACCAAGGGGAGAACCAACTCAACTCTCTAGTTGAGTATAAATTCTAAAATTTAGTATATCTTGGCTAAGTACTTGACACACTTATCACTGTAGTGTGTGAAGTGAGGGGTTAGGCCCCAATACCAAGCCACTTACTAAAGATCAATCCTAAAGGGTAAGAAATATATATTGATCTTTAGTAATTGGCCCCCACCCCTAAAACTATAAACTCATTACCTCCAACACCTTTGAATGAATATTATTTAACCATCCTATAGGTTATTTCAAATTTCTTCCATTAGCTACCACATATCAAACCATTCTACCCTTCCAATACAAAGCCCTATTAGTTCAATGATAACTTGATTTTTTCATACCATAAGGCACTAGGACATGACACAAAGAACTTCAAAGCTCTTCAAGCACTTGTTCATATCTTATATGATGAGGATGATCTATTATTAGATGAAACTTTATGACCCCCATTCTTAATCCAACCATCAACTCAACCTATCCAACATTTACCTACTCCCCCACACTCACCCAAGAGTGAGGAGGAGGAATCGAAGCAACCATCCAACCTGGTAAATCCCCCCATCTATACTATTCATATGGTTACCTAATCTTTAGCCTAATAGAAGGATAAGGGAAAATTCAAAGTGTCCATTCCATGGACATACCCTTCAACCCCTTATCCCACTAACTAGGCCTAAACATCTTTACTAGTACCTTCACAACCACTAAAACTTAAAGTTTCCATTTTAAGACGCTCTCCCTTTAACCCTTCTAAATCTATCCAACATATCATGTTGAAAAAATTTCACTAGAGACTAGTGAAGATGAGCCTTTATAAACTAATCAACACCTTGCCTTACCATCATCAGTCATTGATAGAGGCTCTACAATCTATAGAGGTTCAACTAGATGACCCTCAACCTCTTTCACCCTTTGTTGAAGCCCTCTAACTATCTACCCTCATCATCTTTGAGGATTCTAAAATACCTCCTATTCATCTTGAGGATTATGATCCTCCCCTCTTTATTATCACATACATAAATCAAACCCACATCAAAAGGGTGATGATTGATGGACGAGATATCATTAACATGATATCCTCTCATGCTTATAACTAACTTCAAATACCCAAGAACATCATGTCAAAAAGTGTAGCAATCCTTTGTTCATTCAATGATACCATGGCCACTACCTTAGGGATAATTATCCTCCATATCTATTTGGGACCTCATACCATTCCTAAACTATTTTACATTATAAAGGGTGTGTTCTAATATAATGTGTTACTCAGATGACCTTAGATCCATGCCATGATTTATGTCCCTTCTACCTTACATCGATGTGTCAAATTTGAGCATGAGGGTCAATTTATTGCCATCAAAGCTGACTCTAGTCCTTTTACCTCTTGCAATATGACATATTGACTTAATGATGTTCTTATTCCTCCATC
Source organism: Torreya grandis (assembly GCA_037957365.1). Taxonomy (NCBI): domain Eukaryota; kingdom Viridiplantae; phylum Streptophyta; class Pinopsida; order Cupressales; family Taxaceae; genus Torreya; species Torreya grandis. Next base: position 7,437,044 of record JARHVA010000105.1, on the reverse strand, counting down.
ATCCACCTCACCATCAACTACTAAAAACACTACCTCACCACCAACCAAAACCCATAACACTCTTACCCAAATAGTAATGAAATTTCACCTAGATCATATATCCCTTCTTCCCACATCCTCATAGAGGACCCATTAGAATTCACACTCCAATGTCTATTACTTGGGGAGTATTGTCTTTTATCCTTGGATGCTTTCCCTACTCCACAAGAGTATGGGAAACTCAAACATGACCCTTCTTATGATCCCAAAATTAGAACCATAATCCCTTTCAAGCTCCCAAATAATCAAATAAATTTCATCTATGGGGGACTTGATCAGCAACTTCTCATTCCTATCACTAGCTCATACATCTAACCATTCACCTCTAACTTCTCTTATCTGAACAAACCAACCTTTGCCAGAGCTTACCTTTATAGGTGTGCTTAGAAGGGGTTTGGTCTCAACCTTTATTAATAGGGACCTCACGATCTACCCATAATCAATACCCAAAAACCTCATGAGTTATTCAACCTTGGGTTCAAACCCCCAAAAGAACCAACCTCACTAAAACCCATCACCACCATTGATGAGGATGTCCTATCCTCACCAACCCCATCTCCCTTAAAGTTTGAGTACTTTTATATCATCCCATATAACTTTTTTTTATCAAAACCATTCATTTGGGCCCCTTGACCTATCAAAAAGATGGCCAAAATAAAACCCTTCCTCTCATCCTTCTTGAAATGATAGATCAAGATTATCCTACCATCAACACCATCCAACGTTAGGATGATTATTCCATTCTCACCTACCTTGGTGTAGGGGATTAATCTATTCATAAATGCCTTCCTCTTGATAACTAAACCATGTTGAATGAATCTACCATTGATGTCAACTTGGGTACTTAGGATAACCCTTATATCATCAAGTTTAGCCAATCCTAAAAATCCATAAAACAACAAGATTACCCTTCTTTCCTTCTTGACTTTAGCATAGCCTTTACTTGGTCCTATCAATATATGCCCAAAATTGACCCTTCTATTTCCCTTCATAACATTGTCACATATCTTGAGGTTCAACTAATTTGGAAAAAACTTTGTAGAATGCATCCTCGTATAACCCTTCTTTTCAAAGAAGAACTTCAACATCTCTTATCCATCAAATTCATTCAGCCCATCAACTATCCACAATGGGTTTCTAAGATCATTACCATCACCAAACGCATAGGGGGAATTTACCTTTGTATTGACTTTTATGACCTCAATCTCACTTTCCCAAAGGATGACATTCCTTTTTAGAACATTGACCAACTTGTTGATCTTATAATTGGCCATCAAATGTTCTCTCTCATGGATTGTTTCTCAAGATATAATCAAATCTTTATTACCCCCAATGATTAGTATAAAAATTCCTTTATCACCCCATAGGGAACTTTATATTATAGGGTCATGACTTTTGCTCTGAAGAACACTAGAGCAACCTATGAGTGTGCCATGACCTACATTTTTCATTATCTCCTTAGGAAATCCAAACATTTCAAAGATCACCTAACCATTCTTGTAATCATATTTGACTGACTAATCCATTATCATGTCAAGATAAAACCTAAGAAATGCATTTTTATGGTCTTATCAGGAAAACTTCTTAGCTTTATCATCTCTCTTTGAGGAATAAAAATAGACCCCACCAAAGTCAAATAAATATTGGAGATTCCTCCTCCTAATAACCTTAATAAATTCCGTAGCTTGTAGGGGAAGCTCTAATCCATTCATCACTTCATCTCCCAGTTATCAGATAGATGCCAACCCTTTCACCATCTCCTCAATAAGGACACCTCTTTTAAATGGACCAAGGATTGTTAACAATCCTTTGATTCAATAAAGGAGTACCTTATTTCTCCACCCACTCTTATTCCTCCTAAAGAGGACAAACCCTTATAACTTTACATATCTTCCATGGACCATTCCCTAGGGGCAGTGCTCACTCATTATAATGAATAGAAAAAAGAGCAAGCCATATACTACATTATCTACACACTAATAGAATATGAGACTTGATATACTCATCCTAAGAAACTTTTCCTCACCTTAGTCTTTGTGGCTTCCAAACATTGTCACTAGATTTTTAATCACAAAACCTATGTCATCACTGACACCAACCCACTCAAGTATATGCACTCTAAACCATACCAAAACTATCATATGGATAAGTGGCTCATTCTCCTAATTTAGTTTGATCTTGAGTTCCTTCAACAAAATTCCATTACAGGGCAAATCATCATTAATCAATTGGTTGAATCTCCTCACTAGATAACCAAACACTTCCTCTTACTTTTTCAGATGAGTCCATCATAACTCTTTTATAAGAGGAACCCACCTACCAAATGACCATGTTTTTTGATATCTCTAAATGAAAACATGGTGGGGGTGTTAGAGTTATCCTCATTCCCCTTAATAGTGAAGCTCTTCCCCTTTCCTTTAAACTCGACTTTAAATGCACCAATAATGTGTCCAAGTATGAAGCCCTAGTCATAAGTCTCCAAACTATTCTAACATTAGGAGTTAAAATAATTAGTGTCTCTGGCAAATCCCAAATTATCATCAATTAGGTTAGTGGGTCCTATCAATGTAAAAATTATATCCTATTGAAGTAAAAATAAATTGTAGATGTACTTTTAGTATCATTCAATCATTACCTTATCAAGTCAATTCCTTTATCTACCAAAACATTAAAGGACATGATGGCTTCCTTTAATTCCTGAATCCCATCTCAACCTACTGAATCTAAACTATTTTTCACCATCCATCAATTTATCACACCCTCATATATCAGTTCTAACCTTCCTACCATTTATAGTGTGGAAGCATATCCTTCTGATATTTGGTATGACCAAAATTTTAACTACCTTAACCTCGACATTGTTCCTCCCATCCTTTCATGAAATTCCTCTAGATATTTTATGTATAGTACCTCTTGTTACACCATAATAGGGGGAATCCTTTATAAATGTGGCTTTGATGGCCTCTTTCTCTATTGCCTCCATAGTCATGAAGCTTCCCATGATATCAAGGAAATACATTATATAATTTATGGGGGACACTTTAATGGCTTAGCTATCACTAAATTTATCCTTCACCTTATCTACTATTGGCCCACCCTCAATTAGGATTGTTGTGATTATGTAAATAAGTGTGTCAAATGTTAATAACATGATAATCTACATCATGCACCAACCTATGGCCTTTGAGTATCCAAAGACTATTAACCCTTCTTGCAATGGGGTCTTGATCTTATTGGGGTAATCAATCCTCATTCTTCATAATGATAGATGTCTATTATTACCACCATTGAATATTTCACCATGTGGGTGGAAGCCATCCCTCTTAGCTCAACCAAAGTTGAAAAGATTATCAATTTCATCAATCACCATATCATTTGTCACTTCAGTGTTCCTTATAAGATCATCATCGATAATGTCAAATACATTAAAAATAAGAAACTCTAAGATATTTGAGATGCTTTCCTCATCAATTTAAGATTTTTCTCACCCTATCACCCACAAGAAAATGGATAGGTAGAAGCCTCTAATAAAATCCTCAATCAAATGTTAACCAAAGTCATTAGTGCTTTGGGTTAGGATTGGCACTTTCACATCCCTTTCACTTTATGGGCCTATCACACTAGCATTCAAACCTATATGGGTGCTACCCTTTCTCTCTCATCTTTAGAGTAGAGGTAGTCTTACCTATTCAAGTCTATATTCCTTCTCTTCACATATCTTTGCATGAGATCCTTTTTGATATTGATTATCATCAAGAACATCTCACATGAATTGAGTTACTTGACAAACATCACATCACAACACTTAATCATATTTATGTATATCAAGAACAAATATGGTTGGCTTACAATAAACACCTAAAAGAGTGAGAATTCAATATCTGATACCAAATCCTTAAGGAAAACCAACATGCAACTAATATGGATAAAATCAAAAGAGGTAAGTTCACTTTAAATTGGCTTAGACCCTACATCATAACCCATAAGTATGGGTCAAGAGATTATCATTTGTATTCTCTCAAAGGAAAAATAGACCTTGAGCCTCTCAATGATTTGCATCTAAGTCCTTTCTATTGTTAAAACAAGGATCAAAATCACCTTTGTGTCTAACTTAAGCTCATCCCTTGGTTTATGAGATTTTCACTTCCCTTTATTCACCTATCCCTCCCCCTTTGAGGATAATTGAATATAGCATAGGACCATGTGATTATACATCATAGTTATAGCCTCATCCTAAGCATGGATACTATGGCTTTACCCATGGCATGGTTCTCATGGATACTTTTCATCTCTAATCAGACGTAATCCCATGATTAGTTATCCTTCAAACCACATTTATTCATCCATCATTAACCTTTTGTTCTAAAAGTCTTGCCTCCATAAAGTATACCTCTAAGCCTAAATAGACTTGTCAATGTCTAAACCTAGAATTCAAAATCAAATTGTGATACTAAAATATCACTTGGGTCCATATCTCTAGCATTGCAGACTACTTCCTTGAAGGATAGCTACCCAAGAACTAAATTTCTTAAAAATAGACTACTCCCTCAAAGGACTACTATAAAAAATCCAAATTTAGACTACTCCTTTAAAGTATGGTTAATTTAAGTTTGTCAAATTATTTTAATCTTCATGCATCGATCAGCTTCATCAACCTATCAAAAAAACAAAAGTGACAAATAACCCTATGTCTAAATCAAATCAAGTAAGCCACAATCAGATTTTATATATGGCATAAGTAAACTTCCTACATTTATTAGTGTACACATTATATTAAGGCATGGACTTGTCTATTATGGTTCTTTTGTCACCTATGGAAGGGGCAAGCTAACCCACATCAGGTTACCATATTACACATTTCCCATTTAACCATGTACCTATCACCTACTTTCCCTTCATACCCTCTCTAACATCAAGGGACTATGAAATTAATTGACATGAAGTGATCAAGATACCCTCTTTTTCAATCAAACCATGTTCATGCAATTCCTTTGAAGGGATTATTTTCATCAACCCACATCTAACTTCAGTTTTGTTAGGCCCTTGTCACTGAATACATCCTTCCTTTTCTTACCCTCTATTCATTAGGTCATGCAGATATATGTCTCATAATCCTTCTTTCTTTTCCACATTTAGTATGTTATCTAAACCTATTATATGTTCTTTCATCATATCTCCATATCACATATTATATTAGAACATCCAAAACATCATTACAACATTATGAACCATGTCGATAAACTATATCCTATTCATACAAAAAATGACAAAACCATAAAATAGTCACAATCACATCATAACATCGTTACCATCATAATAATAATCATTTATCATAGAATAAATAGCATAACACACATCATATCCTAAACATCATCAATAAGCATGACTAAATCATCTATCTCATAGCCTATAAACCACATCATTATATAAAATTATTTCCGATGAACCACATCATCATATAAAATTATTTTCTATAAACCATATCATCATATGAAATTCTATTTTTAAATCATAAACATCATCTAAAAAAAATCAACACATCAATCACATGTCTAAAATTAGATCTATAAACACACACATCATCAACTATGTATAAATCAATCATCACCTAAACTAAACACATATATTCATCATTAGATCTATAAACACACACATCATCAACTATGTATAAACCAATCATCACCTAAACTAAACACATATTCATCATCAAATCAAATATTTCATAATAATCATGTTTTAATTCCTTAAACACATCACCATATAACATAATTAAATCATCCATCATATCCATCAATACACCATACCTACACCATCTATAAACATCATCAATAATCATGACTAAACACAATAAACATCTATATTATAAACATAATCAACATCTACATAACCATATCCACATCATAAACATAATCAACATCTATATCATCATAAACATAATCAACATCCATATCCTCATGAACATAATCAAACATCAATATAATCATGAACATCATGAAGATAATCCTCATCTATATAACCATAGTCATCATATACACCATAATCAAAATCATACATGCCAATGAAAAATACATCATAATACATAAAATAAATGGAATACTGTATCATATCTCTCTCATATATACATCTCATGCCATTAACACATACAATAGTATCAAAATGCTATACAACTATAACAAAACATATCAAGCCCCTAGGGCATCACTCCAATTGGCTCCATCTACACCTGCACTACCATCTAGTGGTGGTCTTCTTGATATCCCTACTTAGACCACTATTGAAGACCACTATCCTAGAGTAGATATAAATGGACCCCATACCAATATGGCCCTATACTCCCCATACCTCATCTATAATGGCAATTGTACCAACACTATCACCTCATAACATCTCAACTACTCAATGGTGGATAATTACCATGTATTTGAAACTATGTTAGGTGGTCTTCTTACTACTATTGTGACCATTACTAACCTCTATCTTAGTGAATCTATCTCTTGTGTCACTAACATGAGAGAGATCCTCACCTAATCTCATTCTCCAATCAAGGTGGCCACCTGACCCTATAAGGTGATGATCTAACCCTATAAACTGGCCAGCTATCCTTGTAAGTTGATAATTTGGGCCTATGCCACTACTAATACCACTACCACCTATCCATCCTATGTTGATGTCCTAGTAGGATCCACCTCCATGGGTTGCTGACCCCCATCACCCCATCTAAAATTAGCCATTGCATATCAGGTTGGTACCACACTACATAACCATCCATAATACCTACATCATCTATTATAAATCTCACATGTAGCTCCTCATGGTCTAAAAAAACATCTTATGGATGTGGCTTTGAGAGAAATAACTCTACATCCTCCCTCTTGTATATCAAGAAATTTGGTGGGATCCCCTATATGAGGTCAAATTGCCTTTGAACTCGATCAAATGGGATAAGCTCAATCTTTCCATCCCATCTCCCATATATTTAGTGCAATCTCTATAATGATAGTGTGTGGTATTTATACCCTTCCCACCTCAACCATCCACATGCAACCTCTACACTATGTCACCTACCACCAAAACCTCCAAAGTGTCTCTAAACCAATCTATGTCTCTAACACCACCAACATCCCCTATCAATGCATAATCTCCTCTTCATCTCATGAAATCTACTCTATATTCTAATGGAGCATAACCATCCCATGGTAGGCCCAACAGTCTCAAAAATCATATATGTTTGTATGCCCAAAAATGGAGCATGAATCTAATGTTAATTTCATACTACCTATGTACTCAAAAGGCCTAAAGCTCTCTATATATCTACACTAATAACATGGGGGCCTAACCAAACACAATCCTCCCCAATAACATATTCACTAGTACTCCTAAAATTAGATAAGGGAATTAACCACTACTTGAATCTAGTAATGAAAAGTAATACACCCCCATCATCATCATTTTAAGTAAGCATCTATCCTCTAGATCCCTCTACTATAGTGGCCCATAATAAAAACCACCTACATGATACATGGCATGGGCTTGATCCACTCCATATATCAAGTCCATGTGGTAGTCCCACTCCTCACTCTTTATGTGATAAATTGGCTCCCCCCATATGGGTAGTCATGTGATCCATTGAATATTCTCTAGGAGGATAGTCATCTCTCCCATCGGTATTAAAAATGTGTTTATGGATGGATCCCATCTCTTGATGAGAGCCATGATCATAGCCACATCCCATGGTAGGTGTTAATAATGTCTCATGGCCCTTAGGCCAACCTCCTTCATGTGTCTCCACTCATCATCTATCAACCTATCATAGACCTCGATGAATGTCTTTGGGACTTGGTCCCTCATCTATATCTACTTGTGGACTTTCAACATAATAAAATTAGCATGCCTACTTAATTTTTCCACATCAAGCTAAGTACTCACCTACACCTATCTTATTCGACCTATTCTAACGTCACCCATTATGTCTATTATATTACCTATAGAAATCAACTAGACCTATCCCTAACATACATAATGCATCTATCACAAATGATTTCCTTAGCTATTCCACCCTAACCCTCACACATCATTTTAGACACCTAAATAATTTTTTTTCTCAACTTTATCTGTTAACACATCATCCTATCAAACTACCTTTTGCATTTGTCACACCACTATATACACCTCTTAAAACATTTTAAAAATTTTACACATTTCACAAACTTCCCAACCCTTTATAACCCAATTCAAACCTTTAAACACACTACTCAATTTTACACACTTTAAACCTTTACAACAACATTCATAAACTTTTATCACTTTGCAACATTAGACACACTTTAAAAACATTTAACCTTTAACACACGTTAATAATTTTATAAATGCTCATGAACTTTAAAAACTTTCACATGTTACAAACCTCACAAGTTTTTAACATTACCATTAAACAATTTTAAAGACCTTAAAAAATTAAACATCAAACATTCATATTAAACTTTTTTTATGCACATTTAAATGAAAAATCTTAAATGTTTTACAAATACAAAACTTTAAGCTTTTTAAACTACCCAAATACTTTATCCCCTTGACCACCGATGGTTCATTAAACCATTGATGGTCCTTTAGGACCATTTTAACCCTAGGTTTGACCATTGAAAGTCAATTTAAACCATTGATGGTCACTATGTGTGACCATCAATGGTGAAACCCTCAAACCCTAGACCTTAACACATCCACCACACACCTAAATACCATAATTAACCTACCCAAAACTAACCTATAACCCATGCAAATCCTAGCACAACCTCCACCTTTCAATTTCGCCATTTATATCGACTAATTTCAACCAAAATGTACATTAGGTTAAACCCCATAAAACCTACCCATACTAATTTTCAATCACTAACAAGCTCAATTTTACCTAATTAATATCCTTTTAACATAACCAATTTCACTGTACTATCAAAATTGAAAACATAACCTACATCATTCCATGATCACTAATGTGGTTAGAGCCCTTATTCCACTTCTTTTCCATGACCTTTTCTACCCTCTATCTGGTCTACACTCAATTAAACTTGAACACCAATGCTCAACCAATAAAAAAAATCCAATTCTCTACCTCAACAAGTTCAATGCCAAACTCCAACAATACACTAGATTTATAACACAATTCACCCAAAGTTAAACATGAAAATGACTTATCACTTTTTAACCCTTAGTTTTTAGGGTTTCCCCTAACTATTGATGGTTAGGGTGACTATCGATGGTCAACCATGAGGAAAAACCTAACCATCAATGGTCAGGGTCCCCACCATTATCCAACCCTTTCAGCACCTAACCTAGGTGCTTGATTTTTGGAAATTACCTAATCTCCACCCAACCCATTAATTGAGCTTTTGGCAATTACCCTTCTTTAACCAACCCATTTTACCACATCCACCTTGACATTAGCCATTTTGGCTTGAACTATTTGTATGTTTTGTGATGACCCTACATAGTTATTTTGATTACATTGACCATCCTTGCCTTGTTGAAATTTTTCAATTTGTACCACCTCATGTGTGACCTAACCATTTATGTTTTTCAAGGGATCATTTCCTAAATTGGATACCTAAAATTAACATTAAAAATATATAGTGGACTTGATAGGCATGACCTAATTGACTATGACCAATGTTGTGAACCGATTACCCTTATCATATGCTTCTTTAGAATCAACCTTATTTTTACCAACATCAGTAACTTTAGTCTTTGCATAATCTTGAATATTTCCCTTAGTAACCTTTCATGTGCATGTTTATGTTTAAAATACCCAACCCTTTTTTTCACCCACCTCATGACTCACCATCTACCACTTATCAAATCTTGACCTGATTTCATTTTCACCTCATCAACTCTTAATTTGAGGGGGAACACCTCCTCTCATACTTAGGGCAATCAGACCTTAACCAATAATACATTTTTATTTTACATCTTTTTAACTCAAATTTTCATAACAAAAAGGGGAAAAATTTAGACACTCAAAAATTATATACCATAGTTTTAGATGTCAAAATGCCTTAGACACCTACTCGACCCTAAAGCTAGTTGACCACCTATTTAACTAAGATCATTTAATAACTTTACCTTTTAATCCACCTCTTTGTATCTTACTTTCACCCACTTTCTTCTAGCTCCTTGATCACTGATAGTCAACCTAACCATCGATGGTTAGCTTGACCATCGATGATTAGGTCATCAACCTATTTTAAATCCACTACCTGTTATGTATGAGATAAACATGGCACAATTTAGCAACTTACCTTTTGAAATGCTAACAAGATTTAAATAATCATAAATAGAAACTTTATCTTCCACCTTGATTAAGAACTTCCTCCTATAGAATTAGTAACTTCATCCTATAAAAGGAGAGAATTAAGAAGTGAAAAAGATCTAGAAATCCAAAAATCTACATCCAAGCTATCAAATCTTCTTGCACATGTATACAACATCCCTTTAACAAGTAACTAATAGAAATAAAGACTCAAACCTCTATCCAAATCACTTTCAAAGGCAAAATTACTATCACTCTAGCCAAATTTATTTAGCTATCTATCAATTTGTAGGTAACTTTATACTTGTTTCTTTATTTCATTTCATTTCTAAATACCCAAATCTGATGCAAACTCATCTTCCAACCTTCTATTTCTAACCAAACCCATATTAAAACACCTATCTAATCATTTACCTGGTCTACCATTCCCCTTTTTAACATTCTTGGAAACACTTAAGAAACTACCAATGGTTAGCCCAACCATTGATAATCACCTCAACCATTGATGGTTACCTAACCATTGATGGTTAGACCAACCTCTGATGGTTCAACAAAACACCAATGGTCACTATGGAAAACATAACAAGTTATTTTCAATCCCTCTAACTCATCCAAACCGTATTTTCTATGTGCTTGCCTATTCATATTGCCTTTTCTAATTTTTTGGACCTCACCCCAACTATCTTATCATAGGTATTGACCTACTTTTGCTGCATTTAGTCATTTTATTTGAACAACATTTCACTTATTCTTATTGCATGCATTTAATTCCATGTTATTTAATGCAAGTATTCTTTATTTTAATCTTTATCAACTTAATTTTTATAAATAGTGGATCGATAGCCTCCTAACAAGCATACACTTCTTAGATCTAGCTCATGCTAGGTAGTCCACTCAACTATCTTTCTAACAACCCCTTTTCTAGTGTCTTTTTTATCTGTAAGTTATTCCTTCTAACCCAAATAGTAGTTCTCATCATCCTCTATATCATGAAAACACTTTTACTAGGTATTCCTTTACACACCACTTTTACTAGTTTCTTACATGCTTCCAAATTAAGAAATGAGCATAAATTAAGAGAAATAGCCTCATAAGACTCTTTTGACCTTCTTACCCATTTAGACTCACCTTTTAGGGAATTTTTAATTTATTCATGAGATTACACAATTATACCTTGGACTTAATATTATATTAACATCAATTTGAATGTTTCAAATAAGGAAGTGAGGCCTAATAAGGTCAATCAAGACTTGAACAAGGTTTTAAGACACATTATCTTGAATGGAAATTTATTATAAAAACTAACACAAAATATGAATCTAATGATCATTATGAGACCCTTTTAAAGCAATAAAAGTACAAACAAACTTATGGACTGGTGCATGCCTACTCTTAAACACACCTAACCATCATATAAATGTTTAAAAGGAAATGTATTTAGTTGGTCTCTATAAAATAAAATACCCCCTTCTGAGTATGAAAATTATTTAGGAACCAAGGGTGGATAGAATAAACAACATTATATTGACCTCCTTGGGGTGTTTTCCTATCTAAACACTTAGGCCAATTTTCTTATCAAGTCCATTGGGCTTGGAGTCAAGTAAGAACTCAATTTAAAGATAACACTTTATTGGACCAGCTTTAATAAGACTAAAATTACCTCTAAAATAAAAAAATAAAGGATAAATAACAACAAGAACATGTTAAAAACACTTAGGGAAAGAGAAGAAACAACTAGACTACTAAAACAATGTGCAACCAACACTTGGAAGAAGAAATAAAATAACTATCCTTAACCTAACTTAAACTAACCAAGTAAAATACTATCTAGATAAATACATTAACCAGTTATTCAAAATAACTTCTTTTCCTAATCAACTTGGAATGATTTTCATGCTTGATATCAGCCAAACATAAGTGGATAAAGGATGGGTACTTAATACACTAGTGAAATAATTCTCCAAGGATGAAAACAATCTCAGTTACCCACTTTATTTGACTATAAATATAGTTGCCTTGAAATGGATAGGTAGGATGATTATATCCTTCTTGATCCTCAATATCATGATTTGGATCAATCATGACATTTGGTTACCTATTATTTTTGGTCTCTAACTAGGATATATGTTTGATAGGACATCTTCTTGAAAAGATAATGTTTAAATAATCAGTGTTGATCCCATGCTTATGTTCTACTACTTTGCCATCCTACTGATTAGGATGATTTTGTTATAGTGACTCAATTGGAAATATTTCCACTTTTACCTAATTTTCATGTTTCTCATGAGTTTATTCTTTAAGATATGTTGCTTTAATATCAAATCTTGAACAAACTCCCTCTATCTCATCATAAAACAAGTCTTTTTCAAACTCTTCTTTACTCTTTTACATGAGAGGACTCATCTTAGCTCCATAGCATCTCTCCTAAATGTTTAAAGAAACATTAATATCCTATAATTGTATAATATATTATTGTTTGATATCTTGTTTATCTTGATGATCAACCTTATGCACATCAATCTTTTCTTTCCCAAAAACAAGACTATCCTTATGTTCTTCTTCATGATTTAAGACATTCTTGTCATACCTGTCTCTATGGAGTAATAACTCATCTAAATATTTAACATCCTCTTGGTAATTTAAATCTTTCTTGATGTGAGCATTCATATGTTGTCTTCATATTTTTAAACAAAGTACAATAGCTAGTTAGACAAGGATACCAACTCTTCCTTTTCATCCATGTCCATTTGTTCAATGTTTTATTGTTCTAGCTAACCATACTCATTTTCTTCTTCTATAATCTTTAATTTATCATTTTTAATAATACATTTAGGCTCAAAAACATTATATTGTTCTTATTTTTCCTCAAATAACTCATTTTTCTCATCCAACTAGCTAGCTTTCCAAACAACTAGTCCATCCTTGAAGAGTGAAATAGTGATAGGATAAGAAAATTGACTTTGTATGAGAATTTTAATGGTTTTTTAAGTTTCATGAAGAAGGATAGGCCATAGGCATTTTATAGGGTTATCCCTGAGGAATAATGGATTGAGTTTGCAAAGGTACAAGATTTTTCAAAGGATGATGACCTCTAAAACATAGAATTGTGATACAAGGAGACTTATTTGAAGGCTTAAAAGACTTTACTTGATTGAATATTTAAATTTTGAATGTGGAAGCCTTTTATTTTATAGGTTTATTTATAGTTATTAGAGGAGTTTGTCTAAAACTAAGAATGAAGGAATTTAGTTGGATTTCTTGCTTTTATGTTTGGACAAACACTTACTTCATCTTATCCTCCTTAGTTGTAACCTATCTAGCAAAAAATTCTTTTTCATACCTTCCTTATAACTCCCTCTCTTTTTGGTGAAGATATGCTTTATAGTCAACTTCTTTTTTATATAAATAATATTACTATTCTCTTGTAAAAAAATCTAACTATTTTTGTAAGTTTAATAGCATATACTTGAGACTAACATTTTCTATACTATCCATATCTTTGGGTTGACCAGGAGGATAACCATGCTAAGTGAGAGAAAAATATTCTTCTTGAGGCTGATTATAAGCATGAACATGATGATATATTATTTTTTTAGGGCTATTTGGGATAGAACTAACATAATTTTTAGTTTAATATGGATAATAAGAAGGCACAAAAACTGCATTTTGACAAAGAAGAGGGTAAGGGACATGTTTTCCATGATAGTTTGACATGCTAGAGCATTCAAATAAGCTATAAATTTATTGAAACATTATTTAAAAATAAATAAAATTTGGTATGTTTCTTGAATAATAAGTACATACTAGCAAAGTCACTAGGTGATTGGATTGCTTCAAAATAAGTAAAACAACAAGAATAAAACCTAAATATTGATTGTTTATAATATTTAAGCACTTGGACTACTTAAAATAGTATATTTTATCCTTGAATTCACCATGGTGTTGAATAAACTACCATGAAATTCAAGATACACTAAATAACACACCAAAAATCTTTAATGGATGATGTAAGGATCATCAAATGATCCCACCGGGCATGCCAAAAATTGTCTTATTATTGAAGTGCATCTTACTAGTTCCTAAGACCTAATTCAGGAGATATAATGGAAATACCTCAATAAGAAGGTCATCAATATGGTAGTCTAAATCATTGAATAAGACATGATGGTGATATTTTTCAATATATTCTCTTTTAGATGGGTTGATTCATGTTGTAACAGTTGTATCTATGTAGCTAAGTATTGTTTTCTCCTCTATTTATTAAATCTAATTCTATATATTGGGCTGAAAGTGCCTCATTTTTGATCTATCCTCCTAGGTATGACAAGATTCTATTCATTTGAAGACTTGCACTACTAATTTTAAGTCTTTTAATCGATTAAAGATTGAATTTTACCTTCTTCAAGCTTGTACTACTATGTGATTTTAGTGTTTTATTGATTTACATTTTTGTTTGAATTCATTCTCCCTTATGTATGTCCATTTCCCTTTACCTTACTATAATTGGATTGGTGTTTTTCAATTCATATTTTGTGTTGAAGTTGATTATGATGGTGATTTGTTGTGGATATTATCTAAATTATGTCTTATGTAGTGCTTTCCATTTATCCCTTCAAGTTCTAATCATAAATCATGACCTCCATATGAAATACTAATACATGAGAATCCTGATTTGGAAACTATGTAAGATAAATTCAATACTTGTTTAGTTATATTATGCTATTAAAGAGAAGTTAGAGGAGACATTTAATTCTGATGCATCACCCTTTTTAAGTTTTCAGTCTCTTTCTTCTCCCTTTTCACACCAAAACATAGTTGTAGCTTAGATTATGTTTTGCTAATGTAGGTCAAAAGTCTATAATTTGATCTTATATAAATTTCATTGTGGTTTTAAAAAAGTTGGACTTAATCATAGCTTTACCTCTATCATAGATCACCCACAACCTAGGCATATTTCCATTATGTCTCTTGAATGAGGTATTAGGACCTATAAGGGTGCACTTCAAGGAGAAAATAGTAATAAGGGATGATACTTTAGAGTTAGTGAGATTATACCCATTTGTTTCTAGATTTGTATTTCTTTCTAGTACAATTTCTCCCATTCTTTGTTTTAGTCTTGTTATTGCATGGAAGTTTCTAGCAATTAGATGATTTTAAGAAATATAAGATTTGTTAATCAAAAGGAACATCTTGATAATTTTAAGACTATTAATATTATGTAATCATTTATTTCACATTTTTATGGTACTTATATCTTTCTTTCTCATATTCACCCTCCCTAGAATCTTGCATTATCTTCAATTAGAGTTGTGCTAGGTCTAGCTCAATTGAAGATTAGTTTTATTGAATTCATTCAATAAAAAGAAAATAGATTCATCTATGTATATAGTAAACATTTTATCTCTTTTCCCCTACCCTTTTGTACCCTTTTATGATAAAGTTAGCTTAGAAATGAAGTGATATGAATTTCATTATTTATCTTTATTTTTGTTTTACATTTAATTTATCATTATTATGGCATTATTGTATTCATAAATGTGGTAAATTATTAAAAAATAATTGATTTTTTAAGTCATATAGATATATTCAAGTTTGATTTCTATTAGAGGCTAAACCTTACAAGCATATCCTATTGAATCATGTAGCCTATCTTTATGAATGTCTTATCCAAAGCTAAACTTTAAATCAATTCATTAAAATAGGCCTCATACATGGAATAATTCCACATGAGCCAACTAAGTGAAGACTAACATACCAAGACTTGGTAACCAAGACCTTTGGAATGCATTTTCTACACATGAAATCCCTTCTCTATGGAGAGGTAGGGATTAACAACCTCTCTCCTAATTTTTGGCTTGCATCAAGACACCCATCAACATGTTCTAGTGCTAGAACAAGGTCCAAAACCATGATTTGAGTTTGAAACTAAAGATAGAACTAAAAAATTATAAGAAAATTTTTATTCCATTGAGATAAAACATTTATTAAGATATAAAATAAGAGGATAATCACCCAATCAAAATATACTAGAGATAACTTGGATATCTTATAAATTACTAACCATAGAATACCAAAATAAAGAGTAATCAAAGAGAAAGTAAAATCTAATCCCATCAAGTCATCTAGTATTTCACCAACATCTACATTTGCTCCTTTTATCAAACCATTTGTCATCCCATAGTATTTACTAATGGCCAACATGGTTTGACTTGGATAAGGAGGTTATTGTCCTATGGTTATCCCAAGCATGGATCATGATTTACCCAAAAATATAGATAGGTTTTTTCCTAAGTTTATAGTTGAAAGTGTCCAAATAGTAGAGGAAGATATCCAAGCCTTTAAGGATGCATTAATTAGACCACAAATTAAACATGAGGATGTTGCCTATATATTTTTTTCCATATTATTTAGGAAAAGAAACATATGCTTGGTATTTGGAGTTATGCACTGGGTCTGTTAGTACTTTGACCGAGTTATAATTAGTATTTGTAAACAATTTTAGAATTTGAATTGAACCTATTATCTTGTATCATCATTTCATATCCACCAAAAGAGAACACAATGAGTCTATGAGCATGTTTAATTCTAAATTTCATAAATTATATTAGCATATGAAAGACTCTTATACTCATACTAAAGTAACTACTATATAAACCTACCTAAGGGCTTTAGACTCAATAACTTCTATGTTGCTTATAAGAACCCTAATAACCCTAGCATCCTTATCATTCATTTATAATTAATCTATCATCATAGAGTGGAATATGGTGCCAAAAGGATATGGACTTGGCCCTTTGGCTTCACTAGGCTAATTGGGTGAATATATTCAAATTTTGATGACCAACAAAGACCTATATAATAACACACTACTATTGAATTCTATCCTATGGACCCTATACATAATCAAAAATCTAATTTACAACCCAAATTCAATTAATTACATGCTCATTGGTATACCTTATGTGCCTCCCAACCATGCGGTTCCTTAATCAAACAACCAATAGTTAGTTGTAATGGCATATAATAGAATTGAAACTATTCTAGTACTAATGGGTGTGTTGTATCTTATATCACTCAATATCCACCCCCATCCTACATGAATACCCAAATAGTAATGGACATTCTCATACCCATGTGCCTATGACTAACCCCTAACCTCAAGAGGAAACCCAACCCAGTACTAGCATGGATCCTAAAGTGGGAAATTCAAAATAGTTATTTCAAAAAATATCTAATGACATGACCAACCTATCCAGGTAAGGACCTCACAATTCTAATTAGAATGTAAGTATTACGTCTATAGGTAGAAATTTCAATTTTCAAAGTCCCAATAGATAATAGAATTTTATGCCTAATTTTGATAATGTGCCTAGTCCCATAGATAATACTAATCAAAATAATAATAGTTCTTCTAATTATACGGATTTCATAGGCTTGGTTTTAAACACTTGGTGTAGATTACACGACAAAACAAGCCATGTAGAAACTGGCTATGCAAAGTTCATAACTACCTAAAACATCTTCCAAAAGGAGATGAAAAATATGTAAATAGTGGCCACCCCTAATGATAACCAAAACAAGATGAAGTGAATCTAGGGACATATTTAGTTTTATAAACTTATGAATTTCTGTTTGAAGATGAAAATGAACCTGAAGATAACTTAGATGAAATCCATGATTTTAGCTAGTTATAGAGAGGAAATAATTATCAACTAAGGAGTAAGTCAAACAACCCATTAACCACCTCTACTTCTATGAACAATACTAAGGTTCCACCTAATGTAGATTCAATCAACAATAATCCTCTACCTAAGGAACCTCCTTCTTATCATCCTCAAAATTATGTTATGTATACCTAAAATAACAAGCAACCAAAAAAAGCCAAACTTAGTTATGATATCATTGAAAATATTAATAAAAATGGAGATAATATAACTATGTTTGAGTTGTTAAAAATATATAATCAAAAGGATTTGATTACAAAATAACTTTTTGATAATAAGGGGAAAGAGTCTGCTAATATTTTTGATGTGTATGTTACTCTTTATAATGATAAGACTAAAAATCCTCCTTTCCTCTTAACATTCAAGATAATTGGGAAAAAATTACATAATTTACTAGTTGATTTAGGCACTTTAGGAAATATTATTCCATATGTTATATGCCAACAGTTAGGCCATATGTTTATGAATTTGAACTTAAAGGTTTTCCAAATGGACAAGATAGAGGTGAAGGTAGTGGGAAAACCAAATAATGTTCACATGAAACTATCTTTGAATATAAGGATTCAATAATTCATCCATATCAAAGTGGTGAATATCCTAGATGCTTACAATATGTTATTGAGCTAAGACTAGTCTAGAAAATTGAATGGTTACATGGTGACCAATTTTAGCCACATGTGGTTATCTTAGCATGATTTGTCCAATCAAATTAGGATATAATGAGAATATAAAAATGATCATATTATCACAAAGTATAGTAAAAAAAATGAGATCCTTTATAAGTAGTATAAAATGGGAGTGTATTTGATGAATAAGGATGAAGTACCCCAAAAAACCTTCTCTATCAATATGATCAGTGTACAAAAAATCCCAAAAGTGTAAAAGTTAAACCTATTAAATGAAAAGGATTTCCATGAAGCTCTTGAGCTATAATCATTTCCTAATATTAATATGGCATGTGAAGGTATAGAACCTAATGATTCAAATAGAAATGAAGAATGTGTATACTCTACATAAGGAAAATTAACCACCATGGGTATGTGTATCCTTACCTCTCACATGAGAATATTACCCAAAGAGTCTCTATCAACCTATTTTATAGAGTAACATGTTTTTTCATCAAGAGATGACAACCCAAGGCTAGGCCATCTTATAATGGATGAAGAATCCATTTTAAAATCTTCTAAGGAGATAAAATTAAACCCATATACTCTTGGACTTTACCCCTACACCAAAAATATGAATGAAAGTCAATGCCTTTATGTAACTAGAGATGATCAAGCACATGGGGAGCTTAACATTGCATCATCTCCCTTGAAAATACCTATAACATACTTTGGCATGGTAAACTTACACTTGTAGACCCTAAAATTTGATGGCTCCAATTCTAAAAGTGGATGTGGTACCAAGGTTTAAGTTATCGATCAAAAAGGAAAATCTTATCTATCCACCTACCACCTATAGTTTGCTTATACCAATAATGTGGTAGAGTATGAATCATTGGTTCATGGACTCTTGTTTGTCATCGATAAGAAAGTGAAGAGTATAAAAGTGATGGGTGATTTGGAAATAGGGGTTATAAAAGTGTAAATCTAATACTCTTGCAATAAAAAGTGCTTATCTAAGTATCATAGTATATTATATAACCTAATTAAGGATTTTGATGCCTTTAGCATTCAAACATTACCTAGGTATAAGCATTATATAGAGGATGCATTGACTACTACTGCAAGTACTCTAGATCCCATTACCCATTTGAGAATGAGAGGATTCTTAGTGGAGCTATTTTATACCCCTTTATTACCAAATAATGTTAGAAATTTCCAAGTCTTAAATGATGACCAACACATACTAGGCTTCATCACCAACACTAAAGTATGTGTAGATAAAATCATTGATGAAGATGGTTGAGAAGACTTTGAATTAGAGAATGTGAGACTATGAACTTAAAAAAATAGCATATAAAATGGAATGGTCTCAATTGAGATATTATTTGACATGAAATATTAGAAAGATAGAGTTAAGCCTACTCCTATCAAAGGTATGTAACATGAATATTAAAATTTGGGTAGTGAAAATTATGTGAAGAGCGTGCTTCTAGGAACCACATGCACCCTAGAAGAGAAACATGATTTTTCACAATCTCTAAAGAAATTCTAAGATGTTATTGCATGGAATTATTAATATCTCGAGATATTCAACCCTTCTATCTTGACACACATTATCCCCCTCAAGCTTGAGCTCAAGCCATTTAGGCAAAGATAAAGGCCTTTCAATCTGATGCTAGAGACACTAATTTTCAAATAATTATATAAAATAATCATATCAAGGATCATCTTCCCAATGAGACACTCTACATGGGATGAAAACCTAGTAATGGTAAGGAAAAATAATAGGGATATCAAACTATGTGTTGAATTTCATAATCTCAACAAAGATTTTGAAAAGGATAACTACTCCTTGCCTTCATTGGATGAAGTGTTATATATTGTTAATGTACGCAAATGATGTTATTTTTGGATGGGTAGTCAAACTAAAATTAAGTGGTGGTGAATTATGAATACATAATTAAGACATATTTCACTACTAAGTGAGGCACATTTGCATACAAGAGAATGAATTTTGGCCTGATCAAAATGGGTACCACAATTTAGATGGAAATAGACATTAAGTTCAAATACATTATGGGAAATTATATAGTGGTGTACATGGATGATCTCATAGTCTTCTCCAAAATAAGAGTGAATCATGTAAAATATTTGAAAAAAGTGATGCAAAGATGCATAGACAATGGGATTTAATTAAATACTAATAAATTTATTTTCAGGGTGACTAAAGGAAAGTTTCTAGACCATATTATTTATAAAAAATGGTATTTTTATCACACTAAATTACACCCTTGATGAGGTTGTTCAATCCTTCCTCATCTAGGTGATAGCATGGATACACCTTTAGGATGTGGGTAGCCTAATCAATGAGGTGATTATATAGATATGGCTATCTCCCTTGATGTATCACCTTTAAATTACTAATAAATATATTGCTTGTTGAGAAAAAAGAGATAAATGACTAAAAATAAGTAAATTGGAGGTGATGAACAAAACTTAACACCCTCTACTTTCCTATACTATACTAAGAACATGAATTAGGATTGAATCTATTAAAATAACTTAACATGAGTCTCCAAGCATTAGTATTTCAATATGAAGTTAAAGATCAAAATAATAACCAAGAGGGGATGATTGAGATCTCTCATAGGAGACACTATGAATCAATCCCCATACTTAGCCAATGAAATACCATGTACTACACTCTATATGACCTATTAAGATGACTAAAAAACTAAAATTAGGTAATGAGATAAGACAAATGAAAGAGAGATATGACACTACTACTAATATTCATCAACTAACCATGCAAAATACACTAATTACAACATTGAGAAGGATGAAAATCAACATCTATTCATCTCCATAGGTAAAGTACAATTTATTTTATGAGTATGGCTTCACCATATTCATGTTTATAATCCATACAATGTCATACAAGGTAATACATATAGGAGAAATGAGAGATGAGAAAGAGAAGGGATGTTGATAGAGCTTCATGACAAGTACAATTCATCACAAACTAGTTACAATGCCAATTTGAAAGTGCCAAAAATTATCTTATCATCCTTTTCAGCATGTGTTTATTGGAGTAGTGATGCCTTCATCAAGGTGGTTTAGCAACTTCTTTTGGCTTTTTATGTATCTTCACATTCTCCTCATGGAACTAACCACTATCTTGATGAAGAATTATAAGTTGTATTCCTGATCACATAAATATCTTTAAGGTTCCATTTTAACTCCTTGACACCTTGCATAATCTTGATAACTTCAAGTTAGATAATTCAAGTTTTAAAATTTATCTTGAGCTTCTTTTAACACCTATACACTACCTACTAATGATGACTAATCTCCTTTATAGACTATCAATACTTATATGATTCTTTTAAGTTTAGTTAGATATCTTCATTCTATTTTAAAAACTATTTATACCCACACACGGTCCTTATGAATAAATGTTCATGGTTTGAGGGGATTCTCAAATATACCTTTGCATATCTATAAGAATGTCTTAATATTCTCATATCATGAGAGGACCTTAAGATGTTTGCAACATCATTTCCATTGTATAAAAAAGGGGAAGTATTCATTATGCCTCTAGTTTCTTAATCTAAACCTATATTATTCACCATGAGAGATATTTAAATAATTTATAGATGAACATGAAACCTATACCCAAGCTCAAGAGACCTCCCTAACTGATCAAAAGGATCTAACACATCCAAAACCATGCAACTAATCAAAAACTACAATTTTAGGCCCTTCTCTACTCACTTTCTCCTTCACAAATACTAAATGAATATTTCCATGGATGCCTATAATAATAATAAATACCATTAAGGTTCTTAAAAGTCCCATAAGATGCATTTGAACCACTTATAAGGCAAGACCTGGTCAACGAGCTCTTAAAAGGGTTTTAGAGTATTTGTCTTGTCAAAAATCATTCATACAATTGATGCCATAAAATTATTAAATAATTACACTAATTTTGAGTATTTTGTACCTATTAAAACCTATAATATCCATTTTAACCCATTAAAAACATCTTTAAAGTTATAAGCAAAATATCAGGCCTTCTCGAGTATTGTGGGACTATGTGAGCACTTTGAGGTGATTGTTTTGCTCAAAAATATTTCCAATTGATTATTACCACTTGGGAATGTTTTAATGAGGTATAAAAATCTTTCAATAATGTCTCAAAGTGATTTATAAAAATATTTGGACTTTGAAAAGCCTTAATACCTGGTTTGACCCATTCTTAGGGTTTTAGAGTAGTCTTGCAGTTATGACCCTACAAGATTCTTTTGATGGAATTAATTTAATTAAAAGGTTTAAAATCATGGTATTAACCTCCTATATGGTATTAATAACTCATAAAAATCATTAAATATCCAAATTTAATACAAAAAACTACATTTTCTCATTACATTTTACAAGCAGCCATGTAACTTCCTTTAGACATGTCACCTTGCCAATGCTTGGAAATATCCATTTTTTATTTATTTAACGTCTTTAATAATTTTTAAAATGTTTAAAAATTACAATTAATTCCTATCATAAGTCAAATTACCATTATTCCTCATATCCAAATCACAAAATACATCTTGTGGACATTCTTATAGGTAGGCCTGTATGTGCCTATTGGAGTTCAAAACCCACTACAACCTTATTTTAGCATTGGTCATTATAATTTCATAGAATTTAAATGATTTTGATTAAAAATTTATAATTTAATTTAAATTTTTAATAATATCTTTAGGTAATATACAATAAAATATCTTGTTAGCACTCCTTTATCTCAAGCTTGTAGACTTAACAAGGTTTGCTTGTAGGTGTTATTCTAATCTTAAAACCCTGCTAGGTCTTGAAAATGTTTCTATTATTTAAAAACCATAAAATTACCTTAAAAATTATCTCGTGAATTAACACAACTATTCAAACCTAAATACTAACTAATGAATTCATTTTCTCTTCACATTTGTATTTG
The DNA here is from genome assembly GCA_037957365.1 of Torreya grandis. Classification (NCBI taxonomy): domain Eukaryota; kingdom Viridiplantae; phylum Streptophyta; class Pinopsida; order Cupressales; family Taxaceae; genus Torreya; species Torreya grandis. Next base: position 7,413,386 of record JARHVA010000105.1, on the reverse strand, counting down.
CATACCTATTTACCTTCCTTTAAGCCTAATATCCTATCAAGGCATGAGAATGGCCTTTCTCTTGTTATTTTTTTCCTCAAAATGAATCTAATAAAATATAAAATTATACTCATGGTATACCATACATTTTAATACCCTCATACCTATTGATCAAACCAAAATTTCACCCTTTTCTTGATATTGTTCATATAGACCTGTAGGTCTTCCTTTAGGCCCATTTGTGAGATTAAAAAGAGGGTTACTTTGGAGTGGAAATGAACTTTTAGGGGTATGAAATGGAGTGTGATGTTAAATTTAATACTTTATGATCTATAAATAGGCTTCACATATTTCTTCTGATCTCAAACAAATCATAAATATTTTTCTACTCCATTGTTTCTCTCAATCATAATTGGGTCACTATCTTGTTAACTTCTAGTTACCCAACTTCTTTGATTACATTAGATTGTATAAAATCATATATTTAATCTTATTATAACTATATCTATCAACTTATTATACCTTTTTATCTTATATTATGTCACCAAATGCATGGAAACCTCTATGTTTTGCCTTACAATATCACCTCAATCTAAACATACATATTTATGGCCTTAATTCACCATAAAGGCCTAGTTGGAATTTAAAGAATCATTGAAAAGCATATAAAAGATCATTGAATTTAAATTTATACCCAAAAATTCCCATTTTATGTGTTTAATCCCTTTTTAACATTGAAAACCAAATTGTAATAGAAGTGGTATTGGCGCAGTCAATTATTTTGAAAGAATCTTTACATTTTATTCATGAATTAGTTCTAATAAACTTTTAAGGAGATATTAGGAGTTGAATTATGGTATTAATTATTTAATAATTATTTTATTATATTTAATATCATGATTTTAAATACCAAAATTTTCTCCCATCCACCTGTAACTTGACTGTCACATGAAGATAGTGAAAGAGAGATCATTGTTTGCTAATGCATATGCTTACATGATGTCTCTGATGGGTTTAATATTATGGAGATCCTTTTTAAATCATAAGAACAAATTTTAATGATTTATATAATATTTATAACTATTTTAATTTATTTCAAGGTTGATGTCATTGATGTCAAGGTATAGCTGGTGAAGATGCATGGTGAGTGGTCTTTGAGGTATGAGCTTATGTGCTTGATGTGAAAGGGAAGCCATGTGACAAAAGAGAATTTGAAGGAAAGAGATAATTTGAATTAAAATAATGTCTCTTTATTTATTTATTTATTTATTTATTTAAATATTTATGTTAATGTTCAATTTATCTTGAAGTTTCTAGTGTTGTCACAAAGAGGTATGATGGTCAAGCGAGCATTGAAGCATAGTTATGAGGCTCTAGATATGCATGAGGTCATGAGAGAATGTTGATCAAAAAAAGATTGTTGAAATGATGTGAGAGTGTTTTATAAAGATTTTTATTATTTCATATCATTAAGGTAATCATGTTTGAGTACTATTTATTGAGTACAAGGTGTCTTGAGAAGCCTAGTATAGACCCTGTGAGAAGGTGTACATAGTGAAGTTTGGTGAACTAAGTAAGCACAAGATTATGAGAGGTTGTTTGGAATTATGTGATAATTTAAGTAAATTTTAGACACTTTCAAAAATGTTTCAATGTTATTTTTCAAGTTTAAAGTGCTTAAGAAGCCTAGTCATGGCACTAGTCATCTCATATAAAGTCCTTGTGAGAAGGTCTGAGTATGTGATTTGGTAATATGGATACATAAAGGCATAAAAGGTTTTATTAAGTTGATTTAAAATGTATTTTATGCACTATATCACTCATGAAATTCTTAGGGTGAGCCCACAATGGTATGACCTTAAGACCAAGTCTACACTTAGACCACTTATAGACCCTGCATAGCTAAATGAGGTATCTATTAACCATTTTTACCTTAGGCTAAAATGGGTCAACCCATTATATTTAGAATTTGTATAGGGGATTTTTATAATTTCATGGGGTATGTTTTAGCTCATTTTATTTCATTTCATATTACATTATATTCTTGGTCATAATTTAGTTCAATCCTTGTGCCATTTAGTGTCTTAAGGGTCTTTTTAGGGTCATATATGTAAGTGGTAGGTTTCATGGTGATCAATGAAATTAAAGCATGGATAAATTTTATAATGGATGAGTATATGGATATTTTTTTATAATCCATATGTGATTTCAAGAGTTCTTGTAATGAGTGTAGAAGTGCACAGTATTCATCTGATTCTTCATTATGTTAATCTAGGCACTTTAGGTCTAGTGGCAGAAATTCAGAGTAGGTAGTTTACTAACACCATAATTTACATGTGTGGATGTTTCAAGAATAATTGGTCATATTTATCTATTCAAATTAGTCATAAAAACATATTCACCAAGTTTAAGGTCATTTTAAAAAGTACAACAAAAGATATGAAGACTTAAAGTTGGCCTCTTAGACAAAATTCACTAAGTTTTCATACTTAGACAATTTTCAAAGAAGCTCAAATATAGCCGAGTGAGAATATTTATGAGGATATATATCACACATGTGGTAGTCTCAGTAAAAAGTGATCATATGTATTTATTTAGCTTAATACCTAGTTTCTACATGCTACGTTTTAGGTCATTTTCGAAAGTGCACAAAAGCTATGCATGTTCAAAATTGGCTCCTCAATCAAAATTCACTAAGTTTCCACACTTAGCCATTTTTTACCATGATAATTACATGGACATCATGAAAAATTACATAGGGTAGCTCACTTAAACATTTTTTAAAAATACATAGAAGTCTCTCAAGACTAGTGGATCAAGTGGGTTCATCCCTTTTAGTATCAAGAACATATCTTGTAAATTTGATGCCTCTATGATTCTTAAACTTCAAGATCCAAGCCTTAAAATTTGGTTAAAAAGTATAAGATGTTTTCACTGACATCAAGATAAATCCACTATAAAATAAATAATTTTTAGATTAAATTGGACATTATGCAAATGTCAATGATGGTCATGTGAATGTCATTTAACAAGAGCAACGATGTCAATTTTATTCTCATGAATTATCCATTATATTTAACATAGTGGGTCAAAATTAACATAAAATTATACATTGCATCATACATCCTGATCCAATAGTGCAAGAAAAGGTCAAGTGGATAGAGGTCTCAAGATATTGACACATGGCATAAGTGCATGAGGCTAGCAGATTGATAATAGATCTTAAAATCAAATATGAGGCTATCATGTGGCATAAGTTGGGAAAAAGTTATTAAGTCAAGGGGAAAGATCAATGATTGGCACTTGATAATATATATCAAGATCAATAGAGAGAGAAAAGTTCAATATGTCAATGAGTTGAGTCAGGTATCAATGACCAATCAAATTAAAGGGACTTCTTGGGGGTTGAACACATGATCAAGGTTAAGCCAAGGCAAGATATATAAAGGGTATTTTCAACCATTAAATCAAATTTGAATGCCATGAAAAAGACATAGTGATGCAATCAAGAAAAAAAGATATAAAGGACCATCATTGAAGCTTAATGTGGACCTCTAATTCAACAATTTTGTGTCATGTACGGTTTTCTCTATGATTATGTTTTCCATTATTGTAAAAAGGACATGTGCATAGTATATTTGGACCTAATAAGAAAATTAATATTCCAAGATTTGTTTTCCATCTATAGTAGACCTATGAACATGGGGAAAAGATTGAGCATGATCTAGTTAGAGTAGGATCTAGATTTTAAGGGATGTCATGAAAGCATACATGTAAACACCAATAGTTTTATTAGTGGGACCAATTTCATGAAAATGACCCCTTATATCCAATATGCATGCCATGACAAACCATTTTGGAGTAATGAGCACCAAGACAAAGCCCTAATAGATTGATTTAAGGATTGAAACTATATTGATTTCAATACCTAGCTCAAAAACACTTCATTATATCATTGTAACCATAAATGATCATTAATAAAAGAATAATGTAACTATGCAAGCACTTTAAGTAGCCCAAATCAATCAAGAAGCTTAAAGGAGCATATTTGCAAAAGCATTTGTGACTACAATTGAAAGGGGGTTGAACTGATTTGATTCTCTTTTGGACTTCTTATTTCCCACTTATCTCTCTTAAATGTTATAAGTAGATTCCATTTGGCCCTTGTAAAGAGAGACCACACCATGTATGGTGAAGCCTTTTTGGACTAATGTCATATTTTACCTTTGAACATTAATTCAAGTCTGTTTCTAGGTTCTGAACAAATTGTCTAAGTCTTTAAGTGATGTATGGTGATGAGAAGTGATAATTATCTATCCTTCCTTCCCTTATCCTTTCATGTTTGAGCAAGATTTACTATTATAACAAGTCATATAGAGTTTAGTCTAGTGTGTAAATATTTTTCAAGTGTAAAATTGTCCTTGGATTTTGTAATCTACCCTTTGGTTCATTTTCCTTATGTTGTTTCTCACATCTCACCTCTATATTGAAATGCTCATGCTAGAACCCATTAAGACTTAGAGACTAGTTTTTATGCTTTATTTCATCATGGTATAAATATGATGGTCATGTGGAAGATAATTTTTTGGGTACATCACCTCCTTTAGATTAACTTTAATTAATGCATTCTCTAACTCTTTTCCCCATAAGTAATAAATAGTTTAATTGATAAACATTTCAAGATATATTCATGGAGCTATCCCTTAGATATAGAGGTTCATTGACAATATAGGTACACCCACATACCTATAAATGTGCCCATGTTTCTCAAATCTAGAAGACACTTAAACAACCCCTTCTAGTGTGAAATATTTGGTGACAATTATTATGGCATGCCTGTTGGGACCCATTATCTTCATGACAACTTGTCAAGATGGATGTTGGTCTTGACAAAATCAACTATAAATTGATGTGCTACTCAGTATTTGGTGACTCCTTCAAGGTAAAGTTGGTTTCAAACCATTACTTTTTATAAACGTGCCCCCATAATTCATCATCCTCACTAGGTCATCCTCTACTAGAACATCCAATCCTATTAACCCACCCATTTATCCTGAAATTCCTCTTGAAATTTAGTATCCATATCCTAATATACCCTTTGAAGAATGAGTAAATTTTGATAGAGAGGAAGAGGTTGAAGAGGCTGATGAAGCTAAAGATCTTAAAGAAGATGACATGGCCAAGCCTCATGATTTTCCTACCTCCAATACTAATAATCCAATCCAAATTCATGCATATGTGCCATCCTTCCTAATGCCATAAAAGGTGTGCTCACATTTAATGGTGAGAGTCATATCACACCTAGTGAGCACATTAGAGATGTTTATAGCTTTTTCAGTTTTCATAATATTATTTGAGAGAAAATTTATATTAGACTCCTTACCATGTCCCTTAAAGGGAAGTCTCTTGATTGGTATAGGACTATATAAGTTTGATGCATCACAACATGGGATGAGTTTGGAGTGTTGTTGACATCTAAAGTTGGAAATGAAAGTGACCATGCTTATCTTATACATCATCTCAATGTGATAAAGAGGGGACCTAAAGAAATAATACATGACTTCAATGAAAGGTTTTAGAAGACTTGGAATAAATTACCTCATCCCATGAGACCACTTGATAGTTTTGTGTTCCCTACCTACTTCAAATCCATTGAGACTAAAATTATTGTCATGCCTCAATCTATGGGAGAATCCACTCTCCTTAAATCATATGATTTTATTGTTAAATCCAAGAATAGTCTCATCCAAGATAGAATATTTCCTCCTGGGGTGTTTATGCCTCCATTGTCTCAAGCTTCTATTAGTAACCTAGATGTATCCCAAGTTCCTAATGCCCATACCAAAACTAAGATGGCTCCTAGGCAAGCAAAAAATAATGTTGATTGGAAATCAAAGTTATTAACCTTAGAAGCTCAAAATAAGAAATCTAATATGCAATAAGGTTCCTATCAAAATACTTATCTTTATTATAAATAGTATGGAAGAGGAAGGGACCAATGGTAGCCTAATTCCAATAAGCCTACTAATGTATACAATCCTAACTCTACCACCAATACAAAGGAGATGGTTAGCAATTTGGTGCAGGGAGAAGATTAGCAACAAGACCAATTCATGGATGCCAATCAGAATGAATAACAAGATCTAGTGGATCCAAGAGTAGTTACTCTCCTCCTATCAAATGAGGATGAGTAATGATGTAAGTTAATGAGGGTTGTCAACCTTAAGGAGATATCTTCACCAATTTTTTGGTTGAAGACAATTTTGTGCTAAATCAAGGAGCCTCTATTTAAAAAAATATAAGGGCCAAGAGGAAGGCTATAATAGGTGGAAGAAACATGCCTATAGGCTCATCCAATCCTCTTGCAAGGAAAAAAGACATAGCTGTAAGTGTGACAATTCTAAAAGCTTATACATCTCCATCAAATATAAATATGGTAAGGTCTGCTCATATTCCTTAATTTTCAAGTAATTATCTACCTATAAAATCCTAATATAAAGTAGGTATGACCTCTTTAATCATTTTATATTATTTGAAACATACCAAAACATCCATTTATCTTTGGGATGTTCTTCATATGCATAGTTAAAAAGAGCTCATGTAAAAGTAGTTATCTACTATTCCTACTAGTGTCTCACCCTCAAATCAAAGTCATGGACAATTTTCTCTTGAAAATGATCCTATTACCATTTTTTAACCATCCACTAGGACTGAGAAACCTCCACCATTTTACCTCACCCTCATTATAGGTGACAAGTTGGCATATAATTGCATAGTTGATAGTGGAGCTTCTACTTATATCATGCCAAAAGTTGTAGCTGACAAGTTGGGATTTAAATATGAGACACATAAAAAATGGGTCCTTTAATTAGATGGTATAAATACCAAGATAGTATGAATTATTAAACACTTAAAGTTTTTCTTGCATAGTTGTCCTAGTTTTCCTATCTTGCAAGACATAGTTGTGGTTGATCTCCTAACCCACTTTACAATCTGCCTATCAAAGGATGTCACAACCAAGATAGGTGGTTATATCTTAGAAAAATTGTCCTTCTTGACTTTTATAAAAATATATGGGTCCAAGGTGATAATTAGGACACAACCTCTTGCAAGGTTTCATATTAAATCTTACTTTGAGATAATTTATAATTTAAATTTGTTATTCATGAAAAAAGGATTATATTCTAGATGATAACACTTCCTCCAAGCTTGAGTGCATTGTATATTTATTTCTTGATGAATATGTTACTAATAATTATGAACAATATCCTTATCCTCTCATAGAGGAAATTGATCTAGAGGTATATTTTATACATGAAGGAAGAATATCGACACCTCTACTTGCTAAGGAAGAGCGTGAATATGATGAACTATGGAAGATGTTTTTTGATGGTTTAATAAGTAAATTTGGTGCAAGGTCTAGTGTTATGTTTGTCTCTCCATTAAAATAATAGTATTATTCTTCATATATATTTCATTTTAGTTTCACTTGTAATGTGGCTGAGTATGAATGTTTGATTCATAGCCTTCAATGGGCAAGGAGAAAAGGAATCAAGAACTTGAAAGTGTATGGAGATAGTGAATTAGTTGTGCATCAAGTGAGGAATGTGATTGCTACCAAAAACCCTTTACTTAATTCATATATTCATAGGGTATGGGATCTGATTAAATACTTTAATGCATTCCATATTCACCTAGTCCCAAGGGAGCATAACATTCATGTTGATAGACTAGCTACCATATGATTTTAATTTGACACTCCAACTACCATAAAAAAGGAAGGAAAAAAGTCTCATATTAAGATCATTATCAAAACTTATGTACTTGATAATTAAGTGTCTTGGAAAGTGTTTGAGAGTGACAAAAACATTGTATGCTTCTTACAAAATGGGGCTGAGTTTTCTTCAAAGAGTCAAAAGAGGCTCTAAGAATAATTAGGTGATCAGATTTTGAAACTAATAACCAATAAGATACCTAAGGGTTTGGTGACCTTATAAATTATATTCAATTAGTATGATTAGAAGAAGAAGGATAAAGTGATTATGTTTACAAAAGAGAATAATTATGGAAGGGTCTTGACCTTCAAGGACAAACTCTTAAAACTAGGAAATGTATATTCTACATTAGAGAAGCAAGAATTCATTGATCTGTGTAGAGAATTTGATGATATATTTACTTGGGAATATAAGGACCTCAAAATATTTGATTCTATCCTAACACACCATACCATTGGATTGGAACTTAGAGTTAAAATAATTAGATATAAGTAAAGACCCATCAAACCCAAGGTTGAGAAACTCATGAGGTTGGAGCTTACCAAACTACTTAAATCTAAGATAATATTTCCCATCAAGCATTCAACGTGGGTAGCTAACCTTTTACCTATTATAAATAAGAATGGGGAGATAAAGATTTTTGTAGACTTTAGAGATCTTAATAGAGTGTCACTCAAAGTTCACTATCCTCTAACCTCAATGGATTAGATTCTACAAATGGTTTTGGGTTCTCAATGTTTCTCTCTCTTAGATGGATATTTAGACTATAATAATATTTTAGTCAATTAAGATGATCATTTTATGTAACGAACCACTACACCAAAACCTTGAGGCATTATTGAAGTCCACCCACTAGGACCATAACATCCCACCATGCTTCTGAAGCCCAGACTCATGTAACGAACCGCTACACCAAAACCTCAAGGTGTTAGTGAAGTCTACCCACTAGGACCATAACATTTTAATACATCTTTCACTACTAAATGGGGGACTTTTGCTTATGGAAAGATGCCCTTTGGTCTATCTAATGTCAGTGCCACATTTCAAAGAATAATGGACATGGCCTTCAAAGGTATGATCAATGAGATGCTATTGGTTTATCTAGATGATATAATGGTATTTTATAAATATTCTAATGAATACATGTAACACTTGAGATAATTTTTTGAAAGATGCAAGTATTATGGGTATCTCCTAATCTAAAGAAATACATCTTTGTTATTGATGAAGGTAAGCTCTTAGGACATATTATTTCCAAGGATGGTCTAACTATTGATCCTAAGAGAATAAAGGATATTCTAGGCTTATCATTACCCTTGCATAAGAAAGGTTTTCAAAGTTTCTTAGGAAATATAATTTTTTTAAGGAGGTTCATACTAGGTTTTTCATCTTTAGTAAAACCTATCACAACTATGCTTAGGAAGAACCAAGTCTTTTCTTGGACCAAAGAGGGTAAGAGTAGTATTGAATCCACAAAAAAAGCAATTTTAGAAGATCCTACCATTTTGAATCTTGATTTTACTAAGGAATTCATGTTGTCTTAATTTTATAAACTTGATACTATCTCAGTCATGTTGATGCAAAATAATGATGAGGGTATGGAGCAGCCAATACAATCAAGGTTTAGAAGATTATGAATTCAAGTAAACCTTTATGGAGAAATAGGTCCTTGATGTTGTAAGAGGACTAAATAAGTTTAGACATATGGTTTCAAATAACAAAAGTCATGTTATGGTCTCTCATCTTATCACCAAAGAGTTTCTTTTAAGTAAAGACCTTAGTGAAAAGAGGGCAGGATGGATCACTAAGGTAATGAAGTATGATGTTGATATCAAAGTGATAAAATTGGTAAGGGGTAAAAGCATTTGTGAACATATAGCATTAGATATTCATGAGTCCAAATAAGAGGCTCTATTTAACCATGAGTGTCCCCAACTAGGTGGATCATTACCTCCATAAATTTGGACACATTATATGATCATATTTATCCAAAATGTTGAGTATCCTAATAATATGAGTAGATCAAAAAGAAGATATTTTAGATTGTAATCTATTCCCTTTTTTATTGTAGATGGTGTTATTTTAGGTGGGACATCAATGGTGTGATATTGATGTATATCAATAATGATTAGTTTGGAGCATTTCTTGAGAAGTTTCATGATAAGATAATAAGAGGTCATTTCTCTCCAAGGACCATAGCTACCAAGATCATGAGGGTAGGTTATTACCAGCATAAACTCTTCAAGGATTGTAATTCTTGGGTAAGAATGTGTGGACAATGTGTTTTCTTTGTAGGAAAGCAGAATCTTGCATCTCTTCCTATAAAGCCCATCTAAGTAGACCAATCTTTCATGCAATAGGGCCTTGATTTCATTGGCATGATAAATCAACCATCAAATGCTGGTCACAAATAGATACTCATACACTAAATATTTTAAAATATGGTTCAAGGTATTAGAATTTAAGGAGGCTAATGAGAGTGTTATCTTGGATTTTTATGAGAGCATCATAATAAGGTTTGGAACTCCTAGTATTATTTTAGATAATGTTATTTCTTTTTTGGGTGTTAGGATAGTTGATTAGGCAAATAGAAATGGTATATTATTGATTATTTCATCCAACTATTACCATTGAGGTAATGGGTTGTCTAAATCTACTATTAAGAACCTGATCAAAATCATCAAGAGAACCTTAAACAATAACCAAAGAGCTTGGCACACCAAATTTAAGATAGCCTTATGGGCTGATAAGATAACTCCCAAGAGGTCAATAAGGAATTATCCTTTTGTGCTTGTCTAAAGAAGGGAAGATATTTTGTATATCTCTCAAGAGCTTCATACCTTAGAGTTATACCATCAACTAGTATTTCTTGAGAACACTCTAATGGAAGTGAGATTGACAGAATTAATGGAGTTGCAAGAGACTAGAGGTAAAGCTCATCAAGCAATGGATCATCACCAGGTACTGATGAAGAGGTATTTTGACAAGGAAACTCAAAGATCATTTCAAGAAGGTGATATAGTTTTGAAATGGGATGAAGATAGAGAAAAACTAATGAGACATACTGAATTTGATGCCCTATAGAGCAGATCATATGTCATCACCAAGTACAAGAAAAGTAACTCCTTTTAGTTAGTAAGGATGAATGAAGAAGATTTTCCCATCCCTATGAATGAGATACATTAAAACCCTACTATTGAGAGTTGAAGGTATATTTTGTAAATATTAGAGTAGGTGTGTGTTTCCTTTGTTGTGTGTGTTGTGTTCCAATAAGTGCTCTTAAGCACAACTATGTTTTTCTTAGTTTATTGATTTATGTTTTATCCCTATTGTTTTTTATTATTTGGTGTGTTATTAAAGGTATTTTATGTGTCAAAAATATTGTACATTTTAATCCATAGACAAATGGATAGGATTAGGAAACTGGTCATGGCATAGCAAGCATGTCACCCTTGGGAAATTACCAAGAATGTTGACCATTTTTACCTCAAGATAAAATGGGTCAACCCCCTATAGTTAAAATCTATATAATGGATTTTTATAATGTCATGGGGCATGTTTTATCTCATTTTATGTCATTTCATATTCCATTCTAGTCTTTTTTATGGTCTAATTCAATCCTTGTTCCATTTGGTGTCTTAAGGGTCTTTTTAGGGTTAAATATGTAACTGGTAAGTCTTCATGGTGATCAATGTAGTTAGAGCATGGATCAAGTTACTAATGGATGAGATGATATAAAGTGTTTTAGTGGCCTATGGGATGTTAAGAGTTATTAGAATGAGTATGGAAGTGCATAACATTTAGTTGGTTCTTCATTGTGTTAATCTAGGCATTTTGGGTCTCGTGGTAGAAATTCAAAGTAGGTAATTTACTAACACCATCATTGCCACATGTTGATGAGTTAAGAATAATTGGTCATATGGGTCTATTAAAATTAGTCCAACAAACATATGTGATAAGTTTTAGGTCATTCAACAAAGTGAAACAAAAGATATGAAGACTCAAAGTTGGCCTCTCAAATAAAATTCACTAAGTCTCCATACTTAGCCAATTTACAAAGAATCTCAAATAAAACCGATTGAGCATATTGAAAAGGACATAGCTCACGTTTGTGGTATTCTCAATAAAAATTGATCATATGGTTTTGTTCATTTTAGTCCCTAGTTATTATGTGCTAAGTTTTAGGTCATCCATTGAATCAAAATAAAATTTATTCATGTTCAAAGTTGGTTCCTCAATCAAAGTTCACTAAGTTCACACAATCATTTTTTACCATGATAGGTATGCCAACATCATGAAAAATTGAATTGGATAGCTCAATTGAAAATTTTGTAAAAATACTTAGAAGGCTCTTAGGACTAATAAATCAAGTGCGTTCATCCCTTTTAGTATCAAGAACATCTCTTACAAATTTGATCCCTCCATGATTCTTGTACTTCAAGATCCAAGCCTTCAAAGTTAGTCAAAAAGTATAATACATTTGTGATAATGCTAAGTTAAATCCACTAAAAAACAAATATTTTTGATCTTAAATTTGATGATCACATGAACATCAATGACAGTCATGTGAACGTCATTTGATGGGAGTAAGGACATCAATTTTAAGCTTATGAAGTAGCCATTGGATTTCAAATAGTGGGTATTATTTGATCTAACAGTCCATGTTGCATCATACATCCTTATAAAAGGGTTAGAGGGTTTGAGACATTGAACATTTCATAAGTATGTGAGGCTATAATATTAACAGTGGATCCTAAAATCAAACATAGGTTGCTACATGGTGTAAGCTAGGATATAGTTGATAAGTCAAGGGGCAAGATTGATGGATGGTACTTGATTATACATATCAAGATCAATGGAGTGAGGAAAGGTAAATATTTCAAAGAGATGAGTCAAATATCAATGACCAATCAAATCAAAGGGACTTCTTGGGGGTCAAATAAATGATCGAGGTCAAGCTGAGGCAATCTTTTCAAAGGGTATTTTCCACCATTAAAGCTCATTTAAATGCCATGAAAAGGACATAGTGATGTAGCTAGGAAAAAAGGATATAAAGAACCACCATTAGACATTAATGTGGAAATTTGGTTTAACAATTTTGTGTCATATAGGGTTCATTTTATGACTATGTTTACCATTATTATAAAAAGGACCTATGCACAATCTATTTGGATCTAATAGCAAAACCAATAGTTTGAGATTGGGTTTCCTTATATATTAGACCTATACACATGGGGAAAAGTTTTATCATGATCCATTTAGAATAGGAGATAACTTTTAAGGGATTCCATAAAGGCATACATGTAGACCCCAATGGTTTTGTCAGTAAGACCAACTACATGAAAAGGACCCCTTATCTCCACTATGCATGCCATGATAAACTAGTTTGGAGTAATGAGCACTAGGACAAAGCCATAATAGATCAATCCAAGGATTAAAACTATATTTATTCCATGACCTAGCTTGGAACAACTTGATTCTATCATTTTAAACATTAGGGAGCATTAATGAAAGAATAATGTAACTGTACAACCACTTGAAGTAGCTTGGATCAATCAGGAAGTTTTAAGGAGAATATTTGTTGAAGCAGTTGTGACTATGGTCCAAAGGGGTTTGAACTGATTTGATTCCATTTTGGATTCTTGTTTCCTACTTATCTCTCTTAAATTTTATAAGTAGTTTCCATTTTGGCCCTTAAATTTATACATTCTTTAACTCTTTTCACCATAAGTAAGTAGTAGTTTAAGTGATAAAAATTTCAATATATATTTATAGAGCTAGATAGTAAATATAGAGGCTCATTTACATTATATTTACACCCACATACCTAGAAATGTTCCCATGTTGCCCAAAATCTAGAAGAAACTTGAACAACTCCTAGGGTGAAAGATTTGGTGATAATAATATCACTATATATTTTCAAGTCATGTGAAGGATGTATGGTAGTGATTAATCATAAGAGAGGTTGCTTGAGTGTGTGAGTGAGGTGGAAAGTGTCTAAAAAGAGGCATGAAGTGTTAGGATCTTACAGATACAATTGATTACTTTTGTGTAAGCAACTAAACATGAAATTAAACCAGAATAATAAGTAACTAGAAATCAGAATCAACAAAGAATAAGAGATACAAGAAACAATGAAAACTTGTATTAAACTCTTCTAGAAGGAAATACAATTGAAGAAATCTCTCTTTCTTCCACACCTCTCAAATGTATAGATCTTTTTCCCTCAAGAGTTCTCTCTCACAATTACAAACACAATTCAACTACTTGAATTGATTCACCCTTTTTCTCATACCTTACAAGCTATGAAGATCTATCCCTACTATATAATACTAGGATTCATGAGCTATGCATTCTCCACCGTTAGATACACCTCTTAATCAAAGGTTCAAATCAGTCCTGCCAAAAATAGAAATGTAGACTCAACACTAACAGTTAAACTTATCATGCAAACAATCTGTTCATCCATGAAAATAGACTTCTAGAATGTACATGTGACCGACGTCGGTCCCTATCTATCTGTATATGACCAGCATCAGTTGATATATAACTAACTTCAGCAGCCTCCAGTCGATCCCTGGCCGATGTCGGTTGATCTTGATCGATGACGATGAATATGTAGTCTAGTAACCTTGCATTTGCTCATTTGGTGTAGCTTTTAGCTCCACACCTCAACAATCTCCCACTTGGAGATAAATAGCTGCACTTTTACCTATACAACAACATCCTCTAGCTTGTTTCTCCATCTTCAAGCTCAATCTTGAAGACCAACAAAACTTGAATGAAGATTCAACTTCTCCTTTGTTATCGGCTTTGTTAACATATTAGCAGGGTTCTTATCTATATGGATCTTTTCTAGCTTCAACTCACCATCTTCCAATACCTGTCTAATGAAGTGGTACCTAAGCTGTATATGTCTGGTTCTTGAATGATAGGCTGAATTCTTTGCCAAATGAATTACACTTTGACTATCACTGTATAATCTACAACTCTCTTGCTCCTTTCCCAACTCTTCCATGAACTTAGTCATCCATATCATCTCCTTGCTAGCCTCTATGACTGTAATGTATTCTGCCTCTATAGTAGACAAGGCAACAACCTTTTGCAACTTTGAAATCTAGCTAACTATCATTCTACCAACAATGAACACATATCATGTGGTGCTTCTCCTACTATCCAAGTCACCTGCCATATCCACATCTACATACCCATGTAGAGAAGTGTTTAACCCTCCATAGCATAAATTCCTACTGCTGGTCCCTCTCAGATATCTAAGAATCCATTGAACTAATTTCCAGTGTTCCTTCCCTGGATTGGCCATAAACTTATTGACAACTCCCACTACTTGGGCAATATCAGGTCTAGTACATACCATTGCATACATCAAGCTCCCAACTGTGGAAGCATATGGAACTCTACTCATGTAATCCACCTCATCATGTGATTTAGAACACTATTATTTCCTCAACTTGAAGTGTCTAGCCATAGGTGTGCTTACCGATTTTGCATCCTGCATATTGAACCTCTCCAACACCTTATTCACATAATCCTCTTGAGACAAAATCAAACTATGATTTTTCCTATCTCTATTAATACTCATGCCAAGGATTTTCTTTGCTACTCCTAAATATTTCATGGAAAATGTGTGAGCTAATTTTACCTTAAGCTCAAAAATATCCTGCATGTGTGAACCTACAACCACGATATCATCTACATACAGCAACAGGATAATATATCTACCATTATCCAATCTCTTAAAATAAACACAATGGTCAGATTGACATCTACTGAAACCATGCTCAGTCATAAACCTGTCAAACCTCAAATACCATTGTCTAGGAGCTTGCTTAAGACCATATAAGCTTTTCTTCAACCTGCACACAAACTTCTCCTTACCTTTGACCTCAAAACCTTCTGGCTACTCCATATATATTTCTTCATCCAAATATCCATGAAAAAACACTGTCTTAACATCAAGTTACTCAAGATGCAAATCCTAAATAGCAACTAAAGACAATACAGTCTGAATAGAAGTCATTTTTACTACAGGAGAAAAAATTTCACCAAAATCAATACCTAGTTTCTGTGCAAATCCCTTTACTACCAACCTAGCCTTATGTCTCATTTGTCCATTCTCACCTTGCTTTAACCTGTAAACCCATTTTTTTTTAGTGTTCTCTTTCCCATTGGCAACTCAACCAAATCCCACGTTTGGTTCTCTTTCAAGGAATCAATTTCCTCATTCATGCCAAGCTCCCACTATTTTCGAGATTCTACCTACATTGCCTCATCAAAACTCTCTGGTTCTCCACTGTCAGTGAGAAACAAGTATAATAAAGAAGGAGAATATCAAATTGGAGGTTTACTTACCCTTTTTGACCTCCTCATGGGCGTATGAGACTCATTCACTGCTTGTTGTCCGCACAAATTCTCTATCAGTGATCGATCCTAGTCATCTCTTGGTCTATACCTGACCGACATTGGTTCCACCTGACTGACATCAATTTTTGTGTGATCGACGTCAGTTATTGTCTAACTGACATCGGTTCTTGCCTGACCAATGTTGGTGTTTGTGTTTTCTTGTAAGTGATTATTCTTTCCCGCGAGCTCATTTTGGATCATCACCTCATCCAAATCAACATTGCTCTACTTAGTATTATTTAGCTTCTTGAGATGATCACTATACATCACCTTTTCATTGAAAACAACATCATGGCTTCTAATAATTTTGTTAGTTCCTAGATTCCATAACCAGAATCCAAAATCTCTAGAGCCATAACCAATAAAAGTGCACCTCATAAATTTAGCATCTAGCTTCTTTCTATTTTCTTTATCAACGTGCACAAAAGCTTCAAAACCAAAAACTCTGAGAAATGAAAGATCTAACTTTTTACCTGTCCATGCCTCTTCTAGAATTCCACCATCCAGAGTAGTAGAGAGTCCTCTATTAATCAGGTAAATCACAGTGTCTACAACTTTTGCCCAATACTGTAAAGGCAAACTAGCATGTAACCTCATACTCCATGCACGCTCCAATATTGTTCTATTCATCCTTTCAACAACTCCATTTTTCTAAGGTGTCCTTAGAACCATCCTTTCCCTACATATTCTACTCATAGAACAATAACTTTTGAATTTATTGCTGCAGTACTTACCACCATTATCAGATCTAAGGCACTTCAATCTCAAACCTGTTTCATTCTCAACCAAAGCTTTCCATTTCTTAAATGTGTCAAAAACATTAGATTTTTTCTTTATGCAATAAACCCATACCTTGTAGCATCATCAATGAAAGAAACATAATACTGTGATCCTCTAATAGAAACTACCTGAGCTGGTCCCCACACATCTGTGTGAACAAGCTCCAACTTGTACTTCTTCTTTGTTGACCCATTTTTGAGAAATTTCACTCTATTTTGTTTCCCAAAAATACAATGCTCACAGAAATCTAGATCTATGCTTTTCAAATCTGAAAGCTTACCTTTTGACTTAAGAACATTCATTCCCTTCTCACACATGTGGCCAAGCCTATAGTTCCACAACTTTGCATCTACATTTGAAGTAGATAAAATAGAAGGAGAATAATCAGTAATACAATTACATAAATAGAGAGTACCTACTCTCTTACCTTTGGCTAATACAAGTGCACCCTTGGAAACCTTCCAAGATTCAGCTATGAGAGTTATTGTGCAACCCTCATCCCCCAACTTTCTTGCAAAAATTAGATTCCTCTTTAGGATGGGTACATGCATGATAGCCTTCAACACCCATGTGTTGCCATTTTACAATTTTAGCTACACTTTTCCTTTGCCAACAATTTTACAAGGCTCATCATCCTCTAAATAAACTTTTCCAAAATCTCCCTAGACATAATCATTGAAAAATTCTCTATTTGGGGTTACAAGGAAAGAGGCAATAGAATCTACAACCCAAGATTCTATTCTATTATCCAAAGAAAGTGTGAAAGCATCTTGTGCAACAATACCTGCAACTTTTGATTCTTCATTACCTTCATGTTGATTTTCTTCTTTAACCTTCAACCAATAGTCTTTTTTTACATGCCCTTTCTTTCCACAATTCGAGCAGGTTATTTTTCTTCCATTTCTGGATTTGGATCTACCTCTCATCTTTGGCTTAGACATTGATCTCCCTTGCTTGTGCTTCTCTTTTTGCCTTCCCCTGCTTTCAATACTTAAAGCATTACCTGATGTTTCCTCTGTGCTTTTCCTATGAATTTCTTCATTCAAGATTACACTAACAACATCATCTACTTTCAAGATATTTGTAGTAGATGTAGTATTACTAACTACCATTACCAAGCTATGCCAACTTTCAGGTAAAGAGCATAAAATTTAGAGAGCCTTAATTTCATCATCAAAAATTATTTTGATTGAATTTAACTGATTTACTATTGCATGGAAATCATTTAGATGACTAGATACAAATCCACCTTCCTGCATTTGCAAATTAAATAATTGCTTCATAAGATATACCTTATTTGAAGCTAAGGGATTTTCATATAATTTTGCCAAAGAATCTATTAACTCTACCATTGTCTTTACCTGTGCTAAGTTAGAAATCACAGAAGATGCCAGACTCAACCTTATAGATCCCAGAGCCTTTCTATCAAGAACATTCCATTCTTCATCTTGCATATCTGTGGGCTTTCTTGAAACCCCACCTAATGGTAAGTACAAATCTTTCTGATATAGATAATCTTCTATCTACATCCTCCATAATTGATAATTCTTGCCGTTAAACTTCTCCATTCTTAGCTTACTTTCTTCTACCATTGCTTTACTCCCACTCAATCACAAACCCCTGTGAGTGACCTATAATCAACACACACTAACCCAATCTGATACAACTTGTTAGTGAACCCAATCTCTAATACCACTTGTTGGGATCTTACAGATACAATTGATTACTTTTGTGTAAGTAACTAAACACAGAATTAAACTAGAATAATAAGTAACTAGAAATCAGAATCAACAAAGAATAAGAGATACAAGAAACAATAAAAACTTGTATTAAACTCTTCTAGAAGGAAATACAATTGAATAAATCTCTCTTTCTTCCACACCTCTCAGATGTATAGATCTCTTTCCCTCAAGAATTCTCTCTCACAATTACAAACACAATTCAGCTACTTGAATTGATTCACCCTTTTTTTTCATACCTTACAAGCTATGAAGATCTATCCCTAATATATAATACTAGGATTCATGAGCTATGCATTCTCCACTATTAGATACACCTCTTAATCAAAGGTTCAAATTAGTCCTACCAAAAATAGAAATGCAGACTCAACACTAACAGTTAAACTTATCATGTAAACAATCTATTCATCCACGAAAATAGACTTCTAGAATGCACAGGTGACCGACGTTAGTCCCTGTCTATCTGCATATGACTAATGTCGACTGATATATAACTGATGTCAGAAGCCTCTAGTTGATCCCTGACTGATGTCGATCGATCTTGACCGATGACAGTGATTGTGTAGTCTAGCAACCTTGCATTTGCTTATTTGGTGTAGCTTTTAGCTCCACACCTGAACATGAAGGTTAGTTTTAAGGCCTAATGTGGTTTGTAGGTTAAGGTCTAGAGAGTAAAGAGAGAGAAGTGTTGCCTAATGAGGGGTCATGGTCAGATTTCAAGGTGTTTGATATCATGTAAGAATTGTTAGAGGTGAAGTATGTTCTTTTAAGTTTGTTCATATAGTTTGATTTTATATTCTGAAGGACAAGGCATGAAAAGTTGTTTGGATGTCTCTTGAGTGCTCAAAATGAAGGCTTCTCAACCTGAGAAGGATTTTATTGTACTCATTATCTTACCAAACCTTTGAATTAGAACCTAAGTTATTAATGGTATATGGGGAATGATCCTAGTGAAAAATTATAGGCATTAGTTCTTGGATTGAGGGGCTATGTTTTATGAACAATCATGGTGCAGCTGTTTATCTCCAAGTGGGAGATTGTTAGGGTCTGGAGCTGTTTAAACCCTAATAAAGACCCAATGTTGAAGATGTTCTCAAAAAGTGACTATAATTGATTGGTATTCTCAAGTAAGTTATTTTATCTTTTAGTGTACTCTCCTACGTACCTTTAGGTGGTATTGGGTAAAGAGGAGAGAGATAATGTTGAGTTACATGCTTGTTTCTGAATAAGTTGTTGTACAAGTCAAAAGTTGCATTAGACATAGTAAGAAAATGGATGGAATAAGAAGGAGAGACTCATGTTTAATTTCCATTAAGGTTTATGTATATTTTCTAATCCTCAATTATTCTAAACTATTCATCTAATTTAATCAGTTGTTAATAAGCCTAATGGTGCAAATCATGAGAAACACAAGCAATATTGAAAAGACGAATATGAATGTGTTATCATGATAGAGTGATAAAACCAAGTGTAGGGAGATGTTTTTTTGGTACTGTTATTTCCTATTCATGCTTGGTATAAATCTTGGAAGTTAGGTACAATGGTGAAAATGATGAAGGCAAAATAGCTTGTCTGGCTCAATGAGGACTGTGTGTAGTGATGTCAACAAATTGGTCCATAAGACCAATATTTTATATTAGACCATATGATTTTTATATTTAAATATGTTATAAATTTATCATAGGATCATTTTAATTAATTTTATTTCTTTTAAAGTGGTCATATAGGTGTTTAAAATCAATATCACCATGACTATACCTTAAGGTAAATTGGCAGTTATGAGTAATCAGGTTGCAAGAATGAGTTTGAGACCCTTTCCATAAGTTAAAGTATCTAATGAATATTTTGTTATTGATTTTGAATTTAAATTATTTTTTAAATCTTAGAATTTATTTTAATATGTTGAAAAGTTGAATTTAAAACATGCCTTATCTAGTTCATGTAAGATTATGTGAGATAAGGTCAAAATATTGGTCTATAAGACCAATGTTTAATATTATAGATTATGATTTTTTTAATTGGGTTTTTTATTAATATATTATATAATATTTTTAATTTATTTAAAATCATTGAAAGTTCCATTCTATGTCTTGGATGTCAAGTAGTTTTATGATTGACTTTTGACAGTCCTGGCAGTTTTGAATGAGCAAACTAAAGATATGAGTTTAAGCCTTTTTACCCTAATTTGAAGTGTTTCAAGAATATTTGTTGACCTTCAGGTAATATAGACTCTATATATGAATTTTTTTATCATTTTTGAGTGTCTTAAGTGAGTTTGAGCTTCATTATTGAGAGGCAAATTTTTGGTGTACATAAGGCTAATAGGATTGAGCACTAATGAGGGGTTTCAAGTAGTGATTTATTATAAAATGTCTTGTTGAGCCAATAATAAATTATTTTGGGTTTATTTTATTTTCATATGATATTTTATTTCCATTTTTTAATTTTTAAAGTGTTCTAAGGAATGCAAAGTGTAATGTATTTCTAAGAAGGCCTAATAGGTCTCCATGAGACCTAAAAGTGAAATGAGGTCTAATAGAGTTATGACAAACCAAAAGGGACTTAAAGATAATTTTAATAATGTTTTTGAGATTTAATAATACCTATTATATGGTTTACTCAAGATTTTAGGGTTTTTTTTTGACTAAGTGGTATATGAATAAGGAATGGTATATATATATATATATATATATATATATATATATATATATATATATATATATATATATATATATATATATAAGGTAGTTTTAGGCCTATGTATATAAAAAGAGTGTATGTGAATGAAATCATATATTATTGAGTAGAATGAGGTATTTTAGACCATAAAATGAGTGTACAATATCAATTATTAATATATGAAAGTTTTTTTTCATATGAATATCAAGGTAATATGACCTAATTTGTCTTGAAGAGATCTAGTTGAGTGAAGAAGCCTAGAAGGTTGTTTGAGAGGGATAGAAGAGTGAAAAGAGATAAAGAAGGTGATCATAATTTATTTTATGAGAAATAAGGTTTTATGAAGGTGATCAAAATTTTTAGGTGGTTGAGTTGGTGATGATTCATTTAGGGGTTTAGTGCTTCCTTGAAATTTAGTGCTTGCTAAAGCCTAATTGAGTGGGTAATTGACTAGTTGGGGTTGATGCTCCATGTTTCCTCCTTGCAGTTTCATGATTGTTAAAGCCTGATTGAGCGGGTGCTTGAATAGTTGGGGTTGGTGCTCCATGTGGAGATGTTGCTTCACTAAAAATTAGTTTTTGTCCTATATTACTATAGTATATTTATAGAGATAAGTTTATTTTTATTTTCCTTAAGGATTTATCACATATGTAATGTGTTATCTTGTTTTATGGTCTTGTATGGTTGCATATGATTTACTAGATGTTCATGTTTGTATGAATAGTTTATGTATGCTTAAGTGGAATTGAATGATTTTTTTTAAGAAATTGATTCATTCCCCATTAGTGATTATTATTCTAATGATTTGTATCAAATTAGGTCATTGGAATTAGGCCTAACAACCTAAAGGAGATCCTAGAAGTGAGGATGGCTAATCAGCAAGCTTAAGGTGGTTTCTTTACTAATAAGGATTCATTCTTAAATGGGACTAATTATGCTTTTTGGAACATAAAAATGAGGACATATCCAATGTTAATATTCTATGACATATGGTATTTAGTTGTGGATGGATACACTCCACCTCTTATGCCACCAACTAATGCAATAGGAAAGAAGGAAAGTGAGAGAAATTCCAAGACAATGAATGCCATTCTATATGGCCTATCAGAGGCAAAGTTTTTGAAATTAATACACTATAAGTTAGCAAATATAATATGGGACAATCTGAAGACTATCTATGAAGGAGACACTAAGGTGAAGATGGCTAAATTGTAGACTCACAAAAGGTAGTTTGAAATTTTTAGTATGAAGGAAGATGAGAGCATTGCATCCTACATGTTAAGGGTTGATGGTCAATGTCATTAGAGGATTAGGAAAATAAGTGAAAGAGTCTAAAATTGTTCAAAAGGTATTGATATCACTTACTCCTCAATTTGATTCTAAGGTGTCTATAGTAGAAGTAAGATTTGGATAAGCTAGATATGGATGGGCTTTATGGCATATTGACTACCTATGAGATTAGACAAATTAAGGATGAGCTCCCAAGAAAAAAGAAACTTTCAAAGCTGATAATAAATCAAAAGATAATAAATTTAAGGATGAGGTATGTTTAGATATTGATAATGATTAAATTATAGCCATATTTTCTAAGAAATTAAGGTTTATATCTGGTAAGTACAAGGGTAAGTTACCTTTCAAATGTTTCAATTGTGTTAAGATTGGTCACTTTTCATATAAGTGTCCTAACAAGAATAAGATTGAGCATGATGAATAACATGATGAACATCATGGTGATGATAATAAGGTCTATAATCCTAACAAAAATAAGAAAGATTTTAGGAAGTATGAAGGTAAGAAAGGGCCATTCAAGAACAAGATAAGTTTATATACCAAAGAAGATAATAACTCATTTGATGTAAGTCACACAAGTACATATCATAGTGATGATGACTATAATGAACATGAACATGAAAAAAATGAAACATTATTTATGGATATAGAAATAGATAATGAAGGTTGCTCAAAATGGAAAGGCCTTATGGATGATGAAGAATTAGATGAAGAAGAGGCTGAAGTGAACCTTGAGGTAGAATTGGTGAGTGATCTAGAATATTTGAAGTTTAAAATAAGGAATAATCATAAAATAAGATCATTAGTTAAGGAATATGAAGAGTAGATTATTTTTTTTGAAGAGAGACTAATTAACACATCCAAGGAGCATGATGAGATCATTAATTAGGTTAAAACTCAAATGGATATAGTCACTAAAATACTAAAGGGTAAAAAGGAAGAATGCACTAAGTATATAACTGAAATGGAATCCTTGAAAGCTGAATTGGATCAAGCATATAGTAACTTGAAGACATTTATGAAGTTTGAAAAGAGTATTGATGCTCTAGATAACAAATTGAGTAGTTATAAGTCTAAAAGTGATAAGATAGGTCTTGGTTTCAAAAAATACCAAAAGAAAGTAGCTCAAGTCAAGGATAATGAGAATGAAGGCCATAAGGTAACCATGAAAATAACAATAAGATAAATTAACAATCTAAGGTATGTTAATTAATTAAATGGTTTCTATTTTTCATTTAATCAGTTTATTCATAGAGAAAGAGAGTGTATAAAACCCTAAAAAATTGAATATGCATAGGATTATGAAAGGAATCATCAATCAATAGGTATGAATGAGGTTTTTTTCTATAGTTTTAATAATGTGGGACAAATTTAAAGATTATATCCTAATATAATTATAAGTACATCAAATCAAAACAAGAGGTTTGAATCCCTTAGAGTGCAAGAGAGAAGGAAAATGAATGGGTGGAAATCAAAGATAGTAATGGTGAGTCATGAATAGTCTACAATCCCAAGTGGACTATTTTCTATGGTAGAGCATACTTTAGATGTGAAATCAAGATAGGAATGTTTGTTATTAGATCATATTTTTAATCAAATTGTTGATAAGGAGGTAAATCCTAAGGTTTAAATCAAGTTTAAAATGATCCTAAAGGATATTCAGTCTTGTGAGAGCATGGAGATCTAGGAATCTCTTGAGTTTGTGTTGTTGTAGTGTTCTGTGGAAAGGGGTGAATCCATTAGGCTTCATTAAGACACTCTTAAATTATTATAATAATGATATATGTGTGGTTTAAGGGGGATCTATTTAGGTTATTCATAAGTTCCAAGTGTATTTTTTGACAAGCATAGAAGAGACAAAGGGGGAGTTATTTTTTCTTTAGTTGATATCAAGAGTTTGGTAGCTATCATGAAGACTGTTGACTAATATTCATTTGAGTTCATTTGAAGAAGGTATAAATGGATTAATTTGGATAAAGTTCCTATAATTCTTCACATTATGTGTATTTAACTTTTCTTTTGAAAAGGTGTGATTCTAGATAATAGTTTAAGGAATAAACTGTCATTAATGTCAAAGGGGGAGAAAGCCCAGAATAGGGGAAATGATAATGACCATGTTGTATTATGTTTACCGTCAATGAAAAATTGGGATTTTACTAATAAGTGTTTTAATTTATGTCAATGTTGATGTCATTGATGTCAAGGTGTAGCTGGTGAAGATGCATGATGGGTGGTCTTTGATGTATGAGCTTGTGTTCTTGTTGTGAGAAGGAAGCCATGTGACAAGAGAGAATTTTAAGGCAAGAGATAATTTTAAGGAAAGAGATGAAGGAAATACATAATTTTAAGGAAAATAATGTCTCTTATATTATTTTATGTCAAGATTGATGTCAAGGTTCAAGTCAACTTGAAGTTGTCAGTATTGTCACAAAGAGGTATGATGGTCAAGTGAGAATCGAAGCATGGTTAGGAGGATCTAGGTCTACATGAGGTCATGATAGAATTTTGATTAGAAAGATAATATTTTAGTGATGTGAGATTTATATCTAAAGAGTGTTCTTGTTTGATATCACTGAGGTAAGCATGTTTGAGTACTAGTTCCTTTGTAGAAGGTGTCTTAAGAATCCTAGTCTAGAACTTGTGAGAAGGTATGAGTATGGTGACTTGGTAATATGGATACACCGAGGCATGATAGGTTGTATTAGGTTACATAATAATGAATTTAAGTAATTATATAACTCATGAGAGTTTTAGGATGAGCCTATAGGGGTAGGACCATCAGACCAAGTCTACACCTCGATGACTTTTAGACCCTGCCTAGCCTAATGAGGTATCATTATCTATTATAAAAGCATGAATATGATGTATGGTAGTGATTAATAATGATATAAGTTGATTTAGTATGTGATTGAGGTTGAGAGTGCATGGAAAGAGGCATGAAGATTAGTTTTAAGGCCTAATATGGTTTGCAAGTTAAGGTTTAGAGGACAAAGAGAGAGTAGTGTGGCCTAATGAGGGGTCATGATCATATTTAAAGGTTTTTGAGATAATGTAAGAATTTTTAGAGGTGAAGTATGTTGTTTTAAGTTTATTCATATATATTTAGTGTATATTCTGAAGGACAAGACATGAAAATTTGTTTGGAGGTCTCTTGAGTGCTTAGAGTGAAGGGTTCTCAACCTGAGAAGTATTTTCTTGTGCTCATTATCTTGTCAAACATTTTCATGGTAACCTCAATTTATCATGTTATATGGTTAAGGGTCACAAATAAAAATTATATGAATTATTTTTTGGATTAAAGGGTTATGATTTATGAATGATCTTTAAGAATAAAAATAAGCTTAAACCCTAATGAGGATCTGATGTTGAAGATGTTGATAAAAAGTGCCAAGAATGGATTTTTATGCTTAGGTAAGATATTTTATCTTGTATTTGACTCTCCCAAGTACCTTAAAGTGGTATTTTTTAGAGAGAAGAGAGAGAAAATGTTGATTTACAATCTTGTTTCTAAATAAGTTATTATAGAAGTCAAAAGTTGCATTAGACATAGTAAGAAAATGAATGAAGGAAGAAGGTAGATACAAATGTTTAATATACATAAAGGTTTTTTGATAGGATATATTAATCAAGTGTTTTAAACCATTGATCCAAGTTATCTAGTCACTAACATGCCTAATGTTGTAAATAGTAAGAAACCCAAGCAACAGTGAGAAGGTGAATATAAATGTGTTATCACGATAGATTGATAAAACCAAATACATGGAGATGTTATTTGGGATTGTTATTTACTATTAATTATTTTCATAAATATTTGAATTCAGGCATAGTGGTGAAAATGGTTAAGCCAAAATGGATTTTCTAGCTCAGTGATGACTGTGTGTAGTCAGGTCAACAAATTGGTTTGTAAGACCAATATTTACCACTAAACCATATGATGTTTATATTTAAATATGGTATAGAGATGTCATGGTATCATGCTAATGCATTTTAAGTATTTTAAATTGGTCATAAAGGTGTTGAAGTTCCATATCACCATGATTGTGCTTTAAGGTAAACTGAAAGTTCTGAGTAAGCAAGTTACAGTAATCAATTTGAGGCTCTATTCCCTGAATTGAAGTATATAATTCATATGGTGTTGTTTTTTGTGACATGAGATTAATTTTAATTATTTTTTAAATATTTTAACCATTATAATAATTTGAAGTCAAAATGGCTTGTTTGGTTCATGCAAGATTGTGTGAGATAAGGTTAGAAGATGGGTTTATAAGACCAATGTTTGATATTAGAGATTACGGTTTTTTTGATTGAGTTTGTTTTGAATATGTTATATAATATTTTAAATTTATTTATAATCATTTAAAGTTTCCTTTTATATTTTTTATGTCAAGTAGTTTCATGACTGACTTTTGATAGTCCTGACAGTTCTTAGTGAGCATATTAAAGAGTTGAGTTTAAGCCTTTTTACCCTAAGTTTAAGTGTTTAAAGAATATGGTGATGACCTTAAGGTAATATATAATATATATATGAAATTTTATTATATTTTTTGAGTGGCTTAAGTGATTTGTATCTTCAATATTGAAAGGAAAATTTTTGGTGTACACATGCCTAATAGGATTGAGCACTGATGAGGGGTTTCAAGTAGTGATTTATTTTAAAGTTTATTATTGAGACAAAAATAAATAATTGTGGGTATATTTTATTTTAATATGATATTTTCATACTATTGTTTTATTTTTAAAGTGTTCCAAGGTAAGGCAAAGTGTAACATATGTCTAAGAAGGCCTAATAGGTATCCATGAGACCTAAATTTGAAACGAGGTCTAATAGAGTTATGATAGACCAAAAGGGACTTAAATATAATTTTAAAAATGTTTTTTATATGTCATAAGACATATTATATTTATTACCCAAGATTTTAAGGGTATTTTCTAACTAAGTGGTATATGAACAAGGAACAATATATATATATACATGGAATTTTTAGGCCTATGTATATAAGCAGAATGTATATGAATGAAATAGTATATTGTTGAGAATAAAGAGGTATTTTATAACATTATAGGAGATTATAGTATCATTAATTAATATCTAATAGTGTGCCTATATATGAATATGAAGTTCATATGACCTAATATTTCTTGAAGAGATATAATTGAGCAAAAAAGCCTAGAAGGTTGCTTGAGAGGGATAAAAGAGTGAGAAGAGATAAATAAGGTGATCATAATATTTTGTGTGAGATTTTTTTTAAGGTGAAAAAAGAAATTAGGTGATGAGTTGGTTTTGAATCATCTAGGGGTTTGGTGCTTCCTTGTGAGTTGGTGTTTGTTAAAGACTAGTTGAGTGGGTGCTCGACTAGTGTGGGTTGGTGCTACATGTGGAGTTGGTACTTCATTAAATATTGGTTTTTATATTATATTAATTTATTAAATTTTAATATATCAATGGTTTTTATTCCCCTTGAGGGTTTCCTATATATGTAATGTGTTATCTTATTTCATGATCTTATATGGTTGCATATGCTTTGCTAAATGTTCATATTTGTATGAATGGTTTTTTTATGATTAAGTGGAATTGCATGAATTTTATGAAGATATTGATTCAAACCCACCCTCTTATTTATTTTTCTTCCATCATATACTTCCATCAATATCCAAAGTGATATTATGGAATGAAGACCAAGCCTATGGGAATGTAAAGAGTATTTTGACTACTTACACTCTTAGAGATTGTTAATAAAGCTAAAGGGATTGATTAGGCAGCCAATGACACAAAATTAGAGTTAATTAGGTTTCCTTTCCTTGAATAATATATTTGGTTACAACTCTCTCTCCTCTATGTACCATCCTCAAACCAGTTGGTTTTTTTGAGTTTACAAGTAACCCAATGAAGGAGTTATGAGGCTTTTCTACCTATTTGGACCTATAAAAAATTATGAATCATGAATTTGACTTGGTTAAGGTAAGATGACACTTAAAATTATTTAAACTAATTATAATGATCCTTCATTTACTTCTCAATTTCATGCATCCTCTTGAAACTACCCCTTAGTAAATAAAAGAAGCTAGAAATACATTATAACTACCAAAACTGATCCTCTCTAACCATTTCCTAACAATTTTTATTGGCCTTTATATATGCTTCACCAGTGTCTCTTACATGTAAAAATATCCAAATTTATCTTTGAATTAACTTGGCAAGCTTTATAGTAGGTTGACAAGGTGTGAAATACCTTTGAGAGGGCTAATACAAACCATTTTCAAACCAAAAAGGATTAATACAACATTAATACCTTGATGTATGGCCATGCCATCCTAAAAAATATATTTGGACTAACCTAGACCTTCATGACTCATGATAATGAAGTCTTGCATAGGAAAATTTAGAAGCAAGCATATAACCATAACCTCTTAATACCTTAATTTCTCCAAAGTTACATTAATCTTTCCAAAAACATGTCATAAGACTCTAATTAAGGCTATTGATGACAATACTAAAAGTTTTTATTCACTCTTCCTGATTAGACCTTGTAGGATACCTTGAAATGTCCAAATACACTTGATAATACATCTTCTTATGATAAAACTTGACCACTAGACCAAGGCAAAATTTCTCAAAAGGATATCAACAAAGTTAAGATCATGATGACAAAAGTTTTGAATGTTACTCACCAATGGTGACCAATTTTGGCTAACATGTATATCTATAAAACCAAACAAAATAAAATAAATCTTTAAAATCCCATATCTTATCACTAAGATAAAACTTAAAATCTTCATTGGCAAAACCAACTTTGTAAGTAAGTTTATCTTAGGCTTCTCTAAGATAATTAGGCCACTAAATATCTTGCTAAAGAAGGATGATAAGAGCAACTGGAATACCAAAACACAAATAACTTTTGATTGTATCAAATCTTCCATTGTAAACACACTTGTAGTCATCATTCTAGATTACACACAACCCTTGTACATATATTCATTTGCCTTAGATAATTATAGTGCTATTATGATCATGTATAATAAAAAAATGGGAGATAAAATTCTAATACCCTCCATGATCAACCCACTTATAAATGTTGAACTTAGGTATTCCATGATAGATAAACAAGCCTTTGATTTGATCAAGGAAGTTAAAAAATTTAGACATTATATCCTATACAAAAAAGTGTTTATTATATTCCTAAATTTAGCCATAAATACCTTACTAATTAATAATTAATTGGGAGAAAGGAATAGTAAATGGATGACCATAATCTAGGAGTTCAACCTAGAGATGTAATCAATTAAAATCATTCAAGGTTAAGGAATCTATAAATATATGGTTGAGGTGGATCCCCAAATCATTTTACAATAGTATTTAGTGTAGGACATCATGAATGATACTTATTATATAGATATAGTTGGATATATGTTAAATAATGAGTGTCCCAGGCACTTGAATTCCACATAGTGAAGATTGATACACTTGATAAGTATTCATTTCATAATCAAAGTTGGTACTCTATATAGAATAAATCATGAAGGCATATATCTAAGATTCTTAAATAAAGAAAAAGAAACTAAATTATTAAGAGATTTCCATGAGAAATATGTAACCAAACATGGTTTAAGAAGTACTAAAATGCATCAAATGCTAAGGGAAGGCTATTATTTGCCACATCTCTTCAAGATGCACATTTTCATGTAATAAGTTTCCATACATTAAAATTAACTACACACCATGATTTCACCCCATATATGACTCTTATACCATTCATTTGAGCTTGTCCATTTAATAAATGGGAATGGACTTCATGGGAGCCATTAATGCTAATTATTCTATAGGTCACAAATTCATTCTCACAATGACTAATTATTATACTCAATGGTTTGAAGCCCAACCATTCAATAATTAAACCATAGATGTAGTTATTTATTTCTTAGAGGAACACATTGCTACAAGGTTTGGTATGCTTACCACACTGGTATGTGATAATGACCCTACTTTATCCTCATTATAGTTCATTGAATGGGTTTATGATCATCAGGTAATTCTTAAATTTTCTTAAAATTATCATCTACAAATAAATGGTTTATCTACATCAACCAAAAAGAATTTTTTGAGTATAATTAAGAAGATCTTAGAAATAAATCCCATGGATTGACCCACTATGCTCAAATTTACTTTATGGTAGGATAAAACTAGGCTCAAAGCTTCTCTAGGGATCTCTCCCTATCATCTGGTATATGGCCAAGATCATATCTTCCCAACCAATATAAATATCCCTACCTTGATATTTACTAAAGATTAATTGGTAACTAATGATCCAATAGAATCTCACCTCTTGAACCTCATAAAATTAAAATGAAAATAGGATGTAGTCTTGATGTATGTTACTAAGCATCAAGAGGTCATCAAATTCTAGTTTGATAAAAGAACCAAAGTGAAATCCTTATGGATCTATGATCTGGTCCTTTTTATAGTACAAGGCTCATGAAAGTAAGGGAATGCATGGAAAATTTTATGTTTTATGGTTTGGTCCCTTCCAAATCTCTAAAATATTAGGTGAGAATGATTTTTTCCTAAGTTTTCTTACTAGTGAGGATGTTCCATTACCTATCAATGAACAATTCCTCAACCATTACTTCCAGGATTTATTGGATTGTAAGCCCCTATAAATAGTTTTTTTTGTTTTATGTTCTTCATTCATATTCCTTGTTTTATTTTAGGTTTGATTTTGGTATTTTTTACCTTGTTTTTTCTCCTCACTTACTTTAGCTATGTTGTGTTTTTTTATCGAAACTTGTTGTTTTGGCTTGAGAGTTCCCCTAATTTATTTAAGAATGAAAATGGTCATTTTTTTGTGAGAAATATCAATGACATACTTTATGTTCAAAATGTTTGAATATTTTTCACATGCCTACAAAAACTAATGCATTTTCTTCATATAGTTAAAGGGTGAAGGCCTATGTGTTACAATAGAACATATGAATTTAGAAAGGACACATTTATTGTTTTAAGGATCATCAAATGCATGTAACATAAAATTTGAGGCTTGATGTAACCCCATTTTTTAATATTTTATTTAATTAACTAAACACTTGTTAATTATCACGCAACTCGTGGCTTGGTCCCTAACCCTCGATGAATGATAATAAAGAAAAATCTCATTTCAAATGAACTAAGATAAAATTTAAAATCTAAAATTTATTGAAATGATGATCTTAGAAACCTCCCCCATAGGATTTACTGCTTGTTTGGTAGTGGAACAAGACCTTAGTAAGGGATAAGAGGTATCTCTGTCAGGGCTATAAATGCCTAGATAGTATTAGATCAATATTCATTCCATTTCCCCCCTCAGATAAAATTTCAAAATCCTTTTTCCTCTAGCAATACATTTTAATTAGGTGAAATTGATTTATTATGCGTTATTGAAAAATAATTATATACATCATATAAAATCACAAACTGATGGTTTTTAGGCAGATTTAAAGTTTAGTATGTCATATATTGGATCATAATTTTGTGCCTTCATGTTTTTAACTTTATTTTGGAATATTACTTGTATTAAATGTTTATAGTTGGCTAGGAATTTAAAGATTATAAATTCTTGGGATACTCAAGATTATCTCCCAACATGAGACCATTTATTTTTTCTCACACAACACATCCTATTGTCACGCAAAAATGGGGACCATCTTTTTGCCTGATCTTTCTATCTTCAGAGTTTTAATGATTTACTTATTTGAAACTTTATTATTGCAACCATTTACTAGATGATAAGTTTTAAGTGGATGAATGTGTTTATTTTAAATGTTTTTTCATATTTAAGTGTTTATTTCAAGCTTTTCATCTAATGGTAAAAAATAAGTCACTTAAATATAACTGAAGATAAAGGTTTGAATCATATTTACTCATGTTTTTTGAAAATACTTAAAAATTTCCATTTTGAGAAAATTTGGCTAACACTTGTATAAATTGCAAGATTTACATAGATCCTTTTATATAGTTTCCCCTTTAGTAAACTCATTCATATCTATGTTCATGAAATAGAATTAGCTATGTGTTCTTCATTGCTTCAATTTTGCCTTAACCAATTACCTTAAAATGAACTTGCTTCTGATAAAGGTATGTGTGGAATGTGTTATTTTATCCTATTAATTTATCCCCTATTTTGATCCATTTTCATGTTTAATCTTAGGAAAATCAATTGAGAATTAGCTCATGTTCACCTTTTGACTTAGTCAATTTCATTCAAATGGTTAAAAATTAATTTAACAAGGTTTTATTTTCATTCAAAATGGATTTATTTTACTGAGTTTATATATTTTTATTATTCAAATTTGAATGAATTATCTACTTGAATTTAAATTATTATGTTAGTTTCCCTTTTATTCAAAATTTGGTTACTATACTTTTTGTGTTATGCCTTCAGGTACCTAAGGTGGCCCAATGCCATGTGACATCTTCTTGGTAAACCAAAAACCCATTTGTAAATGCCTTTTGACACTTAGTATATTTATTTGAAATTTACCCAATGGGAAATGACATCATAAAATATCCAATAAAGTGGAATAGTGTGATTATTCCATGTTTCATGATCCTAATAACCTAACATCCCAAAACTAGTCATATAATTTCAATAACTTTAGGCTAGTGGGTTAGTGGGATGATGCCACATGGCATCATCCTAGTGATTTTCTATCCTAAAATAATCTATATATAGGAAATGATTTTTTCAAAACTCTAGGTATATAGGCTAATGGAATGAAACCATGTGGCATCATCTCAATGACCCTCTATCCTAGAGATGTCTGTATAAGGCAACAATGGTGTTAACAACCTCTAGGCTAGTAGGTTAAAATTATGACACCATGTGGAATCATCTCACTAATAAAAAACCCTAGGGTGTTATTTTCAAGCTCAATAGTGTGTTAGAGTAGTGGATTATTAGGATTAAGTCATGTGGCATCATCCTGCTAATTCATAACCCTAGGTTGGTTTGTGGAAGACCAATAATGTATTAGAGTAGTGGGTGAATAAGATGATGCCATGTGAAAAAATATTGATTTTCTATAAAAATAAAATTTATCATAATATTAGATGCTTAGTGGCATTAAACCATTAGTTAGATAATCAATCATTTCAAGGCCCCAAGAAGACACCATGTGGCACCTTCTCAAAAGCCTGGGAGCTCATAACCATTGCATCATTGGTCTAAAGCATATAGAGCACAGGAAACTAAGGAGATGACACATGGAAATGATTTAATCCAAATTCAAAAATATCCTAGGAGATATAAAATAGTCCACATGGCCATGGATATGATAATATCAAATAGTGAAACTAAAGCCTATGGGTGGTGATAAATTCCCAAGAGGAAAAATGTGACCTATAAAAGTAAAGTAAATTATGCAATAGAGGAAAAGTAAGGGGAAACCATGGTGTAGCCACATGGAAAGGACCCTAGAAGTAAACTAAACACTAGATAAGTATCAAATAAGGCACTATCTTAAAATTGACAACTCATCTAGTCTTTAAAATCATCAAAATCCAAGATTCAACTGTGCATTCAACCTAACAGATATAATAAATTGTAGAGTATCCTAAAATAGTGAATTGGTTAAGATAAATGGTGGAATTAAATGTAAATATTATTAAGATTATTGAATAAATTATGGTGTGTGCATTAGGATCAATCATGAATCATAAAACACAAATATATGCCTTAAAAAAACATGGCTACAACTACATGGGAAGTGAGTGACTAACTATCCTAATGTAATCTCAACTACATTCCACTATAAGAATTCATTCATAATTTTATCAAGCATGGTACCCTAATATTTTCATGATGTAATTGAGTGGGATTTGTTCCTAATGGATTTCAATTAGATCAACCTCATTGAATGCTTGTAACTGATCCATTAATGGTAAAATTCAATTGATTTTAAACTCCTCAGGACTACATGCCTATATAAGATCAACTCTTCAATGTAATAATGGTTGATATTTTATATTTAAAGAGATCATGCCCATTTTTTTCTAGCTTTTTATTGGTTTCTAGTATAGTTTCACCCTTTCTTTATTTTAGTCTTATTGTTATATAGAAGTTTTTAACACTCAAATGATTGTATGAACCCCAAGCTTTGTTAATCAAAAGGAATATCTTGATAATTTGAAGAATTTTGAGATTATGTAGTCAATTATTATTCATTTTTATGGTATCTATGTCTTTCCTTCTCATATTAAACCTCCCCAGACTCTTACACCATCTTTAATTAGAATTGTGTTAGGTTTAGCTCAACTAAAGATAAGCTTCACTAGATTCACTCAATCAAAAAGTTTTAGATTCATTTGTGTCTACACTAGACATTTTATCTATTTATCCTTACTCTTTTTCACTTTTTTATTATAAATTTAGCCTACGAATGAAGAAATTTAAATTTAATTATTTACCTTGATTTTTATTTTACATTTAATTTATCATTATTATAACATTATTTTATTCATAAATGTGGCAAGTTATTAAATAAATCATTAATTTTGAATTCATATAGATCTATAAAGTTTTAATTCTATTAGAGGCTAAAGCCTACAAGAATATCCTAGTGAAGCATGCAACCTCTCTTTATAAATGTCTTAGCCAAAGCTAAACTATAACTTAATTTATTAAAATAGATCCCTTACATGGAACAAGTCCACATCAACTAACTAAGTAAATAATAATGTATTAAGACCTGGTAGTGAAGTACTTGGGAAGGTATTTTCCTTGCAATAACTCCCTTATTTTAGGAGAAGTAGGTATTAACAACCCCTTTCTTAATTTTTGGCTTGTGTCAAGACACCCATAAATAATTATATATCAAAATAATAGGGTGAATGCAGTTAAAATTTATCCACCTAATACCTAAATAATAATAGAAACACTAATAATAATAATAATATTGGTATGAGGATTTAAAATCATTCATGCATTATTCACGTGGTTTAATTTAACTACCCTCCTCATAACACTTAGTGGTAAAACCAAAACTAGGGATAATTTCAAAGTCAATTTTAAAACACCAATCCTAATCAAAGTCAATGATCATATTATGACAATAGATAACAAGGGTTTGATTATCAATTTAAACATCCAAGGCCTCAAAAATATGATCATAATGTTTAATACCTTTTCCATAGAATCATTAGACATGATATTCATGCTTGCAAGGAATATAACTAGTTTATTCAAAGACTCCCTAAGGACTAGCAAAAAAAATTATAGATATGTTCCTAGGTAATGCCAATGAAAACCCTCAAGATCAATAATTTTATCCCATGTCACCTTATAATATCATTTTTTTCATATATTATAAACCCTTTCTAGACCACAAATAATGCACCATCCATAGCCAACCTTAGGGTATCCAAACTAACCAAACCACATAGACTAGTACTCATGACACTAAGACCTTTGCCTATGGCATGATCGAGCTTGATATATCTCCCCAATTAGGCCCACAAGGGAAAAATTTCATGATAGGAATTGTGGAACTAGATATTGAGGAAGATTCAAACACCATTACTTGCATAAGGGAATATCATCTGGAGATTGACACCAACCCCAAACCCATGGGGAACTATAATCTAGTTTATGATCTTGTAAAGACATTTTATCATATATATTTCCTATATATCATTTTAAATTCTCCTTCTCATCATTCAATGTTACTCAATGCCTTAGGATTGGGCCACCTAGGCAATGTCATGCCTCCAATACAAGTGTAAACCAATCATATTTATTTGGATATGTTCCCACCTAGACAAAATTAAAGAGATAATAATTACCTTTTTGACCTAATAATCCTACCCCTAGATGAAAAAATAGCCAGAATGGGTGATCTAACCTTATATTTTCAAGTATGGATATGTAACAACCATGTAAAAACATGTAATAGTTGAAGATGGGGTGCCTGTCAACATAGTCCCATTTTTGTTTTCTTTAAAAACATGGGTATACCTCAATAAGAACCATTATTATTATATACACTTTGGTCCCCTAGACTATGTTGACACAATTTTATGTGATTGATAGAGATTCAAATTACAACATGAGCTTAGGTAGAACTTGGATCCATAGGATTAAAGTGATACCTTATACCCTCTTCATAATATTAGTTTCCTCCATTTTGGGAAGGTATTTGTGTCTTAATGGGATTATAATCCCTTTGACACCCTTCAAGTAACCATGCATAAAAATCTAGGGTTACATATTGATTACCAATTGCCCATTAATGGAATAAAAATACCCCACATCTAGTTGAGGTCAAAGATACACCTAAACCTAATGTGGTTGTCTTGAATAAATGGTCCTAACTTCCTAAATCCTTCATAAAAGATCAACCTAAAGAATGAAATTTCAAAAAAATCAGAATCAAATGATAATTTTTTTGTAACAACACTAGTCATCTCGACTCTGCCTATACCTGATATCATAAGCATATTGGAAAATTTTAATATAATAAAATTCCCATTTGACCTATTTATAATCAAGACTTACAATCCCAACATGCCTATTAGTCTAGAGGCTCTTAATCCCTTTGTTAACATTGGTATGATATATCTCTTGGGTCATGGGGCTAAATTCCAAAAATAGATTGATGATCCGTATATTTAACATAATCATCAAATTTCCCATCATGTATAGGCAAGTTATAGCTCAGATCATAGTTTAGACTTTAGATTAAACAAAAAAACATTGATTCTTTCATAGACATGAAAACACTTGAGGAAAGGATTCATATGTTAATCATATGCACTATATAAATCAAAATCAATTCTAAAAACTACCAAAAAATCTCATTATTGGGTCTTCTTGCACTCATACAAAATAATAAGACCATACAGAGCTACTCATGAATGCTCACAAACTTTTTCCTCCCCTTATCTAGACAATATAGCCAAAAAACATAGCTAATCATGCCTTATCAATAATATTGTGATATTTTATAAGTATTCTCAAACATGTCTTAACATGTAGGAGACCTTGTATTGAGACTTGATAGAAAAAAAAACCAAAAGTAAAGGAGGAGTTCAAAAGTTTAGACCCAAATGGTTAGGCCATTATTTAATGATTTAAGGTTTTCCAAATGTGGCCTATTTGATATTAACTTTAGAGGGTAACAATTCTGGTGAGTCTATTAACTCTTTGCACCTTAAGTAATTTTATATTTAGTCATATACATTTCACATTTCCCTTATTTCATGACATTTTCCATTGTTTACATTTTGTGTTTGCATATCAAATGTCATGTTTGGTGATCATTTAGTTGTCAGTTCACATAATAAAGACTTTCAAAATATATCTTATCATCTCATTTAATTTTTTCATTACCCTATTATCCTATGGAAATTTTCTCAAAATCAACATTAAAATGGTTCTTGACCTAGTTCTTATGAGTAGAGTACACCTCTCTTCCCATACACTTTATTATGAAACTTAAGAAATGCTAACATATAGCCTAATATATAATCTTGTCCATGGAAAAATATTCTCCTATAGTGATATCTAAGAATAAATAATTATCATGCTAATAAAAAGGTGACCTTGCTCACCTATTTTGGTCTTTGGTGATGAGCCCTTTCATATTACTGGTTGCATGGGGCCAAGATTTAAGAAAGGGCCTTGCTAAAAAAGTTGATAAATAAAAAGGAAGACACTTTTCTAAAAAATTCAAATTTCACTTCTCTCACCTATCAGTAACCTTTGGTATTGAACCCTCACATATTACTAGTTGCATAAGGATAGTTTTAGGGAGTGGTGCCCATACTCACCTACATTGAGTAATTGGTGATGAGCCAGTTTTCATTTCTAGTCACATGGGACTAAGTTTATGGGGTGCAAAGAAAAGGTAAAAAAATATAATTAAAATTAATCTGAAATTATAAATTGTCTAGTAATAGTTCTTTAAAAATACTTGTTTATATGCTTATGTTGAAAAGGGTAACTTTAACCCATTTACAAATTGTGTTAGGGCCAATTATCTATAGAGGAAGCCAAGAAATTTAGTTTTTTATGAGTTTATTAAGAGGTATATTTCTCCCTTTTCTCATAAGGATTAGGTCATCTTCCTTTTCCATAAATTTTTTTGATGTATAATTTTCAATTTGACCCATCCCATGCATATCCTACTTTTCCCATTCATTCCTTTGCTACTTTTTGAAAGTCATATGTTGTGTAAACTAAATATCTTGATCATCACCAAAAAAATATTTGTTATTACCTTTGTATTTTTACATATCCATCACATTACATCATTTACATACATATTTTTATCACATTTTACACATATAAGCATTTCCATAGCATTTCAAAAACATAGATATTTATGGTTTATCATCACATGCCTAGTCATATAAAGTGCAAAAACTAAAGAGAATAAATTAAATTAAAGACAAAACTTTATGAAAAGTCACTAAAATAAACCAATATTTCTCATATATATATTTATATATAATAATAATGTCAAGTTTGTATAAATTGAGTCTCAACTCCAACCACCTCCATAGAGGGAAAGTGATTCAAACATATCAAAGATCTAAAATGAAAATAAAAAATTTATGTATGCATATACATGTTCAATAGTGGACCTAAGATAATGACTTCCTCATGCTTCATTCATCTCCTATAAATTCCTCATTTGAGACTCTCATTTAGCTATATGCCTCTATGGGAAAGTCATCTCCATAAATGTGTGATAAGCTAGGGAAAAAACATCTTATGCCTACTTATCCTTATAGGTATTCCTACATCAAACAATAATTGATCCCTAGTGTATGTAATTATTTAAGATAGATCTAAAATTTATCCTACTTAATAAATCAAGTCTCAAAGAAGGTAATGAACTAACATCTATTTCTATAAATTTTTATATCGAGGGAATGACCAATTTAGATCTGTTAAGCCTAACCAAGGGGATCTCTTATCACATAACACTAAAAAAGATGTTTTCAAAGCATCTAGTCAAATAACACCATGCAATAACCATATCTAGGATTTATAATACATAAAATAAAAATAATCTAGTGTTCACCAAAGCTTATGTCGTAAAGGGGGATGGTTTAACACAAAAAATTAATCAAGGGATCATGGTAAGAAAATGGAGGCCTAAATTACCTAAGGTGAAGATGGATATCAAACAAGGCCCTGTGGCTATACTAGGTTTAATTATAGAATATAAGCAAGGAGTTATACATTTGAAATCTTTTACTTTGTGAAATATCTATCTATCAAATGAAAAATCAAAAGTTAGAGATACTTACCTTTGGGTGAACTTGTCAAGTATCAATTTCTCACTTAGCCAATGATGCTTTGAAAGATGTTGTTGTGGGTTTGTAAGGATCACACTATATAAATAATATCTATGCTAAAATATTCTTACTTTTCATCATAGGATTCCCATAAGAAAAGTTATCTTCCTTCTAAGGAAAACCCTAAGAAATGGCTCCTTTAAATGTTGATGTAGAAAAATTATGATCTATAATAATGTGAAAATGGATATTCCTATCTATTATATTGTAATGACCTTGCATTTATAGAAATGGATGAATCTAACCCTTCTAGAATTTTTGCTAACAAGGTTGACTAACATGACCCAAATTTAATAAAAAGTTACCATTAT
Source organism: Torreya grandis (assembly GCA_037957365.1). Lineage (NCBI taxonomy): Eukaryota > Viridiplantae > Streptophyta > Pinopsida > Cupressales > Taxaceae > Torreya > Torreya grandis. The sequence continues at coordinate 7,373,080 of JARHVA010000105.1, read as the reverse complement.
GCCTCATACTAGGTCCACCTATCCAACCTAGTTATGTAACATGTGCCTTAATTTTTATAATAGGGTCGAGCCTATAGACACCCAATGCTAGCCATAACTAGATTCTGACCAGACTTCAGACTGATTTCTACCAAACATTGTAAATTAAGCTTAAGAATCATTAAACATCCTAATATTGGTCATGTATCATTCATCAATGATCAAAATCATGTTGAGGCATCCCTATTTGGGGTATTATATCATTATCAAAACTAACGTCTCATGGATTTATCCCTAGTCACTTTGAGACCTAATAATTGGTAGTTTGGCCTATGGACCTATTAAACAGGGGACTTGAACAAATCTTAAAAGAGATAAAATTATAATGAAAATGAATAAAATAATTAAACTAGTTTAAATTCTTAGATAAATTATCTATTTTTAATTAATGCATATCTAAAATGGAAATTTAAAAATCTAAAATATCAAGCCTTTTCATCATTGTCTTTATGAGTTTTCAAGCTCTTCCAAAATATCTCAAAATATCTAATTTGAGAGCCATACCTAGTAATTGAAAATAATAATTACATGAAATTTTTTAAGTCAACTATATTTAGACTCAACTCACCTAGGGTTAGTTGGAACCCATTCCATGTTTAAACTCAACCTTAAATCACCTTGGGTGAGACTTAATTTTTGAGGCTATAACTACAAAGACATACCTATTGATCAGAAAGCTTGGATAGTGTAGTGTTATTATGTAGGATTTATTTCATAATCTCTTTTAGTAATGTTACCATGCCAAATTCATAAGCCAACTAGTCAAGCCAAGCTACAAAAGAGTGGCGAAGTAAATGAATCTCCATTGATGAAAACTTCTTGATGCACAAAATTGAGTAATCCATTTTAAAAATACATTTAATGTTCCAAGGAAGGTAAAAGAATGATTTATTTTGTTTTTTAATTGATTTTTCATTTGTTTACTTGTTACCTATGCTCCCCCTAGTGTCTAGGCTAGATGTGTTAAGTTTTTAGTGTGTTATCTTGATTTTATTTTATTAGAATAACACTATACTAAGCTCCCCTCTACTATAATCCTTATTCACATGATGGCACACCAAATGGGACATGCACCCCAAAAAATTCTTCCCAAAGCATTTTAATACAACCTCCTAACAATTTTCATGTCAAAATCTAAACTTGTTGATCAAAAAAGTATAAATTGAAGATTCATAGACGTTCTATAGCACAATTTTGCTCTGTAGAGTTGTATTTTTTATTTCTAAAATCATGATATTAGACAATATCATGACTTTACAATCACAATATTGCCTTATCTATTTCAACATTGCACTATCATGATTTTTCCTTTAACCATCATGGTTTGATACTAACTATCTTAATTTTTTAGGAAAAATTATAATATTGCATAATATCACAAATTTTTAGTTCTAATATTGTCTTATCTTATATGATATTACATTAAATTCTACGATATTACACTAATTATTATGACATTTTCATTAACCATAGTAGTTTTCCAATAATCATGTTGTTTTTTTATGGTAAGTTACGATATTGTATTGATTTCTATGATATTTTATTAAGTTTTGTGATATTTTTTAATAGTGGTTATTTTGTGCTAACACTCTATTTTGTAGATAATTGTGGTTTTGTGCTGACAAATTATGGTTTTATAGGAAAAGTTGTGGTATTGATCAATATTTATATGGTTTTGAATTGTCTTTAAAAAATTTAAAACCTGAGAATTAATTTACAAAAGTCACTTGCCCGCTTACATTTTTCTTCTAAGCACAAGGACCCTCAAACATCTTTTGCAGGACCCATAGACCAAGAAGAGACATTTTTTTAGCACTTTAAGTTTGAAGACTCACATTTAAATTTGGTGTTTTAAAAATATTTTACTTGAGTTTTTTTTCATTTTTTTAAATTTTTAAACATAATTGTAAGGGGCTAAAATTCATGAAATATTTCATTTTGGTGATATAAAAATAAACTCACACATTAGTTAAATACTCATAAGAGTTTTCATTTTTATGTTTGTTATTAAATGTTGTTTAGCAAGACAAGTGTCATGTGTATCTCTCCCACTGTCCCTTCTAGGTAACTTGGGTGATAAAAAAATATCACTTTTTACATTTGTCACTTTTGTCCGAAAGTATGGAAGGAAATTCATTAAGGCTTCCCCAAAATTTGAGTGATTTGGGTGACCCTAAAGTCCTTCCACTTCCTTTATTTCATGTATCTTGGATTTTGGGAAGGAGTTCATCACCTCCTCATGGGTTATCTATGGAAGTGTTGACCCAGAATTCATCTCCCAACATCACTTCAACCCCATTCCATAGTAGGGGTATACAAATTGATGTCAACTTACTGGGATGCTTGTTTGAGTGATTAAGCAAGATCCATTAGTAATAGATTACATTAAAATATATATTTAACTCAGACATCTCACTACATTAGGTAATTGATAGATGTAATGGTTGTGAAAAGGATAAGAAATTTTCATAACAAGATTTTTAATGTAGATCCAAATGATGTGTTGCTCCCTAGTGTTAACCACACATATGGGACTATTTAGAAATGAACAAAAATTGATAGTTTACAAAACCCCACTTTCCATATATATACTATCAATGTGGGGTGAGTAGCTTGAAGTTATATGTCATCATACAAACTCTTGAGAGAATAAGAGGCATAAAAACCCTACTTTTCATGTTCTTTTACTTTTTGGATTAAAAAACTTAATTTCCTCTTGGAATTTGATAGTATGAAGCCACTTTGTCAGTTATAGGATTAGGATGTTGCCTTTAGGTGTTTATTATTTTTTATTTTTTAATTACATGGTATTGAGTCAAAATTGTTTATTTGTCATACATGTCCAAAATTAATCATGATTGAATACCACTCCTTTGTTTGGCAAGGTGTTATTCATCTATTTGACACCACACTTTGTCTTAGTCATTTATCAACCTTTTGTGTGTGTGTCACTTGTTTGAAAAGGGCATCATTATGTTGCCCATTTCATTCCAAGTTTTATGCCTTATATTTTTTTAAATAAACCATTTGTCATACCTTTAGAGCATGATAACATTAGTATGTTACTTGATTTTTTTCAAAGACTTATTTCCTTATATCCAATTATAATTTCAAAACCATGTGTGTCTTTTTTTGGTCTATACCTAATACCATCGTGTTGTTTGTTATTATCTAGATTGTTGTCTATTTGAGGAACCTAGCCTTATAAATTGAGTTTTAAACTAGTATTAATAATTTTAGATTCAAACATTGATTGATTTATGCCTATGCCTCATGTAATTTTGGATTAACCATTTATATTTCACTTTTGGGTTGCACAACTTAGATTAATTTCTTGGTAAATTTAAAGACTATTTTTGTGCCTAAAGTTTGGATAAGTGGTCTATCTTCCATGTTACTAAAGGTCTAATATATTTTTCCAAATTATCAAGTGTATGTTTAAATATGAATGCCTAATTTGAGTCAAAGTGTTTCAAATTTGTTAGATTAAATATCTTGCCTTTTAGACCTAGTTTTGTTTCAAGTCTATATTCTGTGCCTTGTTCCCAAAAGACCTAGCAAATTCTTTCTTGTTCTTAGACCTATTTTTATTTCAAGTCTATATTTTTTGCCTTATTTTTGAAAGATCTAAAAAATCATGTTTGTCTCAGATCTAGTGTGTTTCAAAATTTAGCTCTTGTGTCATGTTTTCAAAAGTCCTAGCATCTTACCTCTTTGTTTTATACTGAGGTATTTTGAGCCTATCTTTGTGCCTTATTCAAAATACCTAGAAACCTTTTTTTATCTTTATACCTAGATTAGATTAATTTTAAAAACATTTTACCTAAGTTTGGAAATCATTTTTTATCCATCCACTTGACCATTAGTATAATATAATTGACATTTAGCTTTAGATTTTTTTATACCAAGTTTATCACTAACCATTTTGGAGAAGCAAATCCATCCCTAGACTAAGTTTTTAGACCAAGTTTTAAATCAATTTCAGGCCATTTTTATTTTATAACTTGTTTTCAAGATTTTGTATCACTCTAGACTTTCTTCATGAAACAATAGTCATTTATTTTGATATGTATCATTACACTCATAGTAGAGTCATGTACCTTCTAGGTTATGATCACATAGTCATGAATTATAACTTTATTCAAGATCCCTACAATGATGATGTAGTTTATGAGATGGATCCTTATCCTCCTTACATTGATCAATCTGGGAACAAATTCAAGATCTATTATCCCATTAATTAATTAACACACCTCCATATTTAGAGCAAGACAAAGAGTAAACTACATATTATCTTTTTAGCATAACATTAGTTGTAGAATAAGCTCAACATCAACTATATTATGTTACTATGCCATCAACATATTATTATTATTATTTTATCATCACTTTCTTGAAAATAAGGATGAGGTTCTAGTTAGAGCCACAAAGGTATGGGTGAAGTTTCCAAAAAACTTTCCCCATGAGAATTTGCCTACTATAGTTAGAGTGCCTCTCAACATGCCTTACACCCAAACCATTGAACATGACTCTACTATCCATCCTCAAGCACTTATATCAATGTCATATCAAAACATAAATATTATTGTTAAAGGAAAGGGCATCATAGAAGACCACTTTATACAAATGAAATAATCATATCAAACTTATTTGAATCTAGTGTGAAATTTTAATAACATGGCCATGTCAAATGCTCCATTCATAAATCTAGCTCCCTCAATAGGAGTATTAATCAAGTTGATAGGTCAAGAAAATTTGGGTATAGACCCATTTTTAAAAAGTAATTTAGTCAGTGACATGTACAATGTCTCATATATTGAAGAGGTGATTATGTATTCTATGCAAAATAATGTGCCAAACATGGTGGATAACACACAAATGTCCTCTAATCCAAGCCAAAGTGGTATAACTGTACAAATAAATAGTCCATAACAATAAGTGCCTTTATTTAATACCATGAGTGGTTCAAAATAATAGGGGGAAAGAAATCCTACATCCCAACCACAACCAATTACTTCTAATCCTCAACAAACTACTTTTTAAAGCACAAAAATGCAAGGATTAAGTAATCAAGTACTGAATAGTGCTTTATCTCAAAAAATATTGATGAATGCTAATCCATCTCAACAAATGATTACTAATATTCCACAATAATAGGCACAATCTAATATACCACTACATCAAATACCAAACATTACACCACCTAAATAGGGAGAAACAAATGTTTCACCTTAAAAGGTAATGACAAATGTACCTATACAGTTGAATACTAACATGCCTTTACAATCACAAATATTTTATAATCGATAATGTGTCTTTTATTAAAAGATAAGTATTGAACACTCAACAAATGTCTATCTCACAATGGGTGTTTATAAAACCAAGAGGTACCACCATCCAATAAGTACCAATTAGATAGAAATTATGTCTTACTTATAATGTACCATACATCGAATGATAGGTCCTTGGTCCACAAAAAGTTTCCCTTATTCAACTAGGTTTGACTATTCAAGAGAAAGTCCCTACTCAACCTCAATAGGCATAGTCTTTTACCCAAATCCATATTATTCCATCATAATCCCAATTCCCTCAAAACTAAGGTTATATACCAGATCTAAACTATAATATAGCATAAAAACATTTTCAATTTCAATAATTGAATTGTAATCTATGGATGCTTATTCTTAGTCAATTAACTCATTAAACCAACATTCCAAAACAAACCATACCTCCATTATACCTTAGTCAAGGTAATCTACCTTTGACCACCTAGACATAACCTTAGCCCAATGTACCATCTAGTTTCTTGGCATAAGAACTACAATAAATGAAGGATACAATTGATGTTATTCAATTATAGAGGAAAACCAAAAAGTTCAAGTTAGATGACGTGTGTTCATACCCATTAAACATGGAGTATCTATAGATACCATTTCTTCTAGGTTATGAACCACCAAAATATAATAAATACAAGGGTATAGGATACCCTAAATCCCATTTGATCTAATTATTTATTTCTTTCTAACTAGTGGCTTACAAGAACATTTACTTACTCCTCTTAGTTCCTCAAAGTCTAGTATGATAGGATTTGGATTGGTTCCTTAATTTTCCAAATAATTCAATAGCTAAATTTGATGACCTCTGAAAACAATTTACGTAGCATTTCCCTATAATATCAAATAATGTATTTCATTGGTATATTTAATTTAGACCAAACACAAATTTTGAAAAATCTTTGTAAGTTATCTACAAAGATGGAGAACACTTACTAGTTTCTTCATCCAAAGCTTACTAGATAAATAATTAGTTGTTATGTTTACTAAAAATTTATGCAATGAGGTATCCTATCATTTAGAGATTTAGTGTGTGTATAACTTCAAAGAGATCATCGATAAAGGTTTTATAATTGAAAGGGCCCTTATTAATAAAGGGATTATCAAGTTAACCTCTTTGAATCAAAACTAGAACCAAAACTAAGGAACAAGCCAAAGTTAGAACCCTAAAAAAGTCTAAAAGCATCATCACCAACCCAAGATAGTAACTATGAAAAATCCAAGCAATATAAATTTAATAATAATGTTTTTAGGAATGGAGTAATCAAGTCACATCATCTAAAAATGATGCAAACCCTATCTACTCAACCAATACCACCAATGTAGCTTACTCCTTATCTACAACTTATTTATCAAGTACAACCTTCACAATAACCTAGACCTTCTCCAAAAATGTAGAAACCAATACCTTAAAAAACCCCTCCACTAAGAATAAAACCCACTCATCTATTTTTTAGTGATATTATAGAACCTATCGAATCCATGTTTTACAAGCTAGTCATAGCTAATATGATTAGTTGGCCAATTTTGAAGCATTATCCCATGGCTATTTTATATCCAAACTAGTATAGAGAGAACGAATTATATGAATTCCATAGTGTTCATATACATAATCTATGTCAATGTGTGTATATAAAACACCTCATTGAAAATATGTTATAAAATGAGGAGATTACATTGGATTATAAAGCATCTACATCCAATCAAAACATAGGTGTCTACCATAACCATTTTATGCAACATAATAATAAAAATCAACAATAACCATAATGAAATATATAATAACAAAAACAATAGTATCAACAACCATAACAATAATAACAATGTTAGAAACAACAATAACAATTTTAACTGAATGGGAAGAACTAAGGCCAGAATGATTCCAACAACCAACATACTTACCACATAGTTACACATGATGACAACAATATTTTAGGTCATATTTTGGGATTTTTCATTTCAACCATCACTATTAATCCTATACCAAGTGTTAATATACCAAGATCATTTCCAAATAATTCCAATTAATCCACCTATGCTAGTAATCCTTCATTGACTTAGGACCACAAACAACCATAATAATAAACATGGATTACTATTTTTGGACTTTATATTGATAACTCATCATTTCCCCATGACCAAAACTAAGTGCACCAAAAATTTAGACTTATCTTATATGGCCCATCTCCATCATCAAGTTACATTGATCTTGTATCTAATCCTAATTATGAAATCACAACTTACAGGTCTAAGATTACCATTATAGGCCCACAACCTCCTTCTAATGAACTAATCCAATCCATTATGATGGATACGAATAATTCATATACCACTATTTATGGGAAGCCATATGACATTATGGAATAACTTCATAAAACACCCACATAAATCTCCATTTCGGATTTGTTGTGCGTGTCTACTATTCATAAGAATATCCTGACAAAGCTCCTAGGATAATCCCATGTCCCAAATGACATAACCCTAAAAAACTTACAATATTTGGTTAGACATCTATCCCCAAGATAACATTTGACCTTAGACTAAAGAGATATGTCATCCCTTAGACCTCTCCCTAATAATCTCATGTACATTGAAGTTGTCATTATGCATCACAAAGTTAAATGTGTCCTCATAAATAATCTATCAAGCCTAAATATTTTGTCTTTGAAGCTTATCAATAATCTCAAATATATAATAAACAATAAACAACCCATACAATTACTATCAAGGCCTATGACAATGAAAAATGGGAATCATATGGCACCATCAAATTACTAGTTATTGTTCAGCCCTTTACCAATGATATAATCTACCATGTGTTATACTTAGATCTATATTATAATTTTCTCTTTGGTAGACCTTGGATACATGAAATTCATAAAATACCTTTGATATTCCACCAGTGTCTCAATTTCTATTGCTTAGGCATAGAGGTCGCCATCAATGGAGATTTTTATCCCTATGAACATTACAAACATTTGGAATCTAAGTATGAAAGTTACAACTACTGCTTTGGCCTAGATCTAGTTCCTAAACAATATAAAGACAAAGAAATATGTATCCAATTAATAGAGGCCAATTACATAGACCCACATAGCCTTGACTCATCTTCACATATGCCTCCTCTTGAAATGTCTAATCATTTTACCTTCTCATCTAATGGCCTTAGAGAATATTTGACCCACAATACATTTTATATTACCAAGTTTCCATAGAACCCCAAGTCTTATGAAAGACCTAAATGTAGGCCATATTTCATGGAATGGTAATGAAAAGGAAAGGGTAAACTTCATATTATAAATCCTATCATTTTCACACCATTCACTAGGTAGGAAGAGGACCCACTTATCGATAATGAATCCTATTTGTATAATGATAAATTGGTTTATTTACAAAAAATGACAAATATCCCAGTCCTACCTAGATCATGAAGAAATAAGCCTATGAATGAGGAGGCCTTAGGACAAATTAACAAGGAACTCTTAAGCCAATTTTTATAATTTGGTATAAAATAACTTATGGTCTCATATTTAAACTACCTAAGAGTGACCCCACATATCTTATTAATGTTTCAAAGCCAACGTCTAATGATGATAATGTTGAAAACAATGTAGAGTCTAATAATATATTTTATGAAGATTGTTTCACTAAAATTTGTCTATTTCAAGTCTAAAGAATAATAAAGAAGAAAGATAGGGATAAGTGATTAGAATGAACCCAGATTGGTTTGTGTGCTATATCTAGACATTGTGATCAGTCCTCTTTTCCTGGGGAGGACTACTTGCAAGTAAGAAATAACTACCACAAAATGTTTATTAGTAGATATATGAGTGGGTTGCCAAGCTACGTGTTTGTTTTAAGAAGTGTCAAACTTCCTTTCCACTTTTGAGAGACAAAATATTAATAAATAACCAAGAGAGAGGGAAAAGAGAGATAATGTTACCATTATTCACAAATTGAGTGTAGTAGAAAGTAATAGAGTGTAGGTGGTATATTAAGTTTGTATTTTGTAAGTTGTTTGTGTAGGTCTTAGAAGGATTATTGGAAATCCATAGTTGCTAATTCCAATTATGCTACTGAGGTCAATAGTAAAAGTAACTAATATCAGTTAGGCTATCAAGGTCAGTGAGGAAATGTGACTAATATTGGTTATGCTTCCAATGTCAGTAGGGGCAATAATTTCTTAAGAGCTTATAAAAGGCTTTTCTAGGTTTGGGAAATGGTTTTAGTCATGTCTAGAAGGTTGGGGGAGCGTTGTGTGTTTGAGAGAGAGAGAGAGAGAGTAGCATTTGGATGGATCTAGTCAGAAGTTTGGTGTGTTTGAATAAGGGGAAATAAGTGGGGAAGCTTTATAACTCCTTCACAGGGGTTCGGTCAAGAATTTTTAAAGCAATGAATAATAGATATAGAGTGATTGAAAAGTAACTACTTAAATACTTATGGAATAAGTGATGTACTTAGCTATAAAGGTGATTGAATGATAGGTGATTGAATGATAAGTGCTAAATGGATGGCTCCTATTAGGTTTTCCAAATTGATGCCTTGAATAGAGAAAACAAGTGGGTACTGCTAGTTATCAAGAGCTTGGTTCCTAATCTAGGTTGACTTATTTAAGGTAATAGTAAGCCAAGATGTCAAAATTTCAATGCCAAAAGCCTGTATGTAAATAAGAATGAGTTTTCTTGATTTTTGCTAACTTGAACATAAGTTTGGAGTTTGGCTTATATAACTAATGTCGGTGATCCCACTGATGTCATCCATGGGTTAACCAACATTAGTGGAATTAGAATAAGTAAAAGTACTATATTTAGCTTGTTTTCTATTATTTCTCATGCCAAGTATGGCATCTATTATAAAATGGAAGAAATAAGAGGTTAAGAAGGATGTAGTTGGTTAGGAATTATTTTCTAGGGTGATAACGAGTATTGGGTAGTTGGGATAAGAGGACTAAGTCTTGAGGTGACTCATTAGGTGAGAATTAGTCTTAGGATAAGGTGGCCAGATAAGGTAGCATAAGGGGTTTTTAATTAACTTAATTAAATATTTTAAATTAATTAAATGTGTGAGGGGTAAAAGCATGGGTTAGGGAGGCTAATTACTATTGAAAAGGGGCTCAAGGGGGGTTTCAACATAACGAGTTACACATGTGTGTGATGTAATTTTGGTGTCTACATTTACCCCTTTTGTCTTGTAATTTGTATAGATAATCTATAAGACAAAAATAGGAGTTATATGCTCTAGGTATTAGATGAGGTATCTCCCCTTAAAGCAAGAATTGATGGAGGAGAAACTAGAATCAGGTACATGTTTCATAAAAAGTGAAGTGGGTGAGTAGAGGAGAAAGTGGTATCACTACTTATGCATATACTATTATGATCTATAGTTGACAAAATCAAGAATATGTAAGGTTGAGGAGGACTCAAATTTAAATAACCAAAGCATAGCTTGTAAGTGATAGCTGAGAAGGTCAAAATAATCCTAGTTATAGCTCTAATGGTCCATGTGTGCTAGGTATCTGAGGTAAGAAGTGCCTCTTGAAAATACAAAAGGTTGCATGTGATAGGATGAGCTTGGTCACCATCCAAAACACCTAATATACATATGTGTGTATAATAACCAATTATAGAGGAATAGGTTAAGTGGTCAAGGCAAGCAATGCAAGGTTGGTGTAAAAGCATTAATGAGCGAGGAGATATTCATAATCTCCAAGCAAAGTCATTATGGTTAGATATTTAAGTGATCTCCAAGGGTGGTTGTCATGGTTGGGGAGATATATGTGATCTCCAAATTGCCCCATATTATGGGTAGAGTCTAAAGGATTATGGTTATTGTTGAAAACTTTAATGTAAGGGTGCTAACATCAGTGATGTTAGTGATGTCGATAGTAAATAATGCTGACATCAATGGTTTAGGGTAAGGTTACTAACATCAGTGGGAAATATTGTCAACATTAATGGATTAATTCAAGTATGCTAATGTTGGTGGGAAACCAAACCTAACAAAAATGGGTTTGGTGTCCCATTAGAACTCATTTGCAACATTTGATTAAAGATAAAAAAGAGCTCTAAGTGTGATTGAGATGGCAGAGCTAGGCAGGGACCTAATGGGAGGGATGCCACCATAAGAGATAACTATTATAGCTTGAACGAGATAGATAGATGAGGTAAGAGTCTTTTTGAGTTAATTTTGAATTTGAGTTGGTTATTTTTATTTTTTAGGCTAATTTTAAAGTTGGGGGGAAAGAAAATGTTAGTAAAGGGGTAAAAAATGGGGTGGGGTAGGTTTAGGTTAATTTAGGAGCAATTTAGGGTAGGTTTTTAGGTTAAAAGTTAATTTGGGGAGATGGGTCATTCAACCCAAGGCTCAAACCAATCATCAAAATTAGTGGGGTCCATCGACATCGATCGACATGGTGCTAATGTCAATAGGTTTATACCAACATCAACTGATACCAAGCTTTGATGTTAGCATATAAAATAAACATTGATGACTATGAAGAACCCAAAATAGGAGAAAAGGTCAATTTGGATACCTAATTAAAGTAGTCAACTAGCCTAATAGCTGAGCTAGCCTTAGAAGACTTTATTTTGAGTGAGTATTGCCTACATATCCTGATTGAGGGCCTCAAGCCAATGTAGTTCTCCTAAAGTCTAGGGAAAAAAATATAAGGTATGGCTAAAAGTGTGTTAGGGTAAATGGGTAAAAAAGGAGAGGTTTAAATAGGTTAGGGGACCTAAGGCTCAAAAGATAGGTCATTAGGGTCAAAGGTTAGGGAGATAAGCTGTGAGGCCTAGAGTTGTGATAGGCAGTTGGGCCTAGGGTGGAGAGAGAGGTAGTAAAGCTTAGGGTAGAGAAGGGAGAGTCGGTTAGATAGTTAGGTGGGTATATGGCTAAACTAACCTTAGAAGAACCCATGTTGACTAAGTTCTACATACATAGCTTGACAAATGGGCTCAGACCAATGTAGTTCTCCTAGAGAGAAGGGAAAAAGGTAGTTATAAGTTATATTAGAAAGTATGTGACTTGAGTTGTGTGTGTATGGATGAAAATGAGGCTAGAGTTGATACTACAAGATTGCCTATCAATAGTACTAATGTAGATGAAGAGATATGTCACCCTAGATGAGTGGGATCACATAGTACCCATAGGTTTAGGGGGAGTGTGATGATATTGTAGAATCACATGAGATGTGAATTTGATGATACCATTGATCAAGAGGTGGGATCACACCATGAATACCTTCCATCTATCAATTAGAGAGTTAATAGTGACCTAAGAGGATATATATAAGATCTTATGGTTGTCACTCCAGAGTGAGGATCTCTTCTCATGTTCAAGAGAGGAGCATGATATTCACATGGTGGTATTAGTTGGAGTGCATGTTAGCGAGGTGACCTATCACTCAGTGAGCTTTGCCTAGGATCCATTATACATTGATGATGAGGAGCAACATCAATTGAGCATATTTATGATGATAGGGATTACAGTGTATACACTACCAGATGTAGGTGGTGGGAGATTTCCTATTGTATTGACAGGTGTTCTAGCATAGATGGTTGAGTAGTAGACCATATTTGCATGGGGACCAACATTTCTAGCATAGTTATATAGAGAGATATAGGGGTTGAGAATTTTACATCAATATAATTTGTGTATCGATCATTTACTCTACTTTTGGGCATACAAACATATCATGGTGACATGACCATTGGGGTTACCTACCATGATTCTAGCTAGTTTTAGAGTTGGCTTTAGACATTGGAGAGATGGTATGGCCCAGACTTGAATAGATGGCATAGTACATGATATTGATTATTATAGGTGCATGATAGAGGGATTGATCCCTACATATATTTTGTGGAGACCTTACTTGACATACCCTACATTCAGAGGATAGGTAGAGTAGTTGGTTAGCTTACAAAGCTCATTATGGGTTATAGGGAGATGAGCTAGTGAGCTAGAGATGGTACCCATGGCATGGGTCAAGAGACATTTCATCCTACTATAGGATGTACCACATACCTTCCCTTGATATAGGAGGGATGATATAGAGGCACCTCTACCCTTGCCATAAGAGACAAACAATCTAGATTTTGAGGAGCTACCAATAGGGTTCGATGTAGTAGATCCAGGGTGCATAGTGGCATATATGGCTTAGTGGGTAGGTTTACATCCTTGGTTGAGGTCAAGAGGCCACCACCAAATTTATAGGGTTTGGTGAGAAATAAAGATGCAGTTGTATAGGCTCAGGATGTAGTAGTGTAATCTTGAGATGCAATAGTATAGGCTCAAGATGTAGCTTAGGCACATGTATTAGTTTTATAGGGACAGGTGGTGACATTGAAAAGCCAAGTCAAGGCATTACAAGGCTAGGTTAGGGTATTACAGGGTTAGGTTATTCCTTTGATAGTAGAGAGGGATAGTTTGAGAGTAGTAGGTCAAGCTCATCCTCCTCTTCCACCATAGGGAGCAGTATAGGTTGGGCCTTTAGTAGGTGAAATGGGCCATCATAGACTATATCTCTAGTGAGGTATACTACTACCATTGATGAGATTGCTTATTATGAGAGGGCCATCAAGGATATCCCATAGATTTAGAGGTATTTTGAGTTTAGAGAGTAGGAGAGATCACTGACATGTGCCATGTATTCTAACTCATGTAGACATAGATGGACAGAGAGTAGTGATGACACTGCTTCTTCATGACCATGTAGAGAGCCTCAATGACTCTGAGTGCCAAATTTTATTATTTTTATATATTTTATATAGACACTAGCTTGTGAGACAAAGATGAGAGATGTATATTTTGAGAGAGAGATGATATTATGATGATGTATTGATGTAGATGTATGTTGAGCATATATATATATATATGAGATGTATATTTATTGTGATTTTGAGATTTGTTTATTTTGTTTGTGATGATGATATTGATATAGATGATTATTTAATGTTATGTTAATTTGATGTTGATGTTGAGCATGTTAGTTGAGTTATACTAGCATTTCCCATATGTGTGATGGTATGCGCATAGTTGGTTTGTTAGCTTCATCTTAGCATTTTTCCATATTTGTGATGGTGTATGCTTAAAATAAATAGAGTAGGCTTGATAGTTTTTATATGAAATTTTCATCTTAGTAGAGAGATCAACATGTGATTTGGATGGAAAATAAATAGGTAAAATGCTCATTTTGTGGCAAACACCATAATCATAACATAAATAGGCTCAATAATATGAGCCTCTTTCATGATTTACATCATTGTACCATTTTGTTTGTTAGAGAAACATCATGTTCAACTTGTGTTAAGTGAGTTCAAAGTCCCTTGAAAGAGTATGATGGGAAAAGGGTAAAATGAGGGAAAGTGTTTGGGTAGTGTAATCTTTGAAGTGAGGATGATATGTCCCTACTGTGGGTGACTCAAAAGCTACTATAAGCAAGTCCATGACCAATTTTATTTTTATTTTTTATTTTTTATTTTTTATTTTTTATTTTTTATTTTTTATTTTTTATTTTTTATTTTTTATTTTTTATTTTTTATTTTTTATTTTTTATTTTTTATTTTTTATTTTTTATTTTTTATTTTTTATTTTTTATTTTTTATTTTTTATTTTTTATTTTTTATTTTTTATTTTTTATTTTTTATTTTTTATTTTTTATTTTTTATTTTTTATTTTTTATTTTTTATTTTTTATTTTTCATTTATTTATTTATTTTTTCAATTTTTTTTTGTAAGATTATCAATACAGGAAGCCTAAAATGGGATTTTATATGTGTTGAGGTCATATAAAGCTAATCAATATGAGAAGATTTTTATTTTTATTTTATTTTGAGAACAAAGCTTGGACTAGCCATCCTTTAATGGAGTGGTCTAAGAATTTGTTTTTGAGTTTAAATCATTGTCCTTGAAGGGAACAGTGTATTGATAGTAACAAAGAGAATTTACGTAGTTGTCCTTCAAGTGAGCAGTCTATGTTGAGAATCATGTCCTTAAAGATTAGAACTTGTCTACATATCCCACTTTTTTTTTTTTTGAATTTTAGTCATGGACAAGACTATAAAGGCTTAGGATTTTTTCACTTTGAGGGGAAAAACATAGCACTTTGTAAGTTAATTAAGTGTGTAGGAGTAAGGGTTAAAAGGAAGGGAGATGAATGTAATAGGGGTGCTCAAGGGATGAACTCAAGTGAAATATTAGTTGAAGTGATGCTTATTTAACAAAAGAATGGTCATAGGTGTAAGGCATTTAAAGGCTCATGTTTTGGCCTTCCTTTGAGAGAAGACAAGTGATAAGTTCCTGAGCCATACTTGTGAGTTATGATGTAGGGTCCAAGCCAATTAAGAACAAACTTACCTAGTTTTATTTTCTACATGTTCATCACATGTTGATTTTATTTAAGATGAGATCTCCAATATTGAAATCTCACTTTTTGAAGTTTTTTTATAAGCATGTTTGATACACTCTTTATAGATTTGGATGTGGTTGAGAGCTATGAGATGGCACTTATCAAGCAACTTGAGTTGAGCTAAACATTCTTGGTGAAAGTCATCATTAGTAAGTATTTATTTTAGATAAATAGAAGAGAAGGAATATAAACCTTAAGAGGCAAAATATACTCCATCCCATACACCAAGGAAAAAGGCATAACACCTATTGGGGTTTGAATGCTAGTGTGATAAGCCCATAAGCAAAGGGAATGTGTGTGTGTCAATACTTGCCTATATCATTGACTACCTTCATGAGAATTTTTGATCCAAAACTCAGAAGTTCCGGCTGATAAATATCTTATTAGCATAGAAATAACACAATAATAATGAATTCTCTGAGAAGAGATGTAGTATTACTCAAGAGTGCAATACAAATATATGCTTATCTCTGTGAAGAGATGTTTGTCTTCACATTTCAGGTTACCTCTTCATTTATACACATTTTGAAAGAATGGGGAGGATGTGAAAGGTCACCAATATTTAGGGAGATTAAGTGGTTTGACTTCCAATATTTAAAACAATACAAAATTTGAGGAATTACTATTTTTAAAAACTTACAATTTTTAGACTGTAATATTAAAATTGAAATTTTAGGCACTTTCATTGGGTTTGTGGGGTTAAAACTTCATCAAGCAGAGCTTCATGACATTTCACAACATTCTCCTCATTCTTATATTTCCAACAGTTCAAATGGTGAGTCAATTAGAGCTACGGTGCAAAAGTTATGGCTCCCAGAAGTTTCATCATCAATTGGGGTGGAACGGTCACCCGAATTGTCATGTAAATTATTGCTTGGATCATTCCTCCCTCCTTGAAAATCAATAGTCCCCATTGCATCAATGTTCCCAATCAAGTGTGGTAGTTGTTTCTTGATTTGATTCTCTGTGAGCCACTCACCTTGATGGCTAAGCTGGCCCCTTTTGACCACTCGATAAAGCAGAATAAAGCATCCTCTTGTTGTCTTCATCCAGGTATCCACAATCTGATCCTCTTCCATTGGAGAAAAACTATGTGGATCAATCTCATCAATGTCTAGTTTTTATACTACAATTAAAGTGTCCAAGAGAGGTGGGTGATATGGTTTGAAGAGCTCCACATTGAATATTAGATGCAGACCAAGGTAGGCTGGTAGGTTCAACTCAAAAGCATTTTCTCCAACTCTTTTGGTGATGGTGTATGGACCATATCGTAGAGGTTGAATCTTTTTATGTGGGCTTGTAAGTCATTCCTTCTAAATCCACAACTAAACCTTGTCACCCATAGCAAAATGGTGTGCAATCCTATGTTTGTCATGGCATTGCTTATATTTATGATTCATCTTCTCCAAGATGTCATGAACTTGTTGTTGAATGTGTTCCATTTGTTCAATAAACTTTGTTGCTTTTGCTGCCTCAGATATTCCATGAGGTGTGTATTCCATGGTGGAAAATGGAACAACTATATCAATTGGTGCCATGGGTTGGAACCCAAAACATACTTGGAATGGACTCTGCTTGGTCAAGCTCTACAGCACCCAATTGTATCCATGTTGTATGAAATGAAGTCCCTCATCCCATGTATGTGGATGTTTAGAGTGATACATCTAAATCATGTGAACAATAAAGTGGTTTACCACCTCTATTTGACCATCAGTCTATGGATGGAAGGCTATGGACTTCATCAGCTTAGTATCCATCATCTTCCATAGAGTGGAATAGAAGATGCTAAGGAACCTGCTATCTCGATCTAAGACAATGTACTTGGGGAGACCAAAATGGAGCCATACATGACTAAAATATAGTTGAGCAATTTCCTTAGTAGATATATTTTTCTTAAAAGCAATCATGATAGCCATTTTTGAAAAATGATAAACTACCACAAAAATATAGTCCTTACCATGTTTTAAAGTGGGCAAACCTGAGAGAAAATCCATTGAAATGGATTCCCAAGGCCTGGTTGGTTCTGGCAATGACATGTACAATCCTTGCTTCTTATTTTTTGGCTTGGCTATTGCACATGGGGTACAAGATTTTAGATATCTTTCCACATCCTTTTGCATATGGGGCTAGTAGAAGTGTTTTTAAAGAATTGCCAATGTCTTTTCAATACCAAAGTGTCCAGCTATCCTACTAAAGTTTGCTTCCCATATCATCTTTTGTTGCTCTACAACTAGAACACAGATGTGCCCCATATGAAAAAGGACATTATCTTGAAAATAGAAATCAAAAACATGTTTACCTTTCTAAACTGCTTGATATGTATCAGCAAAGGTAGGATCTACTTCATACAAAGCACCCCAAGTGGTAGTCTCATGTCCACACAGGTCCAAAATTATTTTGAGTGTAGTAATTGGTGGGCAGCTCAAATAGTCTGTAGTTGTATTTAAGCTCCCTTTTTTATGTTTGATTATCAGGTGGAATTGCTGAATATATGTGGCCCACCTTTGATGCCTCTCATTTCAAAGTTTGCTTTGCATCTGGATGAATTCCAATAGTCTGTGGTCAGTGTGGACGATCATTTCTTTCCCCAAGATGTAGTGTTTCCATTATTTGTTGGCTTACACAATGTCATAGAGCTCCTTATCATATGTTGGACATTTCCTAACTATATCAATGAAAGTTTCACTATGATATGCAATAGGATGGCCATGTTGCATGATGTCAGCTCCATGGCATATTTAGATGCATATGTCATCAACTCAAAAGGTTGATGCAAATCTGGCAAGGCAAGAATAGGGGCTGAGCAAAGTCTATTCTTCAAATTCTCAAATGCCCTTTGTTTTATTTCACCCCACTAAAATGTATCTTTAGCTCCTCCTTTAGTCACTTGGGTTAGTGACCAAGAAACATGTGAAAATCTAAGAACAAACCTACGGTAGAAATTTGCAAGACCCAAAAAGTTGCAAAGCTCTGTGAGGGTTCTTGGTGTGGGCCATTCTCAAATAACCTAAATCTTTTCTAGATCAACATGGACCCCTTCCTCATTCACAATGTACTTGAGGTACTGAATTGTTGTCATCCTAAATGTGCATTTATCAAGATTTGCATACAACTTATGCTCCTAAAGAGTTTGAAGCACCTTACGAACATGTTGCAAATGTTCTTCCCATGTTCTGGTATAGATGAGTATGTCATTTAAGTAGATAACCACAAATGAGTTAGTGAAGGGTCATAGGATGTCATCCATCATCCTCATGAAGGTTGCAGGTGTGTTAGTTAAGCCAAAAGGCATAGCCAACCATTCAAAGAGCCCCTCCTTAAATTTGAATGCAGTCTTCTAGACATCAGTGGGATTGATGTGAATTTGGTGATAACCAAATTTGAGATCAATTTTGGTGAAGAAATTTGCACCACGGAGCTGGTCCAGTAGGTCATCAATCCTAGGGAGAGGATAACGATTCTTCATAGAGATTTTATTCAGGGCTTGATAGTCAATGCAAAGCCTCCATGTTCAATCTTTTTTTGGTGCCAAGATAATTGGACTACCACAAGGTGAAGAGCTTGGCCTGATGTGACCCTTTTGGATCAATTCTTGAATCTATCTTTTTATCTCATCATTCTCCAAAATTGATCTATGATATACAAGACTATTAGGCAAAGGTGATCCTAGGATCAAATCGATAGAATGTTTTACTTGGTAATGCAGTGGAACTCTTGTGGGTGACTTGAATAAGTCATCATATTCTCCTGTGATTCATCATATCTACTTATATTGTTGTGTTGATTATGTAGTCAAGATTGTAACATCAACCTTCTTGGATTTCTATGGCTTGACCACCATGAGAACAAATTACTTTGTTCTCTCCACCAATCTCTTACATTGCTTAGCACTGATCAGGGAGATAGATGTGGGAGGTGGTACCTCTGGTACCCTATAGCACCATGTTCCAAGATTGAGGGTGATCCTTTGGGTTCATGATTCATAGATGCCATGTCGTTCATACATGAATGGCTGACCAAGGAGTACATCACAAACATCTAGATTGACCACATCATACAAGACTTCATCTTGGAATGGTTTTATGGCATATGAAAGAAGACACTGATGGGTGACATGGAGGTCTCTCCCTAGGCTCAACCATCCAATACTATAGGGATTTGGATGAGGCTTCATGGATAGATTTAGACTTTTCACAACTTTAGTAGAGAATAAATTATTTTGACTCCCACTATCAAGAATGAAATGTAGAGGCCTACCTTTTACCCATAATTTGGAGTGGAACAATCTTTCCTTGTCATCTGGTCTTTCCTCATGGGTTTATGATGAAGTGACAATAGTTTTAGGTTCAACATCTATAATTTCTTCTTCATCCTCTTTGACTATGGGTTTTGTATAAGGCAGAGTAGTAGATGTCCAGTATTGTGACTCAAAAAGCAATGACTTGATGGCTCGACATTCTTCTTTGGAGTGAGTTCCAGTTTTGTGGTAATCACACCATTTTATAGCCTTCCCTTTTTGTGATTTATTATCTTGAAACTCCTTTTGCTTCCAATTGTGGCCTCATGTTTGACCTTCCTTGTCAATTTTTCATTTTGAGGGTTGAGTCTTCATATTCTTTCTGCAATGCTTCTATTTAATCTTCACTACAAATTTGTATGCCTCACCGAGGGTTTCCAAATTGAAGAGTTCTATTTCCCCCTATATGTACCATTGTAGTCCACCATGATATTTGAGAGTCTTATGTTTCTCACTTTCTTGAATACCCAATCTTGCAGACAAAAAATGAAAAGTGTCTATGTAATCTTGAACAGATTGGTCCTTACCTTGGAAAGTTGTTGCCACTATATGTACAAATCATCATATGCTCCGATGGGATGGTATTCTTCTTTCACCACTTCCAAAAAATCATCTCAGGTAGGTTCCACCTCAAGGCCATTTTCATCTATACTGAACCTCTTTTTGTACACTTCCCATCAGTTTTTCATAAGCAATGTTGATTTCAAAAGAGCAAAAGTAATCTTTTCTCCATCGGTGAATTTATTTATAGAGAAGTACGAAGATAGTTGATCCAACCAATTTTCTACTGCATCAGCATTGATTTTGCCTTCAAATGTAGGAATATCAAAATTTACCTGGACCTTAAAGGGTGTTGGGGCACTAAAAGGATGTTCCTTGGATGAGGAGCCAAGAAGTGGAGCCATAGAGCTAGGATTTCCCATCAAAAGTGTTTAAATAATTTGGGAAAATTGTTGTAGCATATGTTCTTATTGCCATTAGAGGGATTCATTCACCATTTATTTGAAAGGATCAGATGTCTCAGTGCCATCCACCATTTAAAGTTGTTTGGAGTGAATAGGTCAAAAATTTGGAAGCTCTATTGTTTCCCACCCAAGCTTCTTGTAGCCTAACCTCATCCTCGGGATCATACACTCTCAAGACAAACCGCTCTAATACCACTGATCTAAAACTTAGAAGTTCTAGTTGATAAATATCTCAATAGCATATAAATAACATAGTAACAATGAATTCTCTAAGAAGAGATGTAGTATTACTCAAGATCGCAATACAAATATATGCTTATCTCTAGGAAAAGATGTCTATCTTCACATTTCAAGTTACCTCTTCATTTATACACATTTTGAAAGCATGGGGAGGATGTGGAATGTCACCAATATTGAGGGAGATTAAGTGGTTCAACTTCCAAGATTTAAAACAACACAGAATTCAAGGAGTTACTATTTTTAAAAACTTACGATTTTTAGACTACACTATTAAAATTGAAATTTGAGGCACTTCCATTGGGTTTTTGGGCATAAAAATTCATCAAGCAGATCTTCATGACATTTCATGACATTCTCCTCATTCTTATACTTCCAACAGTTCAAATGGTGAGTCAATTAGAGCTACGGTGCAAAAGTTATGGCTCCCAAAAGTTTCGTCATCAATTGGGGTGGAACGGTCACCCGAATTGTCACGTAAATTATTGCCTGGATCATTCCTCCCTCCTTGAAAAGCAATGGTCCCCATTGCGTCAATGTTTCCCATCAAGTGTGGTAGTTGTTTCTTGATTTGATTCTCTGTGAGCCACTCACCTTGATGGCTAAGCTGGCCCCTTTTGACCACTCGATAAAGCAGAATAGAGCATCCTCTTGTTGTCTTCATCTACTTATCCACAATCTGATCCTCTTCCATTGGAGAAAAACTATGTGGATCAATCTCATCAATGTCTAGTTTTTATGCTATAACTAAAGTGTCTAAGAGAGGTGGGTGATATGGTCTGAGGAGCTCCACATTGAATATTAGATGCAGACCAAGGTAGGCTGGTAGGTTCAACTCAAAAGCATTTTCTACAACTCTTTTGGTGATGGTGTTTGGACCATATCACAGAGGCCAAATATTTCTATGTGGGATTGCAAGTCATTCCTTCTAAAGCCACAACTAAACCTTGTCACCCATAGCAAAATGGTGTGCAATCCTATGTTTTTCATGGCGTTGCTTATATTTTTGATTCATCATCTCCAGAATGTCATGAACTTGTTGTTAGATGTGTTCCATTTGTTCAATAAACTTTTTTGCTTTTGATGGTGGAAAATGGAACAACTATTTCAATTAGTGCCATGGGTTGGAACCCAAAACATACTTAGAATGGACTCTGCTTGGTTGAGCTCTACAGCACCCAATTGTATCCATGTTGTATGAAATGACGTCCCTCATCCCATGTATGTGGATGTTTAGAGTGATACATCCAAATCATATGAATAATCAAGTGGTTTACCACCTCTGTTTGACCATCAGTCTATGGATGGAAGGTTGTTGACTTCATCAGCTTAATATCCATCATCTTCCATAGAGTGGACTAGAAGATGCTCAGGTACTTGTTATCTTGATCTAAGACAATGGTATTGGGGAGACCAAAATGGAGCCATACATGACTAAAATATAGTTGAGCAGTTTCCTCAGTAGATATATTTTTCTTACAAGTAATCATGATAACCATTTTTGAAAAATGATAAACTACCACAAAAATATAGTCCTTACCATGTTTTGAAGTGGGCAAACCTGAGAGAAAATCCATTGAAATAGATTCCCAAGGCCTGGTTGGTTCTGGCAATGGCGTGTATAATCCTTGCTTCTTATTTGTTGGCTTGGCTATTGCACATGGGGTGCAAGATTTGAGATATCTTTCCACATCCTTTTACATATGGGGCAAGTAGAAGTGTTTTTAAAGAACTAACAATGTCTTTTCAATACCAAAGTGTCCAGCTATCCTATTGAAGTGTGCTTCCCATATCATCTTTTATTGCTCTGCAACTAGAACATAGATGTGCCCCATATGACAAAGGACATTATCTTGCAAATAGAAATCAGAAACATGTTTTCCTTTTTGAACTACTTGATATGTATCAGCAAAGGTAGGATCTGATTCATAGAAAGCACCCTAAGTGGCAGTCTCATGTCCACACAGGTCCAGAACTATTTTGAGTGTAGTAATTTGTGGGTGGCTCAAAAAGTCTGTAGCTGTATTTGAGCTCCCCTTTTTGTGTTTGATTATCAGGTGGAATTGCTGAAGATATGTGGCCCACCTTTGATGCCTCTCATTTTAGAGTTTGCTTTACATCTGGATGAATTCCAACAGTCTGTGGTCAGTGTGGATGATCATTTCTTTCCCCAAGATGTAGTGTTTCCATTGTTTGTAGGCTTGCACAATAACATAGAGCTCCTTATCATATGTTGGATATTTCCTAACTTTATCAATGAAAGTTTCACTATGATATGCAATAGGATGGCCATGTTGCATGATGTCAGCTCCATGGCATATTTATATGCATCTATCATCAACTCAAAAGGTTGATGCAAATTTGGCAAGGAAAGAATAGGGGCTAAGCAGAGTCTATTCTTCAAATTCTCAAATGCCCTTTGTTGTATTTCACCCCACTAAAATGTAGTTTTAGCTCCTCCTTTAGTCACTTGGGTTAGTGACCAAGAAACATGTGAAAATCTAAGAACAAACCTACGATAGAAATTTGCAAGACCCAAAAAGCTGTAAAGCTCTGTGAGGGTCCTTGGTGTGGGCCATTCTCAAATAACCTAAATCTTTTCTAGATCAACATGAACCCCTTCCTCATTCACAATGTACTTGAGGTACTTAATTGTTGTCATCCTAAATGTGCATTTATCAAGATTTGCATACAACTTGTGCTCCCAAAGAGTTTGAAGCACCTTACGAACATGTTGCAAATATTCTTCCCATGTTCTACTATAGATGAGTATGTCATCTAAGTAGGCAACCACAAATGAGTTAGTGAAGGGTTGTAGGATGTCATCCATCATCCTCATGAAGGTTGCAGGTGCGTTAGTTAAGCCAAAGGCATAACCAACCATTCAAAGAGCCCCTCCTTGAATTTGAATGCAGTCTTCTAGACATCAGTGGGATTGATGGGAATTTCGTGATAACCAAATTTGAGATCAATTTTGGTGAAGAACTTTGCACCACAGAGCTGGTCCAATAGGTCATCAATCCTAGGGAGAGGATAGCGATTCTTCATAGAGATTTTATTTAGGGCTTGATAGTCAATGCAAAGCCTCCATGTTCCATCTTTCTTTGATGCCAAGATAATTGGGCTAACACAAGGTGAAGAGCTTGGCCTGATGTGACCCTTTTGGATCAATTCTTGAATCTATCTTTTTATCTCATCATTCTCTAAAATTGATCTGTGATACACAAGACTATTAGGCAAAGGTGATCCTAGGATCAAATCGATAGAATTTTTTACTTGGTAATGTAGTGGAACTCTTGTGGGTGACTTGAATAAGTCATCATATTCTCCTGTGATTCATCATATCTACTTATATTGTTGTGTTGATTGTGTAGTCAAGATTGTAACATCGGCCTTCTTGGATTTCTATGGCTTGACCACCATGAGAACAAATTACTTTGTTCTCTCCACCAATCTCTTACATTACTTAGAACTGATCAGGGAGATAGATGTGGGAGGTGGTACCTTTGGTACCCTATAGCACCATGTTCCAAGAGTGAGGGTGATCCTTTGGGTTCATGATTCATAGATGCCATGTCACTCATACATGAATGGCTAACCAAGGAGTACATCATAAACATCTAGATTGACCACATCATACAAGACTTCATCTTGGAATGGTTTTATTGCATATGAAAGAAGACACTGATGGGTGACATGGAGTCTCTCTCCCTGGGCTCAACCATCTAATACTGTAGGGCTTTGGATGAGGTTTCATGGATAGATTTAGTATTTTCACAACTTTAGCAGAGATTAAATTCTTTTGACTCTCACTATCAAGAATGAAATTTAGAGGCTTACCTTTTACCCATAATTTGGAGTGGAACAATCTTTCCTTGTCATCTGGTCTTTCCTCACAAGTCTGTGATGAAGTGACAATGGTGTCAGGCTCAACATCTATAATTTCTTCTTCATCCTCTTTGACTATGGGTTGTGTATAAGGTAGAGTAGTATATGTCGAGTATTATGACTCATAAAGCAATGACTTGATGGCTCGACATTCTTCTTTGGAGTGAGTTCCAATTTTGTGGTAATCACACCATTTTCCAGCCTTCCCTTTTTGTGATTTCTTATCTTGAAACTCCTTTTGCTTCTAGTTTTGGTCTCATGTTTGACCTTCCTTGTCACTTTTCCATTTTGAGGGTTGAGTCTTTGTATTCTTTCTACCATGCTTCTGTTTAATCTTCACTACAAATTTGTATGCCTCAATAAGGGTTTCCAAATTGAAGAGTTCCATTTCCCCCTATATGTACCATTGTAGTCCACCATGATATTTGAGAGTCTTATGTTTCTCACTTTCTTGAATACCCAATCTTGCAGACAAAAAATGAAAAGTGTCTATGTAATCTTGAATAGATTGGTCCTTACCTTGGAAAGTTGTTGCCATTATATGTATAAATCATCATATGCTCTGATGGGATAGTATTCTTCTTTCACCACTTCCAAATAATCATCTCAGGTAGGTTCCACCTCAAGGCCATTTTCATCTGTATTGAACCTCTTTTTTTACACTTCCCACCAATTTTTCATAGGCAATGTTGATTTCAAAAGAGCAAAAGTAATCTTTTCTCCATTGGTGAATTTATTTATAGAGAAGTAGGAAGACAATTGATCCAACCAATTTTCTACTGCATCAACATTGATTTTGCCTTCAAATGTAGGAATATCAAAATTTACCTAGACCTTGAAGTGTGTTGGGGCACTAAAAGGATGTTCCTTGGATGAGGAGCCAGGAAGTGGAGCCGTAGAGCCAAGATTTCCCATCAAAAGTGTTTAAAGAATTTGGGAAAATTATTATAGCATATGTGTTTATTGCCATTGGAGGGCTTCATTCACCATTTATTTGAAAGGATCAGATGTCTCGGTGTCATCTACCATTTGAAGTCATTTGGAGTGAATAGGTGGAAAATTTGGAAGCTTTGTTGTTTCCCACCCAAGCTTCTTGTAGCCTGACCTCATCCTCGAGATCATACACTCTCAAGACAAACCGCTCTAATACCACTAATCTAAAACTTAGAATTTCTAGTTGATAAATATCTCAATAGCATAAAAATAACATAGTAACAATGAATTCTCTGAGAAGAGATGTAGTATTACTCAAGATCGCAATACAAATATATGCTTATCTCTGGGAAAAGATGTTTGTCTTCACATTTCAAGTTACCTCTTCATTTATACACATTTTGAAATCATGGGGAGGATTTGGAAGGTCACCAATCTCAAGGGAGATTAAGTGGTTTGACTTCCAAGATTTAAAACAATACAAAATTTGAGGAATTACTATATTTAGAAACTTACTATTTTTAGACTACACTATTAAAATTGAAATTTGAGGCACTTCCATTGGGTTTTCGGGCATAAAAATTCATCAAGTAGAGCTCCATGAAATTCTCCTTATTCTTATATTTCCAATGGTTCAAACGATGAGTCAATTGGAGCTACGGTGCAAAAGTTATGGCTCCTAGAAGTTTCATCATCAATTGGGGTGGAACTGTCACACGAATTGTCGCCTAAATTGTTGCCTGGATCAATTTTGGTCAATATTTTTTTAAAATATTCTACCTACCCATTCACTTGTGGATAGTATGGTGATGAGAAGATTAATTTGATTCTAAATTGTATCACAAAGACTTTAGATAGTCTTGTTTTTTTAAAAATTTGTCATTATCTATTATAGTTTTATGTGGGATACCAAAACGATAAATGATGTGATGGTTGATAAATTCAAAAAAATTGTTAGCCTTAGTGGAGATGAGAGGAATAGCATTGACCCACTTGGTGAAGTATTTAGTGGTAGTAATGATAGAATGATGATGGAGGGATGAATGAGGTTTAATCTCCCCAATTAAATCTAAGCCCCATTGGGAAAAGGGACAAAAGTCTTTGGTGACTTGTAATGCATGACTCAAAATGTGAAGGAGGTTAGCATGTTGTTGACATTTTATGCAATGTTGAATGTAATTAGCATGGTCTTGATGGAGTGTTGGCTAATATTAACTGAGTCAAAGGATACACTTGGAAACTACATGACCATTGAAATGTCCACCACAAATCATGTCATGAACTTCCTTAATAGCAAAGGAAGTCTCAGTACTAGTGAGACATCTAAGGAGGAGACCATCAAAACCTTGCTTATATAGAAGTCCCCCTAGCATAGTGTAATGAGTAGCATATTTTATGAAGGCATGTCTCCCATTATTGGAGAGATCAGAAGGGGTAATAGCAAATGAAAGATGATTCATGAGTTTCTTGTACCATAAGTCATGTGGGTTGGATGTTACATTTATAATGAAGATGATGTTAGTTGATGCATAGGAGGGTAATGTTAAGTGATGTACAGTGACATAGATTCTCAAGGAAGAGGATAAAGAGGGTATGTGTGAATCAGGTGAAGCCATTGTGCTAGTAAACCTTTTTGTAGATTGAAAAATAATTTGTAAGAGATAAGAGTCAAATGATCCCAATAATGTATCTACATGATGTTTATACCACTAAAATTTTTTGATTTTTCATAAGTAAGAACCATTAACCTAGTTAACCACTAGCTGAGAATCATCAAAAATGGTTATGGATTTGATACCCAAGAAGAGATCCATTTGAAGCCCTAAGATCAAAGCCTCATATTCAACCATATTGTTAGTACATTCAAAATATAGTTTAAATGACAAAGGCATAGGCTTGTCATCTATAGGAATAATAATGACCCCTGCACCCCGACCATATTTAAATTTATACCTATTGAAGAACATCATCATTTGATAGGAGATGTCATTGGTAGAGAGAATTATGATGGATTCATCAGAGAATTCAAGATTTTAAAGTTGGTTTTTAGGTAAAGGGATGGTAGATAACTAGCCAAGGACCATTTGCCCCTTGATAAACTTTTGTTTAATAAACTCTAAGTCAAATTCAGTAAGGATCATGAGCCATCTAGCTACATATTGATTGTGATATGGCTTAGAATGCATGTATTTAAGGGGATTAGTATGGGTGACCATGTAGGTTTTGTGATTTAGGAGATAATGGCAAAGCTTGGAGGCTAAAAAGACCAACTTGAGACAAAGCTTTTGGGTATGGGTATATCGAGTCTCATAATCAATAAGTGTGTGGCTTATGTAGTAAACCTCTTATTCTCAATGGTGATTATCTTAGTGTGTAATCATAGCACTCATAAAATGGCATATTACAAAGATGTAAAGGTAGACAGGATAATTTTCCTTAGGTGGAATAAGAACTAGTAGGGAAAAGATATATTGTTTGAGTGCATCAAAAGCTTCCTAGAAATCTATATTCTAATGGAAGGAGACATATTTTTTTAGGAGATAGTGAAAGGGTTGGCAGTGATCTGACAACTAGGAGATGAAGCAGTGGATTGACTAAATTTCTCCTTGCAGGCTACATAGTTATTTGATATTAGTAGGTGGAAGCTCTCCATTATTTCTCTAAAATTAGCAGGGTCGACTTCAATACCATGGAGAGAAATGATAAATCCTAAGATCTTATCAAAAAGGACACTAAGACACATTTCTTTGGGTTTAGTTGAACATTATATTAGAGAAGATGACTAAATATGATTTTGAGAATGGTCAAGTGATCTTGGTGAATTTTAGACTTCTTAAGTAAGTCATCCATGTAATCTTCCATAATTTTGTGTGGGAGATCATGGAAGATGTAAGTCATAAACATTGGTAGGTGGTACCCACATTATTTAGACAAAAATTCATGAATCCATAATAGAAATTCCCCCATGGGGTAATGAAGATTATCTTGTGTTGATCCTCAGGAGCAACTAGGATTTGATTATATTTAGATAACCTATCTATAAGTGATAACAACTCATGGCTGGCTATTAGATTAATAAGTTAGTTGATACTTGGTAATGGGAATTCATATTTTGGATAAGCAAGGTTTAAGTCATGATAGTTAGTGCAAATGTGGATTCCCCTAATTTCTTTTGTGATAGGAATAATATTGGAAATCCATTTTGGGTAGTTGATGGGTTGGATAAAGTTAATAGAAAGGAGGCATTGGAGCTATCTTTGACAAGGAGAGCAATATGAGGATGCATCTTACAAAGATTCTACTTAATAGGTTTAACATCTTAATTTGTGACAATGTTATGGGTGATGATAGAGGGTTCAATACTAGGAATTTCATTATAAGACCAACTGAATGCTTTTCTATGGTTATTAAGAAATGTGGCATAATCAGCTTGCTCAGAGGCATCGAAAGTTTGGCCAATCTTGAGGATGCAAGTGTCATTATGAGAGGGTAAATTGATGTCAATGGTTGATTCATTTAACATAACTTGTGTTTTAGATGGGAGTGATCATTAGTTATAGGAATCATCTACACCCATGTATGTGAGAACAACATCATCATCTTGAGACTAGACAGTGTTAATAGTGGGAGAGTCTTCATCAATTATTTCAAGATGAATGAGAGGAAGCGACCTTGTTTCCTTAACTTGGTGATAGATGAGAGGCCCCAAATGGATGTCATTTATTGAAAAAAAACTAGGAGGTATAGATACATCTGATTCAATAGGTGATGGTGGAGAAGAAGGTGGAGAAGGAGAGATTGGCTCTTTAATAAGTGGTACATGGGAAGTTTTGGTGAGTTTAATTGGTTCGTCATAACCCACTCCATGCCTCTTTTTGGCATTTTCAATGGTTTGGCTAGTTGGATATTCATAAGGCATATGTACACCCTTCTCATAATGACCCAAACCAAATCCTTTCCAAGCACACCTATAAAGATAGGTGTGAGTGAATCTAGGCTTGCTCAAGAAAGAGAAGTCACAAGTAAATAGTTGTGGTGAAGAAGATGGATTGTCGATAGTGGGAGCCTAATCAATTACCCCATATGTGAAATTAGTTCAAAGGTTAGGTGGACCATAAGGGATGACCATCCCAATACAAGGATCATAAGTTATGTGCATATGAATATTTCCATACTCTTTTGGAGTATAGAACTTGTTGAGCATCAACAAATGATATTCTTCGAGTGACAAATGTTTAAAAGTTTCCTCCATGGGATCTTTGTCAAGAATTTGTGTTGCCAGTATCTGTGTAACCGAGGTAGTGGAACTTGTGGAAGATTCAGAAGTATCATGTGGAGAAGATGATGTCTTTAATGGAATGAGAACATCATTAGGACTATAAGTCATGTTTCATGTTTTAAATGGAGGTGGGTTAGTAGGTATAACATGAACTTACCCATCATGATCAAACTTGACACAACATTGCAAAGTTGAGGATACACATGCCATAACACATATCCAAGGTCATCCAAGTAGGATGTTATATTCTAACTCTCCTTATACAACATAGAAAAGCTTAGGAATTATACAGGGACCTACATGGATATGTAAGATAATAGTGCCCATTGTAGTAGCTATGGTATCATTAAAAGAGTAGAGTATCTTATCAGTTTGAGATATGTAATTATTATGAAAAGTGATCTATTTGTATGCATGGGTGGAAATAATATTAATACTAGCTTCCTCATCAATCATGACTCTCTTGACGTGAGTTTGATCAATATATGTGGTAATAAAAAGGTAAAAATCTTCATCTTCAAGGTGTTGTAGTGGAATTTCTAAATTACTAAAGG
This sequence comes from Torreya grandis, assembly GCA_037957365.1. Taxonomy (NCBI): domain Eukaryota; kingdom Viridiplantae; phylum Streptophyta; class Pinopsida; order Cupressales; family Taxaceae; genus Torreya; species Torreya grandis. The sequence goes on along the minus strand of JARHVA010000105.1, from coordinate 7,342,151 downwards.
AAATCAGAGAGATGGAATTAAGAGAGCTAGCCAAAGCAATAAGAGGTTGGGGATCATCAGGTTGCACTTTAACCACTTTCAAGGCACTAATCAAAGCTTGATAATGTTGGGGTGAGTTTTAGATTAACTCATATAAGCACATTTTCATAGGAGTTTGGTGAAGTTGTTTCACCATCAAGATTTGAATAACATCCAAAGATGTTAGTTTTGAGACACCCAAAATGGAAATCTTGGGATTTAGAGGAGTGTCTTTAGAAAAGTGATGATCCTAAGGAGCAAAGAATTTTTCCTTACCTTTATCCTTTTGGTTTTGTGATTGCATGGCCACATTAACTATGTTGATATAAAATATAGGTGAGGGAAGTGGCAAAGGGGGTACAACATCTTTGGGTTTGAATTTAGGTGGAATAGTAAGAGGCATTATGGATGCCAAAGGTGGAATGATAAGAAGGTTAATGGGAGTATTAAAGAAGAGTGTATCAACATCAAAGTGTTGCCAATGACTATTTTGAGGGATTTACAACTCTAAGTATCATGTCTAAGTGAATAATGATATAAACACACTTGTGTATCATTAAACCAAGATGGCTTCATTCCAAGAGGACTATAAAGCTTAATGGGAGGAAGAGTTATTACAAAAGATTGCAACAACTAACATAGGAAAAACCTTTGAGCTCCTATGAGTGGGCTTGTACCTATTGTGGTAATAGGAATGGACACCTTATTTTGTTTAGGAGTCACAAGGGTGGTTTTGTGTGGTGCCTTTTTTGGTGGTAGTGGAGTTACATGTTTTATTGACACTTTCTTAGTATTAGGTATCATGGTGTCAAATGTGAAAGGCATACCAGGTGGAAAAGGTAGTAGTGGAGGTAACTTAGAATTTTATTTCACTTGGATCAATGATACTTCAACTAAAGTAGAGAGGTGAGGTCCTAAAATTTATGGTAAATTTGAGGGTTGAAGAGGGAATAATCAATGAGATCTAGGAAGCTTAACATTTTTTTGTAGTTTAGGCTGAAAAACACTAACTTGTGGTTGGAGAGTTAGATATAATTTCACTTGTGGATGAATTATATTAGAGATGGGGTGCATGCCTAAAGGCCTGATCTACTTTAATATGGAAAATGCCTATGAGGGTGAAGGTTCTGACATAGATGGATGAATTTTTGGTGATTTTAGTGAAGAATCTATAGCTTTATCAAAGACCTTTAGGTAAAGGGTAGTGAGAGGGTTGGTGGTAAAGGTTGACACTCATTATATTAGATGAAGAGTTTTAATTTGGTCCCAAAATGCCACATGATCTAGCTTTGTGGAGTCAAAAAATTCTAGACTTTTTAGCAACTATGAGAAGGGTTTAGATGAAGTTGACATAGACCTTACGGTTGTGTCTTTAGAAGGCTAAGGTGTTGGAAAAATAGGGAAATTGTTTGGCTCTACTACTTCAGGCTAAAGAGGAGAAAGAACTACAATAAGATATTCTTCGACAAAGATAAGAAAAGAAGTATGGTCTTTTATGGGTAGAGGAGTGGTAGGCGAAGAGGGTTCCTTAATAGGGTAGAGCATAGGTATTATTTCTCCCTCAACATGTGGGTAAGGAATTGGTAAAGTATGATCCAATAAAGGTAAAATAAGTGGTAAAAGTGGTAAAATTGGAATAGGCACAATAGATCTCTCATCCAATGTTGGAGTAGCTAACACTGACTCTTTGAGGTGTAAAGGTGGAGTGAATGGGGTATTACTCTCTATCTATGGAGGAGAGGCAAGCGAAGAGGGTTCCTTAAGAGGATATAACATAGGAATGATGTTCCCCTCAACATGTGGTTACAGAATGAGTAAGGCATGGTCTCCAAGTGGTAAAAGGATAGGTAATATTGGTGCAAAAAGAACTAGAAATATAGGCTCCTCTAGTGGAAAAAGGAGTGGTAAAGGAGGTTCTTCCTCATGTGGGAGTGGAATGGGTGAAATAAGCTCTTATACCTAGGGAGGAAGAATGGGCAAAATAGATGACATTGACTATAGGAAAAAATTCAATATAATGAGTACCTCCTATTTTGGGAGAGGTTGAACTAGAGGTAAAGGAAAGACCATATTAATCATATGGATATTACGATCATATGAGTTAGTCATGGTCTAAAAAATATTCTGATTGGGTGAATGGCTAAGAAAAGTATGTTTGAACACATCCAAGGAACATTAGGATTATCTAAGATGAGCTCACCCCTATCAAGCATATCTTGAACAATGTTCTTGAATGTCTTATAGTTATCATAATTGTGGCCTTTAACTCGATGGTAGCTGTAAAAATCATCCTCCTTGTACCAAGTTGGAATAGGATGGGAGGGGTCAAACTATATAGGAGGTATGATTTAAGGAAGGGTTATGACACATTGTTGCAATATTTTTTCCAAAATAGATGTATATGACTCCCCAATGGGAGTGTATTGCCTTTGTTCATACCATTTTTGGAATTGCTTGGTTAGATTTTATGAAGTTGAGGAATTAGATTGGTTTGTGGTTATGGAAGAAGCTGATTTAATGACCACCATGTTGGTAAATCCTTTAGGTTTTTGGTTATAAGGAGAATGTTTAGAAGAAGAGAAGTCATTTGATTTAGAATTGGCATTCTTACTATGCAACTTGACTCTACCTTCATCTATAGCCCGAATCTTGAGCTTTTATGCCATTGTAAAGGCCTCATCAAATGTACAAAAAAATTGTACTTAGAGTGTGGATGAAATGTGTTTAGCACATGCCTTTGAGAAGGTCTCAATAATATCAGGTTGGGGTAAGGAGGAGAGTTTATTGATCAAGCCTCTCTAATGAGAGACAAAATTTGTGATAGACTCATCAACAAATTGTCTAATAGAATAAAGGTCTGTAATAGAAACCTTTTTAAAAATGTTAATAGAGAAATGGTCTAGGAATATTTGTGTGAGTTGATTAAATGAGAAAATGGGGTGTTGATTTATAGAGCTATACCAATCCAAGAAAACACCCAAAAGAGACATAGGGAAAGTGCAAAGTAATAATGCATCATCATGCCCTATTAAATAACAAGCATGTCTAAATGATCACAAATGCTATTATGGGTCCTCTTTACTCTATAAATGAGTAAATTTGGGGAGTTCCCATTAGCTTGAATAAGGGTGAATAGGTATAGAAGAATGGATGGGTTCATTACATATATGATCATAAGATACACATTCTTTGAACCAGAAATGAATGTCTCTAGATTAGACATCTTATCTATCAACATCTCAATGAGGTTTGGAGGTGGATTAGTTTAGGAGATACCTCCTTAGTTATAGGGAACTTGATAAGAAGCAAAGGGATCATATGACATATCTTTATGAGGTTGTGTTGGTGTAACATAAGGATAATGAGTTATAGGCTAGGGGAAGAAAGAAAAGGGGCTTGTCCCATTGGGTTAGAGACTATGCTTTGGTTGGATGTTGTTATTATAGGTTGGGTTATTGACATGGTTAGACTAGATGAAGGGTGAGTCATAACTTAGGTAATTATAGGTGTGAGAGTAGATGTAATAGGCACCACTAAATTTTGAAATAGGGTATGACTTGACTAAACTGCTTATGGTTATGAAAGTAGGGAAGTCACACTAGGGTTTAGGTGAGAATGGGTAGTTGGTGATGATAAACTTTAGACATTATTTATGTTTGAATTACTTGTCAAGGTGGTGGTGTGAGTGACTATAGGGAAAATAGTGGAGATAACTAAAACTAATGTTGTCTCCATTAGAGAGGTTGGCATACCATAGATTGGGTCACCCAAAGAATTGTAGGCTTGACTCATGGCAAGGTAATGCTGAAGGGTTACCACATTGAGATTAATAAATTTAGAAAAATATTGATCTCCTTCAAGCATAATAGGAATTTGGTCAGGGCTGAGAGTATGCTCTATATCTAAAGTATGCTCCACGATAGAGTTAGCAATAAGAGGGGAAGGTGGAAGTGGTTGTTATCTTGCATAATCGATAAGAATTTTGTCTTGAGCTCATGTCAATACCATGCAAGAAGAAGTAAGAATAGTCTTAATACTCTATATTAGTGAAAAAATAAGGAAAACTTGGTTCAAGTGTAGGTAAGTGGGTTGTTTTAGCTTGTTATTTTGAGAAAATTAAAATTACATATTCATCAGTGTTTATCACTTGATGAATGACAATAGTAAATGTCTATCAATGTTGATGGGATTAACTGATGTTGGTAGCTAAAGTATGTTGATGTCGGTGTACTTAACCAATATCAGTCACTATGATATATTAGAAGGTGGAAAATCTAATGTTTTAGAAACCCAAATTTAGAATCTAGGTAAAATAGAGGATGTAAGAGGTCTATGTAAGAAGGAAAAACACTCAGAAAACCTAATATAACAAGTTACACAAGTTGAGTATTACAAATAGTTTTTCTTTTTGAATCAATGGAAAAACATCCTTACCAACTCCAAAATACAAAAGGAAATAGAGAAGTAGAAAAAGAACATATATCCACTAATTATTAACTCCTAAAGATTAATTTTAGTTTTATGTTAGCTTATGCCTTAATCAGATAGTGAGAGGAGAATTTGGTTAGCAAAGGTGAAATCAATCTAGAGCTAGTTTTAGGTTAGTTTTAGTAGTCAAGAGGAAATCTATGTTAGACCAGGTACATGGCTTATTATATGATCTTTCTCCCCACACTTCATGGACCTGAAGCCAAGCCAGGCCACTTAGCCAAAATATACCTTTTGCCTAGAGTTTATACTCTGCCAGAGAATAGAGTGGGTTCTCCCCTTGGTGGTGAAATCAAAGTAGGATAGTTGGGTAGGGTAAGGTGAACCACCAATTGATGAAATCCTAATGGGCATTGTTTTAGGTGAGTATAAATGTTTTTTTTTTGTGAGTGTGATCTGGTTATGTAACATAGTTGCACTATAATTCATTCATAATACTTGTAATTAACTAGGTGAGCTAATATGCAACAAGTAAATAATGAAATGAAGTAAGTTTTAAACCCAAATCATGAAATGTTTAGATTAGAATGAAAATAATGATGAAATAGGAGTAGAGAATGAACTTCACTATCCTAATGTGCATGCAAGAAATAAATAAAGAAGAGAATATTTTAACTTGTAATAAAAATGATAAATTGCTTTTAGAGGTAAAGAGAAAAGAAGAGTGGCAAGGAAGAAGAAATTTTCAGTTTAATGCCCTTAAAAATAAAATAAAATATTGAATTTTTCATTTTGAGAGAGAAAAGGAGAAAGTGCAATAAATTTTCACTATAATTCACCTATATGAATGTTTAAAACAAGAAATGAACCCAAGGAAGACTCTAGGGTTCCATTGGGCATGCCATAAATGTTTCACTAAAATTTGTCTATTTCAAGTCTAAATAAAAATAGAGAAGAAAGATAGGGATAAGTGATTAGAATGAACTCAGATTGGTTTGTGCATTGTATCTAGATATTGTGAGCACTCCTCTTTAGCTGGGGAGGACTACCTATAAGTAAGAAAGCACTACCACAAAATGATTTTTATTAGATATATGAGGGGGATACTAAGCTACGCACTTGTTCTAAGAAGTGTCAAAATTCCTTAGAGATGACAGTCCACTTTTGAGAGATAAAAGAGTAATAAATAACCAAGAAAGAGGGAAAAGAGAGAGTAAAATAAAGATAATGTTACCATTATTCTTAACTTTAGTGCAATAGAGAGTAACAAAGAGTAAGTGGTATATTTAGTTTGTATTTTGGAAGTTTTTTGGGGAGGTTTTAAAAGGGTTACTAGAAATGCATAGTTGTCGATGTCAATTAGGCTGTCGAGGTTAGTAGTAAAAGTGACCAATATCAGTTAGGCTATTGAGGTTGGTGAGGAAATGTGACTGATATTAGTTATGTTGTTGATGTCGATAGGGGCAATAATTGACTAAGAATTGCAAAAGGTTTTTCTAGGTTTGGGAACTGGTTGTGCTCAGGTCTAGAAGGTTGGGGGAGAGTTGTGTGAGAGAGAGAGAGTAGTGTTTGGATGGATTTGATTAGAGTTTTGGTGTGTTGGAATAAATGGAAACAAGTGAAGAAGATTTATAACTCCTTCATAGGGGTTTGGTCAAGAATGTGTAAAGCAATGAATAATAGATATAGAGTGATTATAAAGTAACTACTTAAAGACTTATGACATAAGTGGTGTACTTATCTACAGAGGTGATTGAATGATAATTTTTGAATGGATGGATCCTATTAGGTTTTCCAAACTGATGCCTTGAATAGAGAAAACAAGTAGGTGTTGCTAGTTTTCAAGAGCTTAGTTCATGATCTGGGTTGACTTATGCAAGGTAACAGTAAGCTAAGATGTCAAAAGTTGAATTCCAAAAGCCTGTATGCAAATAAGAATGAGTTTTATTGATTTATACTAGCTTGAACATAAGTTTGGATTTTGGAATATATAACTATCATCGATAATCCCACCAATGTCAGTTGTGGGTTGACCGATGTTAGTAGTAGTAGAATAGGTAAAAGTACTATCTTTAGCCTATTTTCTATATTTTCTCATGCCAAGTTTGGTATCTATTGGAAAATGGTAGAAATAGGAGGTTAATAAGGATGTAGTTCATTAGGAATTTATTTTTGGGGTGAGAACAAGTCTTGGGTAGTTAGAATAAGGGGACTAAGTCTTGAGGTGACTCATCAGGTGATAATTAGTCCTAGGATGAGGTGGCCATGTAAGGTGGCATAAGTGGTTGTTAATTAACTTAATTAAATATTTAAAATTAATTAAATGTGTGAGGGGTAAAATCATGGGTTACGGAGGTTAATTATGATTGAAAAGGGGATTAAGGTTGGTTTTGACACAGGGAGTTACGAACACATGTGACGTAATTTTAGTGTCTATAAAGACCTTGCCAATACCAACCTATTTGAACCACATACCATTTATACCCTTACCCTAGTGAGTCAACACAACCCTTTTCCTCTTTATCACCCTTGACTTATATTCTAGGACCAACAAGAATTCATAATGCTTGTAGACGAATTTGAGAATGGTGAGGCCTTTTATGATTTTCTAGGCCTAAGAGACAAAATTCCATTGGGAAAATAAAAATAAGGGTTATCTATCAAACTAGATTTTGTAGCCTATTTTGGAGATTGAGTGAATACCTTTAGACAAAAATAAAAGATTAAAATATTGAGTTCCCAAAGTGAAAATCTCTTTAAGGCACTTTTAGACTAGGGTAAAAGTAAAGACAAAGGCTAGTCTTTTCATGAAAACCTATTTTAGGCACCATTAGATGTTGGTGTTCACCTTTCCTTGAATGTAATTTAAGAGACCACCAATAATGAACTTTCTTTCAACTCCAAGTTCAATTCAATAAAACAACATTCCTTTGATCGAATTACTCAAGAATTTTCTATAGTGTTTGTCACTTGGCCATCCCTACCATTAGGAGATTTTGATTCATCTTGTTTAGGCGAGCTAAAAGAACCAGTCTGACTAGAGGACTTTGTAGTTGTAGGCTAATTCACATCATTTTTAATAATTCTATAAGATGGATCAACTCTCCTTATAAAATATACTATGAAAGTCAACATCAGGACTTCAAATGACCTAAAATAGCTCAAATTAGGTACATCCCTCATTGAAGAAGAATATGAAGTTTTTATATCCATTCTAAGGGAATTTTTTGACATATTTACATGGGCCTATTTAAACATGCTAGTTTTGGACCCTACCCTAGTTTTACACCACCCTATTGTACATCATGATGCCAAACTTATGAAGCAAAAATTATTTAAGATACATCCTCATATTTTTGTATTAATAAAGAAAGAGTGGGGAAAACTCTTATAAGTGATATGCATCTAACTGATCCATTATTTAGAGTGGATATTAAATGTTGTACCTACTAATAATAATCCAAAAAGAATCATAATCTTCATTGATTTTAGAAATATGAACAAGTCTTGCCCTAAGGATGACTTTCCTCTATTGAACATCGACATGGTACTTGAATCCATAGTGATAAGAAATGCTTTCACTTATGGATGGATTTTCAAGATACAACTAGATCTAGATTGCACCAGAATACCAACACAAGATAATATTCACCACTCCATGGAGAACATTTTGTTAATAGGTTATGCCATTTGTTCTCAATAATGTTGGGGCCACATACCAAAGAGCCATGACCATCATATTTCATGATATGATGCATAACATTGTTGAAGACTATACTGATGACATATTGGATAAATCAAACACTCATGTCTATCATTCAACTACACTATGAAGAATATTTTAGAGCCTTCATGAATAAAATGTTAGATTCAATCTTAATAAGTATGTTTTTGATGTCACTTCAAAAAAAAAAATTAGGCTTCATCATCTCATCAAGGCATTGAATTTGATCCTTCTAAAGTACAAGCCATTACCAAGATATCATCACCTAGTAATTTGAAGTATCTCTATATTTTTTAGGGAAAGATGTATTCTATCAGATGCTTCATCTCATAATTAGCTAGCAAATTCCATCCATTTACACACCTATTGAATAAGGGTGTCACATTTCATTGGGATGAATAATGTTAGAAATCATTCCAACACCTAAAGGAATATCCTGTCAATCCACCTATTTTGATACCGCAAATGCCAAGAAATCCATTCCTACTATATCTATCTACCATAGATAAAACCCTAGGGGAACTTCTAGCTCAGCATGATCATAATGGAAAAGAGCATGCCATGTATGAACATAACTATATGCCTGTAGAAAAATCTTGTTTATCTATGGTCTTAGTAGCCTAGAATCTATGACATTACATGCTTAACAACAAGACCATAGTTATTTCCAAAATAGATGTACTTAAGTATCTACTATCCAAGATAGTTTTATAAGGTTGCATGGCTAAATGGATCATGCTTTTGAGTGAGTTTGAGATTGAGTATGTTAAACAAAAGGATACAAAGGGATAAGTAATTATAGATCAACTTGTTGAAGTTCCCATTATATATACTAAACCACTCACCTTTCAATTTCTAGATGAGTCCATCATGACCATCATTAAAACACCTCCTAAGGAGTAACACTAGAAGATTTATTTTAATGGATTATTCACATCATAGAGATCAAGGGTAGGCTTAATATTTATTATATCATAGGGATATCTTATCCCTAAATCATTCCATATAAACTTTCCTTATACTAACAACATGGCCAAATACAAAGAACTTGTTGTAGGGATTCATTAGGTAGTACAATGGAATATTTAGCATCTCAAGGTTTATGGGGATTCTCAGTTAATCATCAATCAGGTTATAAGCTACTTTTAGACCAAATATGATAAGATGGTACCATACAAGTCCATAATAGACGTTCTTAAACAATAGATTGTCAACATATAGTTTGAATACATTCTAAGGACCAATAACAAGATAGTGGATGTCATGGCTACCATCATCTCTTTGATCCACCACACTAATAAGGAAAAATAATATCAATTCCTCATTTAAAATCTTTTAGTTCCTACTCATGACCCTTCAATAGTTATAATAATCTATTATATTTCTAGTTGTATCCATATTTGGTACGTAGACCTATTTAACTACCTTCATGACCATATCAGGCCACCAGACCTATTATGTAAACAACAAAAGGCATTTACCCACCAAGCCTCATGCTATACTATACTTGGCCAACCCTTTAATTCTATAGCTTTGATGGAACTCTGATTCATTATTTAAATTTGGCAAAAGAAAAATTAACATTACAAGAAGTTCATGAAGGAGTACATGGATCCCACACTAACAGGCCATCCTATCCAAAAATATCTTACGTATAAGGTATTATTAGCCAAATATGGAGTTAGATCCAAGTAATTATGTTAAAATGTGTGATAAATGTCAAAGGCATGCCAATTTGATTCATGCCTTGGCCAAAACACTAAAATCGATGCTTACACTGTGACCATTTATAAAATAGGGACTTGATCTCATTGGGAATATTAACCCAACCTAATATGATGGCCATAAATAAATCCTTACAAACATATTTCACTAAGTGGGTTAAATATATACCCCTCACTTACGTGACTGGAAAACAAATTTCTAGGCTCATATTTAATCATCTCATCTGCTGCTATGGTATCCCATCTAACATTATATCTAATAATGATATATATTTTAAAAATAATGAATTCAAAATTCTTTGTGATGAGTACAATATCACCCAACATTTTTCCATGTCATATTACCCACAACACAATGGCTATGACAAGGCCTCCAATAAAAATATTATCAACATCCTTACAAAAATTATCAATGATGATGGATGTAATTGGCACCTCCAAATCTTCTATTCCATTTGGTCATACTGAAGTAATTACCATAATCCAAATATTCCCACTCCATATTTCATAGTCTATGGCACCAAGGCCATTTATCCCATTGAGGTCAAGTTACCTTCTCTATGTATCTCTCTAAAACACATCTTGGATGATGAAGATTACTGAGTAGTTCACCTACAAGAGCTCAAGTTACTTGATGAAAAATCAATGGCCACTATAAATAGACTTCAAGAATACCAAAATAAACTTTGTGTATAATATAATTGGTAGGTCAAACACAGAGAGTTAAATATTTGGGATATGGTTCTCAAATAAAACTAAAAGAATACCATGGTCAAAATGAAGAAGAAAGGCAACTTTAAAACCTAATGGGATATGCCCATATATAATTTTTGAAAATTATGGATCCAGAGCATACACGCTCATTATAATATATGGATATGAAGTTGATGAGAGGATGAACATAATACACCTCAAGTGTTATTTTTCTTGAGATACTTGAAGTATTGTCTATGAGGCATGTTTACATTATATCATATTATCATCTTATTTATACCATACATCGTACCATTCTACCATACCTTCATTATCAACCAACACTATTTTTACCTAACCTACCAACCCTTTCACCTTCATTCCATTCCATTTTTTATTTGATCACCTTCAGTGAGGAGATTAAAATCAATTTTTGGTAGTTGACTTAGTATTCTAGATAGAGATAGTATCTTGGACCAGTATGACAATGCTTTGGCATTTACATCCTTTATTTCCTATTTTGTTTCATTATGAGTGGTAATAATTATAATCACCTTTGGGAAAATTAGTATCCTACTATGCTACTAATTCTAACCACTTTTTTCTAAATTAGTGTCATTGACCTATGTCATTGTTTATTAATTATAACTACCTATGGGCAAATTAGGAATAACACCTTTACCTTTCATTATTGCATCACCTTTCCATTCCTAGTATCGTATTGTTCCCTTTACCTAATTATTGAAGGTGTTTCTACATATTTATATTCCTCCACTATAAGGAATAACTACAGTGACTTGATGTCTCCTCATAGGACTATGTAGGCAACACTCAATTCATGTTAAGGTTAGCTCATTCACCCCTTATCTATGCTCTCACCATATTGTGATTTGGACCATTTAGTATCTTAAAATTCTTAATCAAGTTGAGATGCTTTGAAAATTCCCAAAACCTTTTTAAAAACTCTAAAAAATACTAAAATCATCACAAAATCATGAAATATGGTTTAGAATTCAACACATGAGATATAAATCCATCAAAAATTTTGAGACCCTTCCCATCCTTCCTCTACAACATTAAACAAATTCACTTCTCATCAATTTTTCTATCCCATATCCTAGAAGAACTACATTTGTTCTAAAGTTTATATTGGATCTTACATCCATGGTGTTGAGTTATGCTCCTAGTATTGGTATTTAGGTAGTATTGTTATTATTGATGTGAAAGTCAATTTGAATGTCCTTCATGTTAAAGGTCAGGATTGATGACATTCTTGGTGAAATGGTGTGTGAATAAGGAGGTTTATTTATCTTTTTGAGAGAAAATTTGAAGGCATACTAGTATCCTTTCTAAGGATTCATGACTTTCCAAGATTATGTTCAAATACAAAGGAATACTAAAGGAATATACAAGGTATACAATAAATCTTGTTGATGGTCTAACTATTCTAGCATGGACATAGTATGAGATTTATATTATGTAGATTACTATTAGAATATGTAAGAAGGCTATTAAACATATGTATGAAGATGATAGTACATATATAGTGACAAGAAGGTTAAGATTTGAAGTCTAGCCCTTACATGAGAGAGCTAGTATCAAGATAAAGACTTGGTAGCTTGTTGAGATAAGCAATATATGACCTGTATATACATGGATGGTAGCTTGATAGCATGAAATGAATTTATATGACATGTGATAGAGGTTTTTTTCATCATTACAAGAGGTTTCTAAGTGTTTTTAGTAAACAAACATAACTAGTGATTCTAAACCTAATATGCATAAGTGAGCTTGTGAGAAGTTGTAGGCTTGATGCCTTAATGAGATACACCTAGGAACATGTGAGTTGATCCATTGGAGATGTATGTGAGTAAAGGTGGCAATATGAGAACATTTAATATTTTGTGACATAAGGATAGAATGTTGAATTGAGTTTAGGATGTTTCAAGACATGAACACTCTCAAAATATGTTTGGCAATGTAAGGCCTAAATGCACAAAGTAACTTATAATGGTCTATTGAGGGGTCAAGTTTCTTTCCAAGGATACCAGATCTTAATATCATATATAAAGGTGTTAGAGGTCATATAAAGCATGTTGAAAAAGTTTTAATTCATAAACCTATAGGATAAAGCAAGATTTTTGATGAAAATGTTGACTCTATACATATATTTAAGGGTTACAAACCTAAGGAGACATTTCTCATGATTGTTGGCACATGCAACCTTTACATGAGAGCCTGAGCACTTTATGGTAGTTTTAGAATATTTCTAAATTGAAATAATTGGCATTAGTTTTGGGATTGAGGATCAATCCATTATCAGTGATTGCTAAGAAGGTAAAGTAGTCAAAACCCTTTTAAAACCCTTACACATACCTGATAGGAAAGATCTAATTGTTTTTGGCTCAAAATGATCAAATTAACCTATTTTAATGTTTAGACCATATAAAATACTCTTCAATATTTCCTCAAGTAGTTTTGGTTTGTATTAATAGTTAATATAAGCTATAAGAAGACCCTTGTTTTTAGGGTTTTGATGCTATAAGTAGGGTTTGCATGCAATCAAAAATGCATCATGTCCATAAATCAATCCTATATTAGATTGGATAGAGCACACCTACACTTTTTATTGGAGAGCATATAATTGTTAAGCGAGAGCATGACCAATGTGAGGATTTACTAGACCTGATTAGGGTATCACTTGTCACAACACACCATGTGAGATAGGGTTACAAATCCTATAGTATAACACTATCCCATAACAACCATAAAAGAGTCCTACGATTTAATGTTTCTCTAATATAATAACAAGAAAAGTAATCTAATCTAGTCTGCACCAAATCTTGTGGCACAAAGTAGGGGTTAAAAATAGAACAAATAAACAACTAAACTAAACATTTATAGAAGACATATACTCATGTTAATGTATACAAAATCCTAACACATAGAAAAGAAGAATTCAAATGCTATATCTATCTACTCATATAAATGAGGAATAAAGTTAGGAATACCTACCTTTGATGATGAACTCATTGAGCCTCAATCTCCCCCTTAGCCAAGGTGATTTGCAAGAGATTATCATGATATGTAAATATAACTACGATAAATTAGCTCTAGGACACACAAATTACTCAAGCATCCAAAAGACTTATCCATAAGATGAGATCAGAGCTCTAAATTTATTATTGAACCCTAAATATTTATTGCCCAAGTAGAATACTCAATAGGTAGATGTTTTTTCATACTTCTTCACTTAATTATTCACTCTTATGAAATGGTGGTAAGTGACCTTATCTATATAGTAGTATCTTACCCTAAATTTTTTTAGGAATGTCAATTTTGATAGGTCAACCTAGTCAACCTAGCATGTTGTCAAGGATAAATATTTAGGTATGTTTTAGTTTAGCCAAAAGGCCAACAAACCAAAAGAGATAAAAAGTCTCTAAACTATGATGGGTCCACCTGGTTGACCTAGCACAACTGATAGGTCAAAAAGGTGTTAAGTCAAGAAATGAAGGATAAAACATAACAAATGATGGGAATATGTAGAACTAAAATAATAAGCTTGTGTTTAATGGTTTCAAGAGGCTAAAGTATGTATGGCAAGTGGAAAAAGGAATGACAATCTTATGAAGTATCAATGGTCTACTCACCCCTTTCTTGATGCACCATTTAAGGCATGTACTGAGAGATTTGAGACTTGATAGGTTCTTACAAGATATAAAATGTAAATAATCAATAAAATTTAAAAATATTATGTGTATACATATTTCCCAACAAAATCTCATCATGTGTCATGTAAGTACAACACGATATGGTGCTTTGGAAGAAAACATGATAACACACAACACTGATGGTAAGTATAGTTAAATAAATAATAAATAAGATAAATGAAAAGATATAATTGAAAAACACATACCTTTAACTTACCTTAGTGTCATAGATAAAGAAGTAAACTATAAGAAATGTGAAGGTGTCTAATGTAGAGTACACTAGGTGAACCTGTAGAAGTTAGTGCAAAAAATAGCCAAAAATCAATTTTTTTGGAGGATAGACATATGATAGTGGAAAATAATCTATATTACATCACGACTCTAACACATTTTATGGTTTGGAAAATAAATGAGTAGAAACAAAAATAGAGGCAAATAGAGAAATCTATCTTAAAATAAATGAAAGAATTGAGTTCTCAAAAAGTGGTTTTAATAAAGAAAAAGAGAATTCATTTGGCATTTTGAATTGTGAAGAAAAAATAGAGCTCTGAGACTAAACAGGCTAGAATGGTGAGGGAATGACATGCTAGATGAGGAAGACACCCAGAGGCAATAACAAGTGTGCAACAAGTATGCAACTATAGATCTCAAGCCAATTTTTGAAATTTGTATTGAATTAAGTGATTTTTTGATAAAATTTGTTTTAAATCATTTATATATGTCAAAAATTAAGCAAAATTAGATTATAAGGGTAGAAAATAGGAAGATGAAAAATGGGTTTGAAGGATTTAAGAAGAAAGTGAGTAAAATGCACATTTTAGGAAAATATGTACAACATCGACACACAAAATACACTAGGTCGACTGGGTCAACCTAGTAAGATGAAATAGGGAAGAATCCATATGGTCAACCTAGTAGGTATGGATCAACCTAGTATAATTTACAAGCTAGAAAGCTAGAATGGGGTGAGAAACTAGTCCATAAGGGCCAAAATGAAAACTCAGGACTAGGGAGGGTAATATAAGAGGGTTGAATTAAAATTTAAAGCCAACTATGAAAAAAATAGGGAAATTTTGGTCAAACTAGGCTGACCAAGGAACCAAAATAAGCACAAAAAAGCATGCATAAAGCTAAAAAAGGGATAGAATGGCCTGAAATGACCAAAGGAGGGTAAGAGGGACCAAGTAAGCTATAAAATAAGATAAAATGAATAAGGTAATAGTAATTAGGCTTGTTTTTAATTAAAAATTATAAAAAATGATGTGTAAAAAATGTATTGAGATTATACATGACATGGAGGAACTAATATATCCTTTTTTATTTCTTGGTTGTAGAGATGATCAAGATTTTAGAGGTTGGTGGATGTGTCTTGGTTTCTAGATTTTTAGATAGATTGACAAATAGAGATCAAGCTAGATTGGTAGCCATAGGTCTAAGAGGTATATCTGAGATGTATAGGATCCCCCTCAATGCTAACCTATTAGTCATGTTTCTAGGATTTTGGGAATGATTGACTAACACCTTTAAATGGGAGGTGGATGGGGATGTGATATAAGTGAGTATCACACTAGAGGATGTACATGCCATCTTCAAGCTACCCATAGTGAGAACAATGGTGACAATAAGGATATCAAATAACTTAGAGGAGAAGAGAGCCTTAGCCATATGGGCTAAAAGATCAGAGATAATATTGAGAGGATGGAGAGTTAGTATGGATGACATGTATATCATAGATTTTAGACCTTCAAAAGGTGGTGATAGGCCTTATGACATGTATATATCATAGATTTTAGACCTTCAAATGGAAAAATACCACTATTCATGGTAGCCTTGAGTAGGATGATACTAAAGGAGGGAGTATTATACAATCTAAGCTCTATCATTTGGGTCTAGCTCATACATGATCTATTTAAGATGTTGGTTAGAGGGTAGAAGACTATGGGACTGATCATACTATTGATATCATGGATATATGAAAGATTTCTCATGTATCGACTTTATGGGTTACCCCATGTAGTTGATGATAGGTTACCTTGTATGTAGAGATGGTGGGAGGACCAAGTATCATGGGTTGTGCCCCACATGCCAATGTTATAATTATTGAT
This sequence comes from Torreya grandis, assembly GCA_037957365.1. Classification (NCBI taxonomy): domain Eukaryota; kingdom Viridiplantae; phylum Streptophyta; class Pinopsida; order Cupressales; family Taxaceae; genus Torreya; species Torreya grandis. The sequence continues at coordinate 7,325,746 of JARHVA010000105.1, read as the reverse complement.
ATGTACAGACATCATATGGCAGTCGTATGGGCACATAGTAGCTACATGGGTGAGCTAGCACATAATTAGACCAGCACTAGAAAGGAGAGAGGTTATTAGACACTATGTGTGGTGGAGAGAGCCACATCTAGTGGCACAAGTACTAAGACATATGGGCCTACCTCATCCAATAACATTGATACTGATGCCTGACTAGTAGGCTCCACATGTGAGACATCCATGAGGGAAGAGGGGACTCAGACCACTGATAGTGATGTTGACACTAAGGCCATGTCAAGAGTGACCATGGACTAGTTGGGCATGATGAGTGATAGATGAGGAGGGGGAGGAGGTAGAGATACTAGATGTACTATTAGCATCCCCATAACAAGATAAATAGTAGCCACTAAAGACATAGTGGTGATAGATATAGGAGAGAGTAGAAAATATAGACATCATATATGACCCCTTCGATGAGCAAGAATAGACCACTCAGATGGAGGTTGAGATACACATGAGCCATGATAATGAAGTATGAGCTGAGGAGGTGACCTATTAAATAGGTAATAAGAAACTATGAAAATGGGGAAATTATGCTAGATGATTTTGAAAATGATGATATCATAGGACCCAAGACATAGATAGGTATGAAGATGGTTAAATTATTTTTTAAGTTTTTATTTGGTAGTAGAGAGATTTATATAGATATTATGAGATATGGTAATCATATAATATCCATCTAGTGTGATTTTGTAGGTGTGCCTTAGGATGAGGAGGATAGATGGGGATCCCTAGTGAGGGGAGAACTACATGACATCCTAGACAAGACTCTATAGCTGTATGACCCCAAACACTAGAGGATATTAGTGTACCATCCACCCCAGCTTAGGGAAGCTAGTTTAGAATAGATGGTGAGGTAGTAAGGTAGATACATATAGAGAAAGAGGGTGCATCCACAAGTAGATATGGGTGTAAGTGAGAGATAGGCATGGAAGGCCTTGTTAGATGAGAGATTTATGCTTTTAGACATAGGGACATAGATGATGTAGGCATATATAGTGATGTAGACTCAACTGACATAGGCACATACAATGACCCATGCTGAGTTGGTGTAGGTGCATGTTTAGATAGCATACATACAGGGATAGGTAAAGGTATTGAGATCTCAAACTACCTCATTACAATGTATAATTTAAAGGAGTCAAATTGAGGCCTTAACAGGCAATGTGACCAGGCCACAAGATATACAAGGTGGAACTTAGACCTAGTGTTGAGGCTTTGTATATGGTTGTATCAAAATCATGGTATATATATATATATATATATATCATTTTGGATTATTGGTTTTAGTTTTGTATGTTGTCTTTATGATAGTTGTGTTTACTCATTATGGTTGAGGTTGTGGATGCTTCAAATATATTTCTTTCTAACACATGTATTTAGCTTTATTGTATATGCTATAGTAAATATATGTGGTGTGGTTTATTTTCTAGAATTATGGAGTACACATACATGGTTAAAATAAATAGATGAAAAAGGACTTGGAAAAATATAATCAATTAAAGAAATGTACTACACGCTAGTTCAAGTTGGGAAATGTGTGATAACAAAAAATGACTAAGTATAAAAATCTAATAAAATGGAAAACAAGATGGTAAAAGGGGATTTGTTTTTAAATGAATGTAAAATATTTTTTCACCAAATTAAAATAAGTAAAATCATACTAAATATCACACTAGGAAGTATGACAAATAATGTAATAAAATGGAAGGTATGTGAAAAGGGCACAAATGGTAATTAAAAAAAAAAATCAAAATTAAGTCAATCAATTATACTATTTCATGATGGGAAGTATAAAATAAAAATAAAATATGGAAAAATTTGGTCTTAAATTTATCATACTAATTCAAGCTAGGAAGTATGACAAATTCAAGAAATGGTTGTAATCTTAAAAGTACTCAAAAAATAAGAAAATAAAAGGCAAAATAAAAATGAAGCAAGCATAAAACATACTAAATATCAATATGGGAAGCATGTCAATGACATGTAATCTCATACTTAATAAAATATTATCTCATATTTGACACATGTAATTTAAGATGGTGACTTGTTTATTACAAAAAATTTTGAAGAGGGCTAGGTCTTATCCATAGTCTTATACTATAATTCACAAAAGAAAAACCTAATGGGTACCAAATCAAGATTGGTAAGCAAAATGATAAGGTAATTTTAAATCAAAGATGTGGGTAATAGGATGGAAAAGATGGAAATTTATGAGGGATGTTTGGTCCTATCCATGATCTTACAAAGCAACTCACAAATCATATCCCATAGGGAGTGATCAGTAAGAAAAATAATATTTCCCAAGAGTAAATATGAAGGAAAAGGAATGAAAAAGTGAGTGTAAGAAGCAATACTTAGGCATCTTATGAGAAGACCTTAAGAGGTAAGAGGCATACCAAGGACATGAAAAGACACTAAGTAACTAGTGGTCATATATGTACAAAGGAAACCTTCTTGCCATAAACACAGATTTATAGGCAAATATGTGTGCTACTAAGATCAAATCATGATGGTATATTACTACAAGGAAACTTAAAATGGACCTACCTTCCCATGACATGTTCCCCACTCCTTAGGACCCCTTATAGAGCCATCAGTATATTATAAATATTGGGTACTTACGTGAGAAAGTAGGTATCACTAAAAGTTTTTTTTCCTCCTCTTTTAATCTAATAGCCTAACACACCCCAAAGGACCTTGGCTCTACCATGAGGCTAACTGTGTAGTTTGAGCTTCGACTAGATGAAGGAGATGTGCTTTAAATCATTTCTTTTATTGTGATTATAATTTTAAGAATATTTAATATTTTTTCCTTTTAATATCATTGCCTTTTGTTTCAAATGATTTAGCTTTAACTTTCTTGATGGATTTTTTAAGATTCTTCCTCCATATGGATTTGGAATGACCAATCATGAGAGAGATAGTGATACACATGAATGAGTTGTAGGATAAGGATAAAAGGAAGCTAAGTATCCCAAGATAAAATATTAACTAAAACACTTAGGCTTGACCATGAATTGAGCATGTGATCTTATTTCTCAACCATGTATATACCTAGTGTGTCAAAAAATGAAGGAAAAAAGGAGATCCAAAGGAGGACTAGTGAAAGGAAATAGTAATGAGAAAGATTGGTTGTGAATTGAACACATGGTAATAGGAGATAGTAATCAAAGGGAAGAGGGTAAATATGAAAAATTCACCATGATAACTATATATGAAAAATAAGGATAAGAAATCAAACAACCATGAAGATACAAGGGAAGAGTTTTGAGAAAAAATCTATAGGAAAAGAAAGTAATGATAAAGGAAAAATAGAAATGATAAGGAAAAGACAAGTATATGTGAAATGTAAAATGATAACATAAGTTGACTATAGTACAAAAAGAAGGATGAACATGATATAAGATAAGAAATAATTTGACATAGTGTCAAATTATATAATCAAAATAGAAATAATATTGGAGCATACATCCAATCCAAATATAAATGATAAAGCACCATGCATGTGCTCATAAATACTAGTAAATCTATCCATACACATTATCTAATACACTAGATAAGTCTTTATGAAGTTGTAATTGAAGTAATGCTAAGGTCTCATTATTTTTTACTGAGTACTAGGCAAATACTTATTTTTTGATCTCCTCAACTAAAAAAGTAGGAATTCTCAAAGGATCATGCTGAGGAGGAAAGTTAGTCAAAGGTTGGTTAGGAGAATGCATGGAAAAAAAATCTATAGGAGAAGGAATCTCAAGTGGAGAAGGATCCATGGCTGAAGGACTCATAGTTGGAGAAAGATACATAAGTGAGGGAAGGTCCAAAGGAGAAATAATCATAGGTGGAGGCATACAAGGTGGTGAAGGGACCACAGGAGGTGATGGAACCACTAGAGGTGAAGCCATGGGAGAAGAAAGAGGAACCTTATTATAGGAATGACCTATGGGAAGAATGGTAGAAGGCTAATGATGGTAACAAGGTGATCTCTAAGATGTTGAATAATGTGGAAATGATCAGTGTGATACATGCCACATAAGTGCCCTAGATAATATACCTCACCATACTTAGGTAAATATTTATGAAGTACCTTTGAGGGAGGTATGAATTTATCTAATGATGAGGAAGAAGGATGCAAGGTATGAAGGTATTGTCACAACTTATGACAATGGGTGGAATAATGATTATATGTCCCTTGGAAGCAGAAGATACACTTGTGATTGGTTTTAAGATCACTTATATAAGGAGGTGAATTAGGAGCGAAAGTAGATGAAGAGGACTCATTGGCCCATTTGGTAGGCAAAATAGACATCTCTTGTAGTGTAAATAAATCATCATCAAGGGAGGGTGATGATGGGGAAGGAGTGAAACTAGGCTCAATAAGAGGATGAGAAGTAATAAGAGGCTTAGAAATAGTAAGAGAGGAAATATGGTCAAATAGAGTGGAAAAAAGAACAGGCTTAACTATAGTTGGCCCTATTGAAGGAGGGGTGAGATTTGTAGAAGGTCTAAGGAGGATTAACCTAGGTGTGGAAAAGTGATAAGGTTTAGTAATAGAATGATCCAAGAGCATGGTCCTATTAAGTTGTGGAGCTAAAAGCTTCACTATTATGCAAATGTGGAGGTTGCTAGCCTTAGCCAGTAACTGACATTAGTAGTATCACCGACATCAGTTAGGTGTGGATCAAATCCGATCAACATTAGTTAGGGATTAGCTGACATTGGTCATATGCAGATGAACAATGACTGGCATTGGTCACCTGTGTGTGTGCATTTGCATGTGTTTCTAGAGTTAGATTTGTTCTAATTTTAGGAGGACAAAGTGTTTGCATGTAAAGACTAATTTTAGTCTTGAGTCTATGTTTCTAATTACTGTATGCCTTGGATCCTATTTAAGAGACCCATGGGCCATGTATTGTAAGCAAGCAAGGAAGCAAGGTCAATTAGATTTGCAAGGTGAAAGATCAAGAAGATCAATTGAAGCAAGGGAATAACACCTCAGTTATTGAGTTGATTGTAATTTATTGAGAGAGAGAACTCTTGAGAGAAATAATATACACCTAAGAGGTGTGGGAAGAGTAAGATTTCTTCATTATATTTTGGAAGAGTTTAATACAAGATTGGTTGTTTCTTTGTATCTCCTATTATTTGTTGTTTCTAATTTCTAGTTACTTATTACTTCTAGTTCAATTCTATGTTTAGTTGCTTATAAAAAAGTAATCAATTATACTCCAAGCTCCTAATAGCTGGTATTAGAGCTAGGATTACTAACAAGTGGTATCAGAGTGAGGTTAGTGTTTGTTGATTATAGGTTCACTCTCAGGGGTTTTTGATTGATTGGGAGCAGAGTAATGGCAGAAGAAAGTAAACTAAGAATGGAGAAATTCAATGGCAATAATTATCAATTATGGAGGATGTAGATTGAAGATTATTTGTATCAAAAAGATCTATTTTTACCATTGGGTGGGGTTTCAAGTAAGCCCACGATATGCAAGATGAAGAATGGAATGTTCTTGATAGAAAGGCCTTGGATCTATAAGGTTGAGCCTGGCATCTTCTGTGATTTCTAATTTATCACAGGCAAAGACAATGGTAGAGTTAATGGATACTCTGGCAAACTTATATGAAAAACCCTCAGCTTCAAATAAGGTATATCTTATGAAGCAATTATTTAGTTTGCAAATGCAAAAAGGTGGATCTGTATATAGTCATCTTAATGATTTCCATGAAATTGTAAATTAGTTAAATTTAGTCCAAATAGTTTTTGATGATGAAATTAAGGCTCTCTTAATCTTATGCTCTTTACCTAAAAGTTGGCATAGCTTGGTAATGGCAGTTAGCAATACTGCATCTACTTCAAATATCTTGAAAGTTGATGATGTTGTTAGTGTAATCTTGAATGAAGAAATTTGCAAGAAAAGCATAGGGGAAACATCAGGTAATGCTTTAAGTATTGAAAGTATATGAAGGCAAAGAGAGAAGGACAAGCAAAGGAAATCAAGGTCAAAGATGGGAAGGAGATAAAAATCTATAAATGGAGGTATAACCTACTAGAATTGTGGAAAGAAAGGGCATGTAAAGAAAGATTGTTGGTTGGTAAAAGATCAACATGAAGGAAATAAAGAAGTAAATGATGTAGGTATTGTTGCACGGGATGCTCTTATATGTTCCTTGGATAAAGTAGAATCTTGGGTTTTAGATTCTGGTGCCTCTTTCCATGCAACCCCAAATAGGGAATTTTTTCATGATTATGTCCATGGAGACTTTGGAAAAGTTTATTTAGGGGATGGTAAACCTTGTCAAATTGTTGGCAAAGGAAAAATGCAGCTAAAATTGTAGAATGGAAACACATGGGTGTTGAAAGATGTCATGCATGTACCCATCTTGAAGAGGAATCTAATTATTATAGGAAAGTTGGGTGATGAGGGTTGCACAATAACTCTCACAACAGAATCTTGGAAAGTTTCCAAGGGTGCACTTATATTAGCAAGAGGTAAGAGAGTAGGTACACTTTATCTATCTACTTGTGTTATTGATTATTCTCCTTCTATTTTATCTACTTCAGATGTAGATGCAAAGATGTGGCACTATAGGCTTGGTCATATGAGTGAGAAGGGAATGAATGTTCTTAAGTCAAAAGGTAATCTTTCAGATTTGAAAAGCATAGATCTATATTTCTATGAGCACTATATTTTTGAGAAATAGAAGAAAGTAAGGTTTCTTGAAACTGGGTCAACAAAGAAGAAGCACAAGCTGGAGCTTGTTCACACAAACGTGTGGGGACTAGCTTAGGTAGTTGTATTGGAGGATCACAGTATTATGTTTCTTTCATTGATGATGCTATAAGAAAGGTATGGGTTTATTGCATAAAGAGGAAATCTAATGTTTTTGACACATTTAAGAAATCGAAAGTTTTGGTTGAGAATGAAATAGGTTTGAGATTGAAGTGCCTTAGATCTAACAATGGTGGTGAGTAATGCAGTAATAAATTCAATAGTTACTGTTCTATGAGTGGAATACATAGGGAAAGGATGGTTCCAAGGACACCTTAGCAAAATGGTGCTAAAAAGATGAATAGAACAATAATGGAGTGTGCACAGAGTATGAGGTTGCATGCTAGTTTGCCCTTACAGTTTTGGGTAGAAGGTGTAGATACTATGGTTTATCTGATTAACAGAGGACCTTCTACTACACTAAATGGTGGAATTCCAAAAGAGGCTTGGATAGGTAAAAAGATAGATCTTTCATTTCTTAGAGTTTTTAGTTCTGAAGCTTTTGTACACGTTGATAAAGAAAATAGAAAGAAGCTGGATGCTAAATCTATGTAGTGCACTTTCATTGGTTATGGATTTAGAGATCTCAGATTCTAGTTGTGGAATTTAGAAACTAACAAAATTATTAGAAGTTGTGATGTAGTTTTTAATGAGAAGGTGATGTACAGTGATCAGCTCAAGAGGCTAAATAATTCTGAGCAAGGCAATCTTGATTTGGATGAGGTAATGATCTAAAATGAGCTCGCAGGTAAAAATCATCACTCACAAGAAAACACAAAGATCAACATCAGTCAGGTAACCAATGTTAGTGGTTAAGCAAGAACCAAAATTGGTTAGATAGTAACTGACGTCAGTCAGGTTGGTCATGTGGAATCGATGTCGGTCAGGTGTAGACTGAGAGTTGATCAGGATCAATCACTGACAGAGAATTTGGGTAGACAGCAAGTTGTAAATGGGTCTCAAATTCCCATAAGGAGGACTAAAAGCATAAGTAAACCTCCAATTCATTATTCCCCTTCTTTATACTACGTGTTTCTCATTGATGGTGGAGAACCAAAAAGTTTTGATGAGGCAATACAGGTAGAATCCAGGAAATAGTGGGAGCATGGCATGAATGAGGAAATTGATTCCTTGAAAAAGAACCAAATGTGGGATTTGGTTGAGTTTCCAGCCAAAAAGAAAGCACTAAAAAACAAATGGGTATATAGGTTAAAGGAAGGAGAGAATGGACAAATGAGACATAAGGCTAGGTTGGTAGTAAAGGGATTTGCATAGAAACTAGGTATTAACTTTGGTGAAATCTTTTCTCCTGTAGTAAAGATGACTTCTATTCGGACTGTATTGTCTTTAATTGCTATTGAGGATTTGCATCTTGAGTAGCTTGATGTTAAGACAACATTTCTTCATGGAGATTTGGATGAAGAGATATATATGGATTAGCTGGAAGATTTTGAGGTCAAAGGTAAGGAAAAACTTGTGTGCAGGTTGAAGAAAAGCTTATATGGTCTTAAGCAAGCTCTAAGACAATGGTATTTAAGGTTTGATAGGTATATGACAGAGCATGGCTTTAGTAAATGTCAATCTGACCATTGTGTTTATTTTACCAGATTGGATAATGGTAGTTATATTATTCTATTGTTGTATGTAGATGATATCCTTATTATAGGTTCACACATGCAGGTAATTACTGAGCTAAAGGTAAAATTAGCTCACACATTTGCCATGAAGGATTTAGGAGCAACAAAGAAAATCCTTGGCATGAGTATTAAGAGAGACAGGAAAAATCACAGGCTGATTTTGTCTCAAGAGGACTATGTGAATAAGGTGTTGGAGAGGTTCTATATGCAGGATGCAAAACCATTAAGCACACCTATGGCTAGACACTTCAAGTTGAGCAAAGAACAGTGTCCTAAATCACATGATGAGGTTGAGTACATGAGAAAAGTTCCATATGCTTCAGCAGTTGAGAGCTTAATGTATGCAATGGTATGTACTAGACCTGATATTGCCCAAGCAGTGGGAGTTGTCAACAGGTTTATGGCCAATCCAAAAAAGGAACATTGAAAAGTAGTTCAGTGGATTCTCAGATATCTGAGAGGGACCAACAGCAAGTATTTATGCTATGTAGGGTCAAACACTTCTCTACATGGGTATGTAGATTCAGATATGGCAGGTGACTTAGATGGCAGGAGAAGCACCACAGGATATGTGTTCACTATTGGTGGAATGGTGGTTAGATGGATTTCAAAGTTGCAGAAGGTTTTTGCCTTGTCTACTACAGAGGCAGAATACATTGCAGTCATAGAGGCTAGCAAGGAAATGATATGGATGACATGGTTCATGGAAGAGTTGGGAAAGGAGAAAGAGAGTTGTTGATTGTATAGTGATAGTCAAAGTAAAATTCATTTGGCGAAGAATTCAGCCTTTCATTCAACAACCAAACATATACAGCTTAGGTACCACTTCATTCGACAAGTATTGGAGGATGGATAGTTGAAGCTGGAAAAGATCCATATGGATAAGAACCCTGTAGATATGTTAACAAAGTTGATAACAAAGGAGAAATTGAATCTTCTTCAACTTTTGTTGGTCTTCAAGATTGAACTTGAAGAGGGAGAAACAAGCTAGAGAAACAAGATAGAGGATGTTGTTGTACAGGTACAAGTGCAGCTATTTATCTCCAAGTGGGATATTGTTAAGTTATGGAGCTAAAAGCTTCACTATTATGCAAATGCGAAGGTTGTTGGGCTTAGCCAGTAATTGGCATTGGTAGTATCACTGACAACAGTCAGGCATGGATCAGATCTGACTGACAACAGTCAAGGATCGGTCGATGTTAGTCATATGTAGACCAACAGTGACCGGCGTCGATCACCTGTGTGTGTGCATTTGCATGCGTTTCTAGAATTAGATTTTTTCTAATTTTAGGAGGATAGAGTGTTTGCATGTAAAGACTAATTTTAGTCTTGAGTCTATGTTTTTAATTATTGTATGCCTTGGATCCTATTTAAGAGACCCATGGTGCATGTATTTTAAGCAAGCAAGGAAGCAAGGTCAATTAGATCTACAAGGTGCAAGATCAAGAAGATCAGCTGAAGCAAGGGAATAACAACTCAGTTATTGAGTTGATTGTAATTGATTGAGAGAGTGAACTCTTGAGAGAAATACTATACACCCAAGAGGTGTGGGAAGAGTGATATTTCTTCATTATATTCTGGAAGAGTTTAATACAAGCTTGGTTGTTTCTTGTATCTCCTATTATTTGTTGTTTCTGATTTCTAGTTACTTATTACTTCTAGTTCAATTCTATGTTTAGTTGCTTATACAAAAGTAATCAATTGTACTCCAAGTTCCTAATAGGTCCTAAGTGGTTCCTCAAAAACTAGAGGTATCAATGCCATCTATACCCTATGATAACGAGGAAAAATACAAGAATCAAGAAATATAAATGAAATAAAATGATGAGATGCATGAAAAGACACAAGTAAAGAAGAGCACTAATAAACAATCTTGGCATCATGAGCCTATTTAATGCCACCTAAAATAGGATCATCTAAATAATATCCATCATCATAATCTATAGTATGAATATCAATGACACAGGTTAAGATGACCTTATCATTGGAGGAAGCTTGGTGAATAAAGTACCTAGTCTTGGTCAAGACTACGGGATTGCCCTCAAAAAGAGTTTTGTGAGAATGAAGTTTTAAGGAAGTAAGAAGTTATGACATAAGATAAGGTGAGAGATTATAATTTTTTATTTTTAGTCTAATCTCATTAGGTTCATCGTCATCAAAGTCTAAATGGTTGGGAGGAATGTTACCAATAACCTTAAGATGCCCATTGTAACCTCTAGTTGAGTTGATAAGAAAGTTGAAATGTTGTGACTCATGGAATGGAACACTAGGCAAAGGTTCAAGAATATGAATCTTAAAGACACCACAATCTTGTAATTATTTAAAATTATAAGGGTTAGTGTCTCCTTGAATTCTATAAATGGCTCTATTATGAGTACATTTTATGCATTGGTAGGTGAAAGATGTGACATCTTGAATACGATGAGTCCACAACCTATCAATCAAGATGTTATATGAAAGGGGAAAGTTGAATATCATCACCTTCACATGAATGGTGATAGGTGGGGTGATAATGGGAATCCACACACACCCTAAGGGAGGCATTTTACTTCTATCGTATTCTTGGCATGTGTTATGTCTATAGTTGGGATTATATTCAGAGTACCCAAGAATATTAATAAAATCAAGGGAAGCAACATAGGTGCCAAAACCCTCATTGATCAAGGCTTACTTAACTTAGATATCACCTATTTGGATGATAATAAATCATAAAGGATCATCTGTATGAAGCAAAATCTCATCCAAAATCATAGATACAATAGGAAATTGTAAATAAAGAGAAGTGTCTATAGTTTCATCAATTTTAATGGACATTTATTCACATTTTTGTAAGATACTATCCTTAGATCTAGATAAATTAGCCTCCCATACTACTAGAGGAGGGTGAGGGATATTCATCTCAAATAAGAGTTACATGACATAGTTTATATGACATGGAAATGTCCTCATGAGTTCAAGTAAAGGTATTTGAGATGGAATATTAGTAAGTTCCACAATGGGATCCCACTCATCATAACCCATAAGGATATTATTAGATATAGGTGCATAATGATTAAAAATATCTTTGGAAGGTAGATCCAAAGAGCATTGAAATTTATGTTGATAAGAATGAGAAGTTTGAGAAAAAGGTTATAGATCATTTGGTGAGGAAGAAGTAGTTGGTTTAGATTGATCTTGAAATTTGGAATAAAAACTGTTAGTAAAAATTGGATTGTTATTAGTATTGGAATATGATGGGAGAGAAGTAGAAATAATATGATATGTGTCATCCAAGGGAGAATCATAAATTAGATCATCAAAATAAATAAGATCTTCTTGCTCAAACTCATTTAAATGAGTTGGAGAAGAATCTTGGATAACACAATATGTCTTATGGGAAGGAGGAGTGTACATAGTTTGTGTATCAATGAAATACATCACTCTTTTCATATTAGTCATACTAAACACATTCTCTTCAAAACTTAGTTCAAAAAGACTTTATATGTTATTGGTGGAAGAAGTGGGCTTGTCTTTACTTTCTTGGATTGGTTGATGATTAGATAAGGGGTCTTTATAGATAGATAAATGAGCATTTTCTTGATTAAGGATTAAGTTTTATCATGTGATTTATAGTCTTTTAAATCAACCTTATAGGGTTGTTGATGCTTAGGAATAATAGAATCATGATCAGAATTTGGACCAAGAAGAAATTCCATGGTTAAATTGCATATTTGTCTACAGGTCTCATGAGAGTGACCCTAGCTATCATGAAACCAATAAAACTTATTAGGATCATACCATGATTTTATAGGTCAATTAGGGTTAAGATATCATGGAAGAGGCTTGGGTAGATGTTTAATTAATTTAGCTAAGGATAAGGCTTATGGACATTAATGTTGTTTGTTGAGAAATGAGGATTAGTGAATTGTTAAGGAGTTGGCTCTGAATAATGGTTAGGAATGATAAGTTGGACATTGTGAATGGTGTCATATAAACTAATAACACCATCATTGGTAATATTGTGGTTTTTGTTCTTTACTATTAGGTGAAGACCTGTAAAAGGTTGGGGTGGCTCGAATTGACACATGAGGAAATCTTGTCTTTTGGATTTATCAATAGCTTCGTCTAAGGTATGTGGAGAAAGGGTATGGACTCGATATTGTAACTTAGGGAAAAAATAATTTGTAAAGAGATGAAAGCAATTATCATCTTACATGTTATGTTCACATTTATTTGACAAAATCTTCCATTACTATACAAAGGCTTGGGTAGTTTCATTTTTGTTTTTTTTGTAATTGATTAAATGGGCCAAAGTGTTCTCTAGAAGATCACTAGTTTGAAATTTTTGAATTAAAGCATTTACTATGTACTCCAAACTAGTGATAGAGTGTGTTTTAAGTTGATTGTAGCAATCCAAGGCATCACCTATGAAGGTTTTGGCTAAGATTTTGGTAGTGCCAAAGATATTCAACTTGACCCATTCCTTGTAAATATTTCCAAATGTCTTGAGATGAAGGGTAGGATTGGTTGATCCATTTTAAGAAATTATAGGAATTATACTTCTAATGTCAATGTTAGAAATTTGTGTGGTAAGAGGTTAATTTTGTAAGTGATTTATGACTTTGTTGACTAATGGAGGTTGAGGAATGAGATTACATTGAGAATCTTGAAGAGGAGGAGGAGGAACACCTTGGTTATGTGTGCCACAAGTTGTTGGTTGAGGATTTGATTGAAGATTAAGGAGGTGGTTTTGCATTCACATCATTTGATTTGTATTATGATCTTGGAATGTGTTAATTTGATTGAGAGTTTGAAAAAATAGTTGATAAGTTTTATTAGTGTTATTAGAAGAATTAGTATTGGTGTTTATGTTGGTGTTAGTGGGTTGGGTACCACTATTAGTGTTGATATGAGCTTGAGAAGAGATATGATAATTTGAGGCACTAGTGGCATAATTTATTTGTGAAGCAAAATATGAAATAGTAAATGGTTGAGAGGAAAAAGCACTAAAAACATGAGTACTTTGGGTAGAAAATGATGAACTATTGGAAGGATTAAGGATAGTGGATCTTATGAGAAGCCCACTAGATGTAGAAATTGCCATGTTAGTTGAGATACTAGGCATGGAGGTGGAGGAAATTAAATAAGATGTCATAGAATAAGGACTCAAGATTGAAGGAAGAGGTTGAGAAGAAAAGAAATTAGTACCACAAATATGATTGAAAAAGTGGGAGTTGGAGAGTGAGGTTCCTAAAATTGATGGCTAATCATGAGGTTATAGATGGTGGAAGGATCCTTCCCTCTACATTAAGGGAATTCCATGATAAAAAAAAGCATTTCAAGAGTATAATCTAATTCAAGATGATCCTCTAAGAGAAGAGGATGGTTTTTATACAAATGGGTATGAGGAGGGGTCTCATAGTCCATCATGTAGGTTGCAATATGAACATTACTAACATTCATGAAAGGAACCCTACTTTGTCTATGGGAGACCCTATTAAGATTAGTAAATTCTATCATGTTTGTTGATTGAACTTAAGTGTTGTCACCAAATAGAAATTCTATGATGAAAGGAAAAGAGACAATATGAGAAATAAAAATAATTAAAAAGTGACTAAAATAGTACTAGGTCGACTTGGTCAACCTAGTGTAAAACAAGGATTGTAAAACTATACAAGGTCTACAAGATCGACCTAGTTCAATGAAAAATGATTAGTATAAAGAGGTAAAGATGTTTTAAATAGTACTAGGTTAACTAGATTGACCTAGCATTGTGTACAGGGATTAGAAGAGATACTAGGTCGATAGGTTCAACCTAGCACAGTAGACAAGGAAGAAAAGAAAGTTGATAACAAGCTATGAATTAAAACATGATAGTTTCAAGTAATTTAAAAAATCAATAAATACTGAAAGAGGAACAAATATTTAATTTAATTGATGTTGTCTAATATAATTAATACACACAAATCAAAATATTACACTAACACTGGCTAATTTATGTTTTTACACACATAATTGATCAAAGAGCAAGTATACAAATTGAAAGTTAAGTTAGCTACTTAGTTAACCTAGAATGTTGATTAGATTATTAAGAATGTTGATGTACTAGATAGTAATATATGGATAGTTTTATGTAAGTATAGGATGAAAGGGATTGTAGTGGTAATGATATAGGCTTGGTATTGGGGCCTACCCCCTCACTTCACACACCAAAGCAACAAGGGTAAAGGGGACTTATCCAAAATATACCATTAACCATGCTTTATACTTGACCAAAGCATGAAGTTAGCTTCCCCCTTGGTGATGAAATCCAAGTAGGTTGGCTTGGGTAGTCAAATTTTAATATTCTTGTTGATGTTTATGTGGTTTGGCCATGTGTGCAAAAGAATACAAATAGTACAAATAAGTGATTAATTTAAAATATCCTAATTAGACTATGTGAATTATTCTAAGTATGAAAGCAACTAAAAAGAAAGATGTGATTAACATATATGGCTAATTCTAACTTTGAAACAAGGTATAGTTGAGAAATTATATGGATAATCATATAAAATAGGGTTGACAAGGTCAAACCTATACTATGGAAGTAAAGTCTGAAAATGAACTAGGTTAGTCAGCTTGACCTAGTTATTTTAGAAAACACAAAACTTAGAATTAGGTCCATAAGGTCAACCTATTTGGCTATGCAAGGGAAGTTTTGAAGACTAAAAACTATGAAAGGAAAGTACAAAAATAAAAATATACAGAAGAATATGAAATGACCTGAATGGTTTAGAGATGAAAAAAGAGAAGATTACTGATCAAGAACCTTGGAGAAAGCTATCAAAAACCTGCAAACTAGGTTGAGCTAGTCAATCAAGTAATACAGTAACTTGTTGAAAATGTACTAGGTTAACCTGGTTGACCTAGTAAGCTAAACTAAAAGTTTTAAAACTTAAAAAACATGCACTAGGTCAAGCTGGTTGATATAGTTGTCTAAACATAATTATATAAGTTTTGAAACATGTACTGGATCAAGTTGGTCGAGCTAGTTACCTATTCTTGCAAACTTATGTACCAAGATAAATAACTAGGTTAATAGGGTCGATCCAACATAGTAAATATATGATAAAAATAATGAAAAATAGAAATGAAGTAAGTGGAATAAATATTTCAAGGTTTTGATTCATGTTAGGTTCACTAGAATGTATGAAATTAGAAATGCATCATGTCCATAAATCAATCTTGGATCAGATGGGATAGAGTACACCTAAACTTATGATTGGGTAGCATTTAATTTTTAAATAGGATCATGACTAATGTGATTATTTACAATACTATATTAGGGGATCACTTGTCACAATACACCATGTGAGATAGGGTTCCAAAGCCTATAGTCTAACACAGTCACATAACAACCCTAAAAGAGTCATATGATTTAATATTTCACTAATCTAATAAAAATAAAATATAATATAATATATTATACAACAAATATTATGGCACAAAGTGGGGGTTATAAACAAAAAAAAATAAACAGCTAAACTAAACATGTATAGAAGACATATACTCATGATATTGTATATAAAATCCTAATATGTGGAAGAGAAGAATACAAATGCTCTATCTATCTAATCTTACAAAGGAGGAATAAATTTAGGAATACTTACCTTTGAATTTGAACCTTTCAAGCCTCAACCTCCCCCATGTCCAAGTTTTTTTTCAAGATATTGTCATGGTATGTAATGATAACTAAGATAAATCATCTCTAAGATACACAACCTACCCAAGCATCCAAAAGACTTGTCCACAATATGAGATTAAAACTCTAAAGAAAGTATTTAACCCTAAATATTTAATCCCAAAGTATAATGGTTAATATTTAGATGTTTTTTTTTCACTTTTTTCACTTAATAATTCACTCTTATGAAATGGTGGTAAATGACCTTGTCTATATAGTAGTATCTTACCCTAAAATATTTTGGGAACATCGATTGTGCTAGGTCAACCTGATCGACCTAGCACATTTTTGAGGTTAAATCTATAGGTCTATGCTAGGTCATATAAGAAGATAAAAAAATAAAAGATAAAATTCCCTAAACTATGCTAGGTCAACTTAGTTGACCTAGTACAATCGATAGGTCAAAAGGGTGATAAGGCAAGAAATGAAGGATAAAACATAACAAATGATAGGAATAGGTAGAAATTTAAAAAATAATCTTGGGTTCAATGGTTTTATGAGGATAGAGTGTGGATGAAAAGTGGGAAAAAGAGAAAAAAAATTATGAAGCACTAATTTTCTACCCACCCCTTTCCCTGTGCACCCCTTAAGGCATGCACTTAGAGAGATTGAGACTCGACAGGTTCCTACAAGATACAAAGTGTCAATAATCAATAAAAGTTAAAAATATTATATGTATATAGGGTTGGAAAATTTAAAGCATAAAAATAACTATAGGATGATTTTCAAGACTCATATTTTATTCTCATGAAAGTTTATAATCAGGTTGTAGACCTGAATTATGCAAAACTAGTCATGGAAGGTAACCTATCGCTAAAATGGCCTAATGAGAAGAATAATGAGAAAACTAGGTGAGAATGAATATGAATTTATGGATTGGTTATAGAGGATTAGGGATAAATACAAAGGAATTAGTACATAAATAAATGCATATTCCTCCTAGTACATTGAATTATAAGTTTTGATATTTCCTACATTCATGCAAAATGTTGTCATCAAATTAGCCTGTCCAGTACAGTGGAGTCTGTGTAGTATGACATAGTGAGATTAATCTTAAAGAATAATTTTGTTAAATTACCATATAAAATATTTATATAAATATGTTATAATAATTATATAGGTGATAAAAAATCCATTGGAAGATCATATAAGTATCCCCATAGGTGTCCCATACGTTAGTTTTCTTGACTGTATTTTTGATCTTACAGGCAACATTTTTTGTATGTGTGAAAAGGATGTGTCTGAGTCTATTTTCACTAAGATGGATGATAAAAAGTTATAAAAATTATTATAAATTAATAATATAATAATTTTAATTCATTTTTTCTCATTTTAATTTCTTAATCAATATTTAAAACTCAAGTGATTCTGACTATGTTTTGACATTGTTGAGTGTTTCTGAGTGAGCTATTTATAGGAGTGTTCTTAAGGTATTTTGGCCCATGTGATGGAGAATAAATATTTTTTAGGATTTTTTAAATTATTAAATATCATATTAAATTAATTTAATTCATATTTTATATGGTATATTTGTGTATATGAGTCAATATTATAAGACAGACTTACAAGTAGTGAAAAGGCCTATTGGTGAGGAGACCTAATTAGTAGGTCCAAGTAGTTAAATAGATCAAATAGAGTTGGGGACCAAAGATAAAATTATAAATGGTATATTTTAGGAATTAATAAGTGTTTCATCAATTTTATAAGATATGGAGTGTTCTTAAGGGTCAGATTGGTAACATGTGGATAGGACAAACATAATTGTATTAGGTTTCCATTAGGCCTAATGGAGGAGTTGGACCTTGTGGACTATGACCGACTTATGTAATATTTATTAAAACTTTTAAAAATGTATGGTGATACATTACAAAGTTATTTTATGTATTTAAATTATCTTGTCTAGCCAATATGGGTGAAATAAAGAGTTGAGTATGAATTCAAGGCCTAATGAGGCTATTTTGACTAGTTAGAATATTTGAGCTATTGAGTGAAGGATATTAGTTTTGTGAATAGGTTAATAGCTTGTATATCATCAAAGGAATGATATGAATATGTTATTAATATAAAAATATATTTTTTAGGGGTTTAACAAGGTCAATTGACCTAATATTTCCAAAGATAGGGTTAATTGAGCAAGAGGGTGTAAGAAGCTAGTGGAGAAAGATTGAAGGGTAAGGAGTGCATGAAAAGATTGTCATCTACATTTGAGTTAAAAATAGACATCCATAGGGGAATAAACTTCATATGTGACTTTGTTGGTGCAAATTTATATAAGGGGGTTGGAGCCTCCTTGTAAGATTGAGTTTACAAAAGGCTAGTTGGGTTGGTCCTGAACTAGATAGGGGTTGGAGATCCTAGTAAAGTGGGTGTTTTACTAATTTTGAATCTTTTCATTATATTAAAATAGTCCATGTGCATGGTTTAGTGGGTTTTATTACCAAATAGGTTTTCCCACATAATATAATTTGGGTAAATCATCCTTTTTAACTCCCTAACTAGGGTATCTCACTATGCCACTAATTATAACTACATGTGGGAAAGTTAATAATTTTTACCCCATTTACCTTTTGGTGCCATCATTTTCATTATTTTAAGGGACCAATCATTGACATTTTTTTTAATCACTCCATCAAGGGGGAATCAAGAGCTCATCTATCACATATTAGGTAATTAGGAATACATAACCTTTTCATTCTTTAAGAAGACATTATTTTGCATATAGTCTGCAACACCTTTCCAAATAGGGGCAAGCTATAGACACCCAATCTAGCCATAGCTAGATTTCAACTAGACTTTAGACTAATTTATAAAAAACATTGAAAATTAATCTTAAGAGTTACTAAACATCCCAAATTTGTTTGAACATCATTCATCAATGCTTAGAATCATAATGAGGCATCCCTAGTTTGGTATTATACCATATACAACAATAAAATCTCATGGATTCATCCCCATTCACCTTAAGACATAATAAATATAAGTTTGGCCTATGGACCCAATAAGTGAGGCACTTAAACAAATCTTAAAAGAGTTAAAAATCTAATCAAAATAAATCAACTAATTAAAATAAATTAAATACTTAGTTAAATTATCCATTTACAATTAATGAATATCTAAAAATGGAAATTCAAAAATCCAAAATATCAAGCCTTTTCAACATTGCATTTATGAGTTGTCAAACTCTTCCAAAATATCTCAAAATATCTAATTTAAGAGTCATGCATAGTAATTTATAATCATAATTACATGACAACTTTTAACTCAACTAGAATTAGCCTCAACTCACCTAGGGTTAGTTTTAACCCATTCCATGTTTTCAACCGTAACTCACCTTGGGTGAGAGTTAATTTTTGAGGCTATAAATACAAGGCCATACTAATTGATCAAATAACTTGATAGTGTAGTGTAATTATGTAGGATTTCCTTCATAATCTCTTTTAATAATGTTACCATGCCAAATTCTTAAGCCAATCAGTCAATCCAAGTCACCAAATAATGGTGAAGAAAATGAGTCTTCATCGATAAAGACTTATTGATGCACAAAACCAAGCAATCCATTTCAAAAATCTATTTAGAGTTCCACAAAAGGTAAAAGAATGATTTATTTTGTGTTCTAGTTATGTTTTCATTTATATGCTTGTTACCTATGCTCCCCCTAGTGTCTAGGATAGAGGTGTCATGCTTTTAGTGTGTTATCTTGATTTTTTTCATTAGACTAACACTATACTAACATGACCCAATTTTAATAAAAAGTTATTGTTATGCCTCAAACTAGGTCCACCTAGCCAACCTAGTTCTATAATGTGTACTTTAATTTTTATAACAGGGTGGACCCAAATTAATTAGTAGGAAAAGAGGGTGTTTTAATATCTAGGGGATATTTGAAAGGAGAACTTATTATATAAATGGATAAACATAATTTATAATTGGTTTAGGTAATGGTATAGTTGACTAATAATCTTACAAAGCACCAATGGTTTCCCCACCCATTTCCCAATAAACCCTTTAAGGCATACATTATGAGAGATAAAAAATTGATAGGTTACTACAAGAGATAAAGTGTCATTAAATGACAAAGATTTAAAATATTATTTGTATACATATGCCCCACTTAAATCTCATCACATGTCATAAAAGTGTAACACGAGATGGTACTTCAATAAATAACATAGCAAATCATAACACTATGATAATAAGTTAAAGTAGAAAGCATAAAATAAATAAAATTAAATAATACGTTCACTTACCTTTTTACTATTGAACAAGAGCTATGTGAGAAGGAAATGGAAGAGGAGTCCAATGTGTAGAATCAAAAGATGGACCTAGAAAATAGGATAAAATTCATTTTTTTGGAAAAAATACATGGTTAGAAATATATAAATATCTAATTTGTCAAGATTTCATAACTTAAACTATTTTTTAAAAATATTTTATAGAAGAAAAGTTATGAGAAAAATATGGCTTTTTCGGTAAATAGATTCAAGGTTTAAAATTTTAAAAATTTTACTATAAAAGGGTAAATAAATAATCATTTGTACATTTGATAATTATTGAAACTAGATATATATGTGAAAATAATTATATACAAGATATATGATGTCCTAGATGCAAGGAAGAGGATGAGATGGAGGATGTATCATAGCTAATGATGGGATAGTCTAGGTATGGGAAGTATTGAATACTAATTATATCATTTTGGTGTAAAAATGAATTAATATTGGAAAAATAGATGATGGGGAAATCCATGTAATTTAATTTTACCCAAGATATTTAATAATAGATCAAAAATTATGATGAATAGTGGGTATGATTCATGGGGTGAAAAACTAGGTCTTGGGTATTAATGACAAGCTAGTGAAAAATTGCCACACAAATTAAATAGGGTCAGCCTAGCTATATTAATTGCATTAGGTAGGTTTGGGTAGGTGTTTGATTATATAGTAGTGTGAATTTATAGTTATATATTATAGTATCTAACATTGTTAAAGGTGGTTGATCTCGTTAAAAAATAAAGGTGGATGATGATGTATACCATGGATAACTGTATAGTATTTTAGGGTGGATAACTTTGTTGGTAAGGTGTCTAACCTAGTAGGAATGAGTTAGGATAGATATAATTTTACACCATGGTTAAATGTGTAGAAAAATAGGGTGGATAACTTAGTTTTTAATGCGATGACCTATTAATAATGAGGTAGGGTGGACAATGGCGTACATCATGGCTGACTGCATATAAAAATAGGGTAGCTAACTTAGTATAAAAGTTGGCTGACCTAGTACGACTAAGGAAGGGTGTCCAAAAACATACACCATGGATGAATGCATATAAAAATATGTAATTTTACTTATTATATATGTTGGATAACCTATTAGGAATGATGTAGTTTGGTTGATGGCATACACCATGGTTGATTGCATAGAAAATTAAGGTGGCTGACCTAGTATAGAAGTTTACTAACCTAGTAGGAATAATGAAGAAAAGGAAAAGTAGGTTGGTTAAGTATATTAATTACTTATGTTTTTATTTTTAATGTATGTTGGATTATTATTTGCGATAGAGAGCCAATATGTGTTTTATTGTTTGATATTTTGTAGAGTAGATAGAGACTCTAGAGATTAGTAGTCATGGTTTGGTTACTCGATCTACCTGATAGATTGCCTATGGTATACTAAGCATAATTTATTAAATTATGTTTTTGTGGTATTACACAGATGCATCGATTCCACTTAGTGTAAATTTAATCACCATATGCTTAGAAACATGGGACCAGCTAAAACTTTTAGGTGGGTGGTAGATGGTCAAACCATTGAGGTGGGTATCACCCTAAAGGCCATGCATTATTAGGAATTTTAATAGTAGGACTACCTATGGTGTGAGATAAATTGAAGATAAATGTAGAGAGATGAGCTTTACCATCATCAGATATTGGATCTAAGAGATACACTTAGGTGGGATTGTAAGAACTCCTATTCAATGTATATGTGATGGGCATTATGGATATCTGGAAGGGAATTATTGGACTTGTGATAGCTCATGTGATTTGTTATAATTTATATGAGAAGGTCCCAATATATATTATTTCACTTTGCAAGTCCATGTTGGATCAAGTCATGATGTATGAATTGAAATCTATAATTTTGGTGTGATTAGTGCATATTTTTATGGTATTCTATCATGAGGGTAGATGATGATGGGACTAATTATTTTATTGACTAGTTGAATTTATGAAATATTTTTGATGCATTGACCGATGGGATTTCCACATGTGGTATATCATACCCTATCATGTGTGTAGTGATAGACACATGATCATATGTTATATATTATACCACATGCCCTATCATTTTAGATGATCACATAGGGAGATATTATTAAGTGATCATATTAGAGTATAATGCATAATTAGAACTTATGGACAAGTACATTTTAGGCATAAATTTGTGTCAATGTTACATGGCTTTATACTTGGTGGGTGGATCCATGTTTACTGCATCACTTACCAGGATAGTTTAGGTTACCACACTTGGAAGTTCTTATAGTAGTTATAACATTTTATACACAACATGTGAGCAAGCATCATGGTATAAGGGTACATGAGTAATAATATATGTTCCTTTAATATGTATATGCTAGCTATAAAGTGTGGAATTATGGCACCATTGATATTGAGGGCATCTATTGGCAACCATAGGAGGAGGAGATGCATATGTTATTTCATAACAATAGATATTAGATCAATGGTGATGGTAATAGAGATAGATGCAAGCTCATGTGAATCTATATACATAGCCACAACCACTACCATATATAACAACACATACACCAACATAGGTAATACCACATATAACATCACAATCACCACCATAAGGAGATATAATAACACAACTTGTGATGAGTTGGTTGATTATGAGTTAGATTCATAGTGGACATCATAATTATCATGTTATTCATCATGGATATTATAAATTTTTTTACCATTGTGGAGCCATGACTCACAGGGGTACTTAGTGATAAAGAAGATGGGGATACTATTGGTAATTAATCTATGTTTTTTGTAAATAATGATAATATATAGATTGATATACATTATAGATAGATATAGTATTTTTCAGATATATATGTGAGATATAATGTTCTTTTTTTTAAGTTTTATAGATGTGACAATAGTAAAGGTTAGATGGTTAGCCATGGTGAGAGAGCGCATCATGATATATTAGATGATGTGATACCTCATAATGATATGATAGATTATTAATAATTTAGTGACCTCAACACATGTTTATGATATTTGGTTTTGATTTTTTGGTGAGGTAACTCATAAGTTATAGATACTATTTGATGTAACAAAGGTAGTATTACCACTGGGAGTAGGTGATTTGGAGCTATGACCATGGTAGTCACTAGAACAAGAGCAAGTAACACATTTTGAGATATCTAGGTAGTTATCATATGTGTAGGGATAAGTTTCCCATCTATAGGGATATGTGGATGGACTTTGATCATTCATAAAGTCACTTCAACAAACTATTCATAGAATATAATCAAAATATTCTATGGGTAGTGTAGCTCATCCACCACCAAATAGGTAAGGTAGGCCACATCTATAGAGTTGTTTTCTTACTATGATTGTGTCATGTGATATTTTATTATACATTTTTTAGGCATTTATATATATATATATATATATATATATATATATATATATATATATGTTATTTAGATGATTCATGGATGTTATGGATGCATCTATTTTATTTCTAGCACATGTGATGATCTTTATATATACTATGGGAAAATGTATGATGTGTGTTATTATTATCTAAAATTTTTGAACAAATGCATTTTGAAAACGAATGATAAATAAAGAAATCAAAATCAAAAACTATAAGTGAAAATGTGAAACCAATGTTTAAAATTTAACACGTGTGAGAGACGTTAAAAGTGAATAAAATGTAATGAAAAATAAATATTAATATAGGATGAGAAGAATGTAAATAAAAAATAACAATGTAAGTTAAAACATGAACAAATTTTTTAGGTAAGAATTATCGATGTAAATAAAGAAAGAAATGTCAATGCAAATAAGAATATGCAAACTAAAGTATGTAAATAATAAATATTAATGTAAACAAAGATACGCGAATAATAAATATCAATGTAAACAAATATATGGGAACAAGAAATATTGATGTAAACATATATATGAGAATAAGATATATGAAATATAAGAAATCAAAAGTGGAAATAAGAGTGATAAATAAAACTAAGGGTTTGCATCAGTTTATAATGTGAAAGAGCAAATTTATTTTATGACAAAACATGGAACATATTTTATATAGGAAAAGAACATATTTTGTGAGGAAGGCCTATTCTTATCCAAGGTATTACACTGAAACTCATAAAATAATAACCAAATGAATGGAAATTATTTATAAGAGAGAAGGATATTGTGTGAGGAAGGCCTACTCATATCCAAGGTCTTACACTATAACTCATAAAAGGATAACCAATGAGGTATGATCAGTTATTAAATAATATTCATTAAGGGGAATATTTTAAATGATATAATGGAAAAAGGGAATGAAAAAGTGTTACAATGCATTTTAGAAATCCTTAATATAAATGAGACATACTAAGTGAATATGCAAGTGTTAAGATTTTATTGGATAATAAAGATATAGGATAATTTCATTAGTGGACAAAAAGAATTTCGATAATGAGTGAAGTACCTAGATAATCTCATGAAGGTGATATATAAAGATAAATTAAAATGGGCCTACCTTCTCACAATGTGTTCTTCATTCCTTAGGTTCCCTTACAAAGCCGTCAATCTACTATGAGGATTGGGTACTGTTAAGGTCAACATACCCACATTTCTAAAAAAGGGACCCATGTATCAAATTATGCTATTTTATGCCTTGAAATTGAATATTCACTTCATAAAAGTGTCATTATCATGTTTACACATTATTTTTCATTTGAAGATCATCCATACCATGGTCTGGTTGATTTATTTGTTCATAGTTTTGGTTTAACCTTATCTAAAGTATTGACATTAGATATTTATGTTTCAGGTTATAGGTCTAATTGAGCCCATATGGGAATGAACATGCTTAGGGTTTTTTTGCTTCAATGTTTAATTAGCCTTTTACTAGCCTTGGTCTATAATGGATTAATATTTTAAAACCCTAGCTTAATATTTTACCTAGAACTTTTAATTCAAAGCTGAATCTAGTGAGAAATTTTATTTTAAGTGGGAAGAATTTGAATGCCATGGACTTTGTTTAATTATTTGTCCTAAGGTTTGGTTGTGTTTTTCCAACATGACCAAACCTTAGTTCAACATCCATCCTTAGTCCATTTTATGTCCTGAGCCCACTTTTAGTCTCTCTATTATCAACATGGTCCTTTTGCTATGTTTTTACCTTTCAAGATTTTCATTAAGGACTTTATCCAAAAATAATTACCCTTCAGGGTTTAGGTTTTGGATCCTTTGTTCAAGTTTTTTGGGATTTTTGAAAGAGACACTTTCTTTCCTTGATTATCCTTTAGGTTTTTTTAAATGGACCTCTGCCTTACAAGATTTCCCTTTGGGATTTTTGAAATGGTCCTTTGACTTCCTCAACTATCCTTTAAACTTTTGAAAGTTCCCTTTCCCATGAGAAGTTCCCTTTAGGACTTTTATCCAAGAAAAATTCCCTACCAAGTGAAATTGTAGGGTTAATTTTATTTCTTAGCTTAAGGTCTTATCCCAAAGTTCCATCATATTTTTTTATATAGTGAAACCTTAGGTTAAGACCCTATGCTAAGTCATATTTTTTAGGGTCCTTTTTTATGTTTAACCTATCTTAAAATCTTAGGTTAAAATCCTTATGCTTGGTTCTTTTTAAATGATTAGGGTCCTTTTATATGTTGAAAACTTAGCTCAAACCTTAGACTAAAACATTTATATTTATTAATATGAATAAAGCCATGGTCCAAAGTCTTTATGCTAATTCTCAGGTCCTGTATAATTTATAAAGAATTTAGCTTAATCATGTTTATCCTAAGTCCTTTATACATGCTCAAGCCTAATTTGATCTTTTATAAAATATAGGGACCAATCATGTTTAACCACTTGGATCCTAATATGTGGTTCATGTTTAAGTGGAGGACCCAAATCAAATGGAGCATGATCAATGATTGAAAATTCAAGCAGTGGACCATATTTTAAAGATTGAGCACCTTTTAGAAATCAATGACTAGTGTTGATTTGTACCATCTCAATCAAATAAAGTAAGACCATGTTGAATATTCAAAGGTTTTATATGACTAACAAGTGTAATAACCAAGGAGCCCAATATAAAGAGACCAAAAGCACCAAGAAGCCAACATGTGGCATATGCAAAATGTAGAGTGAGTCAGAAGATGATAAGTGGCAGGCTTAGTAGATAGTCTCCATAACTATGTTAAAATTCACAGTCATGAGGATGTCAATCTTAACATATTAAAATTCATATATCATGTTTTTGAAATTGATGGTTATGTGACCATCAAAGATGTTCTCACAGATGTCAAATGATAGGCATGAGGATGTCAATTTTAACATAGCAGTGAACCTTGATCATGTGAATAAAATTGATGATCATGTGACCATCAAATATGTTCTTATAGACATCAAATAATGGTCATGAGGATATCAATTTTAATATAGTAGAGATCCTATTTCATGTGTTTAAAATTAATAGTCAAGAGACCATCAAAAACATTCTCTAAATGTCAAATGATGGCCATGAGGACATCAATTTTAACACAATAAAACATGGATCCAAATTTTAAAAGGCAATGGACAATGATAAATAAAATGACTTGGGATACCATGGAATTGCCACAAAAAGTTATATATGAGTGCAATAGGCTGAATTATAGACCCTACAAACTTGTAGTATAATGGGTTGAGATCTAAACTCATAATGCTTAAGCTAACTATGCCATTGGAGCATTGTTTATCTTCAAACAACTTGGAGATGAGACCATCAAGAAATCACCAAGATATTACAGTAGCCAGTGGGTCCCAAGGTCAGGTGAAATAATAATATCCTTATTGTAACCAACATTGTATGATATCTCAAAATAAGATATTCTTTTATATAAACATGTGAAATTTATGGGATCATAGATTGTCTATAGATCAGTTCGATAGACAAGATCATTTGTTTTGGAAGATTTGAAAAGATGCCTATCTTATACACATGTCTAAATGTAATTGGATGAGGACTAATCGACATGCTTCCTTACATCTTATAAAATGAGCATTACCAATTGTTAAGAAGGGGAAGTTCTTAGAAAAATTAATTTGTAAACTAGGAGCAATTAATACAAGCAAGGAATTATGCAAGGATTGTCCAATATTTACTTGTGTGAAGTGCTACAAGATTTCTCTCTTAGTTTCCTCATTATACTTTCATATTTGAATGGTTCCTATGGATTTTGGATGTGTATCATGAATACAGAATTACTAATTTTTGCCTATGCTAGATTAGTTAAAATTTCTAATGCTTTTTCATTTTAGACACTTCTTTTAAATTTGGGCTAGTGTTGTTTGCTTGCATAATTGAATCTTTAAACTAAGCCTAGTTCTTATTTTCATCATTTTATACCTTCCTTTGAAACTTTCATAATGTATGTTGTGTTTTGGGCTTAAGTTATTTCATTACATACATTAGTTAAATGCATATTCAAATGATATTTAAACTTTGTCATATTTTCATCATTCTTTCTATCCTACCTTCTTTTTTCTTCTTTTTTAACTTGATCATCTTAGTTTAATGGTCATTATGAATATCCATCTTAGATTAGTCTCAAACTAGTTTTTGATCATAATTCACTATTCTTAGCATAATATACTACATATTCTACATAGATTTGCTACTTGGCCATGGTGGCTCCCAACCACCACTTAATATAAATATTTTGAAATAGTCACTTGTTCTACCTCTATTCCACCAATAGGTAATAAGATTACCAAAACCTATAAATCATATACTGAATTCTTAGAATTCTAAAATGAGAAGTGTTTCTTAAACACTCTAGGCACTTGTGTTACACATTTAGACATCAATAGGTACTTACGTGAGAAATTAAGTGGCACTAGATATACTAATGATACCTACCCTAGTATATTGACCTAATACACCCCAATGGACCTTTGCTCTATCATGAGGCCTACTTTGGAGTTTGATCTTAAATAAAATAGGAGATGTGCCAAATAAAAATAATGTCTTTTAGTGTGATTTAACTTTTGGATATTTATTTTCCTTTTGATCATTTTGTTTTAATTTAATGATTCATATTTTATCTTCTGATGATTTTTATATTTCTCCTCTATATGGATTTATAAGGACCAAAAATGATTGATATAGGTGGTGAACACATAAAAGATTATGTTTTGGTTATAAGAAATAAGTAAATAAAGACTATGTCAGCCTAAAGATTCTTATAATTACCCACAATTATGCAAATTCAATTTAACCATATGTGTACTTAATATAAGGTAAATATATGGGAGAAATGGTGATCATGAGATATCCATGTAATAAATGTTATAGTGATGAATATGATTTGAAGTTGATCATGAGAGAAAAAGGATAGTGTAAGGTATGGTATAAAATTCATATCACATAAATAAATATACTATACAAAAATTAATATAATGTAAACATCCATGTAAGAATAAATCATCCCAAGGTATGAGGAATGTAAGTGCGAATGATAAAAGACAAAAAATAAGTTTGTGGAAAATTAAATAAATTACAGAGATAGAAAATAAAAATATCACCATCATAATAATGCATTATAAATATAGTATTAAAATATCAAATCCAAATGATATTAAAATTTAAATAATAATGTGATGAAACAAAATAATATGTTGGCAAATATTGATATATTTTAAGACATACATCATCAATAACATCTGATACATCTTGGTGTAAATGAAGTTTGACTTTAATAAGAGATTATCTATTTTCATAGATATCCATGCAAAGAATTCCTACTAAATTATATCTATTTATAAATTATGTATGATAGAATAAGAAGGATGTGTGTGCGGCACCTCCTATGAAGGGTACTTAATGAGAGGAGCTGATTTAGTAATGGGATTAACGTCATATTTGTGAAAGGATGTAAGTTGCATGGAATGTTGAGAATTAATTTATGAATTACCTAGAGTACATTACTAAAAACATGATGTTTCAGGTCATGGAAATTCATGAAAAATGTTTCTATAAGACTCTACACATGTTTGTATGGTGTGTATCACATTGATGCAAAAGACAATAAAACTTCCTATGTTTAGGAACGTACTCTATAAGTATCTTAGGAAGAGGTAGATTATTATCAATACATTGTGTCTTAATTAGATAAAATGCATCAATGTATTATTAAAGTTATTGGTAATGATTATATGAATACAAGTTTTCCATGAAAACAAAAAAATACATCTAAGAGTAGCATATTTTTAAGTTTGTCTATCTATAGTATGAATATAGCCTAAATCTTGATGTTGTGCTAAGAATATCTAATGTGCTCAATAATATTTAGCCCAATAAATGGAAATATTATATAACTCACAATATAGATCATCCTCCCATTGTGTAAGTATAATATCAAGCTTAGGAAAAGGTAATATGACATCACTATTGTAGGACAACTAAGAGTAGAAGTTGGACTAGGCTCAACAGTGGGAGAGAAGGTCACAATGTTGGTTAACATAATGTGGCCAAAATATTAGGAGTGAGAATGCTTGAAAGATTATAAAATATAAAAAAATGAGATGGTCATGTCATAGAATGATCAAGAACCATGATCCAAATAGGCTCATATATGACTATGTGAGAAGTAGTGTTTGTGTGCTTCATCTTAGACATGTGAACATCAAGCAAAGAAGGGATAATTTTAGGTACACTAGAATTAAAAACTACATCAATATATCTACTAATATGAAAAGAGTGATATAAATAAGAATGATATTTAATTATTTATGCATTTTTAGCTTGAGAAAAACCAACAAAAAATGGGTCATCTAATAAATATCCATCATCATAATCAGGTGTATGAAGATAACTATTACAAACATTAGAGATATTTTTGGTCAAAGAAGCATGAAGAATGGATTGTTTAGTATTTATTAGAGTAATGATAATCTCATTGATTAGTTTTTATCAAGATTAAGGTTGTAAAGGAGGTAATTGAGTAGTTATATATTAAGGGAGATTAGAAGTTTTTATTTTCAAATTGATCTCATTAAGTTCATCATTATCATAATCTAATAAATGAGGTGGTATGTTACCCATAATTTTAGGGTGGCTATAATAGAATTGATAAGATAATTAAATCATTGAGATTCATGAAAGGGGATGATAAGTAAAGTTTCAAGGGTGGGTATCTTAAAAACACCACATTCCTAATTTTTTTTAAAATTCTAAGGGTTGATGTCACTTTCAATCTTTTAAATAACACCGTTGCGAGGGAACTTGACACATTGCCATAGTAATGAGGCTATAACTCTCATGCGATATTTCCAAACTTTACCAAGTAAGATGTTATATGATAATGTAAAATTTAAGACAATTAATGTAGTATAAACAATGATAGGAGGAATGGTGATAAGAATCTAGACACACCCTAGATGCATTTGTACTCCTTGACATGTTCTCTAGGTAGATTTAAGATTGCATTCATAAAACCTAAATGTTTTAATATAGCGAAGGGAGGAAACATAAGTTACATAAAATTCATTAATCAAATCACATTTGATTTGGATATCACCAATTTGGATGATGATTAATAATGAAGGATCATTTGCACAATAATATTTTTTTAGGAATCATTGAAGTGATAGGAAATTTAAGTGAGAGATAAGTGTCTAGAGTTTCATCAATATGTATATACATTTCTTTGATTTGTTAAAGAATAATAAATTCATACCTAGACAAAGTATATTCTTACCCCATAGGTGGAGGTCAAGGGATATTCATTTGGAATTAGAGTTGAATTAGATGATTATGATGATGAGAGTAAGTCATCATGAGTTATATAAAACTAATTTTAGATGGGAGATGAGAAAGTTATATTATAGTATCTTATTCATCATATTTGGTTAAAGTTATATTGGATAGAGGTGCATAATGGTCAAGACATGCTATGGAAAGAGGAACAAAAGTCCATATAAATTGATGTTGATAATGAGTATTTGATTGGGTTTTAATCGATAATGGATTTCCAAGTGTATTTTATTGGATTGAATCAAGTAATGTTTTTAGTGTCATGGTTGAGTCAATGCTTGGTTCTTTTGAATATTTTATAGGTGGTATCTAAATCTAAGAATTGGGATGATTTAGAGTTTTAGGTAATTTATATTAAAGATAATTTGATAATAATTAAGGGCTAGAAGTTGTATCAATGAAAAGTGAATGGGTATTCAAATGTGTCATTTGATTATAGATATGTGGGATAGTAGATGAAGGAGTTTGTTTTGTTGTTAAAAATTTTGGAATCATTGATGTGTGACCAAGATCTATAAAATGAGATGGGTAAGAATCTTAGACAATACAAACATTTAAAAAAATGGTATAGGGTAAGTGCACAAAATTGGGGGACAAAAAGGGGCCTACTTGTGGACATGTGTTTCTTGAAAATTGAGAAATATGAACTTCTTTAGATAATTTGAGATGGCTACACTCAAAATTATGTGTAAGAACATGAATTATATAATTTTGAGTCTAGTTTCCAAAACACTATTTTAAAAAAAAATAATTAATTATAACTAGGTTAAACATCTAAAATTTGAATAACTCCTATTTTTTAGGAAAATGGAGTAGATAACCAGTCATGTAGCCACTCATTTTTTAGCATTATCTAAAAGAGTTTGGTGAAAATTTAGATAATATCATCTATTTTTTAACCTATATTTTTTTTTTATAATTTCTTGATGAATAGTTTTTTTTATAAATTTTACAAGTAAATTTATCCTAAAAACTAACAAAAATGGGATAGCTAGCCATGCAGTCCTCCTAACTACCTATAAAAAAATTAAAAGTGGGTTTTTTGAATGCATATAAAATTAGGCATATTTTCTAACCATAAAATTATTTTTAAATTTAGATAAATGAAACAAATATACAAAAACATATATAAGATGAATATTTGTATCCTGTAGTGGCATAAAAAAACTATAGTTAGAAATCAACATAGATTAAAACCTTAAAATAGTCCAAAAATATAAAAAAAATACATTTGGAAAGAGGAGAGCATGTTCATCATCTTGGTAATAGTTTAATGAATTTTATCATTGAAATTATTAGTGTAGTTGGTGATGTAAGTTGAATTTTGTTGTTTTCTATCAAAACTCTTAGATTTGGCTCTGTTTTGATAGGTCCAAGCCTTTGTCTCAGGAATCCAAGCCATTTCCAATCCAAAAGGCTTGATTTTTGAATTCAAACTACATATAACATGTATGCATTATATAATGCATACATGTTATGGAATGCTAACACATTATATAGTGTGTACATGTTATGTTGTCATAGCATTATGGAGATAGGAACTAAGTCCAATTTGGTTTAACTAAAAAAATTCATCTTTAGATATGTCATATATATCTTAAATTTACATCACATATCAATCATAATTTTGGATTGCTTGTGTTTAAATGAACACCATGTGTATAGTAAATTATTAATCAAACATTTGGTTTTCCCTTGTAACTATTTTATAAATAAGCTGATCTAATTTAAACTACATAATATCTATTCATAAACATTACAAATAAACCTAACAAAAATTAAAACAATAAAACTAGATTATATACATAATTTTTTAGTTGCAATAAATGGTAAGGAATGGGTTTAGAGGAATATCAAGTTTCACAATAATCAATAAATACTCATCATGATTATACAATGTATAATATGTCCAAACAATAAGGTAAAACAAACCCAAAAAATATAAGATGAATAAATATTTCTCTAAGAACCATACAAGAACTTTGAAAGAGTAAGACCATTTATGAAGCCATGAGGCCGAACATAACAAACAAAAAATGATTTGACAAAAAATTTTTGTTTAATCTACAGGTCCAAAAAATTCATTAACATTTCTAAAAAAGTGTGCATGTCTATGGGAAAATAATCTCCTTCAAAACCCTAATAAGGAAACTAAACCTGTAAATCGACAAGGAAAATTGTCATTTTGGGGCTTGTGTTTTTAAGCACTGAATACTTACCAAGTCCCTTTACATATCACAATATTGCAAGAAATGAACCAAGTATAAATCATGTCAGTGAGGTAATACAATGATGATATAGTGTAATTTATATGAATTTTCATGTTATAATGAATGATTTCTTCATTAATAGATGCTTCACATTTCCTTAAACTCTTGAATCACTACTCTAAATGATTGAAATGATTGATTTGACATATTCTTTAAATATATATCTCTTCAATGTCCTATATATTACTACATTTATTATATTTATAGACTTTTTGAATTCAAATTAGGACTTTATTCACATGAAAACCAACACACAACAAATAAGAAAGCCAAAAAATAGAGATCACATGACACGAGAGGCCCAAATCAAGGGTTAAAATGGCCCACCCCTATAATCATACATGAAACACTTCTAGGGCCAAAACCACATAGTGTATGTTTTTAGATAAAATTTAAAAAATACAAGGAACCATGAGGGAAGGAGAGATAAAAGAGAGAGCTAATTAGGGTTAAAATTACATGAGATAGTTATAACATACAAAAATGTTCCAATAAGATCCTAATCTGGATGATTGATCAATAAACATACTAGTACCATAGAATAATATAATTTAATAACTAATAAATACAACCATAACAAAATATAATGTCTACATAAATAATAAATCTAGTTTTAAGGTTATCCTTCTCAACTAGACTAAGGTTTTGTGAATGTGAGTAGGAAAGGTGTGGGAGAGTACAAAGTGATAAATGTATAAAGAGGATGTAGATGGGAGGGATGAGATTGAATTCAAAGCCTCATTTGGAAAGGTGAAGAACAAATGCATGACCAATGGATAATAGTACTTTAGTTATGGTGATAAATAGATCCATGTGATTAATTACCAAGATGAATAAAGAGGTTGTATATGGGAAGGTATGGGACTAATGTCAAAACCCTACTTAGGAAGGTGAAGGTCACATGAATGACTAATGGTTAATAGTACTTGGGATATGGTGAGGAATGGGCTTGCATGTGATAAATGAGCAAGAAAAATAAATATGATTTATATGGGAGGTCAAAGACTATTTAATCACATCCATGCTTTGGAAGGTGAGGGGCACGTAAATGGCCAATAACTAATAGTACATGGGTAAGGTGAGGAATAGGCCTCTGCATATCATGTAATCACTTATAACATAGGTGTACTTAGAAGGGTATGATAATGTAAGTAAAGAGGTAACCATGGTAGGTGGTATTATTACATACTTTATAAAGAATTTAGTGATCAATTAATCATAATATAGGTAAAACCATATGATTTTATCCAATTCATGCATAGACATGTTTTGGAATGAAACATTGTCACTATAAATATTTTATATATAGGAAAGGGATAATAAACATGAATGAATAGAAAAATGCACGGGTATTATCAAGGGATGAATTGGTATGACTATCTCGCATCACAAGTGGTCACAAGGATGATATTCATGAAACATGTTCTATATTAATTATTTATTTTAGAAGAAAGTGTTATAATTGCATTATTCAATATAAGAGATTGATTCAGAGATAAAATTTTGGTTTTCATTCAACCCTATTAGTCAATTATTATAATGTTAAACCCTAAACCTTAATTTTATCAATAATGTAAACTTGAAGGTAATTGGGGCCAATATGAACCCATTTTAAACCTAAATGTCAATATAAGACGTGATTTGGGGCTAGATTAGTCAATATTTCCTAACATATTAAGCTAATTAGTCAATTTTTGGAATTACTGATGCAAAATGGATGAAATTGAACCCTATAAACCTAATTTTACTTATACATGATCTAATTTTTAGGGTCAATCAACCCCAATATCATAAAAAAATAAATCAATTAGTCCACTAATTTAATCACAATGAAAATTGGGGCCAATTTGAACCCCTTCAACCTAACTAAAAGATTAAAACATGATTTAGGACTAAATTAATTTTGATTTTATCATGAATTGATTCGATTAGTTAATTGGTGAAATTAGGGATGTGATTTGGGGAAAATTGAGCCATTTAAACCTAATTTATGGGTTAATTGATTGTATAAGATGCACCATATGGCTTAATCAGCCCTAATTTTGTTACAATAGAAACATGAAGGTAAACAGGGCCAATATGAACCCATTGAGCCTAACTATGAGTCTATAATGTGATTCTAAGGGCTAAATTACCTCTTGTTTCCTGACATATCTACCTAATCAGTCCATTGTTATATTTATTAATGAAAGTTCAACAAAATTAAACTCTATGAACCTAATTTTGACTATATGGAAGTAATTTGGGGTTTAATTGACCCCAATATCATAATAAAATAAAGCATAAAGTTCACCAATTCAATCAAGAAATAAATTGGGGATAATTCGAGCCCCTTCAACCTAACTAGACAAGAATAAGAGGTGATTTTGTCATGAATTGATAAATTAGTCTTTTTTCATAATTAGATATGTGATTTGGTCCTAAATTAGTCATGGGTTAATACAATTAATCAATTGGTCCTATTAAACATGTGATTTGAGACAAATTTAGCCCCATGAACCTAAATTATGGCTCAATCAATTGTATAGGATGTAACATATGCATAAATCGACCATATAATAATATAATGTAGGTTTGTATCACATAATAAAATCATATATCATAACATTATGATATATGATCACATAGGCATACTATAAATAACACATATGTATTATATTATAACATGTATGCCTTATTCATAATAGACATACTATAAATAATGCATATGTGTTATATTATAATGTGTACACTTTATTGTCTCAATAGATAAAAAGTCAATGTCCAACATTTATTTTTTAGGGTGTTTCAATATTTTTGACTCCACATACTTTATCTGCATCATTTTTCATGGTGAAGACAAGAAGAATCAAATTTTTCTTTAGGTCCCCCACCATCAAAAGGAATCAAATTATTCTTTGGGTCCCCACCATCAAAAGTAATTTAAAATAGTTTTTTGTGTAGTCATGGGTGATGAAACTCATTAAAAGAAGAGGAAGAAGTTGAAGCACAAAAAATTGGAACAATTAGAAGAGTTGAGATAAAAAAAGTGTCAATGCAAGAATTTTGATCGATACAAGGTAAAACCACTATCCCTAATAATCTAAATGTTATAGATAATGATGAAATTGACAATAATGAATTAAATAATGATGATGAATATTTACCTATAAGTCCAAATTATGTTTCAAGTTCACATTTAAAGTATATATATTTTATTTTGTTGATGATGAATCTATGCATGATTATTTACCCCATATCAATAAATAAAATTTCATGGAAACACATAATTATTAAAGTAACAATGAATAAAATGTCATTCCATAACTAAATAATGAAACTAATAATGAATAAACTAGTAATGAACATAGTGATTTTAAAACACCCTCTCAATAAATTCCTCTATTAACAACACCTCTAAGGATTGTGCATAGAAAAGGCAAGTACTTAATTAAAGTTGATGAAAACATTTTTAAACTAATGCATAGTAAAATGTATAACCACCATTCAAGAAGA
Source organism: Torreya grandis (assembly GCA_037957365.1). Classification (NCBI taxonomy): domain Eukaryota; kingdom Viridiplantae; phylum Streptophyta; class Pinopsida; order Cupressales; family Taxaceae; genus Torreya; species Torreya grandis. The sequence continues at coordinate 7,288,788 of JARHVA010000105.1, read as the reverse complement.
CTATCTAAAAAAATTGTGATAATTTATTAGATAAATTAGATTTTGATAGTCAAAAATCTCAAGTGTTTGTTTCATTGATGAAATTAATTATGATGAGACCTAAAATGTACACCCTATGACTAAGAACATCTAACATGGATGATGAAAATAAAAATATTGTTGAAAATATACATTATGAATATCATATTATAGGCTTAAAATCATGTAACAAAGATTTTAATATTGTCCGATGTATAGTTATAGCCTGTGAAAGTAGTGGTCAAATAGGGGGAAATGATTGCTTTAAAAAACTTACAAAACACTAGACATAAATAGAAAAACATTTATGAATCTAATTAGAAGACACCAAAGACTTAATGATGCCAATACTACTGAGCTTTTGGAATTATCTAGTAGACTTCCAAGAAAGGATAAGGTTATAGTCAATAATCTCAAAAATTTAATTACATGTAATTTTGGAAAGATAATACAAGAGTTTCACCTAATAAAAAAGATGTACTGAAAAGAATAGTTGGTTCACATAACCATTAACTACACATGAAACATTTTTTGGATATGACCCAAACATAATTTTAATCTATTTTTTTGTGAAAACATTCACAAATTTTTATTAGCCAAAGATATTTTGAGATGGTCAAACCATTTTATGTAAAAATAAATCACACACACACCAATTGTTGTTTTAGGTAACATGTTTAATTTTTAATGCTTTATGATCTTTTTCACCATATTCATTGGTTTTTGTATCATAAAAACATTTTACATGAGTGTGGCATATAATTTCCACCAAAATTAGTTAGTGACTTTATTCCAAATATTTTTTGTGAAAGATCAGATGGATAGTTCTTTTATAACAAAACATGTTTTGATGTAAATTATAATATTTGTGGTGGATTGCCAAAATTTAAAAAATTATATCCATGAGGAGATTAAAAGTTCAATTATACAAGAATTAGTTTGTTTCAATGAAAACAAATCTATGACCTATCAAGTAAAAGATGGTAAAGAATCTAAAAGGTGTGAGTTTATTAGATACATGTTTTAGAATTTATGGTCAAATTCATGGATGAAATTATTTATGATTATTAAAGGCATACACATAAGGATAGATGGTTGGATGAACATTTTAAGATAAGAAAAGACATATTCCAACTTATTTCTATTGTTTTAGTAGTCAACTTTTCTTAAAATTACACATTCAAACCACAAATGAAAATTCAATCACAATATTACAAATCAATATAGGATTCTTTATTCATGTATATGGCATTCATGAATGCACTAGACAGTATAGATTAGGATCAAAAAATATTAAGGGAGTACCATTTAAATGTTAGTTATGACCAATCACATTTTACAAAGTACGTGTAAGTTTTTTTGAGATGTTATATAGATAGTTGACTAAGAAAGACATTAATTTCAAGTAGCATTACATTCAGTCAGACAATTGCACATCATAATTCAAGAATGCACAGGTGTTTTACTATTTGAGCAAGATACACATTACCACTAGTGTAGAACATACTTAGAGTTTCATTAATAATATCCATGGAAAATGGGAGCATGTTGGTGTTAAATCATGTGTAAAAAAAGTTGTTCTAAGAGATGAGTTGGATTCTAAATATGGTGTTGTTTTAATTAATGCAACAACCATTGTTGAATGTTGTAATGAAAAAATGAGCAATGGCTGTCAAGAAAGTTCTACTATTCATAGATATTTATGGTTTATAGAGGAAGAACACTTGGTAAAGTATGAGCATTGTATGATTATAAAGGGATCAAGTGAGCTCCACTCATTATGTAGCTCAAAGGCAAGTTCTTAGACTATTCATATGAGTCACTTGGCATATTTTTGATCTACATGCATGAAATTTGTTTGGAATGAGTGTGAGTCAAAAGAGTGGGTGGATGAATTGAGATGTAAACCTCTAATTATAATTGACACATATCACGTTCCACCAACATTAAAACTTATAAATATGAAATCTTTACATGAATTTAACCATGTATCTAATCTAGTGAAACCAGGTAGAATATTAATCCTTAATACTATTTATTCTCATTATCTATCTTGATAATGCCATTAAAATTTTATTTTTTATGATAGAGGGCATATTTTTGTAATTATTTCTGATGAGGATAATGAAGAGGGAACATATTACTACTTATTTATATGTGTAGAGGAAAATAAAAATTTAACTTTCCCAATCATAGATAGAGAAAACATTGACTATCCCACTAGGTTTGTAGTTATCACTGTAACTTGGATTCAATGATATCTTATAAAAAATTTAAATGTATATTTATTTGAAGACTTTGAAATACATAAGAAGATACTACACTATTTAAATTTGGTTTTTGAAATAAATATTCAATTGGTAAAATATCATGGGATGCCTTTAAACAAGAATATATAGAAATTTCCAAAGTCAGGCCATGAAGTTACTCTTGCTACTATGAATATTAGAGAAAATCTTAGTGTTTCATTGGAATGAAATTCCAAGGAATGTTGACTTATCAAATGTATATGTATTTAATTTTACTAAATTATAGTGATTTTTTAAGTAGTACATATAAATTTCATTTTTTATTACTTACTAATTTTTTTTAGGTTAGTGGTGCCAAATAAGCTTCCACCTTCACACAATTGGCATTGTTAGTAAACAATTACATATTTTTTAAGCTAAGAGAAGCTTAATATAACTAATCAAGACCCATCACTATAACTTATGCCATGGATTTGTCCTAAAGGTTCCATCAAGGTGAAATTAGAGGGATTTTATATGTATGTGAAGGTTCTTTTAATTCATGCTAATGACTTATGGCTTCTATTTTACACAAACCTGAAGTGAGGCTCAAAAATTGTATTTTTCTTGTATTGGGAAGGGAATTATTGAGGCTAAAAAGGGTGGTGGGTCTATTAAAAAGTCATGATGTGAGGTGAATAATATGGTATTGGATTTTATCCACCAACCTAGACTTATTTTTAATGCTAGTTTTGAGCCATAAAGCACCAGAAGTGGAGTTTTTCAACTTTGACAACATTTGTTGTCAATGTTTGCACATTCTTTAATAATAGTGAAAATAGGAATTTGGGTGGATTTAGGATTCATGGTCAAGGTATAACATGTAATTTTATTATATATATGTGATAAAAGTGATGTATTTTAACCAGGAGGTCTTGGAGGTGGAAATTCTAGTTAGAGGACAAACACTTGTCTCTTTATTATTAAAAAGTTGAATTTCAAAATCAATCACTAAAACTTGTTCAATTTATTGGTCCTAAATTTTATATTGATTTTATTTATGGATAAATTAGAGGGATTAAACATTAATTATAGGGGTTCTTTGGTTTATGCAAAAAACATATAATTTCTATTTTATGCACACTTGAAATCAAGGTAAAAAATGCATTTTTCTTATTTTGGGAAGGGCATTCTTGAGATTGGAATGGGTGGTGGGTCTCTTAAATAGACATGATGAGAGTTAATTAACATGGAATTGGATGTTATATACCACCCTATATGTGTTTTAAGTATTATTTCTAAGCCACAAAGCACTAGAAGTGGAGACTTCCAACTGTAACTTTAGCTTTAACAATAATTATTGTCAGTGTTTCCACACTCCTAAATAGTAGTGAGACTACACATATTAGTGTATTTGGACATCATGGTCATAGTATCTATTGGATAGATATTTTTTAGGCTATAAAAAGATACCTAGGTAGTCATGGTATTAAATCCCCTTAATTTAATGGTGAAGCTCTTGTATACTTATGTTTATCCACTCTGACTATTCACACTTTCAGTTTTTTACAAATTATGCACAGGATATACACAAGTTATCTTATTCTCAGGTATTATTTTAATCAAAAAGTTAATTAACCATAACATAGTGATTTTTAAATAGGTAAGTATCTAATTCAGAGATTATGCAAAGATTTATTTAGGAAGTGAAGGATAAAAGAAACTAGAATTTGTTAAAAAGAAATAAATTGTACTTCACAACAAGTAGTTTTTTTAGAGCTTATTGAATCCATACAAATAGATAAACATATAAGATGTGATAATTATTTTATTAAATGATTAATAAGAAATTTATTTCACATTTAGATTAAATGATAACATAAAGTTTACCATTTTAGTCCTCATAGAATGCACTAAAAGATCTCCTTAGATGCAAAGTTCCTCAAAAACCAACTTTATTTTTGTTCATTTGGAACAAAGTTCATACAAAAACATACCAAAATCTAAATACCAAGTTTTATATTGTTTAGTATTTTTTTGTGTAACAATTACAATTTCTTTTCAAAAATTACCCTCCCCTTGTATGCATATATTCTCTCATATTTATACACTTTCAAATATCAAATATAATTAGGAGACAACTCCTTGAATTCCCTATGTGCTACATTAATTTATGAAAACTATTGGGAGACATCTTCCTTAAATTTATCATGCATGGCATATAATGATTGATGACATGTATCTCTTCTTGGTTTTAATATCTAGATCAAATACAAATTATTTGAATGTTTCACTTAACTCGCTTAATTAATTTGTTTTTACAAAATGATTTCAAGTAATGACATCTAGCAAAGTTACTTGAGTCTTCCATTTTATATAGCAACTTAATTTTATAAGTAATTTCTCTTAGTGACATTCCTTATAGAGTAACTAATTTAAAAAAATTACTTCAAATAAATTTCTCAATTCATTTGAATAAAATAGAAGAAGTTGAGAAGAGAAGTAATAGTAATCACTCTAATTCATGAACTTCTTTTATGCACTTTTCTCTGTAGTTGATGTGTTGTGATAACATAAACTGAATGGTTACTTCGTCTATCTTGGAAATTGATTTCCTTTATGTTTCAAATCTTAGTACCTCATTTTCTATCTTCTTACAATAACATTTCACCTTCTCAATATTGGGTTCCAACCTTTTAACTTGTTGATGACTTATCATTAACTCCTTTATTGATTTTGTTATGAATAGAGTCGAGGCCTCTTTAATTACCTACTTGAATTTTTGATGTAATTATTCATGTGTAATTGGTAGTTATTCTAAAAAAAAATTCATGAGATAGAAGATATAATCCTCCAAATCTATTTTCACATTGGAAGCATCTTCTTCCAGAGTCCTTTCTTCAGGCATTGCTCCAAACATGCGCTAGTGAAAAGATAAGATGTGTTCTTATTTTGATTTTATAATTAATCCCTATAGAAATATATTTTATTCAATTAAAATATTTTCACTTAAATCATTTATTTGTCAAAGTTTGTCCTATTGCAAATCAAAAATTCTAGTTTCATTTTCAATCTCCATCATTGTCTTTAGTTGTGCCAATTTATTCTCAATATCAGCTAAATTGCCTAAAACCTCAAAAAACTATTTCTATTTAGTTTGTATCATTTTCTCTATCCATTCATCAAATAATTTGGCATTATCACCAAATTATTTTACCAAATTTATTGTTTGATGATCAATTATACCTCCTAAAAGTAATGACTACTGGGGATCAAATCTTGCCACTTTGACAATTATTTCACACAACTTATAAATTTATTCCTTTTTGGCTTTATCAGCCTTTTCTTCATCAAGCTTCTAAAATAGGGTATTGATAAGAGTCTATGTGTCTTACTTCAGTCCCTCTATAGTGAATTATCCTAGGGATACCTTTGTAATTACTAAGTCTTCTTCAGTGATTTCACTCTTAATCTTACCCTATGGAGAAACTGATATTTCTACAAATTTTTTACCTAAAGGCTCAATTATCAATTTTCAAGTCACTCTAGTATTCTTGGGATTTTTACCCTTATGATCAATACTTTTCATAAATTTCAAGTCTATCTCTTACAAATTTATTGCTTCTTTTGATACAGGAGTTATTTGTAATGCCAACTATGAGGTGAACTTTGTACTAGTAGAAGTATCTAAATGTATCACCATTTATTTTTGATTATCTCCCACTTCCTTTATTTTGAGTAAGAACTTCTATATTCATAATATCTTCTATATAAACAATGTTGGAAATTATTTGTTCATCTTTGTCTTTCTCTACCTGCTTATCAAAGGTTTCCTATTCATTTTCTTCTCCAGTGGTTTTATTCTCAGGTTTAATTTTTATCTTTTGTTGTGATATCTCTTAAGATGAGATCATCTCTCTATTATTTATCTACTCTATCTCTTTTTAGGTAGGAATTAGAGGAATTGTGGGTTGATCATCAAAAGGAGGTGGATTAGTAGGTGGAGGAGATGGAGGAAGAGGAGGGAGAACATCAATCTCTTTTTGAATATATTTCTCAAGAGGTTTAATGCTAGGAGACTTTGGGTGGAATTAGTGTGGATGGATCTATATATTTCACTACTAGATGTATGTTATCCATCAGCAATGAAGATTAAGATGTGGTAGGTGTAGTAGAAATAAGAATGATAGTAGTGTCTATATAAGAAACTAGAGGAGATGTAGAGGTAATTAAATGAATTATCACCTTTAATTTTACCAAAGAATATGTTTCATCAACATTCTTATTGTATTTCAACTTCTTCATTGGTCCTTGACTACCTTATCCTTGCATAATTTTCCTTTTATGACTTACTTGACCAATTTTTATCATTATTAACTCCTTCATGTAGTAGTCTTTACTAAGAAACCATGTTGAAGTCATAGAAAGAACCATTGAAGTTTTCTTATCAATAATCTTTACTTGATTCTTATTTTAATAAATTTTTAGGAGTGGAGCATGATCTCCTCCCATTGCATGCCAAGAATAAAGAATTACTTGTTCATTATCTTCTATGTCTTCAAGAATTATATCTAAATCAAATGAGAAAATTTATTGAATAGTCATCTTGCTATTATCTCTCATTCTTAATTCAAATTCATCTCTGCAATCAATCTAGAAGTCTTCTAGGGTAGGAATATGCATATATTAAAGATAAACTATGTTTTGTGCTATGCCTCTACAATAAAAATTTTCTCTAGCCTCAAAATGTGACTGATTATGGTTATGATACATATTTATTTGTACATTTTTGGCCTTATAAATGTTTGCACAATGATATTGGCCAATAAAAATAGGAAAATCAACTGAATAATGGTGTACTTTTGACTGAAGATCATGTAATTACACTAGTTATATACATAATTCCATTAGAATCCATTTATTACTAGGGTACCTTGGTAATTTCAATGGTGTCCCTATGATATCACCAACTCTAATGTATGTGAAAATAAAGAATTGAATAAAAATACATTCAAAATGGGAAACTACCTCCTAAGTTACATTAGATACTCTCTTGGACTGCAAATCAACATTCAATTTACAAATGAATTCATATAATAATGCATCATTTACCATCTTATAGTTCTTGAAGTATTCAAACAAATTCAATTGAGGGTAGTATTCCTAGATGGGATCTGTTACCATCAACCCTTTTATAGTCAACCTAGAAAAGACTCCATTAGATGTTTCAACATATACTAAATATGAATTTATCTTGAAATCAATACATTACTCAACTGATGATCAATGTTGTCACTTATCATTCTTTCCCATTCAATCTTAGTATAACTCCTATTGACATCAATAGCCCTTATGTAGGCATACATCTAGGTTGAAAAGATCTTGGTATTGTTTTCTCCATTTATTCTACATAATAACTATATGATGTCATTAACTTCTTGCACAAAGTTAGACCTCACTATTTGCCTTATAAATCTTAAGGGAACTATTTGGTTTCTTTAGGTGAGTAGTATTCATTATCTTAATACACTTTGTTGTTTTACTCTTCTAGAGATCTTCATCTTTTTTCATTGACAAGTCTAGCACTTTAGGCCTTGCTAGGATCTTCAAACAATAGTAAAAATACTAAACATCTAATATGATCACCAAATTCCCTACAATATCTTTTAATATTCTAGTGAGAGAAAAATAATACTTAACACATCCTAGAACAAATTTAGGTAGTTTTGTAGAGCTTGGGAAAGTTATAGCTTGTAGGATTCCACTATTTGTCATTAATACCATGAGTGATGTTTTGATTATGGCTTTAAATCTTTCACACAACACAATTATGGGAACATGTCCCATGTCATTGTCATTGATTTTTGACAATTTGGATTCAATACAAGACTCAATTGGATATCCCTTGTATTCATACTTCATCCATGCTTCTTTTGATCTCCTAATTTTATTTTCTTTAGTCCTTCCTTTACTACTTGGCCCTATAACTTCTTCAAGTATAAGCTCAGGAAATTCTTCAATTAGATTTACTTCTTCTTCTAATCCTAATATTTATTGTGATTAACATTGGAAAGACTTGGTAAATGCTCTTTAAAACTTAGTAATTATTCTTATTGATTTTAGAAAAGGTTGAAAAATTGGGTTAAGTTATATTATGTAACAATCCTAATCAAGATTTAGGTATTTGGGACTTCAAGTAGTAATAAATATTGAAAACTCTAGGAGACTCATTCTAAGTAATATGGTATTACAATACTAGGATGGTCTAGGTATTTCTCAAGTCTTCAAGGTCGAATACTCTAAGTGACTGATAATAATTGACAACTATGAGTTTCTCTACGGAAGTTACTAGAGTTGGAAAACCCAATGAAGCAAAATCAATGGATAGTTGGAAATCTAGGTAAGCAAGTAGTAATTAAAAATTAGAGTAGGCAATGCCTCTTTGGAACTCTGAGTAATATGATAATAGTTGTTCAGGTTATAAATTTTTGAGTAAGTAACAAGTCATGAAGAGTTTAGGTAGATAATATAGGTCAATTACTAGGTACTTGTAGAAAGATTTTATCTTTTGAAATTTTTTTTGAGATTTTCATATCCAAAGTATTTTTGAAGAATGTACAAGGTTTTGACAACACCACACATGCAAAAATGATTTTTATATTTTCAATAAAAACAAGAAATGATAGAAAAAATTTCAAAATGATGCATGAAATTTTACTAGATAAAAATGAAATACATAACCAAAATGGGATCATGAAACCGAAGGGAAATAAACTAAATACCTTGACTACAAATGGGTTGTGAATATTTTGATCCAAAATCACTTTAGAAGCTCAAACATTGTCGCTCAGGATAAGTAAGGGTAACAACTAGGCTAGAGAGTTTGAAAGTTAGGTAGGAAATAAGGTGGACATTTTAATATTCATATTAGCCTATGAATTAATGACAACTAATTGACATGTGTGAGGGTAGCCATGTAAGCATTATAAATACTCCAATTTCATGAATTAATTCACTTAATTTGGTCTATGAAGTTAACTCCATAACCCTAATTTAGTCTAAGCTCATGAAGACTTTGGGCTTATGAACCTTTATTGATTTTACTTATGATTTGAGAAAAGTGAAGTAATGCAAATTTAGAACCCTGGACTATTCTAATTAATGATTTGTGGGTTTGAAAATATACTTTTCTCAACTTTTATAAGAAGTAAAGTCATTACATAATTCTAATTTAATCTAGATGGTGTAACTTAGGTTTTGCGTGGACAACCTATTTCACCTTTTTGAATAAGTAAAGTAACCTAGAGAACCTGAGTTATCTTAGAAATGTGTCCAAACACTAAAATTTTTGAATTTCTTGGAAAGATGTACAAATGGGTTTTATGATAATGATGTAGGTATAAATTTTATAACCTTCTAAAGCAATTTGAAGAAATTTTAGTAACGAAAGAAATTATAGTGAAAACTACTAAAGTCTAAGTCTTATTCAAGGGATTGATTTTTGACAAGGATAACTAGCTCTCATAAGACAAAAAGACAAAAATTTCAATAAGGGTAAGCCAAAATTTCCAAGTGTGAAATTTTGGAGACACCAAATGGATTTGATTGGGGACATCTTTGTTTCTATCAAAAAGAATAAACAAAGGTGAAATCTCAGTATCTCTAGTTTTGAGTCTTTTTTATTGGGTATAGAGTCATGTAATAATCAATCATGAAAAACTTCAAGACAAATAAAAAGAAAAAGAAAAATAATTGTACAAAAGAAAAATTGAGGTTTTATTTAATACATATAGGTGTTACCCTACTATTTAGTTATTATAAAGCTTCAAGTGCTACTCATTATAAGGTAACCACAGTTCAATTCCATCCTGGTAAGTTAAGATGAAGCTATCTTTTATAGTAACTTTATTTATTGTGAAAGGTCCTTTCCATAGTGAATCAAATTTTCCATGTATTCCTTTTGGTTCATTTGGCTTATCCCATAGAAGGACCAAGTCACCAACTTCAAAATTTCTTTCTTGAGCCCTCTTATTAAAAATCTTATTTACTTTCATCTTATGATCAGTTAAACGGTTAGCAAATTGAGTACAAAATTCATGTAGTTTAGATAAAAATATAATCCTCTTATCAAGTGAATCTTGATAAGCTGTATCTTCAATAGCCTTAGATAGTTGTAAAGTAATAAACTCTATGGTGATGGCTATTTCAACATCTATTCCATACAACAACTAGAATAGTGACATGCCAATGGATTTCTTTGGAGTGATTTCATCATCCAATAATGCATCAAATAGCTTCTTGTGTTAGGTACGTTTATTATCATCAACTAGCTTATGAATGATAGTCATCAAGTTTTTGTTACTTAATTTAGCTTGGCCATTCCCCTGAGGATAGTAATTTGAAGAGTGAACTAAATCTAATCCAGATAAATAAAAGAAATAAGTTAGTTCAATTGAAGAAAAGTTATCTACATTATCTTTTATTATCTTTTGAGGAACACCAAACCTTACTATAAAACTTTCATTGATAAAATAACATACAAATTTAGAAGTAGCTTTCTTGATAGGAATGGATTCTACCCACTTATATAATTAATTAGTCACGGTTAAGACATAATAATGTCTGACACTTGAAGAGGGATTCAACATGCTAATAAAATATATGCCCTAGTGGTTTAATGGTTCATTGTATATGACTATTTTTTAAAGGTAATGCTAGAAACCTTAGACTTCCCACAAAATTTTAACGTGTTTGACATTTAAAAACCCAATCCAAACTATCTTGAAAAGGAGTAGGCAAATACTACCTTACTCATAGGATTTTTAGTGTTGTAACTTGTGTTGAAAAGTGACCCATACATGATTTATCATAGATTTGTTCCAGTAGTCTCTTTTGTTGTTCTTTGTCCACATAATAGAGAAAGACACCATCAATTCCTCTTTTATACAAACCATTATCCCAAAATAAAAAATCCTTTGACTTCATCTTGATAGTACATTTTTCCTTGTGTAAGATGCATTGTAAATTCTCCATAAGTTAGGAAGAAAGCAATCTTACTATACCATTCATGAAAAAGATATAAAAAAATAACCATGGGTTAATTTTCATCTGATTAATTTTAAAGTAAATATACCATTGTATTTATATCATCTAGTTTACTTTTTCTCATTAGTTAACACAAGCATCTTCCTCTAACTAGCTTTGTTGGTTTGATATCAAGATCAAAATATTGAACCTTAGCTACCTAGGTGCCTCTTAGCGATTCCAACTCTTGTTGTGTTAGATAATATTTAACTATAGTATTAGGTACATATACTTTAGTATGTCAAGATAAGATATAGTACCTGAAGGCTTTGCATGTTTTTACCATAAGAAAGGCATGTTTTTCCATCTATGTATACTTTAGCTCATAACTTTTAATTGGTTGGCTCATGAAATCTATGGGAGAATCAATATATTCATCATTATTTTGTAGAAGTATGGCTGACATGGTATGCTCAAAATAATAACAATAGAGAATCAATTCCTTACTGAAATCTAGAGAAACCAACACTAGAGCTTGAGCTACATTTGCTTTAATATTTTCAAATGTCATCTTACCATCAACATTCCACTTGAATTCTTTCTTCTTATTAATCATATCAAAAATTTGGTGAGTTAACTCAACAAAGTTAGGAAAGAACCTTCTAAAGAAGTTAACCTTGCCAAATAATGAATGTACCCCCTTCTTAGAAGTAGGCATATATAGACTTTGAATGACTTTCACCCTTTCTAGATCAATCTTCATTCCTTCATTTGAAATGATGTGACCAAGAAGTTTCCCTTCAATCACAATAAATATTGATTTATTAACATTCAAATATATCCCATGTTTTCTGCATTGGATGAGAACCTCTTCTAAATCAATTAAATGATTACCTTTTTTCTTGGAAAAGACTATCAAGTCATCAAAATATATAGCTATACTCTTGTTCTTTAGATGTGTAAATTCTAGATCAATTACTCATTAAAAATTTACTTTGGCATTAACAAGTTCAAAGGGAACATTTTGATAGGCAAAATTCCCCCATGGTGTTGTGAAATCCATCTTGTATTGATCTTCTTCTACCAATTTTATTTAGTTATATCCTAAAAATATGTCTAACATTGACAACATTTATGAGCTTATAAATACTTAAAATTTATGATCCATAATAGGAAATGGATAGTTATCTTTCAAATAAGCTTGATTAAGGTTATATAAATCAACACACAAACATATTTCACCATTCTTATTTCTTACTGGGATAATGTTAGCTAGCCATGCTGAATGATGAATGGAATAAATGATCTTAGCATCAAGTATCTTTTGTATTTTATCAAAGATAGTACCTATGATTGTTGGGTTATGATGGCAAAGATTTTTCCTAAAAGGTTTTGCCTTTGGCTAATGTGGAATGTAATATTGTACCTCTTTTGGCTGAAAGGTCTTTAGATCTTTGAAAGACCAAGCAAACACATCAATATATTTTCTAATAAATTAATTAATTCTTCTTTTTCCTCTTGGGAATAACATTTCCCAATGTTGACCATCTTGGGATCTTCTTCAGTACCTAAATTAACTTGTACTTGTAGAAAAATCTCACCATACTCTTTATTTTTCTTCATAAATTGATCATGTTTATCAAAAATTTCTTCTAAATAAACTAACCCTTTAGGGATTTTATTTCCCTTTAATTGAATCACATATTCATTATCATCATTCTCAAGGTTAGTATTACCTATTGTTGTCTAGGGTGGAAGTGAACTATTTTTTTCAAAATATAGTTCTTCAAAATTATCTTGTTGCTCAAGGAAAACATCTATGTATTTTTCATCATTAAATACCTACCACTGATTAACATTATCAGGAACCTTTAAATGTAGAACCATCTCTACTCTATATTCACCTTCTTGGAAAAGTGTAGGCTATTGATTTGGCATGAGCATAACTTTAGTAACTATAATAGAATCAGCTCTAGAGTTATAATCATGAGGAATGAAATTGATTGGAAAGATTACAAAATTAAGTGTTGTATTCAAAACTCGATCACTATAGTACCTTAACCTATCTTTCTTTACTTTATATTGGCCAAAAATTTGCCTTATAATAAACTTAGAATCTCCATGTGCTTTTAAAATTCTCACTCCTTTTTTATTTTTCTTGTTCTAGTCCTATCAATAGTGCTTCATACTTTATTATGTTGTTAGTATTTTCAGACATTAGTTTGTAAGAATTAGGATATATTGTACCACTAGCTGATATTAATACAACCCGAGTAGCTGAGTCAAGAGAACTATAACTTCCATCAAATTCAGAGTCCATATTTTATCTTCTTATTCTTGTGTCTCTAGTTCTTATATTTCCTTTTCCAAATCAAGGTAATAGACTCCATGATCTGATTTTTCAAAAATAATCTTGGATCTTGGATCATCTGATTTAGAAACTGTATACTTGGATTTATTTTTAGGTTAAAGTTTTTGATTTACACCTTTGATTTTAATATGAGTACAAGACCAATCCATCCTGACTTCTCCCAATAGTTCTTTGAAAAAGTTTCTACTCAATAACATTCCATAAGAAACATGAATATCTACTACCAAAATTATCATTTTAAGTCTCTTATCTATAAAAGCTTCTAGAATAACTTGAGCATCTTTGATTTTTCCAATTAAGGGAACTTGTCTTTCCATTAAGTAACATATCCTTATTGGCTTAGAGTGAGTCCAAGATCATCAGATACTTTAGCTAGCATGATATTATCAAAAAATCTAGAATCTAGGATATAATTGCTCAACTTGAACATGTTGATTAAGAGAGATACATAAAATGGATCTATTCTTTTAGATGTCAAAATAGGTATGGGAGAGGTATTTGTATCATTGTTTTGTAAAGAGACCTATTTGGGAGTAGGTAAGATATCTTTTGAATAATTAGTTTTATTGTTTGATCCTTTACTTTAATCATACTTAAATAGTCTATTCATCTAATCTAGATAAGACCTCAAGTATTCAGCTTGTGAAATTTGAATTTTAGTTTTCTTGATGTGGTCAATAATTTTAAAAGAAGGGATGGATATAGACAAAGTAGGATTACCCTTAGAAGCATGAGTGACTAGCTTATGAATTCAAGAAGAAGATGTTTCATATTTATCTTTTGGAGTAAGATAAGTAGGTAAAACACTACCTCTTTTGAGGATGCTAACATCTGACCTAGAGTCTTCTTTCTATGTCCCTTGTTCCTTGAAAGTTTTTTCACCAACTTACTAAATTTGTGATCTTTTAAATACTGTAAAAGAGTGACTATGATGATCTTCAAGAATTTTGTCATAATCACTTTCTAATTGATATTCAAGGTAGCCTATATTGGAGTTGCTATCATGATCTACAAAATCATCCTCATTGACAAATCTTTGATCAAGATCAACAACTATATGATCTTATTCATTCATTTCAATGTGGTTTTTTGAAGCATCCTTAATCATCAGTATTTTTAGAGGTCCAAAAATATGATTTTGGTTTTGATTATTAAAATTTTATGTAGATACATTCATGATATGAGGAGAATGATCACCTTGAGCAATTTGACTTTTGACTTATAGTAAGTCATTAGCTAATTTCTACAATAAGGGATTAGTAGTGGTTTGTAATGTATTCAAAACATAAGCATCAAACTTGGAAGTTATTTTCTTAATATTTCCAACCATACTAAGGTCATCTTCAATATTGATAGCATTATTTTGAGTTATTACTAAATCAGTAGGACATGCTTTATGTAGTTGATAACTAACCTCTGGTAATTGAGCATTGATGAAAGAGAACTTATGATTATCACCAGTGGGTTGAGTAGCCTAAGATATCTTGTAGAGTAGTCTATTGAATTTATTAATGAAATATTGCATCTATTCATGTGGTTCTTTTTCAAGCTGAGTTAATTGGGTAAGCAATATGTATGACTTTAGTAACTTTAAACCTTTTTTTTCAAATTTCTCATGCATAGTGGCCCAATTAGTTATGGTGTAATGAGCTAAATGATAGAACCATTTTGTAGATAAATCATGTAAATGTTTAATGAAGAGTATGACTGATACATCTTCATGATCAACACTAATCACTCCACATGCTACAAAGAAATCAACTAAGTGCTCATTTGGGCTTTATTTTCCATCCCTTATGAACTTAGGAAAGTTCTTTCTTAACCCCTTAGGTAAATCATGGAGAGGAGGGGTTAAATTCAATGGACCAATCATTGCCTCTAAGGGATAGGAAGTTATTGTACCATTATTCCAAGAATAAAAAAATGAGGATTAATAGGTCAGATTCTTCCTAAATAATTATGTTACAGCTAATCCATAAGATTTTTTCTTTAAATGAAATGTGAAAGACTTGCTCTTCTTATTCTAGTTTGGGGAGGGAAGCTAAAATTAAAATATTCTTATAGTTGTAAGAAGTTTTCAATTTGGCCTTGATCTCTTCTTTCTCTAGTGAAATAATGATTTGTTATATTGAAGTGTTTATACTTCTCTAAGGATTTGTAATTTGAACAAGTTCATGCTCCCCAATGGAGTCACCTAAAACTATTAGATATATATTTTATAAGATATAAAAAGATGCCTAGATAGTCATAGGATTAAATCCCATTCATTTAAGAGTAAATCTCTCATATACTTATGTTTACCTACTCTGACTATTCACACTTTCAATTTTTAACAACTTATACAAATTATGCATAAGATATACACAAGTTATCTTATTCTTGGGTATTACTTTAATCACAATGTTCATGAACCATAACAGAGTGATGTTGTAGTAAGTAAGTAGTTGATTCAGTGATTATGCAAATAAGTTCTTAGGAAGCAAAAAATAAAATAAGCTAGAATCTATGAAAAATAAAGAAATTGTACTTCACAATAAGTAGTTTTTTATAGAGTTTAATGTATCTATACAAATAGATAAACATATATGATGTGATAATTATTTCATCAAATGATTAATAAAAATTTGAATTCACATTCAAATTAAATGATAACACAAATTTTACCATTTTAATCCTCATAAAATGCACCAAAAGATCTCCTTAGACACAAAGTTCCTCAGAAACCAACTTTCTTCTTATTCACTTAGAAAAAAGTTCATACAAAAACATACCAAAATCTAAACACAAAGCTTTTGATTTATTAGTCTTTTTTTTATAATAGTTACAATTAATTTTTCAAAATTACCCTCCCATTGTATGTAGGTTTTCTTCAATATTTATACACTTTCAGATATCAAATACAATTATGAGACAACTCCTTGAATTCCCCATATGCTACATTAATTTTTGATAACTATTGGGAGACATATTCCTTGAATTTCCCATGTGTGGCATGAAATGGTTGATAACATGTAGCTCTTCTTAGTTTTACTATTTTAATAACATACAAATTATGTGCATGTTGGGCTCAGCTTGCTTAAGTAGTTTGTTTTTACAAAATGACTTTAAGTAATGGTATCTAGCCAAGTTACTTGAGTCTTTTATTTTATAGAGTAAATTACTTTTATAAGTAATTTCTATAAGTGACATTCCTTATAGAGTAACTAATTTAAAAAAAAAAATCTTCAAATACATTTCTCAAACCATTTGAAGAAAATAGAAGAATTTGAGAAGAGAAGTAATAGTAATCACTCTAATTCATGAACTTCTTTTCTGCACTTTTACCTGTAGTTGATGTGTTATGACAACACAAACTAAATGGTTACATCATCTATTTTGGAAATTAATTGGATTTCTATTTAAAATCTTAGTAGCTCATTTTCTAGCTTTTTACAATAACCTTTCACCTTCTCAAGATTGTTATCCAACCTTTTGACTTGTTGATGACTTTTTATTAACTCCTTTATTGATTTCACTATGAATGGATTCATGGCCTCTTTAATTAACTTATTTAATTCTTGATCTAATTATTCATGTGTTAATGGTGGTTATTTTGACCAAACATTCATGAGATATAATATACAATCCACCATATCTAGCATCTTCTTCTAGAGTCTCCATTTCTTCAAGCATTGCTTTAAAAATTCACAAGTGAAAAGATAATATGTGTTTTTGTTTTGATTTTATCACTAATCCCTCTAGAAAAATCTTTTCTTCAATCAAAATCTTTTCACTTAAATAATTTATTTTTCAAAGGTTGTCATGTTGTAATTTAGACATTCTACTTTCATTTTCAATCTCCTTCATCATTGTCTTTAGTTGTGCCCATTTATTCTCAATATCAACTAAATTGTCTTAAACCTTAACAAACTATTTTTGTGTAGTTTGTATCATTTTCTCTATCCATTTATCAACTAATTTGACCTTATCACCATTTTATTCTACCAAATTTATTATTTGATGATCAATTATATCTCCTAAAAGTAATGACTATTGGGGAGTAGATCTTGCCACTTTGGCAATTATTACACACAATTTAGAAATTTATTCCTTTAGTTTGGATTTATCATTCTTTTAGTCATCAAGCTTATAAAAAAGAGTATTGATAAGAGTTTATGTGTCTTGATTCATTCCCTTTGTAGTAACTTCCGCTACGTATACCTTTGTAATTTCCAGGTCTTCTTCATTGATTTCACTCTTATTCTTACCCTATGGAAGAACTGATATTTTTGAAATTTTTTGACCTAAAGGCTTAATCATCATTTTTGAAGTCACTTGGCAGTCTTGGTCTTTTTACCCTTATGATCAAGACTTTTCATAAATTTCAAGTCTATCTCTTCCAAATTTATTTCTTCTTTTGATTCAAGAGTTATTTGTAATGTCAACCATGAAGAGAAATTTGTATTAGTGGAAGTAGTTGAATGTATCACAATTAATTGTTGATTATCTCCCACCTTTATCTCTTAAGCATGACTTCTCATGTATTTATAATATCTTCTATATGAATAGCATTGGAAACTATATGTTCATCTTTATCTTTCTCTACCTACTTATCAACATTTTCCTATTCTTTTTCTTTTTTAGTGGTTTTATTCTCAGGTTAAACTATTATCTTTTGTTGTGATATCTCCTAAGATAAGATCATATCTCCATTAGTTATCTACTCTAGCTATTTTTTGGTAGGAATAAGAGAAATTTTGTCTTGATCATCAGGAATAGGTGGATTAGTAAGTGGAGGAGATGGGGGAAGAGGAGGGAGAACATCAATCTCTTTTTAAATATATTTCTCAGGAGGTTTTATGCTCAGAGATTTTGGAGGTGGAATGAGTGTGGATGGATCTAAATCTTTCAAGACTAGATGTATGTTCTCCATCAGTAATGAAAATGAAGATGTGGTAGGTGTGGTAGAAATAAGAATGATAGGAGGAATAGTGTCTATAGAAGAAACCAGACGAGATGTAGAGTAACTGACTAAATTAACACCTTTTCTTTTACTAAAGGATACGTTTCTCATAATTCTTCTTAAATTTAAACTTATTAATTGGTCCTTGACTACCTTTTTCTTACATCATTTCCCTTTTATGACTTACTCGACCAATTTTTATCATTATTAACTCTTTCATGTAGTAGTATTTACTAATAATCCATGTTGAAGTCATAGCAAGAACCATTGAAGTTATCTCAGTAATATTCTTTTCCTGATTTTTCTTATAATCAATTTTTGGAAGTGGAGCATGATCTCCTCCTATTGCATGATAAGAATAAAAAATTACTTGTCCATCATCTTCCATTTCTTCAAGAATTATATCCAAATCAAATGAGAAAATTTGTTAAACATTCATCCTACTATGATATCTCCTTATTACTTCAAATTCATCTCTAAAATTAATCCATAAGTCTTCTAGGGTAGGAATATGCATATATTCAAGAGAAACTATGCTTTGTGTTGTGCCTCTACAATAAAAATTTGATCTAGCCACAAAATGTGATTGATTATAGTTATGATACATCTCTATTTATACATTTTTGGCCTTATAAATTCTTTCATAATAATACTGGCCAATAAAAATAGGAAAACTAACTAAAGAATGGTGTATTTTTTACTGGAGATCATGTAATTCTACCAGCTATCTACATAATTCCATTAAAATCCATTTATCACTAGGTTACCTTGGTAATTTTACTAGTGTCCCTATGAAACCACCAACTTTGATGTATGTGAAATTCAAGAATTGATTAAAAATATATCCAAAATGGGAAATTACCTCCCAAGTTGTATCCAACACTCTCTTGGCCTTCAAATCAACATTCAATTTACAAATTATTTCATATAATAATGCATCATTTACCATTTTATAGTGCTTGAAGTATTCAAACAAAGTCAATTGAGGGTAGTATTCATAGATGGGATCTGTTTCCATCAACCCTTTTGTAGTTATCTTAGAAAAGATCCCATTAGATGTTATAGCATATACTAAATATGAAGTCATCTTGAAATCAATACATTACTTAACTAATGATCAATGTTGTCACTTATCATTATTTCCCATTCAATCTTAGCAAAACTCCTATTGACATCAATATCCCTTATGTAGGCATATATCCAAGTTAGAAAGTTGGCATTTTTCTCTCCACTGATTCTACATAATAAATTTTTGATGTCATAACATCTTACACCAAGTCAAACCTCAATATTTGCCTTGGAAACCTTAAGGGATATTTTGGTTTCTTTAGGTAAGTAGTATTCATTATCTTGATACACTACCATTTTACTCTTCCAAAGATCTTCAGCTTTTTCATTGATAATTCTAGCACTTTAAGTCTTGTTCAAATCTTCAAACAATAGTCAAAATACTAAACATCTAATCTGATCACCACATTCCTTGTAGTATCTTTTACTGTTCTAGTGAGAGAATCACAATACTTATCACATCCTAAAACAAATTTAGGTAGTTGTGTAGAGCTTAGAAAAGCTATAGCTTGTAAGAGTCCACTATTTTTCATTACTAGCATGAGTGGTGTTTTGATTGTGGCTTTAGATCTTTCCAACAAATCAATTATGGATATATGTCCCATTTCAGTGTCATTGATTTATAACACTTTGGATTTAATGCAAGACTCAATGGGATATCCCTTATATTCATACTTCATCGCTATTTCTTTTGATTTCTCAACTTTCTTTGCTTTAGTCTTTCCTTTCATACTTGGCCCTAGAACTTATTCACGTGCAAGCTCAGAAACTTCTTCAATTATATTTTCTTCTTTTTCAACTCCTGACTTTTTTTGTGATTATCACTAGAAAGACTTAGTAAATTCTCTTTAAAACATAGTAATTGTTCCTATTGATTTTATAAATGGTTGACAAATGAGTTAAGTTGTCTTATGTAATAATTCTAATCAAGCTTAAGGTATTAGGGACTTCAAGTAGTAGTAAACCTTGAAAACTCAAAAAGACCCATTCTAAGTAATAGGGTGTTACAATACTTGGAAATTCAAGGTATTTCTCAAGTCTTTAGGGTTGAGGACTTTGAGTGAGTGATAAGAATTTACAAATCAAAGTTTTTTAAGGAAAGTTACTAGAGTTAGAAAACTTGATGAAGTAGAATAAATAGAAAGTTGGAACTCTAGGTAAGCAAGTAATAATTGAAAATCCTAGTAGGCAATACCTCTTGGGAACTTTGAGTAACATGAAACTAGTTGCTCAAGTTCTAGATTTTGAGTAAGTAACAAGTCATGAAGAGTCCAAGTAGATAATCTAGGTCAATTGTTAGGTATTTGTAGAAAGATTTTATCTTCTAAAATTTTCTTTGATATTTTCATATGCTAAGTATTTATGAAGAATTTACAAGGTTTTAGCAATACCATGCATGCAAAAATGACTTTTATAATTGTAATCAAAATAGGAAATTATAAAAAAAAATTCAAAGTGATGCATGAAATTTTACTAGAGAAAAATGAAATATATAAGAAAAATGGGATCATGAAATTGAAGGGAAACAAACTAAATACCTTGACAACAAAGGGGTTGTGAAGATTTTGAGCTAAATTCACTTTAGAATCTCAAATAATGTCACTCAGGATTCACAAGGGCAGTATCTAGGCTAGAGAGTTTGAAAGTAAGGTAAAAATGAGGTAGACATTTTAATATTTATATTAAACTATGAATTAATGATAACTATGTGACATGTGTAAGGGTAGCCATGTAAGTGTTCTGATGACTATTAGGTTTCATGAATTACTTTGCTTAATTTGGTCTAAAAAGTTAAGTAACTCCATAACCCCAATTTGGTCTAAGTTTATGAAGATTTTAGGATTATGAACATTTATTATTTTTACTTATGATTTTATCAAGTGAAGTAATGCAACTTTGAAACCTCAGACTATTTTAATTAGTTATTTATGGGTTTGCGAATCTACTTTACTCAACTTTTATGAGATGTAAAATCATTACAGAATTTTGATTTAATCTAGATTATGTAACTTAGGTTTGTGAAGATAACTTATTTTACTTTTTTAAATAAGTAAAGTAACCTAGAGAACCTGAGTTGGCCTAGAAATGTGCCCAAACACTTAATTTTTTGAATTTCTTAGAAATATGGACAAATGGGTTTTATGATAATGATGTAGGCAAACCTTTTCTAACCTTCTAGAGCAATTTGAAGTAATTTTGGTAAAGAAAGCAATCATAATGAAAAATAATAAAGTCTAAGTCTTATTTAAGGGATTGAGTTTTGACAAGGATAACTAACTCTCATAAGACAAAAAAATTTCAATAGGGGTAACCCAAAATTTCCAAGTTTGAAATTTTGGAGACACCAACTGGCTCTGATTGGGGACATCTTTGTTTTTATTAGAAAGAATGAAACAAAGGTGAGATATTAGTATCTCTAGTTTTGAATCTTGTTATTGGGTATAGATTCATGTAAAACTCAATCATGAAAAACTTCAAATAAAAAAATTTAAAAAGAAAAACAATTGTACAAAAGAAAAACTAAGATTTTATTTATATACATACATGTGTTACTCTATTGCTTAGTTTTTATAAAACTTCAAGTGCTACTCATTTTAAGGTAGCAATAGTTTAATTTTATCCTAGTAAGCTAATATGAATCTATCTTTTACAACAAATTTATTTATTTTGGAAGGTCCTTTCTATAGTGAATCAAATTTGCCATGTTTCCCTTTTGGTTCATCTCACTTATCTAATAGAAGGACCAAGTCACCAGCTTAAAAATTTCTTTCTTGAGCCCTCTTGACAAAAATCTTCTTTAATTTCATCATATGATTAGTTAAATGATCATCAAATTGAGTACAAACTTATTTTATTTTAGATAAAAATACAATCCTTTTATCAAGTGAATCTTGATAAGTGTGTCTTAAATAGACTTAGACAGTTGTAAAGTAGGCATCTCTATGGTGATGGGTATTTCAACATTTATTCCATGCAAAAACTAAAATGGTGACATGCTAATAGATTTCTTTGTAGTTATTCTATCATCCTATAATGCATGAAATAGATTCTTGTGCCAAGTATGTTTATTATCATCCACTAACTTGTGAATGATAGTCATCAAGTTTTTGTTACTTGATCCAGCTTAGCCATTGACTTGAGGATAGTAATTTGAAGAGTGAAATAAATCTATTCCATATAAATAATACAAATAAGTTAGTTTAACTAAAGAAAAGTTATATACATTATCTATTACTATCTTTTGAAGAACACCAAACCTTATGATAATGTTTTTCTTGAGAAAATCACATACAAATTTAGAAGTAGCTTTCATGATAGGAATGGATTCTACCCATTTACTGAAGTAATTAGTGGTAGTTAATACATAAAAATGGCTAACACTTGAAGAGGGATTCAACATTCCAAATAAATCTATGCCCCACTGGTGGAATGGTTCATTAATTATGACTAGTTTTAAAGACAATGCTAAAAACTTTAGATGTCCCACAAAATGTTGACATGCTTGACATTTAAAAACCAAATCCAAAATATCCTAAAAAATAGTAGGCAAATAGTACCTTGCTCTTAGGATTTCATGTGTTATAACTCATTATAAAAAGTGACCTCCACATGCTTTATCATAGAATTATTTGAGTAGTCTCTTTATTATTCTTTATCCACACAATAGAGGAAGATACCATCAATTCCTATTTTATAAAAACCATTGTCCCAAAGAAAAAAATCCTTTGACTTCATCTTGATAGTAGATTTTTAATTATGTGTAAGATGCATTGGACATTCTCCATACGTTAGGAAGAAACAATCTTACTATACCATTCATCAATATCAAAAAAAAGAACCATGGGTATATTTTCATCTGGTTCATCTTGAAGTAAATATACAATCATATCTGTATCATCTGGTTTACTTCCTATCATTAGTTGGCACAAGCCTCTTCCTCTAACTAGATTTGTTGGTTTGATATCAAGATCAAACTCTTAAACCTTAGCTACCCAGGTGCTTCTTAGCATTTCCAACTCTTGTTGTGTTAGAATATATTTAAATACAATGTCAATTACATATAATTTAGTATGTGAAGATAAGATATAGTACTTAAAGGCTTTGTATTAGTTTACTATAGAAAAGGCATGTTTTTCCATCTATTTATACTTTATTTAATAAAATTTTAATGGTTGGATCATGAAATCTATGGGAGACTCAAAATATTCATCATTATTTTGTGGAAGTATGGCTGACATGGTATGCTCAGAATAATAAGAATAGAGAATGAATTCCTTATTAAAATATAGAGAAACCAACATCAGAGCTTGAGCTATGGTTGCTTTAATATTTTCAAATGTCATCTTACCTTCAGCATTCCACTTTAATTCCTGATTCTTCTTCATCATATTAGAAATGTAACGAGTTAACTCAATAAAGTTAGGAATGAACCTTCTGAGGAAGTTAACCTTACCAGAGAATGAATGTACCCCCTTATTAGATGTAGGCATAGATAAAATTTGAATGGATTTTAACCTTTCTATATCAATCTCAATTCCTTCCTTTGAGATGTTGTGACCAATAATTTTCCCTTAAATCATAGTAATTATTGATTTCTTAGGATTTAAAGAGATCACATGTTTCCTGCACTGGATGATAACCTCTTATAAATTAGCTAAATGATTACCTCTTTTCTTGGATAAGACTATCAAATCATCAAAATATATAACTATACTCTTGTTCTTTAGATGTGTAAATGATAGATCCATTTCTCATTCAAAAGTTTCTCCAACATTAACAAGTCCAAATGGCATATTTCAATAGGTAAAAGTCCTCCATGGTGTTGTGAAATCCATCTTATATTGATATTCTTCTACCACTTTTATTTAGTTATATCTTGAAAAAATGTGTAACATTGACAACATTTTTTAGCCTCTAACTACTTGCAAGTTATGATCCATAATAGGCAATGGATAGTTATATTTTAAAGAATCGTGATTAAGGTTACAAAAATCAACACATAAACATATTTTACCATTCTTCTTTCTTACTGAGACAATGTTAGCTAACCATGTTGAATGATGAATAGAATAAATGATCTTAGTATCAAGTAGCTTTTGTATTTTAGTAAATATAGTACCTATTATTGTTGGGTTATGATGGCGAAGATTTTTCCTAAATGGTTTTGCCTCTAGCTGAAGTGGAATGTAATGTTATACCACTTTTGGTTGAAAGGTCTTTAGATATTTTTAAGACCAAGAAAACACATCAATATATTTCCTAAAAATATTAATGAATGCTTCTTTTTCCTCTTGGGAACAACATTTTCTAATGTTGACCATCTTGGGCTCTTATTGAATACCTAAATTAACTTATTGTACTTCTAGAGAAGAAATCTCACCATACTCTTTATTTTTCTTCAAAAATTGATCATGTTTATCAAAAATTTATTCTAAAGAAACTAACACTTTAGGTATTTTATTTATCTTAAATTAAGTCACATCTTCATTATCATCATTCTCAAGGTCAATATTACTTTTTGTTGTCAGGGATGGAAGTGAACTACTTTCTTCAAAATACAGTTCTTAAAAATTATCTTGTTGCTTAAGGAAAACTTCTATATATTTATCATCATTAAAGACCTTCCACTGATTAACATTATTAGGAACCCTTGGATAGAAAAACATCTCTAATCTATAGTCACATTCTTGGAAAAGTGTAGGCTTCTAGTTTGGCATGATCAAAACTATAATAATTGTGAGAGAATCAACTCTAAAGTTTTTATCATGAGGAATGAAATTGATTGAAAAGGATACAAAATCATGTGTTGTATTTATAACTCGATCATGGTAGTGCCTTTGCTTATCTTTTTTTACTTTATATTGGCCATGAATGCCTTACAATCAAATTAGCATATCCTTGTGCTTTTAAAAGTCTCACTCATTTTTATTGTACTTTTCTAGTCCTAATAATAGTGTTTCATACTCTATTGTGTTGTTAGTATTTTTAAACATTAGTTTGTAATAATAAGGATATACCTTACCATCATGTGACATTAATACAACCCTAGCATCTAAACCAAGGGAAATATAACTACCATCACATTCTAGACTCCATATTTTATCTTCTTTTTCTTATGTCTCTATTTCTTGTATATCATTTCCCAATTCAAGGTAATAGACACCATGATTTGATTCTTCAAAAATAATCTTGGATCTTGGATCATTTGACTTGGAAATTGTATACTTAGATTTCTTTTTAGGTTCAAGCTTCTGATTTACACCTTTTAGTGTAATATGAGCACATTACAAATCCATCTTGACTTTTCCCCTAGTTTTTTGTAGAAGTCTATAATCAATAACTTTCTATAAGAAATAGGAATATATGTTACTATAATTGTCATTTTAAGCCTATTATCTAGAAAAGCTGCTAGAATAGCTTGAGCATATTTTATTTGTGTAATCAAGGGAACTTATCTTTCAATTGAGTAAATTTCCCTATTGAATTAATTAGAGTAAGGCCAAAGGCATCAGCTACTTTAGTTGGCATGATATTATTAAAAAAACCAAAATCTAAGATATAATTACTCAAATTGAACTTTTTGATTAAGAGAGATACATAAAATGGATCTATTCTTTTGTATGTGGAAATAGATGTGGGAGAGGTAGTTGTATCATTGTTTTGGAAAGAGACCTATTTGGGAATAGGAAAAATATATTTTGAAGCATTATTTTACTATTTGATCCTTTAATTTGAACATAATTAACTATTTTTTTTAGTTGATCTAGGTAAGGCCTCAAGTATTCAGCTTCTGATATTTGAATATTAGTTTTCTTGATGTGGTCAATAATGTTAAAAGAAGGGATGGATATAGACAAAGTAAGATTAGCCTCAAAATTATGAGTGACTACCTTATGAGGTTGTAAAGAAGATGTTACATATGTATCTTTTAGAGTAAGATAAGTGGGTAAAGCACTACCTCTTTTGAGGGTGGCAACATTAGACCTAGAGTCTTCTTTCTCTTGCCCTTGTTCCTTGGAAGTTTTTTCACCAACTTGCTGAATTTGTGATCTTGTAAATAATACAAAAGAGTGACTATGATTATCATCAAGCATTTCCTCGCAATCACTTTCTAATTAGTATTTAAGGTAGATTATATTGGAGTTATCAGCAAGATCTACAAAATCATCCTCATCAGCAAATCTTTGATCAAGATCAATATCCATATGATCTCATTCATTTCAATGTGGTTTTTTAAAGAATCCTCAACTGATATTATTTATGGAGGTCCAACAATATGATTTTATTTCTAATTATTAAAATTACGTGTAGGTGCATTCATGATAGGAGGAGAATGAACACCTTCAGTAATTTGACTTTTAACTTGTAATAAGTCATTAGCCAATTTCTACAATAGGGTATCAATAGTGGTTTGTAATTTTATTCAAATAAGAAACATAAACCTTAGAAGTTATTTTATTAATATTTATATCCATAATAAGGTCATCTTTAACCTTTGAAACATTGTTTTCAGATGTTGCTAAATTAGCAAGCCATGCTCTATGTAATTGATAATTAACCTCTGGTAACTGAGCATTGATGAAAAAGTACTTTGATTATCACTAGTGGGTTGAGTATCCTAATGTATCTTGTAGAGTAACCTATTAAATTTAGAAATAAAATCCCACGTGTGTTTATGTGGTTCTTTTTTAAGCTGAGTCAATTAGGTGATCACTATGTGTGAGACTTTAGCAACTTTAAACATTTTTTCAAATTACTCATGCATAGTGTCCCAATTGGTTATGGTGCTAAGAGCTAAATTTTATAACCATTATTAATATAAATCATGTAAAGTTTCAATGAAGATTATGATTGATACATCTTCATGATCAATGCCAATCACTCCATAGGATACAAAGAAAGTAGCTATGTGTTCATCTAGGCTTTGTTTTGCATCCCTTGTGAACTTAATAAAGTTATTTCTTGAATCCTCAAGAAAATAATAGACATGAGGGGTTAAATTCATTGGACCAATCACTACCCCGCAAGGGATAGGAAGTTGTTTCACCATTCTTTCAGGAATAAGGAATTGAGGATTAATAGGTTGGATTATTCCTAAATAATTATGTTCTAACTAATTCATAGGATTTTGTATTTATCTAATAGGTGAAACACATGATAATCTTGTTCTAGTTTTGGGAGGGAAGCTAAAATTAAACTCTTCTTATAGTTGAAAGAAGTTGTTAGTTTATGCTTGAGCTCTTCCTTCCCTAGTGAAAGAATTATTTGTTAAATTGAAGGGCTTATACTTATCTAAGGATTTGTAATTTGAACAAGTTCATGTTGCCCAATGGAGTCACCTAAAACTATTAGATAGATATTTTTTAGGCTAAAAAAAGATACCTTGATAGTCATAGGATTAAATACCCTTCATGTAATAGTGAAGATCTTGTATACTTATGTTTATCTACTCTAAATATTCACACTTTTAGTTTTTTACAACTTATACAAACTATGCATAGAATATACACAAGTTATCCTATTCTTAGGTATTACTTTAATCACAAAGTTCATGAACCATAACAAAGTGATTTTTCAACAAGTAGTTTATTTAGTGATTATGAAAATAAGTTCTTAGGAAGTGGAGAATAAAAGAAACTAGAATCTGTGAAAAAGAAAGAAACCGTACATCATAATAAGTAGTTTTTTATAGAGCTTGTTGTACCCATACAAATAGATAAACATATAAGAAAAAAATTTGAATTCACATTAAAATTAAAGGATAACACAAAGTTTACCATTTTAATCCTCACATAATGCACCAAAAGATCTCCTTAGACACAAAGTTCCTTAGAGACCAACTTTCTTCTATTCACTTAGAATAAAGTTCATACAAAAACATATCAAAATCTAAACACAAAGTTTCATATTATTTAGTCTTTTCTTTATAGCAGTTATAATTAATTTTCCAAAATTACCCTCCCCTTATATGCAGGTTTTCTCTCATATTTTTACACTTTTAGATATCAAATATAATTAGGAGACAACTCTTTAAATTCCCCATGTGTTATGTTAATTTTTGAAAACTATTGGGAGACATCTTCCCTGAATTTCTCATGCATGGTGTGCAATAGTTGATGACATGTATCTCTTCTTGGTTTTACTATTTGAATCAAATACAATTTTTTTGCATGTTGAGATTAGATCACTTAAGTAATTTTTTTTTATAAAATGGATTTAAGTAATGTCATCTATCCAAGTTACTTGAGTATTTTATTTTATAGAGTAAATTAATTTTATAAGTAATTTATTTGAGTGACATTCCTTATATAGTAAATATTAAAAAACAAATTTATTCAAATACATTTCTCAAGTCATTTGAAGAAAATAGAAGAAGTTGAGAAGAGAAGTAATAGTAATCACTCTAATTCATGAACTTCTTTTCTTCACGTTTACCTGTAGTTAATGTGTTATGACAACACAAACTGAATGGTTGCATCATCTATTTTGGAAACTAATTACCTACTTAGATTTTTGATGTAATCATTCATGTGTTCTTAGTGATTATTTTTATAAAATATTCATGAGATAGAAGATACAATCCACTAGATATAACATCTTCTTCTAGAGTCTTCATTTCTTCAAGCATTACTCCAAAAATGCGTAAGTGAAAAGATAAGATGTGTTTTTTTTGTTTTGATTTCATCATTGATCCCTCTAGAACAATATTTTATTCAATCAAAATCTTTTCACTTAAATAATTTATTTTTAGAAGGCTATCCTGTTGTAATTCAGATATTCCACTTTCATTTTCAATCCCCTTCATCATTGTCTTTAGTTGTGTCAATTTATTCTCAATATTAACTAAATTGCCTTGATCCTCAACAAACCATTTATGTGTAGTTTGTATCATTTTATCTATCCATTCATCAACTAATTTAACTTATCACTAGATTCTTCTTCCAAAATTATTGTTTGATGATCAATTGTATCTCCTGAAAGTAATGACAATTGGGTAATAGATCTTGCCACTTTAGAAATTATTTCACACAACTTAGAAATTTATTCCTTTAGTTTGGCTTTATCAACCTTTTCTTCATCAAGCTTCTAAAAAAAGGTATTGATAAGAGTTTTATGTCTTGATTTAGGCCCTTTATAGTAACTTCCCCTAGGTATACCTTTATAATTTCAAAGATTTCTTCAGTGATTGGTAAATGATATTTAAAACTCAGTAATTATTCTTATTAATTTTAGAAAAGGTTGAACAACAGAGTTAAGTTGTTGTCTTATGTAAAAATCCTAGTCAAGCATCAAGTATTATAGACTTCAAGTAGTAGTAAACCTTGAAAACTCCAAGAAACTCATTCTAAGTAATAAGGTGTTATAATATCAGGAATGTTTGTATATTTCTCAAGTCTTTAGGGTTGAAGACTTTGAGTGAGTGATAAACATTTACAACTCCTAGTTTCTTTAGGAAAGTTACTAGAGTTAGAAAACCCAATGAAATAGAATCAATAGATAGTTGGAACTATAGGTAAGTAAGTAGTAATTAAAAATCTAAGTAGGCAATGCCTATTGAGAAATCTGAGTAACATGAGACCAGTTGTGATTAAGTAACAAGTCATGAAGAGTCTAGGTAGATAATCTAGATAAATTGATAGGTATTTGTAGAAATATTCTATAATTTGGTATTTTGTTTGATATTTTCATATCCAAAGTATTTATTAAGAATTTACAAGGTTTTAACAACACCATGCATGAAAAAATAACTTTTACAATTGAAATCAAAATAAGAAATGATATAAAAAATTTCAAAATGATGCACGGAATTTTACTAGAGAAAAATGAAATATAAAACCAAAATGGGATCATAAAACTAAAGGGAAACAAACTAAATACCTTGAATTCAAATGGGTTGTGAAAATTTTGTGCCAAATTCTCTCCAAAAGCTCAAAAATTATCACTCAGGATTAGAAGGGGTAGTAACTAGGATAGAGAGTTCAAAACTTAGGTAGGAAGTGAGGTGGAATTTTTAATATTTATATTAACTTGTGCATTAATGTCAACTAAGTGACACAAGTGAGGGTAGCCATGTGAGCCTTATAATAACTATCAGGATTCATGAATTACTTTACTTAATTTGGTCTATGAAGTTAAGTAACTCCATAACCATGATTTGGTCTAAGCTAATGAAGACTTCAAGATTATGAACCTTTATTGATTTTAATTATGATTTTAATGAGTGAATTAATGTAGCTTCAGAACCTTGGACTATTCTAATTAGTGATTTATGGGTTTGTGAATCTACTTTACTTAGATTTTATGAGAAGTAAAGTCATTACAAAATTTATATTTAATTTGAATGGTGTAGCTCAAGTTTTCAAAGACAACTTACTTCAAATTTTTGAATAAATAAAGTAATCTAGAGAACCCAAGTTAGCCTAGAAATGTCCCCAAACACTTAGTTTTTTAAATTTCTTGGAAAGATGGACAAATGGGTTTAATGATAATGACCTAGGTAGACATTTTCTAACCTTGTGGAGTGATTTGAAGTAATTTTGGTAGCTAAAGTAATCATAGTAAAAAATACTAAAGTCTAAGTCTTATTCAAGGGATTTTGTTTTGACAAGGATAACTGACTCTCATAAGACAAAAGACAAAAATTTCAATAGGGGTAACCCAAAATTTCCATGTTTGAAATTTTAGGGACACCAGTATCACATGTAATTTTCATATCTAGACATGCTCAAAGTAATGAATTTTAACTTGGAGATCCTGAAAGTAGAAATGTCAGTTGGAGGACAAGTATTTATCTCTTCACTATAAAAAAGTTGAATTTCAGGACCCGTCACTACAAATTATACCATGGATTGGACCTAAAAGTTATATAAATGTGCTCCAAGATGAAATTATAGGGATAAGACATGAACATGATGTTTCTTTTAGTTCATGCCAAGACTTATGGTTTTTATTTTATGCATGACTAAAGTTAGGCTTACAAACTACATTTTTATTATATTGGGAAGAGTGTTCTTAAGGCCAAAATGGGTGGTAGGTCTCTCAATAAAGTGTGATGGGATTATAATAAAGTTTTCCTAGACATTATCCAACACCTCATACATGTTAGAATCACTATTTTTAATCCATGAAGAACTAGGAGAGGAGTTATCCAACTGCATCTTCAATGATGCTAAAAGTGATAACATGTCATATGAGGTAGAGGTAGAGATAGACAAAGTTACTGTAAGTGACCATGAATCTAGTAAGTATGGATATATACATGACATGCATTGTTTCATCTAGGTATTAAGCACCCTATCTAATGCTTACATTAATCTAGGTTAATAAATATAATGAAACAAAACTAAATTATTTTTTAATGCCCCAAAATTTTATTGTACCTAACTAGTTTA
This sequence comes from Torreya grandis, assembly GCA_037957365.1. Lineage (NCBI taxonomy): Eukaryota > Viridiplantae > Streptophyta > Pinopsida > Cupressales > Taxaceae > Torreya > Torreya grandis. The sequence goes on along the minus strand of JARHVA010000105.1, from coordinate 7,256,745 downwards.
TATGTGATTATGATTATTCTCTTGTTTCATATTGGAGGGTCATAAATATAACTTATTTAATGCATGTTATCCATCTCTATAAATATTTTACCCATGTGTATATATGTATGATTTTTATACCTTAGATATATGTATGTATTTATCTGTGTCAAAAAACATTAATATTTTTAAATTATTAAAATCATGCTCAGAGAGAGACACACACATACACATAGGTACATAAATAATTATTTTTTAACTTGCATGTACATATGATAAAATTGGTATATCTGAATTTGAAGCCTAATGGAAATTGAATTATCTCTTTTTTCATAATTTTTCAAATCATGTGATGAAAGATAATCCTCAGTCTTATTATTTTTTTCTAAATACTCAATGATAATAACCCAAATTATATTATTTTTTATGATATGAAAATTCTTGAGCTTATTTTACCCCATTATTTTAATCTTTATATAATGAACTTGCCATGAAAGTAGTAACATATACTAAAAGTAACATAAATAAGCCAAATGTAGTGCATGATAATAAACCATAAATGCAATCATTGAGGTGATTTTGAATCAAAATGGCATGTTCAAATCTAACATAGAGGATCAAATTTTGAAATTGAAATGAAACCAAGTGAAGTTAAGCATGGATATTTATCTAATGGTGAATAAATAGTTGTCTCAAGTGACAGAAAAACATGAAATGGACAAGCTAAGTATAGTGGAGAGGGATAATTAAAAAATAACTATAACCACTAAAATATTTTAAGGCCTCATGAGACATGAGAATTAAAACCTTGCACTACTTTAAAGGGCTAAAGAAGAGTCTCCAAACAAGAATGAAAGTCATATCTAAAGAGATAACATCCAAAAAGAGGAGGTAGAACATAACCACGTCATCAAACATGCACAAGTATAATTTATAAGGCATCTGAAGAAGGTATGCAAGAGATGAGTATTTAATTATTTGTTTCAATCAGGTACTTATAATTAAAATACGGTATGTATATAAATGAAATAATTTTACAAAACATGAATATCAAGTCCCAAATTATATTAAACTAGTGTAGTAAAGGTATCCACATTAAAATAGTGATAAATGGTGTAGCCCAATCATGAGATGTATTTCACAGTAATATATGATTCTATCTCAAACATTATACTCTTTTATTCCATATAGTTTTAATTGCAACACATATTGAAATATTTTAAGTTAGTATTAATAAATTATATGAAGGAAATATTAAATATGATCATATCTAAATATGGACATACAACCATGAAATTTATTTTTTTAATAATAATGTGAGCCAAATTGTATGGGAAAGATTATCACCACAAAATGTATACATATATATGTATCCATAAAAGCCATAAAGGCATACAAAAAAGAACATAATATAATTTTAGATAAATGTTGTATAGGTATATAATGACAATAACACATATATTTCCATATAGGTGTACAAAAAAATTAATCATCTAGCAACATAATAGAATATTAGGTGAATTTATTATACATATACAATGCCAAAAATGTATACATTTCCATATAGGCATACAAATAAGTACATTATCTAATACATCCTACTCATCAAATAGTCTCCCTCTCTTTGCCTTCCTCAAAGAAGACTCTTTTTAGGATGCCCTAATTGTATATGGAGATCCTTCAAATGCCTTGGATTCCTCCAAGGTTAGACTGTGGGTCCTTTTATGCTCATAAATCACTTGTAGATGAACCTATTGATTTATAAATATTATTAAAAAAATTACATAGCATACATGAAAACAAGTTTATAAATTAATTTTAAACTAGAATACAAAAATAATTGAAACGTGCACTTACTATAATCTTGTGGTCATGCTCAATCTATGCTTGACACTCAACAGGGTTAGTGATAGGTCAAAGTGCATGAACAAGCATGTGAAATGAGGACAAAACATAATAAGGTTTCCTACTAATAATCTAAATGGTACTATAAGATGTCATATGAAAACCCTACATACACACTACATTCACATTAGTTATATTTTCCTAAGTATGTAGTAAAATTATTAAAACAAATCTATTTCTACAATTCAAATTACAAGTTAACATGTATCTCAATGAGTACATATATAGATGGCATTTCAGTAGCAATGACTATGTCTATCTCTACTCATAAAGATGGAGGAGTTTCTATTTTAATCATCAAATGAACAAACAACCTCACTTATTTTTCTAAAGGACTTAAGTTATTGCATAGTATGCATGATTCACATAAGGGAACAAACTTGAGTATTTGGAAGATAAGTAGTGGTACTATAGGTAGAAACAAAAATATTGAGTAATTAAAAAATATATGAAGAAATGATAATCAATCAAAATGTGAATCATTAAAATAAATTTGAAAAGGTGAAACAACACCAACAATATGATTAGAATAAATAGGAAGAAGAATATATTTTGGAAAAAATATGAGGAAGGCATCATTAGACATTGAAGGAGATTATCTATAAGGTTTATCATTATTAGGTTATTGATTTTCTCTATATATCTTTCAACACATATCACACATATAATTTATATTCACATCACTTTCATTCAATTTTTTATTTAAACATGTATGATTTTTAGTCAAGAGCATATATCTATACAAATAAAAATATGTACATATAATATAATATTCACTCAAAATTTTAACTTTGTATATGTAAATAGTGGCCTAGTAACATTGATAAATAACATAGTGGATTTACCATAAACTAGCTCTAAAAATTAATATGTACCCTTGTTCTCTTCTTGTAACATAAAAATTACATAAATGGTATTCAATTTATGTGTAAATTAATTGTTAGCTTTTAAATAAAAATATAATTTAAATTTAACATGACATTTATATAAATTATACCTACATGTGTGTAGTGACTGATGTGTGAAACCAAATATCCATGAAAAAAACTCAACATTCATGAGTATATCATCTAATCCCATAGAATCACCACCACCATCATCAAAAGGTCTAGTGCATATGCCACCACAACATCTATAATGGTGAGGTTGGGTACACACATTGGGTGGAGTATATTTAGCATCAATATCATAAATATTACTCATATGATGAATGAGTGTATAAGTAATCACACTAAGTACATGCAAAGTGTCAATATTCATGACCTCCTTCACCATAGAGGGGATCTTCAGTTGAGTTTATTTTGGGTAGGGATCCTTATAGGTTGATTAGGTACATTGCATGCACTTGATCAATCTTGCATAAAGCCTTTCCCTTGGTACTGAGACTCACCATATTCAAAATAGTTATGAATCTCATTGAGGACAAACTCATGGTAGAGTTTTCTCAAAAAATACAATGGAACCTCATGGTTGTTACATAGTAGGTAATCAAACACCATCCACCATCAGTCTAAAAAAGTATTTCTAATCAAATTATGTTGGTATCTATGTATTGGAAAATGTTTATTGGTTATTGGAAAAGGTGTATTGGTTGTTGGGTCTATGAATAAACCAAAAATTTGGTCTTTTGATATTTATTTTTTCTTCACCTCATGTGCTAATAGTTTGTTAACATAGTAATCCCTACATCTATCCTTATATGATACCCATCTATCAATTTGACCTAATAATGACTATAAGGTATTAGATAAATAGGTGTGGTGGGTGTTTGTCAATGTGGGTATCCTCATTCTCCTACTTATTTATTTAATTTCTATTTTGTTTTTCATTGTGTGTGTAGCTATATCATCTTCATTGCTTGGGGGATATTATGAAATATTAAGATAACTAGGAGGGTAAGGAGGGTTGGGAGGTTTAGGTGAAGGGTTAAGAGGGTTAGGCAGAGGTTTAGGAGGATATTTATCATGTTTGTCTCTAGTAGTGAAAAAATATATTAAAAAATAATAGGATTGATTAACTAAATAATGCAAATAAAAAAATTGCCAAAATTTAGGGGTAATAGGTCTAGCTTTTTATTACTTGCCTCCCTTATATGCTGGCATTAATGATTTACCAAGGTATCAAGTGATTCAATAATGTTTTTGACCTCCTCCAAGTAGAACATGACTGGGGTATACCAAAGACAAGAAAAGAGCAAGCAATAAAATGAGAATAAAACAAGTGTGCCTACAAATGGACAACTTTTTTATGGTTTGCATAATGTGTATGCATTATGTTTGCATAACATTTATGTTTTATCTTTACACAATGCATATGTATTATATATTTAGAATCTCAAGCTTGATTTCAAATAACATCTATGTGTTGTGTCCATAATGTGTACACATTATGGTCATAACACATACATGTTGGGGGAAATGTCAATGGAATTATCCCCTAACTTCATGCACATAAACTATAATTAGAAGGTGGATAAGGATCGATATAATAAATTCATCTCCACATATGTTAATATTGAAAACATTCACATCATTAGTGAGATAATTAGGATCAACAAAGGTTTTGATAATGCTGGTAGTGGGAGGCTGAGTAGTACTTGATTAATCACTAAGAAGAGGAACCTTGTAAATAATGAGATGAACATTATCTTGATTGAGGTCATAGTGTTTAGTTTTGGTTTCATTAAGCTTTACTACCACTTCATAATCTTATTGATGATCATGAAATGGGATTTCATGATCAAATTTAGGACCAAGAATATATTCAAGATCAAAGTTTCTTAATTGACAACAAATCTCATGAGAATGACCCCAACATGGATGATACCAATGAAATTTGTGTGGATCATATCAATGTTTGGTATGGTGACTAGGTTCAAGATCTTGTGGTGAAGATCTAGGAATATGATTTTAAATTTTCACCATGGAAATAAGTTTGTGAGAATCTACATTATTCACTTAGGAAAATGTATAACTAGTTCATGGTAAAGTATTGGTTAAAACTAGTTTTGAAAGAGCAGAATCACTATAACCACTTGGAATAATAGAATGAATAGTGTGTATGGAATCATAGCTATCTATGCCAATTTTTAGATTTCATAAGCATTTGAGTTATAGTAAGAGGATGAGTAATCTCAAATTATCTTAGGATAAAATATTGACATTTGGCTTGGTCAAGGGATTCTTATAAGGATGATGGAAATAGATTCATAACACAATATTAAAATTTAGGATGGAGAACATTAGTGAATAAGTGGAAGAGATTATCTTCTGACATGTTATGTTTGGCTTTATTAGATAAGGCTTTTCATCATTTAAAGAACACTTGGGTAGTTTTAGATTCTATTTTTTTACAGTTGATAAAGTGAGTTAAGATATTTTTAATAATATTGGTAGTTTGAAATTATTTTAGTAATAAATTAACTAAATCTTCTAACCTAGATATAGTATGAGATTTGAGCTAATTATACCAATCCAAAACATCACCTGTGAATTTTTTAACTAAGATCTTAGTCTAAATAAAGATATTCAACTTAATCTAATATTTATATAAGTTTTCAAAATCTTTCAAATACAATGCAAGATTAATGGATCCATTATAAGTGAAGTAAGAATAACACCACCTATGTCAATGTTTACAATTTTAGGGACTAAGGGTTCATTTTGTAAATGTTTGATAGCCTTATTAAGAAGTCAGGATATATTAATAAGGATATCTTTTGAATCTCTAAGGGGGGCTAGGGGGCATTAGGTTTCACTCTCCATTAATTGAAGTGAGGATAATTTTTTAATTATAAAATTTGGTTTGGCATATGTATCATTTGATTTATACTATTAATTTTTAAAATAGCCATTTGATTCATGGATTGTAACAGAATTTGATTAGTATTAATAGTGGTTTGACTAGTATAAGTGTCTTGGAATGCACTAAAGTTAACATTAACTTGAGTATGAACATGGAAACTTTGAGTAGGCATGTTGAAGGAAAGACAAGCCATAGTAGTTCAAATATTAGGCAAGGTAAAAGAAGAAGTAGGAGAGAAATTTGAAGGCATGGAAGAAACTTGGGTATGAAAGAATAAAAATTAATGGAGTAAGTCATAGGGTGAATTTACCCAAGACTTGTATAAAATTTATGTGTAGGTGAAGGTGGATAATCAAGGTAAGGTCTCATCATGAGATTGTAGATTATCATGTAATCCTTTCCTTGATGTTGAGGGTTTTCATTAATGAAAAGTATAATTTCAACAATATATTTGAGATGACTCTCATCCTTGAAAATAAGAATTTTTGGAGAATAGTTAAGTGGATCCAAAATTTTAGAAGGAGGTGAACCATAGGTTTTGGTTCTAGTGGCCACATGAACATTGCTTACATCTAAGTTTTATACATAAGTATAAAGAAGGAGAGAACAAGGACGTTTAGTGGGGTTAGTTAGATTGATCGTATCATTTTTATTTTGCATTTATTTTTCATCAAAAAAGTTATGTATGATGAAAGGTAAAGATATAATTTAGAAAACTAGAAAATTAATGAATTTAATTGGTTAACCTAGTTGGGAAGACATGGAAAATTAAAAGTCTAAAAACCTAGTGGGTCAATTTGGTCGACCTAGTTGGGTAGAAAGGAAAAATTAATAGTCTAGAAACCTATTGGGTTGAGTTGGTTTACCTAGTTGGGAAGACATGGAAAATTAATAGTTTGGAAATTTATTAGGTTGATTTGGTCGACCTAGCTTGGTAGACATGGAAAAGTAACAGTTTGGAAACCTATTAGGTTGAGTTGTTTAACCTAGTTGGGAAGACATGGAAAATTAAAAGTTTGTAAACCTACTAGGTCAATTTGGTTGACCTAGTTGGGAAGATAGAGAAAATTAACAATCTAAAATCCTACTAGGTTGAGATGGTCAACCTAGCTAGGCAAATGGGGAAAGATAGATTTTGACAGCCTAATAGGCTGAGATAATCAAATTAGTTGTCTAGAAACAAAATGACTAATACTTTGAAATCCTACTAATTCAAGCTAATAGACTTAGTTTTAGAAGTGGGAAGAAGATAAGGTTTTGAAGGCTTATTAAGTCGAGTTGGTATATTTAGCTATACATGCAAGAAAAGACAAAGATTTTGAAATCCTACTAAATCTATCTAGTCAATTTAGTTTTATAATCAAGAAAAGACATATTTTGAAAGCCTAATAAATCAATGGATTCAACTTAGTTATACAAGTGGGAAGAGGATAAGGTTTTGAAGGCCTACTAAGTCAGGTTGATTAAATTAGTTATATAGGTATGTAAAGATAGAGTTAGACTAAGTTAAAATGGTTGATTAAGTTGAATCTAGAAAAAATAAATAGTAGTTTAGACAAAATATATAATATTGAGTCTAGTCTGGTTGACTTAGTTTGTTCACACATAGTTAACTAGGTCAACACAGATTGATCTAGTTGAAATACACAACATATAACCATACAAATGTTGGTCAAAATAGTCTACAATAAAATAGAGAATAGTGATCAATACTAAAAAATGTAATTTTTTAACTACTAATGCTAACTAATTATATAAAAATAAGATCAAGAAGTTTTACTTAAAGGTTTTGATTCATTTGTAGGCTTCTAAATATACCTACTTTTTTGTTGGGTAGTGATGACCCAAGGTTTTAGAGCACTTAATATGAAGGAATTATCATTCCCATAGACAAATAAACTTAGTTTCAATGTTAATTTGGAAGTAACTTATCAAAACTAATCACTACTTGATGTACCACAAGATTAAACAAATGTCTAGATTCTTAACGTTTGATACAAAGGGAAATCCTATGTGTTTACAGAATACCATGAGGTATGTGGTAATTATATAATATTTTTAGCTCTGTATTATGGATATGAGTATCAATTCAAGCCCATCACACCATGATAATTGTAAATTATAGATAAAGACCACAAATAAAGTATCATGTATCCCTTCATAATAGTAACTAAATAATTTTAAAAATTTTGGTATATAATCTATATAGAAATAATACAAAATGAAAATAAAGAATAAAACTAAGTGTGAAAAACAATTTTCAATTTTAAAAATTAAATAAATAGGTAGCCAACTCTTTTTAAAGCAAATGTGAGATTAATTACTAGTTAAAGAAAGTGAATTGGATTGCTTATGCTAAAAGAACAAACACACAGAACAATGTCAACTAGGTTAATTTAGTTAAAAAATAGAACAAAACAAATTCAAGGAGGTTAATCTAGTCTATTGTTAATATAGATTGAAAAAAACACTATCATCCAGGTCAACTTAGTTTATTTAGTAAAAACAAATAGATAAATAATTAAGTCAGCGATATCGACTTGGTTAACTGTGTGATAAATTTTTATCAAACTCAAAAATTAGTAAAAATAGAGTATAAATTTTAAATATTGAGTATTTTTAATAAATAACAAGAATGAAAAATTGAGATTATTAACTAAAATTGAAATATGAAGCTTGTTTAGAGTGAAATTGAGAAATATAACTAGGTCAACCAAGTTGACTTAGTTAGATGAGAGTGTTGAAGATTTGACTAGTTAATGGATCATATTGGATTTATTTAGTCCTATAGATTCAAAAAAATAAAAAACATAGAGGTTAAATAAGGTTGACTAGGTCAACTGAGTCTATATAAAGCCTAAAAGTGAAAGTGGTAAAATAAGACTAGGTCAACCAACATGACCTAGTTGGCTAAAAAATAAAAAATAAAGATTACAAAAATGAACTAGGTCAACTAAATTGACTTAGTTAAATGTAAGTGAAAATTTATAAAAATATGAAAAATAACTAGGTCAACTAACGCAACCTATTTTACTAGAGATAAAACCTTACAAACAAAGGATAAAACTAGATTGACAAATTCCACCTAGTTGACAATAATTCCTAGATCTACAAATAAAAAAATGATTGGGTCAACCAATATGACTTAGTTAACTACATAAAAATAGAAGAAAAAACTAGTTTGAACAACGTGACTTAGTTGATTGTATATCCTAGATGTATAAACATAGGTTAAAACTAGGTCAACCAATGTGATCTAGTTGAGAGTAAATTAAAATTTAAAAATGCAAGGGTTAGATTCATATCGATTTCACTAAATGTATGCAATAAATTTATATATATATATATATATATATATATATATATATATATATATATATATATATATATATATATAAACTTATCTTTCTTGGTCAATCTAAGCTTGGAGAAGGTAATAATCTAGCATATATTGTGATAACATATATATCGATGGCATGACTATATTGGATCTAATAAATGTAACCAAGGGGATCTCTTATCACAACCCTAAAGGAGAAGTTTAGAAACTATCTAGTAAAATAACACTATTTAATAATCCTAACTATGCCTTCTAATATAGAAAATTAAACTAATCTAGTTCTTATCAAAGCTTATGGCACAAAGGAGGGTGGTTTAACACAAAAAAACAAGGGATCATGGTAGGCAATTAGACACATAGATCACCTAAGGTGGAAGATGGAAATCAAAGAATACCCTATGGCTATACTAATTTTAAGTATAGAGGTAATATAAAAAAGAAGTTATACATTCAAAACTATTACTTTGTGTAATATCTATCTATCAAATGAAATAACAAAAGTTAGAGACACTTACCTTTGGGTGAACCTGTCAAGTCTAAGTCTCTCCCTTGGCTAATGGTACCTTACAATAGGTTATTTTGGGTTTGTAAGGATGACAATATAAAAATTATATCTAAGATAAAATACTCCTACTTTGCATCCAATACTTCCCACAAGACTATCTTATGATAGGATTGGGAAATGCATAAGTAATGTGAAAGATTACATTATAAATAAGGCTTTAAAAAATTGTAATAGTGTATTATTTTTATTATATTTACAAAGGATATGAAATATTATAAAGCTTTCATGAGGTGGTTATGGGACCCAATTAACTCTTTCGTAAACCAACTAATATTTATTACTAATATTAAACTATACTAATAAAACATAAATTAACTATAATTTAGATCAAATGACCCAAAAAAAACCCTGATCTAACAAAGGATATAGAAGATGATCCAAAGCTATGAATATGAAGTCATCAAAATATTTATCACACTTAAAATTGGCATGTTATGCATCATGTTATTGATCAAAACCAATGTTGTTCCATATAAAATCCTGACTTATGAGTTTTAGCATAAAGGTTGTACATGATAAAGATATGCTCATCCCATGATATCATTTGTACCATATTATAGTAGAACTCAATTAAGGCCTATTCAATCACACTGATCCATATAAAGTCTCACACAAAAACCTATCCAAGTGACTATTTAGTACTATGTATGGAACATATCCTTGACTTACAACAAATGTTGACCAACCTTTACTCAACACTATGGTGATATCAACTCCTACATCAAATTATATAATCATCAATGACTGATCAAAGGTCATGAAATATTTTTTCTCATATTAGGTGAGAGGTGATAATCCATTATATCAAAAAACCAAATCAAAAATACTATCTTATCATCATCATGAATATCAATGAAGTGAGAAAAACCAAAACTAAAACTGAAATAAGCATACTACTACTACCAAAAAATTTCATTCAAAAATTTAAACCCAAACTCTAAGTGAATAGGTAAATACAAAGGATGAATATTCCTATAGCTTTTAATGGATCCTCTAACCATAATTTTGGTACTTATTGTTATGCCCTTAACCTATAGTACATCTAGGGATATGTGTGGTTGACTTGTGGCTTACACACCTCCATTTTAACTTGTTATATTTCTTGATGTTCTTAGTATGGTCAGCCTATGGAATAACCATGGATAATAAAAGTATATATAGGAGGCAGTAGTTAGTCTTTTATCATAATATTTTGAATTTTTTTTTTTAATGAATTATTGTCGAAGTTACCCCCTTGAAGTGGCTCGATCATAATATTCAAGTATTCTGCTTTTTCACCAATTTTTGTTGTAGATCTACTTATTTTGTTCTTAATTATATCATATATAATTATATTGTTACAAATAATCTAAGTAATTTCTTTACAAGTGGTATCAGAGCTTTGATTTTGGCAAGTTTTTGCAACACATTTTTTTATTTAGATCTAGCATCCTAAGCTAGAAGGCCGAAAAACATAACTTGTGATCTAGGAAGAATTGATTGTTTTCATCACCATAGTTTTTTTCATGAGGTTTTTTTACAAAAAAAGAAAAACTTTTTAATGATAAAAAAGTCTATAAATTTTTTTACATTATGAAAATTAGCAATCATTGGATTCATATTTATGATATGATCATAATGGTATATTCTACTAGTACATTTTTTTGGTCAAAAAATTTCACCCTTGTGCATAATAACTATAGTTGGATTCATCTTAGTAATATGATCGCAACAGTGTATTCCACTGGTACATTTTTTTTCAAGGCTAGAACCCTCCTAGATTTTGTGCATGGATGGTCCAAATAATCATAGATATGGCAAGGGGTAATAAACTCCAAAAATTACTCACAAGGATGTCATGGAATATGAAACTTTCAATCCATCTATTTTAGAGGTAGTCCATCAACTTAAGTCAGAGTTGTAGGGCATGGTGAAAAAAGATGATTTTGATACAACTCAATGGGACATTACAGGGTTGAGAATGGACTTGGATAGTATGATGGATAAATTACAACAAATATCATGGTAATTGTCTAACATGTTAACATAACCATAATAAAATAATCCTCCACCACTTCAGTTTGGTTCTCCTTCTCTAAAAAATACCAACACTAATTTTGGCCCTATTTTAATGTTTATAAAATTAGACCTATGAAAGTTTGATGATAATGATACACTCACATGTCTCACTCAAATTGAAAATTTATTTTATCTATATATGAATCCATGTTCATTAAAAGTGGTTATGGCCTCTCTATATTTAGAACCTAAGCCATTCATTTGGTATCATTGGTTGTGTGTTCAAAATAAAAAGAAGGTTGTCCCAATTTCATGGTAGTTATTTTATGAGGAGTTGTAAATCCACTATCACAATAATGTATCTAAAAACTACTTCAGTTAGCTAGCCAAGTTGCACTAGACTAAAAGTATCAAGGACTACCTTCATCAATTTTAAAATCTCTCCTTATGTGTAGTAGACATCACTAAAGAAAATATGACTAAATTATTTTTTAGGTGGGCTCAAAGATATAATCCAATTGGAGGTTTCCATGTTTCATCCTAGTACTATATTTAAGCCCATACCAAGGGCACACATGGTTGAGGAAAATGAGCCGATCAAATGAAGACCTTTCACCAATGTTCATGACTGCACCTTCCCACCACCATCATTTCATCTACCTACCAAATTGACACCTCAACAAGTGGAAAAAAAGCATGTAAAAGGTTTATGTTTTGGCTATGATATAAAATGGATCAATGTGAATTAATGTGTTGAAAAGAATTTGATTTACATTGATGGTTCCAATGAAGATGAAGAAGATGAGGATTTAGAGGAAGGGTTAGAAGAACTTAAGGATGAATCTAAAGATTCTCAACCTACTATTTCCTATCAAGTACTTTCAACATTAATACTCCTAAAAAATTTAAGGTGGTGGGTTTCCTAAATAAATAGAAGGTGATTATGTTAATTGAATCTAGGAGTAAACATAACTTCATCAATAGTAAGTTAGTTGCTCATTTAGATTGTTTCATTTACCTGGCTCTAGAATTTTAGGTCATGATTATAGATGGTGGTATGGTTAACTATCTTGGAAAATGCCATAGTATTAATCTTGCTTTGGGAGACTATTTTTTATAATACCCTATGTTTTATATTCCCATGAGAGGAGATGACATTATTTTGGGAGTGTAGTGGCTCACCACTTTGGGCACTATTGAAATGAATCCAAGAATTATTCATTAGGTTCCATTCAGAAAAAATTACTTTTGAATTACATGGATTACAATCTAAATATCCACAATTAGTTAACTCCCACTATATGACTTAGATTATTAGAAAAGGTGCATAAGGTTTTATGGCATTCTTATTTTCCATGGAGGTTAAACCAACCAAGGAATATACACATCTTGATTTTTAAAAGGTGTTGTAAGATTTATTTTTTTTTTTGGTGACATGTAAAAATTAATTCCTCTATGCATTCAGATAATTATTCCATTATAATCATTCCAATAAGTACACTACCCAATATCAAACCCTACATGTATACCTATGCCCAAAAGAGTGAAATTGAAAATATGGTATAAGAGATGTTAGAGGTAGGAATCATCCAACACAATCAAAGTGAATATTCCTCCCCGATGGTCATGGTGTGGAATAAGGATGATAGTTGGAGGATGTACCTAGACTAAAGAGAAATCAACAAATACGTCATTAAAGATAAGTTTCCTATTCTAGTAATTAAAGATTTTCTAGATGAATTATCTGGTGCTATTTATTTTATCAAGTTAGATCTTCACTCTGGATATCATAAGATTTATATCCATAATGAGGACATACCTAAAATAGATTTTAGAACTCATGAAGATCATTATAAATTTATGGTAATGTATTTTAGCCTCACAAATACACCATCTTCATTTAATAGTTTTATTAATACTATTTTTAGGCCATTTTTTAGAAAGTTTGTATTAGTTTTTTTTATGATATCCTCATCAACAAAAAAAATTTGGAAGACCATTTGAAGCATGTGAAACTTGTGCTTTTAGTTCTATAACAACATCAACTTCATGCCCAACCTTCCAAATGTGATTTTGGTGTCGAAGAGGTGGATTACATGGGTCATGTTGTTTCACATGAAATATTTAATGTTTATCCTAAGAAAATCCAAGTGATGATGGAGTGGCAAGTTCCCAATACCCTCAAGAACCTCCATAGTTTTTTGGGTCTAATTGGTTACTATCACATGTTTGCCAAAAATTATGGTAGCATTGTAGACCTACTCACCTCTTTGATAAATAAATACTCCTTTCAGTAGAATAATTTAGCTACCAAGGCATTTGAACATTTTAAAATGTTTATGTGCAAACTCCAATATTGGCTACTCCTAATTTTTCAAAACAAATTGTGGTGTGTGATGCATCAGGATATAGCATGTGGGATGTAATCATGTAATAAGGTAGACCAATGGCATTTGAAATTCACCAATTGAAGGGGGAAAATAGTCTTAAACCAATATATGAGAAAGATATGGTGGTCATTCTACATGTAGTGAAGCAATGTAGACCTTATTTGATGGGCATCACTTTTAGGTAAACACTAACAATGATAGCCTTAAATATATTTTAGAATAATTATTTTCATCTGAAGAACAACAAAAATGGGTGAATAAAATGTTAGGCTATGATTTTGAAATAGTGTATAAGAAAGGAAAAGTGAATATGGTGGTAGATGCCCTCTCTAGGTGAGATGAATTAGTTGAGGCATTGATATGTTCCATGACCATATGGTAGACAAACTAGCTAGAGGAAGAAAGATCAGAATTAGATAATGATAGTGCTACGAAGGATTTTATTCACAATCTTTAGCAAGGTTATAATGAATCTAAAAAATTTACATAGAAGGGAACACATTATGATATAAATATATATTATACCTTTGTAAGCATTCTCTCCTCAAACATAAAATTCTTTAGGAACTTCATACATATCTACTTGGATGTGACTCGATATTTTTGAAAACATGTCATAAAATCAAGCAAGATTTATTTTGAGGACTCAAGTGGGATGTTTAGATATATGTGGTTGAATACATGGTATGCCAACAAAATAAAGGTGAAACCATTGACTAGCATTATATTCATAGTATAATATACTTATCTTGATTTTTAATGAACAAGAAGATTTACCAAAGACCTATACCTTCTACCTCATTTGAATGTCAACTTGAGGATGTAAACTTGATAGGATGATGTCACTGTATGTGTAAACTTAATTATCTAATTTGACATTATACTAATTGTAATCTAGGATGTTGTAAACTATATGAGGAATGAAATTATAAATTGAAAACTCATACAAAATCATGAATCAAATGATTACACTGCTTTATGTTCATAATCTTACTTAAAATAATCACATATAAAGCTAAAAATCATACAACTAGAAATTAAACACTCAAAACATAAATAAAATAAGTGATATGTTTAGCTAATTGATGGATCAAATTGTTGCTTCAAGGCTTCCAAATGGGTCCCTTACTCCTTCCAACTTGAGTTTCCAATCCTTCCTCTTAAAACAATAAAATTGACTCAAAAATAATTGTTCATATTAATCAGATGTAACAAGGAATTACTATAATAAAATTACAATAGTTGTCTTAAAAAATATGCTTGTGTTCTATTTCTATAATTTTTATCTACTCTCATCTCAAAACTTTTTCTACATATATATGTATATATATATATAGACACACACACACACACACACACACACACACACACACACACACACACACACACACACACACACACACACACACACACACACAAAAGGGGAGACTATCTTATATGAAACAAGATACATTTCAAAGTAAGAAACATTTAGCTATATGATAATGGAAATTAATTGCTTCTGTTAAAGATATCCTTCATATGGAAATTTGTAATTCTACTTCAGGACAATCCAAGTTGTTTAACCTTAACTGAATTTTTCCACTACATTCCATTAATTTTTTTTTTAAACTTTTTCAAGTCGGTTGATTTTGGAATCAAATTTTATTTGCTTGTAACTTTGGTCATGTAGTGGCTATACAATGTTTCCTCATGATGAATTTCCTTTTTTATAGGATAGATCATGAAATGTTCCTTTAAATTTACCTACTTCAAACATATTTTAAACACATTATAAAAAATACTATCTTATAGTGAAATATAAAAATTATATACTTGACTTTCAAGATGAAAGTCTAACTATTCAAAGATACATGATAACATAATGCTACTTTTAAAAAAAGTTATCTTATGATAAAAGCTTATGGGAAATGGTTCAAAAACATGGTAAGATAAAAGAGTGAATATGAAAAACGTGAAAAAAAATCATGACAATTTTGAGGCTCATCACACCTCCCAACTTCAGATTTTTCTTGTCCTTGAGCAACAAACTTGCTCATCTCAAACTCACAGATAGCTTTGAAATATAAAAGATCAATGACACCACTAGATAGATGAGTGTATAATACACATCTTAGTTCATAAATCTACCAATTTATAACTTCCTTGGCTACATCCAATGGAGTGTTGTCCTAACAATCTAGTATGGGGTACCAAAACAAAGGAGGCTAAAATATTATACTCAACGATTATTATCCTAGTTCCCCTACAATCAGAATGTACCTTTTTGCTCTATCAAAAGCTACTTTTAAATTAAAATGAGAGTATGGCTCCTTATTCAACTCAAGGGTGATCTCTTTCCATATCTCTAAACAATATTTTCATGATGATGGCCCAATATAAGTTTTTAATCCCAAATATAAATCCTGAGCTTCAAAACTATTTTTTGCAAACCAATCCCTTACTTATTTTCTTAGCATAATGTTATCCCATTCTAACAACACAACTTTAGGTGTTTCTGATTCTCCTCTAATAATCAATTAACTTTCTCCTTCCTTTTTTATATTCTATCATCTCATGACCTTTCCTATGCTCATTCATAAGAGATGTTAAGAATACCTTTAAAGAGACATATCCAACATACAAGTTGGGATTCCATTCTCTATCATATGGCACAACATAGTTATTAAGATAAAATTCACACAATTATGCTTGTTCCTTTTATGATATTATATTATATATCTGAAAAAATTATAGAGGGTCTAGTACTTCACATGGAAAATCCCAAGAAATTCACATGAATTTAAATTTTATGCCATTGTTATTGAAGGTAAACTAAATACACCTTTTTTGGAGGCCTATAGTCAAGGATTTCTTGGGTGAGATTATCCAAATCTTCAATTTTATGCTTTATTATGTATATCATTTCTTCTTTGGTTCTAACTTCTTCTTTTAATCTCTTGTGTTCTCTTGTCAATTCTCTAGATTTTTCAAACCAATTGTCCATCCATTTCATCATTCTAGTAGACATAGTAAATAAATAATTATACCTAATTATTTGGTCAATTATGGACTTTGGTTGATGTTTTCCTACTATAAGGGGCTATGAGGTACCAACTATAGGATGACTATCTAGTGGAAAATGCATCTAAAAAGCTACTACAACAAGTGCATCTAATCCATTCCCTGATTGGTCTGATAGCTTTTTCCTCAGTTGTTCAATTTATTTCAAAGCTTGTTCCTAGGTAGGAAATTATTCATGTATTGATATAGGGGCTTACATCAATTATTTTATCTCCATGTGGCTCTACACTTTTTCTTATTCCAATAATTCATGATTTTGTCTTTCTTGTTCTATTTCCTCATAACTATGTACATTTCCTTATTGAAAATACTCTTCTTCTTGGAGATATACCTCTTTATTATTTGTTTTCATCCCACCAAAACTGGATGCCTTAGGTTCCTTATCACTACTAGTAGCCAAGATGTTAGCTTGTTCTTCTTTTGATTCTTCACTGATTTCTATAACAAAAGAATTCTTGGTTCTTAACCTCTCTCTCATATTTCCTCTCCATTTATGGGACCTTTAAGGACTAGATGTAACCTTGGACTTTTTAAGTTCCTTGGTTAAATGTGGAAACTTTGCTTTGGATGCCTCAGATTTAGGTTGGAGGATCAAATTCCTCCTCCGTTGGAGGATCAAATTCCTCCTCCTTTTTTTTGGTTCACTTGATTGTTAAAGCTTCCTCAATAAATCTCATATTTTTTGTAGGTTCTTGTGTGGCTATAGTAGGATTATCTTCTGTAGGTTCTTGTGTGGTTATAGTTATTATGTGGCTATAGGAGGATCCTTTTATATAGGTTCTTGTGTAGCTATAAGATGATCTTCTTCTATTTCCATTTGTTCATCTACCTCTATTTCTCCTTATTCATCTACCTCTTCTTCTTCCTCCTCATCATTATCACTTTCTCTACTTCTAGGCAATTGAAGAAAATCTTTCCAATTCACATTAGGCCTAGTCCTATACAAGCAATCTTATACAATTAATTGAATTAAGCAATGATGAGAAAAGACTCTAAGGTTAGATTTTTGGAATTCATATATCATTGTTATGATCATATTAAGCAATAAATTTGGAATGTTTATTTCAATACCATATTATAGGTGGTTCATAAATTTTAAATAAACTCCATGCATTATCGAGTATCTTCTTTCATAGGTAAAATATCTAAAGATAAATATGAATGCTCTTGACCATATTTATGGTAATGACAAATGTGAATTTATTTGCCTTGAATTCTCTAATCTTTCATCCCCTCTAATTAATTTCTACCTTTTTACTTCTACATCAAAAAATTTCTACCATAATTCTCTTATTCTGGTTAATCTGGTTACCCTGCTGATGACAATTTCAATTACTTTTATCTCTAGTCCTTTGACTATTTCCAAATTATTTTAAAATGATATAGAAAACTCCTTTGTAACCCCTTGGTCAAGATAATTTATCTTCTCAAAATATTTAACCCAACCTAAAATCTAAAATAGGACCATAATGTTTGGGTCTCTAGTTAAGGAAGAGATGTCAAGTGGCTCATGCTTGAGTAGGTCTCTTCCCATGTTATAGGATAAAATTTTGGTTATAGGGTTTACATTCTTGTAACAAAGGTATGGTTATGGGGATATCTTAGGAAGGAATGCTTGATATTTCAATTTCTTTTTGGAAGAGAGATAATCAGTTTAGATTATATAAAATCCTCCCAACTAAAAGTGGTCAGTTTTCCTCAAGGGACACATTTGGCATATGTATAAGGCTTATGGAAATGACAAGGGATAGATGCAATGATGGTAGTGTTTAATGGCCATGCCAATTAGTGAGAAATAATATTTTCTTATGATGACTCAAGCAAGTGGTCTAATGGAATTTTTTTTATATAATTAATAACCATAATCTAGAGAATAATTATAACTTATGTAATGAAATAAGTATAAATAATTACCTTAGTACTTAGGAGTAGCTTTACATTAATACATGAGTGATAATTCAAAGTGGTAGATGTGAGGTTTAATAGGCATACATCAGCCATTAGTTATAATCAAGAGTGATTTATGAAACTTTTGAGATGATCTTTCGTAATGCAATGTATGATGAAATGGCAAAAAATCATCTTGTAACAAGAGAAATGCTTCCTATGGCAACAAGGATTGTCTTGTAACAACAAGAATTATCCTATAGAAACAAGAATTTTATCCTATAGAAAAAGGAAAATGATCTTGAATAATGAATCATAAATCAAACATATGGAAATAAAATTTATTACTATGGATTTTGATGTCTTATTTTTTTTTAATCAAATGTTGATCAGTCAGTAACCTAGTTTTCTAATTCAACAACTGTTAGCAATACTTGAAGGTTTTCATTACTAAATTTTCTATTCTTTTAACATTTTTTCGGATTTTTGGTCCCAAATCAACTAGAATTAAAGAATCCCAAGAAATAGGATTTTATTCAACATGAATCAAGCCATTGTGAATGGCGTGTTCTTTGCTACAAAAAGCTTATTTTTCTTGGAAAAAATTGGAGAAGAGTTTATAGAAATACCCTTCAACTATAGGGACAAGTTGGTCTATTTCATGAAGAAGAGATGGATATTGATCTTCAAAAATCTATTGAGAGTCTCCTTAGAAAAGGTTTTTATATAGCTTGATCATGTGTCCATTAACAAGTGGAACTAAATAGAGTCAATGGTCATGAGCTTCACAACCCCATTATCAAAAAAATTCTCCATCTCATAAGGCCCAAGCCATCTAGACTAAAGTTTTCCCTTATGATCTTTATATTTGGAATCAAAGAGGAGTTTCCAATTGATAGGTTAGAATTTATTAGTCCTGATGTTCTTGTCATGCCAACCCACTCATTGTCTCTCCATTATTTTAGTTTGATGAATTGTTTCCTTTCTAAGTTCATCAAGTGCATTCAGATACATGATCATGTCTTGTTGAGCTTGGGATAGGTAAAATTCCAAGTCAAGTGTTGTCTTTAATGTTTTATGATCAAACATAATGGGAAAAATAGGCTTCTTACTATAAACTAATTCATAAGGAGTAAAACTAGTTGTGGTTTTCTAGGTGATCCTATAAGCCCATATTACTTCTAAAAGATGATTTGACCAATCTTTTCTATATAAGGTAATAGTTTTAGTGAGTGTATTTTCTAATTATCTATTTATAAATTCTACCTGACCATTCAATTGAGGATGGTAAGGGTTGGAATTTTTTTGTCTAATTTCATATTCTTTTACCAAGGTAGTTGTGAGATTCGATGTGAACTATGGTCCTTGTCTATGACCAGTTCTCTTGGCACTCCATAGCATGTGAATATTTATTCATACAAGAACTTGGCCACTTTTTCATCTTCAGGAATATGTTAAGGCCTTAACCTTAACCTAATTTATGACATAATCAATGCACACTAGTATATATTCCTTATTGTTGGATTTGAGATCTATGGGGCCCACAAAATGAAGTCCACAATTGTCAAAAGGTTCTAGAAATAGTTATTTTTGTGATGACATTTCATCAAAGTGGGTGGGTTTCTCCATACACTAACATTAATCACATCTATGGGTATACATCATGTAATTATTATACAAAGAAGGCCAATAGTATCCTACAATAATTATTTTCATAGTAGTCCATTTTACAATAAAATGATCCCCATAAGGTTCATCATGGTAGGCTCAGATAATTTCATAAGCTTCATCTTCTTGGATACACCTTCGCATAACTAAATCTAGTCCAATAATAAAGATATATCCTACAATCCAAGAATAATGTTTTCTCTTTTGGATTAGATGTTGTCTTTCTCTTAGTGAAAAATGTTATGGTAGTGATCTTGTAGTAAGATAGTTAGCAATGCCTATGAACCAAAGATATTTAGTAGTTAATGCAAACAAATTCTCATTAGGAAATGAATAATCAATAATATGACTGTGTTCATCATTTTGTAATCGAGATATAAAATATACACTACATTATCGTTACTTGGTTTATTCATAATGGTAATGTAAAATTCTTATAGCAAAAGCAACCATCTAATTATCATGCCTATTACAATAGGTTTGTTCATAAAACACTTGATTATTACATGATCCATGTGGATTAATACTTGGTAAACCATAATTTAGTGTCAAAATCTATTTATAGAATAGATGACTACAATAAACTCCTTCTCTATTACAATGTAGTTGAGATCATTCAATTGAAGATTCTTGTTGATAAAATAGATTATATAGCTTAAAGATTCATATTTTTGGCCAAGGAAAGCTATTAAGGTAGTGTTGGATGCATTTGTGTGGATGTGAAAAGGTTTATTCCAATTAGGCCCTCTCAGAATAGGAGTTGTTATGAGAAGGTCCTTGAGTTATTGAAAGGCAACTTGAACATAAATCTTTCCATATATTCCTCTAATGACTCATCATCAGCTTGTGACATTTTGAATGTTTCATCTCTCCTATAGTTTTTACCTCTACAATAATATTGGTATTTGGATCAAAAATTTTCCTTCATTTCTTCCAAAGTATAAATTTCATCCTTTCCAAGTCCCATGAACCATATAAGTGTTGCATCTTTGAGTTTTACTAGAAATAGCTTGAGTTTCTTAGCATCTTGATTACAATCATAGATACAACATAAGATGTCAAACTCGAAAAGAAATGTGTCTGGATCCTCAAATGCTTTTCTCCTAAAATTAGGAAGGGTGAAGTGAGGAATATTTTTCATGGATGAATTTCCTTTAGGGGTAATTATGGTTAATTCAAAGGTAGCAGACTCATTGGTAGTGTTTTATTCCTGATGATCCTCCATGAATACTATTTATGTTGGTAGACTAGAAGCTCTTACCACCCACTCTTAAAAATCCTTATCAATTCTTGTAGTTCTTGGGGTGTAGAAGATAGATATTTTATCTTGTTTTTTAGGAATATATGGCTTCATATATAATGTATATGGTCTAGGGGTTTTGTAAGATTCAACTTGTGTCTTAGAAAAGAGTCTTTCTAAATTAGAATATTTCATTGGTCTGATACTTCTTCTAGGAACAAAAAGAGTCTTGAATGCCTCCATAGAAATAAATTTGGGAAATAGAGGGAAGTGAGTTCCTAATTCCTAAGTATGATTTGATAATGTTGGGATCCTCAAATATGGCATATAGGGATCCTTTTCATGGGTATGCAACTCTTCTTTTTCAAAATCTTTAGCTTGTGCTACCACCCCAGCCAAGAATTACTCCTTTTATACATCTTTTATTGACAATTGTAAGTGATATTCAAGGATTTCCTCATGTTAATTACTACATAATGTATTTATATCCTTGTATAAACTATTTATGATCCAAGCATAAATCTTCCTAGATGATCCTATTCTCCTTACATGTAGGACAACTACTTTTCTTTTTTCTTTTTTTTGACCACCCTGCTGGCACAAGGTTAGTAATATGGGTTTTTTTTAAAATTTATACTATTATACTTTTAAAAAGGTAAATTTAAACTATAAAAATAGGAAATATTTAATATATAAAATATTAATCTCTAAAATTTTAGGAAATCAATAAGCATCTAGAAATAATTGATATCAAGATTGAAGATTGCTAGTGTGTAACACCCTTCCCCAACAATGACACCAAAAATGACTAGTAGCAGATTCATAATATAATATACTTCTCATGATATTTAATTAACAAGGATATTTAACAAATACATATACCTTATTATTCATTTAAATATCAACCTAAGTACATAAACTTGATAGGATGACATCACTATATGTGCACACTTAATTCTCTAATTTGACATTTTGTTGACTATAATATGTGATGTTGGAAATTGTAAAAGGAATGAAATTTTTAATTCAAAACTCATATAAAATCATGAATAAAATTATTACATTGATTTATGTTCAAAAGCTTCCTTAAAATAATCACATACAAAGCTAAAAATCACATAAATAGAAATTAAACACTCAACACATAAATAAAATAAGTGACATGCTTAGCTAATTTAAGGATTAGATTGTCACTACAAGTCTTAAAAATTGGGACATTCCTCCTTAAAAATAAATCTTAAATCCTTCCTCTTAAAAAAATAAAATTGACTCAAAAATAGCTGCTCATATTAATTAGATGTAACAAGGAATTGCTACACAAAAATTACAACAATAATGTCTTAAAAAATATTCTTATGTTGTATTTCTCTAATTTTTCTCTACTCCCCTCTCAACCCTATTACTATATGTATATATACAATAGGGGATACTATCTTATATGAGACAATATACATTTCAAATTAAGAAACATGCAGCTATAGGATAAAGGAAATCAGTTCCTTAAGCTAACATTGTCATTCATATAGAAATTTATGATGCTACTTTGGGAAAATCTAAGTTATTTAGCCTTAACCAAATTTCTTCACTATTTTCCATTAATATTGTTACAACTTCTTCAATTTGGTTAATTTTGGAGTAAAATTTTGTTTGCTCACAACTTCAGTCATGTAGTGGCTATAGGATGTTTCCTCATGATGAATTTCCTTTGTTGTAGGATAGACCATGAAATGTTCCCTTGAATTTACCTATTGATTCATTTACCTTTTAAAAACATTATAAAGAAAATCATCTTATAGTAAATGATAAATAATATATACTTAACTTTCAAAACAAAAATCTAACTATTCAAAGATACATGATAACATAATGCTATTGCAAAAATGGGTGTCTTAGGATAAAAACTTACAGGGAATGGTTTAGAAACATGGAAATCTAAAAGAGTGAATATAGAAAATGTGGAAAAAAAGCATGAAAATTTTGGGCAATCATTAACCATTAAGACCCTAGGTCTTTTATAGCCTTTATCAATCCCTAGATAATGTTGGGAATAGGTTTCCATGGATTTCATTATGGGGTTACTATGGTCTGAGGGTGAAAATGTTATCATGGTAGTTGTAGATCAACTCACCAAGTATGTTCATTTTTTATCCTTATCATATCCATTTGTTTCCATTACAGTAGATTCTACTTTTCTCAATATAGTTCAAAAATTACATGGCACTCCAAAGATCATTATAAGTGATTAAGATCCCATATTTACTAGTAATTTTTGGACTAAATTATTTGCATGTTTGGGTACCCAATTGGCTCATAGCTCATATATCATCCTTAATCTAATGGATAAATAGAGGTAGTAAAAAAATGTATTGAAGGATATCTTTGTTTTTTTATTTATTAAAAATAGGATAAATGGGTTCATTGGTTACCACTTGATGAATGATGGTATAACACTTATTTTCACACTTCTTCTAAGATGTCTCCCTTTGTGGCATTGTTTTAGTATCAACATTCATCCATCATTTTAATTTTTATAATGTATCCTAAGGTTTTATCTATTGAGGAACACATTCTACATCAACATGAGGTTTTAATCAATTTGAGATAAAATTTGGCAATGGCACAAAATTGAATGAAGTAGCAAATAGATCAACACTGCAGTGAACAAAACTTTGACATAGGTGATTAGGTATTTGTTCATTTGTATCCATATAAGTAGATGTATATAAAGTAATATAAAAAGGATAAAAATTTATCACCTAAGTATAATTTCCCTTACCATATCTTGCATAAAATTGGTAGTGTGTCTTATAAGATATAATTACCCCTAGCCACTCACATACATCGAGTATTCCATGTATCTTTATTGAAGAAATTTTTAGACATATAGTTTCTACTCAAACTAAGTTACCTTAATTAGATGAAGAAGCTCAAATCATTCTATATCCTAAGTATATCCTTCACACCTACACTAAGCATCTATGAACTAGAGCCATTAAATAATATTTGATCAAATGAAAGAACCTACATTCTAAAGATACAAGATGGGAGGATGAAGCATTCATACAATAACATCTTAATTTTATTTAAATTTGATGATAAAATTATTTTGAAAGGGAGGGGCATGTTATGACCTTAACCTATAGTGAATCTAGGGATATGTGTGGCCAACTTGTGGCTTACACACTTTCATATTCACTTGTTGCATTTCTCAAATTTATTAGTATGGTCAGCTGATGGAGTAACCATGGCTAAGTAGAGTATATATATGAGGTAGTGGTTATTATTTTATCATCATATTATGAATTCTATTCTTATTTCATTATTTTAGAGGTTTCCCCCTTGAAGTGGTTCAATCAAAATATTTAAGTATTCCACACTTTTGCTAATTTTTATTATGGATCTACTTATTCTACTCTTAATTCTACTATATATAATTTTATTACTATGAATCATCTAAGTAATTTCCTTACACTTATACTTTGTCAATCATAAGGATCCTAATGGATCTAAAATGGATAATATGTTCTCCAATAACATAAACATGAGAGGACATTATGAAATTTTATATTTTGAAGGTGTTAATTTATACTAAAAATACACCATTATACATCATTTTCAATACATTTGTTACAAAGACCATATAAAGAGGCTTGAAAACATAAAATTTACCATTATTATGTGTTGAAAATGTCTAAAATTTTATAAATTAACAGTCACATCACCACCTTCGAATAAAATAGTGACTTGTCTAAAAAAGCATCAAGTACAGGGTACTTAATGATGAATGTGACAAAATTTGTGACCAAAATGAAATAAGAGAAAAAAATTGCTTTGGAGGTTTTGAACTCTTGAATTATCCTATTGCAAGTGACTGATAAAAAGAGTTTAACCAACTTCTCTTCAAGTTTTCATGGATTATAATAGGAAGAAGTTCCTTATACACTATAATTTTGAGTTGTGGAAAATAAAAATATATTTATGCATGAAAATAATATTCACTTAACTATTCATCAGGTATTAAAACATGCATTATGCTTTTCTTGTAGGGCCTAGTTTAAAAAATAACATTGGAAAAGTAAACATAAATCACAAATAAATCATATATTCATTGCTATTGTTTTAATTATGTACCATATTTTCTTTTCCAACACTTTGAAGACATATAAAGGCCATATTACTACATCTTACTCCTTCAAAATTATATGAAGGCTATACAAATGGTGATTCGTGAATAATTAAAGGTTTTTATGGTATCAAATACATTCCTATTACCTATCTAGGTTGTTTTGAGATCATACAATTGCTACATAAAATAGTTTATGTCATACTTATGTTTATCTAGTAGTAAATTGACTTATACAATAAATTTGAGTTGTACCCATGCATTTTATATACACATAATATTTTCAACATTTACCAAATATTGATGCTTTAAATCTTGTAAGAACCTATCAAGACTCAATCTCTCTGAGTGCACTTCCTAAGGGGTGCACCAAGAAAGGGGTGGGAAAACCATTGGTTTTTTATAGGATTGTTGTCCCTTATTTCCACTTATTACCAATCCAACTAGTTCCTAAAACCATTCCCCAATCTATTACTCCTTTGTTGCATACTCCTCTAGTCTTTTCCCACTTTTTATCCTTCTTTTCCTTACTTTATGCCCCTTTTAATAGTTGGTTATATTAGGTTGACTGGGTCAACCTTCTATATTTTTCAACCTCTATTTATTGTATTAGGTCAACTAGGTCAACCTTGTATAGTTTTGGGTAAAATTCATTTTGGGTCTAGTTCAGTTGTTGGTCGACCTAGCCTGTGACCTAGTGAATTATTGTCCAAAATTGTGTTAAGTCAACTAGGTTGACCCTATCGACTATAATTTTTAGAAGGGATTAGGGTTAAATTTGACTATATACACAATCATTTTTTCATTATTTAAAAATCAATCAAGAGTTATTATTCATTTACACTTCTTTACAATCTGCTCTTCCACCATTCTACTTAAGGAGTCTTAGCTTAGGGCTTCTACATGGATAAGCTAGTCTTGTGGATAATTATTAGATTCTTTAGCATTTCTTAGTGATCCTTACAAACCAAAATAGCCTCTTCTAAATCCCCTTTGGCTAAGGGATATATTGAGTCTCGATGGGGTCATCATTCAGGTAAGTATTCTCTAACTTTATTCCTCTCTTTGGTAGATATAAGTAGCATAAGTATTGGCTTAGAATAATATTACTCTTCTTATTTCTTGTATTAGGGTCTTGCTCATACATATCTTAATTAAGAATCTCTTATACATGTTTGTTTTATTTACTAATGCCCACTTTGTGCCACAAGCTTTGGTGAACACTAGATTAGACTTTAATTATTATTAGTTTAGTGAAATATAAAAACATAAGACTCTCTTAGGGTTATTTCATGATTGTGCTTGACTGGAGGCTTTGGAACCCTCCCTAGCATAGTGCATGGTTTTAAGAGATCCCCTAATTAGATTTAGTGGATACTCATATTGGTCATGTTCCCGATTATCTAATGTATCCATTATTAGAAGTGTATGGTATGATCTATCTTCTCTCAGTTAGGATTTATTTATAGATGTGATTCATTTTTGATTGTATACATTATGGTGAACCCCATGTAAATCTAACTCTTTTAGGTTTTATTTAACATTTTTCATTATTTTATCATTTTATTTCTCTATATTTGTGATACTGGGTTGATAGTGTCAATTCAGCTCTAACTTCTATGCGTAGGTTTGACACATAGTTACATCAATATTACTTTGTTCTATTTATGCAAGTTTTTATTAGATACATGATATTAGGTTGCCTTGTACATTTTTATACATCTAGTTTAGACTACTAGCTCAATCCAGTCAACCCTGTATATTTTTAGACTTTAAGAAAACATACTAGGTCAACCCTATCAATGTAGAACATTTTCCATGTTTTTAGCAAATAGGGAACTACAATTCTAGGTCGACCCAATAAACACAATTGGTAGAATTTGCAAGTATAAAATAGGGTATTTCAATAATAATATAATTTTCCTCTACATCTTCCAACCCACCAAGGTTGCTTTCTATCCTTCTCTATCATTTCTTTTATTCATTATAGTTCTATTTTTCATAGTTTTCAATCTTTAAAACTTCTCTAAATAGTCAACTAGGTCGACCCTATCGACATAGTTTTTTATTTAAGTACTATTTCATATAATTTGGACTTATCAATAGTCCAAATTTTAAAAAACTATCAAAAATAAATTGGATTGTGTTGTGGTGTGGAGCTAAAAGCTTCAACTGTTTGCAGACACTAGAAGGAAGGATGTTGAAGAACCAGAGCCACCAGCGTCGACAGTATGACCAACGTTAGTCAAGTGCAGTGGAGAAGGAGACCGGTGATGACAGGAAGTCAGCCGACGTTGGCAGCACTAGACCAGCAGGGACCGGCGTCAGTCGCCTATGTATTTTCAAAACTGCTGTTGATGAATAGTCAGTTAGTTGAACCGAGTGTTTGCATGCTAAGGGGCTAATTTAAGTCGCGAGCTGTGTGTCTAATTTTAGTAGTTAGATTTATATTTTTGTAAGCATGGGATCTTATTTATAGACCCGTAAGGCATGTATTATAAATAATTCTAGGCAAGTAAAGGCATTGAAGCTAGCAAGGTCAAGGAGATCTACAGGTGTAAGGTCAAGGAGATCAGCTGAAGCATTCAAGGGGGGATAGCAACTCAGGCTTTAGAGTTGTTGTGTTGAGCAAGAGAGAGAGGGAAGAAGGTCTTGAGGTGTGACAAGCCTTTGAGGTGAAGGAAGAAGTGGCATCTTCCTTATTGTATTTTCTTCTAGTAGTATTTAATACAAGAGTGTGTATTGTCTCTCAAATTCTTTGTTGTCTCAAGTTTCTAGCTACTTTATCATTCTGGTATAATTCCGTGTTTAATTGCATATAAGAAAGTAATCAATTGTGCTCTAATTGGTAGAGCTAGAGATCCCCTGACAGATTGTATCTGGATTAAATTAGATTGTATCAAGATTAAGTTGGACTTATTACAAATAACTCATATCTATCTAATGTATTTGTGATAAGTCTAGATTATTTGAAATGATCATAAATAATTTATTTCTTAGTATTTGAAAACTATCATAAATAAATTAGACTTCATCAAGAATTACTTTGACATATAACAAATAAATCACATCTATATTATATATTTATAATAAGTCCAAATTATGTGACCATTCAAACTGGTTCATAGACCATGCATTTATAGATATTATAAGACTTGGTGGTATATTTTTAAAAAATAATAATTCATACAATAATTGTATGCTTGGATGATATGTGATTTAGAACTTCTAGGATGATTGGGATGCCACATGTCATTGGTTGATTAGATTATGAACTATATGTTTAATTTGATTCAAGTGATGTTATAATGACCATCAAAGTTTATCTCATATTATCTCGCACAGTCTAGGGTGCCATATGAAAATCCAAATAAAATTTGTCGATATGCAAATTCCAAATAACAAATCTTGACATGCAAGTGGGACATTCTAAGGTGTAAACCTTGAAGACCTTTTCAAATACATGGTCGAGTGTCGAATTGTAATTTTCAAAACACAAAATCCAAGATGTACTAAATTCTCAGTTGTGAAAATTATGAATACCTTTTGCCAAAGAGAATTTTTAAAGATGCAAAAAATTTGAAAGTGGATGTTTAAATAGTCAAATGTTATTAAATAGATGCATAGTTATCAAAATACTAAATTTTCATAGTAGAAACTATAAAACTCAAAAGCTAAAGTGTATTTCCTAGAACCCAAAATGTAAAGTGCCACTAGAAATAAATATAAATAATTAAAATAATAAAACATTATACATTATAAAAAAATAGACTAAATTTTTAAAAAAAACATTTTGATATTTCTCATTCCAAAATTAAGGAAACATCATTTTAAATTTCATAATCCTTTTATCATTATTTTGTTAGTGCCTAGCGGGATGATGCATTAAAATAGTTTGTTACAATTATTTTCAAAAAATCAATGAGAACAAGTGTATCTCTCTATTTTTTATTTATTTTCCAAGTGTAGATGATATTATCTATGAGTATGGATGGTAAAGATGTGTTAGTTGGGTTTGGATTCCATTTCTTGTCCAAGCAGCCTAAATAAATTTTAGCTTCTTCTACATCTTATTTCTTATATGAACTAGATTAACCAAGCTACATTGACCCTTCATTCTATATCTCCATTTATTTTTGGTATCTCAATATTTCTTTTATCTCTAGCAACCCATATTGTGTAATCCATTCCTGCAGAATCATCAAGTTTGAAAAATAACATGTCTTTGATTTGCACATCTTGAGTTGCATAAAATGTAATTATTGTTCTTATACTTCTTGTACCAACATATGTATTTGTAGATGCCACTCCAAAATCAAGGGTGTTATCATGAATCATTTTGTGTTGATCTCTATGCAAGGGTATGTCATGATGAGTTATAGGCCAAAACTCTCATGTGCACTCAACTTTAGAAGGGAACATGTCTTCTTTCATAATGTCCTATATGGTTTGGAAGTAATATGCTATATCCTTCCACTTACTATTTTCAGTCAAACCAAATTCATTGAATTACTACACATATTTATTCAAGTTATATTTAATTTCTTTTTGAATCTTTTTTCTACTTCTATCTGAGTCTTTAGCAATAATGAAATATTCAGGCATTTCTCTATTTTTCAAGTCTTTGAAATATTTTTTTATTGGTTTACCTTCTGAAACATTTGGCTCACCATTTTATTTTGTTCCCCATAATGTAATTAAGGGGGAGAAATTTCTATCTCTTATAGATTTTTTGCAACACATAATGGGCTGACCTTATTCGATGTATAGAAGGAAGTATTGACCTTTTGTCAAGCCTACTATTTCATTTATTCCCTTCAACTGGTAACTATTAACATACTCTTTAAAATCCACTACCTCTTCAATAAAATATGTCATGAAGATTCTTGTATTTTCATGCATCCTATAAGTGTCCATCATCTCTACCATACTCTATACATATTTCCTCTTTATACATTTAGATAGGTTTCCAAATGTGTCATCGATGTTCTCATGGGTATGTCCTATAGGCATAAATCTAACCTTGACATCAAGGAAAACACATTTATAGATAAGGAGAGATAAGTATTTCAATAAATAACTATAAAAAAATACTTGATTTTAAGAATTTTTAAATGTAACATTAGTTTCATATAAGGTTAGTGTTGACGCAAGAGATTGCACCCTTGGCAGGAGGCCAAGCTCCTGCCTTCTCTTCGCAACTATGGAAACTCCCCTCTCACCTGTGGGACTAGCAAAACTAGAGGGGAGATTCTCTAGATAAGGGCTATCTCCCTTTTATGCATCATGTTTGTTCTAACAAGTGCAAATACATACATATCTAGATATATAAACTGGGGAGGATGAAAAGGGAGAAAAATTGTAGGAATACAAACTACTCTAAGGAGGTGATACACCAAAATGAAATGACCTTCTCACATCCACACTTAAAACCAAACAAATGCATACATACACTTTAGTCTTGGTAGAAGGACCAGGTTGCAAAGAAAA
This sequence comes from Torreya grandis, assembly GCA_037957365.1. Lineage (NCBI taxonomy): Eukaryota > Viridiplantae > Streptophyta > Pinopsida > Cupressales > Taxaceae > Torreya > Torreya grandis. The sequence goes on along the minus strand of JARHVA010000105.1, from coordinate 7,225,293 downwards.
TGGCAGGGAGGCTCTCATGAAAACACAAAAAATAGATATTTCACCAAGGTGCTATGGAATGCACACTATAAGTAATCTCCTCTATTTTGAACTTCTCAAAATACTACTCTCCTCTTGTTAGCTATAGAGATGGCACCTTGTAGATAATAGGTATGTTGGTGTTGGGCCTATGAAAGCATTAAGAAACAATGACTGAACATAAACAACACTCAAGACATACACAAAAAAAATCTAGCCAAGATGGAGGTAAAATTGTGTTTATTGATTTAGGTGGAAATTTTGCCAAGGTTGCACCTTACAAATGTGGAAAATATCTCTTAAAATGACAAGTCCTAAATATATATGAGAAGAAAAGAGGCCCATTTGGCACTCTTTGTTTACAAGTGGCCCATTCCATCCCTTCATTGGGAAGAACAAGTCGCTCAAAACATTAATGAGCTATGCACTTTGTCTGTTTGAAGTCTACCTTTTCAAGGTCAATACATGGTTTGTCTACTCATTAAATGTAAAATGGAGAAACCCAGTTGCCTTGCTAGTTATTTACATCCCAAATGATAAATTCATAGGAACTATTCATCTACCAAAGTCACTTCTCAAATTGGTGCCACTTGGACTAACTGTTTGCTTGCTCCATGCTTGTCTCATTGTCATTTCTCAATTTTGTCTCTCTTGGCTCCTTTAGCCCTTGAGGGTGAATTCTTAGCGGGTCACTGCATTCTAGCCCCTTGGTTAGCTCTCTCTTAGTTGAAAAAAAATGGCCATTTTGTTTCGCTAACTTTGATGTTCATATGGCCATCATTGGTTTGAAAACCAACAGCTAACTTGTTCTGCTAATTTTGACATCCTCCAAGAAGTCACCATCCCCATTAAAATGTCATCGAGTCTTCATGGCTCCTCTACAACTTTGCTTAGTCTTGAGACCCCTTTGACTTTGCTTAGTGCCCCTTTATATTTGGGCCAAAAGTCCCCCACAAGGGCACTTGCCCTTCAGGGTCCTTCAGCAGGTCCTTCAATGCTTTGAACGATCTCTCACGTCCCCATGGGCTTTGTGTATTTTTTGCAGACTTTTGTCTGCAGACATTTTTTTGTAGACAAAAAGTCTATAGAAATTCCCTAAGTCTATCTCTAAGTTTGCTTTGAGTTGTGCCTGAATTCCTTTAGACTTTTTATCTAAAAGAATTCCTTCGGGCAAAAATTTGGAAGGAATTTGAGACTCAGTCAAATTTGAACAAATTTGAATTTGAACTTACCTGGATTTGAACTTTATGTGTTCAAGTGCCTACCTTACACAAGGGAATTGAACTTGGAGACTTCCCTTCAGCCAAGGGCATACCCTTGAACCAAGCCATTGAACCAAAAATGGTTCAACGGTTCAAGGGTTCAACCATTACATGTCAATGAACTATTGAACCAAGGCTGATGAACTTTTACCTTAAACCAAGCCTGTTGAACCAAGCCCATTAAACCAAAAAGGTTCAATAGTTTAATGGTTCAACCATTGATGGATCAAGATGTTGAACTTGAAGATGGGTCTCTTGAACCAAAGGTCACTGAACCACTTGAACCAGGCCATGAACCAAACTCATTGAACTTGTGCACCCTAAAAAATGACTATCATGAATAACAAGGGAAGAAGGGGACCAAAAAATTTGCCTAGGGCAAAATTTGGTCAACAAATTGGTGGCTCCCAAGGGAAGCATGCCTGCTATGCTTAGATATTAATTGCCTTGTATTCCATTGGGCATGGAGTCAGATGGTAACTTTGAAAACCAGCAATAGCTTTGATAAATCTTATAACCAGTCACACAGCTCTACCTCCAAGGAAATGAAAGCACATACAAGACTAAGAAAACTACTACTTGTGCAACATCACTTAGGGAAAACTAGAAAGAAAACAAGGGAAAATATATACAAATGAAGAGAGACTTAGTGGCAATGCTTCAGATGTATCCCATTAACTAGGATATGCAGTTCTTCACCATCCAACTTGGAGAGTTGGAATGCATTATGCTACTTACACTGAGTGATTATGTATGGACCACTCCATAGGGTGTCAAATTTTGAATGTTTTCTAGGCTTGGCTCAGTCTTCATCCCATTTCAAGATAATGTCTCCTTTAGAGAAATATTTTGCCAAAGATTTCTTGTCGAAGTGTCTTTTTACTTGTTGTTGGCAACTAGTCATAGAAGCCATAGCCCGGTCCCTTATCTCTTGGAGTTCCATTAACTCACATAGCCTAATCTCCATGCTACTTCCTTCTTCAAATTTCAGTTGGTGAGCGAGGTCCAATGATAGTAATTCAAGTGAGATGGGAAGCCTAGCTTCCCTTCCATATATGAGAATATATGGAGAATTTTTGATTGCTCTCTTCAGAGTGATTCGATTGGCCCACAGAGCTATCTTCAGCTTGGCATGCCAAGTCCTCTGATTTTCTTCCATGGTCCTCTTTATGATTCTGATCAAATGTTTATTGGTGGACTCAGCCAACCCATTCCCCTGTGGGTAGTAATTGGATGAAGTGCTGAGGTATATGCCATACCTTAGTACCAATTCACTTGTTTTGGTCCCCAAAAAAGCCAAGGCATTGTCTAAGATTATGGTGGCTGGGACCCTGAACCTTGTTACCAAGTCCACATAGAACTCCAGGACTGCACTTTCATTCACTTCTTTTAGAGCAATAGCCTCCACCCACCTTTTGAAATAGTCTATAGTAGTCAGGACCCACTTGTGTCTAGCACTGGAAGGAGGATTGATCATCCCTATGAAATCTAGGCCCCACTGCATGAATGGTTGCTCCACCTGAATAGGCTATAGAGACATGGCAACCAACTATTATTTCCCATCAAAAAGTGCACACTTTTGTTACTTCCTTACCCAAGCATGGGTGTCCTTGAAAAGAGTAGGCTAGAAATAGCTAGCTCTCATTATCCATACTGCAATAGATCTAGAAGTGAAATGACCACCTGCTGGCCCATCATGGAACTTAGCCAGTACCTTATCAACCTAGTTTGGATCAATGCATCTTAGAATAACCCCAGATAGATCCTTCCTAAACAATACTTCATCAACCAAGACATAAGGGAGAGACTAAAGTTTAAAATACCTTCTGCCGGTCTTATCAAGACCTTGTGGGCACTCACCAGTGAGAAGGAAATGCCTCAAGTCCAATGTCCAATCCTTTATGATAGCTAGTTCTTCTACAGTGGCTGCATCATGAATTAGTAAGCTGTCTTCCCTTTTTTACTTGAAGTCTATAGCAAGCTATTCACACAAGCCTCTTCCCCTCACCAGCTTGGTGATCTTGATGTCTACATCATACTCCATCACCTTAGTGATCCACCCTACCCTCTTCTCATTCAGGTCTCAATTGGTTAAGAAATCCTTGACGCTAGGATGTGGGACCATGAGGTGAATCCTATTGTGAGACAACATATGCCTAAATTTCTTTAGGTTCTGCACTACTACCAGGACTTGCTTCTCTACATATGTGTATTTGACTTTGAAATCCTCTAACCCTTGGCTGAAAAAAGTAAGTGGTTGCTTGAGGTCATCGTTGTTTTCTTAGGTAAGCATGGCGGATATCACCTCTTCAATGCTGAAAGTGTAGAGGTTGAAGTCTTTGTTGAAGTTGAGGCTAATCAAAGTAGGAGCCTGGATTATGGCCTACTTAATGGCTTCAAATCTATCATTTTTTTTTGTCCACTTGAACTCCTCACCCTTCCTCAGCATAGAGGTTAGTGGCTTGACTATATTTATGAAATTTAGAATGGATCTCCAAATGAAATTTATCCTACCAAAAAAGCTCTACAGGCCTTTATTGTGCTTTGGTAGGGACATCTCTAGGATAGAATGGACTCTCTTGGGATCAATGGATAAGCCTTCCTTAGACATGATGTGGCCAAGGAGTTTCCCCTCATGAAAAATAAACATGCACTTCTTTGGATTAAGAGAGATGCCAAACTCCTTACACCTTTCAAAAATCTGCCTGAGGTGTTCTATGTGTTGGCTCACCTCCCTAGAGAATACGGTCACATCATCAAGGTAGACCAGCATGTTGTTGTTTATCAAGCCTCCAAAAGCCATGTCCATGGCTCGCTGAAAGGTGGCACCAGCATTAGATAGCCTGAATGGTATCTTCTTGTAGGCAAACATTCCCCATTTAGTGGTGAAGGTCATTTTGTGCTGGTCACTGCCTTTCACTAGAATCTGATTATACCCTGAATAACCATCTAGGAGGGAGAAATGCTGACTACCTATTACCTTCTGAAGGATCTACTCCATGCTCAAGAGGGGATAATGATCTTTTAAAGAGACTTTATTAAGGTCTCTAAAGTTGACACACAACTTGATCTCCCCATTCTTCTTTCTAACAGGAACAAGGTTGGCCAGCCAGGAGGAATGATTAATTGGAAATATAATTTTGGACTCAATCAATTTGGCTAGTTCCCTCTACATGAGGGGCTCAATTATCAGATTAACATGTCTCTGCTTCTATGTGACTGTCCTGGTGCCTTCTTCTAATTTGATGGTGTGTTAGGTGAGCCTTGGGTTGAAGCCCTTCAAGTCATTATAATCCCATGCAAAATCATCTACAAATTCCTACATAGCAAAATGAAAGCTCACCTTTCTTGAATCATGCAAACTTTTCCAAGTGTAAGCAACTTGTCCTTGAAGATCTCAACCTTTTTGTAATTCTCCTCTTTATTTGTGATGCATACCTTGTCTTTCTTCAATTGGTCATCTTGATTGAAGATGCTCTCGAGAGTAACCAAACCTTTAGGGAGCTTATTGTTCTTCAACTAAACAATCTGATTGCCATATTATTGTTGTAATTTCACTTGATTCTGTGTTGTAAACTCAGCTTCCTCCTACAAGAAAAAAGCTATTTGCTGGTCACTTTCAAAAACTTGTTGATTTGCAATGTTATCTAGGACAGAGGTCCAAACCACCACTTTCAAGTGGTGTGAACCATAGTCTCGACTTATTTCCTTGGAAACATTAACCTAAGTGCTAATTGTTGCTAGCCTATCTACTTGTTTGTTTTGCTCTTTGGGAATGGAGGTGATATTGAAAGTGAGGAAATATTCCACCAAGTTCCAAACCCTATGCTTGTAAGATTTTAGCAAGGAATTCCTGGTCAGATTTAGGCCTTTCACCTGATTTACAATTAGCTCACTATCTCCCAAGACTTGCAACTCCTTAATCCCTCTTTTTCTTGCCCATTCAAGGCCATGGATAAGAGAATCATACTCTACAACATTGCTTATGCAAGATAAATGGAAACAAAAAGCTAAAAAATACCTATCCTTTGAAGGGGAGACTAACATCGCCCCACCACCAGCGCCTAGCCTACTTTTGGAACCATCAAAGTATAGCTACCATAGACCAAGGTCATCCTAGCTAGCCTTCATTAAATTTGGCATGAAAGTGCCCTCTTCATGCATACATTAGACTCTAAGGTCTACCTCCTCAATGAAATTGTAAGGATCATGTTTGAAGTTATCATTTCCCCACTCATCCAAGAGTAGGCCTGCAACTCCTTCAAGAGCGGAGGACAGAGATTGGTCTATCTGGGACTCTTTTGGGTTGATAATGGTGTAACTAACATTCACTACCTTGGGTGAATATGGTTCTAGATGGTCTTTATAGAGTGGCTTAGACTTGATTTTTACCTTGGTCCCATACTTGGTTCTAAAAACTAGATATGACCAATTTGCTGCTAAATAGCCACCTATCTTTGATGTGAAGTCCCTAGACAAGCAAATTGTGAAGTAAGGAGGAACATCCACTACCACTATATCATGGGGAATTGAGAATGTTGGGCAAGGATGCAATGTCAAGCCTAAACCCTTCACAATCCCAACTATTTTTGCAGGTGTCCCATCTAGCTGCAGGACTCCTTTGTTCATCTCTTCATATTTCAGTCCCATCTTGTCAGCTATGCACTTGGGCATCACTGAGGTGCTAGCCCCACTATCAATTATATAATTGTGTACCAATAAATCTCCTATGACTAAAGATACATATAAAGGGGTAATTTTCTCTTCCTTCTTTACCTGACCTGAAGTGGAAGGCTACCCATTTGTCATCAAGACATTTTCAGTGCTTATTGGGACAACTTGACAATCTAGCTCACGTAATTCCTTCTTCAATACATCCTTCTATCCTGGAAGAGACAATGAATTCCATAAAGAGATGTTCACATGTAGCTTCTTCACCTAGTCTACTATATTGACCTGGGGACTACCTCCCTTTGGGCTTTCTTTGGGGCTGATTCCAACCTGAGCTGCAAGCTGAGGGGCTGAAGGCACAAATAGCTGTCTGATGTTTGGGGTCTTTAAATTTGAGTGTGAAGGAAAAGGTGCTATTGCCACTTGGGTGGTAGCCTGGGCTTCTCCCATTGCTCTTCTCTTAAATCTTGTATTGGTAGCAACACAGTCAGCCTGATTGTCTGCAATGCCCACATAATTCACTAAATAAAATTCCCCTTCTAGATGATTCATGAGGGTAGAATCAGGCTGGGCTTGATTGTTACTTGTGTTAGGTTGAGTTGGAGCCTCAAACATCTAGGAATGAGCATCTACTTGATTTTTTTCATTCTGGAAATAATTCATCATCTCATTTATGTAAATAGCTTGTTCTTGACCATATCCCATGGTCGAACAACTTGGTTGCTCTTGTACTAGATTGTTCTAAATCGGCACCATGACTTTAGATGATGAAAGGGGGCCTGAATTATAATTTTGAAATGGCTTGGTTTGAGTGAGCTGACCCTGTCCTTGATTATAGCCTTGAAAAGGGGGTCTATGGGCTTGACCATAATGCTGATATCCCTGGTTTGGCCTGTTGCTTTGAGCTTGCTACCTTTTAATATCTACAAGTTCATTTGACATGCTTTGGAATAGACTTTTAACCTCATGAAGTTCAATGGATGGAATAATAGCTGGTTTCTCTATGCTAGGTAGAGGGGCTAATGTAGGAGCAACAGTCTGAATTGGGGGGAGCATCTCTAGGAAAAGTGGCATGGGAGGCCTAAGGGCTATTTTCCCAACCTGTACTAACTAATTTTTAGCTGTTATGGCTGTCATAAGCAGCTGGCAGTATATGCCCTCCCATAGATTAGATCATCATAGCAATATCACTATTTAAAGCTCTTAAATAATATAAGAAAGAGTAGCTGGGAGTCAGTCTTACCAAGATGGGAATTCTATCCCCAAGTCTTTTGAAATTGTGTGTTAAAATCCTACATATATTCATACGAACCTCTCTTTATGGTCGTCAGCTACTCAGCAAGTGAGAGGCCATCACTCTTTTCACCAAAATGATCTATTAACTGAGTGCTCAATTAATTCCAAGAATGTATTGAATTTATAGCCAAGGTTCTATACCAGTCAAGAGCCTTGCCTTTAAGAGACAATGCTAGCAGTCTAATGGCAATATTTTCTTTTGTTACATTATGAATATTGCAGAGGTTAGCAATATTCCTAATATTCTTGATGACTATAATGGACCCTTCTCCATTGAAAGAAGTCACATTTTTTAAGGCCATTCCCAAAATTGGATCATAGCGTGGGAGGTTCAAGGGGCTCTGACCACGAAAAATTGCAAAAGGCAGTGCCATCACTGGGATGGGTTGTAACTGGGGTTCTACTACGAATGTGTCTCTTACAATAGGTTTAGGAGGATTTTTTGTTGGATAAAGATGGGTCCTCTCAAACCTTAGCCTTTTAGCAGAGTTCAAAGGCAACTCAATGAAATCAAAGGAACCCCTTTTGAAGTAGACCTTGTGGTGACTTTAGGCATAGAAAGTTAAGAAATTGGTCTTAATTTGAAAAAACTAGAGCTCTTACCAGTGGAGTCACTAGATGCTAGAAATCTTAAATTTACTATGATAAGACTAGCATCAATCTTGAAACCTTATTGAGTTGTCAAACTATGTCCCACCAGGCGTGCCAAAACTATTGATGCAAGAGATTGCACCCTTGGCAGGAGGCCGAGCTCCTACCTTCTCTTCACAACTATGGAAACTCCCCTCTCACCTATGGGACTAGCAAAACTAGAGGGGAGAGTCTCTAGATAAGGGCTAGCTCCCTTTGATGCATCATGTTTGTTTTAACAAGTGCAAATACATACATATCTAGATATATAAACTGGGGGGATGAAAAGGGAGAAAAATTACAAGAATACAAACTACTCTAAGGAGGTGATACACCAAAATGAAATGAACTTCTCACATCCACACCTAAAACTAGACAAATGCATACATACACTTCAGTCTTGGTAGAAGGACTAGGCTACAAATAAAATGGTAGGGAGGCTCTCATAAAAACACAGAAAATAGAGATTTCACCAAGGTGTTGTGGAATGCACGCTATAAGTAATCTCCTCTATTTTGAACTTCTGAAAATATTGATCTCCTCCTGTTAGCTGTAGAGATGGTTCCTTGTAGACAATAGGTATGTTGGTATTGGGCCTATGAAAGCATCAAGAAACAATGACTGAACACAAACAACACTCAAGACATACACATAAAAAATCTATCCAAGATGGAGGTAAAACTACGTTTATTGATTCAAGTGGAAATTTTGCTAGGGCTAGACCTTACAAATGTGGAAGATATCTCTTAAAATGACAAGTCATAAATATATATGAGAAGAAAAGAGGCCCATTTGGCACTCTTTGTTTACAAGTGGCCCATTGCGTCCCTTCATTGGGAAGAACAAGTCGCTCAAAACATTAATGAGCTGTGTGCTTTGTCTATTTGAAGTCTGCCTTTTCAAGGTCAATACACGATTTGTCTACTCATTCGATGTAAAATGGAGAAACCAAATTACCTTGCTAGCTGTTTCCATCCCAAATGATCAATTCATAAGAACTATTTCACCTGCTAGAGTCACTTCTCAAATTGGTGCCACTTGGAATAACTATTTGCTCACTCCATGCTTGTCTCCTTGTCATTTCTCAATTTTGTTTCTTCTGGCTCCTTCAGCCCTTAGGAGCAAATTCTTAGCGGGTCACTACATTCTAGACCCTTAGTTAGCTCTCTCTTAGTTGAAAACAAATGGCCATTTTGTTTTTCTAACTTTGACATTCATATGGCCATCATTGGTTTGAAAACCAATGGCTAACTTGTTCTACTAATTTTGACATCCTCCAGGACATCACCGTCCCCGTCAAAATGTCATCAAATCTTCATGGCTTATCTATAGCTTTGCTTAGTCTTAACACCCTCTAAATTTGCTTAGTGCCCCTTTGTATTTGGGTTGGAAGTCCCCTGCAAGGGCACCTGCCCTTCAGGGTCCTTCAGTGAGTCCTTCGATGCTTCGAACAATCTCCCAGGTCCTCACGGGCTTTGTGTATTTTCTATAAAATTTTGTCTACAGACATTTTCCTACAAATAAAAAGTCCATGGAAATTCCCTGGGTTTGTCTCTAAGTTTGCTTTGAGTTGCACTTGAATTCCTTCAGACTTTTTGTCCAAAGGAATTCCTTCAAGTAAAAAGTCTGAAGGAATTTGGGACTTAGTCAAATTTGAACTTACCCAAATTTGAACTTTATGTGTTGAAGTGTCTACCTTACACAAGGGCATTGAACTTGGAGACTCCCCTTTGGCTAAGGGCATACCCTTAAACCAAGCCGTTGAACCAAAAATGGTTCAACAGTTCAAGGGTTCAACCATTATGCACCAATGAACTATTGAACCAAGGCCGATGAACTTTTGCTTTGAACCAAGCCTGTTGAACCGAACCTGTTGAACCCAAAAGGTTCAATGGTTCAATGGTTCAACCATTTATGGATCAAGATGTTGAACTTGAAGATGGGCCTCTTGAACTAAAGGTTGCTGAACCACTTAAACCAGGCCATGAACCAAACTCATTGAATTTGTGCACCCTAAAAAATGACTATCATGAATAGCAAGGGAAGAAGGGGACCAAAAATTTTGCCTGGGGCAAAATTTGGTCAACAGTTAGACATTTTTTAAATATAATTATGGATGGAAGTACCTATTCTCATTGTCCCCATAATAGTTGTCTAGTTAAAGGTATAGCTTGAAAAGAATTTTATTGAAGGCACCAATTGATTGTGTTTTTTCTCTATATTTTTTACATTCAACATAGCAGTTGTTAGACAAAAGTGCGTCATACAATGGATATTTTAAAGATCCAAGTTTATATAGTAAAGATTCATAAGTATCTGGCACTATTTTTTCTATATCCCTGAAGCACTTGTTTAATGAGGTGATGGTAAATTTAGACCCTCCAAGAATGTGTGGTAAAAAAAATACCCATATCTGCCTATACTATGACCATGTGTTATAATCCCTAGCATTGACAACTCTAATATTGTATCAATAACTGATTTGTTTTTTGTCATTGTTCTTAGCACACATGTTTTTTGACATTCCACCTTGTCATGAATGACACTGAGGCATTCTTCAAGGTATTGCTCTGACATTCATTTATGTGTGTAATACATTTGTCTTGCAAAAAGTATTTGATTTGAGTGCATCATGAATTCTTGATTAGTATGCTCTTCTTGATCTCTAGAGAGGGACCCAAAGAATTTTTGTTGAGTCAACAAGATGCATGTTTTGCACCTAGTGAAGTCATCAAATGTGGCAATGGTCACATCCTAAAATTTAGTTCTCCACATGTTATTAAATTTTGGCTAGGATATTGGCTCATATTCCATATCTGCCAGTTGTGCATTGATGTGGCACCTCATAAATTCTTAAGTGAATGATGCTAGAATATGTCAAGAATTTTCTTATGATTCATCTATATCTACCTAGCATGTTAGTCATGGAGAAACATCTGCAAAATCATCCACTAATTGGTCCAAAAAAAATTTAGCTATCATTGTCTTCTTATGTGGCTTTTGTCAAAATATCCTTGCATGGAATGCATTTTTTCCCCCATTTTTTTGATAATTTTGAATGTCAAAAAAGTTACTTCTCTTCAATCCATATATTTTAAGCCAATATTCCAAATAGATCTCTATACCCTAAAAATCAATGCTAGTTTTGTTTTTATTTTTCTTAAACAAACCAACAGAAAGGGCATCCAAGACATGTTGCCTCCTATATATTGTGGTGAAATCAAACAGCTTCATCTTTGCATATTTTAGAATCTCAAATGACAATCTTGACTGAAAATGTTTTTTGGTTCAACATTTATCTACATACATTGTTGTAATCTCACTATCCATGCTTTCATCAAACTTCACTTGGCTAAGTGAATTCTTTGGCTAACAATTTTTTTGGGTAGAGTATTTATAGGAATGAACTAATTTTTTTAGATGCCTTTTCACTAGGAATGTTAGGCAAAGAGTGAATTCATTATCCTTTGGTGTCATGTATGGTAAATTGATTGCTCTACAAGTCTCAGTGTCCACTATTTTGTTGGAAGGCCATCTAATGATAGATGTTTCAATTATCTCTATACTAAAAGTCTCATAATGTCATATAACATACCTTATGTAAATTCCCAATTCATTTTCTAACATTGGTACTGGAATACAACCAAAAATCTCCCCTGGTTGTGCAAATTCAACATAACCAAAAGCAATTTTTTCATCATTTGCAAGAGTTATACATTTGTGAAACAAATGTACCCTTTTCCCAAAAAAAGTTTTTATTAAGCTTTTAAATGTGGTAATATCATCAATATATCAAAAAAATGAATCCAAGAAAAGGTTTTATTATTGCAATGGCTATATATATATAGAGAGAGAGAGAGAGAGAGAACTGAACGCAAATTATTTTGACTTTGTTTCATGTCATTGTCTATAGAAAAATTGTATGTGCCATGTTGCATCATACTTGTGCTCCATGTAGTAAACCTATCAACTACATCCCCAAAATTATCCATAAAAGCTATATGAAATGGAAGTGTTAGATTTGGATCAAAATATTTAGTCACATTAACACTTAGACATTCAATAGGTATTTGCTCATTGTGGCATGTGAAAGTGAGATTTATAGCTTCCAAAGATTCAACATATTGACCCACCACTTTGTTTATTATTCCTTCACTAATGACGTTACCATTGTTTATGAGATAAACATAGTCTCCACATTAGAAATCCATTGACGTATGATTTTTCAATTAGACATTTGTAAAAGACATGAGAAGAGTTGTTAATCAGATTATTTATAACATTTTTTAATAACATTGTTTATGTCAATCCAAAACAATAATATCTTTGATGCTATATACTTAGAGATAAATTTCAAACATGCATCAGAGTGGAATAACCACATAGAGAAAATTATCTAATTAATTCAATATTCAACCATGTATCTTATTACAATACAAAATGATAATCAACAATGGGGGTTTTGAGTAAAATTATGGAAAATGATTAGCTTCTTATATTTTGGGATCATGTATTTGATTTTAACTTCTATTGTTGACCTAAAGGTTTTAAGTTATATCTTAAGAGATACCTTTCAAACATGCATATGGGTACCCTTGAAGGGTCGAAGATAGTACTGGGTGATACCTTAAAGGTCCTTGTAATAGCTTTAAACATACCTATGAAATTAAGCTTAAGACTTCATTTTTAAATAGTCAAGGACATGTGGCATGCATTTGTGAACTAGTCACACCTTTTATTTTAAAAAACTCTCTTCTTTCTTAAGGAGCTTAGTGATGACACATGCCATCATTGAAAGGGACTGGGACTTCAATTTTAAGGCTATGCTCAGCTATGTGCTCAGTCACTATGAGTCCATGATGAACCCAAATATTGGCTTCAAGTTTATGGCTGCATTATTTATTCTCTCCCAATAGGATACATATAATTATTGGACCACAGGGAGGATACCTATGGTCTGGGAGTGGGTAGTCAATTAGGCCCTTGATCCATAAGTACCAATATCATGAGGTTCAACTACTCCATACATTACATGATTTGAAGTTATACAATGTAAAAGTCTCCACAGGAAAATTAATCAAAACAATCACTTTTGATCATTTTGTAAAAGAAGCGATGGGTAAATTTAAATTAAGTCTCTAAGGCTTAACATTGGAGAAGATATAGGTATAGTTATGTGTTGTAAGGAAAAAGGTCATTGAAGTCAAGTTATTCAAGAGTAGCTTTTATTTAACTAAAGGAGAACATGCAAGACTCCTCACCCAGGCTAGTAGGATTCATCAACCATCACTACTGGATTTGAATATTATTCAATAGTAACATGATCAAACACATAAAGTATATCAAAATAATGAGGCTAAGAAGAAATAATCTGTGAAGGATTAGTGAAGGTGTTGATTAAGTCATTTGAGTCAAGTTTATTAATATTTCTAGATGTGTATTAGTGCTTTTATTGGTGTAGTTTTATGTGTGTGTATAATAGCTACCTTAGATAATTTAAAATTCCTATCCAAGTGCTCAAACATTTTCATTAGGCTCTATTATTATATTTTGGTCTTTAGGTTTTTGTTCAAATAGTTTGTGTGATGGATTTTGGGTCTTCAATTTTTTTGTTTCAAGTTTTCACATCGGACATTTTGTGTGAACAAAGGTGGATCCCACCTTCAAGGTATCTCTAGGAACATTTAAAATAGGGACAAGAGTGGATTTCTCCTTCACAGGAGTATAATTTTACTTTAAATAGAAGACACACTAGATGCCTTGGATGAAGCAATCCAGGATATGAAGGGGCACCCAAAATTACTTTAAAGTTTCACCCATATAAGAAGATAGTACCTTAAAAATTTATATATCATATATAAGATAATTCAAAATTATGTATGGTATCCATATAGGCATTAGTAATAACCATGTATGTTGATCATAATACATTCAACTAGATCATGACTAATCATAAGTATTATCAATTCTTGGTAGCTATATCTATGTATCAATTCATATCACACTGATGATATATAATATGGTAGATTAAGATAATGAGGAATAATAGCATTTTCAATGTACTTAGTTAACACCAATTATAATTCATAATAGTGAGTGGAATGTTAGTAACTATCTATAACAAGTTAATAAAAATAAATTTAACCAACATGCATACATATCAAAGATGGTAATATTCTTTTAAGGATACAAAATTATCACTCAATAATAATGGAAAGAATCATATAAATAAAATATCAAGAGGATAATAATTTATGCCCATTAAACAAGTGATAATCACAAACATATACAATCAAGGTCTCATGATATGATAATGATAATAAAATACCCATCCAAGTACAAAAAAATGTAATATGAAATGAAACATGTTTAATTCTTTATTTAATTAAAATGGATTTATGTTCCAATAAAAACTTCTCTATGGATATATGAAATATTTGGTATTGTAAAGAGACTACTAAGGGCATAAGATAGATAAAAATATAATTAAGTTATAGGTATAGACACATACTTAAAGGCTAATTGGAATCCTATAATAAGGTACTAAATGGATGAGGAAACAAAATTAGTTGATTAACACCAACCTATGTCTATCTCCATGTATTGAGGTGACATAATCATTTACTAAAATAATATCAACATGTGAATTAACAAAGGTTGTCTTAATTGATGGGTGACTTAATTTTTGAAATAAATTCATTGATAAACAAACCAACGACATCTCAAACCATAGTATAAATATTTGATATCCCCATGATAAATTCATGATTTCAAAACCATGTGAAAATACCATCCATGGAAAAAGAATTATCGGGTAGAGGAACCCTAGAAAGCTGGGCATACATCCCCTTATTCTTATATATACTTCATCTTATATGTCATCAAGATAGATAATTACAGTGGATGTAGAATAAAAAAACACTCGTACTTGAGATATAGTATTGACGTCAAAGCTAAACATTACTTTCTTTATTGTATCTTATGAAAGAGAAAGAATTAATTAGATTATTCTAACAATAATAATAGGTGCAACTCCTTTCATAATATATTAAAACATGGTCCATGACACAAGATACTAGGAAATTTAAAGGAACCATTTACAAAACTCCATTTAAAAACTCATTGAATTGTAGGTAATAGCATAGAGGGTTAAGATGTACTAAGTTTATTAAGATATTTCTAATTTTTAGTCCTCTAAGTGATATTGACACAAAATGGTTTGTAAGGTTGCGTGGCTAATGGTCAGTCTCTTAAAGAACTTTGATTAGTCTTTTCAATGTCATCAAGATTTTTTTAAAAAATAATATGGAAGCTATCAACAATGATGAACCAAGGATTATTCCTATTATATACCACCAAAAACCCATAAATAATAAGTTACCTTTGATATAAGGTGATCACTAATAATTAACAAATAAAAAGTCCTAATGTAGGCATATAAACATTGCCATTTTAATCTATTGGGCATATTATTTGACTAAAAAAATTGAATTACGTTAAAACATCAAGGTAAAATTGAAATATATACCCATTACACAAAGATTCTTTCATACTGGTTAAATTATTAAAAAAATACTTTACTTAAATGTAAAATTTGATATTACCATAATTTTTTCTCAATGTATAAAATCAATATTACCAAAACATTACTGCGGTCCACTACTTGAGGCTACTTCTTTTTAAATTAACACAATTATGGTAAGATTATTATGAGTCTTGTGTTACAACCAAAACTTACCAAGTTGGAAGAGATATAATTAAGCATACCATGAAGTTATAAAAAAAAATCTTTGGATCTAGAGATTATGAAATAAGAATACATTACAAATAAGAATATTAAATAGGATATAAGATAAATTACAATTTTTGGGTATGGCCCATATGACATGCTATAGAACCCAATTTTGGATTTTCCCATCATAAAATACTAGATCCCATTATGTCAAAACATTTTCACAATTATGCCCTCTACATATAAAAAATCCATCCATCTTATTAGGTATGACAATAGGGGAGGATTGTGTGCATGCCTAAATTTTATTATCACTCCTTTGTCTTTGAATTTAGGTTACAGTGTATGATTTCCCCCATATTTATTAATGGTGCTCCTATACATGGACCATTTCATGTTTACATCAAGAACTTTGGGTCTTTCAAAAATTTTGTTTAGGTTTTTTGCATCAAACATTTTGTGTGAACAAATGTTCTAAATGACTTGTACGAACAAGAGTGGATTCCCCCTTCAAGGTATCTCCTAGGAAGATTTCAAATAGGATCAAGAGTGGATTTCTCCTTCACATAAGGATTAAAATTTTACTTTACATGAAAGGCACTAATGGATGCCTTGGATGAAGTAGTCCAAGATATGAAGGGGAACCTAGACTTACTTTAAATTTTCACCCCTGTAAGTAGTCAAGTACACTAAGGTACTTTTGAAAGTACTTTAGGATTATTCATAGTACTCTAAGGGCATTTTTAAAGTACCCTAAAGTATTTTTGGAATTTTTTTCTAGATATCTCCTAGGAGATACCTTAAACATGCACACAATTGGAATTTTCTTTCAAAGTATCTCCTAGGAGATACCTCAAAGGGCATTGGAATACCTTCCATGTTGCTTGAAAATGTCTTTGCAATGGATTTGATATAAATGTTATAGATTAACTTTCACCCTTGGGCAAAGTGGTTGTAAGGCTTCTCCTAGTGGAGCTATAAAATGGGAACAAACCCAAGTTATAGGTCACCTATATTGGGGATGAACTTTTGGAGTAGGCCAAATTTATCTTTGACACTCACCTAAAACTAAAACTAAGCCAATGATCTATGAGAAAAGGGTTATAAAGGGGATAAGTGCTCCTAATAAAGCTAACAAGATGATGCACCCAAATTATAGGTTGACCTTCCTATTTGACCTAAAGAACACTAATGAAATAATAAAGATGAATCTTAGAAAACAAATATCTATTACACATCCATGTGGAGGCTCACTAAATGGTATAAGCTAAGGTAAATGAAAGGGTAGGTATAAAATAGACACTAACCAATCACAATATCCACATGTAGGCTTTCGACCAAAAGATACAAAGCACTGAACACAATGTATATGAGCAGATGAACTAGTATCTAGGTGAGATAAGTACACACTATATCATAACAATGAAATCAAATCATAGCCTTCCATTACTTCAAGAGGTTACAAATTCCATCTTGGTAGAGTCTAGTCTCATTAAGAGAGGGAAGTAAACAAATGTGGAGAATCGCTAGATTTTTATCAATGTGATGGTATGCTTCTCATAGAATAATAAAAAAAATGAACTCGCCCTCCCAATATAATTTCTTGGTCATGTACGATCCATGGAGTGGTTGAGAAAGTTGATCTTACTCTTGTTGAAGCTCAATTTTGTCCTCTGAATTGAGCACAACCTATGGTGGCTCCTCCTTGGCATCTTCCAATCAAGCTAGGTACTTGATAAGGAATCCTCATTTCAATAAAAATATTGAGAAATCATATTTTGCCTTGCTCTTACATATTTTTTCTACATCATCATGCTCTTTAGGCACAATCAGATCATTTTCCCCTTAGAGAGTAATAGTTCCTACTCCCTAGTTTGTGAACAATTCTCCCAAGCCTTGTTCCTAAAGCTCATGCTTATGTGTAAATCTTTGCTTATCTTGAGGTCCATCTTTATCACCTAAGGTGATGGCCCCTCAAGCTGCATCTCTTGAGTGCATGTGATGTCTTTCTCATCAACCTCACTCAAAATTTCATCATAAGGATTGACTTGGTCAAGATCTAGCTCATTAATATTAGATCCATACTAAGAAGGTTGGTATAGACTTAATTCTACCTCCTCTAAAAGAAGTGGGCTACTTAGTATGATCTCCTCATCATATACTCTTTCATTATCTTCCTCAAGTTCTCCTATTATTATAATTTCCTCCTCCACCTTTTGTATAAAAGGCTTTCAGCCTAAAATGTAAATGTTGGGAGGGTGAAGAAATTCTCCTTGCTTGCAGCTAGTGTGAGTGTCTTTCTAACATGGGAAATTAAAGGATTCTTTTGGTGGCTCTTGAGGGAGAAAAAAAGAGTCTTGGTACTCTTGAACACCAAGTTCATCAAGTTGGGCTATGGTTGCTTGATCTACTCCTTGTATGGCTATGATTACTTAATTCACTCTTTGCATGGATATGGTTGATTGTGACTACTAGCTAATGATGATCAGGCACTAGACTGCTCAAACCAAGTGATAGATGCTTGGAGTTACCATTGATGTTTGGTGAATGACTGAAAGGTTGATATGTAAAAAAACAACACCAAAAATTCTTCCACTAATTTAGTACTTTATCCCACTAGGCATGGAAAAAATTATTAGAGCTTCAATTTTCACCCTTGGGAGAAGTGGTTTTAAGGCTTCTCTTAGTCTAGCTATAAAATGGGAACAACCCTAGGTTATGGGTCACCTATATTGTGGTTGATCCTTCAGAGTAGGCAAAATTTTGCTTTGATGCTCACCTAAAAATATAACTATGCCTAGTGCTTCATGAGAAAAGGGTTATAAAGGGTGTAAAAGATCCTAAGAAAGATAACAAGGTGATGCACCAAAATTATGGGTTGATCCTCCCTGTTTGATCCAAATAACACTAGTAAAATAATAAAGATGGGGCTCAAAAAAGAATTATCTATTAGATATCCATGTGGAGGATCACCAAATGGTCTAGGTTGAGGCAAATGAAAGGGAAGGTCTAAAATAGGCACTTACCAAATTTCAACCAAAATATAAGTACTAAACACAACTAGAGAACTAAATAAAACATATATGAGCAGATGAACTAGTAAGTAGGTGAGATAAGTACACACTATTACCATAATAGTGAAATCAAAAAACAACCTTATTGTACTTTAAGAGTTTATAGATTTCACCTTGGTAGAGTCTGATCTCACCAAGAGAGGAAACTAAGAGAAAGATAGCGAGAGATCATATGATCAAATGATTTTGTGATAATCTCTATTTTGGCATAAAGACCTATATATATAGAAAATAAAAAGTGGGGGGACATGTTTGTTATTTTTGATAACTATAGTTACCATATTTTGAGGTGTCACCATCATGCTTATGGTCCAATCATAACAAATCATCATGAAGGAGATATTTATGGTTAACCCTAGAATTAGTCATGGATCAAGCAAAGTGAACTAGAAGACAAGATTTTACCCAAAGTGGTAACCCATAATCTAGGTAGAAGTGACTAATCTGACTACTTTTCAAATCCCCAAAGTCTATTCCATTATCTTACACTAGTTCTCATCCATGAGATAATATCTTCATATTTGTAATGGACATGTCATGCCTTCTTTTGAATGGCCAGTTATCAAAGGCCTAATCAGGAATGGTCTTTTCACTTCTTTGGGTTTGAATTTTTTGTTGGGGGTCCCATAGATTATTTTATCTTGTGGATGTTATTAAAATATCTATCTATCTATAATGTACTTTCTCTATGTCTTGTGTCTTGGATGAAATTATCTATAGATAAAAACCAATCTAAGGATATTGGTTTTTCTATATATTTATAAGGCATTATATTCAACAATTGGCCCTAATTGAGTTAGCATGAAGCTCTATTCTTTGGGAAATCTTGGATCTTGATATCTGATTAGATGCAGATCATGTATCTCTAGGACCCACCAACATTGACTTGGCTTTTCATTATTCCATTTTATGAGAGTCACGATATAATTGTGACACCTTTTTATTTGGAAAGAGCCCTGATGAAGTTGATGTATATCCTAGGAGATACATTGAACATACACATGATTGTAATTTAATTTCAAATTAATTCCTAGGAGATACCTTGAAAGATCTTGGAATACCTTCCATGTTAATTGCAAAGGTCCTTGAAATAGATTTGATATAATCATGACAACTTTTTATTTGGCATGAACCCTGATGCACACTTGGAATTTTCTTTTGAGCTATCTCTTAGGACCTTTATTCTTGACACATTAGTTTAAAATCTGGTACTCTGAGCCTAATTTTAAGTTAGATTGGTCCTTTGATTTATGTTTTAATAGTAAGGCCTCAACATGTTTATTAACCCCTTAACCTCTTAGCCTATGTTTTTTCAACATCTCAGTCTATAATTTAACTCCCTTACATCTTAAAAGATCGAATGGCTTTCATGTTATTGCTACACCTTGATTGGATGGAGCAAGGTAGCCTCGAGTCCAAGATTAAATAACATGTATCTCAATTGATCAAATGGCTTTAGCCACATCACTAGATCTTAAGCAAATGGAGTGAGAATAAGATCGAGAAAAGAATAAACATCATGTAAATTAGATAATCTAATGGTATATGTTGCATCACTAGAGGATGATATAATGAAGTGAGGCATAATTAAGAAGTTAGAAGGATACCAAAAGGCCCAAAAAATTGACACTTGGCATCCTCTCATTCAAATACTAAAAGTAAATGGGTCCTACCTAGTAAAGCAACCAATTAAGAGTAAGACCCTAGATCATGATCCTGCAGATGAAGCATATTGTCATAAAGCTTGACATGAATGTCTTAGCCTAAATTTTACATTATGTTTATGAAAAGATAGACCTAAGTCCAAAATGTAAAAGGCATGCATCTTGAATGATCCAAGGGCTCTCATTGTATCATCAAGAATTGATCCAATGGAGAAAAATGATATTGGGGAGGTATTTTAATACCAACAACTATGTAACCAAGGGAAATTATGAAAAATGTTGCAAAATATTTAGAATGATGCCACATAGTTTCCATGTAAGTAGAAGAAGCTAAAATAGTAGATCTTGTGGGCATGAAAATGAAAAGGTTTAAAATCAAAAGTCTAAATAAAATACAAGGAATGTATAAGCTAACATACTATATATATATACTACCATTAAAGCTTCAAAGCCCTAGAACCTTCATAAAACCAACTCAAACAATTATTAGTATTTTCAATGTGATCAAGATTTTTTTATAAAAAATATATGGAAGCTATCAATAATGATGAACTAAGGATCATTCCTCTTATATACCACCAAAATCCCATAAATAATAAGTTGATACCTTTGATATAAGGTGAACATTCATAATTATCAAATAAAATTTCATGATGTAGGTATAAAAACATGGCCATTTTAATCCATTGAGCATATTATTTATGATTGAAAAAATTGAATTAAGTTAAAACATCAAGTTAAAATTAAAATATATACCCATTACACAAATATGATTTCATATTGGTTAAATTATTAAAAAATGCTTTACTTAAACATAAAATTTGATCAGTTAGTGAATTTTTTAGAAAAAATTGTGTTCTAGTTTTTTGACCGACATTTTAATTCACACTACATGAACCATCATTAGGGTATGAAAAATAATCAGTTTATAATAAATAATCAATGGACTATGTAAATACTCTCACTTATGTAAAATTTGATATTACAAAAAAAAATTCTCAATGTATAAAATCAATATTACCAAAAAATTACTGCGGTCCACTACTTGAGGCTACTTCTTTTTAAATTAACACAATTATGGTAAGATTATTATGAGTTTTGTGTTACCACAAAAACTTACCGAGTTGGAAGAGATATAATTAAGCAAACCATGAAGTTATAAAAAAACATTCATTAGATCTAGAGATTATGAAATAAGAATACATTACAAAGAAAAATATTAAATAGGATCCAAGATAAATTAAAATTTGTGGGCATGGCCCACATGACATGCTATCGACCCCAATTTTGGATTTTCCTATCATACAATACTAGATCATATTATGTCAAAACATTTTCACAATTAGGCCCTCTACATATAAGAATCCATCCATCTTATTAGGTATGACAATACGGGGATCATGTCAATGCCTAAATTTTATTATCACTCCTTTGTCTTTGAATTTAGGTTATAGTGTATGATTTCCCCCATATCTATTGATGATGCTCCTATACATGGACCATTTCATGTTTGCATCAAGAACTTTGGATCTTTGGAATTTTTTGTTTGGATTTTTGGCATCAGACATTTTGTGTGAACAAATGTTCTGAGTGACTTGTGTGAACAAGAGTGGATTCCCCATTCAAGGTATCTCCTAGGAACATTTCAAATAGGGTTAAGAGTGGATTTCTCCTTCACAGAAGGAGTATAATTTTAATTTACATGCAAGGCACTAATGGATGTCTTGGATGAAGTAGTCCAAGATATGAAGTGGCAATCCAAACTTACTTTAAAGTTTCACCCCTATAAACAATCAAGTACCCTAATGGATTTTTGAAACTACTTCAAGCTTCTTGATATTACCTTAAGGGATTTTTAAAATTATCCGAAGGGCTTTTTTGAATTTTATTTCTAAATATCTCCTAGAAGATACCTTGAACATGCACACAACTGGAATTTTCTTTCAAAGTATCTCCTAGGAGATACCTCAAAGGGCCTTGTAATACCTTCCATGTTTATTAAAAAGGTCTTTACAATGGATTTAATATAAATTTTATAGATTAACTTGTACCCTTAGGAGAAGTGGTTGTAAGGCTTCTCCCAGTGGAGCTGTAAAATGGGAACAAACCTAGGCTATGGGTCACTTATGTTGGGGATGAACTTTTGGAGTAGGATGGCTTCATCTTTTATGCTCACTTAAAAATAAAAATAAGTCAATGCTTTAAAATAAAAGGGTTATGTTGTTGGGACCAACATACCCCGCCCTCCTTTTTTTCTTTACAAAATGGGGACCCTTTTAAATGTTTCAAAACATATGTATCCTAGTCTAGATTTTATGAGGATATTCTTTTTAGAATTTGAATATCATTCACCTAAAAAGGGATGGGTCCTTACATGTTTTATTATGCTTTATGAGCTAACCCTACTGATGATTACCATTGGATTGTAAGTGCATGTTTCATGGAGGAAAGTAGGGTTCCTGAGCAAAAAAGGAAACCTAAGGGTTCAAATTCAAATATTTTAGGGAGAAAATTTAGCAAGAATTGGTCATTTTAAAAAAAACCCTAAGTCTAATTTTATATTAAGTCTTGGTTATGTTTTTAAAAATGCATGAACCTTGACATAAAATTATACTTAAGTCCCATTTTATGTTCCTTACCCATTTTTTAAGCCCTCCTAACCTTCATTAAATGTTATGTCCACAAGCCCCTTTTTATCCTAGACTAATTCCTTATCAATGTTCAGTCAAAGTTTTAATCTTAGACTATTATGGTGTTTATTCAACATGGGGATGCCACAAGATCCTAAACTTTAGTCTGGATCACTACATGTGTCATGCTCTAATTTTGTGTCTTAACTTGGATGGAAATCTAATGGTCCTTACTTCCTCAGAGGCTCAATCTAATGGCTTGATGTCATCCTAGGACAAATTATGTGCTAAACCCTACTCATTATAAAAAAAATTATAGCATTTATTTTGACAAGTTCACTCCCATCATTTGACATTAGCAAGGCATTCAAAATAAACCCCATCAAAAAATTTATCATTAGTAAAAAATGGGACCTTCTAAACATTTAAACCTTAGGCTTATCACATTAAAACTTAGACCATAGTGTTTTTTATTTAATATTATTAATCTAAATTTAACCCCTCAGATTAAGCCGATGTGCATCATGGACTAACTTAATGTTTGTGCATCCTAGTGACCAACCAAAAAGGACCTTTGAGATCATAATCAAAGGCTCACATTCATCCTAGAATCCTAATCCAATAGAGTGAAATAGAAGGATTTATTTAAAATCCAATGGCTAATCTTCAAAAGGATCCCCATGGGAGTGCCATGGGAACAAGCTTAAGGAGGTCCACGTAAGCACCATGTAAGTACAAAAGGATAATCCTAAGATTTAACACACCCAAAAAGATAATTTTCATAATTGGTGCCATCCATAAGATATAAGATGTGAATACATTTATGAAAACCACCACCTTCACCATTAAAGCCTTAGAAGCCCCACCAAAGCAACTTAAATCCCTAAAGCTCAACTTAAAGCCCTAAAACTTGACTTAAAGCCTTAAAACTTGACTATTAAGGACACAACTGCATTAATCAAGCTTGAAGTGTCATCTTAAGCATTAATACCAATCATATTCCAAGGTAGTTGAGATCATGGTAGAAATAAGGAAATAATGGATAGAAGAGACAACTATGTATCTATCTATAGACCATGAATGGAGAAACTTTGGAGATACTGAATTAGGCATAGGGGCATAAGCCAATGGCATGAAGAATTGGTTTGAGATTTTCTTTGTAATTGAGGAGTTGTAACCTCTATCATCTAGTGAGAAAAGGGTAGTATCCACTAGGATAAAGTTTAAGGACCTAGTTCCAATTCAAATGATAGGTCTTCATCAAGTTGCTACTAAACTTGAGGTATTACATTGCATTAACATCCTTACACCCCTATTTTTTAATTGTAACATAGATAATGGCTAGATCATCAAAGAAGTAGGGTCAATAAGAATTGCCTACATTTCCATATTAGCTTTTAAAGGATACTATAAGCTCCCAAGAGCTTACATAGACCTCCCTTCCATCAAATAATGGACTACCCATCATAATCTAGATGATATCCTGAGACCTTGGTTAATCTAAGGAACTCATGTAACTAGGAACCATGATAGTGAAATCCTTGTCATTCAATTTAGAGAAGGGATCAGGAACATTATGACCTTATTATGTAGAGCTTTAGGGGTAGCTGCCACAACCTATGTCAACCCTAGATGGGTTTCCTACATATATTTCATGGTGGAAGAAAAGCTAACTCCACCTATTGGAGAGATAATTATCATCCACTTGGGAAGACAATTTTATGAAATTAAGAAAAGGATAATCTAATAATTCATCATTATGTCCTATCTACTAGACTCATTAATGACATCTACTCATATTCTTGGTGTCAAAAACTAGTCCTCCCATAGGAAAATACCATTTCTCATCACTATGAAAAGTTGCACATCTTAAAATACAAAAATCATATGAAGTTCTTTTTCTATTGCATATACCCTACTTCGGTCAAGAATATCATTGGGAACCCCATGCCCAAGATGTACCCTCTTGTCAAGAAGGATGTTGAACTCATAGGAGATATTTGGTATTATCTAAACTACACCATTATCAGAATAGAAGGTATCATGAACCAACCATTTAGGTTGCCTATCTATGTCCCCCTCAAGTTGGTTGAGAAAGAAATTACTACCAAATCTTCCAAGGAATTAATAATTTTTTTAGGGAGAAGAGGAAGGGAATTCTACATCCCTTCCCATTTTTGATTGGGAGAAATTTGATCTAGGAGTGGAAGCAATTAGACATCATGTCTAAACATAGGGATACCTTCTACTTTTAGAAGGATGACCTAAAGGAATGGGACCCCAATAACAAGGTTTCCCCTCATTTGAAATCTAATAAACTAACCAAGGTAACCTATGACCACATGGTTGGTCTATATGACCATTTTTACACCAAAGCTACAAACTTTGAGGAGGTCCTTGCTAGGTATGGGAAACATGATTTTGAACTTGAGCACAAACTGCAAAGAGATGAGAAACTAGCTAGGGAGAGATGGAAAATGAACCCATTATAGTATCATCTACTACCTTCTACTTATAATGCACCTCTAAGTCAAACACAATAGTAAGCACTCCAAAATCAATATCCTAGTGAGAATAAACTAGAAGAAAAGATAAAAGAAGGCCCTTCATCATCAACCCAACCTCCAAATCCATCTTCTCTAGTGGAACACTTTGATATGGTTACCCTAGATTCATATGAGGCGGTGGATGGATTCTTCAAGGAATTTATAGAGACCTATGGTTCTAATCAAGAAGATGAGGGAAACATAGCTGAGGTGGCACAAATTAAAAGACTTCAAATAGGTGAGGAAGAGAAGGGAAAATAAGTGGCATTGGAATTGGTCTCTATCACATAAAAGAAGAGGGAAGCTAAGTTGGCCCTTATCCCTAGGTCCTCCAAAAGACCAAAGGTGACATGAACCCATCCCACCAGTGAAGTAAATTTGTTTAGTGATGAGTTCCCTAGACATGGACCCATCATTATTGGCTAGTTTATATATGGGAAACTCCAAATGGTTCTTTCCCAATCACACTCACTAGAAATTACTAGCTCTACAGGTGAAGATCCCCTTGACAATGTCAAAACCTAGATCAAAGATTTCATTAAGGAGTAAGAAGAAAGAATAATTATTCAAATAGCCAATAAAAGTGGAAATAAAATGAAAGATCTAAAAACATCAAGTGGAATTAGGATTGAAACCCTAGATACACCCAAACCCTCTAAACTACTGACCCATGTCATGTATAACACATATATAGTAGGGTTTGAAAGGGTTATAACCAAGAAAGCTACCATTAGCACCAATGATTTCACCTTTCAAAAGGTGGAACCTTTTGTAGGCCTAACTCATATCTAGGGGTAGGTAGTAGGGGAGCATCTCATCCATTAAGAGGATATGGCAAGTTTGGTGGTGGCCCAATCAATAATGACATTAGCTATAATTAAGGGGATGCAATAGAGGATCACCAATCTAGAAAAGGAGAAGAAAACTTTGGAAGCACATGTTACATTCTCAGTCCCTGAGGATATAATGAAATTGATTAGTAAGTCCTTTTATGATACATTTGAAAGGTTAAAGGACCTAAATCTTAGATCAAATACCTTGACCCATAAAATTGGGAAATCATAGACATTAATCACTCAGTGGTAGAACTCTAGAGATCAGGCAATTGAATTTATTAATGTCTATAACACCAAGTAGGTCCAATGTTTTAGGATCATCAAGTTGAAGCATTTTCATGCCCTCTTAGGAGTAATAAAAGATAAGATACTAGACCTGAGAAATTAGTGTGATAGTGTCAACAACTTCATGGACGAAGACAAAGGCTTGATAGAAAGGATGGAGAAGCTCTTGAAGACATTATTGGTAAACCCTTCTAAAACTAATGCCACAGGCCTAATAGATGATGAAGAGTTCAAGTAAAGGGTTAGTACCTTCATATATAACATCAAGGGTAACCAAGATCAACCTATTAAGGACAATTATAAGGTCCTTGATATCATCATTACATCAGGGAAATAGATTGCAGAATCCCAATGCATTCAAAAACTTAAAGCCAAGAGTAACAAATAATTTAACACATGGGCAGGTCAAGAAGAGGATTGTTTAATGAAGCCTATAGTAGATTTAGATCTAATCAGAGAACAATATACGAAGTTTGAGAACATCCTCAAGTAGTAACCCAAGGGACCTACCAATGTAACATAAAAGTATATTCTTTTGCAATATATGCTAGTCTATTAGCATATATTTGTCCTTTTGTCAAAATTGGCATGGAAAGCCTTTTTCATTGTAGTCTTTGTATTAAGGATAATTGTCCTTATCATTCACATGGATATTTTGAAAAGACAATTGGTATACCACCTATCTTTCCTATAAATAAGCAAAGGTTACCATTTTGTAAGAGAGAGACTCTGAGCAATTTGTATTCTACTCTGATTCTATTCCACCATAGACATCACCAAATTGTCACAAACTATAACTCATGCCTTAGATTCTTTGAATCCTAAAATGAGAAGTGTTAATCAATAGTTAAGAGCACCTATGAGGTATTTAGAAGCATCAATAGGTTATAAAATATATAAGTGCTCCTAAGAAAGCAAATAAGGTGATGCACCAAAATTATAGGTCAATCCTTCATGTTTGAATTGAAGAACACTAATGAAATAATCAATATGGAGCTTAGAAAATGAATATCTATTACACATCCATGTGGAAGTTCACCAAATGGTCTAGGCTAAGGGAAATGAAAGGGTCCATAATTTAACTAATCAAATGACTCTAGCTGCATCACTAGATCTTGATTGAATGGAGTGAGAAGAAGCTCGAATAAATAATAAACATCATATAACTCAAATGGTCTAATGTTCCATGCTGCTGCATCAAAGGATGATCTAATGGAGTGAGGCACAATTAAGAAGTCAAAAGGATACAAAAGGCCCAAATGAATGACACTTGGAATTCTCTCATTTGAAGACTAAAAATAAATGGCTCCCACCTAATAAATCAACCAATCAAGAGCAAGACTTTGGATCATGATCCTATAGATGAAGCATATTGTCATAAAGCTTGGCATAAATTTCTTAGCCTAAAGTTTACATTATGTTTATGAAAAGATAGCCTCGATTCCAAAATGTAATAGACATGCATCTCGAATGATCTAATGAATCTCATTACATCATTGAGAATTGATTCAATAAAGAAAAAAGATCCTAGGAAGTTATTTTAATACCAATGCCTATGTAATAAAGGGTAATCATGAAAAATGTTGTGAAAGATTCAAAATGATGCCACATAGTTTCCATGCAAGGAAAAGAAGATAAAATAGTAGATCTTATGGGAATGAAAATGAAAAGGTTTAAAATCAAAAGTTTAAATAAAATAGCTTGAAGGGCCTTGGAATACCTTCCATGTTTTTGGAAAAGGTCCTTGCAAAAGATTTGGCATAACCATGACAACTTTTTATTTGGTAAGAACCCTGATGCACATTATTGGAACTTTTATTTGAGATCTATCTTATGAGACACCTTGAACATGCACATGATTTGGAATTTTATTTCAAGGTATCTCCTAGGAGATACCTTGAAGGGCCATAAAATACCTTATATGTTGATTTTAAAGGTCCTTGAAAAGGATTTGATATAACAGTGGCACCATTTTATTTGGAAAGAACTATGATACACATGAGGTATCTCCTCAAAGATACCCTGAGCATGCACATAATTGGAATTTTCTAGGAGATACCTCAAAGGGCCTTGGAATACCTTCCAAATTGATATAACCATTACATATTTTTATTTGTCAAGAACCTTGATGCACACTAATGGAATTTTCTTTCAATGTATTTCCTAGGAGATACCTCGAGGGGCCTTAGAATACCTTTTGTGTTTATTTCAAAGGTCTTTGAAAGGGATTTGATATAACCATGACACCTTTTTATTTGGAAAGAACCTTGATGCACACTAATAGAATTTTATTTGGAGGTATCTCCTAATAGATACCTTGAACATGCACACAATTGGAATTTTCTTTCAAGATGTCTCCTAAGAGATAATTTAAGGGGATTTTAAATACCTTCCATGTTGATTTAAAATCTTTTGGCAAGGGATTTTATCAAACCATGACACCTTTTTATTTGACAAGAACTATGATGCAAATGATTGGAATTTTATTTGGAGGTATCTCCTAGGAAATACCTTGAACATGCACATAATTAGAATTTTCTTTTAGGTATCTCCTAAGAGATACCTTGAAGGGCCTTGGAATACCTTCTTTGTTGATTGAAAAGGTCCTTTCAAGGTATTATAATACCCCTAAATTTGAATTTATGTTATGAATTTTTAATTTTTTCCTATTTGAGTTTCTTAGGTCTTTATCCCATTCATTTTCCTAATTTTGATGCCTTTTTCACTCTCCATTATTAATTAATGTCATTAGTTCTACGAATTTCATAACCTAAGTCATTGATTTCCAAATTTTATAACCAACTTCATGGGGTTCTAGAGTTTTATAACTTCCTAATCACCTGATTTGGTTGAACTTTTTGTTAGTTGAGTCCGACAAAGTCAGTAAGTTAGAGGTTTTCAAAAATTTGAAACTCTCAACATCTAGCTCTAAAGTTTTAAATTTTCATGACCCCATGATATAGCTTTTTTCTCTTAGTTTTTAAGGCATTTCTACTTCAGTTAATGACTTGTATGACACAACATAGAGCTATCTTTTCAAAAAAATTGGGAGGTACATAAATCTTAAAGCATTTATTTCAAGGGATAGAATTAAAAGCATGTCTCATCAAGATTATAACACAAATTAGGTGCCTAAATTTTTTTTAATTCATTCATCTACATTTATACTTTCTATAATTACTTCTCAAAGACATAGGTGTTCTCTCTTTACATATTGGTACTCATGCAAATAGGAATTGAAAGTTGTTGGTTGGGTGTGAAAGATACAAAGTTTGGAAACCTAAATTTAGAATAACTCAAGGCACACTTAGAAAAAAACACTATAATGCCATTGGAGGATAGAATTTTTTAGAGTGGTTTAGAAAGTACTGGAGGTTTTCTTGAGATTGTACAAAACATTGACTTGGTAATTGCATGTGAAAGAAGGTAAATTCTAGAGACATAGGAGATAAAGGCTATGGATGGGTTAGTTATTACAAATATCACTCTAAAGATAGTCTCCCATGTATTGAAACTTCCTAAAGGAGAAATTGTGGAAGAAATGTTTGTATTTATGGGTGATGAATTCTTTTGAGCAAATGAAATTTGGTGTAAAAATGATATAGCAAAGAACTAGCTAAAATCTGAGAAGAAAGGTAAGTCTCAATTACTTGATAAGCTTAAAAGAATTCACTTTAAGGATGAAATCTTAGATGTTATTATGTTGTTACATCATGTAATTAGAAATTCTCAAACCAACTCCTTTGAATTCTAGATGTGTCAGTTTATTTTGGTTATTTGTAATGATAAATAGTTCATTGACTAGGGAGAACTTATTAATTACCATTTAAATTAAAAATTAATAAAATTTTAACAAACTACTATTTTTCATATGTGCTCATACCTAGTATATATTTTATCCAGTTAGAAGGCTGTCTAAGCAAGATTAGAGCCACAAGGGTTTCTAACACCAGATGTGCCTGTATATAAATCTTTTCCATAGTTCATTAAATAGTTTGGGATGAATGATTATTGTCATGTTAATGATACCTTTTTAATGGAAGTTTTAAGAAGATTAGATTGAAACCCTAAGCTATAGATTTCTTTCGAAGAAGACTCTTTAGTTATGAAGTATGGAAAATTTTATGTTCAGTTTGAGAGGTTCACTTATTTGTGGGTAGGGGGTTTTGAGAAAGCTCTAATGAAATTGCCCCAGTATGCAAATGATTTCCTAGTTTTTTTGGAGGTTTGCAAATAAATGTCTATAGTTAATGAAAAATATGTGAATATGGGGAACTAAGGCTATGTTTTTCCATTGTCATTGTTTTCTTTTTCTTGTAAAAATAATCAAAGTGCTAATGGAATATAAAATATTTTGAATGAATACAATCTTCAATATTTGTCTATGAGAGATAATTTTGATATCAAAGGTTATGTGAGACAATTTTTTTATGGAAGTAGCTCTTATGAACATCACCCTAGTATTGAATATTTTTAAGAAGATTGCAATGATGAAAGAGAAGTATAGAAGAGGGAATATATGAGGTTAACTTTGAAATAAATCCAATATTATGGCCTCTCTTTTAATATTCTTAAGAGTGTCGAAGAAGATTCTAAAGTTGTAGACCTTGAGTATCAAGCCATCATGGCCAAACCTCTTCCTAAGGTTAATTGGTCACAAAATGAAATTTCAGATTTGAATCTTTGAACTACTCCTATGTTTAAAAGAAATAAAAACTAGCTAAATGAAAAGTGGTGACAAAATGTAGATCCCACTCATAAATAAATGGATCCATAGAGAAATGACCAAAGAGTTGTGCAAACTTATAATGTTAATGTTTCATCTAGGAGATAGGAAACTAGTCTATCTAACACTAATTCACAATTGGGTAGAGATGGTGAGAGGCCTAAAGAAGTGGTTAAACTAAAAATAGTTTATGAACATGATGGTATACCCTCCTCCATTCCTAAAAATAAAACTAGCTACGTGAATTCAATGCTTACTAACTCTAATGATCTATTTCAAAATGTGATTGATGCTGGTTCTTTTCCCATGATTTTTGAAGTTTCTCCTTCCCCCACTAAAAATATTGTTTCTATTTTTACAATTGAAAGAGTTGAAAGTAAAAACACTGAAAATACAACTATGATATCCTCTCCTATATGTTTGAAAAATGTAGTTGAGAAGAGAAAATGTTTACCAAATATGATAGTTAAAATTTATACAATCTCAAAGTTACTAAAAGGTTCCTCAAAGCCTAAAAAGGATAAAAGAATGTCTAGGATGGTGACTGATGCCTCTTTTAGGCATGAATTTTTGGAAATTTTTGATGTTATAAAGGACCTAAATGAGAATGAGATAATTGAGGCTGAGTATAAGATTACTCATGTTGATATGGGGCCTTCTACTATAGAAAGTGATGTTTATCATGTTGACTTCTCTTCCAATGCCTTGATCAAAAGGGTAAAAGATCAGAAGAAATAAATTTGATGTTACTATCTCAAGTTTTATCTTTTAACAATTTCATTTCATCTCTTACTGCTCCTACTCCCAATGAAGCCTCAAACACTAACATAGAAGGTGTCGATGCCGAGGCCATATAGAAAATTAAGAAGAATTGGGTTATGTTAAGGCTGCTACTAAATGGATAGATGAAATTTATTAGGATGGGTTGTTTTACCTTAATAAATCAATCCAATTTTACACCCAAGTTGTCGATAAAATAAAGGGTATTTTATCAAAAATTTACCATGTCAGAGTAGAGTAAAGCCACACTCACCTACTCTCACAAGAGGTTACAAAGATTATTTACATGGATTCTCTAGTGCTAATTGGAGAAAATATAGTGAATGACCTTAAGTAAATTGATCCTTCCTGGTTCAACTCCTTGGATTGGAAGTTAAATATATATGATAATTTTATTAAGTAAATCAACAAAGTAGTTCAATAATATTTTGAGATGTTAGTTGAAATCAAAGTAAATTGCAATGATATGGAAGTGGAAATAGTTGATGATTTTTATGATAAGATATTAAACATCTTAGAAGTGACTTTGAAATTTAAAGAATTATTTCATAAAGAGATAGCTAATCCAAAAATAACAAATGGATATTCTTTGAAAAAGCTTGCCACATTGTAGGATTATTTAACTTCATTCAAAACAAGGAGGGACACTATGTTTGAATCGTTGATGTAAATGGACAAAGCACTTAATAAATGGAGGACTAGGTTACAGATCACTACCACACCAGGGAGAAAGAACATTACTATAATGGTTACCAAGTATTGGGAATAAAGGAATAGAATGAAAGCACTAGAGCTGAGTCAGGAACAATCAGACTTGAGATAATCAAAGATGGAGGAGCTAGAGTGGAGACCACTAATGCATGATGAATTTCTAGTTGTTAGGATGTTTCATTTTTATTGGCCCTTTTTAAAAAAGATTTTCAAAAATTTTATTTTATTTTAATTTTTAATGTGGTTGTCTTCAAGAAACCGTTATCAAGAAATAGTTTCTATGTAATTTTTAAATATGGGTTAGATGATAGACATAAGGATCTTTTGAGAAAACTTTGTTTTAATCATTAGAAAAAACTTCATACTTTGAATTTTCTTACTATTTTTCTCAATATAAAAGACATATATGGTGAAGTTCATGTAAGCATAATCTTTATTTTATGGTATGTGGATTTATTTTATTTATACATAATATATTTCTAGTGGTCATCTTATTAAAAATGATGGTTGTTTAGTTTTTTTTCATCATTATGAGATGTTTATCTTTGTATGAAGATTTTGTGGTGATGGATAGTTGGTTACTATAAAATATACTTTACTCAATTTAGAATCTATTGAAGTCTTTGAACATTATGTTTAATGGTTCAAAAATGTGTGTGCACCTTTCAAAGCTTTCTAGTTAAAAACAATACCTTTATCTTATTTTTTGGTTAAAAGCAACAAAAGTTTTAATTCATTGCATATCATTAGAAGGTAGTTATAACCTTGTAAAATAAGTAGAGAATCAGTATAAAACACCACTATAACTAGTTCAATTGTTGATATAGTTGTCACCTCCATGGATGTGAAAATATAGATTCAAGTGACAAAATCTGTAAACCAACACCAATGAGTTTACAACATAAATCAATTTGACACCAGAGAAAATTACATAGGAACAAACTCTTTAAGGCTATATCTCTTGACTCAAAAATTGATCAACCATTGTAAAGGGACACACTCCCTTTACTTATATAATTATAGTTATGTTTAGAATATTCTTGAAGATGTTCCAACTAGAAAATTCTTTTGCAAGCCAATTAGTAACCTTTTGTAGCATTACCTGTCTTTTCTTGACCAATGACACCATCTTTCTAATCTTTTTGATGTTGAAGGCTCCTTGAGGTGCATCAATGAGGATTTTTAGGGCATATTTTAATGGCTTCTCTGTCATGTCACATGTACTATTAAGATTCACCATCTCCCTCTAAATTAAATACACCTTCCTTAAGCACCACCAATCGATGCTTAATCACTAGCTAATACTCCCTAGGCTATTTGTGATTATCTGAGGAGATGATATTTTTTTCTATTAAAGTTTCTATGCCCATATTACAAATCTCATCCAAATTTAG
This sequence comes from Torreya grandis, assembly GCA_037957365.1. Taxonomy (NCBI): domain Eukaryota; kingdom Viridiplantae; phylum Streptophyta; class Pinopsida; order Cupressales; family Taxaceae; genus Torreya; species Torreya grandis. Next base: position 7,191,038 of record JARHVA010000105.1, on the reverse strand, counting down.
CCTAATTTTCTCCTAATTCTTGATGTCTACATCATATCTGAATACTAGGGGGTCGCACTCTCCTTGCTTGTCTAGTATGTCATCTAGACATTTTAGTGTAGAGTGGATTACTTCTTTGGCCTAGGTTCTCAAATATTTTTCCCAATCTTTCATGGCCCAAGCCCTATTTTTCAAATCCTCACCATGTCCAAAATCAAACACACTTAAGAAAAATATAGGAATAACCAGGGGCTTGCTAGTAGTTGGGGTTACTTCCTTAGGCTCACTCAATATCTTTTTCAAGTACTAGATCATGGCATGGCTCTACATATTTAGCTCCTCCATTGAATATTTATCTTTGTACATTTATTACAACACCATACTTTCTAGGACTTGTGAGATATGTTTTATTTCATACCTATATGACTCCCCTAGATCATGTTTGTACACTATTTATCTCTCAAGGGGAGCATCCTTTTTTATAGCTCTTGGAAAAGGAGTGGCTATTTCCTATGTTCTTTCCCTAGTCTCAACAAAAGTTACCACCACTATCAAATTCAATCAAGAGACAACTAGATTATAGAGACTTACCACCAAGAAGGCCATGGTGGGAAAAGAAGAATCCATCTTCTAAAAGGTAGAATACTTTGTAGGGTTGACCCCAATTAGTGGGCAATAATTAGGTGAGGTTGTAATCCATGAAGAGGATGTTGAGAGCTTGATTAAATCCCAATTAAAATAATCTAAGGCAATGATCAAAGGGATGAAACTAATGATTCACAACCAAGGAAAAGAGAAGAAAAACCTACAGACACAAGCTATATTCTCAGTACTTTAGGCTATGACTAAGATTAAAATTGGTAAATTCAGTACCGAGATAAGAGAATTTCATTATAAATTTGATACATAATTCATTGAGTATTAACATAGATTCTCTATAATTTATGAAGAATGGACCAATATGGCTCCCATCCATCACTCAATATAATTTTTTGTGACAATAAAACATATCTCTATCACTATTTCACCATATGTGACATCGATTTACCACAACCTACTACTCATGCTCTAGATTCTAATTCTAAAATGATAAGTGTTATTTGAACACTAAGGAACTCTACGGTACATTTAGAGGTATTAACACTCTCTACCAAAATAGAGTGAAGCCCCAAGGTGTCACTACCATATTCATTTTATCCCTATAATCTAAGAAATGTTAGTCTATTATTTGCATTACATCCTTGACACAAACACACATCAATAGTCTAGAAGGACTTGAGGAATTTGAATATTCTCAAATGACTATTTCTCATCATGAACTTTTAGGTATTAATACTCCTCCAAATATTAATTTGGTTGGGTTCCTCAATAAATAGAATTCTATTATATTTATTTCCTCTAGAAGCACACACAAATTCATCAATAGTAAATTGACTACTCAATTAGACTATTTAATTTACCTAGTTCCACAATTTCAAATCCTAATTACATGTGGGGGTATAGTCAATTGTTCTTGTAAATTCCATGGCATAAAGCTATGGGAGACTACCTATTATATTATCTTATGTTTTCTATTATCATGGATGGGACTAATATTTTTTTTAGACTGTAATGGATCACCACTTTATGCATAATTGAGTTGAATTTTGAGTAACTATTCATGCCATTCATTTAGAAGGAAGGACATTCAAACTGAATAATTTACTGGCTAAATATATGCAATTGGTTATTTTTCACCAGATGAAGAAGATGATAAAAAAGGTGTAAATTAATTATTATGAAACTATTTTACATAGAATTTAAACCAAACAAGGAGTCTACCCATATTGCATTACAACTGGACCTGAAGTCTACCCATTTTGGTCTTATAAACCCACTTGACTCCTTTGACCTCTTTTCCTTTTGAAACTTAATTTACAATAGGGCTCACTACTACCTAGGCCAACCCAATGCCTCCCTAAGCTCGACATACATTCTTAAAAGTTATACTATTTTTTATTAAAAATTGATTGAAGTATATACTCATAGATCATTAATTTTGGAATAATAGACATTTAGTGTTACAATTTGAAAACCCCATTTTCTTGAATAATATACATGTGCGCACTCCTTTAGCAGAAGGCTCATTGACATCATAGGTGGGCATGCTCAAGCAGGGCAAAAAATATTACAATAGTCTAGGTGAACTATCTGAATCTTAGTGATTTCATAACATATTAAGGTGCCAAAAAATGAATTAAAAACCCAATTAAACACAAATAAATCACACATTTTAGATAGAGTAAAAAAATATATTGAACACTATTATGATTAAATACCTAAAAATAAGTATCTAAAAAATGATAGTAATAAATATGGTCAATGCTTGGGACACTCTACAACTTGCTTTGTTCTGATCTATCAGCGCTCTATAGTGTATGTTCAGAAAAAACTAAGAATATGTAGGAATAGGAATTATATATCTGGTCAAACATGTTCAGTGTTTTCTGTTCCTCTTAAATAATGTTTGAAAATTATATGGACCCTATTTTTCAAAGTAAATTTTAATTTCAAATTAATTTTTTGGGGACTCTCACCTATTTTTGAATGCAAATGCACCTCTACTAGTCAAGTCAAATTGAAGGCGAGTGATATAATCAATATATTAAAATGATATTTATATATATTATATCAAAATATATTTTATATAATGCAAATTATATAATATTATATATTAATGTATTTTATTATTATTATATGATATATATGTTAATATAATTTATAAATCACATTATAATTATATATTATATATTTCATTATAGGATAAAGGTCCCAATAGCCATGCACCTTAACTTTTGACATAAAATTACGGTGCCAAAACATAATCATTAATATTTTTAAATTTTTAATGTCATCTTAACTACTTATAAATAAGGTTCCAAGGTCTAACACATTATACATTTTATGATATAACCAATTTTATCATGAGAGGTCATAAAATGCATTTTTTTAAACTATGACCAAACTTATTCTTTAGAGTACCAATAGTTGTTTATAAGAGTATCAATACTTTAGTCTTACTTGTTAAAATTTGATTGGTTACTTTTAATTTTATACGGCATAAAAATTCATTTAATTTTGTTAAAAATTAAATATTATTTCTCTACCATTAACAATAATATATAGATATAACATTTTAATTTCTTTAATCTTCACCAATGAAGTTTTAAATGTGATTCATGATTTTAATACATTGTCATGTGATTTGGCCCTATAAATGAAGATTTTCAAATCAATTCACTACATATCCAATTCATAATGAATGTCATTATTTTAATTTAATGTCCAGTGCTTATTAATTCATAATTAGATATGAAGGGATTTTGATGATGGATTGGCATTACTAAATTATGGAGGGTATAATTATCAGTTGGATTGATGGCATCTCATGGCATAAGCGACCCTAGAGGCTTCCCTCATGCCTTATAAGTTTACTGCCACCTTGATAATGATCTAATATATATATATATATATATATATATATACATATATATATATATATATATATACATATATATATACATATACATATATATATATATACATATACATATATATATATATGTATAACTTTATTAATCTAAGAGAGAAGTACAAAACATAAAAGCAACAAAATGCCTAAACGAGGCAAGAAACCACAAACTAGAAATCAAGTAGTGGTCATGCAACATCTCACATCCTCTATGACCAAATCCTAAGCAAGATCCCCAAGTAAAATGTTCCAATCATCCACCAGCCAAGTCCCATTCTTCTCAGAAGCCCATTTGGCCAACCCATCAGCCACCTTATTCCATTCCCAAGGAATATGAGAGAAGCTAATAAAAACAAATAAATCTCCAATACTGGTGATTTTCTTAGCCACCACTGCAAGCTACCAACTAATATCATAAAACTACCTTCTATTTATCAAGTCTATCACCACCTAAGAATCTAACTCACAAATAATCTTATTATAGCTAAGGGCATATGCCTTCTTCAAAACTAAAAGAATAGCCAAGGCCTCCATAAGATTATTAGAGTGCAGACCCTTATACTCTGAGAAGAAAAACACAACCACCCCAGAACTATCTCTACCCAGCCCACCAATACCAGTGTGCCTAGGGTTACCCCTTGCAGACCCATCAATATTGATTTTTAAGACTCTAGTGGGAGGGGGTAACCAGTGCCCTTCCCTAGAAACCTTCCTTTTAGAACACCTACTCTGCCCATTCATGGGCCTTCTGGGACCCCCAACTAGAATCCCCAGATTATGAGTTATTCTAATATCCCCAAGATCTACCAGAGCTAATAGATCACATTTAGCATACAAGGTCTCTTGTAAATCCCCAAGAATGTGAGACCACACTTAACCCACTAGCAACTTCTTATCTAAAAATATGTTGTGGTTGCGCTCCAACCAAATATGCCATATAATCAGACTAGGGCCAATTGGCTAAGCTATGTGCATAAATGAAGTCCTCACTAGAATAGGCCCAAAATTTTTCCAAAACTCCTCTAGAGAAGAAGGGTGCCTGCACTGCCAACTCTAGGCTCCCCACCAAAAATTCCAAATAGTCTGAGAAAAAGGGCACTAGAAGAAAAGATGTGAAATTATCTCAACATATTTTTAACATAAGAAGCATAAGGAAGGGCCTTAGAAGCCACACTTACAGAGGTTATCCCAATTCCAACACCTACTATAGACCACTAGCCAAGAAAATAAATTACATTTTGGCTAAGAGAATTTATTCCAAATATTTTTCCACCAAGGAACCTCAACACTACCCCAAGCCTGTCTGTCCAAAACCTAATACCTTGAGGCAACAGTGAACTTCCCTTTTGTATCTAAACCCCAAGCTATCACATCCCACTCTGGGAGAGAATAATAGACGATATCAGCCAAAATGGAGGCCAAATCCCTCCTATCCTCCAAAGATCCACCCATGGGCCAATCCTGCATATCCTTCCACTAATAGACAATAGTCTGTCCCAAAGCCTGAGGGTCTTTGAAATCCATCACTCTAGTCCAACCAGCCTGAACAAAAATCTTACATAGGTCCCACAAGTGAGGGTGCAAGGAGAGGATAGGTAGGAAGCCATCCCAAGATTCATGCCAAAAAAGAGCATCAGAGCCTCTATTGTAGATCTAAAATAGGCCTTATTTAACTAGCACTGCCCCCCTCTTGAGAGTATCCCAGATCATAGAACCTTTCCCTGAAAGGCTAAAATGAGGCACCTTAGTGTCCTCCACCTCACCAAGGTATTTAAAGGTAAGGATCCTAGCCCAATATTGATGTTGATATGAACACCATCCACCTCTGTTTGAATCACCAGCTTCAAATGAACTTGAGCTCTTTCCAAGCATTTATTTATCTTATGCAATTTCAAATCACCGATGCTAAAAACTCCAACATCAGGGGGGTTCATGAGAAAACCCATCAACAACCCCAGCCATAGCAGCAACCCTAGATGTCTCACCTAAAAGAACAAACCCTACCATTAGAGAAACCTTGAAGCCTTCACACCCCACACTACTGCTGAAACAACGTACATGTAGGAAAACCCCCCTAAAAGCTAAAGACCCCACCCTTTTTCTATAAATTTCCCCACAAGGCATGATCTATAGATAAAATCCATGGGCCACAGAGCTTAAAAACCTATAGACTGTGAATTGCTACAGGTCGCGGGACTGCTCAGAACTTTCACGCGCTCGCTTGCTCCATCCACCTTCCACCACTCCGCCAAATCCCTGATCTAAAATATATATATAATAAATCAATTTAATATATAAAAATATTAATAATGATATTATTATATTATATTAATAAAATGTCAATTATATTTATTTAATAACTAATATAACTTTTGTGTGTGGGGTAAGAGGGGTTATGTGAAGTGAAAGACTATAAATTGACACCTAAAGTATGTCAAAATAAGTTCATCTTAAAAATTAAGGATTTAAATCCCTATTAGACAATTTGCTTAATATGTTACATCTTTAAAAATGTGGATGAAAGTCTACTTAATATTATGCAAGAGCCTATTACTTTTAAATCATTAGCACATTGATCTCTATGTCAAAACTGTAACTCTTTTGGTTTTGATGAGGGGGCATTTGTATTCATTAGATAAGGAGCATAATTTTGGGTGATTAGGTTTTATCTTGGTGATTGTAATGGGGCATCTGTATTCACTAGATAAGAAGCACAATTTTGGGTGACTAGGTTTTGTCTTGGTGATTGCAATGGAGAAATTGGTTTTGTTACAATGGCATTAAAAAAGCTAGAAATGACCAAGAAGAATTTTGGGATACTATTATACCACCACCACTTATTTATCCCAAATTATAATTCATAATGTTACATCTTCACAAAATGTGGATGAAACTCCACTTAGTATGAAAGAGCCAAATAATAATTTATTTCTAAATAATTACCATCGGTTTCATAGTTCCATGATGATAATTTTACTTCTATTTGACCATACTTGAACTTCTATAATTTTCATTGTACTAATTGGTCTTGTATTGGATTATTGAACATTTCTAATTCTGATGATCCCTTGGATGTGATCCAAAAACCCATGGTGGGACACCCATCAAGTGTAATTTGTTATGAAAAATCAATTGCTATTTTATAATTAATTAGATAATCACATAAAATCATTTCCCAAGAGGTCTTTGAGTTACTAGGTATGTTTTTATGTGAGTTATTTTAATTACCATTATGGGGTCAAATCCCTATTAGAAAATTTTCTTATGTTACATCTTCAAAAAATGTGGATGAAACTCCATAGTCTTGTTATGCAAGATCCTATTATTTCTAAATCATTAGCACAATCTAGACTATGTCAAATTGTAATTCCCTTAGTTTCAATTAGGGGGCATATGTATTTGCTACATAAGGAGCACAATTTTGGGCTTAGAAATATGATAGATATTTGAAGTGGTCTGACATATATGTTTGAAAGAAACCATCTATTCCAATGTGAATGCATACTATTATACCACCATGTCCACTTGTTTCTCCTATAAATAATTAATATTAATGTTATATCAATTCAAAAAATATGGTTCCACTTATTATGCAAGAGCCTAATAATTATTTATAAATCATTATCATAAATTCCAAAGTTTCATGATGATAATTTTATTTCTATTTCCATATTTGAACTTCTATAATTTTCATTATACTACGGTCTTGTAGCTAATTATTGAACATTTTCTAATTTTGATGATCCAATAGATGTGATCCAAAAACCCATGGTAGTAGATCCATCAACTTAGTAATTTGTTACAATGAGTATGTTGCTATTTTATAATAAATTAGATAATCACACAAAATCCTTTTCTAAGAGGTCTTTGAATTACTACGTATGATTTTATGTTAGTTATTTTAATTACCATTATGGGGTCAAACTCATCTCCAGTTAATATTAGTTTATGAATTCAAGAAATGTGACTCGCCCTCACAAGTATTTGAATTGGTCAATTAAATTATCTCAAAGGTATAATTTGAGGGGGGAGAGGGATAAAAATTAAGGAGTCAATTTGCTTATGTTACGTCTTCAAAAAATGTAGTGGATGAAACTCCACTTATTATGCAAGAGCCTATTATTTCTAAATCATTAGCACAATCTAGACTACATCAAAATTGTAACTCCCTTGGTTTCAATTAGGGGGCATCTTTATTCATTGCATAAGGAGCACAATTTTGGGCTTATAAATATGATAGATATTTGAAGTGGTATGGCATATATGTTTGAAATACACCATCTATTCCAATGTGAATGCATACTATTATACCACAAGATCCACTTGTTTCTCCTAATAATTAATATTAATGTGATTATGGTTCCACTTATTATGAAAGAGCCTAATAATTATTTCTAAATTATTACCATCAATTCCAATGTTTCATGATGATAATTTTATTTCTATTTCCATATTTAAACTTCTATAAGTTTCATTATATTATAATCTTGTAATAGATTATTGAACATTTTTTAATTTTGATGATCCCCTAGATGTGATCCAAAAACCCATGGTAGTAGACCCATCAAGTCAGTAATTTATTGTGATGAGTCTGTTGTTATTTTATAATTAATTAGATAAGCACACAAAATCCTTTCCCAAGAGGTGTTTGAGTTACTATGTATGATGTTGTGTCAGTTCTTTTAATTAACATTATGGGGTCAAATTTGTCTCCATTTAATATTAGTTTATGAGTTCAAAAAAGGTGACTCACCCTCACAGGTATTTGAATTGGTGAATTAAATTATCTCAAAGGTATAATTTTTTTGGGGGGGGAGGAGGTGGCTGAAAATTAAGGAGTCAATTTGCTTATGATACATCTTCAAAAAATGTGGATGAAACTCCACTTATTATGTAAGATCCTATTATTCCTAAATCATTAGCACAATCTAGACTATGTCAAAATTGCAACTCACTTGGTTTCAATCAAGAGGCATCTATATTCATTTCATAAGGAACACAATTTTGGGTTTAGAAATATGATAGATATTTGAATTTTTCTGACAATATGTTCGAAATAAACCATCTATTCTAATGTGAATGCATATTATTATACCACCAAGTCCACTTATTTCTCCTAATAATTAATATTAATGTTACATCAATTCAAAAAATGTGGTTCCAACTATGATGTAAGAGCCTAATAATTATTTCCAAATCATTACCATCAATTCCAAAGTTCCATGATGATAATTTTATTTCTATTTCCATATTTGAAATTCTATAATTTTCATTGTACTACGGTATTGTAGTAGATTATTGAACATTTTCTAATTCTAATGATCCCTTAGATGTGATCCAAAAAACCATGGTAGTAGACCCATCAATTCAATAATTTTTTATGATGAGTCTGTTGTTATTTTATAATTAATTAGATAATCACAAAAAATCCTTTCCCAAGAGGTGTTTGAGCTACTACGTATGATTTTGTGTTGTTGGGATAAATAACGGAAGCACACAATTGATTACCAAGCAACTTAACATGCGGAAATTAACCAAAATACACAAGTAACTAGAATTCAGAAATAACACATGATATGAGAGACAATACACAACTTGTATTAAAACTCTTTCAGAAGGAAATACAACAAAGAAGGCTGCCACAATTCTTCTTCCTTACACACCTCTAGGGCTCCCACACCTCTAGGGCATAAACAGTAAATCTTCCCTCAAAGCTCTCTCCCTTAGGTCCCAACACATAACTCAAACATAGAGTTGGTGTTCACCTTACACCTGTGCTCCACGCACTCCACAAGTGCTCCATGCACTCCACAAGTACACAAACGTACTTCAAGTAGATCTCCCCTGAACCTACAACAACCTACACCTCAATCTGATCTTACTTATGGAAGGATCTTCCTTGCCTTCCTCTTTGCTCTCTGTCTGAGTACACACTGTACTCCAAGTAGATCCTGCCTGATTTTACTCCCTGTTGTGTTGCTATCCTATCTGATCTTGCACACCTACAAATCAATCTGGTTCTACACACTTGTGAACCTTGACCTTACACACACATACACCTGCAAATCAATGATCTTACTTACCCATGTAGATCTCCTAAAGTAGCCATGCTCACCTAATGACCAAGATCATACATACATGAAGAACCCTGCTGATTCTCCAATCTAGCACCCACACTTGGTACTGTGGCACTAAGAGGAACACACCATTGGTCTCTTCTCTCTGAAGGAGTTTATTTGTTCTCTTACTCTCTAGCATACATTTACAATACAACCAATGAGTCTCTTAAATAGATCTCATACAAAAAATAATTAGACACCTAATTACAATAATTAGATCCACAGCTTCTAGTCTAAATTTGGCTCTTGACATGCAAACACTTGGTTCGTTAGCTAACTGCCCATAAAACACTCGCATCTCAAACCACACAGGTGACCGATGTCGGTCACTATCTGCTTGAGGGGTACCGATGCTAGCCAACTTCTGATCGATGTCAGTTGCCTTCTTGTCTGATCCTACTAACGTTAGTTGGCCTGATTGATGCCAGCATTTGTAACATTCAGCAACCTTCCTGAAACCTCCTCTAATGTTTGCATCAGTGAAGCTTTTATCTCCACAACCTAACAATCTCCCACTTGGAGATAAATAGCTACACTGTACCTATACCTATACCCCATCTAATCTATTTCCTGGCTTGTATGACACTTCAAGCTCAATCCTGAAGACAACCCACCACACAACCTATGGTGCACCTCCTGTCATCCGAGTACCCTGCCACATCCAAACCTACAATCCCATGTAGTGAAGTCCTGACCTTGAATAGCATGAATCCTTGCTGTTGGTCCCTCTCACATCCCTAAGAACCCACTTCTCCAAATTGGCTCCTAACTCTCTGACAACACCCACTGCTTGGGAAAATTCAGGCCTATACCAGACCTCATGTGATTTCAGACACTGAACTATCTAGCCCTTAGTGTGCTTTGGCTCTACATCCTACATAATGAACCTCACCAACACCTGATTCACATTAGCTCCCACTAGAGACAAAATCATCCTGTGATCTCCCATGCCTCCCATGCCAAAGAATTTTGTTACTCCAAATTCTTCATAGCAAACCACTAAACTAATCTTACCCTTAGCTCAACAAAACCCTGTATGTACAAACCTACTAGCAAACATACCATCCACATATAGTAATAGGATAATGTCATGACCATCATCCCCCTAGTAAGACAAACCATAGTAGTTACCCTGATGTTGACTAAAGCCATGCTTTGTCATCCACCTGTCAAACCCTGTACCACTGTCCTACAGCTTCCTCAAGACCATATGACCTGGTCTTCCATCTCACGTGTCCGTTCTCTCTATTCTTCAACTAAGGTATCCATTCATCTCTATGCTTTCATACCTACTAGCAACCATACCAAATCTCCCGCTTGGTTCTGCATCATAATTCTGCCATGCTCCCACTGTTTCCTACATCCTTCCTACTCTACAGTCAGCAACTAGTATAAAGAAGAAGAATAATGAATTTGAGGCTTACTTACCACCTTCAATCCTCCATATGGGTGTTTGAGACTCCTTGATAGCTTGCTATCCACCCAAAATCTATTACAGTGATCGACCTCAGTCACCACACAGTCTGCATCCAACCGACGTCAGTTCCATGTGCCTGTCTTGACTACCAACCCTACCGACATCGGTGTCCCCTGCTACCGACATCAGTCCCCCTGATCAACGTCAATTTACCTACTATCGATGTTGCTTTTCCTACCGATGCTGGTACCTGTGTTTTCCTATGAGTGATGACTTTTTCCTCGTGAGCTCCTTTGAATCAAAACCCATGTCCAAATTGCCCTGCCCAGAAGTATCCAGCCCCATCCACTGGTCTCTGTTTGCCATCTCCTCCATAAACACCAAGGCTTTCCAGTTCTTAAGCCTGTCAAATATATCTATCTTCTGCTTAAGAACATGCATCTCCCTTTTACTCATGTGGCCAAGCCTATAAAGCAATGTCTCCACAACAGAAGAATAATCAATAATATAAACAAGTAATTAAAGAATACTTATTTTCTTACCACCAGCTAATTCAAGTGCATCTGCTGTGAGAGCTCTTATGCATCTCTCATCACCTAACTTTTCTAAAGAAATTAGCCACATCTCCAAACTTGGGACCTACATGACCTCCTTCAACACCCATGTGTTGGCCGCCTACAATTTCAGCTTCACTTCCCCTTTGCCAATAATCTGACAAGGCTCACCACCTCCTCTGCCTGGGACTGCATGGAAAGAGGCAACATAATCTATTAACCAAGATTCAACTTTATCCAAAAAACCTCCCAAAGTATCATGTGCAACAACACCTGCAACATCTGCATCTTCAGTTCCTTCATGCTGATCTGCTACCAACCAACAATATTCTTTTACCTGCTCTTTCTTTCCATAGGACCGTAAGTGACCATCTATGCTTTTCAACTCCTCCATTCTTAGCTTACTTTGATCTGCCATTGCTCTACTCCCACTCAATCAAAAACCCCTGAGAGTGACCTGTAACCAAACACAAAACTTGCTCCCTGCAACCTTAGCTCTAATACCACATGTTGGGATAAATAACGGAAGCACACAATTGATTACCAAGCAACTTAACATGCAAAAATTAACCAGAATACACAAGTAACTAGAATTCAGAAATAAAACATGATATGAGAGACATTACACAACTTGTATTAAAACTCTTTCAGAAGGAAATACAACAAAGAAGGCTGCCACAATTCTTCTTCCTTACACACCTCTAGGGCTCCCACACCTCTAGGGCATAACAATAAATCTTCCCTCAAAGCTCTCTCCCTTAGGTCCCAACACACAACTCAAACACAGAGTTGGTGTTCACCTTACACCTGTGCTCCACACACTCCATAAGTACACAAACATACTTCAAGTAGATCTCCCCTGAACCTGCAACAACCTGCACCTCAATCTGATCTTACTTATGGAAGGATCTTCCTTGCCTTCCTCTTTGCTCTCTATCTGAGTACACACTGTACTCCAAGTAGATCTTGTTGATTCTGCTCCTTGTTGTGTTGCTGTCCTATCTGATCTTACACACCTGTAAATCAATTTGGTTCTGCACACCTGTGAACCTTGACCTTGCACACACATACACCTGTAAATCAATGATCTTACTTACCCATGTAGATCTCCTAAAGTAGCCATGCTCACTTGATGACCAAGATCATACATACATGAAGAACCCTGTTGATTCTCCAATCTAGCACCCACACTTGGTACTATGGCACTAAGAGGAACACACCATTGCTCTCTTCTCTTTGAAGGAGCTTATTTTCTCTCTTACTCTCTAGCACACGTTTACAATACAACCAATGAGTCTCTTAAATAGATCTCATACAAACAATAATTAGACACCTAATTACAATAATTAGATACATAGCTTCTAGTCTAAATTTGGCTCTTGACATGTAAACACTTGGTTCATTAGCTAACTTCCCATAAAACACTCACAGCTTGAACCACATAGGTGACTGATGTCGGTCCCTATCTGCCTGGGGGGTGCCAACGCTGGCCGACTTCTGATCGACGTTGGTTGCCTTCCTGTCTGATCCTGCCGACATCGGTTGCCCTGATCGACACTAGTGTCTGTAACATTCAACAACCTTCCTGAAACCTCCTCCAATGTCTACATCAGTGAAGCTTTTAGCTCCACAACCTAACATGTGTCAGTTATTTTAATTACCATTATGGGTCAAATTCATCTCTATTTAATATTAGTTTATGAGTTCAAGAAAGGTGACTCGTCCTCACAGGTGTTTGAATTGGTGAATTAAATTATCTCAAAGGTATAATTTGAGGGGGGAAGGGGGATAAAAATTAAGGAGTCAATTTTATTATGTTACATCTTCAAAAAATGTGGATGAAACTCCACTTATTATGCAAGATCCTATTATTTATAAATCATTAGAATAATCTAGACTATGTTAAAATTATAACTCCCTTTGTTTCAATTAGGGGCATCTGTATTTGTTGATAAGGAGCACAATTTTGGGTGATCATGTTTTGCCTTGGTGATTACAATGGAGAAATTTCTTTTGTTACAATGGTGTTAAAAAAGCTAGAAATGGCCAAGAAGAATTTTTGGCTTCAAAATATGATAAATATTTGAAGTGGTCTGATATATATGTTCAAAAGACACCATCTACTCTAATGTGACTGCGTACTATTATACCACCACCACTTTTTTCTCCTAATAATTAATATTAATGTTAAATAAACTTTAAAAATGTGGATGAAACTCCACTTATTATGCAAGAGCCTAATAATTATTTTTAAATCATTACCATTAGTTCTAAAGTTCCATGATGATAATTTTATTTTTATTTGACCATAATATTTGAATAGTTCTATAATTTTCATTCATTACTAATTGGTATTATATCAGATTATTGAACATTTTCTAATTTTGATGATCCCCTAGATGTGATCCAAAAACCCATAGTGGGAGACCCATCAAATGTAATTCATTGCAACGAGTCAGTTGTAATTTTATAATTAAATAGATAAGCACACAAAATCCTTTCCCAATAGGTCTTTGAGTTACTAAGTTTGATTTTGTGTCACTTGTTTCTCCTAAAAATTAATATTAATGTTACATCTTCAAAAAATGTGGAAGAAACTCCACTTATTATGCAAGAGCCTAATAATTATTTCTAAATCATTACCATCAGTTCCAAAGTTCCACAATGATAATTTTACTTCTATTTTCATATTTGAACTTCTAAAATTTTCATTGTATTATGGTGTTGTAGTGGATTATTGAACATTTTCTAATTCTAATGGTCCCCTAGATATGATCCAAAAACCCATGGTAGGAGACCCATCAAGTCAATAATTTGTTACGATGAGTCTATTATTATTTTATAATTAATTAGATAAGCACACAAAATCCTTTCCCAAGAGGTCTTTGAGTTACTATGTATGATTTTGTGTAAGTTATTTTAATTACTATTATGGAGTTAAATTCATCTCCATTTAATATTAGTTTATGAGTTCAAGAAAGGTGACTCACCCTCACAAGTATTTGAATTGGTGAATTAAATTATCTCAAAGGTATAATTTAGTAGGGGGGAGGGGATACAAATTAAGGAGTTAATTTTCTTATGTTACATCTTCAAAAAATGTGGATGAAACTCCACTTATTATGCAAGAGCCTATTATTTCTAAATCATTATCATAATCTAGACTATGTCAAAATTGCAACTCCATTAGTTTTGATTAGGGGGAATCTGTATTCGATGTATTAGGATCAAAATTATGGGTGTTCATGTTTTGTCTTGGTGATTGTAATGGATAAATTACTTTTTTTACAATGGCATTAATACGTTCTTGTAGTGGATTATTAAACATTTTCTAATTTTGATGATTTCTTGGATGTGATCCAAAAACCCAAGGTAAGAGACCCATCAAGTGTAATTTGTTATGATGAGTCTCTTGCTATTTTATAATTAAATAGATAATCACACAAAATCCTTTCCTAAGAGGTCTTTGAGTTACTAGGTATGATTTTGTGTTAGTTATTCTAAATACCATTATGGGGTTGCATTCATATTGAAATATTACTAGTTTGTAAGTTCAATAAAGGTGACTCACCCTCAAAGGTATTTAAATTGGTGAATAAATTATCTCAAAGGTATAATTCTTGGGGGGCAAAAATTAAGGATTCAAATCCCTATGACATAATTTAATCATGTTTAAATGTTTAATATGTTTAATAATCTTTAATAATTATTTAAATGTTTAATATGTTTAATTGTTTAAATGTTTAATATGTTTAAATAATAATATTAAAATAATTTGTTAAAATAATTTTCCTATGTGCTTCAAAATTAGGGTTAAGTTTATCTTTTTCTCTTTTCATTATTCTCTCAATTTTTCTCTCTCCCTTTTGAAGGCTGAAAAACATTCATTGATTGTTAGGTTAACTGTGCCGCTAGTGGTGGAAACATTGACCCCATTTTTCACTATCATTTCTATAGGTGTGGCATTAGTGGTGGAAACTTTGACCCCATTTGTCATTGTCATTTAGTAGGTGCTTCTTGTCAAGTATTTAATTTAATATATAATGTATTGTTTTATTGTATCTAAAATGTGTGATTTGTTTGGCTTCACATGAACCTTTTATTCATTGTTTACTACTTTAAGTTATGAAATCGGTGAGATTTTGATAGACTTGGGGTTTTGTTATGAAATGGTTGAGATAATGAAGTGGTGGAAATTAGGATTATTTAGAGCTTAATTGTATTCAATAGGGACCCAAATGGTAAATGTGAGGGGAAAGTAGACATTTTTTATTAACTATAAGCAAACATTCATAGTAAAAAAGTGTCATGATGCAAGAAAATTTTAATGGTTCCACCATCTCTATCCCATCGTATCATTCATCTATTGGATTTATTTGGATACTATGAATTGTTTCTATTTTAGACTGAGTTGAAAAGTCATATTTTGACCTAATTATTATTTGAGTTGAATTTTTTCCATTTTAGACTGAGTTGAAAAAATCATTTTTTGGGGTGGGAAACTTTTCTCTCATAAAATTTAATGAATGAATGATTGAATAACACCTAGCATTATTATTTGGGGTGGAAAATTTTTCCCTCATGAATTGATATTCTTTGGTAGAGGGGTCCCATGCATCACTACATATTAAAAAATTGCTTATAAAATATTTGCACCTATTATATAGAAGCAATTATTGTTTAGGGAGCAGTTTTTAGGAGTGGGAAGTAGTAGGGGGCTAAAGATTTGTATGTTTACTCCTTTTTTTTGGTTTCTAGCTATCATTTGCATCCAATCAATTTTTTATTTTTTTTCAAACAAAAGTTTTGTAGTAAAATGATCCTAATTTATCTTAGCAGTATGTATTATACATAATTTTTGTAGTCTTCAGATCACATCGAGATATCTTCAGAGCATTCGATACAGATCTTCCAATCACCCTATACATATCTTTAGAGCATTCTTAGACTTATATAAATCATGTTTTATATGTTTTTTAAGCACACATAGAGCATATTTAGAGCAATTTTGAAGCATATTTGGAGTGTCCTCTAAGCATTCAATCATTAGAGCTCACTTACTGAATCTTAAAAATTATAGACAAAAGAGTTGTAAAAACTATGTGTTGCCTTCTCAAAATTACCCCTCGTTGGGATATTTTGTTGTACTCAAAATTATCCCATCCTTGGGATGTGTTCCTCTACTCAAAATTACCCAACTTTTGGGATGTGTTTCTATACTCAAAACTATGTTATTCATCTAAGTAAGACATAATAACAAGGTAAAGAATCAGCAATAAATTATATACAAACTAAATGAACTAATTACATTCATATCCTACTTAGATTAGACTTTAACTATTAAATGTAGTACAATATATAACCAAATACAAAACTATAGAGATAGTTTGTATAACTATGATAAGCTATATGAAATGATCATCATTTATCCTCCACACTTCATGTTTTGTAAGTCCACTCATAAAGAAGTGGGATGACTAATCCTTAATCCAAATTTCATGATTCAAACCTCTGACTCAAATCCAAATTTTAAGTTAAGGATCTCAAATATTTGATGATTGGTGCCTTAGACTATCTAGTTAAGATCCTTTTAATGAGACATGACTATTTCATCAAAGAGAGTCATTAATTTGTGTTTCACAAAGATAACAATTTTTTTATAGATTTTGAGTCTCATTTTCCTCACCTTTGAGCAAAAAAATTTCTCAAGAGCAAAGAAAATAATTGTAATCTATTTTTTTGAGTCCAAGTGAGTAAAGTTTTTACATAAACAAAAGTAAAGAGTATCCTCATAGCTAAGTGTCTTAGAATAAAATGGCTGATACATCAACATCATCAAAGTCTTATGCCTCAGCTCCCACACAGCCCAAAGTTACCTACCCAAAAACAAGGGAAGCAATGAAAGGTATTTACAGAGATTCTTCCCTCATTCTTGATTATGTAGATGAGATTTTTGAACTTGTTATGACCAAAAAGATTAAGAACCTAAGGGAGGTAGTACGTACAAGAATGGTAAATCAAACTATGTCTAAATTTTTTGGTATGAGTGTTTGGAACTCAGGGTTAACCCAATACATGGTGCCAATAGTTCACCCATACCCAAAATTTATGGACTTATGTGCCCAAAACTTTGATTATGATAATGTAATGATTCAAAAGGGATTAATTAGATTAGTGATCAACCCACAAGTTATCCATGACTTGATGGGTTTATAGTATGATCATTTAGCCAACTTCTATGATATGGCTCAACTAAGACATGTTTGGTCTTAAGTCCACCATCTTAAGTGCACCAGAAACAACTTTTTCTTAAATAAGGAATTAAGTCTAGTAGAAGATAATACTAGACCTTAGCCCCTACCTTTTCATTTGGGCATGTTGACTCAAGAGTCACAAGATGTATGTTTGATGATTACCTTCATTTTTGAAGAATATAGCAATAAAATGGTGCATGATTGGCAACTGGTATCTCTTTCTTGAATGAGGTATATTGCCAGGACACAAGTATACAATTTTAACTTTGTAGAGCATATTGCCTACTCCTTGTGCTAGTAGTTTAAAAAGTTAAGGGTTCATCCCACTTTTAGATATTACTTATATATGTTCCTCCTCATTTTATATCAGAATACCCAATTTTTTCAACAACATATAAGTTTGACCCTATGGGACCCAGAGGCAATAGACCCTTAGAAGGTTATATCTGTAATCACATGGACTCATGTTTTGTCAGAATTATCAGATGTTTATGATTTTGCTAAGTGTTTTATAGCACCACTATTAGGGGAATTAGATATTGAGGGTATAAGCAATATAATGAATGATTCTATCAGGACCATCTTGTCTAATTCCCAACACACCTATGATTTTTTATTTGGAGCTCATCATTCTTTTATTAGGGTCCATGGTTTTAGGGAAGAGTATTTTATGCTTCCTAAGGTTTTAACTAGCAGAGTTGTGGGTGTAGAAGTGGCCTGACAATTAGCGGATATAGATTATGAGTTTAGATTAGGGAGGAAGAAGAGGGCCTTCCATGTCATCCCATTAACCAAGGGTAGTATTATAGTGGTCAAGAGGTAAGCAGAGTTTATTCTAAAAAATAAATTGGCTACATATGGGTTGGTTTGCATTCAAGATTCATGGAAATATGATCCAGATGGTTTCATGACTTCTTGGCTCACTAATAGTAAGGTCCTTGCTTCCTTCAAGAATGGGAATAGGAAATTATTTGAGGATAGAAGGTCCACAAAAAAAGATATGCCAGATGTATATGTTGAGCTATAAGATATCCCACTTCCACCATGGGAGTTATTTTCTCAACCCCTTTAGAATTGTGGTCCAAAAAGAGTTATGACAAAATGTTTGAGATAGGTTTTGTTTAGGGAGGGTTGGGATTAAGATAAAATAGTTACCTATTAGAAGTATAGGTAGGAAATTTGTGAATTTACTAGGAATTTTGAAGATGTAGCCATAAATTATAAATGGGATAAATTATAGGATGAGGTTTATGATCATGTTACTCTTGCTACTATCCTAGATACAAGTAATCTTTAAGAGCCATAAAAAGAGACACAAGAGGTAGAGACATCTACAATAGTACATACAAATTCAAACTAGCCACCATTTATCAGTGAGTTGGAAAAATAAAGGGTGATCTAGTCTACATTTGAAATCCCTACAACTAAGCCCCCATTAGATTCTTCCTAGGTGAAATTATCTACACAAGAGGTGTTATACTTGTCATAGCTTGTGAGATCCCAAATAAAAAAAGAAGATCCTGTAAAGATCCCTCAAAGGAAGAAATAGAAGGTAGAGTCTCAAGAAGGGGACAAGGAAAAATAGGTAGCTACTACCTCGCACATGACTCCTTCCCAATTTTATACTCAAAAATTAATGCCACCTTCTTTGTATGCCTTAACAATCTCTACCTTCTTGGCTATGTTGAGTGAAACACTAATGCCATCAGGTTCCCCATCCCATTCCCTTCCCAAACATTAAATTAACTAACCTTTCCCCTTAGGGTCTTAAAAATCCCATCTTCTTCATAAGATCAACCCCAACAAGCAATCACTATGCCTTATGGTTTACCCCATGGATCTCCTTTCACTAGTGGTGTAGTGACCTCTCTCATGGACTTCCACAATTAGTCAGACATGATTGAGAGGGAAAGAAAGGCAACAAGGGATAAATAGAGGAAAATAAAGGGCAAAGCAATGAAAATAAAATAAATGAGGTCACTATATGACCATGAAAAACATACCCTCACTATCGCTCACATGGTACCAATTATCAAAAGGCCATTGGATCAAATGCAGCCTAAATACTACATAATAAGTATAGTAGCCATGGATCTAACTCAGTCTAGATGCTAAGATAAAGTGGATCTCATGAATGAAACTACATTTGTGGTTACCACAAACTATCTTAAAGTATCCAAAAAGCTATTGAAGGTACAATCTTGCATGCTAAAGGCACAAGCAACTATGAGCTGCATATTTTTGGAGGTCAAGGCCAAGGATAAGGAGATGGGCTAGCTAAATAAGGATCTTAAGGAAGTGATGTCTAAGGAAGTCATGAATACTTTAAAAGATAAAGTGAAGTCCTTTCAGTAGGATCTCAATATAGCTAAAGACTTAATTAGCTCATTGGAACAAAAAAAGAGTCTCCTTAAGAGGGTTAATGACAAAGAAGTGGAAGTCACTTAGTTGCAGTATAAGCTAAATGATGCTGAGGTAGAAAAGGGTAACTGGTAGGAAAACTTCAAGGAATCTAAGGAAGAAGTGGAAAAATTGAAAGAGGAGTTGGCCTAATGACCCCAATCAGTTAGAGTTGTGGCCATGGTTAAGGAACTCTATGTATCTTCTTAGAAGATAATAGTAGTAGATGTGACCCACTTGATAACTACATTATAAATTATATATGTGGTTCAGACTCTATGTGTAAAATTAGACTCCTTTATGGAGAATATCCTACTTGTAGTTGCTACCAAGGTACCTAAATTAGAGTTATGGATTTAGAAGTTATATGATACATCTAATGAAACTCTATAGGTAGTTAGACTCACAAATAGGTGGGTGGCAGTAGGAAAGGAAAGTGAGATTCTAATTTGAAACAAAGTTGCATCCAAATGAAATAATCTAATTCACCTTTTGAAGGAATGGGTAAAGGAGATCAAAGGGCACATTGAAGAATCGGTCCATTTGGGACTCCTTTCTCCTTTCCCAAATGATATCATGGTATTGATGGAAGACTAGATTCAAACTCTATTGGTCACAAAATAAAATGGTCAAATGGTTTTCAAGTCCCTCATTTATTATTTGATAGTCATAGAGGTAGAGATTGTTTTTATTCCAATTGAAAATTTGTAATTTTAGTTGCATTCAATGGTGTAAAACCTCCAAGAATTCTCCCACAAGGAAATGATAGAGCTAGACAGAGTTTTCCAAGATCTACAAAAGTGATAATATTCATCAAAGGTAGAGTGGGTCAATTTTTGAGCCACATTATAGAAGCTATAAGTGAGCTACAGTAGAAGCAACTTTGATCAAATTTTTATTTGAGAATTTTTCAAAAGTTATTCCATGCAGGCCAAGCATCCCTAGTTAGTCTCCATGAATTGTAGAATTAAAATTCTGCATTTAGTGTATACTTGGGACACATGTATGTATATTTTTCAGCTAGGTATAGGTAGATATATAAAATTTTGGGTCTTTTAAATTTGTGGGGTTGAATGAATGTTTTTATAAAGCCTCAAAAAGGCTTTAAGACTCTAATGATAGTGGATGCTACCACTTATCACTTTGGCATTCTTTCAAAGAGAATCAAATATCAAAGAGCCTCCATTAAGTGTAGAGCTACCAAATGGATAAAAAATGAATATTTTTGGAGTTAAAGGGTCAATGACAAATTGATGGTGTGGATCATAATGGTAAATCTAATGGTGAGTGTTAAACCTTGAAGGAGTCTCTTTTATTAAAGAGGAGAAAAACTTTAAGACTCAAATAAAGTGAATGATGACACTTGTCACTTTCGCACTCTTCCAAGGGAAAGTGAGTATCAAAAGGAATATTTTAGTGTGAAGATAGCATGTGTCAACACAGTGGGCCACAAAATCAAAAGAGTTTAGGAGCTATTTTTTGAAGCATTTTCTACTTTAACAAATGCCTCCCTTGAGAGGTCGAATTGAGTATTTTATGCAATTTGCCTTATGTACTTTATTGTCCTATAAAACTATGAAGAGAGAGTGGTGTTATGTGTAATTATAATATGATTTTAATTATTTATTCTCATTTTCTATTATAAACCTTTTGTTAGTTTTGCAAAAATACTACAATTGTTAATTATTTGGTAAGAACAATATTACACATTATTGGAAATCTCTTTCGAGATATCTCTTAGGATATACCTTGAACATTCACATGATTGGAATTTTATTTCAAGGTATTTCATAGGAGATACCTCTAATGGCCTTGGAATACCTTCCATGTTTATTGCAAAGTTATTTTCAAGGTATTATATAACCATGACAACTTTTTGTTCGACAAGAACACTGATGCACACTATTGGAATTTTCTTTCAAGCTATCTCCTAAGAGATACCTTGAACATGCACATGATTGGAATTTTATTTCAAGGTATCTCCTATGATATACCTTGAAGTACCTTGGAATACCTTCCATGTTGATTTTAAATGTCCTTACAAGGGATTAGATTTAAACATGACAAAGTTTTATTTGGCAAGAACATTGGTGCACACTATTGGAATTTTCTTTTGAGATATCTCCTTAGAGATACCTTGAACATGAAAATGATTATAATTTTATTTCAAGGTTCCTCATATGATATGCCTATAAGGTCATTGTAATACCTTCTATGTTTATTAAAAATTTCCTTGCAAAAGATTGGATTTAGGTTGGTATAACTTTTTATTTGTCAAGAACACTAATGCACACTATTGGAATTTTCCTTTGAGATATCTCCTAGGAGATATTTTAAACATGCACATGATTGGAATTTTATTTCAAGGTATCTCCTAGAAGATACATTGAAGGGCTTGTAATACTATGAGGAAGTAAAAGAGGAGGAAAAAGACACCATTCCTCTAGTTAGGAATAGGCCATGCAAACCTATACTAGTAGGTTACTCCAAGTGGAAAAATCCTACCTCTAAGCTCTAATAAAGGGGAAGATAGTAGACAACCTAGCCCCTCTCAATGTCCTACACTTGTCTCTACATCTACTGAGGAAACTATTATAGAAATCTTGGATCAACTGGATCTAGATGTCATTGACCTTGAGGACTCTCAATAGGGAATTGAGTTATGAATGGAGGAATTTTAGTCATTGGCTAACAAACTTTCAAAGTGTTGATCACATCTCTATTATTTTTTCTATTTCTAGGAGTAGTTGTATAAACTACTCCAACCCCAAGTCTTCCACGACTTAAAATTGAGTTTTTTGCTTTTCCCTTATTCCCTGGTAATACATGGAACATAATAAGTGCATTAAATATCCTAATAAATCAACCTTTAAATAATCAATCAAGTGTCCTTGAGACACTAATAGGATTTATTTCAAGTCAAAATATGCTATAGTGAGGGATCAAATAGTCTTAAAACCTTTTCTAGGTTTGTGGAGGCTATTTAGACCATCAAATGCATGAATTATTGAGATGAATAACCTAAATATAGAGATCAATAAGGATACATGTGAGGTTCAAATATGGATAAATAAACACAAATGTACATCTACAGTTATCTTCAAGAGCACTGCTACAGTCAAGTGGGTGAACCATGCTTAATGGAGACTTCAAAGGTATAGACTTTAAATCAAGGTCATGAGATTATTAAGATATCATCATAGATAGATAAACTCATGGGTACTTTGTGTATTGTAAAAAATCTCAAAGCATATTTTTACCTAGTCATAGTCCATATAAAAGGCATCACATCATGCATAGTGGCCTATATAGGATAGGTTTATGGTCAAAATGAAATAATGGTGAACATGTGAAGAAGATAAGAGTCTAAAAGGAATGCATTAAGTTGTTGACTTTGGAGGAGACCTCAAGGATCCAAACTCAGTTGAATATTTAATTCCATGAAATCTTCACCTACAACTACTTAAAGGACTCAAAAAACATGTTGATAGTGAAAACATTGAAGCAATAAGGTCTTGCATATTTTCAAAGTTCATAATATCTTGTTATGTATGAAGAATGATGTTGATATTAAAATTAATAATTGAGTTGAAGTATTAATAATATATTCATAGGAGGTAGTCTCACAACTAGAGGTCTAGTATAGATACAATCATCCCACAACCTTCGATCATTCCAATGTTAGCCTAGATATGAATTAGATCTAAGTAATCTAATTTCAACTAGGTGTTATTTGGGTTGCTAACATAAATCAAAGGAGATATGTTTGTATTTATTGTTGTAAGGTAACTTTATTTTCTACCCTACCTTAATCCCTCCATTTGTAATTTTGTTTAACATGAATCACTTTAGATTAATACTCATTGTGTATATCCATTTATTTATTTAAGAGTTTGGGCTTATATTGGAAAATATAAAGTAGTTTACATCATAATAAATTTAGGTAGATTATGTCACTACCATATTCCTAGTGTCCCTATAGTAGGGTCTATTTGTATACTAGAAGGTGGTAAGTTGTAAGCACATAATCTCTCCAGCAAAATTGAGTGAAGCCCCAAGGTGTCACTACCATATTCTTGTTGTACTTATAGTCTAAAAATGTTATTCTACTACTTGCATTACATCCTTGACATAGACACACATCAACAATCTAGAAGGACTTGAGGATGATTTTAAATATTCCCAACCTACTATTTCATGTCATGCACTTTTAGGTATTAGTACTCATCCAAATATAAGGTGGTTAGTTTCCTCAATAAATATAAGTTGAATATATGTATTTACTC
Organism: Torreya grandis; assembly: GCA_037957365.1. Classification (NCBI taxonomy): domain Eukaryota; kingdom Viridiplantae; phylum Streptophyta; class Pinopsida; order Cupressales; family Taxaceae; genus Torreya; species Torreya grandis. The sequence continues at coordinate 7,166,518 of JARHVA010000105.1, read as the reverse complement.
TGGGAGCACACATAAATTCATCAATAGTAAGTTGGCTACTATAATAAACTATTTCATTTATCGAGCTCTATAATTTCAAATCCTAATTACAGGTGGGGGTATAGTCAATTGTTCTAGTAAATGCCATAGTATAAATCTATGGAAGACTATCTATTATATTATCTTATGTTTTCTATTATCATGAATGGGGTTAACATTTTTTTTATTGTATTGGCTCAACACTTTATGAACAATTATGATGAATTTTGAGTAACTATTCATGTTCATTATTTAGAAGGAATGAAATTTAAACTGCATGGTTTATTGGCTAAATCTACGCAATTGGTTAGTTTTCACCAGATGATTAAGATGAGCAAAAAATGTGTAAATTAATTATTATGTGACTATTTACCATATAATTTAAACCAAATAAGGAGTTTAACCATATTGATTTACAATTGGTGTAGTCTACCCATTTTTTTTCTTATACACCCACTTGACTCCTTTGACCTATTTTCCTTTTGAAAGGTCAAATAATTCTCAAGTCTGATTTCTCTCTATGGCAGAAAAAATATTGAGACTATGGGGATAATCCATACCAAAAAATAGTTGTAGAAATGCTCAAAATAAAAATACAAGAATAGATGAAATAGTGGAGGGTAGAGTTATAGCAATAAACCATTAAAATTTGCATATATTAAATTCACCTAAAATATTGTTACATGTTGTTTACAATGCATAAACTTGTATAGATACAATTATTTAAAAGAATCACAATAGTATAAATTTCATTTTCCATTTTGGGCTTCAAATTTTCCATGTTCAAATTAAAATTCCAATTTTCATCATCAAAATTTTTAGCATTCAATTTTACTTTAGTAAAATTATACAACTATAGATATTCACAAGACTCACATTAGTAGAATTTCCATTTTCCATGTTTCAAATTTTCCATGTCGAGCTTCAAATTTTTCATACTGGGCTTCAAATTTTCTATGTTGGGCTTCTAATTTTCCATACTAGGCTTCAAATTCCTATTTTCATCATCAAAATTTTTATCATGCAATTTTACAATAGCAAAATCTCCAGCTTCATAATGATGTCACACCTGTCAAAATTTCCTTAAAATTAAAACTCTTTCATATGTGAAAAATATACTTACTGAAAGAGTAATTACTAAATATAAAATGCAATCCCTCAAAAGAATAAAATCACTAGTAATCTTGTGGATTGAATACCCATTATGGTAGGGTGATCTTCATGTGTATTTGATATCGATTCACAAATAAGACAAACTTAGTTCAAATTCGATTGCCATTTTATTTGATGCTTTAGACTTTATAATTTAATAATAAAACTAAGGTAGAAACATATTAAATAGTCTATAGTCTATTTATAAGTAAAAAAATAGGTCACTCCTACATGATGACATTCTAGTCAAGAATGAAGCCTTTATTTAATTATAAAATGTACCATCATCGCCACCTTGGCACAATATGAATCATTCAAATCTCACCATTTTAATCTCTATCACATTACTTTAACATGATCTTGACATTAACCTAAGCACAAGATTAATTTCTCAAATAACACCATTTTAATCTCACATTAATTTCACATACTTGGAGATTACTTAAACAAGGATTTATTTCTTATAATGTGACTAATGGAGATTTTTTCCACCAATGAGGCTACTCAAATAATATTTTGACATCCAACGGGAACATAAAATATATTAACCTTCTTGAAGTATTAATTTCTATGAACATATAAATCATGTCAGGTGAATCTCACCATATCTAATTTAATTTCATGCATTAAACACATATATTTAATTACTAATCTATGATATAATTACTCTACTTAAATTATATGGTCCTTAGTCTCACCATATTCCAAGTGGAAAGAGCATTTAAACATTAATGTGTCCTTTTCAGGGTATAAATTTGTCTTTTTGGGTGGTTTGGATGATTAACTATAATTTTTTTAATTCAAAACTATTAAATATATTAGTTATTAAGATTATTTGATTATAATTATTTAAAAATGTTAGCTTGAATCATCCTAAGATTCATAATTTGGGTCCTTATTAGTTTTACACACAAAACAAGTAATAAATAAATAATAATAAATATTAGTAAGCACTAAACAACCATAGTAATCTCCATTGTTTCATTATTTCAGCCATCATTTTATATTATCTTAAGTTTTATATTATCATGGATGGGGCTAACATTTTTTTTGGATTGTAATGGCTCACCACTTTATGCACAATTGAGATGAATTTTGAGTACTATTTATTCTCATTAATATATAAGGAAGGACATTTGAATCGCATGGGTTATTGGCTAAATCTATGCAATTTATTAGTTTTCACTAGATGATGAAGATGATAAAAAAGGCGCAAAGTAATTATTGTGCAATTATTTTCCATATAATTTAAACCAAACAAGGAATCTACCCCTATTGAACTAAAACTAGTTGAGTCTACCAATTTTTGTCTTATACACTCATTTGACTCCATTGACATGTTTTCCTTTTGTACTGAGCTTTATAGTAGGGCTCACTACTATCTAGGCCAACCTCGGGCCTCCTTGAGCTTGACACACATTCTTAAAAATTGTACTATTTTTTATTAAAATTTGATTTAAGTATATGTAGGTATATTACTTGGAATTATATTTGTTATATTTTTGTATAAAATTTTAGTGTTATAATTTGAAAACCCTATTTTTTTTAACAATAGTTATGTGTTCACTCTTTCAATATCCTCTCTTGTGCTTGAAAGGTATCTCTTATGAGATACCTTGAAGTGGAAATCCACTCTTTTTATTGAAAGGTATCTCTTGGGATATACCTTGAAGGTATTATAAGGGCCTTCACAATAACATCCAATAATGCTTTTCTTCATACTTGGAATAAATTAGTAGACTTCAATTGTAGTTTAACTGCTTACAGTTTCCCTTTTTATGCAAGTTTTAGGATTTTGGGGCTTTAATGGTAAAGCTATCTAGGATTTAGGCTCACTCAAGCTTAATATCTAATTGAGACTCACCTTTATACCTTTGCATTTCCATGTTCTACCATCTATTACCCATGTGTATCCTTGTGGCCTTCGTTCAACTATCTTCTTGTGGCCTTTGAATTCTTCTTTTATTTCAAACCATTGGATTAAGATCCATGGCTTCAGTGTGAGACATTGATTAAAATCCTATCCCTTTAAGCTCATTAGCCATTGGAAGTCTTTAAGCTTCATTATTACATCATGCATCAAGATTTTAGGACTCCCTTTTGTCTAGGCTAGAAAATTAGGTTAACTTAAATTTGATGGTCTCGCTACTATCAAAGACATTCTCATAAATGTCAAATGACATGAGTGTGAATGTCTAATTAAATTTTGTCAATTTTTTGTCATCGAATGAAAGAATGTCACTTGTCATTCTTTCAGGGCCTCCCAGGATCATGGAATTCATGTGCTTTCTCAGATTAAAAGAGTGACAGATGTTAGATCTTGAAAAGAGCCTGATCATTAATTAGGTGGGCCCCCTCTTATTCCCTTCACATGACTATATGTTTTTGTAAATGAAACTCCACTTGTTCCTTGTAAGTGAAATATACTTTCATAAGATACTTATGTAAAGGCCTCCCCAAGACCACCATGTGCCTCGCTTGATTCATCAAACAATTCCCCACCTTAGTCACTAAGATACTTTGAAGGTGTAACATGGAATTTCTATCTAAGGACCTAAAAATATTTTTATCTAAGATTGAAGTAGTAACCATATGTTTTTGTGTGATCTTGAATTCACCTGTGTACACCATAGAAGGCTCAAAAAATCTAATGGATAAGCATTTTTACCATGCATAGAAGAATATAAGGGACTTAACCAATTTTTAAATGAATCAAACCCACCAAAGGAATACTTGGTGATAGATAAAGGATACATGACACAAAATTAAATAATTTGTTTATGTCAAACTCAAACAACTTCACTAGATAGGGTCTAATTATTCTAATGCACTTTTGGGTATTATCACTTTCTATGTAAAGGAAATTTTAATTGTTCCTTATAAGAGAAACAAGATAAATCCACTCTTATGCTTATTTTAAATGTATCTCCTAAGTGATACCTTGAAGAGAAAATCCACTATTTTTCATGTTAGAAAGGTATCTCTTAGGAGATACCTTGAAGGTATTAGAAAGGGCTTCAAAATATCACCCAGTAGTGCTTTTTGTGTAAATGAAAATTCCACGTGTTCCTTGAAGGAGAAATCTAGTCTTGTGCCTATTTGAAAGGTATCTCCTACATGATACCTTGAAGGGGGAATCCACTCTTATGCATGTTTGAAAGGTATCTCCTAAGAGATTACTTGAAGGTATTAGAAAAGATTTTGAAATAACACCCAATATTATAAAAGATTTTGAAGGTAACTCAATTTAGCTTTAAAGATAACTCAAAGATTACCAATTTATATTCATTGAGTTCATAGACACAAAGTTCTCTAGAAATAATTATCTTTCTTATTCTTTATTGGAAAAAATTGTACAAAATAATCTAATAATCTCAAACTCAAGTCTTAGATTTATTACACCATTTATACAATTTCCAAAAGAAAAATTACCCCCCTCTAACATGCAGGCCTGCTTATCTATTTATACAATTTCAAGATACTTAATTCTAATAGGAATCAAACTCCTTATTTGGATTGATTACTTGCACTTTACATGTGGTACAAAATTAGATAAAGTAATTTACTTTTACAAAATGACTCTGAGTAATGGTTTTTTAGCCAAATTACCTAAGTTATTGAAATTTACAAAAGTAATTTTACTTTAACAATTAAATCATAAAATGATATTAATTTTACATAATGATTACTGCAAACATGATTCTCTATAAAGTACATATGAATAAAGAAGATAAAAAGATAAGAAGAAAAATAATTGCTTAAGAATCAGGTTCTAGTGCATCTACTTCATGAATCTAGCTTTTGCATTTTTCTCTATACTTTATGTGCTAAGTTATCACTGATTGGATTGCTACATCATCTAGTTTTGTAATAGAATGTATTTTTGTCTACAATCTCAACATTTCTCTCTCTATCCTCATGCATTGAGCTTTAACTCTCTCAATTCTTGGTCAAAGTCTTTTTAGTTCCTCCCCATATTTCTTTAAAGCTTTGATTGACTTGGTTTTGAAAAGAGTTATAGCTTTGTCTATCCACTGCCTGAATTGTTCATTTAACTACACTACAGTTCTTGGAACATTGTCACTAGACAAGATACCAGTGAAACCAAAAAGGGAATCTTGAAGATCAAATTTTATACTCATGATTATTCTTCTAATTTATTCATCTCCTCTTCCATGTCTGGTAATATGCTCAAATAGAAAGATAAGAGATAATCTTATTGTTTCACCTTCTTTGCAAAAGGAGCTATTTGTTCTTCAACAAAGATTTTCTAACTTAAATTCACTATTACTTCTAGAATTTCCTATTGGAGTTTAGAAATACCATTCATATTTTCCAACTTAGTTCTTGCTGCTTTTATTTCAACTATCTTATCCAAAATTTCTTGATGAACATCTAAGACACTTGAGAAGAGTTCCTAGGATTTTTGCTTCATTTTATTTATCCAGTTATCTGTAGCCCTTGCCTTATCCCCTATTTCCTCTACCTCAGCTATTACTTGTGTCTTAATTTGTTCTCTTGAGTTAATTTCTTATTGGGGAAAATATTTGGCTACTTTAGCAATTATTTCACATAACTGTGTACTATGTTCCTTTAGATTTGCCTTGGCAGCCTTTTCTTCATCTAACTTCTTAAAAAGAGAATCAATCAAAGTTTGAGTGTCTTCCTTCAAAGTATTAGTTTTTAATTATCCAAGGGGTATTATTTTAAAATTTAATTCACTCTTAGTGACTTTTTTTTTGCTCATTCCTTGGGGAGGACTGCTAACTCAACAACTTTGAAGTTACTTTAGCTGATTTTGGTTTCTTGCCTCTTTTATCTAGACTTTTCAATAATTTCAAATATATATCCTCAAGATTGATCACTTCCTTTTATCTAGGAGTAGTTTATGTAGCTATTGAAGATGAGAAATCAATTGACATGAAAGTGATAGAATGAATGATTACTTATTACTAGTGACTATCTTAAACTGTCAGTTCCTAAGAAGGAACTTCTTGAGTTTCCATCTCTCATTGAGATTCCTTTGGAGATTTAGAAACTTTATTTTAAATCTCTACTTCCTCAATTGTTATTCTTTTCTCAGCCTCTATTTCTTCTTCTTTATCTTTTTCTCATTCACCCACAACCTCCTTAGTTTCAACTGCTAATTTTTCTTGAGAAGTCTCTTGAGAAATTGTTTCTCGTGAAGTTACTTATTTAGGTTATTTTTCAACTATAAATGGCTCAACCAAAGGAGGTGGTGGTGGTGAAGTAGGTGTAGTGGAAGTAGAATGAGTTGAGGTGAAATAGAAGGAGCAATAGGAGAAGAATAGGAGTAGTAGAAACCAATGGTGATGTATAAATAGTTGTTTGTGTTAGCTCCTTATATTTTACCACTAAGAAGGTCTCATCAACATTTTTATTTAGCTTTAACTTCTTTATATGAACCTAACTACTTTATCTTTGTATTATCTATTTCCTCTTCTATCCCACTCTAGTAGTCTCATTTATCAACTCTTTCATGTGATAACCATTATCAAGTAGCCAATTAGAAGTCATCACCAAAATAGTTGAAGTCCTTTCTACATTTTTTTATCATTATTATCTCAAAAAATATTCACTAGAAGTGGGGCACTATTTCTTCCTACAATATGGAAAGCATAAATAGTAATAATATAATCATCTTCCATGTCCTCAAGAATGGAATCCAAGTAAAATGTACATATTTATTCAATGGTCATCCTATTATTATCTCTTATTCTTACATCAAAATCATCCTTGAAATTAATCTTAAAATCTTCTAGTGTTGGGATATGCATATATTCAAGGGAAACTATATTTTGTACCACACCTCTAATATCAAAAAAATTCCTTGCATCAAAATGTGTCTGAGTGTAATGATAATACATCTCTTTCTACACATTTCTTGCCTTGTAAATAGTGGGGAAATGATAATGGCCAATTACAATAGGAAAATTAATGGATACCTTATGAGCCTTAGATTAAAAATCATACAACTCAACCAATTGCCTAAAAAATTCTATAAATATCCACTTGTCACTTGGATACCTTGGTAGCTTGACAAGTGTTCCTAAGAAACCTCTTACTCTAAGATATGATAAATAAAAAAATTGAATGAAAATGCAGCCATATAGAGAGACTACATCCCGTGCCTCATCTAATACTCTTTTATTAATGTAAAACTCAGAAGTTTTGATTGATATATATATTTCAAGAACACAAAATAACATAGTAATAATGAATTCTTTGAGAAGAGATGTTTTATTACTCAAGATCATAATACAACTATATGTTTATCTCTAGGAAGAGATGTCTAATTTCCATTTTAGGTTACATATTCATTTATACATACTTTTAAATTAGGATGAGGATGTGGAAGGTCACCAATATTGAGTGAGATTAAGTGGTTTGACTTCTATGATTTAAAACAATACAGAATTTGAGGAATTACTATATTTAGAAACTTACTATTTTTAGACTACATTACTAAAATTAAAATTTAGGTCACTTAAAATGGGTTTTTAGGGGTCAAAAACCATTGATAAAATCTCCATTCCATCTCACCACATTCTCCTAATTCTTAGATTTCCAATGATTCAAACAAGGAGTCAATTGGAGCTACGGTGCAAAAGTTATGGCTCCTTGAAGTTTTGTCATCAATTAGGGTAGAATCGTCACTTGAATTATCACTTCAATTGTTTCCTAGACCATTTATGCTTCAAAGATGTCACATAATTGAAAATAATCTCATAGAATAAACCATAATTTACTATAATGTAATTCTTGTAGTATTCTTCAAGGACCAACTGAGGATGGTATTCATATATTGGTACTATTTACAGTGTACCATTAGTCTTTAACCTTAAGAAAGATCCATTGGAGGATATTATATATACAAGATATGAAGTCATTTTGAAATTGAAGGTTTGTAATACATTCTTCAATTATTGGTCCATGTTATCATTGATCATTGTTGCCTAGTCAATCTTAGTAAAACTTTGAGTCACGTCAATGGTTCTAATATAGGCATGCATCCAGGGTGAAAACCATTTGGAATTATTTTTTCCATCAATTCTACATAAAATCTAAATGATGTCATCCACTTCCTGAACAAAATTTGATCTAATAATGTGCTTGGGGAACCTTGAAGGTTATTTTGTTTTCTTAAAGTAATATGTATTCATAATCTTAATACACTCTGTTATTTTGGTTTCCCATTGCTTCTCATTTGTCTCCATTAAAATATCAATCACTTTTGATGAGGTTGGGATATTTAAATAGTCGTTAAGGTATTAAACATCCAACCTCACAACCAAATTTCTAGTAACATCTCTTACCACACTGGTCAGAAAATAATAAAGCTTAGCACATGCTAACACAAACTCAAGAAATTGAGCTAAACTTAAGAAAGATACATCTTGAAGAATCCAACTATTGGTCATGGAGTGTAAGAATGGATTCTTTTTAGGGGCCCTTGAACTTTCCAAAATCTTAGTCATAGGTACATGCCCCATGTATGTGTCACATATTTTAGTGATTTTAGAAATAATACTTGACTTAATGTGGTATCCTTTGTATTCATACTTCATTTTTTGTTCTTGTAATCTGACCTTCTTTGTTTTTTTTTACCCTTCTTTCTTGGTTCTAAAATCTCCTCAAGTGATAACTCTAGGGCCTCCTTAATGATCTTGCCTTGTACTTCCAATTCCACTACTTCTTTTTCTGACCTTCTTGAACTCTCTGATCCAGACATTAGCTTTTGGAAAAATTTAATGACATTGATAAGTGTTTTTCAAACACTCACTTATTGATCCAACTAGTTTAGAAAATTTAAAAGGAGTTAACTCTTTATTCTTTGAAATATTTCTAAACAAGTTTCAGGTTCTAAGTAATTGGAAATTTCTAAAATACTAAGTATCTTGACTTTAAATAATAGGGCTTAGAAACCCCGAATAGGTCTTATAAGAGAATGAGCCTTTAAGCTTTTTATAATTTATAGCTTTCAAGAAATAAAGACTTTGGGTTTTTAAAAATAAATTACTTCATTTCAAAAGCTTGAAGTTTAATAAACCCAAAGAATTACTGAGGTATAAAAAACCCACGCAGGTCTTGGATGATGGTTCATGGGTTTGCTTAGGGTCAAGACTTCAGGTTTAATTGAGTTACTTCAGTTCAAAATCTTAAAGTAAGAATATTTTAGGAACCTGGAGAAGTCTTTTGGGAGTTAGGTTTTTGGTAGGAATATCCTTGCTAGTAAAAACCCAAAGTTATGAAGGTTAAGAAACCCAAAGAAGTACTAGGGAAAGGGAAACCTGATTGAGTAAGCTTTTAATGTAGTTTGGGGTTTCCTACATTAGTTAATTAGGATAAGGTATCCAAAGAAAGAAGTGATGGGAAACTTGAAGGACTAGGGCCTTTGTGAATTGGGGTTTTCAAGGCAAGTGACTAGGTGTCAAAAACTTGAAGTAATAAAGAGCGATTGCTAAACCCGATTAGGTAGGGAAATTAGAAAACTAGGGCTTGCATGAAGAATTTTGATTTTAAAGTTTTTAATTCAAAAAAAATGTGATAAGATACTTTGATATTTTAATTTTTCAATTAAAACAACTTTTACCAAGAATTTGAAAGATAAAACAAAGCAAAACAACACCAATAGTCAAAAAACCATGGCAATATGAGAAAAAGAAAATGAGGATAAAAAAACATAAAAAAGTGAAAAATAAATTGAAATTGATTTATTAATATCTTACTTACCTCAACTGTAAATGGGTCAAGAAGAAAATTGCTTAAAATTTCTCTAAAGAATAAAAATACACGGCTTGAGGTTCATAGGGGCTTTTACTTATTTGAATGACTTAGAAATAAGGTGGAATTTCTCATATTTATATAATGCCAATGCATTTGTTGAAATCATGGAAAATCCATGTTAGCCCTTACTTCTCTTTTTAATCAGGCTCTTTGAATTACTTTACTTATTTTAAGTAATGAAGTAAAGCACTTTCAGAATCCTGGTTTGGTCTAGGATCATGAGTAATTTAGTTTTATGAACTAGAACTACTTTTACTTATGAATTTAAATAAGTAAATCACTTTTGCAATCTTGATTTGGCCTATAAAATGTCATTTAGGTTTTTGGGACAACTTAATTCTTTTTATTTTTTAAGTAAAGTAACTTGGAAAAATTGATTAGAACTAGGGAGTGTTGGTTAGGTTTTCAGGACTACTTAACTTATTTAGTTTGATAAGTAAAGTAGTTCAAGAAAATTGAATTGGTTTATGAGTGAATCAAGTTCTCGGGACAACTTAACTTATTTTCAAGGATGTAAAGTAACTTAGAGAACCTGATTTGCACTGTAAATGAACTAAGTTACTTTTAGCTTGCTTTAAGTGTTGAAGTAGATGAGTAAAAGGATTTGAGTGATTTTTATAAGAAAATGCCTTTAGTTATTTGGAGTAATTTAGGAGCAACTAAGGAAAGTAAACAACAAATGAAAAACAACACTAATATAACTCAAGTTCTTTATTTAGGAGACTGGCTTTAAGCAGTATAACTGACACACACAAGACCAAAATGTAAAAATTTAAAAAAGTGGGGTTCCCCAAAATCTTGAAATGTCAAATTTTGGAGACACCACAATCAAAATAGGCATGAATGATCTCTAAATTATAAAATGTCACTTGCCCATGTACAACTAAAAATAAGCGTGAATGATCATTTGGGAATAATGTACTCCTGTGAATGATTGAAATGTGTCTCCTAGGAGATACCTTAAATGTACCTATTGATGGGAATTTTGACACATACTAGAAATATGTTTCCCCTCATCTTTCTCCTTTGAAAAAAATGTCTATGGATTATTTTTCCCATCAGATTATATTCCCAAATTCACATTATTTATTTTTGATTTGGTTATACCTTGTTAGTTAAAGTGTGAGTTAATGTATATATTACAAAGATTGAATATGTATTTTGTATTTTAATTTAGAATCAAAATTTATTGATACAACACATAAAAATTAATTGAATCAATGCAGTATGCAACTTACATTTTATAAAAGATCAATATTTAAATCATTTCAATTGCTTTGCAAAATGTCTTTAGGTGAAAAAAGAATTAACACACTTAAAAGGTAGAAGGTGGCCTCACTCAAGGAGAATTTGGATAAAAGGTAGAAGAAGGCCTCACTCCAAGATAATTTGGATAGAGTACCATATAAATTACCAAAACCAAAATTAAATCCACATAAACATCTTCCATTTTATGGTGGCGACAAAATTCCTCTTGCCGATTGGTATTTTGAATTATTTAGTCTACCAAACAAGCATCCAAATATATACTCATTTAGCATTACATTAGGAAAATAATCTTCTCCAATTTGAATAATCTTGGCTTATGATAAATATTAACTTGAAGATGCCCTTCAATTCCAATTGGAAGTATAGAATAGAGAAGAGGGAATTCTCCATTGAGCTATAGCTAGTTTCACTAACTTTACACCTAGTAAAAAAAAGTTGACAAAAAAAATGTTTATCCTTATTATGAAACATCTGGGTTTCATTTGAATAGCTATGACAACCTTCAAATGTCTAGGTTGATAGACAGAGATAATTTTGTCAATAAAATACAAAACATGTTAAAATAAAAACATGAACAAGGGGCAGAAATTTCTACTTTCCACCATGCAAACATGTATTTAAGATACCCTATAGACATGAGATAATCAACATTGAAGAAAAAAAGACAATCAATGAAAACTTATTTGTATACAAAATTGAAAGAGTCCATACAAGTACTCACACTAGTGGAGAAAAATAAGATTGAACAAAAGGTTAAAACACTTTTGTTGACACAAACTTCTGATGAGATACACAGTGAATTCTCTACATGGTATATTTCCTCTAGCAATTATGTCTTGAACATTCTTGTACAACACTATGAATTGGGGGATGTAAATATCAAAATAAGAAATCTCAATGAAAGAGGGTTGAATGATATAATTCATTCATTTGTCAAAAATAATGAGGTTCTAATGAAGGATGCTTTGTTAATTCCTTTTGATCCAATCAACTATGACTATTTTATTGAATCAAAAGAAGTCCTAGAAAATATGATGGAGAAAAAATTGTAAAGTTCAAAATTGTAGATGGTCAACACACAATTATAGCACAACAAAGAATTCTCTTAAAGGAGGACTAAAATACACAATCATTAAGAAATAAATGTTCATTTAGAAGGGAAATTTTTCTAAAAACTTGTACTCAATTCCATATTATGCACAAAATATGTAATCAATATAATGAAGCCAATGAAATAATTTATAAGGCTTAATTTGTATAAATTTTTTGATCTGCATGTGACCTTATCAAACTAAGAGGTTGGAAGAATCTTGAAATAGGAAAGAAAAAGATAGAAAAAATACATGAACAAGATAAATACTTGTTCACACAACTGAACTATTCAGCACAACAATTACAGGAGAGAAAATGCCTTCTTTTCATGGAACATCCCATTTGGGATTGTTTTGATAAGGCATTTGATTTGTTTGAAAGTGGTACTTTACCTAGTTTAGATAAGAAATATTTAAAAATGATTGGTATACTAGTACTTAAAAATATTCAAGTGATTTTAGACAAACAAAAAGTAGAAGTAGCATATTTATTGATAAAAGGGTATATTTCCTTCTTAAAAACCCCTGGGTACAACAACATGGATAATTGGTGCAAAAAGGTGAAGCTAGAAAGTAACATATTATAAAAAATTATAGATTATTTCAACAACCATGATATGATATTTCCACCAAACCAAATAATCATACTTAAAGAGGTAAAGGAACATTATAATTTTTTTGTGAAAAGGTTTTATGATTTATGTGTCCTAAATGAAAGTCTTTCAAAAAAAAAGGTTGGGAAGAATTATCTCAAGATTCATTAATCATATTGAAAATTTATCTATATAATGATGGAGGTCAACTTGTCAGGATAGATAAAGAAAGATTCAGCTACCATTACAGCCCCCTTATCTTTGGCCATCCATTTTAGAAGATTTCATTGAAATGTTCATTCTTGGTGTGAATGTTGATTTGATAATTATTGATCTTATGAATCTCACTAAAGTTTTTAAGGAAGAACATCTTTGGCTCTTTCTTCAGGCATTGATTGAAAAAATTATTATCAGCTCCTTCAATTTATTCATCATCCATAGAATATAACATTATCCTACCATTCAGACCTCTCTCAAGAATTTGTGTTGGTGATTTTTGTTACACACAAGATATAGGTGTCATACTATGGGTTTTAGATTGTTATGGATTCGATTGGACACATATTATAGCTATCAATTTTTATCAATATCTATTTCATTTTTAGCTACCAAGTTTTTACCTCCATTTTCAATAAAGTAGATTAGAGGATGGTTTTGACATCTACAAATATGTACTAACATTTTAAATGATTAGATTGAAAAAAATAGGAAGGCCATTCACAAATGATCTAGATACCATATTTTGGGAGACACTTATCTCTACTTTTAATGATCTAGATGCATGTGATGTCCTAGGGGTATATACAAGAGTTGGATTGGTGCGTGTTTATACAAAATTGAAAATAAATTTATCTTAAATTATAGAAATTTAATAAAAAATGATTTTTAATGTTTAATTTCATATTTATTTGACAAATTTAGAGCAACCAATACAAGAACAACTACTTCGATCGCTACCAGGTGCATAAAATTTTTAATTTTTTTTATAATCATGCTTCATTTTCCAAATATAACATCTTAACAATCTTTCAGTGTATACACTTTATTATTAAAACCTAATAGCTTAGTAATCTTTCATTGTGTAGCACCAATGGCATTGCATACAAGTGAAGAAACAATAATAATGGAAAATCATATCAATGAACATGACACATTACAAGATGAAGAAGGTAACATATTAAGATAATGCATATTTTTTAAATTATATAATGTTTTGTTTATCAACAATTCATAATAATGATAGAATATTTATTCATCTATTTCTATCTCAATTAAAACAATACACAACACAGCTCTAACACTTTGTGTCTACAACACAACAACCCATGACATAGCTCTAAAGTTTGGTGCCTCCACGAAAAAAACACAAGGTAAAACTTTACCACAAGACTTATTTTTAAAATAAAAATCTCAAATCAATTTATAACAAGAATTTTTATTTACTACATTATATAATAATTTGTAGGGAATAAAGAACCAAAGTTTCAACAAAAGGATGCACCCATACAAGCTACAAAAATTTAAAAAAAGGTGAAAACCCCTTTCAATAAATGCATAATTATACAATTTCATACAATTCTAGAATATATTAATTAACTTTATTTATTTAATCACATTACAATTGAATTTTTCTTCTGGACAGGAGATTGTAGAAGATAATAAAATATGGACTTGCATTAGCTTGGGATTTGGAAGTGTGGTTTATTTTATTGTTGTGTAGACTGAATGTGGTTTTATTTACCCATTAAAATGTTGTTTACAAGTTTAATTTACCCATTACAATTTTGTTTACATGTTTAATTTATCTAGTTTAAAATAACACAATATGTGTTATACTATGTCTTCAATACAATAAATTTTGATGCAGATTATCCATGACAATGTTCTTTATCAATAAAAAATTAATAAAGTATATTGACATGATAGAAACAATTATATTGTTATTGATTCAAATAGTTTTTAATTTGATGTGTCTTATTGGAAGTATATGAAGGGGGTTAAACTATTAAGGTGTATTATATTTTTTTTTGAATTTAGTGATAGTGGATCACGGCTTAGAAGAGTGAATCCTATTTTATTTTCTATGATGGGTTGCATAAACATATAAATATGTTTTGGTATGCATAAGAGTTACAGCTAAAACTTTCATTACTGTAAAAATATTAATAGATGTTAGTTGATAAATGTTAAATTATTATTAACATCTATGATAAATGAATTATGGATAAACTGGACTGATTCAAATTATGATACATTCATGGTCAAGTTATAAGGATTCAATATGAACTTTTACATGCATATGTGTGTTACAAAACTGGCAATAGAAATGGTGCATCTATGTATAATGAGTATTATATTTACAAAGTGCCTAAGCATGTACTTATTTTTATGTGTTTATATGAATCTTTATAAGATTTAAAGAAATGCAAAAAAAAAAATTCAAATGAAATGCATTATGTTTTTATGTTACAATAAGAAATGCAAATCAAAATCATATCAATGACTAGTCTAGTAACATGTAAAACATTTTCATTAAATTTTTCACGTTAATCTCTTATAATATAATATTATTAATAATAAATTATTCATTTATTTTTTAACAAAATTTAGATATTTCAAAGGAGGAGCTAAAATAGACATCTAAAAAACTATTGATTTTGGGGTTGGATGACTTATTATTTGTTGTGCACAAAACAA
This sequence comes from Torreya grandis, assembly GCA_037957365.1. Classification (NCBI taxonomy): domain Eukaryota; kingdom Viridiplantae; phylum Streptophyta; class Pinopsida; order Cupressales; family Taxaceae; genus Torreya; species Torreya grandis. Next base: position 7,150,890 of record JARHVA010000105.1, on the reverse strand, counting down.
AAGATATGAAAATGAATGATATGGGAAAAAAAGAAGATTATAAAATTTAAAGTATGCCATACTACATTCGATATCATTCTAATGAAATTTTAAAGGTAGCACTACAGTCTTTTTCTCACGTTGGCATTTGGTCAATGATAGAGGATAATCATTTAAGGATACTCATTCAAGCCATGGGTTACAAAAGTTCAAATTTCATGTCTGTTTGGAGGAAAAAATATTCTAAGCTGTTTAATATAAACATAAAAAAAATTGGATGAAGTTATTTTTAAAGGGACCTTCGGAGATGATTTTTCAATTGCCAACACATTGTTCATTGATTGTAATTCTCAAAACTATGTTATAAAGCAAAAATTGAAAATGAGTTATGTTACATCAAGTAGATATAATGGAAATGAAATTCAAAAAGATGAAAAGGATTGGAGAATAAAAATGATGTCAATCAGCACATTCTTGAGAGAAAGCAAAAAATCTATGCCAGCAATTGTGAACCAATGTTTAGAGAGATGTAACTTTGCATGATTCTTTCAACTATATTTACTGATTATAAACTATAATTCTAGTAATAAATATTAATATCATCAATTTCATACAAATCAATTCTATTATTTCAAAAATAATTATAAATTAATTTCAAAATAATCTATTCTAATTTAATATTAATTTGTTTTGGTTATTAGTACAATTTGATTTATGGAAATTATTGAATTAGTATATTGACACTTGCTCATTCAAAAGATTTTCCAAATGAACAACAAACAAATTATTGTCATTGAGATATTTTATTATGTAGATGAATGAGATTCAAGCTTAATATGTTTTCATCCATAATTTTTCCAATCAAATGGTGCCACATATACCAATTATGGAAACTACTTCAAAAGATCAATGATCAGTATCAAGGCCCAAAAGGGTGCCATGAGTTCAAAATAGTCCAATATAATCAAAATGATATGCTCCCAAATGGTTTTAAATAATTAATTTTTTTTGGAATATAGAAAAGTTACATGATATTTATGGATAAAATATTCTCCACTCCACTTTAGTGGGTATAATGTCAAATTACTTATATATGACCCAATTTAATCAAAATGATCTAATATGATCAAATGTTTTGAAGCAGTCTAATTTATTTTGAAAAAACAAATTTATTTATTTTTGGAAAAAATCTTCTTCTGAATCATTGAACATTTTATAGGTATAAGTCTAAATTATTCAAAATATCCCTATTTACTCAAAATGATCTATGCCCAAATGCTTTGAAATAGTGTAATTTATTTCAAATATAACAAATTTATTTCTAGAGAAAATTCTCTTCACTCCACTTTAGTGGGTATAAGTCCATTTTATTTAAAATAGACTAATTTATTTTATATGATCTATTTTCAAATGGTTGTAAACACTCCAATTTATATAGAATATATGAAAATTATTTTTTGGAGAAAATTTTCTCCACTCCACTTTATGGGGTATAAGTCCACATTATTCAAAATAGTCCACTTCATTCAAAATGATCTATGGCCCAAATGGTTTGAAACAATCCCTTTTATCTAGAACATAAGAAAAAAATTAGAGAAAATTTTATCCACTCCATTTTAGTGGGTTTGAGTCCAAATTATATGAAATAGTCCTTATTTTGTATTGTATCTAGAAAATTAGGTCAACACTATTGATGTAGTTCTTTTTTAGACAATTGCTTCTACAGTACAAAAGTGACACTGTCAACTCTATTTTATATTTTCTGCATACACTATTATCAGAATCAACATTATAATATATTTCAAATTTATAATTAACACTTATATACTATTAACTAGCTCACACTTTCATTTTTGTTTGTTTGCATGCTTAGAATATATCACATAGTTTAATTATGTGGTTTTTTAATATACAATTTAGTTTCATTATTTTATCTTTTATGAACACACTACCAAGTCATAAAATCTTAAAATACATTTTAACAATTGTCTAGCCAAAGTCTAGCTACTTGGATTTCATCACCAAGGGGGAAGCTAACTTGGTTTTTTGGCCAAGTATAAACACATAATTAATGGTATATTTTGGCTAAGAATCTGACACTCTTATCATTATGGTGTGTGAAGTGAGGGGGTAGGCCCCAATACCAAGCTAGTACCATTTCAAATATAGATCCCTTTTAGCCTAAAGATCATGAAACCATCCTTAAAATGCTTTCTAGTTCCTTGCTTACAACCAAGTCCCTATCACATCTAAAATCATATTCTAATAATCTAAAAATATTCAAGATGACCACTTAGTTAGCTTTTACTTTCCAATTTGATTGCTTACTCTTTGCTCAATTATATGTTATATTTCAAAAACTTGCATTAGCTAGCATTGGTATAAGGTTTTGTGTTGTGTGACTCAATTGGATCAACCTTATTGATCTAATTGATTGTGTGTTTCCTTTCATTTCCTATTTTCAAAAATACTAGCAAAAAATTTCATGTTTCGGTACTAGGTCAACTCTATCAACTATGTACACTTTTTTAACTCTTTTTTCTTGTACTAGGTCAACTCAGTTAACTCTATACACTTTTTAGGTCCTATTTACTATACTAGGTTGACCCTATCAACTCTATATATTTTTCAAACCTTATTTTTTGTACTAGGTCGACCCAATTAACTCTGTACCTATTTCTACTTTCCCCATTTATTGACTTAGTTCTTTATTTATTTTTTTTAGAATTTTTCTCATTGCTCTCAAGTTATCTTGAAGTTTCCTATCACAATCTTCTCAGATATCTTGAATCCATTTAGATACTATATGGGATGTTCATTTCTTCCTCTCTTTTCCTCCCAAAAAAATCATCAATCTTGGGGAACCTCTTACCCTCCTTCATCCATGACCTATAACATGGTGAAAATCACATCTCAAGATGAATTTAATGGTTTTAATCCTTTCCATACCTACCAAGATACCTCTCATATGAAAAATATTTAATTAGCATAAGTTTGATCAATAATCCCACTAATAATCCATCTTCTAATAAACCTCCCCCTAAAAATTTGGACTCTTGAAGTGTTTTTATCTCAAGTTATAAAGCTTAGAATTTTTTTTTGCAAACTGTGTTGGGTCAAAGACTGTCAAGTTTAACTATGTCAAAGTTTGAGGTTAATTTGTCTAGATAGATCCAATGGTGAGTGTTAATCCGATCAAGATCTAATAGTGAGCATTTCATTAGACTAGATAATGATCCAACAATGTGCATGATGTTATTAGAGGTGATCCAATGGTGTTTATTTAGTTAATATGTCAAAGATTTCTTAGAATATGCATGAAGATACCAAGTGGTGAAAGCTCATTGGAGTCAACATGTCAATATGTGGAGAAGGCACATGGGGCTACCAAGTGGCATGATCACAGAAGTGAGGATATAAGATCAATAATAAGAGTTGTAAGATAAATATCAAGCTAGTCTTAGCAGATCGATGGAGCATATTTGTTCAAATTTTTTAGGGTGAACAAGATGAGATCAACATGTCTGATGTTTAACATTTACTCAATGACTGTTGGAATTTGAATTTTCATATTTATGAAGTAAAACTAGTGCTCAATTTTTTGGCTATATCTTTTGATCCAAGATGAATTTTTTGATATATTAAAAATAAAAGTTATATAAGAATTCAAGGTACATATAAAGAATCTAGTTATAAAGATTGAATGTTTATATAGTCAAATTTATGGAGCTCCAAAATTGATTGTGTTTGACTATGTTTTGTAAGTGATCCAAGAAGGATATTTGAGTTGTTCTTGATAGTATATTTATATTTCAATATGAACAAACTATTGGAGAGTGGTGTATACTCTATGAAGTCTATTAATGTGGGTTTTGGAGGTTTGACCAATCCATATTCAATGTGAATAATTGCTTCAAAGTTGACTATTTATTCATTTATGGTGTTCCTATATACAACATAATGTTGGAACATATTATGCTTTAGTAAAAGGGTATTTTTTGCAAGAGAAATCACATGAAAATGTCATGAATTATATTTAGTAGACCCATATAGTTTAATTTGATCATATGTTCTTAATTTTATCAATAAAGTGCTAAATGGGTGAATAGGTCTCCATGAGACTATAAGGGCTACTAAGGCCTAATTAAAAGGCATAATTGCTTAAGTATGACCCATAGATGTTATGTATGGATTTTGAGGATAAATTTGAGCTATGTATTAGCATGTTCGATGTCTTAATGGTTAATTCAAGTCTTATGTCCATCCAAAAATCTAATATTCAAGAAGAATCTATAAATAATGGAGACCAAGGCAATGGTTTTTAGACTTGAGAGTGAAAAGAAGAGCAAATGTGACATTGAAAAAAGGAAAATTTGAAATATAAGGTATAAGTGAGTGAGGACCATCAAAGAGAAAATAGGATTAGTCATGTTTATCTAATCAGGTTGATGAATGTGAACATATAGGTCATTGTACCTAATAAGCCTAGAAGGGGAAGATTGAGTGAGTAAACCCTAGAGGTTGATTGAGTGAGTGTGATTAGTAGATGGATTGAAGTGCTGAGCAGATTGAGGAGTGTGTGTATCACATAAAATTCACGTTTCTATTTTTGTGAGAGATTTTTTATAGGTTTTTTATTGTGTGTGTTTAGAAGTGAAGAGTGGTCCAAAAGGGTGTTTTAGATGCACTACTTGTGTGTGCAAGTTTGTGAGAGTGTAAAATGGAAAGAGTGAAAGTAAGATAAGTCCATAATCAGGTGTAAAAGACATAAAATCAAAGGTAAATGTTATATCAAGGTAGCTAAGTGGGTACTTGGTTACCTAGGGGGTTGGTTCCTCCTTGTGGGATGGGTGTCTCACTAAACTAAGGGATAGGTGTTCCTTGATCAGTGGGTGCTCATCTAAATGCTAGATCTTGTTTTATAATAATGTAGTCCATATTGTAGGGTTTAGTTGGTTTTGTCTCCAAAGAGGGTTTCCCACATATATGATGTGTTCATATGTTGAATGCTCTTATGTATACTTTGTGTGTATGCACTTTCATGTTTTTTATTGTTTGATCAAGTTGATGTATGATGAATGTTAAAGAGTTGGGAATTTAATTAGATTATCTTGTATCATTAATTAACCCCCTCTCTCTCAATGATTTTACCTCTAATAATTGGTATTATAATAGGACCTTCTATGTACATTTAACCACTTGAAGGTGATCCAAGGTAAAATATGGCTAAGTAATTGAAGAAATAGAATAAAGATTTGAAGGATCAAATAGAGGTTACTTATGCATTTTTAAAATAAAGGGAAGAAAAATTAAATAATCTCAAGGCACTTATTAATAATTATAGTGGTAATATGAGAGTATGATCAAGAAGAATCTCATAAAAAGATCATGATGTCAAACTTTAAGGCTGTTACAGATGAGTACATCAAGCTTAATAAGGATCTAGAATCCTTGAAGGCAAGTTCAATATCAAAGGATGATAAAGAGAATATAAACATTACTGAGGATAAATTAAGGGTTAAAAAGACAAATCTAAGTTCAAAAGAGGAAGTTTACAGACATTTGAAGACTCATTAGAAGAGACTAATGCCAAGTTAAGTTCAAATCAAGGTGAGCATGATGAGTTAAAATCCAATCTTGATTCTATAAAGATTATTGAAGAAAATGCATGTAGAATGAAGGATGACATGGATAAAGAAGCTAATATGGATAAAGAGACCATTCAAGATCTTAGAATTCAATTAGAGGCTACAAGTTCAAGTATGAGAGATAAAGAGGATGAGAACATTCAATTAAAAACCAAGATAGATTCATTGAAGGATGAGCATGAGAAATTTATTTTCAATATAAACAAGAATGAAAAAGAGAAAGAGAGGTCATCTCAAGACAATAAGGATTCAATAACCAATATCAACCAAAAAATATCCATCAGGCATCCAAGTGCCATGATGTATAAAAGATATTTTAATGGTCATTGTTTTGTTTATCATAGGTTTGGTCATAAGGTAATAAATTGTTGAAGGAAGAGCAACTGGTTAGCTAGAGGTATGGATAGAGTAATTTTCTAAAATTGTCATGACATGGGACCTATTTTTAGATTCTAATCTAGAATGCATGCAAAAAATTGACCCAGGTATGGAAACCTAAGATAGTCAAACTTGAGCATAATAAACCTAAAATACAAGATGTTATATTTGTTGAGATTCATAATATTCATCAAGCAGAAGGTATGAAAGATGTTATGTGTTTTAGTTATCATCAAGTTGGCCATATTGAAAAATATTATACAATAAAGCTCTCAAATCATAAAAATAATCATGAACATCCTAGTGTGCTCAATAAAGGTCAATCCTTGGTATGGAATCCTAAGGAAGTGAAGACCAAGATAACTAATTCAGTTGAGCTAAAAGATCAAGGTGGACTACTGTTAAATAAAAATAGGAATAAAATTTGAAGAAGGTTCAAGAATGCTAAGAGAATGTATCATCTATCCAGATATAAAAGGAGAATTAGAAGTTAGTTCAAGTCAATCTCAAAGAAAAGACCAAAGTGCTAATTGAGGTTAGTTCTAAGGCTTATATGGATCCAAGAAAACATCATGTTATTATTGAGAAAGTTTCTTGAAAATAAAATTAGTTGTAAATATCCAATGATTAATTTATATGAAAAGGTATGTCATGAGTCTTTGTTGTCTCCATATGTTGTCAATCCAATTTTATAAGAAAAAGAGAATATCGTAATAGATGAGCATGTTGCTTCTCTTAAGCCTAAGAAGAAGAAGAACTATTAGTATCAGATGAAAAATAATGAGAAGGAATATGATGAGTTATGGGATACTCTTAGTTTCACATTATTCTAGGACATTATGGGTCAAGGTGTCTCTATCTAGCCTTTAAAGAGACACTTGACAAGCAAGAGGAATCATGGTGGATACTTGTTGAGGTTTGATTGATGTTTCAGAATAAGAATATCATTTGAAGATGTGTTTGGATAAGGTGGAGCTAACTTAGCTTGAGTGTATTGAATAATATTTACATGATTTGAGGGGGAGTATATGTGAGATGTTCCAGTCATGATTAAGATATGAAGTTTAGTGATTTGAAGGTGATTACTTTCTGAGTTATTCATTTCAAGATCTAGACTAAAAGTATGTGTGCTTAAGGTATGTTTATGGATCTTGGTCTTAAAGGTTTGTTGGTAGAGTATGGAGGTTTCCAATCATCAAAATAAGAAAGATGAGCTGTCAAAATGATTTTTTTACATATAAAGGTGTATTGACTCCATTCAGTTTTGGTTTAAGGGCAAGTAGGTCAAAACCTAACTGAAGGGTCTATGGGTTATCCAAGGTGTGTAACCTCAAAATTTGGTCCATAAGTTTTTTTAATTAATCTCTTAGTGTGAGAAAAGTTTCAAGTGTTTTTGTTGACCAAAAGGTGGTGAGTTGACTGAGTTTCATTTGAAAATATAGTATTTTTGCCCATGTTGGTTAGTTTGTTTTTTAAGGGAGTTGAGATTTGAGGCTAATTAATCAATTAAAATTTCATAATGGGTACTCAAAAATTATTTCATAGTATTTTTTAAGTGCATGGTTAGTTTTATGGAGGAGGATTTATTTAAATTGAGGGCTAATTGGCTAGTAGGTTTGTGAAGGAATTATGTTGTAGAGGAAAAGATGTGTGTTAAATTTTAGCATTCATGAGGTGGCATATGATAATGCTCCATATATGAAATTTCATGACATGAAATTTCATAAATAGAAAATTATGGGATTTGTAAGGTCCATGTAGGGATACAAGGCCTCTAAGCAAGGCTAGTATGAAGAATTAGATTTTTTTGGTCTTCTCCTCCAAAATATCAAGGTAATAAAAGGATGCCTAAGTTGGGGTGACTTAGGGTGAGTCCCTCTTAATGTTTTTAAGTTAATTTCATCTATTTTCTAATGTTCATTTATTTTTTATCTTCATAAAAGCTATGTATGATCAAAGAAGAGTGTAATCATGGAGCATGTTTGAGTATCTCAAGGTAAGAAAAAGTATGCAGTATGTTAGGGGGAGTATGTATCATCTCTCAAAGGTGGTCCTTTTATATTATTTTTCCTTGAATTATTTTCAGGTCTATAGGATTAGGAGTTGAGCCTACTTTGTCATTGTGTCAAATGGGGACAAAGTACTTTGTATTGGTGTTGACATCAATGACAAAAGGGGAGATTGTTGGAGGTTTGTCAATGATGTCTCCAAGTTGACCAAGATGGTTGATTAAATGTTATTTGTGCTATGATGACAATGACAAAGTGTGATTGAATGTGATTCAATATTCTTAAATTATTTTTCAATGCTTGCTTGATATAAGCAACTAATAATTTAGAGAGATATAACACATATGCAGGTCTATAAGGACAAAGAAGAAGTTTTTAGTCATACATAGATGTCTTGGTGAAGATATAGTGTGTCACTTGATCATTTGGAACAATAAACATGCATATTATAGCTTAAAATAAGTTAGATCATCACTGCATGTCATACAAATATGAATGAACCAACAATTTTATGCATTTATTTTTGGTACTCAAAAAGTCAACTAAGGTCAAAAGATTATATGGAGTTGTTGTCTATAGTGCCAAAAATGTACCCTAAAAATTTATACTCTTAAATTATTTTTAGATAAAATTATAAAGCTTTAAATTTATTCTTGCAGACTGTGTCGAGCCAAAGACTGTCAAGTTTAACTATGTCAAAGTCTGAGGCCAATTTGTCTAGGTGGATCCAATGGTGAGTGTTAATCAGATCAAGATCTATTGACAAGCATTTCATCAGATTGGATAATGATCCAATAGTGTGTATTATCTTATCATAGGTGATCTAATGGTGTGTATTTAGTCAATATGTCAAAGATTACTCAAAATAAATGCGAAGCTACCAAGTGGTGGAAGCTCATTGGAGTCAATAGGTCAATATGTGCAGAAGGCATGTGGGGATGCCATTTGACATGATAAAAAAGTGAGGATCTAAGATATATGGTGATTGTTTCAAGATAAATATCAATAAAATTTGAGGAGATCAATAGAGCACATTTATTCAAATTTTCTAGGGTGCATGAGATGAGATCAAAATGTCTGATGTTTAACATTTGCTCAATGATCGTTGGAGTTTGATTTTTCAAATTTATAAAAAAAACTAGTGCTCAATTTTTCAAATATATATTTTGATCTAACATTAATTTATTGATACATTAAAAATAAAATTTGTAGATGACTTCATGGTACATATAGATAATCTATTTAGAAAGTGTGAATGTTTATATAGGCATATTATGGAGCTCCAAAGTTAATTGTGTGTTTGAATACATTTTTTAAGTGAACCAAAAAGGATATTTGATTTATTATTGATAGTTTCTTGATGTTTCAAGATTAAACAACTATTGGAGAGTGGTTTATACTTAATTAAGTCCATATATATGGGTTTTAGAGGTTTGACCAATCCATCTTTAGTGTGAACAATTTCTTCAAAGTTAACTATTTATTCATTCATGGTGTTCCTATCTATAGCATAATGTTGGAGAAATTATGCTTTAGTTTAAGAGTGTTTTTGTGGGAACAATCACATGAAAATGTCATAAGGGTTATATGTATTAGACCTATATAGTTTAATTTTATTTTATGTTCTTAATTTGTTCAATGGAGTGTTAATGGGTGAATAGGTTCTATGAGACTTATAAGGGTTACTAAGGCCTAATTAAAAGGTATAACTGCTTAAGTATGACACATGGATGCTATGTCCAACCTATGAGGATTAATTTGAGATATGTATTAGTATTTTATATGTTTTAATGGTTAATTTAAGTCTTTTATCTGACTAAGAAGATAATATTCATGAAGACTCTATAAATAGTGGAGATCAAGGCAATGGTTTATAGATAAAGAGTGAAGAAAAGAGCTGATGTAATATTGAGTGAAGGAAATTTTGAAAGAGAAGTTACAATTTAGTGAGGACCATTAGAGAGAAAATAGGATTAGTCATTTTTATCTGATCAAGTTGATGAATGTGAACATAGAGGTCATTGGACCTAATAAGCCTAGAAGTGGTAGATTGAGCAAGTGATCCCTAGAGGTTGATTGAGTGAGTGTGCTTAGTGGATGAATTGAAGAGTTGAGTAGGTTGAAGAGTGTGTGTATGATATATAGGTAATTTTTCTATTATTGTGATAGAGTTTTCTAGGTTTTTTTATTATGTATGTGTTTATAAGTGAACAGTGATCCAAAAGGGTCTTTTGGATGAAATTCTTGTGTGTGAAAGTAATAAAAACATCATTTGGTGTAGAATACATTATATCAAAGGTGGATATCAGATCAAGGTAGTTGAGTGGGTGCTTGGTTATCAAGGGGTTTGGTTCCTCCTTATAGGATGGGTGTCTCACTAAACTAAGGGATGTGTGTTCCTTGATCAGTGGATGCTGGTCTAAATTTTGGATCTTGTTTTATAGGATTATAGTCCATCTTGTATGGTTTGGTGGGTTTTATCCCCCAAGAGAGTTTCCCACATATATGATGTGTTCATGTGTTAAATGATCTTATGTTTTCTTTGGATGTATGTGATTTCATGTTTTTGTTGCTTGATCAAGTTGATGTGTTCTGAATGTTAAAGAGTTGGGAATTGAATTGGGTTATCTTGCATCACTAATTCACCCCATTGTCTTATTGATTGTATCTATAAAAAATATGATATTAGTTTCAACAAGTGGCCTAAAAATGAAGGTGAATCTCATACATTCTATAAATCAACCATCGCAATACACACTAACACTCATACAAAAGGTCTGCAACTATTATTCTCTATTGATTCAAGGTATAAGGTATAATTTTGGTAGAGCTTTGCTACACCCAACCAAGGGATGAGAAAAAATAAATAATGCCTCAATATATATAATTTTTCATGAGAGAGAGAAGAATATAGGTATAATAGAGGCCATGAAGAGGTCAAGGTGGACTTGGAGCAGTTATAACAATCTCAATTACTCTCCTCATGCATTGCTTTAGTGAATGGGTGTCCTAAATGGGCCATTTGAGGTGTTGGTGTCTAACTTTGGCAATTTTTGACCTATGGGGAGCACATTTACACCACATTAAACCAAATCCTTCTTTGTCCATTAGTTACAAACATTAAAAGTAGATTAATGAAGCCTTTTATCATGAGCATTAAGTGACTATCTATGCCTACATGTTGACCTTAATGATAAAAATGCCCAAATAATTAATTATGCTCATAAAAATGGGGTATTATCACCTCAATTTATATTTACACATGTCCCAAGGTGGTTTTTTAACTTCATGATTCCATTCTACATCCATTGACACCTTCTTTTTGTTGATTAAGTAGGCCTCTCCTATAACTTACTTATTCCTATACCTATCCACTAATTGGATGATTAATATAGTTGGACCAAACTCTCAATCCATATGATAAGGATTGAATCACTTTTTAATTAACCCTTTACACTATTATTTATACTCTTCAAACATCCTTCACCTTCAAATCCATCCACATTGCATGACTAGGACATTTAGACTAGCCTCACAGACTAACTATTTATAAGAAGTTAGTAGAGGTACTTACAGGTATATAAGTGAATACCTTTAGCTTTGGAGGGGTAAAATAAGTCTCAAGCTAACACTTCCCATGAATTATAACTTATGACCAAGTATTGTACCCCATTTTCTTCTTAAAGCCTTGAAACTTATAGTTTATGTAGGTGTTCATATAATATTTGTACAACCAAATATCATGGACATGGCCTCCTCTAAGTTGACAACATGTTCTAGGTGTTTTTCAAGTGTTTTATACCTATGTGGATGTACTTATCATCAAATCTTTCTAATTAGGTCCTTATTAGGGTTTTAGAGGGATTTAAGGGTTCATAATACTCTTAATGATTGTTCATAGAGGTTAGGGCCTAAACCTCTTAACCAATTCCACTAAATGTATGATAAAAACCCCCTTTAACTCTCCTAAAGATCTTATCCTCACATGAAGAGGTTAACTATAGCTATGAACATGTGAAAAGTCTCCTCAAGTGAGAAGCATGCCTTTTGGATAGCCTTTGGGTGCCTTAGGCCAAAAGGACTAACTATGTAAACTCACATGGAAATTAAAGTGACCAAAAGGTTCTTAAAAATCATGATTATGTTCTCCATAAAGGTTTGAGGTACCCTTGCTTCTCAATTTTCCCTCTATTCCACCTTCTAATGTCATTTATCTAATAAAGTTGTTAGATCAATCTATCTAAACACATGGTTCCTGAGTCTTGGACCTAACCCTAAGGCTATGAGGAACCTTTACATTGTTTTCAACCTAAATATTGCCTATAAGGTTAACTAGAGTAGTAATGTTGTCTTGATTAAGCCACTTTCCCCATTTTGAATGCATATAACCCTTCATCTCAACACCTAGGTCTATCTAATTTCAAAACCAATAATGGAGGTTAATTTATATGACTATTAAAAGGTCTATTTATAATATTTAGGACCCATTATCTCTCCTTGACCTCAAAATACACATAAACACTTTCTATTTCTTTGATTTAAGGCCCAAATTGGCCTTTTTAGGCTTGTTTTGTATAGTATGATCCTTTCATGTGCTAACTAGTAGGTAATTATGATGCTTATAATACATTATTGGATCTCAAAGACCATTTAATAATCAAACAACCCCATCTAGATGCATTTTAGAGTAAGAATACACCATCAAGTACTAACTAGGGTTTAAGAAGGGCTTAGGGCATCCGCCATCTTAATGATGGTTCATATAGTAAAACCATACAAACCAAAACTAATTAACATGAACTTGTAGTATAGTGACCCATTCATATTCCCTAAATATATTTTGATCCCATGTAGAAGGTGTGTGGAGATAGAAGCATTGAAAGGTGACCCTCGTGCTTTATGTTGGCTAGTTTTAATAGGCTAACTTATTAAGGATCATTCAAAAAATTGATCCCATTAATGACTATCATTATTTTATGTGTTTTAATTCCATATGGGTGCTTAAATTTCCACAACATCCCTAGGCTTAGGCCTCTTTATGGTGAAGGGTATGAAGATTTAAAAGCACCCCTTGAACTGGTTGTCTTGAGCTTTATGACTTGAGTAGGGACTTAATACCAAATTGACCATTTATTCTACTTCCATTAACTTGAAAATAATTAATCAAGACATGAAATAATATTCCACATGTTGGGGGATCAAACCAATAATAGATTACACTTGTGAAAGTAATAAACGCAAAAATAAATCAGATAGATAAGTAACTGAAATGATAAATAGCACAGAACAAGATATACAAGAAAACACCCTGAAAACTTGTATTGAAACTCTTTACAATAGGAATACAATTTGAAGAAACTTTGTTCTTCCACACCTCTCTCAGATGCACACAAGATCTCTCACTAGATCTCTATTCCTCAAGAGCTCACTCTCAAGTACACTCAAATCCAACAGCCTGGATTGATGCAACTCTGTACTATCCTTCAAACATTCACAATGTTCTACTCTTACAGTTCTACACTTCTCTTACACACTACGATTCTAAGCTAAGAAGATCTTCCTACATATAGAAATAGGAAACTTGAGCATGCTCTTACAACAAACAGTTAAGCCTCTTGAATAAGGGCTCTAAAAATAATATTGCTAATAATAGAGACGCAAGCCTGAGTTCACGACTCAAACTTATCATGCAAACACTCACTGCTGTCCACGGAAATAGCTTTCTGGACCCACAGGTAACCGACATCGGTTCCTGCCTGTTCGCCTGTGACCATCACCAGCCGACCTTACTGCCAACGTCGGTGCCTCTGTAACTGCTACTAACCGACGTCGGTCGCTCCTGACCGACGCCAGCGTCTGTGTAGACCCGAACCTATTTAAGTATGCTCCTTGGTGAAGCTTTTAGCTCCACACCCTAACAATCTCCCACTTGGAGATAAACCAGCTGCACCAACCTGTACAGCAACATCTTCTAGCTCCTCCATCTTCAACTCAATCATGAAGACCAATAGAAGTTGAATGAAGATTCAACTTCTCCTTAGTAACCGGCTTTGTTAGCATATCAGCAGGATTCTTGTCTGTATGGATTTTCTCCAGCTTCAACTCACCATCTTCCAATACTTGCCATATGAAGAGGTACCTTAGCTGTATGTGCTTGGTTCTTGAGTGAAAGGCTGAGTTCTTGGCCAAATGGATTGCACTCTGACTGTCACTATACAATCTACAACTCCCATGCTCCCTTCCAAGCTCTTCCATGAACCGTGCCATCCATATCATCTCCTTGCTAGCTTCTGTAGCTGCAATATATTCTGCTTCTGTAGTTGACAAGGCTACAACCTTCTGCAACTTAGATATCCAACTAACCGCTGTTCCACCTATAGTAAAAACATAACCTGTGGTGCTCCTCTTGCCATCCAAATCCCCTGCCATATCTGAATCTACATAGCCATGTAGAGAAGTATCTGAACCTCCATAGCATAAATGCTTGCTGCTGGTTCCTCTCAGATATCTAAGGATCCATTGAACTGGCTTCCAATGTTCCTTACCTGGATTGGCCATATACTTACTTACTACTCCCACTGCTTGGGCAATATCTGGTCTAGTACACACCATTGCATACATCAAACTCCCTACTACGGAAGAATATGGAACCATACTCATGTACTCTACCTCATCATGTGAATTGGGACATTGTTCTTTGCTTAACTTAAAATGTCCAGCCATAGGTGTACTTACCGGTTTTGCATCCTGCATATTAAACCTCTCCAACACCTTATTCACATAATCTTCTTGAGACAATATCAACCTGTGATTTTTCCTATCTCTCCTAATGCTCATGCCAAGGATCTTCTTCGTTGCTCCCAAATCTTTCATAGCAAACATTTGAGCTAACTTCTCCTTAAGCTCAGAGATATCCTGCATGTGAGACCCTGCAACCAGCATGTCATCTACATACAACAATAGAATAATATATCTACCGTTATCAAATATCTTGAAATACACACAATGGTCTGATTGACACCTACTGTAGCCATGCTCAGTCATAAACCTGTCAAATTTCAAGTACCATTGCCTTGGAGCTTGCTTGAGGCCATACAAGCTTTTCTTTAACCTGCACACAAACTTCTCCTTACCCTTGACCTCGAAACCTTCTGGTTGTTCCATATAAATTTCCTCATCCAAATCTCCATGAAGAAACGTTGTCTTAACATCTAGCTGCTCGAGATGTAAATCCTCAAAAGCAACCAAAGATAGTACAACCCTTATTGAAGTCATTTTAACAACTGGAGAAAAAATTTCACCAAAGTCAATACCTGGCTTTTGTGCAAATCCTTTTACCACTAATCTGGCCTTATATCGCATCTGTCCATCCTCACTTTCCTTCAACCTGTAGGTCCATTTGTTCTTCAGTGTTCTCTTACCAGCTGGCAATTCAACCAAATCCCATGTTTGGTTCTCTCTTAAGGACTCCATCTCCTCAACCATGCCACGCTCCCACTTACTCCTGGACTCCACTTGTAATGCTTCTTCAAAACTCTCTGGTTCTCCACCATCAGTTAGCAATAAATAATATAAGGAAGGAGAATATCTAATTGGAGGCTTACTTACCCTTTCAGACCTCCTGGTGGGTGTCTTGGACTTGTTTTCAACAATCTGTCCACCCAAATTTTCTGACAGTGACCGACCTCGGCCACCTGTAGACCTGTCACTCACCGTCATCGGTTCTTCCTGACCGACCTTGGTGCCTGGTCTGCCAACGTCGGTCTCTGTATGACCGACATCGGTTTCTGTACTGCCGACGCCGGTTCTAACCCTGCTGACGTCGGTCTCTGTGTTTTCCTGCAAGTGATTATTTCTTTTTCCCGCGAGCTCATTTTGGACCATAACTTCGTCCAATTCACTATTTCTCTACTTAGATTGATCTAGCTTCCTTATCTGATCACTGTACATCACTCTTTCATTGAAAACAACATCACGGCTCCTGATTACCTTGTTAGTTCCTAGATTCCAAAATCTGAAACCAAAATCATCTGAGCCATAGCCTATAAACGTGCACCTCATAGACTTAGGATCAAGCTTCTTTCTATTTTCCTTATCTATATGCACAAAGGCTTCACTACCAAAAACTTTTGTCCATGCTTCTTCTGGAATTCCACCATCCAGAGCTGTAGAGGGTCCTCTGTTAATCAGGTACACTGCGGTGTCAACTGCTTCTACCCAAAACTCTGAGGGCAACCCTGCATGCAATCTCATACATCTTGCACGCTCCATAATAGTTCTGTTCATCCTTTCAGCAATACCATTCTGCTGAGATGTCCTTGGAACCATCCTTTGCCTATGGATTCCTTGTGTATAACAATACAATTTGAACTTAAGACTACAGAACTCACCGCCATTATTAGATCTCAGGCACTTTAATTTTTTGCCTGTTTCATTCTCAACCATAGCCTTCCAAAACTTAAAAGTCTCAAAAACATCAGATTTCTTTTTAATACAGTAGATCCATACCTTTCTTGTGGAGTCATCTATGAATGTAACATAGTACCGTGATCCGCCAATAGAGGCTACCTGAGCCGGTCCCCACATGTCTGTGTGAACAAGTTGCAACTTCTGCCTTTTCTTAGTAGACCCAGTCTTGAGAAAACTAACCCTTTTCTGTTTTCCAAATACACAGTGCTCACAAAACTCTAGATCCATACTTTTCAAATCTGAAAGCATACCTTTAGACTTAAGTATTGACATCCCCTTCTCACTCATGTGGCCAAGCCTTGAGTGCCACAATTTACAATCCACACCTGAAGTAGATAAAACTGAAGGAGATTTGTTAGTAACACAATTACACAAATAGAGAGTACCTTCTCTCTTACCTCTAGCCATAACTAGTGCACCCTTGGTGACCTTCCAAGAATCTACTGTGAGAGTTACTGTACAACCCTCATCACCTAGCTTACCTACAGAAATCAAATTTCTCTTCAAACTAGGAACATGCATCACTTCTCTCAACACCCATGTGTTGCCATTCTGCATCTTCAGCTGCACTTTACCTTTGCCAGTAATCTTACAAGGCTCGTCATCCCCTAAGTACACTATTCCAAAATCTCCATGGATATAGTCACTGAAATACTCTCTGTTAGGGGTAGCATGGAAAGATGCACCAGAATCTAATACCCAAGATTTTATGTTATTATGCAAAGAGAAAATTAAAGCATCCTGTGCAATACCTGCAACCTTGGCTTCTTCCTTTCCTTCATGCTGGTTGTCCTCCTTAGGCTTTGACCAACAATCTCTGCTTATGTGCCCCATCTTTCCACAGTTCCAGCATTGTGGCTTCCTGCCATTCCTGGATTTGGATCTTCCTCTCACCTTAGACTTAGATCTTGATCTCCTCTTGCTCTTTTCTTTTTGCCTTCCCCTGCTCTCAAAATTTAAAGCATTTCCAGATGTCTCTTCTGTGCTTTTCCTGCGTATTTCCTCATTCAAGATAACACTAACCACATCCTCTACTTTCAAAATATTTGATGCAGATGCAGTATTAGAAACTGCCATTACTAAGCCATGCCAGCTTTCAGGCAAAGAACATAATATCAAAAGAGCTTTTATTTCATCTTCAAATACAATATTGACAGAACTTAACTGATTAACAATTCCATTGAAATCATTCAGATGAGTAGAAATAGATCCACCTTCATTCATATGCAAATTAAATAATTGCTTCATAAGATATACCTTATTTGAAGCTGAGGGTTTTTCATACATATTTGCTAACGTGGTCATCAACTCTACCGTAGTTTTTGCCTATGACAAATTAGATATCACAGTGGAGGCCAGACTCAGTCTTATAGACCCAAGAGCCTTTCTGTCAAGAACTTCCCATTCTTCATCCTCCATGTCCTTGGGCTTCTTTGCTATCCCACCTAATGGTAAGTAGAGATCCTTCTGATACAGATAGTCCTCTATCTGCATTCTCCAATGTTGGTAGTTCTTGCCATTAAACTTTTCCATTCTCAGCTTACTTTCTTCTGCCATTGCTTCTCCCACTCAAACAGAAATTCCTGCAGAAACCCTGTGAGCAACCTGTAATCTGTAACCTGTAACCTGTAACCAAGCTCTGATACCACTTGTTGGGGGATCAAACCAACAATAGATTACACTTGTGAAAGCAATAAACGCGGAAATAAATCAGATAGATAAGTAACTGAAATGATAAATAGCACAGAACAAGATATACAAGAAAACACCCTGAAAACTTGTATTGAAACTCTTTACAATAGGAATACAATTTGAAGAAACTTCGTTCTTCCACACCTCTCTCAGATGCACACAAGATCTCTCACTAGATCTCTATTCCTCAAGAGCTCACTCTCAAGTACACTCAAATCCAACAACCTGGATTGATGCAACTCTGTACTGTCCTTCAAACATTCACAATGTTTTACTCTTACAGTTCTACACTTCTCTTACACACTACGATTCTAAGCTAAGAAGATCTTCCTACATATAGAAATAGGAAACTTGAGCATGCTCTTACAACAAACAGTTAAGCCTCTTGAACAAGGGCTCTAAAAATAATATTGCTAATAATAGAGATGCAAGCCTGAGTTCACGACTCAAACTTATCATGCAAACACTCACTGCTGTCCATGGAAATAGCTTTCTGGACCCGCAGGTAACCGACGTCAGTTCCTGCCTGTTCGCCTGTGACCGTCGTCGGCCGACCTTACTGCTGACGTTGGTGCCTCTGCAACTGCTACTAACTGACGTCGGTCGCTCCTGACCGATGCCAGCGTCTGTGTAGACCCGAACCTGTTTAAGTATGCTTCTTGGTGAAGCTTTTAGCTCCACACCCTAACACCACATTTATCATGGTCATTAACCTTGTTTGGGAAGATTTGAGTATGCCTTAAAATGGTAGCAGGGCTTAAGACTAGGTTCAAGGTTTACCTCTGTCGGCTTACCCTAAAGGGTATCTGACTAACATCCTAAATGTTGTCTTAAATATAGGGTTTATAATAACATTCACTACCATTTTTAATTTCCTTGAAAACTCCACATGAGATCTACCCTACCTGTGAGCTCTTCAAAACATCAAGTCACCTACCTAACCTTATAATTGACTATCAACAGATAGGACTAGGTCTAATATAAAACATTGGGTATACCCAATAATTATCTAACCTAAATGGGATAATTTAAAACTTTATCCAATCACATTGACCATTTTTACCAAATTTTAAGGCCCAATCTCACCTACAAAGGCCTCAAATAATAACTTTCTCATGACTAGTTGTAGACTACCTACAAGTCTGAGTGTTTGGTAGTATGAGGAGTTCTAAGTAGGCATTTTTACCTTTATGATGAAAATACAATATAATTAGGATTTTTATCACATGTATAAATGACTAGTGATAGTCTTATTTATCAGTCTTTCAACGTAATTTTCCTTTGTATACCTTCTCTTCCTTAGGCTAGGTTTCATGCTTAGTTAGGCCTATATAATCTTTAGGTTTGTGTTTAATGTAATTTGTTTTTGGTGGGGTTACCAAGATTTATCCCATTATACAATTTAAATATTACCTCTTCATGTATAGATATTATATCTTACCATAGGTAGAATGTAGACCTAAACACACACCAATAGTATTATATGCACTCACTTGTAAATGTTAATCATCTATAGGGGTCTATAGAATAAAATTATAAGGAAGAAGGGTGTTCATAGCAACTTGAGACATCTTGTGACTCTCTCTCAAATTATAATCTACCTCCTTGGGATATCCACTTTCTATTCCTAGGGTGGTCTAAACATAATGATCTTGAAGGTTTTTGTTTAGTAGTCTCAAAATGATTTCCTATAGGTGACTATTCATTTCCTCAATAGGGTATATGGCTTGCTTGATGGCCTCATAGCTATTAAAAGTTTAAATGGGTATATATTATTTCTCCTAATGTTTTATTATTATAATTAAGGTTGGATGGATTGATGGGGATGATTTTGGAGTAGTATGAGGTTTGAATATGGAGTGCAAGGTTTAAACTATAATGAAATTGCAGTGAAATAACCATGAAATGGTAGGGGTTTTCTCATGATTTGAAATAAATTATGGATACATACCTAATTCATACCACAATGACCTTGGATATAATTATATATATAGCTATCAATACATAGCACTTTGGAGTCCATAAAAAGGCATACATATTCAGATAGTGAAACCTAGGACTCTCTAAAGAACTGTAATATTGGATAAGAAACTTTAACTTCTACTAAAATTATTGTTAAAATATTTTTAGGTAGGAAGGTGGTTTCAAGGCCTATTAGTATATTATGGAGGTTAATAATCTACAAAGAAGGATATAATGGTGACTTATCATGATTCAAACATTCCACTTCATTCCCATACTATGTTTGTGAGCCTTGAGGCCATTATTGAATAACACATAGTCCTTCTACATAATGAACCTAGATGTGCATGTAACCATTCCTATGAAGACACCCTAATAATATAAGAGATTTATATGAACATAACCTAGATTAAAGAGTTATAGGAAAGTCTGGAACACTCTATTAAACCCTCAATACTTTCAACATTTAGGTGAAATCACTAACACTCCACTTCACCATCCAAATCTACATATAGAATGTAGACCTTGCTAGTTTAAATGTATCTCAATTATATAAGCTCACATGTGTGGGCCAAACACTAAAGAAATAATGATAATTTCTTTTAATTCTTGAGGAGTTGAGAACAACCATCAATTTAGTTAAATAGACCATAAATTCATCAAAACCATCTTTCTCCTTTTCCCTTGTGCAGATGTAAATAATGCTCAGACCCCTTAAGTTCTTAATGAATATTTATATAGATTATGTAAAAAATCCTAAAACTAATGCCCATTGATGAAATGTGACAAAGTCTAATTTATTTAGATAAGAGCTTGGGTCTTCTTTCTCTCTCTTTTATATGGTCTGAGCACAAACCTGAAGTGTTCTCCAATCTTAATAATGAGATTGATGGGAAGGTGAATTGGTTGTAACCTCTTAAAGCACTAAAAAACTCTATTTTCTCCCACACATGCCATTATTTATTTCCCCATGTAAATCCCTAGCTCTACTTGAGTTATTCCATACTGTATGGATTTGTACCATTCAAAAAACCTCTAAAACCTACAACTTCCATACATTTTCTTTTGTTTTTGACCAAAATCCATTGTTAACATGTAGGATGGAGGGAAATAGGATTCAAGTGATGTATTAAGGTCCATCGTATGAATTAGAGAAGATAAAAAGGAATAATTTGGCATG
This sequence comes from Torreya grandis, assembly GCA_037957365.1. Taxonomy (NCBI): domain Eukaryota; kingdom Viridiplantae; phylum Streptophyta; class Pinopsida; order Cupressales; family Taxaceae; genus Torreya; species Torreya grandis. Next base: position 7,129,573 of record JARHVA010000105.1, on the reverse strand, counting down.
TGTGGGGTCCCTTTAGTGGCAATTAAGCATTGACCTTTATGGGAATGGGGCTTAATAATTCATAAAACACATTATTTATTGCCTAATGAAGTTCATGAAATATCTTAGAGGTTTGGATGGTGGTTTAGTGGCCCATTAGGTTCAAATAAGGTCTCATTATGGTAAAAAAAAATTGCTCTTAAGACACATTCATGACCTTAAAGATACACAATAAATGACTATAATGCCAACACATATGAGTATACCTTTAGAACATATTAATGACTTCAAATGGGCCCAAATACACTTACATAATGTTCTAAAAACCTTGAAAATTAATGATACCTTTCATGATGAATAGATTAGAGATGTTCATGATTCCTCAATAACAACCTTGTCAACTCACCTCCACTATGGCACCTTTGAATGTTGAGGCCTCCTCAAAAATCACCATTGACATTCATGCACATTAAAAAATTATAAAAACATATATTACAAGTTTAAACATGAGGTGAGGGGAATCATAAAGCATCTTACAACATGAGAAGATAGTGAACATGTTTGAACAACCCTATTTCATAAAGGTGTATACCAATCATGAGAAGTAATGGTAGATTAGGGTTCTAAGACTTTAGGTTGACCCATTTCTAGGTTTGAGACTAGAAATTGGTCAACATTTTTGGTGACTTAGTTGGATTTACTAGCCTAATAGTTAAGGGAACTGTTAAGTAACTAGGTTGCACCCTTATTAAGGAATATTGTTCACATCCACCTCAAACCTAGTATAATATTGTACCTATAGGTTGTGGGATACCTAATATGTAGGTCAAACCTAGGTTTCATGGGGATATATCCCCTAATTTTTAAATTAAACTCTCTGTAAGACATAATCTTTTTTGCAATGAAAAGGGAAAAGAGATGAAAATTGATAAAAGAACATACACTAAAGTGGTAAATCACCAATGATTAAAGATCCTATCTTAGTTTATCCTTTGAAACCCACTAATTAACTTGATAAATATTAAAATTTATTAGACCTCTTGATAATATTATAATCATGAATTTTTCATAAGAAGGTTAAGTGAGAGTTTTTCAACTTGAAGGGCAAAGGCCTAGATCTACATAAGACACTATTAGCTTATTGACACTTCAAAAACATCTCTACTTGCCAACACTTAATAAAACCTATATAGACTAATAACCAAAATTTAGGTGCATAAAAGGACATACATATTAAAATTTCACTCATATGTTTTGTAAATCAATTCTCATAAAGCACACTAGCATTCAACTAAGAAATCTACAAGTATTCTTCTATTGATTCAAAGAGTACAAGGAAATTTTAGCAGAGCTTTACTACACCCAATCGAGGGATGCCAAAAAAATATATCAATGCATAATTAAATATAATGTTTTATATAAAATAAGGAAGATTCCAAGTGTGAAATAGGCCATGAATGAGTCCAAGGTTGTGATGGTTGTTATAATAGGCACATTCATCCCTCTCATGCATTGACACATCTTTAATGAGCTCAATTTGGCATTAAGAGAAGGTGTAGAGGTTATAAATACCTTATTTGACTTAAAATTCTCCAAAAATTCTCAAAATAATCTAATATTCCCTCCACTGTTAGTTACATAATGCAAATGGGGTGTGGATAGGCCTCCAAGAGGTGTTGAGTAGCCTCTCCTTCAATATGCATGCAAACTTGTACTTGAAATGCCTCTACCCTATCATAATGGTCTTAAATTTGAGATATTATCAACTAAATGGTAATTAAAAATGACTCAATGTGATTCATCAATGCCATAATGTTGTTCCATGCCCACTATAGCCTTCCATATTCATGTTAAGTAGGCCTACTTGTAAGTTTTTCATTTATTGCATACCCAATGTTTAAATGATTAAGTAAAATAAATAAAGAATTAAAAAATATAATAGGACTTATAATATTCTTGATAAACTCCATGTATAAACACTTAGGCATTTTATCAACTATCTTCCACTTGTAAATATATTGACCTTGTTACACTAGGCCTTTCAGACCAATTCCATAAATTGGCTATTTAGAATGAGAAATTAGAGATACTTAAAAACACCTCCATTCATAATTATGATATTAAAGAAGTATAATAAGACTTTGAATTTACTTTCCCATAGTTTGTAAATCCTATTTAGGCTTTACAACACATTTTATACCCAAAATCTTGTAACCTTACACTTTTATAAGGTGTCCATACAACCTCTGTACAATCAAGTGCCAGGGACATGATCCCCTTTAAGTTGGAAACATGTTCCAAGTTTTGGTAAAGAAATTATACTCTTTAGATGAAATTTTCATTAAACCTTTCTAGACAAGTCACCATTAGGGTTTAAGGTAGGTTTAAGGGTGCTTGTCTTAGGGATAGTTTATAGAAACTAAGGCTTGGATCTCTAAACCAATTATACCAAATGCAAACCAATAGACCTCCCCACCTTCTCCAAAGTTTTGGGTTACTCATGCATATAATCCAAACTATGGTGAGAATTTGAATATGCTCTTTGTGTAATAAAAATGTCTTTTTAATAGGTTGTGGATGTCTATAGGCAAAATGATCACCTATAGTGGCTTCCCCTAGGATCCAAATTAGCAAAAGGGATTACAAACATTTTGATGGATTTCCCCAAGAGGTTTAGAAGAATTATTATTTATCAAATTATCCTCTACTCCACTTTTTGGTGACAAAATCATAGTATATGTGATGGATTAGTTTGTCTATAGACTTGGATCATGAGATTTGGTCCTAACCCTAGGGTTTCAAGTCACTCTTACATTTTTCCCAACTTGAATACTACCTTAGAGGCCTAAAGAGGTAACAACAATAGATTTATCTAGTCTTTTTACCCCCTTTGGATACAAATATCCATGAATTCCATCACCTGTGCTTTCTTTCACTATAAAAATAGTCATGGAGGTCAATTTGATGACTACTAGAGGATTTTTTCAAATGATTCAAGACTCATTTTACCTCTTTAACTAAATTTTTTACACCAACACTCCCCATCTCCTTGCTCTTAAGCTCAAACTAGCATTTCTAGGCCTATTTTATATAGTTTGACTCATACACATGCCAACTAGTGAATCAGTTTGATGCTCAGAAGGCTTGAGGATACCTTAAAGGTCATTTCATGGTTAAACCACTTCATTTGGATGGGTTTTGAGGCCAAAATCCACCATCAAGTCATTTTTAGGGTTTATGTAGGGTTTGAGAAGTCTACCATCTTAACAATGGTTCATAGCATATGGATGTCAACACTAGGAAAAAATTACATGAATATATAGTGGAATAACCTTCTCATCTTCCATTAATGGCCTAGGTTTCCATGAAAAGTGGGTGTGGAGATAGGAATGTTTGAAGGTGACACTAGGGTTATCTACAAACCAATTCTAATTATCTATTTTCTTAAGGATCATTCCTAAAGTCTATCACCCCAATTCCAACCAATAATTCATGGATATTTATTCCATAGGGAGAATTAAACCTCCATAATATCTTTTTCCTTGAACATCTATGTGATGAAGTGTGTAAAAACTTAAATTTGGCTCTCGAATTGACTACATCTAAGGTGAGTGGCTCAAGCAAGGTTTAAAAGACACTTTAACCTTATCCTCGAATAATCACACTTAAAACCTTATTATTAGGGTCTAATACGTATTCACACATTACTCATTTACAATTCAAATTGTTACAAGATCATGGAGATGCCTTAAGATGGCAATAGGATATGAGATTAGGCCTAATACTTGCCTGCATTGGCATATCTCCAAGGGCACCTGATGCAAGTCAAAATTTTAATCCCTTTGGAGGATGTCTAAGGACCCTTACCATCATATTAAATGATCCAAAATCATATTTTTATACAAATATATCTACAAACCTTCCAAGACATGATTTTGCTTATTTGGCCCCCATGACTGACTGTCATAGATAGGGCTTGATCTGTGACAAAATGGTGGGTGTACCCACTATTTATCTAAACCAAATAGAGATATTAGTTACTTAAATTTGTCATTATTACCATTTTTACTAAATTTTTAGGATTTTTCATGCTAATATTGATCTCAATCACTCACTTTGCTTTAATTAGTAGTAAACTACCTGTTGACTGAGTGACCATGCATGAAAATTCTAAGTATAGTCCTTATCCCTTATTTCTTGATGTGTTTGTTATAATGAGGTTTCCAATATATGCCTCAAGTATAAGATCATTCTTAGATGATTATTTTCCAATGTTTCTTCCTTTTTATACCACCCCCTTTCTCATATTCAAGGCTTTTACTTATGAAGGCCTATATATCCTCAGGCCTATGTTGATGTCCTTTTACCTTATTAAATGTGATGGACCTAAAAAATTTACTCTCATTTAGTATGAACCATACCCATCATTTTATTAGCTATACCTTTATACTATAATAAAGATATGGTTCTTCATATGCATCAACTCTACTATAGGTGTATGCTCATATGTTCATTATGTACAGGGTTTGAGTATCATGTTTATATGAGGGAAGAGTGGTATAGAGATATTTAAAATCTAGTAACACATCCATATATTAAATCATATATTTATAATTCATACCCTCTTATGTTCACATTATTCCTCATTTCTTTGAATGCCTACATAATGTCCTTTGGAGATTCTACTACAGTAGGCTTAAAAAGGTTGGTCATAGGTGGTCATTTGCCTTCTAAGTTAGGTATATGACCATGTAGGTCAACATCCCATTAGTTTATTGATATTGAGGGTTAAAATGGAATATGAAGGACTATTGTAAAGATATATACTTAGAGTAAAGGGTGGATGAATGGAAGAGGGTGATAGTGGAAAGATATAGACTGTGGGAATGAAAATAGGGTTGACACAATATAAATGATAGTAAAAACCATGTGAAATGATAGAGGTATGGAAATGGAATGATATGGAATGTGTAAACTCTTCTAAAATAAACCTCATGAATATTGTAGACCCTCACAAATATACCTAAGTAAACATGGCATTTTGAAGGCATAAATGAAGCATACACAACAAAAAGATGGAACCTAAGAATCTCCGAGGAACCTTAATCTTTATAAAAAAACATTAAACTTTGTTAAAATTAACAGTGTGATTATAAGATCAAGGGGGTGGTTTTTAGGTCTTTTAGGCCACCATGGAGGTTGGAAAATTTGATAAAAAATATATGATGAAATCCCATCATGACTTTAACACTCTATTTTCATCTTCTTGAGTTGTATTAGAAGGCTCTGTAGGTGCCATTAAACCACAAATAGTGCTCACCATATAATGGCCCTCAAGTATGTGTAAGCCCCTTTTTCTTAAACATACTTTGGGTGACAAGAGTATTTTAGACCTCCAACCTGAGCAAGGAGGCATGGGGAATACTTTACCAACTCTTCAACTTAGCCAACAAATTCTGATGAGGACATCCAACCTCTATTAGTTACATAAACCTACTTGTAGATTACATAATGTGCTAGTCATGAAGGTTTTCTAGTTTTATGATCCCACACGTATGATTCAAGTGCTAAAAATTATATGGTAGGCTCCTTCAAGATCTAAGGAAATAACATTAATCATTAGTTTGACCAAACAAGCCAATAATCCATTAAAACCATTTTATCCAACTTGGCCTATGTAAACAAGGATGGAATATAGATTCTTTAAGTTCTTTATAAATGTTCATATAGCTCATGAGACCAATCCAAAAACAAATTACCATGGGTAGAATCTAAATGAGTGTATTTCTCCTATTTAGGATTTTATACCACCATTTTCTCTCCTCCATGCAGTTTGAGTGTAAACTTGAGGAGATCGCCAAGATTTCCAATGAGCTTAAGGGGTAGATAGGATGGTTTTGATCTCATTTTGCACTAAAACACTTTGTTTTCTCTTCCAATTTTCATCACTAAACTCACTCTATGAGTCCCTAACTCCACATGAGTTAGTCCATACTATAAGGATATGTACTATTTGAGAAACCTCTACAACCTACAACTTTTTTGAATTTCTTCTTATTTTAGACTAAAAGACATCATTAACAAGTGTTATGGAGGGAAAATAGGGGTCATGTGACATTTTAAAGATGATGGTATGAATTAAGGGAGTTGAAAATACATAATCTAGCATGTGTGGGGCCCATTAGGTACGATTTAGACATTGACCATCATGGTAATGGGCTCAAACAGGTATGAAATGATCTAGTAATGGTGTAATGAATCTTATGGATTTTATTGGAGGTGTGAGAGGTGACTTAGTGGCTCATTAAGGTCACATTAGGCCTCATTATGAATACAAACATTGACTTTGACACACATATATTACCTTAAAGAAGAATATCATGTTAATATCTTATGGGTAAACCTTTTTGACCTATTAGAGACCTCAATTGGACCCTAAGACAGTTTTCATTATATTATTGAAACTTGAAAGATGAGCATACCTCATGTGACTAAGCAAAACAAAGGTGTTTATGAGTCTCCATTATACTTCCCTCTCAATTCACCTTCATCATTGATTTTTTCACAAGTTAGAGCTCCATCAAAGTGACCAAGGGCCATATAAACATGTTTGAATTTTATGAAAACACTTGATTCAAGTTGAATAGAACATATGAAGGCTTTCATAACAGAGTTATAACATGACAAGACATTGGAATATTTGAACAACCCCACAAACTCATAAGAGGAATGACAACTATGAGACTAACTATGGATTAGGACTCAATTACATTAGGTTGACCTATTTTTAGGTCTAGGAATAGAAAGTGGTCAACATTTTTGGTGACTGAGATAGGTTGACCAACCTATCGGTCAAGAAACTCAAATTTTTTTTAAACCCTCTCTTGATGGATTAGCAAATGGAACTTTAACTTCTCATGAAATCTGACCTATACCTTGTATATTTTGAAATAATGAAACAAAAAAAATAAACACAAAATAAAAATGAAAAGACAAAACACAATAAGAAACAGGACAAAGCAACAAACACTAAGCATGTGTAAAAGTAGTTGGAGGGAAAAGACATATACTAACTACTTATGTATAATAGGAACATGATGAAGCTTAGTAGAAAATTTTTAGGAACATCCCATTGATAGGGATGGGGAGTTCCTCTCCATTAAATATATATATATATATATATATATATATATATATATATAATTCATTAGTCTCCTTGAATTTGGTGATGATATAAGGCCCACTCCAAAGGCTATCAGACTTGGAGTGTTTTCCTAGTTTTGCATGGTCATCATCTCACTTGAGCATAACATCTTATTGGAATTTTCTAGATGAAGATATTTTATCAACTAAATTCTTGACTTGGTGTTGATTATACCACATGTCATGCATGGTACTATCATGTATCTCCTCTAATTATCTCATCTCATTCATTCTCACTTGCATTACATCATCTTCCAAGAGCTTAAGTTGATGAGCAAGCTCTAAGATGGGTAGTTCAAGGGAAATAGGCAATATTTCCTCTCTACCATAGAAAAGGAGATATGGATAATGTCCATTAGACCTTTTAGGTGTGACTCTATCTACCCATAAGGCAATCCTCAACCTTGTATGCGATTCTCTTTGACTATATTCCATGGTTCTTTTGATGATCCTTATCAAGTTCTTATTTTTGGACTCTATTATTCCATTTCTCTATATGTAATAGTTGGAGGAATCCTTGAGATAGATGTCATGGATAAGTGAAAAATTGCATACCTTATCACTATTAAAATTCAAGGCATTATTAGATATAATTATTGAAGGTACACCAAACCTTTTAACAAGGTTGTCATAGAACTCTAAAACTAAGTTCTCATTGGCCTCAAGTGTAGCTACTTCCACCCACCTTGTGAAGTAGTCAGTGGTTTTTATGACCCACTTATGCCCAACATGTGAAGGGGGATAGATCATTCCTATGAAGTCTAAGCACCACTACATAAATGTTTGTTCAAATTAACTGGGTTACAAGGGAAGGGAAGCTAACCTTTATTTTCTAGTGAACATGGCACACTTTAAACACTTTATAACCCAAACATGTGAGTCTCCAAACAATAAAGGCCAAAATTAACCTACTCATTATTTTGGAGACAGTGGTCTTGGTAAAAAAGTGACCACCAATAGGTCCATCATGAAATTGCTCATGTCGATTATCAACCTAGATTGATTTAAAAAATATTAAAACCATACCTCCTACATCTTTCTTAAAGATAAATCCATCTATCATGACATAGGCTATGGTATACATTCTAAACTATATTATTTTTGTCCCATCTAAGTGCATAAGACATTGGACTATTTGGAAGAACTTGACCACATCATTGGTCCCACTAAGAGGAGTGGCATTTGCAGTTTATTGCTAACTATCATGGACTACCAACACTATCTCTTTATCTTGCTTCACCTTTGCTACAAGATGCTCACATAGACCTTTACCTCTGATTAAATTTGGAACTCTCACATAAATTTCATATTCCATACACTTTTTTACCCATCCATCTCTCTTCTCACTTAAATCTTTGTTGAGTATGAACTCTTTGATGCTTGGGTGCACCATCATCACTATAACTTTGTTGTTAGACACCATGTACCTAAATTTTTTCAATCCTTTCATAATAAAAATTAAATGATTCTCTAAAAATGTATACCTTTATTCATATCCTTCTAAGTCTTGACTAAATAAATAAAATGGTTGTTCTAGGCCTTCATCATTCTCCTGCATAACCATAACATAAATTGCATTAGGTGTTAAAAATGCATACAAGAAAAATTCTTGGCTAAAGTCAGGGTTAAAGAGTGTGGGGGATTGAGAGATGGATTATTTTATGGCCTCAATATTATATTTCCTTCCTTGATCCATGTGAACTCTTTGTGCTTATTAATCATGTGATTAATAGGCTTAACTAAATCTACAAAACCCAGAATAAACCTCCATATAAAGATGATCTTCCCTAAGAAGCTCTACAAACCTTTCTTGTGTTTGGGCATGGGTAAGGCTAAGATTTGATTCAACCATTTTAGGATATTTATATAGGCCATCCTTTGACACCACATGTCCTAATAATCTGTCCTCATGAAATACAAAGATATATTTCTTAGGATTTAAGGAAACTCCAAACTACTATACCTATCAAAGATTGACTTTAAATGTGTCATGTGATCGTATGGATCCTTTGAAAAAATATTTATGTCATCAAGATATATGAGTACCATTTCATTAATTATCCCTTGAAATCTAACATAAATTTCCCTTTGTAAAATTACCCGTGCATTAGATAGTCCAAAGGGCATCTTCATTTTTACATAGGTGCCCCACTTTGTAGTGAAGGTAGTCTTATATCTATCCTCCTCCTTGACTAATATCTAATTATATCTAGAGTAAATATCAAGCAATGAAAACTTCTAAGAGCTTGCAGCCTTCTAAAGGATCTGATCCATGGATGGTAGTGGATAATAATCTCTTAAAGTCACCCTATTGAGGTCTCTAAAATCAACACATAGGCATATTTCCATTTTTGTTCCTCACAGTCACAATGTTTTATACCCATGATGAATTATTAATGGGGAATATAATATTAGATTAAATCAATATAAATAATTCCATTTTCATGAGCTCTTCAACCTTAGGGTTAACTAGTCTTTGCTTCTACCTTATTTATTTTGCATTGTACTCCAACTCTATGGTGTGTTAGGCTAACTTGGGGTCAAATACTTTTAGATAATGGAACTACCATTAAAACACATATACATACTCCTAACATAAGGATATGAAGGCATCTCTCTCTTCTTTTGTGTTCATTTTTCCCAACTTAAGTAATCTATCGTTAAAAATTACCATCTTATCATAATGTTCTTCTTTAGTTAAGATACTCACCTTGTCCTTCCTCAACTAATCATATTAATTTAATATTATCTCCAATGTCACTAATCCCTTGGGTAATTTTTTATTTCTTATCTAGATAATTTGATCATCAAATTGATGTTGTAATCTACCTTGGTTTTTAGATAGAATTATGGCTCATGCATGAGAAGACAAGCAATATGTTCATCACTATCAAAGACCTACCAACTCACCTCATTATTAGTTATATATGTCCTACATACAAACTTGATTTTTTAATATCCTTCAGTTCCCTTGACTCCATCATCAATGTCATATTAGGAACTAATGGATGAAAGTCTATCTTCATAGTGATTGGACTCCCTTGGTATAAAATGGATGTTAAATGCTAGGATGTCTTCTAATAGATCCCAAACTCAATGCTTGTAGGCCTTAAAAATATTATTATTGACTTCACTAACACCTCTCACTTACTGTACTACTAGCTCACTTCACCCTTCACTTGCAAAAGTTTTATGCCTCTTTTCCTTGCCCATTATAGTCCATATATAAGGGCTTCATATTATATAGTGTTTAAATTAAAACTAAATTTAAACCTCAATATAGATTATTACCTCTAAATATAATGGTAAATAATCATTACTTTATCCCCACTCCCATTATTTGAGCTTGATCCATCAAATAACAAAGTCGATATGCCTTCATGTTCTTGAGTTGGGCTTGTAAGGTTAGATACAAGAGATCTTTATTCATGCATGTAGTATACACATATGCCTACCTCCTTAATGGTATTATAGGGGTCAAAACCATGGTTTTTAACTACCCATTCATCAATGAGTAGATCTAAGATGCCTTCAAGATGATCCTTAGGTTCTTGCTCATAAATATTATCATCCTCATCTAAGATAGTGCAGTTTACATTAGATAGGTTAGGTATATAGGGTTATAAGTGGATCCTAAAAATAGGTTCAAACCTAATAGTTACCCTTGTCCCTTATATATTCCTAAATACCATGTATGACCAATCAGATGAAAGGTATCCCCTAATATTTATAGTGAAATACCTATATAGGCATAGGGGAAAATATGGAGGGAGATTTATATGCACTGAAATATGCTCACCCCATTAATTTTGCTAATTATTATCACTTTGATTTTTAACCTTTTAGGAGATGAAAAATATCTCCTCATCCAAGTGGCATAATGGAATCACCTCTAGGCTTGTGGGCAGCCTAGGTAATAAGGTGAATCTTTAGATAGGGATAGCTCCTTTGATGTACCACTTTGGATTACAACTATTACTATCTTGGGGGGGCAGGGTGAAAATGGAGAGAGATAAATAAAATAAAATTAACCTAATTGAGTTGATACACCAAATTTACTGATGACATCTAACCATATGCATATTACACTTGAAATCAAAGGACAAACTAAACATACACTTCTCCAATCTTCATCTTCTCACATCAATGTTACATTGTGAGGTTATGAATGAATGTGCAAAGATAGAAAGAATATACAAGAGGCATATGAGGTCACTAATGAAAATACTAACTCAATATATCCTTGAAATCTCCTAAAACACTTTACATGCCCTACAAGAAGAAGGTTTCCAACTGTAAATATGATGAAAGAATGGCAAAACATACTAAGGAATCCATAGTCTTTATTTTTGAAAAATCAAACATTACAAATGAACACACTAATAATAATCATGTATGAGGTAAAAAATAGTTTTATTATTGATCAAAATGTATAATTTATAGTATGGATTCACCATACTCACGTGGAACATCCAATACAATGGCCAAAATGGCTAGTTCTTATAGAACTTGAGAGACAAAAGAAGAGAGAAGTCCAAGGGTCAAAATAACACTTGTAAAGATGAGAGGAGTAATTAATTTTTCATGTGATAATTATATTTGATTAAACATGCAAGCTATATAAATATAAGTGTCAATTTAAGGCATAAACTTTATAAAAAATGGCATAAAACTCCTCATTTTGTATAGAAAAACTACCTTCATGATTGCCTCTATTTGAATGTGCCATAAATTATTAGGACCATGTATTATGATTGTAATTAATTTTAGGGACATAATATATGCCTATCCATGTATTGGTTTCATGCCTAGTCTTCTAGAATCAATTAGAATGAAACAATCATAATCTATTGTCTAGAAAACTATTCTTTTATGCACTCTACACACTTAGCTTCCAAAAAGGCATAAGTTAATCATGAAAATTAGTAAAATGAAGTGGATTACATGTTTCAATACCCTCCATGTTTCTATAATCATAAATCACACCATAAAATGACATCCACTTGAGGTTTTCACTCTTTTCCCTAGCTTGCCCATTAGGCTAGTTTTGACCAGTTGAGTTGAAGGACCTAGTTTAGATACTTAGGAGTATTTTCAAGTCGTAAGAGTGATATCTGGAGTTATATTAATTCTTAATATTTCCATACATATTATTTTAATCTCTTTAAACCTATTAAAACCTAAAACACACACAAAATAGTTAGAAAACCCTTATTTATGCCCCCATCCATACAACTTCATATAATCAAAAGGCATGGGGAGTAGCCTGACTGAATCCTTAAACACATAGAATCCTTTTTATATTAAAAATTGTCCATTTGGGTATATTTCCAAGCTTTTTTATCTAATCATGTCCTTTAAATGGTTTTTCACGGGTTTAAGGCAATCTTACCTTTTAACCGTTATTCATAAAAATGGGGCATTGAAGTTTCAAACTAATTCCACAAAATAGTTATTTAGGACCTTATTAAACTCATCCAATATTATTTTTCCTCCATGAAAATCCCCATGAGGGATGTGAGCTTCTAAATTTTCCTAGTTGAGCTCTTTTCCTTCACTCCACAGGCCTAACAATGGTCTCAAGCCAAAATTAACTCTCTTGGTGCTTTCTCTACAAGTTAGAAGGTGAAAATCACCTTTAGTGGCCTTATTAAAATTTTTAAATCCTTATGTATTCTCATCTCATGCTAAAAATAATAAATCCTCTAAAAATGGACATAGACCTAATGATTACCCACTAGGCCTACTTGTAAACTTTGGAGTTTTGGGCATTAAAATAAGTTTCTTTGAATTTTGTGAGTTTAAAAACATAATTTTTAACCCTATTAACATGTTATAGTTTATTATAAATCTTACCCAAGGTTGTAAGGGAAATTGACCCCCCATTTGGCTTTAGGTCCCTTCAAGGCTTAACAGACTTGTCTACAAGCTTAGGAGTCTATACCATTCTATTTGTATTCCTCCCTCTCTACTTGGTTTTTCATGTTGGAATTTTTTTTATTCATCTCTACATAGCTTTCATCAAATTCCAAACAACTCTTAATTCACCTATCTATCTTCATTTTACAAATCTATAGGTTTTTTTGTATTTGAGGGGAGTGCCCCCTGTCTAAGACAAAATAGAGGACACTCTAGTGATTTCTTAGACAAAATTGAATGGTTGAGGGAATTTTAAAAGTGGTAAGGACATCTTATACAAAAATTAATCCCCTATTAATATTATCTACCCTTCCAAAATATTGAAAGTTGAGATAGACTGCTAGAGGTGGGACTATGTGCAGGGGTTTAAGGAATAGACTAATCCTTGCTTGCTTGGAACTCTTTCTTAGCTCAATACTCACTATGATAGTTCCATTAGGTTATATTCGAAATGTTTAAGGTTCATTGATCTTTAATTCATCAGTATATCCTCCTTTATGGTTCCTTATCCCTTTGCATAGGTGACTGAGTATATTACCTTGACTGGGATTGCTCATGGAAACTCTACTTGTAGATGTATTTTATGTTATTTAGGCCTTATTTTATGGATAAAAATATCCTTTAAGCTTTACATTGTCACATATCATTTTATTTTATCCTTTCATGCTTTACTATCCCTTCACATACACTTATAGTTCTAACTGAGCCCTCCACTACCCTTGTTGACTGAGACACATACCTTTAGAGCCTTGTTATAATTGTAATTACTTGGTATAGAGATTATGAATATCATTATTCTCATGGATAATGTGCCTAGTTTTTTTTTCATCATTCTCAACTAAATTCTCATCATGTTCAAAGTCCATAAGAAAAGAACACCTTTTCAAACTTTACCCTTGACTAGTTGAGACAACCTGCTATAGGTGAAATAACCTCAACTAAGATGTTATTGAGGTTGATCATTATGATTATGGATCTTAAATTATTCCTTATAGGTCATAATATATGTATTTTAACTATTCTTCCTCTTGAAATCCTTAAAACACCATTCAAATATCAAATTGGGTCACTATCCTATTAACTGAGACACTTTGTCCCTATGTACGGACACCTATAGGTGTGCTTGAGATATGAAATATTTCCTTCTCATAATCCTAATGATTTTCATGCTCATATATACATCATTACATTAATTTTACTATTCTAAACCTAAATTTAAGTTTCATGTGGTCTTTAAAATATTGAAAGCTATTCAAAACTCAAACTCTGAAGATGCCACTATTTGGTTTTAGTGGTCTCAAGGGTTTATTTAAGCTTCTCAACAAATATCTCATAATTGTCATCTTCCCTTATAATTTTTAAAATTCATTTTATTTTCTAGGGGATATAAGGTATAGTTATTGAGATGCACCAAAATTCCTTCAAACTATGTCATAAAGCTTTGGCAAAATGCCTAGGTTCTTTGTTTCCTCAGTTTAGGGATAAAGGGCTTTAACCTATAGTCATCTCCTTGAACATGGTTTCTTCTTATATTTATCAACTTAACAAATGCCCTTAGTTCTTTGCCAATAAATTTTGTAGGTAGACATTGTCAAGTCTGTAGGCAGTAAATACAAAAATGAACAATTCATTGATCTTACTGTATCCTAATTTATGAACCAAATTAAAATTATAAATGAATCCTTAATATATATAATTTATTGACACTATTACCAAGGTTATTATCATATCATGACATCATTCTCCAAGATTATAGGTGACTTTGACTGAGTTTAGCATGCAAATTATGCGCATGGACAGTGAATAATATTATGAATAAGATGCATATTTTATGGTTTTCAATTAGTATTTCACCTTTCCAAAGGGTCCAATATACTCTCTTTATTATTAAAATATTTATTATCTCAAACACCTCTCTCAACAATGAGATTCATATGAGGACACCTGTACCTACACCTTGAATGGTATGGAGGTAGCAAATAGAGTTATAAGTAGTGAGAAAGAAATATAAATCTTGAATTGACTCCTATACCCAATCCAAATATAAAAAATATTTTTTTTTCAAATTTTTAAAACCGTGATCAAGTCAAAATATCCCTTTCAATGTGAAAAACCTCCATGAAAGCACCTAAAGGTGTCTATTAATGGCAAAATTATGCATGTGTAATGTATGATTGCAAATCATGAAGGTGATTTGGATAATGAGGTTTTAAGGTTTATCCATAACAAATAATACCTTTTAAACATATAAAATACAATATCACAACCATATAAAACCATAAACAAACACAAAGTTCCTAAAAATAGTGAAAATTACCTATTGCACTCAAAAGAGACTAGTCTACAAATTTGGGGTTATTGGCTCATCCAAACACATAAAAACATGAAAAAAAGAATGGGATACATGATTTTAAATATCCAAGATCATATTTAACCAATATTACGAATTTTTTCATACAGACTTTCCCAAAATGAAGCAAAACTTGCAAGATGCATGAAACAATATGTAGATTTGAAAGGTCAACTTCAAAATGATGATTCATAAAGAACCATTGATAATTATTCAAAATATTTTTACGAAAATTAATTTATATAATTTTAAAACAACCTCCCAAAATATTTCTACTTGAAACCTCTTTTGTTGTCTCTACTGAGCAAAAACCTGAAAGTCATTTTTGTATGCCAAAAAGGACAAAGATGGAGTAGAACGGTTTTGGCCTAAAAATTAAACTTATATATAAATTAAAGTGTGTAAATTATTTTTTATAATATTAATATGCCTCCCAATATATTTTTCCATGTGGCACACCTCCCAAGAAGGTTGTACAAGTGTCATTTACTCTCTTTTCAATTGTTTCTACAATTTTAGTTATGAAACCTACCATATTATAATTTTTATAACATAAATGACATGTAATATGACTTTATTTTATGTTCCAAAGGAAAACATGACATTTATATACCTTGTAAAATGTTCCACTTGCATTTATGACCTTTAAAAACTCACAAAAATGACTCAAATTGATAAATAAACTAATAAGACTAAAACCAAAGCTAATATAACATTAAATAACATAAAATGAACTATCATACACCACATTACAATATTTAGACTCCATAAAACACATAAAAATCCAATTTTTTACCTAAGGGTGCCCCAATTTGGCCTAAAGGTTAAATTTGGTCAACAAATTGGTGACTCATAGGGGTAGTATACCTACTATACTAACTAGACAAGTAACCTTATTATTCCATTGGGATTATGGATTCATTTAAGGACTAAGAAAACAAGAAAACCTTTAACCATTGACCACAAAAATTTGATCAAGACAAGGCACTAATGACTATCTCTACCACATAAAGAAAATGACACACACCAAAGCAAATAAACTAACAAGACACACACACACACACACACACACACACACACACACACACACACACACACACACACACACACACACACACACACACACACACACACACACACACACACACACACACACACACACACACACACACACACACACACACACACGCGCGCGCGTGCGCGCGTGTGTGTGTGTGTGTGTGTGTGTGTGTGTGTGTGTGTGTGTGTCTTGTTAGTTTATTTGCTTTGGTGTGTGTCATTTTCTTTATGTGGTAGAGATAGTCATTAGTGCCTTGTCTTGATCAAATTTTTGTGGTCAATGGTTAAAGGTTTTCTTGTTTTCTTAGTGTGTGTGTGTGTGTGTGTGTGTGTGTGTGTGTGTGTGTGTGTGTGTGTGTGTGTGTGTGTGTGTGTGTGTGTGTGTGTGTGTGTGTGTGTGTGTGTGTGTGTGTGTGTGTGTGTGTGTGTGTGTGTGTGTGTGATCAAGGCACTTAGAGGAAACATAAAAAAACTATAATATACAACTTAAAACATAATAATACCTCCCTCTTAGATCAAAGGTAAATTTTTAAGCATCACCTTCTTCATGATATGGAACATGGTGTAAAGCATGTTTCTCTTTAGATTGAACACTTATTAGAGTAGACCTATTTCTTGGCACTTTAATTGCCATTATTTCAAATATAAGATCTTCAAAAAATTCTATAATGTATAATCATTCCTTTACATCCAAACATCTTTAACCTTATCATATGAATCTTTAATTGTGACCTCAAATGTTGAGTCAATAAGGCATACCTTTTTGTCTTCCATAGTGTTTTCCATAAGATTGGGCTTCCTCTCAATAGCAAGCTCTTATAACTCATCAAGGAGATTTGAAAAATCTATCCAATATTAATCATTTTATTCAATGGACACCTATTCCTTCACCTTGTCACACACTTGGACTTCAACTTCGCAAAGATCTTCAAGTTCTTGAAGCAACTCTATTTACAACTACCAATCATCTTTGTCATCTTTACCATCTAAAAGCACTACCTCCTCCATCTTCTCTTCTTGATGTATGATGTCATAAATTTTGTGTTCTTTAAGTTACAATGCATCATCAAATAAATTTGTGATAATAGGTTCTTGATTATCATAAAGAACTCCATATTTATGTTTGATTGCACACTAATGATTAGATTCATTAAACTCATCAACTAGATTATCATTAGTTATACAATATTATGGAGAAGGAGAAACTTTACACAAATCATCAAATTCCTTACATATGACATGGGACATCTTCCATAAATCTTCTTCTTCATGGATTCCATATTTAAGAACTATTTCCTCTAACTTAGTCTCATGAGTCTCTCTTAGGACTGCCAATTCTTGAGACATGACTTGAATGTGTTCTCCATCTTTGATAGCACATTATATTTCATGTTTGAGATGATCATCTACAACCTTTTGATTATATTTATATTCTCTTTAAAGGGCTGAAATATCTTCCATATCCTTCTCCTTCATGGTGATGTCAATACTAGGCATCTTGAAATCATGTGATCTAGCCCAATGAGGTTGCCAAGGAGGTAGGTCTTCTTCAAGCAAGAGTTCTTTTTATTTATCAACCAGCTGATCTTCCTTATGTTCCCATACCATATTTACATCAAGATAAAGAGTGATAGGGTGAGGACAAGATGAATTATTTGGTGGAGGTGGCACATAAAACTCAAAGTCAAATTGAGGGTGAAGTGTAGGGAATTCTTCATGGGCACACATCCCTTCAAATATAGAGACATCAACTATTAGATTATCCTTTTGTTCTCCAAGGGGAGTCCCTATGGCTATTTCATCCTCATAATCATTCATGAGAGCCTCTTGATCAGCCATGAATTATAGTTTATCTTATTTACTTACTTCTCTCAAGATAGGTTCCTCCTTAAAAAGGAATGATGTGAAAGGTTGATGGATAGGCTCATGTATTTGAGGTGAAGGAGCTGGAGTATGAGATGTAGTATAAGGTGAAGGAATTGGATATGGAGTGTGAAATTAAGGAGAAGGATTATGAGTGGGTTTTGAAAAGAGGAAATTACTAGAGAGTTTTAATGTAATTGAATTCTTGGGTTGATTAAGAGGCATAACATCTACATGAATGAGAGCTTCACTTTGCCAATGATATCCTTGTGTATAATCCATGGAAACATTTGGTTTCATATGAAAAGACTCGTAGAATTAATCTTGAGGCTGATAGGCAACATGATATGGATTATAAATCTCATATTGGGACTAATAGGGAAGTGTTTCTTGATAGATTTCTTGGTAGCCATTCTTATAGGATTGTCCAACAATATGGTGTCTATATGGAGAGGAAAATGAAGGAATATAGGACTACCATGGATTATAGGACTATTGAGGAGTAAAATTTGATTCATATCAAGGTTGATTATAGGTTTGATACACTTCATAACAAGGCTGATTATAGTCACACCAAGGCTCATTAATAACTTGTTCATACTGATGGGGAATGGCACAAACTTGGAAGGTTTCATCAACTATAGATAACAAAACTCAACATCAAAGTCAGCCATGAAATTTAATTAAAAGCAAGGATACAAAGAGAAATGTTACAAAAAATATTCAAAGGATAACCTGGGATGCTTGACCAGTTGATACAACTTCAGAGTCACCATTGATGCTTTGATAGATACATTAAAAGGCTAATTATTGAGAGACAACACCAAAAATATCCCAATCTATTGGAACAAGATTCCCACCAGGCATGCCAAAAAAATTTGTCACTTGGATTTTAACCCTTTGAGGAGATGATAAATCTCTCCTCATCCAAGAGATACAATAGAATCACAGTTAGGCTTGTGGGCAGCCTAGGGAATGAGGTGAATCTCTAGATAGGGCTAGCTCCCTTGATGTACCACTTTGGATTATAATTACTACTAGCTTAGGGGGTGAAAAGTGAGAGAAATAAATGAAATCAAACTAATATAAGGGATGTGATACACCAAATTAATTTATGACATCCAACCATAAGCATATTAAACTTGAAATCAAAGGACAAACTGAACATACACTTCTCCAATGTTCATCTTCTCACGTCAATGTTACATTGTGAGGTTATGAATGAAATGTGTAAAGTTAGGAGGAATAGATAAGAGTCATATGAGGTTACTAATTAAAATAATAACTCACTCAATCCTTGACATATCCTAAAACACTTCACATGCCCTGTAAGAAGAAGTTTTCCAACTATAAATAGGATGAAAGAATGACAAAACATGCTAAGGAATCCATAGTCTTCACTTATACAAAATCAAAGATTCCAAATGAACACACTAAGATAACTCATGAAAGAGGTAAAAATAAGTTTTATTATTGATAAAAATTTATACATTTGAGTAGGGATTCACCATACTCAGGTGGAACATCCAATACAATGGCCAAAATGGCTAGTTTTTATAGAACTTAAGAGAGAGAAGAAGACAGAAGTCCAAGGGTCATAAGGACATTTGTCAAGAGGAGTAGTTAGTTATGAATTTTATAAGGATATAGGATAAACCATGTAAGGTTTGGAAAGATAAGTTTCAATTCAAGGTATAAACTTCATGAAAAGTCGCATAAAACTCCTCATTTTACATTAAAAAACTACCTTCATGATTGCCTCTATTTGAACATCTCATAACTAATTAGAACTAGGTCTGATGATTATAATATAGGATAGGTACATAATTCATTTGTATCCATGCATTGGTTGAATGCCTAGTCTTTTTGAATCAACTAGAAAGAAGCAATCACCATATGTTATCCAAAAAATAACTCTTTTATGCATCCTACATACTTGGCTTCCAAAAAGGAATAAATTTCTCATGAAAATGCATACGAGGTAGTTAATGACATGTGTTAAGACTTTACATGGACCTATAATAATTAGGCACACCTTAAAATTACTTCCACTTGAGGTTTTCACATTTTTCCCTAGCTTGCCCATTAGGCCAGTTTTGACTAGTTGAGTTGAAGGACCTAGTTTGGACACTTAGGAGTTGTTTCAAGGATTGAGAGTGATATGGGGAGTTATCTTGAGTCTTAATTTTTCAATTTATGTTATTTTAATCTCTTTAAACCTCATAAAACTTGAAAAATCACACAAAACAATTATAAAAGCCTTGTTTCTACCCCCATCCATGCATGTTCATATAATCAAAAGACATGGGGAGTAGCTTGACTAAATCCTTAACAACATCCAATCCTTGTTCTAGTCAAACTAGTCCATTTGGATAGTTTTCCAAGCTTATTTATCTAATTAGGTCCTTTAAAGGGTTTTAAGTAGTCTTACCCTCTTAACCATTGTTCATAAAAATAGGGCATTGACGTTTTAGACTAACTCCACAAAATGGTTGTTTATGACCTTCTTCAGCTCATCCAAGATTATTTAAACTCCATGAAAATCCCCATCAGGGATGTGAGCTTCTAAATTTTCCTAGTTGAGCTCTTTTCCTTCATTACACAGGCCTAACAATGATTTCAAGCCAAAATTGACTCTCTTGGTGCTTTCTCTACAAGTTGAAAGGTGAAACTCACCTGAAGTGGCCTTATGAACATGTTTCAATCCATATTTATACTCATATCATGATAAAAATAATAAATATCCAAAAAATTTACATAAGCCTAATGCTTGCCCACTAGGCTTGCTTGCAAACTTTGGAGTTTTGGGCATTCAACTAAGTTTCTTTGCATTATGGGATCTTATACACATCCTTTATAACCCTATGAACATGTTATAATTGATTATAAATCTTACCCAATGTTTTAATGTAAATTGACCCCCAATTTGGCATTATCTCCCTTCAAGGCTTAATAGACCTACCTGTAAGCTTAGGAGTCTAGACCATTCTATTAGTATTCCTCCCTCTCTACTTGGTTAGTCATGTTGAAATTGGTGTGATTCAACTCTACACACCTTCCCTAAAAGTCCAAACAACTCTTAATTCACCTATCTATCTATTATTAATTTGTCCTATCATGGTCAAATTACTACCCCTATCATATGCAAATTTCCAAAATCCAATCCTTACCCCTTTGTAATTGGTTAGTGAGGACTTTCTCTACAACTCTATGGACTGTCCTTAAGGTTTTTTTCATCCAATTAAAGGTCAATAAAATGTATCAAATTTATCCAATCAATCTACAATATAGGCAAGCTTACAAGAGTGAATTGTATGGTCATGAAAGAAGGAGACAGTTTCAATTTTTAATAAACTCATGTTTACATGACTTCTATCATGTTTTCAATATTTTTGAAAAAAATCTCAAATAAATTTTCTAATAAATCCATTTCTTAGCCTTTTCATGCACCATGTCTTCAAAGGGCCTAGATTAGCATATTTTAAGGTTTGTTTGCAAATTTTGAGGTTTTTACCAAATTATAGGTTTGAATTTGGTTCTCTTCCCATCCTCCAATGATCCCTAATTTCATGTTGTTGGAGGATGAGTGTAAAAGTTTACATATATCCCATCATCCTTGGTTTTGTCATGCTCCACCATGCTCCTTCCCACCACCATCTCATCTGCCCCTTCTTATTACCATACACAACCATATTACTATGCTTTATTCCTTTTGTTCACCCTCTACCATGTTTCCATTCTCCATTCATCCTTACCACCCTCACACCTTCTTCATCCCATAGCTTCATCATGAGAAAGATCCAAGAGAGATGAAAATTACCACCAAAAGCATGATCAAGGGGTATATAGTTAAGAAAGGCATCAAGCACATTCAAAAGAACATCTTTCATAGTGTCACATAGTCAAGGTGATGTCATTAAAGGTGAAATTAGAACTTCTTAAAGGTATATTATGTTAATAAATCATAGTCATGAAATGAATCATAGTCAAGGAGGTCATCATGAGCATGAGAAAGAGATATATGCACCTATAAAGCATTAAGATGCAATCAAAAGGAGTTTTATAGTAAGGTTACACAGTCAAAGTGTGGTCATAAGAGTGATATCTGAAGGTAAGGAGGGTCTTCATCAAGTTTTAGTGATAACAAGCACTTATGATCATGAAAGATAATAACAAGGATCACATTAGGTTTAGGTCTTCATGAATGTCTTACCACTATCATTATTTCTACAAATGGTAATTAATTACATGATTTTAGTTAGGGAAAATCATATGAATCTTGTTTAAAAGGTCAAACACCATAGTGAAGTAAAAGACATGTGAACATTCATAGATTGATTGAGGTTTTGACATTCTTAAGGCTCCGTTAGTGAAAAAAGACAATTATATGCATATTAAAGTGCACATATAGTCCTTAAGATGCACCTATAGTCAATCATAATAACCTACAAGTAGTGTTAAATCCTAGACCTATAGTCAAGTAAGTGGATATGTCAAGAAAGGGTTTCAAAGGGTTTTGACCATTTAAAATAGGTCTTGGGTAAAAAGGGGGATGGTAATTCACAAGAGGGAGGATACCAAACTTTTGAGGTTTTTGATGGGGGATGGTGAATTACAATTACAAGCTAAAACCATCTAAATCCCTAAGGCATACTACATGCCTGTGTCATGATCAGAGAAGGTGATTGACATAGTTGGTGTGCTTATTAAGATCTAAAGGAAACCAATTTAGAGGATGATAAGATTTTAAAGGATGATTATGTTGAAAGGGAATTTCAAGTTTCAAAGAGAGTTATATGGAGTAGAAAATGTGCCTACATCTTATTGAGGGCATCTTAAAGACCTGTATTTTCTTAAATAAGGCCTACTTAATAGCAACTAGGGACTCTTCTAGACTTTTAGGTCTAATTCACCATAATAGATTATTTGATCACATGAGAATACATAATATAAAATGTATGCCACCTTGAGAGATTTAAGATCAACAAAATAAACCTACATGCTTGTATAGACATATCCACAGTGGCTAGGGTTTTGATCATCTATAAGCCTTCCAAGAAATATAATTATAATTCAATATAAATTTTGGAAGCCATAGTGTGGTGACATCTAATACATCAATAATTATGAGGTAGGTATAAAGATGACATTAAAGTGTACCTACAACCCATTTCATCCTATAGTCACTTGTGAAAAAAGCATCTACAACCACTCTTAGTTACAGTCACAAACTTGTCTACAGGTTATATGAGGAGGTTGATAACATAAAGGCTAAGTGAGGGTTTTATTTTCAATACAAGGGGGATTTTGGGTAAAAATTAATTTTGATAGGTTTTGAACATCATGTTTTGGTCCTAAAGATCATGAACACAGTCATATAAACCAAAAGATGAAACCCTACAACCTAATCAAAAGTCACCTACAACTATGTATGATCTCTTAAGATAGTCAAGGAGTTATAGGAGGATTGATGAGAAATTAAATATAGTAGCACATCACTACATCTTATTATGTTTTAAAATTAAATAAGGCACCTTTATACCTTGTCCCTATACATACAAGGACCTAGAGGAATGAAGTCATAGTCAATCAGCTAGTAGTGGTTTGGCAGACTATAAGGATTTTGAAACTTTCAATAAGGGTTTTGTATTTGAAATTGATTAGCATTCAAGGACATATGGTAAAGGAATGAGAAGTATTTTTAGGGCTAGTGAGCCTTGTATTACACCTTTACCCATCATGAGGAGATAATTACAAACTTAGTGATCATATATGGTTAAGGAATGCAACCTTGGGCTAGGAGGCTAAACTAAATAGGTAAACTTGTCATGAGTTTTTGCAAGGAGTTGTTTTAGACCTAATGAGAGATATCCAAGGATTAATTAATCCTATTAGTGCCTTTATAGGTGTTAAAATGTATGACCAAGTTTGTCAAGGTAGGATAATCTGTACAAACACTTAAATTTAACCTACAATCAAGCATGGAATGGTCATTTTAATGATAAATGTGTATGGCATATTGAAGATATGATTGAGAAAAGGAGTATATACAAATTAAATTTTTTTAGGGTTTTCATGATATAGCCTTTATTATTTCATATCACAAAGTTTAGGTAAGGAGCACCTACAATCAGCTTAAGGAGAGTAACCCTGTAGACAAGTAGTATAAATAAAAAATTGTGAGACAGAATAGGGAAAATTTAAAAGAGTTTTTCTATAATTTCAATTATATAGTATATCTCATCCTAAGGATAACATCTACACCTCACAAGGATGATGGTACATAGCCAAGTGTATGGAACTATGCAAGAGAGGGGCCTAAAATGCCCTGTTTGGAGGTCTTAACATGCTTGAACTAGGGGTAGAGGCTATTTTAAAACTTTTTAAAAGTATATTGAACTAATTTAAGATTATTTTGACCTTGAAGACCTTAAGACTGAATTAAAACACCTCCAAAACACCAAAACTTAGTCAAGCATGCAGACAACCCATTCATAGGGGTCATTTTTTAGGAAAATTTGAAGATTATAGGAGTTACATGTAGAATTAAGACATAATTTTTTTTTAAAAATGTATTCATGAGTTGGGAACCATCTAACCAAGTTTCATGGCCATTTTATGAGTTGATGTATTTTCTATTTTGTCTGAGACCTCATCGTATTTGTTTAAGGTCATCATTGGAGCATGCTTCATTCTAGAATGCTACAAAAGCTTATAAGACCAATTAAAAGGTTTAAAATTCATGGGATTATGTTTTTTAATCATAATAATATGTTTTAGGAGTGTCAAAACTCCAATAATTATGAAAACCATGCTCATATATGCTTTTGCAAGAAAATAAGCACATAGGCCAAAAATGCATTTTTGTACTTTTCAAGAAAAATGAATTTTAGAGTGTTTTGGTAGTATGGTATAGGTCCCATAATGATTTTTTCATGATTTTAGAAGCTTTGAAGGAGATATTTTCATTTTAGTGAAGTTTTTTCACTTTTTGCAGTACTAAGCACCCTTCCAAGCCTCTTATTCAAATGTTTATTTTGTTCACCATGTCTGGATTTTGGCCAAACTCTCTTAGTATGTTTTGAGGACCCATATTTAATTATAATTAATGAACAATTTATATCATTTAATAATTTTATGAATAATCATTAAGAGCATGCGTAGCTCAGAATGTAAGCTAAACCCCCTAGGCAAATTTCATTTACGTGGTAACTTTTCATATCTTTTGCATGGGAACCCAAAATTTTTAGGGATGTTAGAGGGGTAAATATGATAATAATAAATGTAATTGGTTTAGGATTTGGATTTATAAACTTCATGAAACATCAATTTGAAGATTTAGCTTTAAAACCCTCCTAAACCCCTAAAAAACTAGTTTTGAGAAAAGTGGATTTTATTGCTATCAATTCAACATGGATCAACATAAAAAAATTTCAAACATCAATTACACTCAGAGATGAATCTAAAGATGTAAACTTAATGCGTATATCTATACAAATGAAGTCATAAATCATTTTTTTAATGCAAAAAACATGTAAAATAAGGTACAAGGTAGTTCAAATAAATCTAATCAATGGAGATCAAAACATAGAACTAGTTATTCATCCTCAAATATTCATTTGGTCAGAAATAATCCTAGAAGTTTCCCTACTAGCTCAATCAAAATGACCAATCTACTGGAAAATAGAGCAAAATAGGCCTAGTCAACCCTATTAACTGAATGTCGATGGTTTTCTCATCAAAATCACATATTTGATGATGAAGAAGGTTGTTTCAATTTTAATTAATTATTTTTTTATTTTTCATGGTTTATTATTGTAGGTTCAATGGTGACTAGAAGCACAGATTAGCCTTTAGTATTTTTTGGTCTAAATGGCTTAGTTGATCAACTTGTCAAGTTTGAGTTTGGCATTGAAATTGGTCATCAAGGAGTTCAAGTTGGATTTATATTCCACTTTGCAGCTATTTAATGATTTTAATGCACATATTCAGCCTTCAAGATCCCTTTTCATGCAATATGGAGTTAGTTGAAGTTGACTTGACAAATCTTATAATGCATCTTCCTTGATTTCCATGTGAAGGGGGACATTTTCATGTTCCAAGTTAGCTTTCAAACACTTAAAGTTACTTATTGGATTTTGGTGTAGTATCATGCATGGAGAAGTTTTGACTTGTCAAACTTGGGCCCACCACCTTATTCCTATGCCAAAGTTTGAAACTTCATGCATGCTTTGTGGAATTTAAGGATTTTTGAATTGTTTAAACTTTTTAAAAGGAGTTAGTCTTGAGTTAGTCAACCAAGACTAACTTGTCTCCTTTTTCAACACCACATTGGCTATAGTTAGGTTTGGAAAGATATATATTAGCTTTTTGAAGCTATTTTAAGAGGATTCCTAGAGCTAAAGCAAAAATTATAATCTAGACCATACATCAATAAAGGATATTTCTATTTTGCATATGAGTTTTGACAAATAATAAAGTGTAATTGATTATGTTTTAGTGTATTAGTGAGATTATATCTCATTTTGGCAAGTCCATTGCTCACCTATTACTTTCTATCTCACCTGTTGTAGGTCAGTTGAAGAGGTAAAAAAGGAATTTTGTAATCCAAAGTTCTATTAATCTTTCATCTAAAATATTTATGCTTAAGGGTAATATATAACTTTTATTGGCTCACATGTGTGGATCAATTTCAATAGTTTCCATAGCTTATAAGTAATTTAGGTGCATCACCTAATTAGATAGGATTTCCTTTTAGTTTTCCATTTCCCTTTTCATCCCAAAAATCATACTAGATCATATTTAATTGATAAATCTTAAGGGAACTACCCCTCTCTAGAGGTTCTTCTCAGTATAGAGTCACCCACACTCTAAGAAGTTCTAATTATATCAACAAGAGTGGGGGTGTGTTTTGCACATCTTTAAACAAGGTGCTCTCTAGAGTGATAATAGTTTCTAGCATGGCTAATGGGACATTAATTCTACACACTGGCCTTTGGAGGCATTTAGAATATCAATGCAACTTTCAACCATTCAAATCTAGTTGTGAACATTAGGTATCATTTCTATATTGATAAATTTTATCATTTAGCTTACTAATTGTCTTCAATAGTCTATTTTAGTATGGATCCATGTTGTCCTCACTATGACCAACCATACTATGATCCTTACTAGGAGTTTGAGGATCTATATCAAGCATATATATAGGAGTACTACCCAGATCCCCCTTATAAATAGCCATTTCATAATAATATTTCCCCTTACAACCCTAATCATGGCCACTTTGCTTCTACCTAATCCATATAAACACTTAAGAAAACTTTGGTGAGCCTTGAAAATCATGCACTAGAGATATAATCATAGAGCTATTATGGTCAATATACCCCTACTCACCATATCCATTATGTGAGAGGGTCATTAAAGCAAATAAAATAAGAATGGGCACCTGTTGAGAGGGTAAATTAGGGTAATCTCACTGGAGAGATGATGGATGTAAGTGGTTACATTTAAAGTATTGAGGACAAGATGAAAGGATTCAATGAACAATAGGTTCAATCTCAATCTCCTTATATGCCATCCATTCCTCCTCAAGAGACCATTCCAAGAGCCCTTTTGAGTTTGCCAGTTTCTTCATGTGTTTCTTAGACCTTCCCTTCTTAGAGATCTATCCAAGAGAATTGTCAAAGAAAGAAAGACATTGTTATGGGACAACCTACTATTGAGATCCAAGACTCAATTCTTTCTCAAAAGTCTTCTTCTGATCTTTATCTTCATAAAATAACCAACCACTATAAAGAGAAGATATTCCAAGAGAATATTGACAAGCGGATCAGAGAGTTGGAGTTGAAGATAAGGAAACATGAAGAGAATCATTATTAAATGGTCAAGAAAGAGCCTCTATATTTCCCATCTTGGAACCAAATCGTAGATTCAAGTAAGAAAGAGAAAAAATGAAAAATCATTCAAGATGATGAATTAAATCAAGAGATCATTCAGCCTTTATCCCTTCCTCCTCAAAAGCCAAAGACCTTTCCTTCATGGAAAGCCATTCAAGGAAAAGTGCAACATAGAGATGAGGTGAAGGTGACCTAAGAAGAGAAGCCTCATGAGAAAAATAAAGTATATGTGATAACTTATATAGATATTTCTCATCTTATTTAATACTTTTAAGGATATACCATGTCACTTTTTGAGAAAAAACCTCTTATTTATGAGGTAAGTGAAGAAGATGCAGCTAAAGAGATAAATAATGATTCAATTTTCCATGATGAATAAGAAGATGACTTATAAGAGGTTTATCAAGAGCTACAGAAGTTGATATAGATGAATTACAAACAAACATTTCTTCAAAATTTATCCATGAAGACAACTCTCATAGAGGCATTGGTGAGATGGAGAATACTCTTAAAGAAGATGATCATTGGTAGCAGTTGTAACATGATTTCATGAGTGAAATTGAAGAGCTTAAGATGGAAGATATTGATGATGAGATAAAAAAATAGGTTGATGATTCATCTAAGGTTTCCACCAATGTTTTGGATCTTCAATAAAGCAATGTTATTTTGGATATCCCAAAGCGTGATGAGTTGTAACTTAGCTGGATAGATGAGATCTTATTATCTATAAAAGATGAAGATGGAACAAGTATAATAGATCAATAAATTTCATTTGAATTCATCTAAAAGGTATAAATATGTGATCATCATGATTAAAATGGTAATAATAGTATTAATTTTCATGTCCTTTTAGTTGATCATGATGAAGAGGCCTTTTGGGATGATTTGGAGAGTTTTTGTGCAAAGTTTTATAGTCCATCTCCACCCCAAGTAGAGATTGATGAATGTATTTTAAAGATTATTATTTCATATGTTAATTATGAAGAAATTAAATTCATATTACATCCATGTTTATATTATTTTCAATAATCTAAAGACTTTGACAAAGTACCACTTCAAATGGAGTCAAATAAAGACATCAATCTAGGTATACTAGCTGTATTACCGACATAATTATTGAATGAGAATGTATCAAATCATGATCAGCCTATGAATGAGGAAAAGATAAAATTATTTATGAAACAAATAAGAATATGGGATTAATATTATTGGATCCTAGATCCATATCTTTAATCCATGCACCTAAGAATAAAATTTGGAGGTGTACCTGCATCATCCAGAACACATGAACATATAAGTGCTCCCATTTGAAAAAGAGAGTTATCAAAAGGAATCAATCACATTTTAAGATCCATGGTTCATCAAATAACTTTCCATTTGATTTAGGAGGACCAACAAGGTGGAGGTTAGTTTGTACATAATAGACTACCTTTTGTTGTTTTCTCTAAATGTTATTCTTCACATGCATTTAGTAGTTGTTCTTTCCCTTTCCAGTTCTTGTTGTCCTTTCTTATAAGTGCATGAATGCACATGTTTATTTTTGTGTGTCTCAGCTTCTCCTATTGTGTCTTGATCTACAATATTTCCTAGTTTCAGTGTTTGTCATAGTCTATCCTTGCCCGAGTTTTGAGTTCTTTGACCAGTAGGTTGGTCAACCTTGAAAGTCACCAAAATTGTTAGTAATTTATACTATCAAGGTAAAATTACTAACCCTATCATAATAAACTTTCCAAAATCTAGTTCTTACCCCTTTGCAATTGGTCAAACCGGTCAATTATGGTCTTAAAATGTAAATTTTGGTCAAAAATGTCAAAAAATAGGGTAAAAACATCAAAAATGATTTCAAAAGTCATTAAATTATCTCCAAAGAGTTTTTAATAGGTAAGAAAGGGTGAAAATATCTCAATTCCTAAGTTTCAATTCATAATAAGTTCATTCGATATGTCTTATAAGCCAAAAAAGGCCCTCTCCCACCCCACACATGCCAATTTCTAAGTTTAAAGCATGAAAAATATTTAAAAGTATATTTTTTCATGTAATGGCATGTTATTCTTCTAAGGACTTCTAGTTCAAACAGTAGGAAGCTTTAATTTATTTTTAAAAGTCTAAAATAAGATATCTTCACCCATTCTACAAGCAAAGTACATCCATCCAAATCAGGGGAAGATCAATTTCAGAGCATATACAAGCTTCCACAAAAGTTTCATGGCCATACAAGCCCAGAATTAGTCTTCTAGAAGAGGGTACAAATTTATAAGTTTAAATTATAAAAAAATATTACAAAGTGTACTTCTACATGTAATTTCAGGTTATTCTTCTAAGGACTTCTATTTTAAGCGGTGAGAAGCTTGAATTTATTTTTAAAAGGCCAAAAGAAGCTTTTTTCACCCATTATACAAGCTAAGTATGCAATCCATATGGATTCCATACATCCAAAGTATAAAAAGATAAATTTTATAACATATATATTATTCTATATGAGTTTCATGGCATTTCATGGCCATACAATCCCAAAACTAGTCCTCTTTTGGTTTCTTGCTTCTTGGCACATAGGGAACTACTTATAGGTTTTCTAATGGTATGGTATGCTAGAAGAGGGTAAAAATATAAATTTTGGGGAGAATAAATTAGAATCATAGGGATTCCTCATGGTATAATTTATTTCTTAATTGTATTCTCTAGGCTCTTGAACCATTTAGTTGAAGTCAAGTCAAATTTTGTTGCATTGCAACTAGAAAGGCAATTATTTTTCTCCAATTTCTCCTCACCTGGGCAAAGTTTTAGAGAAATTCAACTTGTTCCAAAATC
Source organism: Torreya grandis (assembly GCA_037957365.1). Classification (NCBI taxonomy): domain Eukaryota; kingdom Viridiplantae; phylum Streptophyta; class Pinopsida; order Cupressales; family Taxaceae; genus Torreya; species Torreya grandis. The sequence goes on along the minus strand of JARHVA010000105.1, from coordinate 7,098,496 downwards.
TTGAGGACTTTCTCTACCTTTCCATGGTGTCCTTAATATTTTATTCATCTAATTCAAGGTCAATAAAAGGTCTCAAATTTAGCCACTCAATCTAGATTATAGGCAAGTTTGCAAGAATGAATTGTATGGTCATGGAAGGAGTTAGTTTCAAGTTTTTAATAAATTCATGTTTTCATGGACTATATCATGTTTTAAATGTTTTCAAACAAATTATAAAATAATTTTTCTAAGAAATCCATTTCTTAGCCTTTTCATGCACCCATGTCTTCAAAGAGCTCAAATTAGCATATTTTAAGGTTTATTTACAAATTTTGAGGTTTTTACAAAATTCTAGGTTTGAATTTGGATCTCTTCCCATCCGCCAATGATCCCTAATTTGATTTTATGGGAGGAGGAGTGTCCAAATTTACATATGTCCCATCATCCTTGGTTTTATCATGCTCCTTCCCACCACCATCCTATATACCCCTTCTCATTGCCATACATAGCCATATTACTATGTTTTGTGCCTTTTGTTCACCCTCCACCATTTTTCCATTATCCATTCATCCTTACCACCCTCACACCTTATTCATTCCATAGTTTCATCATGAGAAAGAGCTAAGAGAGATGAAAATTACCATCAAAATCATGATCAACGGGTATATAGTTAAGCAAGGCATCAAGCCTTCCAAGAAATGTAATTATGCTTTAATATAAGGTTTGAAAGCCATAGTGAGGTGGCATATAATTCATCATTAATAATGAGTTAGGTATAAATAGGACATTAAAGGGAACCTACAAGCCATTTCATCCTATAGTCACTTGTGAACAGAGCATCTACAACCACTCTTAGTTACAGTCATAGACCTATCTATAGGTTATATGAGGAGGTTGATAACATGAAGGGAAAGTGAGGGTTTTATTTAAAATAGAAGAGGGATTTTGGGTAAAAATAAATTTTGATAGGTTTTTAACATCATGTTTTGGTCTCAAAAAGCATGAACACAGTCATACAAACCTAAAGATGAAACCCTACAACCTAATCAAAAGTCACTTACAACCATGTATGAGCTCTTAAGACAGTCAAGGAGTTATAGGAATATTAATGAGTCATTCAAGATAGTAACACATCACTACATATTATTAAGTTTTCAAATTCAACAATTCACCTTGACACCTTATCCCTATCCATACAAGGACCTAGAGGAATGAAGTCATAGTCAATTAGCTAGTAATGGTTTGGCAATCTACAAGGATTTTCAAGCTTTTAATAATGGTTTTGTATTTGAAATTGATTAGCATTTAGGGACATAGAGTAAAGGCCTAAGAAGTATTTTTATGGCTATTTATCCTTGGATTACACCTTCAACTAGCATGAGGAGATAATTACAAACATAGTGATCATATATGCTTAAAGATTGCAACCCTAGGCTAGAAGGCTAAACTAAATAGGTAAACCCATCATGATTTTTGCAAGGAGGAGTTGTTTTGGACCTAATGAGATATATACAAGGATGAATTAATTCTAGTAGTGGATTTATAGGTGTTACAATGCATGATGAGGTTTGTCAAGGTAGGACAATCTATACAAATACCTAAATTTAACTTACAGTCAAGCATGGAATGGTCATTTTCATGATAAAGGTGTATGGTGTATTGAAAATATGATTTAGTGAAGGAATATATACAAATGAAAATTGGTGAGGGTTTTCATGATATAGCCTTTATTCTTTCATATCACAAGGTTTAGGTAAGGATTACCTATAGTCAGCTTAAAGAGAGCAACCCTGTAGACAAGTGGTATAAATAAAAAAATTGTGAGACAAGCTAGGGAAACTTTAAAAGATTTTTTCTCTAATTTCAATTATATAGTCTATCTCATCCTAAGGCTAACATATACACCTCACAAGGATGATGTTACATAGCCAAGTGTATGGAACTATGCAAGAGAGGGGCCTAAAATGCCTTTTTTGGAGGTCTTGACATGCTTGAAACAAGGGTTGAGACTATTTTAAAACTTCTAAAAAGTATATTAAACTAATTGAAGATGATTTTGTCCTTGAATACCTTAAGACACCATGAAAACACATCAAAAGCAGCAAAACTTAGTCAAAAATGTAGACATTCCATGCACAAGGGTCATTTTTTATGAAAAATTGAAGATTCTGGGAGCTACATGTGGAATTAAGACATCAAATTTTGTACACAAGGTTGTCATGAGTTGGGGAAATATCTGACCAAGTTTCATGGCCATTTGATGGTATGATCTACTAGAGGAGGGTAAAAATTTCAATTTTGGGGTGAATAAATTAGACTAAGAGGGCTTCTTGATGGTCTAATTTGTTTCTTAAATATATTCTATAGTATCAAGAACCATTCAGTTGAAGTTAGGTCAAATTATGTTGTCATACAACCAGAAAGGTAACTATTTTTCTCTAATTTCTCCTCACCTAGGCAAAGTTTTAGAGAAATTCAACTTGCTCTAGAATATTAAAGACTTTATCTACCTTCCCATGGTGTCTTTTAAGTGTTATTCATCTAATTAAAGGTTAAGAAAAGGTATCAAATATATCCAATCAATTTATAGTATTGGCAAGCTTGCAAGAGTGAATTGTATGGTCATGGAAGAAGGAGGTAGTTTCAAGTTTTCAAGAAATTCATGTTTGCATGGTTTCTATCATGTTTTCCATGTTTTTAAACAAATTCTAAAATAAATCTTATAATAAATCCATTACTTATCCTTTTCATGCACCCATGTCTTCAAAGATACTATATTAGCATATTTTAAGGTTTGCAAAATTTGAGGTTTTTGCAAAATTCTAGGTTTGAATTTGGTTCTCTTCCCCTCCTCCAATGATCCCCAATTTCCTATGGTGGGAGGATGCAGTATCCAAGTTTAAATATATCCCATCATCCTTGGTTTTTTCATGATACACCATGCTCCTTCCCACCACCATCCCATCCACCCCTTCTCACTACCATACAGACCCATATTACTATGTTTTGTGCCTTTTGTTCACCCTCCACCATGTTTCCATTATCCATTCATCTTTACCACCCTCACACCTTCTTCATTCCATAGTTTCATCATGAGAAATAGCCAAGAGAGATGAAAATTACCATCAAAATCATGATTAAGGGTTATATAGTTAAATAAGGCATCAAGCATAGTCAAAAGAACATCTTCAACAGTGCCACATAGTCAAGGTGAGATTGGACCTTCTTGAAGGTCTATTATGTCAAGAAATCATAGTCATGAAATGAATCTTAGTCAAGTAGGTCATCATGAGCATGAGAAAGAGATATAGGCACCTAAATATCATTAAGATTTAGTCAAAAGAAGTTCTACAGTAAGGTTACACAATCAAAGTGTGGTCATAAGAGCGATCTATGAAGGTAAAGAGGGTCTTCATCAAATTTTAGTTACAACAAGCACTTATGATCATGAAATATAATAACAAGGATCACATCAGGTTTAGGTCTTCATGATTTTCTTATCATTGTCATTATCTATAAAAATGGCAATTAATTACATGAGTTCAATCAAGGAAAGGCATATGAATCTTTTTTAAAAGGTCAAACACCATAGTGAAGTAAAAGATAGGTGAACATTCATGGATGGATAGATGTTTTTGCCTTATTAAGGTTCCATTCATGAAAAAATATAATTATATCCCTTTTAAATTTCACATACAATCCCTAAAATTCACCTATAGTCAAGTATAATAACCTACAAACAGCCTTAAAAACCTAAACCTACAATCAAGTAAGTGGATATGTCAAGAAAGGGTTTCAAAGGGTTTTGAACATTTAAATGATCTCTTGGGTAGAAATGGTGATGGTAATTCACAAGAGGGAGGATAAAAAACTTGTGAGGATTTTGATGGGGGATGGTGAAGCATAATTATAAGCTATAACCATCTGAAGCCCTAAGGCATACTACACGTCTGTGTCATGGTCAGAGAGGGTGATTGACATAGTTGGTGTGACTAATAAGACCTAAAGGAAACCACTTTAGAGGTTGATAATATTTTAAAGGATGATTATTTTGAAAGGCAATTTAAAGTTTTAAAGAGAGGTGTATGGAGTATAAAATGTGACTACAGCTTATTGAGGGCATCCTACAGTCCTATCTTTTTTTAAAGAAGGCCTACTTAATAAAGACTAGGGACTCTTATAGAATTTTAGGTATAATTCACCATAATAGAGTATTGGATCACATGAGAAGATAAAATATAATAGGTATTTGACCTTTAGCGACTTAATATCAATAAAATAAACCTACAGGCTTGTATGGACATATCCACAGTGGCTAGGGTTTTGATCATCTATAAGCCTTCCAAGAAATGTAAGTATGATTCAATCTAAGGTTTGGAATCCATAGTGAGGTGGAATCTAATGCATTAGTCATGATGAGGTAGGTGTAAAGAGTAAATTAAAATTTACCAACAACTAATTTCATCCTAAAATCACTTATGAATAGAGCATCTACAACCACTTTTAGTCACAGTCACAGACCTATCTAAAGGTTATATGAGGAGATTGATAACATAAAGGAAAAGTGAGGGTTTAATTTTCAATAAAAAAGGGATCTTGGGTAAAAATAAATTATGATAGGTTTTTAACATCATGTTTTAGTCTCAAAGAGCATGAACATAATCATACAAACCTAAACATGAAACCCTACAGCCTAATCAAAAGTCACCTACAACCATGTATGAGATTTTAAGATAGTCAAAGAGTTCTAGGAGGATTGATGATCCATTCAAGATAGTAATTCATAAAGACATATTATTATTTTTTAAAATTAATCAATTCAACTTCACACCTTGTCCTTGTTCGTATAAGGACATGGAGGAATGAAGTCTTAGTCAATTAGCTAATAGAGGTTTGGCAGTTTACAAGGATTTTGAAACTTTCAATAAGGGTTTTGTATTCAAAATTGATTAACATTAAGGGACATAGGGTAAAGGCATGATAAGTCTTGTTATGGCTAGTGAAACTTTGATTACAACTTTAGCCATTATGAGGATATAATTAAAAACATAGTAATCATATATGGTTAAAGAATGCAACCTTAGGCCAGGAGGGTAAACTAAATAGGTAAACTTGTCATGATTTTTCTTAAGGAGGAGCTATTTTAGACCTAATGAGAGATATATAAGGATTAATTAATCATATTAGTGTCTTTATAGGTGTTACAAGGCATGAAAATATTTTTCAAGGTAGGATAATTAAAATAAACACCTAAATTTAACCTATAGTCAAGCATAGAATGGTTTTTTTCATGATAAAGGTATATGGTGTGTTGAAGATATGATTATAAAAGGAATATATACAAATTAAGATTACTGAGGGTTTTCATGATAAATCCTTTATTATTTAATATCACAGGGTTTAGGTAAGGAACACTTATAGTCAGCTCAAAGAGAGTAACCCTACAGACAAGTGGTATAAATAACAAAATTGTGAGACAGGCTAGGGAAAATCTAAAAGAATTTTTATATAATTTCAATGATACAATTTATCTCATCATAATTATAATATCTACACCTCAAAAGGATGATGTTACACAACCAAGTGTACGGAACTATGCCATAGAGGGGCCTAAAATGCCTTGTTTAGAGGTCTTGACATGCTTGAAATAGGGGTATAGGCTATTTTAAAACTTATGAAACGACTATTTAACTAATTTAAGATTATTTTTACCTTTAAGACATTAATACACCATCAAAACACCTCCAAAGCACCAAAACTCAGTCAAACATGTAGACAGTCCATGCATAGGGGTTATTTTTGAGGAAAAACTAAAGATTTTGGGAGCTACAAGTGGATTTAAGACCTTAAATTTTTTACACAAGGTAATCATGAATTGTAGAGCCATATAAAAAAGTTTAATTTCCATTTTATGAGTGGATGTATTCACGTTTTTGTCTCATACCTCAACCTCTTTGTTTAAGGTCATCATTAAAGCATGCTTCATTTTGGAATGCTAAAGAAGCTTATAATCCTAATTAAAAGGTTTAAAATTCATTTTATAATGTTTTTAAATCATAATAAAATATTTTAGGAGTGTCATAACTCTAAATTTTATGCAAACCATGCTCATAAAGGCTTTTGCAAGTAAATAGGCACATAGGCCAAAAAGGCATTTTTGAAATTTTTAAGTAAAAATGACTTTAAAAGTGTTTTGATAGCATGGTAAAGGTATAATAATGATTTTATAAGGATTTTATAATATTTTAAGGAACTATTTTCATTTTAGTGAATTTTGTTACTTTTTGTAGTTCTAGGCACCCTTCCAAGCCTCCTGTTCAGATGCTCATTTTGTTCACCACATGTGGAGTTTGGACAAATGATATTAGTATGTTTTTAATACCCATATTTAATTATAATTCATGAAAAATTGAGATAATTTTATGATTTTTTATTTATGAACAATCACTAAGAGTGTAGGCAACCTAGAATGCAAGCTAAACCCTAGAGTTAAATTTTATTTACATGGTAACTTTTCATATCTTTTACATGGGAAACCAAAATTTTCAAGGATTTTAAAGGGGTAAATGTGATAAAAATAAATTTAAATGGTTTAAGATTTGGATTTTTTTTACTTCATGAATCATTATTTTGAAGATTTAGCTTTAAAACCCTCCTGAACCCCTAAAAAACTAGTTTTGAGAAAAGTGGATTTTCTTGCAATCAAATCACCATGGATCAACCTAAAACCTTTTAAAACATCAATTAAAATCAAAGAGGATTATATATATGTAAATTTAATGCATTTATATATAAAAATTAATTTATAAATCATGTTTTTATGGGAAAAAAACATGTAAAATGAAGTACAACGCAGTTCAAAGGAATATAATCAATGGAGATCGAAACCTAGAACTAGTTATTCATTATAAAATATTTAGTTAGTTGGTCAGAAATCATCCTAGAAGTATCCTTACCAACTCAATAAAAAAAACTAGTCTACTAGAAAATGGAGGGAAATAGGCCTAGTCAACCCTATTGACTGAATAGTTAAGGTTTTCTCATCTAAATTACTAGTCTACTAGAAAATGGAGGAAAATAGGCCTAGTCAACCCTGTTGACTGAATGGTAAAGGTTTTCTCATCAAAATCACATTATTAATGATGAATAAAGTTATTCTAGGTACAATTAATTATTTTTTTAGGTTTCATGGCTTCTTATTGTAGGTTTAATGGTGACCAGAAGCATAGATTAGCCTTTAGGCCTTTTTGGTCTAAATGGCTTAGTTGATCAATTTGTGAAGTTTGATAATGGTGTTGGCATTGGTCATCAAGGAGCTTAGTTTAGATTTATATGCCACTTTTTTGTTTTTTAATTAGTTTCATGCATATTTTTAGCCTTTAAGGTCCCTTTTTATGCAATATGGAGTTATTTGGAGTTAACTTGACAAAGCTTATCATGCATCTTCCTTGATTTCCATGCAAAGGGTGACATTTTCATGTTCCAATTCAGATTAAAAACACTTAAATTAAAGTTACTTGTTGGATTTTTTCATATCATCATGCATGGAGAAGTTTTGACTTGTCAAACTTGGGCCCACCACCTTATTCCTATGCCAAAGTTTGAAACTTCATGCATGCTTTATGGAATTTAAGGATTCTTGAATTGTTTAAAATTTGTAAAAGGAGTTAGTCTTGAGTTATTCAACAAAGACTAACCCTTCTCCATTTTAAAAATAACATTAGTTTTAGTTATAAATTCAAGTGCATCACCTAATTAGATAGGATTTCCTTTCAATTTTCCCTTTCCCTTTTCATCCCAAAAATCACAGTAAATTAGATTTAATTGATAAATCTTAAGGGAACCAACCCTCTCTAGAGGTTCTTCTTAAAATAGAATCTCCCACACTATAACAATTTCCTCTTGTATTAAATATATTGGGGTTTTTTTTTCACATCTTCAAATAGGGTGCACTCCAGATTGATAACACTATCTTCATTTTACAAATCTGTAGGTTTTTTGTATTAGAGGGGAGTGCTTCCTATCTAAGATAAAATAGAGTGAACTCCCCTACTTTCCCAAACAAAAATTAATGGTTGAGGGAATTATAAAAGTTTTAAGGACCTCCTATACCATAATTCAGCCCCTAGTCATATGATCTACCCTTCCAGAACACTAAAAGCTGAAACAAACTGCTAGAGGTGGGACTGTGTGTAGGGGTTTAAGGAATGGAATGATCCTTGCTTGTTTGGAACTCTTTCTCAGCTCAATAATCACTATTTTAGTTCCATGAGGTTATATTGGACATGTTTAAGATTCCTTGATCTTTAATTCATCAATCTATCCTCCTCTATACTTCCTTATCCCTTTGTCTAGGTCACTGAGTATGTATTTCTTAGTTGAGATTGATCCTTGAAACTCTACCTATAGGTGCATTTTATATTTTTTAGGCATTATTTTATGGATAAAAACCTCCTTGAAACTTTATAGGCATTTATCACTTTATTTTATCCTTTCATGCTTTCCTATCCCTTCACATACACTTTTAGTTCCAACTGAGCCCTCCATTACCCCTGTTGATTAAGACACATACCTTTAAATCCTTGTTGTAGGTGTAATTGCTTGGTCTAGAGCTTATGAAGCTAATTATGCTCATGAATAAGGTGCATATTTATTTGGTTCATCATTCTCAACCAAATTCTCATAATGTTCAAAGTCCACAAGAAAAGAACACCTTTTCAAACTTTACCCTTGACTAGCTAAGACAACCTCTTATTTGTGAAATAGCCTCAACTAAGATGATACTGAGGTTAATCATTATGCTTAGGGATATTAAAAGAGTCCTTATAGGTCACAATATATGTATTTTAACTAGTCTTCCTCTTGAAATACTTAAACACCATTCAAATATCAAATTGGGTCACTGTCCTATTGACTGAGACATTTTGTCCCTATGTATGGACACCTGTAGGTGTGCTTATGATCCTAATGATTTACATGATCATATATACATAATTACATTCATTTTACCATTAGAAACATAAAGGTAAGTTTTATGTGGCCTTTAAGATATCAAAAGCCATTCAAAACTCAAAATTTGAAGATGCCACTATTTGGTTTTAGTGGTCTCAAGGGTGTCTTTAAGCTTCTCAATAACTATCTTCTACTTGTCATATTCCATTATAATTATTGTAAGTCATTTTAATTAATAGGGGATACAAGTTATAGTGATTTAGATGCACCAAAATTCCTTTAAACCATGTCATAGAGCTTTGGTAAAATGCCTAGGTTTTATGTTTCCTCATTTTAGGGATAAAGGGCTTGAACCTACAACCATCTCCTTAAACATGTTTTCCTCTTATATATATCAAATTAACACCCCAAATGAAGTATATCATGCTCAAACAAACCTATTATAGCTTAAAATATATTTCAATTTATTTTAATCTCTCCATCAAATGCCCTTAGTTCTTTGCCAATAAATTTTGTAAGTAGACATTGTCATGTCTAGAGGCAGTAAATACAAAGATGAACAATGCATTTCTATTTCTATTTCTTAATTTATGAACCAAATTCAAATTTATAAATGTACCCTTCATGTTTTCAAGATCTTTAAACTATTACCAAGGTTATTATCATAACATGACATGAATCTCCAATATTAATGTAGGTGACTTTGACTGAGTTTAGCATGCAAATTCTGTGCATGTATAGTGAATAATCTTATGAATAAGATGAATAGTTTATGGTTTTAAATTAGTATTAAACCTTTACAAATTTTCTAAAAGACTTTCCTTATTATCAAAATCTTTATTATCTCAGACACCTCTCTCAACAATGAGATTCTTATGAGGACATTTGTAACTGCACCTTGAATGGTATAGAGTCAACAAATAGAGTTGTAAGTAGTGAGAAAGAAATATAGATATTGAATTGACTCATAAACCCAATACAAAGATAAAAAATATATATTTTTCAAATTTTCAAAACCGTGATCAGGTCAAAATATCCCTTTCAATGTGAAAAAACTCCATGAAAGCACCCAAATGTCTCCATTAATGGTAAAATTGTGCACGTATAAATTATGACTACAAACCATGAAAGTGATTTGGAGAATGAGGTTTCAAGGTGGATTTAGAATAAATAGGACATTTTAAACATATAAAATACACTAACACAACCAAACTAAACCATGAATAAGCACAAAGTTCTTGAAAATAATGAACACTACATGTTACACTCAAAAGAGACTAGTCTACAAATTTGGGGTTATTGGCTCATACAAACACTAAAAAAAATATAATAAATCATGGTAGAAATTATGGGAAATATCCAAGATCATCTATAATTAATATTACCAATTTTTTGTATGGACTTGCCTAAAATGAAGTAAAACATGTAGGGTGCACGAAATAGTAAGTAGATTTGAAAGGTCAACTTCAAATGGATAACTCATAAATATCCATTGATAATTATTCAAAATATTTTTATTAAAATCAATTTATTTGAGTGTAAAATTACCTCCCAAAATCATTCTACTTGAAACCTCTTATGTTGTCTATACTGAGCAAAAACCTGAAAGTCATTTGTGTATGCCAAAAAGGACAAAGATGGATCATAATAGTTTTGGACACAAAATAAAACTTATATATCAATTAAATAATGTATATGAGTGTGGGGAATATTAATATTCCTCCAAATATCTTCTCCCACATAGCACACTTCTCAAGAAGGTTATACAAATGCTATTTACTCTCTTTTCAATTATTTCTACAATTTCAGTTAGCGAACCTACCATATTCTGATATTTATAACATAACTAAAATTTAATATGACTTATTTTATGTTATAAATTATAATCTGACATTTATACACCTTTGTAAATGTGCCACTTGCATTTAAGACCTTTAAAAACCCACTAAAATGACTCAAATTGATAAATAAACTAATAAGGCTAAAACCAAAGTTAATATAACATTAAATAACATAAAATGAACTATCATACACCCCATGAAAACATTTATACTTCCTATAACATATAAAAATCCAATTTTTTACCTATGGGTGCCCCAATTTGGCTTAAAGGTCAAATTTGATCAACACTAATTTCCTTAATTTAACCTATAACTACATTTCCTAGATAATTTAACTAATTTCCCATTATCCCACATCTCATTTCCTAAATATTATAAAATTTAACCCATCAAATGACCAATTAATCCCCTCATTAATCCCCTAACAAACCCCATTTACCCACTAACCTACTCCCCAAGCCACTTGCCAATTTAAAAATACAAAATATTCTACCTACCCATCTACCACCCTATTCCTAGCTATTACTAAACCCCTAAATCCTAATAGGAGATTTTTAGAATCTGAGGATTATATAAATATCTTCAATTTTATCCCATTTTATATATAATTTTATATTCTAGAGATTTCCATGGAAAATCCCTCGCTATTGATCTCAATGGCTCAAAATTAAATTTGAGAGAATGATTTCTCCCTCCATTTCCTATATAACTAAGGTCACTCCCTCCATGAAACTAACTTTAAACTTGGAAAACTATCAAATTTATACCATTATATTTCATCCATATAGCCTTCTTACATCAATCAAAAGCCTTCATTAAGCTCAAATTATCCTTTGGATGCCATTATCAAAAATCAAGCAAGAAATCCAACATACTTTAATTTGGCATCAAGGATCCATTTGGAAAGCTCAAATATGAGTTATAAAGAGGTAAAGTGATGGTAAGAGTCTTCTTAACAAGTTTATTATCTATTTTATCCCCTCCTATTAGTGTGTTTATATTTTAAGTTTTTATTGCTAAATATAGTAATAAGAGTAGGATCTAAAATTTAAGCTACATTTTGGTGACCATAGTGGGACTTGTAATTTTGCTTAACTTAAAAGTTAGGAAAAACCATGACTCCCTAATCCATGGTATTCCAAAATAATGAATCTAAAGTCATGGTATTGCATTATCGTAGCTCTAGAGTCATGATATTATTATACCACAAGTTTCCCTACAAAGCCATAAGTTATGATGGAAATGTCATGACTAAAGGCACTACCCTCAATCATGGTATTATCCTGGTAACTTGGATGGCATCTCTTTCAACCAAAAATCCCAAAAACTTGACAAAAATTTAACAAAATCATAAATATTAGGGTCTATCACTCATTGATGGTCTAACCTCGGTAGCTCTTTGGAACTCTTGCACTCGTCCAAGGTTTTAGCTCAAAAATAAATTTCACTAAAAATAAAAAGCTCAAATGACCCTATTTTTAATATTTTGACCTATTTGACCTCCTCCCATACAACCCTAACAACACTTTTCTAACACTCTCACATTTAAATCCCATTAATAACCCAACTAATTATTCCTCATGTGTCTCAAACCATCATTAATTATCATCTATAATGTTTTTTGGGGCATGGGATTTCCATTTCCCTATTATCTAACTTAATCCCACATCAGAACTACATCAACCTGAGGTTTCATAGGACTATGTAGGAAACACCTAGTCCTAATTTTGTGCCTAGGGATAGCTCATACACCATTCACACTCCATTCCCATCCTATCTCCAGATTAGTCACTCAATAATTTCACATCATTTTAAGTTATGAATCTTGTGTACAGTAGTTCCTTATCATCAATCAACAAATATTATCTCTACTATCTATTTTTAATCCTTCCCTGTCATGTGTCCTTTATATGAGCCTTATCACTAGTTTAAACCCATCTCATTTCAATTAATTTTAAATTATCAATCAAATCAATTTCTAGGCATTGGTCATTTGTCTAGAACCCATCACAACTAAGCTACTTTATCCCCTTGAACTTGGGGAAACTCAAATATAGCTATTTTTTGGGGAATCCCAACCTAATTTTATCATCCTAGTCTTATCTCACCCCTAGGACTTTTCTTCAAGTGACCATCTAGTTTAGTTCTCCCCGTATGCTCCCTCAATAATACCTACTAGCTCATTTTCAATACCATCTAACATTTCTTCTACATGATTATGGTTCTTCATTGAATGACCATTACTCCCCTCATCTTACCCACTCACAATTCCCTTTCAAAGAGGAGAAAAATGTATGTACTAAAATCCACTCACCCTACTAATTATCCATTGGAAGCCATTATCAAAAATCAAGCAAGCAATCCAACATCCTTCAATTTGACATCAAAGATCCATTTGGAAATCTTGGAGATGATTTATAAAAAGGTAAAGTGATGTTAAGAGTCTTATTAACAAGATGATTATCTATTTTATCCCCTCCTATTGGTTTATTGTTATTTTAGGTTTTTATTTCTAAATATAGTAATAAGAGTTGGATCTAAAATTTAGGCTACAAGATCGACTACCATGACATCTTGTGAAACAGTACAATTGGGGAAATATACTAACATACTCTTGATATATTTTAGGACACCTATTATCTTTGAGGGGGATCCATCTAATTGATAAACTCCTTTCTCATTAGGTTCATACTTGAGCTCTAGCTTATCAACTATGGCTTTTGGCATGACTATGGTAGAAACACCACTATTTATCATGCAAGTATGGACAAAAAAATATCTTATTATGACTAATAAGTAGAATGAAGGTGGCTTAACTACCTTATGAGAATGGAATTCACTAGGTTGACTATCATTAGCATAAATTTCACTCACCTTATCGTATTGATTATTCATGAGAGGAAGCCTAGAGAGATCTTGTTTAAGAACATCCTTTTGTCTTGGAATGAGTAGAACATCCCACATAGGAATGCTAACATTAGACTTCTTCATGTATTATATAATGCTAAAGGGGTAATTGGCACTCTTGGGTTGAAACTTAGAAGTAGATGCATCACTTATTATTGAGGTGTTGTTATTTATTTAAATAGATTTTTGTCATTGATATCATGAGAATGTTGTGTATGGTCATTGGTGTCAAGTTGATTAATATCAAAGCTAATGATGTCATGAGGTACCTAGTGATAGATGGCCTAAAGAGACCTTGTGAGAAGATGTGAACATGATAACTTAGACGAGTGTAGTTATGAAAAGAAGATAATGAGTGTGGCCATGGTTAGTATGAGTATTTATAAGCCATTATTTTAGAAATATTACTTGAAAATCCTAGTAATGGTTTGAAGATGTCAAGAGAAAAAAGAATTGAGAAGGATTATTCATAGGATGTATAATCTTATGCATGAAGTAACATGGTGATATAGTGAGATGGATGCAAGGATCCATAAGAGAATGTATGAGTTTTTTTAATAAATAATATGAGGCATTGGATCACTCATGAGTGTCTTATAGTAAGCCTACAGGGGTAAGACCTATAGACCTAGCATGTAACTAAACTAGTTCTAGATTTTGCTTGAACTAATGAGGGGGCATGAGGTGTTGTCAAGACCTATGAAGGATGATAATGTTTGAGGTTTATCAATGATGCATCCAAGGTGACCAAGGATGTTTATTACATGTCATATGTGCTATAATGACAATGATAAAGTGTGCTTCAATGTGCTTTAGTTTTCTTGCATAGTTATTCAATGTTTGACTTGGATAGGTAGAAGGTGGATGTTATTGATGGTATGGTCAAGTTATAGAGACCCTATGGGGTGTTAGGAGTGTTTAAGTGATTATGAAAGTGAAATGGATTCATCAAAGTAATTATATGAGTTTTTAGGTTCAAGTAGTCATCTTGACAGATGAGGCTAAGTGAGCATATTGATATTATTAAGCATGGTGATTTGATGTCTTAGGTTATCATTAATGTCAAAGAGAACATGAGGTACTAGTGCATGAATGAAAAATAAGTTGTGTTTGATATATTGAAGAGTATATTTCATATGTGCATATTATTAAGGACAAAGAAGAGGTTTTGAGGCATCCATAGTTGTTTTGGTGAAGTTCTAGTGTGTCATTTGATCATTTGGAAAGGGAAACATGCATCTTCTAGCTTAAGAGAAGCCAAACCATCACTGCACATCATGAAAATATGAATGAACCATAAATTTTGTGATTTTATTATAGGTAATCAAAAATTCAATAATGGTCAAAGGTTTTCATGGAGATGTTGTCTATAGTGCTAAGAAGGTACCTTGAAGATTTGGACTCTTGAAGTGTTTTTTGGCTCAAGTTATAAACCTTCAAAGTTAATCTTGTAGATTGTGATGTGCCATAAATTTTCAAGTTTAACTAAATTGAAATATAGGGTCAACTAGTCAAGATATATCTAACAGTAAGCATTCATTGTCTAGATTGTGATCTAATGGTGCATGTGAAGTCAATATGTCAAAGGTTCCTGAGACTACATACACTAGTGACATATGTCTTAATCATGATGATTTGATAGAATATAAACAACACACATGTGCTTATACAAATGGATATTAATGTTTAAATTTGAGTTAAATAGTTAATGACCAGAAGGCATGTAGGACTACCAAGTGGTTCAAGAGTGGGGACTGACAACAATGTGCTTAGAAGGCATGCGAGGATGCCATGTGTCTTAATCATGGAGGCACACATCAATGATAAATGGTGAGAATAAAAGAGTTAAATTCAATAATATCATAATGAGATTGACAAATTGAATTTGAGAAAGTTTCCATGGGACATGAGATGAAGACACGTGTCTACAAGGTTTGCATTACATAGTGATTGTTGGCATTTGAATTAGCTAAGGAAAAAACTAGTCTGAAGTATTTTGCTTATATATTTTTATAAAATATGAATTTTAAGGTGTTGTAAAAATAAAATTTGTAAATAAATTCAAGTTGAATATATATAATTTAATTATAATATTTTAGTGTTTGTACAATTGAAGATATTGAGATCCAAAGTTGATTGTGTTTGACCATGTTCTGTAAGTGACTAGAGAAGGATTTTTGAGTTTTTATTGATGGTATTTTGATGTTTCAAGATGAGATAAATATTGAAGAGTGTTATAGACTCTATGATTACCATATATGTGGATTATGGAATTTTGACCAATCCATATTTAGTATAAATAAAGGCTTATAGGTTGATTGTGTTTATTAAATACATTAACATCTTGAGTGACCATCTTGCAAAGGTAAGTTGAAGGTGTTCTGAGTAGAGTTGAGGAAATAAATGAATATGAAAATATCAAAGAATTATCAAAGGTTAATGCTAAGGTATTGAATATATTATGTTTACCATATTCAGTTATCAAGAGTTAAAATAGCTTGATTATATTTTGACTGTATATGACTAATCTGAGCGGTCATTTTGAGAGAGTTATTTTGAGTGCTTAGAGCCTATGTTGAAGTATCTAAATCACATGAAGGTGTTGTATAGTTCATGAAGGTTTAATCCATGTGATATAATAATATGGATATGTGAAATATTTGAGTAGTTGATTTAGAAGTTTGAGATTGTATTTTCTATGTATAAAGGCCTAAAGAGCAAAGAGACCTAATTGGTAGGTTTAAGGATTAAGTTAGTGTTCCAGGTGGTATGGACCCATGATGGAGTGATAAAAGGTCTATTGGATATATTTTTGATATTTTATAATCATTGGTAGAAGTTGAAGGTGGTCTAAGAGTTTTTAAGAGTAACATGTGGATGTGAAGGCCTAATTATTTTGGGTCTCATTAAGGCCTAATGGAGAATTTGAGTCTTAAGGAATATGGCTGACCTATGGAGCGGAGTGTTATTACATGTAACATGTATTAAGACTTATTTCAAAGGTATAAAAAGTATGTTAAGCATCTTGTTTGACCAAGATGTGTTAGATGAGTGTATGGTATAAATACAAGGTATAATTGGCCTATTTTGGGAGGAGTTGAGGATGTGCCAAGCCACGCAAAGGAGAAAACATTTGAAAGAGAAGGTATAGGTTAGTGAGGACCATTAGAGAGTGAATATGATCAATCATGATTATATAATCAATTTTATTAAGGTGAACACATAGGTCATTAGATCTAATAAGCCTAGAAGAGGTAGATTGAGTGAGTAAGCCCTAAAGGCTTTTTGAGAGTGATCCAAAAGGGTGTTTTGGATGCATGGCTTGAGTTTGAAATTTTGTGAGAGTGTAAAAGGGAAAGAGTGAAATTAAGAGAAGTCCCTCATCAAGTGTAGAATACATCAGATTAGAAGTGGAGATCATATCAAGGTAGTTGGGTTGGTGCTTATTTGCCTAGGGAGTTGGTTCCTTTTTTGGGATGGGTGTCTCACTAAATTAAGGGACGGGTGTTCCTTAATCAATTGGTACTGGTATAAATTTGGATATTTTTATTAGAGGAATGTAGTCCATATTATAATTTTTAATGGGTTTTATCCCCCAAGAGGGCTTCTCACATATATCATGTGTTATGTGCTTGATCTTGCTATATGTTCCTTATTCATTATAATGGTTAATTTGTATGCATCATGATTGTATGTGTTGAATGGTTAAGATTTAGGAATTAAACTAGATTATCTTACATCACTAATTCATCCTCCCCTCTCAGTGATTATACCTCTAATCATTGATTTTAATTACAATTTTAACCACTTGAAGGTGATCTAAGGTACAAAATGGGTATAAAAGAAAGTTGTTCAAAAGAAAAGGACATCATGTGTAATGAATAAGTTTGCCATGATAGTGGAAAAGAAGAAGATTTTTATGACAATGATGAATAATAATTTTATCTACAAATTGAGCTCATGAGTGGACTTAGTGAACTGAAGGAGTAAAAGAAGAGGAATCATAAAATGAGGAATATGATCAAAGGTCTTGAAGCACAAGTTAGGTATTTTGAGGAGAGTTTGTTAGGCAAGTCCATGAGAGAGGAAAATAAGAATCAAGAAATAATCAATTCCATGGAAGATCAAGCATGTAGATTGAATGATAACATGGTTAAAGAAGCTAAGGAGGATAAGGAGACCATCAAAGATCTCAGAATTCAATTAGAAGTTACAAGTTCAAGCATGAGAGCTAAAGAAGGTGAATGTGATAAATTGAAGGCTAATCTTATTTCCCTAAAGTATCAGCATGAAAAATTCATATTAAAGATAGGAAAGCTTGAATAAGATCAAAAGAGATCATACCAAGACATAGAGGATGGTAGCATGAAAGTTAACAAGCTATATTAGGTCAAGAGCAAAATGAAGAAGCCAATTAGATAACCAAATGCTTTAAAGTATTTCAAATATTTTATAGAGCATTGTTATGTTTTTCATCTTGTTGGTCATAGGGAAAAGGACTATGTTAGTAGAAGTAATCAGTCAAGGAATGAAAATGCTAGTAGAATGAAGATAAATATGATCAGACAACCAAATATAATGAGTTGTCATCATGTTGGTCACATTGCAAAATTTTGTTTAAGAAATTTTGATAGATTTTCAAGTCACAAGAAAGTGTATGGAGCTACTAAAATGAAAGGAAGAGGTCAAAAATGGATTTGGATACCTACGTCTATGAGAAGAGATTAGTTTTAGACCAAATATGGTTTGTTTGCCATGATAAACATGAAGGAAAGTTAAGAGTTTCTATTATTTGCATTTGTTGACAACTCTAAAGTAAAGAATGAAGTCAAGGATCCATTCAAACATAATTTGATGATGAGCTAGGAATTCAAGTCAAATGAGAGTATGGAAATATGGGAGTCTCTATATATTTGGGACTTTTAGTCTCACTATGTTAAAAGGGTGTCTCTCTCTAGGATTTAAGGATATACTTGTCAGCAAAATAAAGCATAGTGGATGCTAGTTGAGTTTTGGTTGATATTACAAGACAAGAAAATTCATGAGAATATTTTCTTGGTTAAGTTGGAGTAACAAGTTCATGAACTTGATTTAGATGTTGTGGTGAATTGTGTGTTCTAGGAGTATTTAGGGACTTTAGTCTTAAAGGTAATTTATTTTCAATTTTTGATGGATGGATTAGTTGGTCAAATGTTGAATAATGAAGGAAAGGTTGTTATGGAGTGTGAATAATATTGGAACAAGTTAAATCCATGAGGTTTCATGTATTTTTTTGATCAAAAGAGTTAGTTATGGTAATTTATTGAGTTGGCCCAATTTTGTTAGTGTTTATTGCCTAGTGAGTATCAATCCTACAAATTTGATGATTTTGGGGTCCTAAAAGATAAAAGAGAGTTGAGATCAGTTGAGTTTGGTTTGTCAAAGTGGATGGCATGGCGTGGTGATGTTAGAATATTGTAATGATTAGCTTTTAGTGTTTTGGCATGTTGATTGCTCTATGTGCAAGGTTTACAAGTGAGGTATAGAGATTTATAGGTGTTATTCAAAGAATTACAAGTTGTCAAGGTGTCTTAGTGGGATATAAATGTGTTTTGATATCATTCATGTGATTTATAGGTTATTTAAAGTTTTTAAGGTCTTTTTGTGTGAAATTGGAGAATTTTGTTTGCTCTCAAGTTTCCCAATTTATGCTTAATGGTATGCAAGTCAAAAAACATGGTATAGGAAGTATGGTTTCCCAAAGTATTATGAGCTCAAAATTTGGTCTATAAGTGTGTATTAATTACTTTAAAGTGTGAGAAACATTTTAGAGATGGGTGTTGACCGGAAGGTGGTGTGTTGACTGAGTTTCTCTTATAAACCTAGTTTTTTTGCTCATGTTGGGAAAATTATTTGCCTAATGATTTGAGATCTAAGTCTACTCAATTAGTTTAAATGACCAAATGGGTGCTAAAAAATTCTTTCACAATATTATATAAATGCATGTTTGGTTCCATGGAGGAGGATTTATGCAAATGGAGGGTTAATTGGCTAGTAAGTTTGTGAATGAAGTATATTATAGAGGAAGATCTGAGTGTTGATTTTTATCATGCATGAGGGGGAATATGATAATGCTCCATATTTGAAATTTTAAGTCATGAAAGTTCATACACATAAATTTATGGGCTCTACAAGGTCCAGGTAGGGCTATAAGGCCTCTAAACAAGGCTAGTATGAAGAAGTGGACTTTTTGGTCATTTTCTCCAAAATGCAAAGGTGATAAAAGGGTGTCTAAGCTCAAGTGACTTAGGGGGAGTCCATATTAATGTTTTCAATGTAAGTTTAAGTAGTTTATAATGTTCATGTATGTTTTATTTTCATAGAAACTATGTATGATCAAAGAAGAGTGTAGTCATGGAGCATGTTTGAGAAGATCAAGGCAATAAGAGGTATGCAAAATTTTAGGGGGAGTTTGTAGCATATTTTATAGGTGGTAATTTACTATTATTTGTCCTTGAATTATTTTTAGGTCTTTAGGATCAAGAATTGAGCCCACTTTGTCATTATGTCAAAGGGGGAGAAAGTGCTTAAAGAGAGAGACAAAGTTTGAACATAAGATTTGTATCGGTGTTTGATATCAATGGCAAAGGGGGATATTGTTGGAGGTTTGTAAATTATGTCTCCAAGGTGACCAAGTATTTTGATTATGTTTCATGTGTGCTATAATGACAATGATAAAGTGTGCTTCAATGTTCTTTCATAGCTCTTCAGTGTTAGACTTGGATAGGTATATGGTGGATGTTATTAATGGTATGGTCAAGTTGTAGAGATCCTATGGGATGTTATGAGTGCTTAGATTGATTATTAAAGTGAAAAAAGTTAATCAAAGAAGTCATATTATTTTTTAGGTTCAATTAGTCATCTTCAAAGATAAGGTTGACTGAGTAATTTGATATTATTGAGCATGGTCATTTCATGTCTTAAGTTGTCATTGATGTCAAAGAGAGCATGAGGTACTAGTGCATGAATGAAAAATAAGTTTTGTTTTATATATTTGAGAGTATATACATATGTGAATATAAATAAGGATAAATAAGAGGATATGAGGCATCCATATATGTCTTAGTAAAGTTTTGGTGTGTCATTTGATCATTTTGAAAGAGAATCATGCATCTTCTAGCTTAAGAGAAGTCAGACCATGATTGCACATATGTGTATATATGAATTAACTTTAAGTTTTTTCATTTATTTTAGGTAATCATAAATTAAATAGTGGTTAAATTTTTTCATGGAGATGTGTCTATAGTGCTAAGAAGGTACCCTAAAAATTTGGACTCTTAAAGTGTTTTCTAGCTCAAGTTATAAACCTTCAAAGTTGCTCTTGTAGAATGTGATGTACCAAAGACCATAAAGTTTAAATAAATTTAAATAT
Organism: Torreya grandis; assembly: GCA_037957365.1. NCBI lineage: Eukaryota > Viridiplantae > Streptophyta > Pinopsida > Cupressales > Taxaceae > Torreya > Torreya grandis. The sequence continues at coordinate 7,077,406 of JARHVA010000105.1, read as the reverse complement.
AGGGTAAAATCGTAAATATAGATCTAATAATGAGCATTCATCATCCAAATTATGATCTAATGGCATGCATGAAGTCAATATGTCAAAAGTTTATGAGATTGCATGCACTAGTGGCATGTGTTTCAATAATGATGATTTGATAAAATATCAATGTCATGTATATGTTTATAAAAATAGAGATATATTATGTATTTTTATTCAAATATTCAATACTTATAAGTCATGTGGAACTCCCAAGCGGTGCACGAGTGGGGACTGATAACAATGTGCTCAGAAGGCACATGAGGATGCCAAGTGCCTTAATCATAGAAGTGAAAATCAATTATCAACAATGAGAATAAAAGAGCTGAATTTAGGAGTATATAAAGGATATTTATGGATCACATTTGATCAAGTTACTATGTACATGATATGAAACACGTGTTTTCAAGGTTTACATTACACAGTGATCATTGGCATTTGAATTAGCAAAGGAAAAAACTAGTCTACAATATTTTTCTTATATATTTTTATCTAGAATGAATTTGAAGGTGATGTAAAAATAAAATTTGTAAATGAATTAAATTATCATATATAAAAGTTAATTTTAGTATTTTAATTTTTGTAAAATTGAATATATTGAGATCCAAAGTTGACTATGTGTTTGACCATGTTTTGTAAGTGATCAAAGAAGAATATTAGAGTTTTTATTAACGGTATTTTGATGTTTCAATTTGAGATAAATATTGAGGAGTGTTTTATAATATATGAAGAGAATTTTTGTGGATTATGGATGTTTGAGAGATCCATATTCAATATGAAAAATGCTTAGAAGTTAACTATGTTTATTGAATACACTGGCAATTTGAGTGACCATCTTACAGAGGTAATTTGAAGGTGTTCTAAGTAGAGTTGAGGAAAAAAGTTAATATGAGAATGTTAATTAAGTCTTTAAGGTTAATTATAAGTTATTTTATATCTTATGTTTCTCATATTTAGTTGTGGAGAGTCAAAATAACTTGACTATATTTTGACTGTATATGACTAGTCTGAGTGGTCATTTTGAGAGAGTTGTTTTGAATGCTTAGAGCTTGTGTTGAAGTATCTAAAGAAAATGAAGGAATTGAAGAGGTCATAAATGTTTCACCCATTTGATCTAATCATATATCTATGTGAAATATTTTAATATTTACTTTAGAAGTTTGAGACTATATTTTATGTGAATAAAGGCCTAGAGAGCAAAGAAACCGAATTGGTAGATTCAAGTATTGAGCTAGTGTTCTAGGTGTCATGGACCCATGAGAGAGTGATAAAGGGTATATTGGAGACATTTTTTTATATTTTATAATAATTGGTGGAATCTTAAGGTGGTCTTATAGGTTTCAAGAGTAACATGTGGATGTAGGCCTAATAGTTTTGAGTCTCATTAAGGCCTAATGAAAGGATTTGAGTCTTAAGAACTATGAAAAACCTATGGATTGGATTTTTATTACATTTAATGTGTATTAATGCCTATTTAAAATTTATAACAAGTATGTTAATCATATTGGCTGACCAAGATGGGTTAGATGAGTGTATGGTATAAATACTAGGCATAATTGGCCTATTTGGGGAGGAGTTGAGGATGTGCTAAGCCAAGAAAAGGAAATAACCTTTGAAAGAGAAGGTATAATTCATTGAGGACCATTATAAATTTAAGAGGATAAATCATTCTTTTCTAATCAATTTGATTAAGTTGATCATATAGGTCAATGTACCTAATAAGCCTAAAAGAGGCAGATTGAGTGAGTAAGCCTTAAAGGCTATTTAAGAGTATCCAAAAGGGTGTTTTGGATACATGGCTTGAGTGTGAAATTTTATGAGATTTTAAAGGGGAAATATTTCAATTAATATAAGTCCATAATTAGGTGTAGAAGACATCAGATCAGAAGTGGAGATCAGATCAAGGTATTTAGGTTGGTGCTTGATTGCCTAGGGGGTTGGTTCCTCCTTGTGGGATGGGTGTCTCAATAAAATAAGGGATGGGTGTTCCTTAATTAGTTATTTCTAGTCTAAATCTAGATATTTTTATTATATGAATATAATAAATCTATAGGGTTTGGTGGGTTTTATCCCCCAAGAGGGTTTCCCACATATATCATGTGTTATGTGATTGATCTTTATATATCTTCTTTATTCATTGTAATGATTAATTTATATGCATCATGATTGTATTTGTTTAATGATAAATATTTGGGACTTGATTTGTATTTTATTACATCATTGATTCACCCCTAGTGATTTTACCTCTAACAACTAAGTAGTGTTTTAGATCATGTACGAAGTTGATTATGCATGTGAGTAATGTGGAGAGTGCATGAACAGTGGATAAAAGGTTAGTTTCAAGGCCTATTTTGACTTGTAGGTCAAATTCCTAGAGATAAAAGAGAGATAGTGGCCTATTAAGGCATGAGATTAGTTTTACAAGATAAGATTACAAAGGTGAGTATCGATAAAGGTTTTAAATGTTTTTTCAAGTGTGTTCATGTTGTATGAGGTCATGGTTTGAATAAGAAAGATTAAAATACTATTTTGAGGTCTCTAGAGTATTTAGATTAAAGGTTTCCAATCTTGATAGACAATTTTTTATGATTTTTAGAACATGTGACTATTACATGGGAAGTTGAACTCTTGGGGAGAGATGAAAAAGGGTCCTAGAAATGATTTCCAAGCATTAAGAGTTGGTTTTAGGGTTATATCTTTATGAATGAATGTTAAGAATGGAAATGGGTCTAAAACCATCCTAAAACCCTCATTATGACCAAATATGTAAGATATTGATGTAAATGGCTCTAAATGTATCGGATGACCTAGTTTGATGATCGTAGCATGTATTGGACTCTCCCAAGCACCTCCAAGTATGATTGTTTTGTTAGGTGAGTAAGTGGACCCCATAGCAAAGTGCTTGTTTCTTAAAAATTTAATATAGTAGACAAAGTTGACCAATTCAAAGTATGAAAATAGATGGAGGTCAAATTTTGAGACTTTTATTTCATATTCATGGTGATTTATATATAGGTTCCAGTCCTCAAGTAATCTAAACCAGTCATGAAAGTTGACCTATCACTAAAACCCTAATGATGTAGATAGTGAGAAAAATTAGGCAAGAGTGAGAATGAGTTTAGGGATGTGATATCATGTATAAGGGATGAATAAAATTTCATAGAGAGTTTTCTCAAGATTGGTAATACATATTCAAGATGAATACAATTTTTTTAGATCCTTATATATAGTAAAAATTACTCTCAATGTTGACTTTTCTTGCTCAATGATGTCTATGTAAAAAGAGGTTCAGAGATTGATATATATGTATAATATTTGCCATTATAACTTAGTGTTTATATGATTTAATATGTTATTAATATATATAATAATCATGTTAATAAATAAATATTCTTTGAATATATTTATATAGGTTTTGGAATGTAAAGTCACCATGACTATGTTTGAAGGTAAACCGGTAGACCTAAGTATGCAAGTTGAAGTGATGAGTTTGAGACTCTACATCATGATTTGATGTATCCCATGCACATGATTTTTTTTATATGAATTAAATGACATATCCATGCTTTATATAATCTTTTAATTCAATAAAATAGGTTGGATCATTGAAGCCAAAATGGCTTGTCTAGCTGAGCAACAACTATGAAAGAGAAGGTCAACAAATTAGTCTACAAGACCAGTAGTTGACACTAGATATTGTGATATATATATTGGAGTATGTTATAGTGGTCACAAAATAACTATGTATGTGAATAATAAGTATTGTAAGTGTCCTTATAAGAGCTGAAAATAACATTCATCAGGACTATGTTTTTAAGGATTCTAATAGTTTTTTGTATGGTAGTGAAACTAGTGTTCCTAAGCCATTATCCAAAGTTTTTAAGTGATTAAATAATATTATGGTTTTTATAAAATATAATTTTATCATTTTGATTCATTATTATTCATTGATAGTGAAATTTAAAATGTTGGAGGTCCAAGATTGAATGACTAGTTTCTAAGGTATGTTGGCAGACTTGAGTAAGCTAAGTGAAGAGTTATTATTGAACCATTATGTAATGATCAAAGATATACCAAGAATGTGGTGATGTTATAAATATTACATGGTATATTATACATGCATATATAGTGTTTAAAAATTCTATTACAAATTTATATAATCCTAATCTTTCATGATCATGTTTTAAAGCTTATTGGTAGTTCCGAGAAGGCTATTTGTAGAGAAGGGTTTGAGTGATATTTATTTGAGTTGAGAGGTATAATACACATGGTGATGACTCTCAGGTAATGATTATTCTTTTTAAATTTTTTTTCCATGGTTTATTATCAATTTTTTTAATTCTTTAATTATACATGATAGACTTTCTAAGTGTGCACAAACCTAATATAAACGGTACTAATGGTGTGCTCCAAGCAGTAGTTTGAGCTGAAAAGAGTTATAAAGATATGATGAGATTATTATGAGTCTATTTAGGTGTAACATTATGTGTTACTACCATGTGAAGTGTATTAATGTACTCCAATAAGATCAAAGGGTAATGTATGCTAAGTAGGCCTAATGAGATTAGGTCTCCATGAGACCTAAAGAAGGAATACAACCTGTTAAGCTATGGATGACCTAATGGATTAGTTGATTCATGTTTTAAAAATGTTATAAGGCCTATTTAAATTTTAATTAAAGTTTTAAATAGTGTATTTCTGAACAAGGTATGTGAGTAACTTGTATTAATACAAGGATAGTTAGGCCTATTTGGGTAAGAGTAGTTATGAGCAAAGGTGTATGCATATGAATTAAATATCTGACTATTATGAGGTATATAGTAGAGATTAAATTATATATATAAATACATAACACATATTCATGTGATATATATCTATGATTTTTAATGAAAAGGAGAAAATAATGAACTAGTGATTGGTATAAGAATAAGGCCTAATAGGCCCAATTATCTAGCTGAGTATGTGTAGATGTGAAATGAAGAAGAAGAGGATTGTGTGAGATTAAAAATATGGTGAAACATATAAAATAAATTATATGAATTATTCGTGTACATATATAAGCTTTCATGAGTATTTTCATGCTAGTTTCAAGCCATTGAAGGGCTAATTGAGTGAAGAAGGTAAAGGATAGTTTTTGCTTGTGTGAGAGGAATATTTGAGTGTGATAGAGAAAAATAAGACCTTCATCATTTATGAGAGGGAAACAATATAAAATTGGATAATTTTTAATTTTTTATTGAGTGAGTGCTTGATCATTAAGGCATTGTAGCCTCCTATCAAGTTGGTGCTTGTTAAATTCAAGTTGGTGCTTGGTAAATTTAGGGGTTGGTGATCCTTGTTGGGTTGTTGCTCAACTAACTTTGATTCATGGTCATATAGTAAAATTTGTCCAAGCTATGTTTTAGTGGGTTTTATTCCCCCTTGAGTTTTTCTCACCTACATCTGGTGTAAGTGTGTTTTATGCTCATGTATGGTTATTATGTTGCTTCAATAGTTTGACATTACTTATATAATGATTGCTCAATGAAATATTAATGAGAATTGAATTATTGTTTTAAGAGTTCACTGATTCACCCCCAAATGATTATTTTTTTAATATTATGACTTGTGTAACTTGTGTAATGAAGGGACTCTTCTTATTTTACCCATGTGTCTGTTATGTTGGAGATGATTTATTGACATCACTTTGAGTGGTAGGTTGTTGAGTTACTTGGGGATATGTCAGAGTGGCCTTCGACTTCCCCAATTTGTCATCAATCATTCTCCTTTTATCCCTTGTGTGGGATATAACAAAATCATCTAACTTGAGCACATTTCACCCCAAGTTTTTTAATACTTGCTCAAAAGTGTGTTAACCTTATTTAAATTTTACAAAGGTGGTCTTAGTAGGTGATTTTATCACATTCCATCCTTGTTGGCTTGGCACTTCAACTGGTGTCATGACAAGCATATCACCATGAGGTACTAAAGGAAATTATTTTAAAGGAGGCATGGTGTCATGTACTTGAAATGTAGGGACCTACTATATATAATAATTCTAACATACTTCCCCACTTGTAGCCATCACCATCTCACATTATTTCCCCCATAAAGCAAACCATTGACCTTCTTGTGTAGATCTATTTTGTGTTGGTACCAATGCCCTTGAACTTCTAGTAGCATTAGGGTTGTAACTATTTTAATATTTGGCCTATGTGATCTTCTCTTTTCTATATTAATTAGGTGGATAATTGTAATATCCCCTACCAATAGAGATATATGAAAGACACAAAACTCTGATACCAAAGACCAAAGCTCTGATACCACTGTAATATCCCCTACCAATAGAGATATATGAAAGACACAAAACTATGATACCAAAGGCCAAAGCTCTGATCAACTGTACAATTTGCAAAATAGATTCAAACATGCATAAACAAATCACAGATCTTATCATTCATCCAGCTGTTTACAATAGATGTCCTTTCTTATGCAAACCAAAGAATATTACAGATATGGTCTTAAAACCCTGAAATTATGCAAACTGGAAATAAACTTGCAATTCTGGAAGTCTCGGCTTGCTGTGTTGAACACACAGTCGCCGGCGTCAGTCGATATACTACCGACGTCGATCTCTACAGGTCCTTATCTGCCGACGTCGGTCCTCAGACGGCCGATGTCGGTCACTGGAGATCTCTGTCTGCCGGTGTCGGTATCTGCGTGGATCTGTACGGACTTAGTACGGCTGTCAGCCTGTCTGTTCTTAACCCCTGATTGCTAAACCACCTGATCTGAAGATATACTATTCTAATACAGAATATCTCTATCTATATAATTTATTGGATCAAAACTAAATAAAGATAAATACCTGAAATATCTGTAATAACTTCTGTGTGAAGTTATCTCTCAACCTTGAAATTCTGTGATAACTTTTGGATGAAGCTATCTCTCAAATCTGTACCTCTGTGATAACTTCTGGATGAAGCTATCTCTCAATTTGGCAATAGATCGGCTGATCTTTCACAACCTCTGAATTGCACACAATGAAGAGTTGACGTTCTCCACTACAAATGGAATCCCGGAACCCTTGGCTCAGTCTTCACAGAAGAATTTCTCCAATTTCAATAATCAATTCATACCTACAAACTCTCTCCCATGAGAAACTCTTATACCCTTCCAAAGGTGTGCTTGCTAAAATTAGATTTCCCCAAATTAGAACTTAGGGTTCTAAAATTAGAATTCCTCAAATTAGAACTTGGGCTTCTAAAATTAGAATTCCTCAAATTAGAACTTGGATCTTAAAATTAGACCAATTAGTTAATAATTAATAATTAATTAATATCTAATTTAAAATTAGACCAAATAATTAATTAATTAATAATTAATTAATATCTAATTTAAAATTAGACCAAATAATTAATATTTGATTAAATCAATCAAATATTAATATCTCCCTCAATACATGTCGGATCCTCGAACCGTCTGAAGCTGGTGAATCAGGGAGTGATTCTGCACATGACCATATCCAAACAAGGGTGCTCCACTGTATGTCAAATATCCCTAAATAATAGGAGCTCAGGCCCAATGTGTCTGAAATAACCTGAATGAGAGCCAACTATAGGAATTCTGTAAATCAAAGCCAAGCCAATCTCCATCATGACCCTCTATCCATCCAATCAGCCTACGAAGGTCGCATAATAGGCTAATCATCAAGCCTGTCAATGTCCACGAAAAAGGGGACATGACAATCCGCCCCTCCAAAAATTGCTTGTCCCCAAGCAATCTCGAAACAATGAACCACTCGATCCACCTGGATCCCAAATGTAGTTATGTTCTGCACTGTTGTGAATCAATGCAAGTACCTGCAACATCATTAGAAGTAAAACAAAGAGGAACCCATAATCAAATTGGCGAACACAACTCAACCAATCTCTAAAATCATGACTACCCTGGAAGTGTCGATACTGTAGACTGTGTACTGGGCAACTGCGAATTTCATCTACAAAAGATGGTGTTAATCCATCCCATAACTGATCCCTCTGTAATGGTGGCACAACCAACTGTACCATACTGTCAAATGTGTGAGAAGAATCAATTTGGAGAGGTATCCCAAACTCATTAGAACCATGTACTCCCAAATCCTGAACTGGTGTGTCAGCCTCAACAACATGTTCCACAGCTACAACTATAGGAACATACTCACCAACAACACTCAATGTACTAACCTCTGAGTCTGGGGCTAGTGAAGATCGTAAATGCTCTAACTCCATGGTCATCTCAACCAAATGAAATTGTGACTCCTCATAAGCTAACTGTGTAGTCTCAAGAATCTCAGAAGTCACCTCTAGCTGCTGAGTAAGCTCGCTCACCTTATCTTCCTCGACCAATAATGCATCATATGCTGTGCTGCCCCACTCTATAAGATAATCTCTGTCGGTGACCAACTGCATATAGTCCTGTCTCAGAATCTGGATAGCCTCCCATAAAGAGTGGATTTCTGTCAAGGATAAATAACTGCCTCCCTGCTCGATGCTAGTAGGAGAACCCCATCCATAAACTGCTAACAATTAATGAGCATCATCGAAATGCTTACAAGCGGTGGCAATGTCTTGCTCACTAACTCTCAGCTGATTAGACAAATGATGGCACTGGCTAGATTGTCTCCCACACTCCTCCTCTGATGCATGGTCCAAACAAATAGACTCAGAATCACTGATCGCTGTAATACTACCATCCATACTCTGTGAATCAACTCCATAGCTCATATCAACATGTGGAGTATCAACAACTGTAGCATCACTGTCTAACTCTTCCATATCAAAAGAAACAATCGGTGAAACTAAGTCCTCAAAACTATCCACTACATTCTCCTGAGTGTCATCTACAATAATAGGATCCTAGGACTCTTCTACAATCTCTGCCATAGCTGAGAGATCATCGACCCTCAGTGCACTAACATCTGAGCCCACTTGTACACTCTGAGTGCAAGCATCTAACTCATCATCATCTTCACTATATCCTATCTCATAATCATAATAATCATGGGACATGCTACTCTCTTGTCGAAGTGATCTGTAGTGCTCTCTCCTATGCTTAACAAAGCGATCAAAAGGCAACAACTTCTGAATTTGAGGTGGTACTAACTCCCACTCCTCATTCGCTGTCATATACCGTGCGGGTTTGTTTTTGGATGTAGGATATGAAAGAGATTCATTCAACCTCTTCAAACTTAGTTTCAACTTCCTCATATCATAGTCCCATCGACTCTGAGTATATGAAGTCATCATGATACTTTACCCAAGCTACCCAACAGGATGGCAAGATTTTAGCTCTGATGTGCCCAACAGGATGGCAGGAATTTAGCTCTGATACCACTGTAATATCCCCTACCAATAGAGATATATGAAAGACACAAAACTCTGATACCAAAGACCAAAGCTCTGATACCACTGTAATATCCCCTACCAATAGAGATATATGAAAGACACAAAACTATGATACCAAAGGCCAAAGCTCTGATCAACTGTACAATTTGCAGAATAGATTCAAACATGCATAAACAAATCACAGATCTTATCATTCATCCAGCTGATTACAATAGATGTCCTTTCTTATGCAAACCAAAGAATATTACAGATATGGTCTTAAAACCCTAAAATTATGCAAACTGGAAATAAACTTGCAATTCTGGAAGTCTCGGCTTGCTGTGTCGAACACACAGTCGCCGGCATCGGTCGATATACTACCGACGTTGGTCTCTACAGGTCCTTATCTGCCGATGTCGGTCCTCAGACGGCCGATGTCGGTCACTGGAGATCTCTGTCTGCCAGTGTCGGTATCTGCGTGGATCTATACGGACCTGTACGGACTTAGTACGGCTGCCAGCCTGTCTGTTCTTAACCCCTGATTGCTGAACCACCTGATCTGAAGATATACTATTCTAATACAGAATATCTCTATCTGTATAATTTATTGGATCAAAACTAAATAAAGATAAATACCTGAAATATCTGTAATAACTTCTTTGTGAAGTTATCTCTCAACCTTGAAATTCTGTGATAACTTTTAGATGAAGCTATCTCTCAAATCTGTACCTCTGTGATAACTTCTGGATGAAGCTATCTCTCAATTTGGCAATAGATCGGCTGATCTTTCACAACCTCTGAATTGCACACAATGAAGAGTTGACGTTCTCCACTGTAAATGGAATCCCAGAACCCTTGGCTCAGTCTTCATAGAAGAATTTCTCCAATTTCAATAATCAATTCATACCTACAAACTCTCTCCCATGAGAAACTCTTATACCCTTCCAAAGGTGTGCTTGCTAAAATTAGATTTCCCCAAATTAGAACTTAGGGTTCTAAAATTAGAATTCCTCAAATTAGAACTTGGGCTTCTAAAATTAGAATTCCTCAAATTAGAACTTGGATCTTAAAATTAGACCAATTAGTTAATAATTAATAATTAATTAATATCTAATTTAAAATTAGACCAAATAATTAATTAATTAATAATTAATTAATATCTAATTTAAAATTAGACCAAATAATTAATATTTGATTAAATCAATCAAATATTAATATCTCCCTCAATACATGTCGGATCCTCGAACCGTCTGAAGCTGGTGAATCAGGGAGTGATTCTGCACATGACCATATCAAAACAAGGGTGCTCCACTGTATGTCAAATATCCCTAAATAATAGGAGCTCAGGCCCAATGTGTCTGAAATAACCTGAATGAGAGCCAACTATAGGAATTCTGTAAATCAAAGCCAAGCCAATCTCCATCATGACCCTCTATCCATCCAATCAGCCTACGAAGGTCGCATAATAGGCTAATCATCAAGCCTGTCAATGTCCACGAAAAAGGGGACATGACAATAATGGGGTCTATTATATGGCTAAGATAGGTATAGATCCTGATAAGGGGCTTGATATGTTCTATAGGAAGTATGTTGTTGACTCTTTAAGGCTAACAAGTTATTATTTTGAGCTTTAAGTAACCCCTAAATCTTACCAAGGTTATCAACTTGGATGCCCTTAGATTGGTCTTGATTGTTTAGATCTAGCAATGGAGCAATGGTGGGGATAGTGGATTGGATCTCTATAAATAAGGGCATGAGGGGCCTAAGAGTTAACTTTCCTACTTAAATCAAGAAATATTATGCTCTTATATAGATTTCATATGCATTTGGCAATGTGGTCCCACCAATGGACTATATCATTATAACAACATCAAAATTTAAATCCCTTAAATAATATATGAAGACATATTTAGGTGAAGGCTTGATAATGATAGGGATCCTATCCCAAATTTTTTGAAATCTATAGTTATAGTCAACCATGGATTCTTGGGGTGCCCTCTTTATTGAGGTGAGTTACTTAACTAATGAAATATGAACTCTTTTATCTTCAAAATTATTAAAAATATGCTCACCAAATTCATCCCATATGTTTATGGAGGTAGGATTAAGACCCCTATACCACTGAAGAGCTTTGCCTCTCAAGTAGGTTTCCAAGAGCCTCATGGCTACATTTTCTTGGGTGATGTTGTGTACTAAGCACAAGTCAATTATATCAGCTATGTGTTACATATGGGTGGTGTAGTTTTAACCTATGAAGTATGTAATAATTTTTAGGGAATCATCTATGATATCATCAAATTGGTTAAGGTTTAAAGGTATACCACATTAAAGGGTATAAATGCTTACATTTTAGGTCTTTCCATTGGGATTAGTGGACTTGCAACAATATGTGTATGGATAGAATTGGTAGAATTGGGATACTTTATAGAATTTATGGGTGTATGATTTGGGTTAAACCTAGGAACCCTCTTTCTCCTTGTAATATATAAATATATCTCAACAAATTCAATCTACTTACCTTTTGAAGATGATCTAACAGACACCTTTTACATGAAACTACCTTCCAATCTACCACTACTTTATTTAGCCTTCCAAATGTCTTATAATGTTTTCAAAAAATGTCAAAATAAGTATCTAATTCACTTGATATATAGTCCCACTAGGTGTGCTAGAACTGTTAGTTAACTAGGTTGCACCCTTCTTGAGGAATATTGTTCACATCCACCTCAAACCTAGGCTAATATTAGATTGACCTATAGGGTATGGGCTTCCTAAGATGCAAGTCAAACCTCTAGTTTTGATGGGGATAGATCCCATAATTATTAACTTCAAATATCTCTAAGACATAATATTATTTCAATGAAAATGGAAAAGAGATTAAAACTGATAAAAGAACCTACATTAAAGTGGTGATCTACCAATGATTAAAGATCCTCTCTTACTCTATCCTTTGAAACCCACTAATGAACTTGATGAAGACTAAAATTGATCAAACCTATTAATGATGTTCTAATCATGAATTTTTCATAGGAAGGTTAAGTTAGAGTTATAAAACATGAAGGGTAAAGGCATATATCTACACATGACACTATTAGCTTAATGACACTTCAAGAACATCTCTACTTACTAATAATTCATAAAAATTACATAGACAACCTAAATTTAGGTGAATGAAAGGACCTCAAAATGAAAATATAACTCATAAATTATAAAAATAAACTATCATAAATCACACTATCATTTAACCAATAAATCTATAAGTATTCTTCTATTGATTCAAAGAGTATAAGGTAATTTTGGTAAAGCTTTACTACAACTAGTCAAGTGATGCCAAAACAAGAGCTCAATGACTACTTAAATAGAATATTTTAATAGATAAGAGGGAATATTATAGGTTTGGAAGAGGCAATTCATTAGGCTAAGGTTGTGTATGGTAGTTACAATAGGCATATTTATCCATCTGATACATTGACACTTCTTCAATGATCCTCATTTAGCATTTAGATAAGGTGTAGAGGTTGTAACTCCCTTATTTGAATTTATGAAGGATATAAAAATTCTAAAAATATTATAATATTACCTCCAATGGTATTTACATATTGTAAATGGGGTGTGGATAGGTCTCCAAGAGGTGTTGAACAGCCTCTCCTTCAATGCACATGTAGACTTATCCTTGAATCTGCCTCTACCTATCATAATGGTATTTAATTTGGGATATTATCACCTAAATTATAGTTAATAATAACTCAAGTTTATTCATAAATTCCATAATGTTATTCCATTCCCACTAGAGCCTTCCATTTCCAAGTTAAGTAGGCCTATTTGTAAGTATTTCATTTTCTACATACCCACTATTTTAATGATTAAGGCAACTAAATCAGGCCTTCAAAACATAAGAGAGGACTTTAAAATTTTATTAATAAACTCCCTATATCAACACTTAGGCATTTTATCAACTATATTACACCTATAAATACATTAAACTTGCTAGACTAGGCATTTCAGACTAGTTCCATAGACTAGCTATTTAGAATGAGATAGTAGAGATACTTTTAGAAACCTTTATGCATAATTATGATATTAGAGAAGTATAATAATACCTTAACTTCCATTTTCCATATTTTTTAACTCCTAGTTAGGATCCATAACACATTTTATACCCAAAATCTTGCAAACTTACACATTCATAAGGTGTTCATACAACCTTCATACAATCAGGTGCCACAGACATGAGCCCCTCTAAGATGGAAATATGTTATAGGTGTTGTTCGGTGTTTGGATGAAATTTTCATTAAACCATTCTATTTGAGTCACTATTATGGTTTAATGGGGGTCTAAGAGTACTTGGTGTCTTAGTTATGGTTCATATAGACTACGTCTTGGATCTCTTAACCAACTATACCAAATATAAGCCAATAGATGTCCCCACCTTCCCCAAAGTGTTGGGTCCCCCATGCATAGCATCAAAATTGTGGTGAGTATTTGAAGATGCTCTTTACGTAATAAAAATAACTTTTGAGTAGGTTCTAGATGTCTATAGGAAAAATTATCAACTATAGTGGCTTCTCTTGGGATCAAAATTATATAAAGGGCTTTCAAGCACTATGATGTCTTTCCCTGTGAGGGTTAAAATAATTATTATTTCCAAAATTTACCTCTATTCCACCTTTTGGTGACATATTCATAGTGGAGATGATGGATTAGTCTATCTCCAAACTTGGATCATGAGCTTTGGTCTAAACCCTAGGGTTTCAAGGTACTCTTGCATTGTTCTCAACATAAATAATACCTCAAAGACCTCAAGAGGCATCAATAATGACTTGATCAAGCATTTTTAACCCCTTTGGATGCACATAGCCATGTATTCCAATACCTATGATTTATTTCAATATATAAATAATTATGGAGGTCACTTTGATGACTGTTAGAGGACTTTTTAGATGATTTAGGACTCATTTTCCCTCCTTAACTTCATTGTATATACCAACACTCCCCATCTCTTTGCTCTTAAGCTCAAAAGTAACACTTCTAAACCTATTATGTATAGTTTGACTCATGCACGTGTCAACCAGTGAGTCACTATGATGATCATAAGGCTTGAGGAGACATTAAAGGTCATTTCATGGCCAAACCACTTCATCTTGATGGGTTTTGAGGCCAAAATCCACCATCAAGTCAATTTTGGGGTTTATGCAGGGCTTGAGACATCCACCATCTTAATGATGGCTCAAAATATAAATGCCCAAACTAGGAAAAAATTCCATGAATATATAATAGATTGACCTCCTCATCTTTTATGAATGTTTTGGGTTTTTATGACAAGGGGGTGTGAAGATAGGAATGTTGAAAGGTGACACTAGGGTTATCTATAGACCAATTCTAACTATCTATTTTCTTAAGGATCATTTAGAAAGGTTATCCCCTAAATCCAAACCAATAATTCATGAATATTTATTCCATAGGGAGACTTAAACTTCCCTAATAGCTTTGGCCCTAAGCATTTATGGGATGAAGTGTGTGAACACTTGAATTTGGATCTTGAGTTGATTATGTCTAAGGTGAATGGCTCAATCAGGGTTTTGAAGACACTTTAACCTTATCCTCACCTCATTTAACTTTAAACCTTATTATAAGGGTCTAATATATCTTCACACATCCCTCATGGACCATTAAACTTGTTATAGGATCTTGGATATGCCTTAAGATGGCAACAGGGTTTGAGATTAGGCCTAATACTTGCCTACATTAGCCTATCTCCAAAGGCACCTGATGTAATTTTGAATTTTAATCCCTTTATAGGAGGTCTAAGGACACTTACCATCATTTTTAACTAATCCAAAACCACATATGGATCTAATTTTTTTTGAAAACCTTCCAAGACATGATTTTGCTCATATAGCCCCCAGGACTGATTATCATAGCTAGGGTTTGGTTTAAGAATAAACATTGGGTATACCCACTATTTGTCTAGACCAAATGGAGATATTAGTGCCTTAAATTGGTCATCATGACCATTTTTACTAAATTTTGAGTCTTTTTTATGCCTATATGGGTCTTAATCACTCATTTTGCTTAGGTTAATAGTGAACTACCTACTGACTAAGTGACTAGGAATAAACATTCTAAGTATGGTCCTTATACCTTATTTATTGATGTTTTTTTTATAATTAAATGTCCACCATGTGCCTCAGGGATAGGATCAATCTTATATGATGATTTTATATCATTTATTCCTTTGTATACCACCCCTTTCTCAACTTTAGGGCTTATGATTATGAAGGCCCATGTATCCTCAAGCTTGTGTTGATGTACCTATGCCTTCTTGGTTGTGATGGCCATCAAATTTTTACTCTATTTAAGTATGAAACCTACCCATACTTATATTATTTCTACCTTTATACCATAATCAATATAATGTTCTTCATATGCATCAACTCTACTGTAAGTATATGCTCATGTATGTTCACTATGTACAGGGTATGAGTATCATGTTTATATGAGTGAAGAGTGGTATAAAACTACTTAAAATATAGTAACAAATACATATATTCAGTCATCTCTTTCTTAATGTATACCTCCTATTGATCACATCAATTTTCATGTCTTTTAATGTCTATATAGTGCCCTTTGGATACTCTATTATAGTAGGTTTAAAAGGATTGGTTGTAGGTGGTCATTTGCCTTCTCTATTAGATATATGACCATGTAGGTTAACATACCATGATTTAGTTTCTCTTGAGTGTTTCAATGGTATATTAAGTTTTTTTGGCATGGTCTTGACTTTGAGTGAAGGGTGGATGAATGTAATAGGGTGACAGTGGAGAGATGTAGAGTCTGGGACATGAAAATAGGGTTGACATAGTATAAATGGTAGTGCAAACCATGTGAAATGATAGAGTATGAAAATGGAGAGAGATGGAGTGTGTGAAATCTTCTAATACAAACCTCATGAATATTTTATAACCTCACACATATAACTAAGTAAGCATGGCACTTTGGAGGTATAAAAGAAGCATACACAACCAAAATATGGAACCTAAAAATCTCTGAGGAACCTTAATCTTTACAAAAAATATTAAACTTTGATAAAACTAAATGTGTGATTGTATGAGTAAGGGATTTGGTTTTTAGGTCTATAAGGCCACCATGGAGGTTGGAAAGGTGCTCATAAAGCTATGATGACAACCCATCATGACTTTAATACTCTATTCCATGTTCTTGAGTTACATTAGAAGGCTATATTAGTGTTACTAAACCACATACATTGCTCACCATAGAGTGACCATAAATTATGTATAATCCCCTTATTCTCAAAGATCCCTTAAGGTGACAAGAGGATATTGGACCTCAAACTGAGTAAGGAGGCATGGGGAACACTCTACCAACTCTTCAACTCAACCAAAAACTATTGATGAGGACATCCAACCTTTGTCCATTACACAAACCTACCTGTAGATTTCACATTGTGCTAGTATTGAAGGTTTTTTGGTTCTATGAGCCCACACATGTGATTCAAGTGCTAAAAATTTCATGATAATCTCCTTCAAGATCTAAATAAACAACATCAATCATTAGTTTGACCAAAAATGCCAACAATCCATGAAAATCATTATCTCCAACTTGGCCTATGTAGACAAGGATGACATATATATTTATTAAGTTCTTAAGGAATGCTCAAATAGCTCATGAGACCAATCCCAAAACAAATTCTCATGGGTGGACACTAACTGAGTGTACTTCTATTGGTTAGGATCTTGGACCTCTATTATCTCTCCTTCGTACAATCTAAGTGTAAACTTGAGGAGCTCTTCAAGCTTGATAATGAGATCAAGATGGAAATAAGATAGTTTTGAGCTTCTTTTGCACTGAAACACTTTGTTTTCTCTTCCACTTTCCATCATTTACCTCACTCTATAAATCCCTAACACCACCTAAGTTGGTATGTATTGTATGGATATGTACCATATGAGAAACCTTTTTAACATACAATTTTTCTACATTCATTCTTGTTTCAGACCAAAATACATCATTATCAGGTGTTATGGAGGGAAAATAGGTGTCATGTGACATTTTGAAGTTGATGATACAAATTAGTGGAGTCGAAAAGTCACAATCTAGCACCAATGGGTCCCATTAGGGAGGATTTATCTCTTGACCGTGGTGTTAATGGGATCAAAGAGGTATGAAATGGTCTATTAATGGTGTAACAAATCTTATGGAGTCTATTGGTGGCATGAGAGGTGACTTAGTGGCTCATCAAGGTCACATTAGGCCTTATCATGAATACAAACATTAACTTTGACATACATATATGACCTTAAATAAGAATATCAAATGAATCTCATGTTAATATCTTTTGAATAAACCTTTATGACCTATTAGAGACCTCAATTGGATCCTAAGACACTTTTCATGATATTCTTGAAAATTGAAATATGAACATACCTCATGTGACTAAGAAAAACAAAGGTGTTTATGAGTCTTCATTAGACTATCATCTCAATTCACCTTCATCATTGCATTTTTAACATGTTGGAGATCCATAAAAGTGATGAAGGGCAATCTAAACATGTTTGATTAGTATGGCAACACTTGATTCAAGTTGAACAAAAAGGTATGAAGACTGTCAAAGTAGAGTTATAATATGACAAGACATTAGACTATTTTAACAACCCCCCAAACTCATAAGATGAATGAAAACCATGAGAATGATGATGGATCAGGACTCAAGTATATTATATTGACCCCTTTATAGGTCTGGGACTATAAAGTGGTCAATAGGAACTCAGAACATCTTAATTTGATTTTTATGACTAGTAATTAAACCTTTGATTGCACATAGACTCTGCCCTAAACATCATTGAACTTAAGACTCAAAGAGATAAAAAAGAAACCAAATAAGAGATAAGGAAACATAAACACACATAAAATAAAACAACAAGGACAAGACAACAAAAAACCAAGAATGTGTAGAAGCACTTAGAGTAAAGAGACAAATACTGACTATTATGTACAAGAGGACTTGTTGTTGGATAATAACAGTACTTAAGGAACATACCATTGATAATTATGTGGATTTACTCACCATTTAACCTATATATTTAAAAATAATTTCTCTCCTTGCAACTAGTAATGATGTATGGTCCATTCCAAAGATTGTCAAACTTTGAGTGTTTACCTAGCTTGGTATGGTCTTCATCCTACTTAAGCATTATTTCTCCTTATTGAAAGGTCTTGGATGAATTTTTTTTGTCAAATTATATCTTGAATTTTTTTTAATAGACCACATAGCATGCATAACACTATCCAATTTTTATTCTAACTCCTTCATTTCATTCATTCTTACTTCCATTATATCATCCTTCATTAGCTCAAATTGGTCTATAATCTCCAAGGTTGGTAGCTCAAGTGAGATAGGCAGTTTTTTAGTCTATAACGTAAATAAGGAGATAAAGAGAGTGACCAATATACCTATTAGGAGTTATTATATCTACCCATAATGAAGTATTCAACTTTGTGTTCCATTCTCTTTGATTGTCTTCCATTATCCTCTTAATGATTCTAATCAAGTTTTTTTTGGTGGACATTACTATTCCATTACCCTGTGGGTAGTAGTTTGAGGAATATTAAATATATTTTTTATGGTTAAGTCACACTCACATAATTTATCACCATTAAATTCCAAGGCCTTATCTAATATAATGGTAGAGAGAACCCCAAACCTAGTCATTAGACTATCATAGAACTCTAAAATTGAGTTTTCATTTGCTTCTTTGAGTGAAGTTACCTCTACTCACTTGGTAAAGTAATCAATGTATATCAAAACCCACCTATTTCCATCACTATAATAAGGATATATCATCCCTAAAAAATTTAAACCCTAATTCATAAAGGGCTACTCAATTTGGATGGGTTTTAGGGGTAAGGTAGCTAGTTTATGTTTACTAGTGGACATAGCACACTTAGAAAATGTGAGTGCTTGAATAAGGTAGGACAAAATTAGACTAATCTAATGATATTTTAATTTTTGGTATTTGTTGCAAATTTTCCACCTATAGGTGCATCATGAAATTGATCTAACAATTTATCAATTTGGCTAATCTCAACACACCTATAAAGCATGCCACTTATGTCCTTATTAAAGAGTACACCATCCAAAAAAATATAAGGTATGGACTAAAGTCTAAAGTGCCTAATTTTTTTCCTTTATAATCCAATATGACATTACCATATTTGAATAAACTTCACCACATCTAGGGTCTAGCTGAGAGGAGTCATGCTTACAACTGCTTACTAACTGTCATAGACTACTAATACCATCTCCTTCTCTTATTTAACCTCTACTGAAAGATGTTCATAGAGTCCCATACCTATTATTAATTTATTCAACTTAAATTAAATATCATATTCCATATACTTAGTCACCCAAATAACCCTCTTCTCACTTAAGTCCCTATTAAGTATGAAATCTTTTATACTAAGGTGAACTACCATCACAAAGACCTTGTTGTTAAACACCATGTGTCTAAAAAAAATTAGCACTCTCATGACAAAAGGGACATGTTTTTAAAAAAATTGTATCTTTATTCATACCCCTCCAATGTTTAACTAAATAAATAAATAGGTTGTTTTAGTCCTTCATCATTTTGTTGCATGAGCATAGAAGAAATGGCATCAACTATGGAAAAAGCATATATAAAAACATCCTAGTTAGAATCATGGTTGAGGAGGGTGGGATCTTGGGATATGGATCTATGTATGGCATCAAAACTTATTTTTCATTCCTTTCTCCATGATAACTCCTTATGATTCTTGATCATGTGGGTGAGTGGTCTCACCAACTCTATAAATCCTAGAATGAATCTCCTAATGGAATTAATCTTTCCCAAGAATCTTTTTAATCATTATTGTGCTTGGGTAGGGGAAAATCAAGGTTTTCTTCTATTCTCTCAGGGTTAATAGAGAGGTTGTAATTTGACATAATATGTGTAATAAATATGCCTTCATGTACTTTAAATATGCATTTTTGAGGGTTTAAAGAGACCCCAAACTACCTACACCTATCAAATACCAACCTCAAATGTGTCATGTGATCTTTAGGCTCCTTTGAAAATATAGTGATGTCATCAAGATAGATGATTAATATCTCATTAATGAGGCATTGTAAGGCTACATCCATTTTCATTTGGATTATTTCTCCTATATTATATAGTCCAAAGGGCATCTTAATGTATGCATAGGTACCCCACTTAGTTTTGAAGATAGTTTTGTGTCTATCCTCTTCTCTTACCAATATATGATTATACCCAGAGTATCCATCAACCAAAGATAACCTCTAAGAGATTGAAACTTTATGAATAATCTGACCCATAGATAATGATTTTGCAAAGACACCTTATTGAGATCCCTAAAGTCAAAACACAAATGTATATCCCCATTCTAATTCTTTATAGGTAAAATATTTTCCACCCATGAGGAATGCTTAATAGCAAATATTACATTTGATTCAATGAGTTTTTTCAACTCCTTTCTCATGAGTACTTTAACTTTGGGGTTGACCAGTCTTTGTTTCTTTCTCATTGATTTTGAATTATCCTCCAACTCTATGGTATGTTGGCCAACCTAAGGTCAATTAATTTTAATCCCATGAAAATACATCTACCAACTCCTAAAATAATGATTAAAGTCAATTCTCTCATCTTTGGTATTCACTTTCCTCGACTTGAGAAATTCATCTTTGAATATAGTAACCTTGACATATTGTTCCTCTTTGGTGGAGATAATTACATTTTATTTCATCAATTGGTCATCTTAATTTAAGATACTATCTAATGTCACCAAGCCCTTAGGAAACCTATTTATCCTCAACTAGATAATTTGATCTCCAAACTAATGTTGCATCTTTATTTGGTTCTTTGAGTAGAATTCTACTTCATGTTAGAGGAAGCAGTAAATCTGACTATCACCCTCAAAAACCTACTAACTTACCTCATTATAAGGTGGTAAGGGCATGCACACCACTTTGATTTATGATTTTCCTTTAGTGTATTTGACTCCATCAACTGTGTCATATGCTGCACTAATGATAGTTAATTGGTCTACATGATGGTTGGATTCTCTAGGTATGGAATACTCTAGGAGGTCCCAAAATTAGTGATTGTAGGATTCAAAAATGGTATTATTAACTACACTTATATCTCTCACCTATTGTACCACTAGTTCACTATCACTCTTTACTTGTAAGAGCTTAATACCTCTCTTCCTTGCCTATTATATCCCATGAATAAGGGCCTCATATTCTATAGTATTATAGGCACATATAATTAAAAACATTAGGGTATAATAATAAATTTTATTTTAAGGGTATACAATCATAACACCTACACCACTCCCATTTTTTGACCTTGATCCATCAAAAAACAAGCTTCATACACCTTCATGTTCTTGGCTTCTGCTAGTGAGACTAGGCATAAAAAATCCTTTTTCATGCATATAATACACACCTAGGCCTACATATTAAATGTTATTTTATGGGTCATAACCATTATTTTCTACTTCACACGCATCAAGGAGCAATTTTGAGATGCCTTCAAGTGGTTCTTTAGACTCTTGATCATTGAGATGTTCATCCTCATCCAAGATAGTGTAGTTTAAATTAGATAGGTTGGGCATGTAGGGTTATAAGTGGAACATATAAATAATTTTAGACCTTATAGAATCCATTGTCCCATACCTAGTCCTAAAGACCATG
Source organism: Torreya grandis (assembly GCA_037957365.1). Lineage (NCBI taxonomy): Eukaryota > Viridiplantae > Streptophyta > Pinopsida > Cupressales > Taxaceae > Torreya > Torreya grandis. Next base: position 7,055,290 of record JARHVA010000105.1, on the reverse strand, counting down.
CATGACCAATCAGAATAGAGATAACTCCAATTTTAGTAGTGAAATCCCTTGAAAAGCAAAGAGCAAAATAAGGAGGAAGGTCAACTACCATGACATATTGAGATAAGATAAAATTAGGTTATACATCCAATATAATTTGTATGTCCTTAAGAACACCTACATTCTTGGTGGGAGACCCATCCAATTTCAAAAGTCACTTTTCATTAGATTCAAATTTGAGTCCCAACTCATTAGCTATGGCTTTGGGCATGATAAAAGTACTTGAATAACTATCTTTCATGTAATTATGAACAAGGGAATCTCATATTATTATTTATAGGTATAAGGGAGGTGGTTTTAGTACCTTATATTCTTTTGGTTCATGAGGTTGACTTTAATTAATAAAGACTGCACTTACTTATTCATTTGTTTATCCATGATATGAAGTTTGGAGAGCTCTTATTCAAGAAGATACTTTCTTCCATGGAATAAGTAAATCATCCCACATAAGAATATTTAAATGGGATTTATTCATGTAATCCAAAATGTTAAAATGAGAGATAACTATATTGGACTATAATCTAGAATTAGAGACATCATTTGGAGCTTGGGTAACCTAGGGAATAAAAGGAATCTTTTAATGTTGCTCATGTCCTTATTGTATTTGTTGAGTTGGAAGTGTTTTTTGGATTGAATATTGAGTGGTATCCCCTTGATATTTTTGGGAAGATATATAATTTACCTTATACTACACCAAAATATCATCAACTACCCTTATTTTAACCCTTGTATGGGCTACAACTGAGTTGTCTACCTTGGCCACATTCTGACCCTGATTTGCTTCCACTTGTTCAAATGAATGTTTAACTTATTTAAAATTTACAAAGTAGTTTCAAAGGGTGCCTTACTTACATCCACTTACCAATTTTTTGTTTGGCACCTCAGCTAGGGTCATGAAAGGAATGTCTCTATGAGGCATAAGGGGAGCTTCTTTGTGTTGTGGAAGAGGCATGTTATCATGTGACTAAAATGTAGGACCCTACTACTTATAGGATGTATAAAACCCTTCACCACTTATATCCATTTTAATTTAACTATATTATCCCCATGGAGTAGATGATTTACCTTCTTATGCATAGTTGATTTGAGTTAGATCTAAGGCCCTAGAACTACTGGTAGTATTGGGATTAAAGCTATTTTAGGGTCTTGCCTATATAATCTTCCCTTGGCCTTATTTGTTAGGATAATAACAAGGCTTGTTATATGGGTAGGAATGATAAATATCTTGGTATGGGAATTAATAATTCCTATAATGTGGATTTGACTACCTCTCTTAGGCTACTAGCTTATTATTTTAGGCCTTGAGTAGTCTTTCTATCTTACCTAACCTATCTACTTGGATACCACCTAAATAATCCTAGTTATTTAGGGTTTTAAATGGAGTAATTATGGATACAATGGGTTTAATTTATATGAAAAAGGCATAAGAGGACTAGGAGTGAGTTTATCTACTTACATTAGGCATTTTTCTACTCTTATGGCTATCTTATAGGCTTTTGGCAAGGTAGTACCACCCATTGATTGTATCATAACAACTAAATTAAAGTTTTAATCCCTTAGGTAGTATAATAATTAATAGTTATGGGTTAGCTTGATGATGGTAGGAATCCTATCCCAAGGTTTTTGGAACATAAAATTGAAATCTATAATGAATTCCTTAGGGGATCTTTTGATTAAAGTGATTTATTTTACCAAGGAGACATGGTCAATCCTATCCTCAAATTATTTATGTAAGTGGCCTCCAAACTCATCCCAAGTGTTCATAGATGTAGGTTTGAGACCCCTATACCATTGGAATGCCTTACCCTTGAAGAATGTTCCCAAAGTCTCTTAGACACATTATTTTAGGTTATGTTATGAATTGAGCAAAGATTAGCTCTATCTATTATATGATATAAAGGGGTATTTGAGTTCTCTCCTATGAATCAAGGAATTTTTTAAAGGGAAGTAGTTGGTATATCATCAAACTAGTTAAGTTTCAAAGGACTGCCACCATTAGAAGGCACAAAAGCTTGCATCCCTGGCCTAGCCATTGAGATTAGAAGAATTGCAACAATATTTTCTTGGGTAGAATTGGGAGAAATAGGAGGTGTAGGATTAGGATTGAATATATGATACCTTTTTCCTTATATAAATGTCCAATGGAAATTCATCAAACTCAAAACTCCTACATTTTTAATAAGATCTAGTAGACACCTTTTACATGTAATGGTTACAAATCAAACACTAAATATTCATAGCTTTTAGATGTCTTCCAAGGTTGTTAAATAAAATTTCAAGGAACTTGAAAGATGGTCTCACTAGGTGTGCAAGAACTATTATCAGTCCAATTTGTACCCTCTTGAAGAAGACTATTCAAATCCACCTCAAACTTAGACTAGCATGGGATTGACCTAAAGGTTGGGGGATACCAATAGTCTAGGTCAAACCTCTAGCTTATGGGGATATCTCACATAATTTAACAAATTTAATTATCCTTATAAGGCCTATTTATATTTATATGAAAAGGGTAAAGATGAAAACTTAGAAAGAAAACCTATACTAAGAGTAGTGATGCACCAATACTTGACTATATTCTCTTGATTTTTGCTTAGACACACTTATGACTCCAATAAAAGATAAAACATGATCAGACCTATTAACACAATATTAGGCATTGATATTTAAAATTAAGGTTAATTATAAAGTCAACAATCTAAAGGTTAAGTATATAGGCCTGTATAAGACACTTCTATCCCATCAACACTTCAATGCCACTACTGCCTATCAATACTTCATATAACTTGTATAGACTGATAATATGATATTTAGTGTAAGAAGGGACCTAAAAAATAAGGTTAATATCATAAATTTTACAAATCAACCATCAAAATACACACTAATACTCATACAAAAGGTTTACAACTATTCTTCTCTATTGATTCAAAGCATAAGGTACAATTTTGGTAGAGCTTTGCTACACCCAACCAAGGGATGAGAATAAAGATCTCAATACCTTAATATATAAAAAATTTCATGAGAGAGATAATAATTTAGAGATAATATAATCCATGAAGAGGCCCAAGTGGACTTGGATTAGCTACAATAGTCTTCATTACTCTCCTCATGCATTACTTGAGTAAATGGGTGTCTTGAATGGGCCATTTGAGGCATTTGTGCCTAATTTTAGAATTTTTTGAATTATGTTAGAACATGTACACCACTTTTAGATAACTTCCTTTATTTCCACAATTTAAAAACATTAAAAGTGTCTTAATGGATCCCTTTTTCATGAACATTAAGTGACTATGTATTCTTGCATGTTGACCTTGATGAGAAAAATTCCCACAATCTTCATTATGATCTTAAAAATGTGGTATTCTCAATTAAATGTAAATTTATACATGTACCAAGTTGTATCATTAACTTCATGATGCCATTATACATCCATTTACATCTTTAAATTAATTAAGTAGGCCTCTCTTTCAAGTTATTCATTCTTATGTATATCCACTATTTTGATGATTGATATAGTTAGACCAAAATCTCAAGTCATCTAAGAAGGATTAAATAAATATTAAATTAACCCTCTACACTATTACTTACACTCTTCAAACTTTCTTCACCTAAAAATTGACCAACCTTGTATGACCAGGCCATCTAGACTATCCTCATAGACTATTTGTTTAAAAGAAGGTAGCATAGGCCCTTATAGGTAGATCAATAAATACATTAATATTTTTAGGGGTAAAATAAGTCTCAAGATCATTCTTCCTATGAATTATAAATTATTAATAGCTCTTGTATCCCATTTTCTACTTAAAACCCTAAAAAGTTATAATTTTTGGAGATGACCATATAACATCCATACAACCAAATGCCATGGACAAGGACTCCTCTAACTTTACAACATGTTTCAAGTTTTTATAAAGTGTTTTATTCCCATGTGGATATACTTATCATCAAATATATTTAATTAGGTCCTTATCAGGGTTTTAAAGGGGTTTAAGGGCGCCTAGGACTCTTAACAATGGTTCATAGAGGTTAGGGTCTAAACATCTAAACCAATTCCACTAAATATATGCTTACAAACCCCTTTAGATATCCCAAAATTATTAAACTCCCATGAATAGCTTTTTTAAATCTATGAGCATGTGAAAATGCTCTTTGAATGAGAAAAATGCCTCCTAGATAGGCTTTGGGTGTTTGTAGGCCAAAAGGACTAACTGTGATATCTCCCATGAAAATCAAAGTGGCCAAAAGATTCCTAAAAATCATGATGACCTTCTCCATATAGGTTTAAGGTACCCTTACTTCTCACTTTTCCATTTTCTCCACCTTCTATTGGAATTTCTCTAATATAGGTGTTAGACCAATCTATCTAAACACATGATTCTTGAGTCTTGGCCCTAACCCTAGGGTTGTGAGGTACCTTTACATTGTTTTCAACTTGAAGATCACCTCTAAGGTTCCATGGAGTAGTAATGTTGGCTTGATTAATCCACTTGGCCCCTTTTTAATCCATATAATGTTGGAATCACAAACACTGAGAGGGTGGGGTGAATCAGTGCCCTTAAAACAATCATTCAAATTTACTTACCATTCATTAAGCATTCATTCAAACACATACATCAACTAATTCATAAACAAGCATCCACATAAGCATACAACATATGAACACAAGAAATATGTGTTAAACCCTCATGGAGGATAAAACCCATTAACACACAGCTTGGACTACAGTCCTATAAGCAATGAATCAAGAATTAGTGCGGCACTAACACCATAAGGAGAACCAACCCCTCACTAGTCAAGCACCAAATCAACTAGTCCTTTAGAAAAAACTAAATTAAAAGGAGGAATCAACCCCGTAAGTGACTCATCACTAACTTAGCCTCTTTAATAACACTTCTTCAACCACCAACTTGTAATGAAATTCTCACTCCTTGACAAAGCAGCAACTTAGCCAAGACCAACTTGACCACCTCAAAATACCTTATTACTCATACAATAGATGGTGACCTTTTCTTCAGATCTCTATCTTATATATATGAATTAAAATCACTATCATACATAAATAACACATATATTATGTATCTATTATAGTCTCTCAACATAAAATTAACTCATTTATCTCTTTTCAACCTTCTACCCCTCTCAAAACAATCTCTATGATTCTTATCTAAATATGACTCTTATTAGGATTATTAGGTCATTTGACCTTGACATACATATAAATAAAATTGGTTATATGTTAATCATATTATCTCTCCCCTATTATTATGGTATTAAACACATCTTTATCCTTCATAATTTTCCCTCTTATTTGCTCATTGGTGTCTTCTCTTTTACACACACAATTACGCCTATTATGCCTTTTATAAATACAAGCCACTTGCTCACATAATCTCTCTATCAACAAAAACACTAATCTATGAGGTTCATACCGAAAAAATGTATTATTACATGTTACACATAATAATAAACCAAAATATGATCACCATTAAGTCATCTAAACTCACTTAGACCACCTTCTCTTCTTTTAGGCCTAATAGAGACCTAATGCATTAGGTCTATCCTTTTCATAGAATAACTTAAAAATTTATGGCCTAGATGGCCATAAAAGATAAATAAAACCTTTAAAATTTTATTTTTTAGCCACAAATAACCTCATCCATGCTCAATAAGTCATAAATCATTCACTCACAATTTGAAAGCACTCTTAGGCCTTAAAGACCTATTAGGCCTAGTTACCCCAAAAACATTATCTTTAAAAATGAAACTCAAATAAATTATATAAACACATTATAGGCACAATAAATATATGTATTGAAACTTAATTAACTTATTTTCATCATCAAACTCATTATAATCCATCACTTAGGTTTGAAAGACTCATGAACACTTCATCAAGAAGCTCACTCAGAACTGCAAATTTGCTTAGAACCCAGTCATTAGAAATTTGACCTATATCATTAGTATAGGAAATTTAAAACACTTTATATGTATGTATAATATATCATGTCATATATATAATATCATCATATTCTTTTTACACTTCCAAACTAGCATAATGACTCAGAAACATCAATCTTACTAACACATAGAAAACTGCCTGAATGCTCCCAAACATAGTCCTTAAGAATGTTGTCTTTAGATACTATAAGGACACTTAAAATACATATAATTAATATTAATAGTTATTATTTTACATATATAACATCATCCAATACATATATCATATTTTATTGTGTCAACCATTGGTCCTATAGGCCAATATGTTGACCTTCTCTTTCACAGTTCTTGATTAGCTAGACAAGCCATTTTGGATTACATATTTCAACTTATTAATGTAAATATAAACCTTATATAAATAATTTAAAGGTAATATATATTTTAAAAAACAATATCATGTGAATTTTTTTCTTTATCTAATAGCACAGAGCCTCTAACTCAACATTCCCACTAGCTTACTCAGAATTGTCATTTTGCCTTAAAACTAGTCATGATGATTATGACTTTCAATACCTATGTAGACACTTTTATGGAATATTGATTTATTTTATTGATACTATGATAAAATTAGGTAACTTTCACAAATAAATATATCATGTTCTAGTGATAATATTGGTCTTGCAAACTAATCTCTCAACCTTACACCTTTACTATCTCACCTTCATTAGACAAGTCATCTTGTGAACAACGTTTTCAATGACCTCAAAAATATATTAAAAATATGTAAATGTGTTATATGTACTTAAAATAAACACATTAAATTTTATCAATTATTAATCCATGAAAACTCATCCCTAATCTCATTCTCACTTTTACCTAGTTTTTCTCATTGTCTTCCTCACTAGGCCTTTTTAGCGATAGGTCAACTTCCAAGACTATTTTAGCATATTTTAATTATATAACCTGATAAAAAAATTAAATTATCATAAAAAAAATTCACACTTCATACTCCAATCATTTTCATGATTTTTCCTAGTCAACCCTACCTGCTACGTGAAAAATCCAATAAATAAGGGATTTCATATAGCTGCCACTCACTCTTTTGATAGACCAATGACACAAATAGGTACCTATGAGAGTATTATACATGTTAAAATCACCAAAATAGGTCATAAAACCAATTTTTATCCATTTCTAATAATATCTTCCATATCAGGTCATAGTTAGGGTTTTAAGGCACGAAAAACTAGTTTTCATTCTTAGCAATTGTTCATAAAGGATTGCCCCTCAACTCCAAAAAGAATGCTAGGAAATTTGATCTATGAACCTTCCCCAAATTCAATTAACTTATTATGATATCATTTAAAGTTTACACATGTGAATGGTCATAATAAAACCCTTCTTAGGTCAGTAATACCTCATTATGTGCACACAGAAAACCTCAAAACTAAATTTCATACTTTCTCCTTTAAAATTTGACCTCAAACTTAGTCAAAATGCCTGAAAAAACCTCTCAAAATTTTTACAATTCTCTCATTATCTCTAACACCTTTAAAACTAAACTTGACCCCTCATTAGGCCACATTAGGTCTTTTTGAATATTACGCCTTGAACTTAAAGTCACACTCAAACCTTGAACATACCTTGAAACCTCTTGTTATATTATAAAAACCTTATAATTATGTCCTAAAACCTCATACCATGATCACACACTACCAATATTCTTCTCACAAGCCTCATACTACTCACTTGATCATGATACCAAGACAATGCCTTCTCACTAGGTTTCTTCATGCAATGACAAAGCTTTAAAAGTGACCTTGAAACCTTAATAAGACTTATTTTCCTAATTATCATTATTACACAAATTTATAAACTCTATCATTCCTATATTGACATAATTCACCAAGATTTACTATGTTTCATGCATACACCTTCTCATAGGGATAGACTAGGCTTCTCAAGACACCTGGTACTCAAATACTTGAACTCAGAAAAGCTATCTCTCAATGATATCAACCAAGAAAGTTATTGAATCAATATTATCTAAAGATAAAACTAATCTCAACAAGATCATGAGTTTTCTACACCATTAAAATATGCCAAGACCTCATACATAACATAAAAAATACTAAACCATGCTTAAGTCATCATGAACACTCACCATGAAACATAATAAGAACATATCTAGGACATCAATGATAACATTAATGCCTCAATCACAATAATAGGAACACACCTCAACATACAACCATTCATCTCAACACCCAAGTCTATCTTCTTGTAAATATAGTCATAGAGGTTCTTGTAAATGACTATTAAAGGGTTATTTAGAAGTTTTAGGACCCATTCTCTCTTTGACCTTAGGATACACACAAAGACTTTCTACTTATTTTCTTTTAGGCCCAAATTATGCTTATCATGTATGTTCTATATAATCTAATCCTTGAACATTCCAACCAATAGGTCATTATGATACTTAGAAGACTTGAATGGATCTCAAAGACCATTTAATAATTAAGAAACCCCATATGGATGCATTTTGGGGAAAGAATCCACCATTGGGTACTATTTGGGGTTTAAGAATGGTTTAGGATGTCCAACATCTTAATGATGATTCATAGAGTATTAAAATCAAAACTATAACTAATTTACATGAACTTAAAGTAAATTGACCACTCCATATTCCCTCAATAACTTTGGATCCCATGTAAAAGGTGTGTGGAGAGAGTGTTGAAAGGTGACCCTTGATCTTTTTTTTGGCTAGTTTTAACAACTTAACTTCTTAGGGATCATTCATAAAATTGAGCCCCTTTATGGCTATCATTATTTTATGTATTTTAAGTCCATAGTGTTACTTAAATTTCCCAAAGAGCCCTAGGCTTGTCCCTATTTGTGGTGAATGGTATGAATATTTGAAGATGCCCCTCAATCTAGATATCTTGAACTTTATGACTCGAGTAGGGACTTAAGACCAAATTGACCCTTTCTTCTACTTCCCTTCAATTAAAACTACTTAACCAGGACCTAAAATACTCTTCCACATTTATCATGTTGAGTATGGATCCCTTTGGGGCTATCACATGACCTTAAGAGTGTATTTTATGGGCCTAGAAAGTTCCATTAATATGGGGAGCATAGTTTTCCCTACTCCACCTTTTATGGAACCTTCCTCCTTATGTGAGTGGAATATTATTTATTTTATCTAATTTATATGTTTCCATGTTTTATGGAGTTGGTTTTTAGATTCCTATTTTCCATGTTAACTTCCTTGATCTGAGTGAGTTGGTTGTTCATTAGAAAATGTATTACTTTCCTTGTTTCAAAGAGTTAGTTGTGATCACATGTTGTTGGAAAATGTGCCTTAAAAGGTGGAGACTGTATCTTGGCATGCTCTTTCTTAGATAGAATTTTGGATAGTCTTGATGAGGTGGAACTGAGGTGTCCTTAGTGGATGATCCTTATCTTGGATAAGCATGGTGTAATTTCTCTTCCTTTTGTGGATTTTCCTTCATTATATATATATATATATATATATATATATATATATGGTGAGGCCTTTGGAGGTTGATGGTTTATTTACAAGGTGTGGCTTTGAGGATCAAAGTTAAAGTGTAGATGTTTTTTGCAAAGTATACGCGTTTATTGTAGGGTGTGGTATAGCAGCTTGTGAGATATAGTATTTTGTAGGTGCAGGTGAAAGTGTAGCATTTATTTATGCAACATTTTCTATAGGATATTTTCTATCTCTATGATATTTCATTGTAGTCTTTTTTATATTACAATTTATATTGAGAACTTTCTTGGTAAATGTTGCCCATATTAGGTGAACCATGGTAGATATATGTTTTATGTGATTAGTTTAGTTCTCTTCATTTTATGATTTCATAATAACTATGATGTGATGAATGTTTCCATGATATATGCTATTGCATAATTTATATTAATTTATGGTCATATTAAATATATTTTAAAAGTTTTTTAATTACTAATAACTAGTATCAGTTATTGGTCATGTGTTTTGATAAAGTGGTAAATCACAGGAAGGATATTAGCTTGAGTGGGAGATATGGGAGAAGAGATAAGATTTAAGGTTGAGAAGTTTGATGGTGATCATTTTGGTTTGTGGAAAATGTAGATGAAAGTTTACCTATATCATAAGGAGATACATCTCCCCTTGGAGGGGAAAGTAGAATAACATGTAAGTATGAGTGATGTGGATTGGTCATTATTTGATAAGAAGGAATTGGGAACCATTTGGTTATGACTTGCCTATTCTATTAAATTTGATATTTCTAATGAGAAAACTACAAAATATCTCATGGATAAACTTGGAATGTTGTATAAGAAACCCTATGCTTCTAATAAAAAATTTCTTATGAAAATACTGTTTAACATGCAAATATCTGAGAATGGTTCAATTGTTGATCATATAAATGATTTTAATATGGTTATAAGTATTCTTACTTTAGTTGGAATTAAGTTTTATGATGAGGTTAGATATTTTTTAATCTTATGTTATTTGCCTAATAGTTTGGATAGTTTGGTTATGGTTGTGAGTAATGCAATCCCTGCCAAGAGAAGCTTGATTTTTTAGGATGTTTTAGGTGCGATCCTTAGCATGGAGATGTGAATTAAAATCATTGGTGAATCATATTTAGGTAATTATTTGTCTATTGATACTAGAGGGAGTTAAAAATATAATAACAAAGGCAACCATGGAAAGTAAAATGGTATATCTAAGTCTAAATATAGATCCAAGATGATATGCTAGCATTGCAGTAAGAGTAGACACTCAAAGAAGGATTATTGATAACTTTGGGATAAGAATACCAATGAGGAAGAAATTAATGATTTAAATCATCTTAGGATTCCTTAATTATTTATATTTATAGTTTTTTTGAGTCTTGGGTATTAGATTCAGGGGTTTATTTTCATGCCACCCCACATAGGCATTATTTTATTGATTATGTTCAAGAGAATCTAGGACATGTTTATCTTAGTGATGATGAACCATGTGAGATAGTAGGTAAAAGTTGTGTTCAAGTTAAGATTCAGAATGGGAACACATGACTACTTAAGGATGTTAGACATGTGCCCATGTTAAGATAGAATTTGGTTTCAGTGGGTCAATTAGTTAGTGAAGGATGTTCAATAATGTTTACTACAAATTCTTGGAAAGTTACCAAAGGTGCTCTTTTTATTTCAAGAGGTAAGAAAGTTGGTACTTTATATTTGACTAGTAGTGTTGATTTTCTTGATTTAGTTGCTGTAAATGGAGATGCAAATATGTGTCATTATAGGCTTGGTCAAATGAGCCATAATGACATGGAGATATTCAAAGATAAGTTACCTTGATTAAAATACATAGATATAGACATCTTCAAGAATTATGTGTATGAGAAATAGAAGCAGGTTAAGTTCCTGAAGGTTGGACCCACAAAGAAAGAGCACAAGTTAGATTTGGTATACTTAGATGTATGGGGAATAACTCAGGTATATTATATTGGTGGATCTAATTATTATGTTACTTCTATTGATAATGCAGCTAGGAAAGTTTTGGTTTATTGCATTACAAAGAAATTTGATGTATTTAACACTTTTAAGAAGTGGAAATCCTTGGTTAAGAATGAAACAAGTCTCAAATTGAAATGTCTCAAATTAGATAATGGAGGTGAGTATTGTAGTAATGCTTTCTTTGATTATTATTCCAAAAATGGAGTATATAGGCAAAGGAAAGTTCTATGAACTCCATAGTAGAATGGGGTATTTGAAAGGATGAAAAAAACAATAATGAAACATTCTAAGAGTATGAGGTTACATGTAGGGTTGCATTTATAATTTTGGGTTGAAGTAGTTAGAATGGTAATGTATCTAATTAACAGAGGACCTTCTATGCCTTTGGATAGAGGCATTCCTAAATAAGCTTGGTCTGGTAAGAATGTTGATTATTCTTTTCTTATAGTCTTTAGATGTGAAGCTTTTTCTCTCAACAAGAAAGAGGATAGGACTAAGTTAGAGGCTAAATAAAAAAATGCACATTTGTTGGATATGGTGAGGATGACTTTGGTTTATATTTATGGATCATTAAAGATAAGAAAATATTTTGGTCTAGAGTTGTAACCTTTAATGAAAAAGTCATGTATAAAAATTAGTTGTAGGAATAAGAATAGGAACCGAAAGAGTACATAGTATTGGATGACATTACAAATGGAAAAGTATCCAATGATTCAATTTAGGAACCTTATACACAAGGACCCCAAACTCCTATGGTAAGAAGTTATTATAGGGTAAGAGGAACACCTGAATGTTTTTCTCCTTATTTGAATTATTTATTACTCACTGACAATAGAGAACCAGAGTGTTATGAGGAAGTAATGTAGGTAGATGCCAAGATTAAATTGGAGCAACTCATGTATGAGGAACATATATCTCTCATGGAGAACCAAATGTGGGATTTGGTAAGTCTACCCAAGGGCAAGAGTGCATTACCAAACAAGTAAATCTTTAAAATAAAATAAGAGGATGAAGGGAGAAAAGGGTATAAGGCTATGATGGTGGTTAAGGGGTTTGCACAAAAATTAGGTATTAATTTTAATGAGAATTTCTCTGATATTATAAAAATGACTTCTATGAGGACTATTCTTGGTTTAGTTGTAGTTGAGTACTTTCACTTAGAATAGTTAGATGTGAAAACTAATTTGCGTGCTAGTGATTTGGATGAAGAGTTGTATATGAATTAGCCATAGGGATATGAGGTCAAAGTGAAGGATACTATGTGTACAAACTAAAGAAGAGCTTATATGGCCTAAAATAGGATCCATGGAAATGGTATAAGAAATTTGATTATTTTATTTTGGAACAAGAATATTAAAGGCTTCATTTTGTCCATTTCATGTACATCAAATTTTTTGATGATGGTTCTTTTATTATATTATGCTTGTATGTTGATGACATGTTTGTTCTAGGAAAGAACATATAACATATTAATATGCTCAAGAAATAACTTAATGAATCCTTTTATGAGGATTACTCGTAACAGGAAGGAGAGGAAGTTGATATTATCCCAATCAAATTATGTGAAGAAAGTCTTGGAAAGGTTTAACATGTTGGATGTTAAATCTATTGGTACTCATTTGGTAGGCCATTTTATATTATCAAATGAGTATTGTCCCAAGATGGAAGCTGAAAAGCTTAATATGTCCAAGGTACCTTACTCATTGGTAGTTGGAAAATTGATGTATGCCATGTTTTGTACTAGGTTGGATATTACCCAAGTAGTGGGAGTTGTGAGTAGGTATATGAGTGATATAGGTTATGAGCATTGGTAGGTAGTAAAATAGATTCTTTAGTATTTGAGAGGAACCATGGATTTTTCATTATGTTATGGTGGATCATATACCATTTTTCATGGTTATGTGGACTCATATATGGTAGGGGATATTGATGGTGGAAGGAGTACGATAGGTTATATATTTAATATTGGAGAGACATCATTTATTTGGATTTCCAAGATATAGAAGGTTGTGGCTTTGTCAACCATAGAGGTAGAGTATGTTTATACCATAGAGGTTAGTAAGGAGATGATTTGGTTACGGAGACTACATAGTGATATTAAGAGTGTTATTCATTTGGAAAAGAACTCCACTTTCTAGTCAAGGATGAAACACATTTTGTTACATTATCACTTCATTAAGACAGCTTTGGAGGAGAATGTGGTGAAGCTACAAAATATTTATACTATCCAAAATCTTTTGGATATGATGACCACGGTGGTCACATTGGATAAATTGAGACTATGTTCATATTTGTTTGGCCTTAGTGGTCATGGAGTAGTGATAGATTATGTTCAGGAAAAATGGCCTCCCAGTTGGAGATTATTGAGTTTGGATCCATTTGGGGCTATCAAATGACCTTAGGAGTTTATTTTGGGGGCGTATAGAGCTCCACAAATGTGGGGAGCATAGTTTTCCCTACTCCCCCTTTTATGGAACCTTTCTCCACATGTGAATGGAATATTCCTTATTTTATCTAATTTCTATTCTTCTATGTTTTATGGAGTTGGTTGTTAGATGCCTATTTTCCATGTTGAATTATTTTATCTAAGGGAGTTGGTTGTTCATTGGAAAATGTATTGCTTTCCTTGTTTTAAGGATTTGGTTGTGATCACATATTATTGGAAAATGTGCCTTAAAAGGTGGAAACTCTATCTTGGTGTGTTCCTTCTTAGATGGGCTTTTAGATGAGCTTGATGAGGTGGAACTAAGGTTTCCTTAGTGGATGATGCTTATCTTAGATAAGCATGGCATAATTTCTCCTCCTATTGTGTATTTAATTTCATTATATATATATATATATAGGTGTGGTGAGGCCTTTAGAGGTTAATGGTCTATTTACAAGGTGTGGCTTTAAGGGTCAAAGTCAAAGTGCAGATGTTTTTTGTGAAGTACAGGTGTTTATTGTAGTCTGTGGTATAGCAGCTTGTGAAATACAATATTGTGTAAGTGCAAGTGAAAGTGCAACATTTATTTGTGCAGCATTTCTACAAGAGATTTTATATCTCTATGAGAGTTCATTGCAGTCTTTTTTTTATTATATTTTATATTAATAACTTTCTTAGTGGATGTATCCCACATTGGGTGAACCATGGTAGATCTATGTTATGTGTGATTTTTGTTCTCTCCATTTTATGTTTTCATAATAACTGTGATTTGAGGAATGTTTTCATGATGCATGTTATTGCATAATTTATATCTGATTTATGGTCATTTTAAATTTGGTATAATTTTTTTTAGTTTCTAACATATCATGGTCATCAACCTTATTTGGGAATATCTTAGTATGCCTTAGAATGGTAGCATGGCTTAAGACTAGGTTTAAGGTTTGCCTCCTTTTAATTACCCTCAATGGTATATAACTAGCATCCTAAATTTTATTTTCCCTAGAGGGTGTATAAATACATTAACTACCACATTTAATTTCCTTGGAAACCCCTCATGAGGTCTAGCATACATGTGAGCTCTTCAAAACATCAAGTCACCTACCTAGTTTCAAAATTGACTATCAATAGAATGGACTAGGTCTGAGACAAAAAAATGGATATACCCACTAGTTTTATAACCTAAATTGGAGAATGGAAACCTTTATCCACTCATAATTACCATTTTTACCAAATTTAAACGCCTAGTCACACCTACAAAGGCCTCAAACAATAATTTTATCATGACTAGATGTAGTTTGCCTAAGAGTGTTATTGCTTGGCAGTATGATTAGTTATGAGTATGAATTTGTAACATTATATTGAAAATCCCATGGAATTTATATGTTAATCAAATGAATCATCGACTAGTGAAACTTTTAGATATCATTATTTCAACATCTTTTCCTTTGTATATCTTCTCCTCCTTAAGCTAGGTTTCATGCACAACTGGGCCTATGTAATATATAAGTCTATGTTCAATGTCCTTTCATTTTGGTGGGGTGATTTACAATATTTGTCCCATTAATATATTTTAATCATACCTATTCATGTATATATATTATCTCTTACCACAAGTGTAATGTAGACCTCAACACACACCAACAATGTTGTAGGAACTCACTTGCAAATGTTGATTATTTATAGGGGTCTGTAGAATAAAATTTTGAGGGAAGAGGGTTTTAATAAACACTTTATACCTCTTATTAATATATCTCACATTATCATACACCTCCTTGATATATCCACTTTCTATGCCTAGGGTGGTCTACACACGGTGATCTTGAAGGTTATTGATTAGTAGGCTCAAAATCATTTCCTGTAGGTGAGTATTTATTTCCTTAGTAGGGTGTATGGATTTTTTGATGGCCTCATAGTTATTAAAAGTTAAAATGGGTATATAGGCCTACTTATCATGATTTAGGATCAGAATAATGGATTTATGTGGATGAATTTGGAGTAGTATGAGGTTTAAACATGGAGTGCATGGTTTAAACTAAAGTGAAATGGCAGTGAAAGAACCATGAAATGGTAAGGGTTCTATCATGATTTGAAATGAAGTATGGAGACCTACCTAAGACATCCCAAAATTAATTTTTAGACCCTAATATTTATACCTCTCAATACATATCACTTTGGAGGTTGGAAAAAGGCATACACAATTAAAAAGTGAAACCTATGACTCTCTAAAGAACCTTAATATTGGCTATGAGACCTTAACTTCTACTAAAGTTATTGTGAAAATATTTGGAGGTAGGAAGGTGGTTTCAAGGCTTTTGGGTCTATCACATAGGTTAATAACTTAAACAAAAGGATATAATTGTGACTTATCATGATTTCAAAACTCCGCTTCATGTTCATATTGTGTTTGAGAGCCTTGAGGCCACCATTGAATAACACACAGTACTTACACATAGTGAACCCTAAATGTGCATATATCCCTTCCTTTGAATACACCCTAAGAAGATAAGATATTTAGATGAACATGAACTTGGATTAAAGAGGCATAAGAAAGTTTGGAACACTTTATTGATCCCTCAATACTATCAACCTTTAGGTAAAAGTACTAACATTCCATTTCACCATCAAACTCTACATGTAGACTATAAACCATATCATTTTAGATGTTTGTCAATTATATAAGATCACATGTGTGGGAAAAACATTGAATAAGTCATGGAAATTTCCTTCAAGACTTGAGGATTCGGTAACAACCATTAATCTAGTTAAATAGACTAGAAATTCATCAAAATTGTCCTACTCCTTTTACCTTGTGTAGATGTGAATGATGTTCAGACCCCTTAATTTCTTAATGAATTTTAATATATCTAAAGGAACCAATCCTAAAAATAATTCCCATGGATGAAAGGTGACCAAGTCTACTTTCTATGGCCAAGATCTTGGGTCTTCTTTCTCTCTCCTCCATATAGTCTGAGCACACACCTGAAGTGCTCTCCAAGCTTGCCGATGAGATTGATGAGAATGTGAATTATTTTTAATCTCCTTAATCAATAAAACACTCTATTTTCACCCAAAAATGTCATTATTTACTTCCCCTATATATCCCTAGCTCCACCTAAGTCAATTTGTACTATACATATTTGTATTATTCGTAAAACCTCTAAAACCTATAATTTCCCTACATTCTCTCATATTTTAGACTAAAAGACATTGTTTATAGGTAGTATGGAGGGAAAATAGGAGTTAGATGGTGTATTAATGTCCAAGGTAAGAATTGAGTAAGTTTAAAAGGCTTAATTTGGCATGTGTGGGGTCCATTTAGCAGTAATTAAACATTGACCTTTATGGGAATGGGGCTCAATAGTGCATGGAATGCCTTAGTTATGGATTAATTAAGTCCATGAAATATTTTGAAGGCTTGGATGATGGATTTAGTTTCCCATCAGGGTCAAATAAGGTCTCATTATGGTCAAATATTTTTTTTTAAGAAAAATTCATAACCTTAAGGAGACATAACAAATGGATATCATGCCAACACATAAGAGGAGACCTTTATAACCTATTAATGACTTTAATTAGGTTTGAATACACTTTCATAATGTTCTCAAAAGATTGAAAATAAACCATAATTTCCACTATGAATAGATTAAATATGTGCATTATTCCTCAATAACTACCTTATCAACTCACCTCCACCATGGAACCTTTGAATGTTGAATATTTCATACTTTTCTTAGAATTGTAATCATCAAGAACTACCAAACACCCTTCATTCTAATAAAAACCCTACAAAAGTGTCTATTTTTCAAGATTTCATAAAATATTTATATGATCAAGTACCATAGGTTGATTCCCCTCTGAATGTAATTCTTTTTCCATGAGCTATTCAAACCATTCTATCATGTTAAGGCATCAAAATATCAACTTTTCTAAGATTGGGTCTGCCTAGGGTTTTATGGAGGTTTATAACTATTTAGGGTTCTTAAGGATGTTTTATATAGTATAGACATCCAATATCAAAACAAAATCCATGAATATATATGGTATTGACATAGATTACTTCCATGAATGGCTAGGACTCCCATGCAAAGGATGGACAAATATATGAGTGCCAAAAGGTGACCCTAGGGTAGTTTGTAGGTCATTTCTAAGTGCCTAGTTTCTTAACATTCATTCATGAAGACTAGCCTACCAATATTAATAAAAAGGAGTCTTGAGGTGGAGTGGGTGAGCTTCTAAAGTTGGTCTTCAAACTATCTATGTGTAGGGTTAGGTGCTTCAAGCAAGATTTTGAGGACATTCTAAATTTTATTCACTTATTTCTAATTATAATTTCTTATATCATGTATAAAACATCCTCCTATCCCCCAATTTGAATGTACCATCTACTATAGGTGTATGAAGGGGCTTTGATGTGACTCTAAGGTCTATATGCAAGCCTAAAGCCTACTTGTTTAGCTTGTCCTCAATGACATTTGATAATATTTTTGATTTTTAGACTCCTTTAAAGTGATATTTAGGATCTTTTCACCATTTTTTATTGGTATAAAACCATTTTATGGCCCTAACTCCATCTTGCAAACCTCCCAAGCTTGATTTTGCTTGTTTAATACCTCGACTGCTTGCCTAGACCTATCTTGGTCTGTGACAAAATAGTGGGTATACCCATTGTTTATCTTACCAATAAAATATTATTAGTACCTTTTATTACTCACAAGTACCCTCTCCATCAATTTTCAACACTTGACTAGGCCTATAAAGCCATCTAATGGTTATTTTTGCACAAAATTACTTCATAATCCTTGTAGACTATGTGGCTCAGCTTGGAATATGATGTGTTTAAGCCCACTATGGGCGATTTTATGGAATATAAACCATAATAACTCTTATAATTTTCTATCCTATACCTTTATTCATCATACCCTATAGCTACATAGAGTGATCATCCCTTCTAAGTATCAAACTTATATATGCAACATTGGGGAATTAGGGGTTAGATTAACCCTTAGAGGTCTGCAGACCTTCTTTTATGGTTTGAATGAGTAAAAACTTCATGTAATGGTATTTGATAATATTATTAGTCTCTTTTATATATTCTCACCTTGATCTTATCCTCTGTATATGACTTGTGGTGTCCCCAATGCACATGAATACCCCTTAGGGTTATTTGATCGAACTTTGCTAGAAACCCTGCATATACCCTTTCCTTGATCCATGAATAGTTTAAGGATATGATCTCAAATTTTAAATAATTTAATTATAATTATATCATTAAATCTCTTTAATCATGTATTGATACTATTCTATTTGTCTTTGGCCTCTGTGCCATTACAATGGCTCCTTGCCCCCATTGACAAAACTACCTTGGAAGATTACCCTATAGGTGTAGGATTTTGCTTTCTTGACTAAGTGAGGGGAGTAAACGTCTTTATGTGAGTGTATTTGACCTATTTTATGTAATTTATATTTTTTAGAGGTTTATATGAGCTTATCCATTTCATAATTTACACCAATGTAGTGACCTTCACCACTTAACACTAGTGTTATGCAAGCCAAATAAGTGGTTATGGGTGGGTAAGGAGGAGGGATTTTGGTCCATGGAGTGTCATAATAATCTATTCATCCCATATGATATCATTGAGGGACTCTAAATCTCACACATGCCCCTAAATCATTGTCAACTAAGACCTTTGACCTAACTAGCTCATGCCACACAGTCAGTGATAGGAAAATAGTGTTGTAGATGCTAGTAGATTGATTTTCAAACCTAAGATAGGTCCAACTAGACCTTCTCCTTATATTATTCATTATGAAATTTTTACTTTAAACCTGACCTCAAGTACATGGTGGCTCTAAAATCTATCCTTTATAACCTTTTTCATTTTCTCTTTAGCATAGTGACTATAACTCTTAAGGTGCTATAGTAGATGTGGTATTTTGTTATGTAGGTCTCTTTGAGTGAGTTTCAAGGTGTATTAGATGAATTTTTTGACTATTCTTACTACTAACACTTTAAATTCCTTAAGATACACCTAATAACACCATGAACCTATTCTTTTCTTCAACTCTACTCGCATGCCAAGAATAGGTTAGTTAAGGTAGTTGTAGATGTCTGTTAGGCCTATGATGGAGGAAAATAATCTGATGAGTATGAGGTATAGATATATTCCAAATCACCCAAACATGCATTTGAGACATGTGATCATTCAACTTAAGGATTACATTATCATTTCAAGTTTGAATCCAAGACCTTGATTCTTCTTTATTGTACTTTATTGACTAAGTTTTGTAACCCTATTGTACATACTAATAAAGTCTACATGTGCCTCTTAGGATAATTCCCTTAAGAAAATTCATGTCTTTCTATGACATTTTATCTTTGATTAACATTCATCACTAATTTTCTCTCTTTTATCTTCACTCAAATTTGAAAAGCTTCCTCTATCATGCCTCTTTAGTACTCTGATACATTAACCCACAACTAGTTGTATATGCTTATGAAGTCCCTTTAGTAGGGTACAAGACCATATCAACTCTAATTATCATGACTTCATGGTTTCCAAGTGTCACCGTGGATATATGGAGGTCTATTTAGCATGGTTAAGACCTAGAAGGGGGGATGGATGCGTGGATGAGAATAGAGGTGGAGTGATAAGGGGAAAATAGGGGAATAACAAAAAAAAAGGGTAGTGCTAGTGAATGAAATGACAGTGATGTGGATGTGACATGAAGTGAAGGGGGGATCCTCCTAAGACCAAAAATTTATACTTTAGAGGATATTAGACCTAGACATAAATAATCATGAAGCTTTAGAGGTGTAAACACAACATACACAGCTTAAAAAGGAAACCTCAATAACTCTAAAAGCCTTAATTTTCTAAAAGAGACCAAAACTTTTGTTAAAAAGGGACTGTGAGTTAAGAAGCAGGTGTGATCTTTAAGCCCTTTTAAGTTTGACATGAGGTAGAGAGCTTATGGAAAAGTAAACAAGGGACCTCCATTTCCATCTAAGATATTTTTCATATGCTTTTGAGTCATTTATCAACCTTGTAGGTGTCATTAATTACTTCAAACATTGTTATCATAGTGAGATTAAAATGGTGATGGCTCCTTCCTTGAAGGCACCCTTTAGGGTCATGAAGGGTTATTTAGAACACCAATTTTGATTTAAAAGGAATGATAAATCATGAAACATCTCTTCAAATGAAGGGTTATTTAGAACACCAATTTTGATTTAAAAGGAATGATAAATCATGAAACATCTCTTCAAATGACTTAAAATATCTCACATCCTTAGATAGATGCATCAAACCTCTATCATTTCTCATCTTTCCTATAAGCTACACACAGAGACTAGTCGTGAATAATTTCAATCTATCAGGCACACACATGTGAAATAAGTGTTGAAATTGCCATATAAAATCCCTTCAAGACCTGAGATAATAGAACTAATGATTAGATTGAGCAAAGAAATTATAATTTAATGAAAACACCCAGTTAAAGATGGACTATGTAGATGAGAAGTGCATACACATTCCTTAAATTCTTAAGGAAGGTTCATAAAGTTGGTGAGACCAATCTTTAGACAATTGTTCATGATTGGAATTTGGTTGAGTCTACTTCTCATGGCCTAGAGTTAGGATCTCTACTCTCTCTCTCATGTATGATATAAGTAAGAACCTAAGGGGGTGTTCAAGCTTGTAAAGAAGAGTTGGTGAAGAGTAGAATGGTTTTAGACTTGAATAGAATCCATCTTAATTGAAACTTTGTATAGACATCACACTTGATCTCACCTTCATTGCCATCTCATTTGATGTATGGTATAGTTTGTACAATATGTATAATTACCTTAAAGCAATCTGTTTTTCCTTAATTTATTTCAATTTCAAACATTTTGGTGCCAAATGAGGGAAACCATGCATTGAATAAGCATTTTCCAAGCAAAACAAAATGCAAGGGGAAGTGAAAAGTCATAAAATACCACATGAGGCCCACTTGTCTTGGTGGAAAGGGTGTCAGTAGCTCATAAAATGATTTTCTATGGCATGAAGCACTTATGGTCAAGATATGGCATGTATAACATGTATTGAAGGTCTTCTCTCAATGTAATTAATAAAGATGCTCCCCTTTTCCTAAAGTTTATAAATCAAGATAGGCTCATGAGGGGGGGTGTTTTGAGGTGTGACTTAAGAGGGGTAATGAATGGGTTAAGGGGGATTATGTGAATACATAATTGATAAGTAAATTTTAATAAACTATAAATCTCATATTTTATCCCCTAATCATTTCTTAAAACACCTTCCTATTGCCAAAGATCAATATATTACTCAAAGAAGGCTAAGACATTTAATGAACTTCATGACCTCTTGGCAATGATCTCTCTTAAATCAAGACACTATGACACTTATTATATTACCTAAGGAATTTAAAACACTCATGACACCATGGATTAATCCTGAAACTATGACCATCATGATGATCTTAATCAAGGCCCAAAGACTCCCATCAGGACAAAGAAGAGGTGATCATGTCAGGAGACACCAAAAGTAAGCTACAATGATGGTCACTAAATTTTTTTAATTTAGGGGGTTTAAATTTGGCCCATGAGGCCAAAATTTCAACATTTATACTCACTTTTATGGGTGACCAACCTATTAGTAAAAGGAATCTAGGCATTATAATGACAAGGTGACTCAACAAGAAGCATAACATGATGACTCTTTGGATTTCCAAACTACTTTGTACTTTTGACACCTCTTGGACTTAAAGAATAAACAAGACACACAAAAACAAGAAAAAAAAACCTAACACTAAGCAACACACCTAAAAACTAAGGGCAAACAAAGGAAATAAATAAAGTAACAAGGCACTACCTACAAACCTATGAAAAGTACTTATTTAATAAGACAACTAAGTACTATAAAATTGACCTAAACTTGACTTAATCCACCTAAGATAAAATGGGAATGTATTTTGATCACTATGGTATCCTAAGCTAGAATTATCATATGATGACTTGGATATAATCAGACTTGGATCAATAGGTGACAACTTTAACCTATAGCTATCACTCTCGTGGTCAATTGGAAGAGTGACTAGACCATCTAGATTCATTCTTGTTCTCATGGGTTGAGTGTGAGGATCAAGAAACCAATCATATTCCTCCAAAATCTTATTTTTTTCATCATAAGTTTTACTTCTTCTTCAGTCAGGGGTTGTAATTGATTTTACTCATTAGACTTCAAGTGATCAACTACCCAAACATCCTTGACAAGATCTTTCTCTTCAAGATTTGATTAGTGTAAATGTAGGGTGTCTAACTTCAATCAAAACTCATCTAAGTCTTCCCAAAATGACATATCATCATGGTTATTTGATAAATCATGGGATTGAAACCTCTCTTTTCCATTTACCTGCAAGATACTATGTTGATTATTCACCTTATTTTCTTAGACAGTGTCCTTATAAATCTCTTCATCTATTGAAGTTTGTTAATCCTCCTCATAAATAGAGAAAGGTAGCTCCTCAACCCAATGAAGATATAATTTATTTTTCCTCTACACTTCTTGATGTACATTACCTTCCCCACTTAGGGCTTTAGCCTATTGTCTTATCACTACACTCAAATTTACCTTTTCAAGTTTTTCCATTTCACTCAAGAACTCTAAGAATAAGTGTTTCCATTGATCTTCCAATGGATCTTTGACATCAATATCAATAACATTATCATGAAGGATATCATCTATTTGGTCTCTTAGGAAAATTTCAGCTTGTGTTTCATTGGCCTTAGCTCCATCATTATGACATTGCATTTTCCCTTTATCATCCAAGTTTTGTTCATGTTTACTTTCTAATCCATTAGAATGCATAGGGGTTCTAATCTAAATCTATTCTTCATAGACTACTAGAGGTTTCTTCTCTAACATGATCTTGAGGCTTAGCTTCAACTACAACACTTTCAATCTCTTGAGGAATTCCCCTTTCATCTACCAACTTTGATAGTTTGTCCACCATAATTGGATGGTCATATTATAATTTTAAAGCTCTTACAAGTGAGGAGGGATATGAAGAGGGGAAAAATAACTTGACTAAAAATAGATGAAGGATTAATAGGTGTGTTTAGAAAACTTGAGAGGATCCTTGACATAGATTTGATACCTTTTCTTCCTTCTTTATCCTCTTTTTCAAGGGTAGACATGATGATGTCTGGGTCCTTAGCCCATGAAGTCTTTCATGTTGGGATCATGTAAGGATCTTTAGAAGGCATATGATCTTAAACATAATCATATTACTTTGGAGAAGGAGAGTGAAAGAAATCTACCTTTGGAGTGATTGTAGCATAAGGTTGAATGTAAAATTTAGGGAGTGACTCAAACATGATTTTCACTTCCACATCATACTCAATTTTACACACCATATTAAATAATTCTTTGAACAATTACCCCCCCAACCTTATCCATAAATTCATTAGCCAAACACAATGAGAAATGAGACATCAAATATATTACAAAAAGTTCATGCATCACTGAAAGCTTGGGGTAGGAATGGAGGGTGAGTTTCATATTCTTGACAAGCCCAAATATCTTCATGGGAGACCCATTCCGTTACAGATCAAGGTCAGACATGTTTATATATCTATTTCAAATTATCTACCATTAATTTAGGGACAATTCAAAGACTTGCCTTATCATTGAGTAAACAATTATGGACTAAGAAATATTCTATGATTAGAGAGGCAAGAAAGGGATATGAAGTGAGAAACTTAGCTAATTGTGGTTGGATTTTAGGGGTATTTTGATGAGGAATCATGAAATATCATTCAACCCTTTTCTACTATCTAAGATCCTCCTATAAGTTTTCCCTTTCTTTCTTTAATTTCTCAATTTCTAAGTGTAGATAGTGCTTGGTGTAGGTGGATTGTAAGGGATAGTGGATTGATAATATGATTGATCATGAGGATGAGGAAGTTGCCATGGAGGTGGAGAAGGCTATCATAGAGGTGGAGGGATATCATAATAGCATGGATGGTCTTGGTAGTATGTATGATGCCCACCATATGGCTGATAAGGATAAGTATAGTGCTCACATGGGCCATGATAGGGTGGATATGGAGGTGGAGGGTCAAATCCTACCTCATATGCTGACATGGCTCCTTATGTAACATGTGTATTAGATCACAACCATAACCAAGAAGTTCTTACCTCTATAATAATGAAACCACTAATATCTCTAATATTTAAATTGATTTAAAACCTTCTAAAAATACTTGATTTTGCCCAAGGTGATTGAAGATGATGTTGTTGATGTCCTCAACTTCCAAATTTCCTAAAATGTCTTCTAAGCATGCTTTAAGGCAATTTAAAGCTTTCCCAATAGGCATGCCAGAACTATTAAAGACTCTAGGTTACACCCTTGATGAGGACAATATTGTTCATGTCTAATCCCCAAACCTAGGCTAACATGGGAATGAACCTAGGCTATGGGCTACATAATTTTTGGATAGACCTCTATATTTTAAGGGGTAACTCCCTTGATTTGTTCACTTTAATGATTTCTAAGACTTAAACATGTTGGGATGGAAATTATAAATGAATTGCATGAATTAAACCTACATTAACATGTGGTGATGTACCTAAATTCATTTATCCACTCATAAGCTTGCACTTTTAACACACTAATAGACTAATCATAACCAAACAATCATCTTCATAAGTCATATACACAAGTGTTTTAGATGGAGGTTAAACTAGATGGATGGAATACTAAGGTTATAACCAATAGGTCTATTAGAGGACTCTCACTATCCATGTCACACTTCAATACCCATTACATACACTTCAACACTCCACATGACTTGCATAAAACATATCTTTAACACCTAGGTGAACCAATACCTATAAGGGAAATAAAACCATCACATTTTCATATCAAACTAGTATGAACACACTAGAATGTCACCATGAAAGAGATGTAAAAGTCTATTATTTAGTCCAAAATAGAAGCATAAGTACAATTGTAGTAGAGTTTCCTCATACCAACCTAAGGGATACAAACTAAGGAAAAATTATTCAATATATAGGTGTGAGGAGAGAATGGGGATAATATAGCATATAAGAGTGGATAGGAATCATTAATGAACATATCCAACTCAAAATGGTAGTTATAGTAGTTACATAACCTCTTTCAATCTTATCATACATTGAACTTCCTTGAATGTTCCTTGAATGACGTGTTAGCATTAGAAATCAGGTAAGGGAGGCTAAGTAAACTTTAGTTTCACTTTTTCAAAGGCTTAACCATGCCTAGAATAGTCCATTACACTCCACATGGTAGTTACAGTCATCAAATAGGCCACCATGATCATGTAGCAACCTATACCCCTTTACATCAAATTGACAAAGTTAAGGAAACTAAATTTTTCCTCTACTATAGCTATGAAATGTGCATTTAATGATATTTAAGTTTTATTTAATAATGTGACACATTTTTGTTGACCCATTCCATTGGTCTTTCAATGCTAACTTGACCTTATTTGGTGACAACATGGGCCAATTAGGCTTATTAGGCCTAATTGCTTAAGTATTTACATCTTGTACTTCATAAAACCTACAAAAAATCCTTAAAACCTATGTGTGAGTGTGATACCTGCCTAAAAAACAATTCCAATCATGATATAGGCTTAGAAAGACATTTGGAACTTGAAAATTCACTTCTATAAGTTGATTGGTTCATCTTCCTCATGTAGTGGTAGACTGGCAGTATTTTATGCTCTTGAAAATACCTATATAGTTGAATTATTTAGTATTTCATGTATTATAAGGTTTAATTAAGTCTCAAGCTATCCATTTAGAGAATTGGAAACATCAAGAACTACCAAACACCCTTTATTCTATTCAAAACCCTATAAAAATGCCTATTTTTAGGATTTTGTAAAATATCCATATGGTAAAGTACCATAGGTGGATTTAACTTTGAATTTAATTATTTTTCCATGAAATATTTAAACCATTATAGGATGTTAAGGCATCAAAATATCAACTTTTCTAAGACCGCATCTACCTAAGGTTTTAGGGAGGTTTATGACTATATAGGGGTCTTAAGGATGGTTTATATAGTACAGACATCCAAAATCAAAACAAAATACATTAATATATATGGCATAGACATACTTAAATTCCATTAATGGATATGACTCCCATGAAAATGATGTACAAAGATATGAGTGCCAAAAGGTGATCCTAGGGTAGTTTACAAGTCATTTTTTAGTACCTAGTTTCTTAAAATTTTCTCATGAATACTAGTCTCCCAATCCCAATCAATCTATCATGGATTATGAGCACACATGGGCATAAAAAACATACCAATATAAATTTCTTAGAAACCTCTTGAGGTGGAGTGGGTGAGCTTCTAAAGTTGGTCCTCAAACTATTTATGTATAAGGTTGGGTGCTTTGAGCAAGATTTTGAGGACATTCTTACTTTTCTTCACTTCTTTCCACCTAGAAGTTCTTCTATAATGTATAAAACATCCTCCTATCCTCCTATTTAAATGTAACATCTATTATAGGTGTGTGAAGGGGATTTTATGTGACTCTAAGGTCTGTAGGTAGGCCTAAACAAGCTTGTTTGGCTTGTCCTCAATGACATTTGATAGTAGTTGTGATTTTTAGACAATTATTAGGGAGATTTAGGATATATTCACCATTTTTTATTTTTTTAACACTATCTAAGGGACCTAACTCCATCTTGGAGACCTCCCAAGCTTGATTTTGCCTATTTAGTACCTTGACTACTTGCCTAGACCTATCTTGGTCTAAGATAAAATAGTGGGTATACCCACTATTTTTTTCACCAATACAATAGTATTATTACCTTTGAGTACTCAAAAAGACCCTCTCTATAAATTTTTAACACTTGACTATGCTTGGATGGTAAGGTCACCACGACAGTGGAGCAAAGGAGCAAAGTGTGTGGACAATATTTGAAACTAGTTTTTCCCACCTGGTTGGGCCCCCTGAGTGTGACAGGTGGGACCACAGATCCAATGGAGGTCACTACGATTAGCAGTACCTTTGGGAATATATCCAAGAATCTATTAGGGGATAGTCCATCCAATGGATGGAAGAAAGCACTCATAGGTGAAAAGACGTGTCCATCGAAAGGCATGTTGAACCTCCCTCGTCTCTCAGAGAGTAAGGTGTTGAGTATCCCAAACGATCTGGTGGAGGAAATAGTGGCATCCATGGACCTTATGCTGGTTGGTAAGTTTTTTTCTATCCATCCTAATACTAAAATGCTTAGATGGATTATGTCTAGGTGGAAAGTCAAAGGTAGTGTTTCAATCACAGCCATGGCTAGAGGTCTATTCCTTTTTAGATTTATGAATAGGGAGGACATGATCACTACCCTTGCTAGAGGTCCCTAGCTATTTGGACCACATTCTCTAGCCTTATGCTCATGGAAACTAGGATTTGATCCTAACTCGGACCTCAATAAGACAACACTTGCTTGGTTAAGATTACCAAGATTCCCTTTGGAATTTTGGGATGAAAAAATCTTCACAGCCATTAGCAATTCTATTGGTTAATATGTCACCTCATATCATATAACCAGAACTAAGTCCAGATGTGTGTATGCTAGACTCTATGTTAATTTTGAAATAAATAAGACTCTCCCTATGTCCATTGAGCTAAACTCTAAATATGGAACCTAGACTCAACCAATTACTTATGAGAATGCTACCACTTTTTGTCAAATATGTAGGAGGAAGGGACATCTAATGACACAATGCAAAGTGAAGTAAAGGGGGATGAAAGAGGATTCCCAGAATGTAGAGGAGGAGTAAGTGAATAACAAGCAATAAATAGAGAATAATGTGGAAATTCCTGACAATACAGGAAAAGGAGAGGAGGGGAAGAGAAAGGAGGCTACCCCTAGCAGTGAAGGTGAAGTTGTCCCAAAGGAAAATATAGGATTAGATGATAGTCAAAAGGCTACAGAAGGAGAGGAGGAGAAGAGAAAGGAGGATATCATCTGTAGTGAGGGAAAAGAGGTCCCAAAGGTGAATATAGTATCTGACAATAGTTACAAGGCCACATTTAACACAGTCTACACTTTAGAAAAATAGACTAATATGTTTAAGGAAGGGGCAGGAGGGGACCTTTTGCTAAAGGAAGTTAATGAAGATAACATAGTTTCAAGGATTGGATAGGAAGAAGTAACACTTTAAAGTCACACTCAATGAGTACCAGATCCACAGTCAAATACAGACTTTTTTCGTGATCTAGAAGATGGAGGCCAGGTAGGAAACTACTTGGCAATAGGGGTAGTAGGACAAGATGGAAACAATGAATAGGAAGAATGGGTTACCCTAAAGAAAAAGATATAAAAAGGTAAAAAATATGCAGATGTTGGTACTGAGCCCAAACAAGGGAGGCCAACCCTAAGGGAAATAAGACAAAGAGAGATTGCTAGGGAGATTGCCAGTGGAAAATAGAAAACACTGGAGTCCCAACCCTCCAAACTCTCTAAATGAGAATATTATCATGGAATTTGAGGGGTTTTAATAGTCCCTCAAAGCAATCTGAGGTTAAAAATTGCATTTTAGATAATAAACTAGATATTCTATTACTCCAAGAAGTCAAGATGAAAGAGGAGAGTTTTGCAAAAATTGCTGACTATGTATGGCCTAAGGCAGCTTTTTGTATTAGTCCTACTGAAGGGGCTTCAGAAGGGATTGTCATTATGTGGAATAGTGCTAAAATCTAAGGATCTATTATGGCCCATAATAAGCACTTTTTGATTACCAATTTTTCCATGAATTCCTTAAACTGGACATTGGTAAATGTTTATGCACCGAATAATAGAGCTTTGAGACAAAAATTATGGATAGATCTGAGTAGCTATAGGAATAATCCTTAGAATTATAAATGGATGTTAGCCAAAGATTTTAACACACCTTTATACCCTTCTAAAAAATAGGGTGGAATTATTGATTACTCAAACAGCATGTTTGACTTTGTTGAATTCATCAATGATTGGGGATTATTGAACATAGATCTGTAGAACCAAAATTTTACTTAGACCAATAGAAGAACAGGAGATCAAATGATTCAATTTAAATTAGATAGATTTATAATATCAAGCAATTGGAATGATTATCAGAATATGTAGGCACAAGCTCTACTTAGAACCATGTCTGACCACTGCTCGATTATCCTTAATTGGAGAGATTAGGGACATCACAGACCTCCTCCATTCCATTTTGAAGCTATGTGGATTAAACACAAAGGTTTTAGACAAATGGTGGCTCAATGGTGGAATATTCCCATTCAAGGTACTCCCATGTTTATAATAGTCAAGAAACTCTAGCACATTAAACAAGAAGTTTATGGCTAGAATAGATACAATTTTAGGCAGGTTTTCCAGCAGAAGATAAATATAATGGGAAAACTCAAGGCTATTCAGAAATTGGTTGATCAAGAGGATGACTCTTAGGGCACCCTAGAAGAAGAGAATAGTCTATCTTTAGAATGGAAGAATCTAATGGAAAGGGAAGAGGTTTTCTGGAAACAAAAATCACATGTTCAATGGCTTAAAGAGGGTGATAGGAACACTACTTTTTTTCATCTCTTAGCTATGAAACATAGAAAATCCAACTCAATAACTAAGCTTATCCTAGATAATGGAGACATTATTACTGAGGATAATGACATAGGGGAGCAAGTTAGGGTGTTCTTTCAGAATCTGCTTACGGAAGAAAACAATAATGATAGAATTAATAGATCTATGAGTTAATTCATTGATAAAATCCCCTATTTGATAATAAAAGAAGACAATCTAGAATGTTAAATCCTGTATTCAATGAAGAAGTACATGTTTTATTCTCCATGGGTGCTTTTAAAGCCCTGAGTCCTAATGGCTTTCCTCCTATATTCTTTTAGGAATATTGGGAGATTGTTGGAGTGGACCTCACAGCTGTAATTCATGATTTTTTAAGATCTAGAAAACTTTTGAAACAAGTCAATAATACCTTAATTGTACTTGTTCCTAAAAATATCAACCTTTACACCTTGCTGATTTTAGACCCATTAGCTTATGCAATACTATGTATAAGATATGTACTAAACTGTTGGTTTTGAGAATTCAACCCTTGCTTGACAAAATTATTTATCCTACTCAAAAGGTTTCATCTCAGGCAGATAGATTCTTGATACTATGATCACCACACATGAGACTATCCACTCCATGGATAAGATCAGAATCCTTGGGATGGCCCTCAAGCTTGATATATCCAAAGCTTATGATAGAGTCTCATGGACTTTTCTATTCCAAGTGATTAGAAAATTTGGGTTTAATGATAAATTATCTTACTTATTATGGAATGTGGTCTCTTCTGCTAAATTCTTAGTGCTAGTTAATGGTGTTCCTAGAGGGTTTTTCTCCTCCTCGAGAGGAATTCATCAAGGAGACCCTCTCTCCCCATACCTATTCATCATTATGGCTGAGGCACTGGGAAGATACATAAAAGCTGATATAGTTTCAAAAAATCTTGTAGGCATCAAACTTGCCTCTTCCCTTCATCCTATGGTTATACAATAGTTTGTGGATGATACCATCTTATTTGGCATCTCATCGGTGATCGAAGCTAAAAGATGGAAGAATATACTTAATGATTATGCCAGAGACTCAGGACAAAGAATAAATTTCTAGAAAAGCAATGTGTACTTCTTCAACACTCCCAATGAACTTAGACATATAATCATTGATATCTTAGATTGTGTTAAGGTTGGCCTGCCAGCTACCTACCTAGGCCTCCCACTCTCGGTCAAAGAGGTATCTTCAAGTTTTTGGAATGGTATTATGGAATGTACATAGAGGAAACTTATTGGGTGGAAGGGGAAACTACTCAGTAGTGTGGGTAAGCTGCAACTTCTTCGGGCATCCTTGCAAGGTATTCCTACTTACTTCATGTCTCTTTTTAAAATTCTTACATATTTTGCTAAAAATTTGGAATAGATCCAAAGGAAAATTTTATGGACAGGAGTGGAAGACAAACAGAGAATGTCTTTAGTCAGATGGGAAAAAGTGTGTCTCCCTAAATCTCATGGTGGACTTAATATAAGATCCATCAGGAAAATGAATAAAGCCCTCCTCTCAAAAGTTAGTTGGAATCTGATTCACAAAAACAATGAGTGGGGGGAAAGAATTTATGCCAAATACATGCATAAAATTGATGATTCCAACTTTCTTCAACAGGCAGGATTATCTTAGGGGTCTATGATATGGAATAAAATGCTAAAATGTAGAAGTCTTCTCAAACAGGGAATTAGGTGGAAGCTTGGAAATGGCCAGTAGATTAAATTCTAGGAGGATAATTGGTTAAGGGACAAGCCTCTCATCTCCCAAGGAAACTATGGAGAAATTATAGACCTGACTACTCAGTTCTTTGGTGATAGGGTTAGTGATTATATGGAAAATAATAATGGGATAAGGAGCTAGAAAAATCTTTTGGATTGCTATGTGCATAGGCCTAAGCTTATCCCAAGAATTTAGGAGATCTATCAATGTGTTCAAGAGATCAAAATCCCACTCTTCCCTCAAGAGGATGAATAATACTGGTGCCGAATAAGAATGGATCATTCTCTATCAAATCTGCCTATCATCTGCCTACACATGAAGCTCATAATAAGGAGGTATGGAAAAAGGTTTGGAATCATAAAATCATTCCAAAGATTAACTTGTTTTGGTGGGTTGCTTCCCATAACAAAATCCTTACTCAGGATAACCTTCAAAAGAGGGGGTTTACTTTGGTCAACAAATGTTTTCTATGTGGTTTTAGAAAGGAATCAGTTTCACACCTATTCATAAAGTGTGAGTTTACCCGAGATTTATGGGGCATAATACTTAACAACTTTGGCATTGAATGGGTTTGCAATTCTGACCTTAAAGAAGTAATTCTCAACTAGAACTCAACATTCACACATCCCTAGATTAAGGAATTATGGAAGCAAGCTCTGCCATGCTTGAGCTGGACTTTATGGAAAGAGTGAAATCATAAAAATTTTAGGGACACTACTAGAAATGTTGCTCAGGTGTTTAACTCCTTTGCTAGGACCATCGGGGAAAGTGTTATAATAGCTCATATTAGTGTTGTGAAAAAACCCCTATCTAAATTTGAAAGTCAAATTGCTTCCAAATGGAAGGTTTTAAACCTTATCCCTGGGCATGATAATTCCAAAATTCTTTAGAGACTTCATACTAAATGGATATCACCTAAACCCAATTGGATGAAACTCAATTTTGATGGGGCATCCAAGTTGAGTGGTAAAGCAAGTGGAGGAGGAATAATAAGAAATGAAAAAGGAGGGATGTTTGTTGTCTATGCTGGTGGCATGGGTTGTCAGAGCAATAACTATGCTGAAGCTATTGCCTTACTTTGGGGATTAAAGTTAGTTATATCCCTAGGAATTAGAAATTTGAATATTCAGGGAGATTTTAAGTTGGTCATAGATGCCATTAATAAACCATCTAACATTGGTATCCATCTAAAAGACATCATTACAAACATCCAATTTCTTTTACAAAAGTTTTTTGAAGTTGAGATTACCCACACCTACAGAGAAGGTAACAGGGTCGTTGATGCTTGTGCCAACCTTGGTCAACAATTCTCAAGATGGAGGGTATGGCGACAAGGGGCTCATATACCCCAAAAAATTAGAGAGATCATTCAAAAGGAGATGATGGAGCATGAATGATGTATATTGATGATGAAGATAGCTTTTAAAGGTGGTCCACGTGGAGAAGGCCATTGCAGATCATGGAAAATGATAACCTTAGTACTTCCTTGATTGTCATGATTAATTCCTTGTATCATGAGGTGGAGGTGTGAGATTTTCATCATAAAAACCAAGGGGGAATTATTTTCAAGCATGAAAGTAGACATCACCGTGGCAGGCCATTTTGTAAAATGAGCCTTCACATCTGCATTCAGTGCAAATAGAACCGAGGGCTTGTTACTTGTTAAAAGCTCAAGGTGGTATTGGGATATGAAGAGCCAGAAATTCAAGAAATTTTGGAGGACACTGGTGGGAAATAGGCTTCTCGAGTTTTTGAGGTCACTAAAGAGCAAGGTGTTGATTCTAAGGGAACTATTGATAATAAGGAGAAGATGCATGTAGAAGAAGCTAGTGAGGGTTCAGAGAATGAGAATGATTGGAAAACAGATATTGGGGCCTTGAAGGTCTGCATTCAAAAGCTAGAAAAGGTCTTCACCAAAGGCCTTCAAAATAACATTCTACTAAATATGACTATGTCTGAAGTGGTGGGTAATCCAGGGAATGTTGACAATGTAGACAATGAGAATCTTAAGGATCTTGTTAATTCTATAGTTATGTAGTTTCATCCTTTCTGACTCTGGTCTTTCCAGTGTTTTGTTTTACTTCTGACTTTGTTTCTTTGTTGTGCCATTGGTTTGGTGATGGCATCTTTTATTTGCCAGCCTTCCTACCTTTTTTGACTATATAGGGTTCAGCCTCTGGTTCGCCACCTTAATTAATCAAAAACACTTGACTATGCCTATAAATCCCTCTAATGGTTATTTTTGTTCAAAATTGCTTTAATTCCTTACAGATTGTGTGGTTGAACTTAGAATCTGATGTGTTTAAGCCCATTATGGGTGATTTTATGGATTATAAACCATAATAACTCTTCTCATTATCTATTGTATACATTTATTCATCATACCCTATAGCTACATGGAGTGATTATCCTTTCTAAGTATCAAGCTTACCAGTGCAGGGTTTGGGAATTGGGGCTTAAACTAACCCTTAGAGATTTATAGACCTTATTTTATGGTTTGATTGAGTATAGACTTCATGGAATGGTATTTAGACATATTATTATCCTCTTTTATATCTTCTCACCTTGATCCTATCCTCCATCTATGACATGTGGTGTCCCCAATGCACATGAATGCCACATCGGGTTATTTCATTGAACTTTGTTAAAAGCCTTGCATGTACCCTTTCATAATCCATGACTAGTTTAAGGGTGTGTTCTAAAATTTTCAATCATTTAATTATAATTGGATCATCAAATATTTTTACTCATGTATTGAGACTATTCTATTTTCCTTTGGCCTTTGTGCCATTACAATAGCTCCTTACCCCATTAACAAAATTGCCTTAAAGGATTAACTTGTAGGTGTAGATTTTTTATTTCTTGACTAAGTGAGTGGAGTAAACCACTTGATGTGAGTTTCCTAGACCTATTTTATGGCATGGATTATTTTTATAGGTTGATGTGATCTCATCTATTTCATAATTTACACCAAGGTAGTGACCTTCACCACTTAGCACTAGTCTTATAGAAGCTAAACAAGTGGTTGTAGGTGGGTACAAAAGAGGTAGTTTGGGCCATGGAGTGTTATCATAATCTATTTATCCCCTATGAAATCATTTATGGACTCTTGATATCACACGCACATACCTAAATCATTGTCAACTATGACCTTTGACTTAATTTACTCTTGTCACATAGTCAGTGATAGGAAAACATAGTTGTAGATGTTAGTGGACTGAGTCTTAGACCTAGAATAGGTCCAACTAAACCTTCTCCCTATATTTTTCATTATTGCATTGATCCTTTAAACCTTAGCTTAAGTACATGGTGGATCTAGACTCTATCCTCTATAACCTTTCTCATTTTCCCTTTAGCATAGTGACTGTAGCTCTTAAGGTGTTATTATAGGTGTGGTATTCTACTATGTTAGGTATCTTTGATTGAGTTTCAAGGTATCTCAGACGAATTTTATACCTATTCTCACTACTAACACTCTAAATTCCTCAATAAATAACTAATAGTACCATGAACCTATTCTTCTCTTTAACTCTACTCATATGCCAAGAATAGGTTAGTTAAGGTGGTTATAAATGTCTATTAGGCCTATGATGAAGGAAGATAATGTGATGAGTATGAGGTAGAGATACATTATAAATCACCCCAACATTTATTTAGGACATGTGATCATTAAAATTAAGGAAGTGTATTGTTATTTCATGTTTGAATCCAAGACCTTGACTATTATTTATTGTACTCTATTAACTAAGTTTTATAACCCTATTGTACAGACTAATAAGGTCTATATGTGTCTCCTAGGATAGTTCCCTTAAGACATTGCATGTGTTTCTATGACATTTTATATTTGCTTAGAATTCATCACCAGTTTTCTCTCTTTTATCTTCACTTACCTTTGAAAGTCCTCTATAATGCCTCTTTAGTACTCTACTACAGTATCCCACAACTAGTTGTAGATGCTTATGAAGTCCCCTTAGTATGGTAAAAAACCATATCAAATTAAATTATCATGCCCTCATGAATTCCAAGTGTCACCATGGATATATGAAGGTCTATTTATCATGGCTAAGACCTAAAAGTGGGGGATGGATGGGTGGAGGATAATGGAAGTAGAGTGATAAGGGGAATATAGGGGAATAACATAAAAAAGGGTAGTGATGGTGAATGGAATGATAGTGATGTGGATGTGACATGAATTTAAGGGGGGATCCTTCCTAAGACCAAACATTTATACTTTGGAGGATATTAGACCCAAACCTAAATATTCATGAAGCTTTAGAGCTATAAACACAACATACACAACCTAAAAATAAAACTTCAAGGACTCCAAAAACCTTAATTTTCCCAAAGAGACATTAAATTCTACTAAAAATGGACTGTGAGTTAAGAAGAAAGCGGTGTGATCTTTAGGCCCTTTTAATGTTGACATGAGGTAGAGATATTATGGATAAGGACATAAAGGACCTCCATTTCCATCTAATATCTACTTTTAGTGCTTTCAAGTCATATATTAACCCTAGACATGCCATTCATTCCTTCAAACACTATTGTCACAATGAGCTTCAAATGGTGATGGATCCTTATTTAAAGGCACCATTTGGGGTCATGAGGGGATATTTGGAACAACAATTTTGATCTAAGAGGCATGATAAATCATGAAACATATATTCAAACCACTTAAACTAGCTCACATCCTTAGATAGATGCCTCAAACCTTTATCCATTGCTCATCTTTCCTATTGGCTGCACATAGAGACTAATCATGGATAATTTAAAGATATGGGGGCTCATAAATGTGAAACAAGTGTTGAAATTTCCATATAATATCCCTTTAAGACCTTAGACAACAACACCAATGATTATATTAAGTAAACCAATCAAAATTTCATGAAAACTGCCCAACTGAAGATGGCCTGTGTAGATAAAAAGAGCATACACATTACTTAAATTCTTAAGGAAGGTTCATAAAGTTATGGATACCAATATTTAGATAATTTCTCATTATTGGAAGTGGTTGAGTCTAATTCACATGGCCAATAGCTAGGACCTCTACTCTTTCTCTCTTATATAGTATAAATAAGAACCTAAGGGGGTGTTCAAGCTTGCAAAGAAGAGATGATGAATAAAAAAATGGTTTTGGACTTGAATATAATCCATCTAACTTTAAAATTTTCATATACATCACACTTGATCTCACCTTCATCACCATATCATCTGATGTATAGTATAATTTGTATAATATGTAAAATTACCTTAAAATATGTGTTTTTCAATCATTTCCTTCAAGTTCAGACATTTGAAATACTAATGAGGGAAACCATGCATTAAATAATCCTTTTCCAAGAAAAAAAATGCAAGAAGAAGTTTAAAAGTCATAAAATTCTATGTGGGGCCCACTTGGCTTGGTGGAAAGGGTTTGGGTGGATCATAAAATTACTTTATATGGCATGAAACACTTATAGGAAAGATAAGGCATGTATATCATGTATTTAAGGTCCTCACTCAACTTAATTAATCAATATTCTCACCTTTCCCTAAATTTTATAAATCAAGATAGGCTCATGAGGGGGGGGGGGTTGAGGGGTGATTAGTGACTTAAGATTGGTAATAAAGGGGTTAAGGCAAGTTAGGTGTATACATCATTGATAAGTAACTTTTAATACACTATTAATATCATGTTATATCCCCCAATAATTTCTTGAAAAACCTTCATATTACCAAATATCAATATATTACTCAAACAAGGCTAAGACATTCAATGAACTTCATGACCTCTTGGCAATGATCTCTCTCAACTCAACACACTATGACACTTATTATATCACCTAAGGACTTCAAAACACTCATAACACCATGGATCAAAATTGAAACTATGACCATCGTGATTCTATTAATCAAGTTCCAAATACTCTTATTGGGACAAAGAAGAGATGACCATGTCAAGAGACACCAAAAGCAAGCGAGAATTATGATCACTAAAATTTTTCAATGTAGGGGTTGATATTTGTCCTATGATGCCAAAATGTCAAAAAATAAGATAATGAACCTATTTAAATAACCCTATTTCACAAAGGTGTATGATAACCATGTGAAATATTAGTGGATTAGGGTTCTAAAACTTTAGGTTGGCCCCTTTCCAGGTTTGAGACTAGAAAGTGGTCAACACTCCCTTTTATCCAATTTCCTTCCTTTCATTAATATCTAGAGGGTTTTTATATACTCCCTAAATATTTCTGGTCGGGACATCTTTTAGTGAACCATAGACTTTGAATTTTATGGGAAGAACCTTCAACCTATTAGTGAAGCATCCATACATATTTGGAACAACAACAATCCTATACAAAAGATGGAAGCCCAATATGAAAACCACCCTTTTAAATCACAAACTAGACTAGGGATAGTGATCTATGAGTTTTTAGATCCATAAAAAAATTATAGTAATCACCTTGATTCTAACATGTCTCTCACCATTGGAAGTAGAACCAAAACTCACCTTGTAATAAGATTATCAGTTAGCCTATAAATCCTAGATGCCAAAATAGTAGCAAAATATGATTAATATATCTATAGAATCAATAATTTAGAATATGTTCTAAGTCGATTATAAGTTCCTTTGCACCTTCCTTATAATAACCAAAATATCAACATCTAATAGGAACAACAGCCAATGACTCCTCTAGATTCCCTTGACTTTAATCACTCAATCAGTGGCCATTAAACCATACCCCTTGATGTTGTTACTAATAATTTCACCAAAACCACCATTTATTATTCTTTGAATGAACCCATCTCAATATTTCTAGGTCACATTAAATATTTATAGATTAATGAATCCTCTCTAAATCAAATTATGGAAACCAATCCCCCTAACTAGGGCCATTCCTCTCTTATTCTTATTGTAGTGAAAACTTACCAATCACCATTATATCCATCTAACCCAACTCTTGCCAATTATTCCTAAAACTAATATCTTGGGTAAATCCTTAATCATGGAATCCATTACATGGTTGCATCCAAAATTATTCCATCATACCAACCCCATCCTCATAATCCTATGGGAAGTGTCTACACCTACACTCCTTCTAACATTATGATGGCCAACAATATACCACCCTAAATTCCTCTAAGTGGTGTGCCACCTACATATACTCCCCATTTGAACAATATTAGTCCACCACATTACATTCCCATAAGTTACTTTCTACCCATGTACACCCATACCTAAAAAACACCTAACCATTATATCTCACAACCTCCCTACTATCACATGTTCTCTAAATCCACTTAACTATATAACTACTTTTTAGCCTACTCTACACCATCTTATCAAATTCCATCTTTCCCTCTAATAACTTACTCAAGTAACCCATACCCAAACCACCCCTAAAATATTATTCCACCATGCCTTTAATATAATTTATTGGTATTGGGACTTATGTTGAGTATTTGAAATAGACCCTTGATCACAATATACAAGGATTTTTTATACCGTGCCTCCTATCTAACCTTCCAAATTTTAAGGTATAAGGAGATCCTAATGCACATTTCAAGGCATACACTACTTGTTTTAAGAAATATTTCCTTGGGATGGGGTGGTTATTATTTTTTTCCAAAAATCCTTGAAGGAATCACCCTTGATTAGTATTACTACCTACCTAAGGGGTTTATACATTATGTTCACTAACACATATATGAGTTTTTAAAATCCTTAAATATGAAAAAAATCATTAAGGCTATCATATGAGAATTTTAAACATCAATCAAGATCTTAATAGATCAGATACCCATTTCATTACAATATTACTCCTTTGTTAAGACACCACACATGGACTAAATGGAATTATGTGATCTCTTATTTCACTCCTTTAACAAGAAGATGAGAGAATATGTACAAAAACTCTCCCATAGATCCTATGAAAAAACACTTGAAATTAATCTAATAATCAACCAAGTGACCATTCATAGTGTTTGTAAAACCTATGGGACCAATGGGAAAATAGTCATCCTAAATTAGAACAATGGGGATTATAAATATCTAGCAAAAACAACCCCAATAATCAATGTCATAAGGTTTTAAACATGAATCATAATATCACCATAGATGGCATTACATATCAAAATAATAGAGTGAATCCATTTAAAAACAATCCACCTTATCTCATGAATAATAATAACAATGCCAAAAATAATAATATGGGTATGAAGAATAAAAACCCTCAACCTATTATTCAGGTAGTTGAATTTAACCACCCTCTTCCTCATAACACTCGGTGGAAAAACAAAAACTAGGGCCATTTTTAAATTAAATTTCAAAACACCTATCCTAATAAAAATCAATCCTCTTATTATGTAAAAAATGAACAAGGGTTTAGTTAGCAAGGCCAACATCAAAGGACTCATAACTATGATCCTAATGTCTACTTCCTTTTCCATAGAATCATTGGACATGATACTCGTGCCTTTAAGTAATATAACAAGTTCATTCATAGACTCCCTTAAGACCAATGAAATTTTTTTTTAAACATGTTCATATTAAATTCCAATATAAACCCTCAAGCTCAATTGAATAGTCGCATAACACCTCTAAATATCAATTTGGGGATATATCAAAATCCCTTTCTAGACCACCAACACTACACCATCCATAACCAACCATAGGGTATAAAAACTAACCAACCCCTACTGACTAGTACTAATGATGCTAAGGCCTCTACCTCTACCACAATCAACCCTAATGTGTCTCCCTAATCAATGTCACAAGTAAAATCCCACATAATAGGAATTGTGGAACTAGCTTGCTAAGGACATTTAACACTACAACAAATATATGCCTTTATTTACTCATCATCATTGATTAGGTTAGGAGTTTTCATTTTTTGGTTTTTAATTATTAGACTAAATTATTCTAGTTTACTATTTTCTTATTGTATTAGGATATACATTTATAAAACATAAAAATAATTAAAAATAACTTTTCTCCTCTTTCTTTTACACCAAAAAGATAGCTTAGATTTTCATTGTTTACATTTATATATCATAATATTTTAAAGGATGTAGTTTGGATCAAAACCTAGGGTAAATAAAAATAATAAAACAAATAAATTTTTATTTTAAAAACAAATCATTTTCATTTTTAAATAAGCCTTACATTTACAAACAAGCATTCACACACATACCTAAAAAACCTAGACAAAAGAAAGCTTGCATCTTAGATCTGATTTTATTAATTTTAATAAGAAATTAATGTTGTTATAATATTAATAAATTATAAAATAATAACTTAAATCTTATTTTCATTTCATTTTAGATAATTTAATTTTGATAAAAAAATCATTCAAAACACCAAAAAAAAAGTTTCTATCTTGCATGCATAAAATAATTTATAGATACTTAGAGGTTGAACTCCCTAGGTGTTGGATATGATTTAGTTTTGTTTTCATGATATAAATTTATTAATTTTTTAATCCATTCATAATTGGAAAATATAAAAAAGGAGTTTCATTTAACTTGTACATAGGTAAAAGCTTGTATCTAGAAAAGGGTAAAATCAGCATTCACACTGTTAATCTAGATTTAGGTTTTAGCATTGAATGCATCAAAATATTATTGAAAAGACTAAAAATAATATAAAAAAAAATTATTTAATTTCATATTTCCTTCTATCATTACAAATTATGTTCATTTCATC
This sequence comes from Torreya grandis, assembly GCA_037957365.1. NCBI lineage: Eukaryota > Viridiplantae > Streptophyta > Pinopsida > Cupressales > Taxaceae > Torreya > Torreya grandis. The sequence goes on along the minus strand of JARHVA010000105.1, from coordinate 7,013,334 downwards.
AATTTAGTTTCATTTTATTTGTAATTTTTTTTTTCACAATATGCACAAGTATAATTGTTTATAAAATAAAGCCTTGTCAAATCAAGCAAAAGAATTAAACCTTGATCACACATTTTTTTTAAAAAAAAATTAATATACTTAAAACACATCCAAAACAAGATTTACACTTAAATATTTCTAACCTACCTTGCTTAATCATTATATGATACTCACTAAGCATCCCTATCCCCATAGAGAAAGTCCATTTTTAGAGTGCCAACTCCTATTCCAAAAAGTGAAATTTGAGTGATATTTATTTTTAACTTAGACTTCATGTATTTTACTCCAATCATATCAAAAATATTATTCTTAGTCAAATCCAACCATAGATGAATGATCTAGGCCTATAGTCTCATTATTTGACCCCTTCATATTCCTTCCCACCAAGTAAATAAACTTAAAATGCAAGTCTTAATATTCCCTTTATTTCATCCTCAAGTATAGCCTCATATCATTCATTTATGATACCCATCATCCCTTTGTTACATTAATTTTCATGGCCAAACCTAGAGAATTTGAGTGCATATGCTAGCATGCTATTATCTATGTGTACAAACATGTCTATTGATTGAATATTACAAAACCCTAAGCATAGATGTTTCTAGGGTTTTTTTCATTATTCTTTTTTTTTATAATTCCCATTTTAGGGTTTTTAGATTTGGTAGATTATTTATTTACAACAACATTCCAAGTTTCAATATCATATTTTATGAAATTTAAGAATGTTGTTTATATCTTTCTTAGAAGAAGTGATAGATTAATTGGCACTCAAGTTGAACATAATTAGATTTATTTTGATAATACACATAAGATAGATAAGAACAAGGATATATTAGGACCTACCTACTACCTAGTCATTAGTGATACCTCTTTAATTAGCACACATTATAATCCTAATGTAAAGTCCATTGTGTAAGAGCTCAAATCCTTGTAAACTATGGTGTTACATTTGGATTAAGGTGCTTCGAAGCCAAATAAGGCACTTTATTCATAAAATTTGTTACATACTCCATTGGCTCAATCTATTTTAGCATACCCTTTACCCACTAGTTTTTTGGCATTATTTTATCAAAATTGGAAAATATATGATTTATTTACCTAATTAGACAAACTTATACATAAAATAATAATGATACAAATATTTTTTAATTAAAGGTAAAGGGTGGGCTTTGAATAGATCCTATCCCAGTTACAAAAAGCATGCACAAGGCCAAGAATTGCAAATACATAACAAATAATTGTTTATACATAACAGATAAGCAACCACGAAAAAACAAAAAAGAATAAAAGTGGAGATAAATTATTACATTTACATATCCTTTAAAACAATATTCCACTCCTTAAAAATATAGTTGAGAATGTATTCAAAATCCCCAACCATAGTGTCATCCATTACCATATTTTTTCCTTTGTTTGAGCCCTTGAATATCTTACTAGCTCAACAACCACTTTTATATTCTTTCCATGTTCTAATAGTTTAATTAAACACGTGAATATTATAAATAAAATTCACAATAGTCACTTTACTCATTTTAACCATGTTTTAAATTATATCTTGCATTTTTTCTCTCTACCTCCAACTTCTCCATTATAGCTTCTAAATTAATAAATTTAGAAGTTGCATCTTCACCTTCATCAAAACCACACACATTAGAATTTCCCCCATTAAAAAATTAACATTATTATCCTTAATAATCATAAAAAATAAATGCTTTTGGAGATTAATATACATAGTCAAAGATCTAATCCTATGTTGAATACTATAACTATCATCTTCATCCTCCCTAGTTTTCCTCTAACAATCCTCACCCATAATAGTATCCAAAGCATATTTTTTTAAGAGAATCATCCAACTAAACCCTATACTTATCCTACATCACTTTATTATCCTCTAGCATAACATAATATTCATCCTCATCATTATCCTCCTCCTCTTCATCCTCTTGAGTTTGAAATAATGAAGGGAATCATTTTCTCAATAGGATTTCTAGATTTGTAGGATAGATGTGATTTAGAGGGAATCTTAATTTTAATGGATTTATTATTAAAATCTCTCCCCTTATATTTTGAAATTGATTTACCCTTTCTCGACAACTCAACCAATTTTACATCAATAAAAGGACCCACCCCAAGAGATATATCATAACCATATAAAAGATAAATGAGGGCCTAGTGATGGGTTAATGGTCCTTTCTTTAACTTAACTTCCTCATTAGAATTATCAAAAAACTTTAACATAAAAAAAGAAAAATCAAAGGGACATTATGATTGAAATGATTCAAGAGGGAAAAAAGGTAAGAGAAAACCACACCATACCTCCCTTATAGAGTTAAATACTTCAAAATCTACTTTGATACTTCATGGTAGGGCTCAGGAAATGACTCACATAAAAACCCACCTTAAAAAGGGTTTATCTCTTTACTCAGATCAAAACATTGCTTCATATCCTCTTCCTTCTTACTCTTATTCTTAAAATTATTCCTCCCATGATATCTCATTCCTCCATGAAAACAATAGTAATGTCCCTCATAGTTACAATTTTGGCGTTACAGCCTTTCACAAAATTAACAAAATGGTTGGTATCGCTACTATAGACATGTTCCATGTAATTAGACAACCCCATATCCTCCAAACTTGACTAGACATCTTTATTTTTATTCACAAACTCCATAATGGAAGGTTTAGTTATGCATAAGTCATTTCATAATTTATCTAATTACCTACAAACACCTATTACTCATGTTACCCTAAATAACTCTATAAATCATAACTTGGAAATGAATTATGGTACTATATGTCACCTCATGTATACATATGCCAACATCGTGATCACACTAATCACTCAATATCCAAAAATAGTGTTGCTAGCATTTTTCATCATTTCCCACACTCAACACTAAATGAATAATATCAATAATTATATTATCACTTCCCCCCCATGATAGATTTAAATGAGACATAAGCCCAAGGAAAATAAATCCAAGACCTCACCAAAGTTACCAAAATTAAACCAAATAACAAAAATCTAAATATGCCCCAACATAGCACCTTTTGTATGAGGAGTAAAACTCATACAACCCACATTACAAAAAAACCTTTTGCTCATTAATAAATTGTATCACATCCCTTAGTAATTAATAATCTTCATGCTAATTAGTTAAATCAATAATAATTGTACCTCAGTTATTAAACCAATAAACAACTCTATTACCTTCCTTAAAAATGTGAGTGATTCTAATTTGTTGAAAGTGCTCTAAAATATCAAAAGTATCATCAATAATAGAACTAATAGTCCTACTTATTTACAAATTACTAAATTTGGAGAGATGTTAAAGGGGGAAACAAAAAAGAATACAACTTAGCTAAAAACTCAACAATGTAGGACAAGATATAAAACATTAAACTGACTGAGAGGCTTAATGATGATATTGTGAATCAAGAACAATGCTTCACTTAGACTTGAGACAAGGGCATTGAAAATAGATAGGGATGGTATATGTTGTTTTCCTAAAGGCATGATAGTGTCCAGTGAGTATTTATACTCTATGAATGATATAATAGGTTCACTTCACCTATATGTTCTGTTAGACTTTACAGGAGCTCTTAATCTATCTTGAAAATTATTTTATGTCTTCTTCTTCACTTGTAACCATAGTTCAATTAACCATGAATGATAATGCATAAAATAGAAAAAGGGTTTAGTTTTTTAAGTTGTGGTAGACCACAAGAACCCTTGTGTTGAGTTTTTCCTACATACCAATATTCTAAAGAGGGATCAAACTCCATGTAATTCTCCCATGTTATGGTGGTGTGTGTGAAAGACAAGTCTAATTCTAAATTTTGGTACAATCCTAGTGTATTTATGTTCTTCAATCATGAATTGTGACCTTTGAAAGAGTATGTAGACTTAGCTCAAGGATACTTTAGCTATATGGACTCTATATTGGGAAAAATAAATGATTTTATCTCGATGCATAGTTAGATGTTCTAGTGTTTTTTCACATGTGAGTCTCTTGGTGTAAAATGTCTTGAAATCATGTCTTTATATCAGTCCTTTATGAATAACTTTAGGTGGGGCTTGATAAATATGCAATATGATTTATTACATAGTTTGAATTTGAGAAACTAGTTTTTATCTGGTAGGAGGACATGACTAATGGAACTAGATAGGACCAGGGAGCAGGATAGTCCAAATGGAGTGGCCTTGTCTTAGGAGTAAATATAGTTGAGATGGAAGTATGGATCATCCAAGGGATAAGATTGAGTTGTTTACAATGAAGAAAATGGACATTTTTAGATTATTAGTTTTGTTAAAGGAAATAAACATAGAAGTTAAGAAAAGGTAATCAAATTACCCTATAATGAGGCATGAGCTAAGTGTGTATAAGGTGTGGTCACAAGTACACTATTTTAAATTTAATGTTAATTTATGTGTATACATTCGCCCTCCCATTTTATTATAGTAACGTACAAAAGATAAATTACTATATTAAAAAGAAAAGTGTGTACCAGAACTTACCTATGAATAATAGTCTTGAATGTTGGCCACAATGTTGAGATATGTTTCACACAAAACTTGTAATGAAACATTTATAAAATCACTCCTTAATTAAAGATAAAAATCAAGAATTAAAGACCAAAAAACTTAAATATCTCATAAAAAAATAATTATGTAGTCTATTTTTTGTGTTTTCATGATGTAATAATGGAGACTTAAAAGGGTAGGACCCTTCGATATTTATTATTTGTTGATGAACTTGTATTGGAATATGCATGCCCAAATCCTCATTGAAAATATAGTGTGCTTAAGAAATCAAGGTGTGATTGACTCTACCCAAAGTGGTGAAGTAGTTTGTAATCCTTATATGAATTCTAATGGATTGTTCAGGTGTAAAAAGGTGAACCAGTCGATGTAGAAGAAATAAGGCTCATTTAGTGTAAAATTGGCACAAAACTAGTGCAAAACATAGCATGATTTGATTTTGTGTATACAACATGTAGAATTACATGTATTACCATTATATTTATAAAATTGGTGTAAAACTAAGTAAGTAGGTTGTCATGTGATGAAAACATACCCCTCATCTAATATTTATGTTTATATGGATTTTAAGACTAGGTAAGACCATGTAATTTTATAAGAAAAAACCTATGTGATAACATGAAACAAATTCCATACATCATGCCCCAAAACTCAATAAAACATGGGACAAATTTGAGAACTCATCTATTTTTTTTTTTTTTTTTAATTTCTTTTTTTGTGTGTGTGTACGTGCATGCACATGTGTGTGTGTGTGTGTGTGTGTGTGTGTGTGTGTGTGTGTGTGTGTGTGTGTGTGTGTGTGTGTGTGTGTGTGTGTGTGTGTGTGTGTGTGTGTGTGTGTGTGTGTGTGTGTGTGTGTGTGTGTGTGGGTGTGTGTGTGTGTGTGTGTGTGTGTGTGTGTGTGTGTGTGTGTGTGTGTGTGTGTGTGTGTGTGTGTGTGTTTGTGTGTTATAAACTATCATGTATTTATTGTTAGTCTAAGAATTTCTAAAAAAATATTATTATATTTATGTCAAGATAACAATGTGTTGTTTTAGACATAATCAATCCATGCCCTATCCAAATGGAGCATTTTTGTCTAAAACTAATTTCCTAATATGAACTATTACTAACTGGGTAGAACTTGATTTTCTTATGTACTATACTAATTGATTTTAGTCTCTAATACAAGACACTATATATGCACCCTATTTTGAGGTGAGTTGTGCATCCCTCATAATAACTCAACTCAAAATAAAAATTCATGTGATATATTTTATGAAATATGTAGATATAAGTAGTAATGATAATATGAAGAGCATCTCATTGTTAAAAAAACCTAAACCAATCATCTTTGAAGAGAAAGATGTGGTAGAATCATCAAGGTAAGGTAAGTCCCTCTTGTCTAAGTCAGTCTAGAAAAATAAGAAATGGATAGATTATTTCAATGATAAAATCCAATAATCATGTTTATGCCTAGGCAATCTAATCAAGGAATGGAATTTAATTAATAGGGAAGTCAGAAAAGTATTACAGGCTTTTACATAGATTAGTGATGTAGAGGATCCCCCTAAAGGTAGAAAGAAGAAAAGGGGAAGGTTTAGTTCATTTCCAAACCCTCCCCCAAACCCCTCTTTATGTATAACCACCCTAATAATAATTGGGAGAAGTAATATTGAAATAAATCAAGATTGATCCTCCCAAAGGACACTACTACAAGCCCTACAAAAGGATATGAGCAAGTATTAGGAAAGACAAGCCAAAGTAAAAGTTAAAGGATAAAGACCCAAAAAAATAACTCAGGGATGTCACTACACCCCCTAAGTAATTTCACTTTTATGTTATTACTATTGGTCTTCTATTATGGAACTCTATTATCTATTTTTTATTTTAACTATAGTTTGTTCTTCATCCCTTGAGGCTTACTCTATTTTCTTTTACTACTAGTATAATTATTAGGTTATACGATCCTTGTAAAACCTACATATTAACCTAATAAAATAAAAAATAACATGAAGAACATGTATCATCAAAAAGTAAATGATAAAAATAGTTCTAATGTAAGATGCATGTATAAATCCAAGCATATACATTTTCATGTCTAGATAGATGTTATAAATGAAGTATGAAGTGATAAATTGACCAAACTAAGTATTAAAATTTGAATAGAAATACTTATGGAAGGATGCATAAAATGGATCATGGCATCAAAAAATGGGGAATATGAATGATGTCCATCATGGCATTGAAAATTGATCAAACGTGATAAAACATGTGTATTATACATGACACATGCACACAAAGAGTACACATAAAACATGTAATAGAGGAACAAGTGGCAACATATTAGGGACACATTAAAACATCACTCATTAAAGGATAAAAATATGAAATAGTATTAGAGCCACATGTAAGGACAATTTCAAATGTATAGAATCCAAAATAGTGAATGCACATAATACATGAAGCATAGAAGCAAACACATGAAACATGCAAGAGTAAATGTAAATTATAAAGATTATAAATTTCTTAACATCATTATATTCAATAACCCAAGTATCTAAGAGGATAATAATGTGAATTCAAGTTGAGAAATATTGATATATTTGGAACAATATAAAGAACTAAGGTATAAATAATAAGGGATAGCCAAATAGTGATAGAACCTATGTTTAAGATGCCCCAACTGAACTCAATGTTGTATAATAAATATGTAGAAGGCTCGTTTCTTGTTTAAATTTGAGAATTGATATCCTATGTTCACTAATATAAGTTTTATGAAATCATATGATAGCATAAAGTATTATTCTCTAAGTAGAGTAGTTTTATCTATGAAAGGCTTTCTAGTTTTGATACAATGTAACAACCTACAACTATGTCTATAAATATAAACATGTATGTTTTACATTCAATCATGTAAACTTAAGAATCACATTTTATATAAAATATATATAGAGATAAATATTGAGTATACTAAACACAAATTAACTGATGCAAATAAATGACACAAATCATGCATAAGTCATGATTTTTAAAATTTATGGAATAATTTTTATTTGTATTTTTGAATATGTATGAGATGAGAAAGAGAAGGATAAATATTAATCATTGAGTCTTGTAAGGGATGAATAATTAGTAGGTCCTATATCTAGGATAATAAGGGTGACCTCTTGTGAATGGAAAATGTCATACTATTATGTCTAAAATAAGATAAATTTAGAATTTGAATATTGATTTCCCTCTATGTCATAAGAGCCATTGTCATAATGGTGATCTGTATCTTATTGTGAATGTTTTTTAGTGTGAATAAATTTAAGGATTTTTTGAATCCATTGTGGAATATATGAACCATATATTGGTGCCTTATATGAAACACCCTTATTTCCCTATAATATCAATTTATGACATGTAGGAGTAGACAAAGGCTCTTTATAATCTATGATAAATATTTTTTAAATTAGCCTTTCAAGGACAAGCCTCTTATAAGGGTAGACACTTATGTTTGCACTTTATGAGTATGTTGAAGCATTTTAGGTGGCTCAACTAAAATATGATGTGTAAGAACCATATATTTATATTATAAGGGGTATTCATAACTATGAACTATTGAAAGAACTACACAAATCTTCTAAATCCAAGGGTGAATCAATAATATATTGAAGTCCCTTGCACTAGCTAATACTATAATCCTAGTGGCCATATGTGTTGGACCAACATGTAATGGTAATAGAATCTCACCAATGGATATATAAATACCATAAAACATTTTATTATGATTGTAGAGGGAATAAAATAATCATATATACATCCAATATGATATAAAAATTTCATTTTACTCATATTAATACTTAAACTATTATCGATCATGATACTAAATAGGTTGGTAATCGATGTATAATTGAAATAATAAAGAGTTAAACTTTGAATCATCATCTATTATATCATTCTCTAAAAATGTGATGAGTGGACTATATGGAATTGAAATATGGTAGGTACCAATGATTTCATTCAAAGGATGGTGTACAACTATATAAGAATGACAAGAGATTAGTGGAGGGTGTGCATGATATACATAATGTAATCTATATGTATGTGTTATATCAGTAGTTGTATGCATAGGAAAAGGATCATTGAATATTTTCATTTCTTTTATTTCAAATGGTTTTAGATTTTAATTGTCTGTAGGTGTGCCCACGTCAATTATGTTTATATCTATCAAATCTTAAATCTTGTGCCTTAAAATGATGCAATTATTAGTAGTGTGCCCTAGTGATCTATGAAATTCAAAAGAGGCACTCTGGTTAAATCCATTTAGAATAGGATTACTCACATTAACCTCTATAATGAGAGGGAGAGATATTATACTTCATTATAGTAGCTTTTTTAGGACATTATATGGAGCCTCCATAAGATTGGTAAATTGTCTCTTAGGAGGAGTTGATAATATAATGTGTGGAGTTGGTTTTGTAACTTCATGTAATTTTGCATTTTTACCATTATTATTATTAGTTGAAATTATTTTTATGGTGGATTACTTTAATTATTTGTATTTGAATATAGATTGGTTTCATACTTAAGCTTATTCATTGCCAATAATTTGACTTCCTATTCTATGAATGAGAGAAACTTATTAAACATTATGGACTCATGCAGGGGTGGAAGTAAGATATATTTGAATTATATATATATATATAATACCATAATATTTTTTATTTTAGATAACATCATCTTGTACCTTAATACATATTTTTTGATAGTCTCACTAGATTTATTCTTAAGTTGGGAAATATGAACATATGAAATATTCTCACTAATATTTATTAAAAAATGTGTTCAAAACATATTGATTAAGGGATTAAATGCATGCATTGATTGATGTGGTAAGTCATAAAACCCTTTTAAATCATATTCCTTTAGACTTATTGGATATAACTTGGTCAATAACTTATCATTGGACACATAGTCCAAACATGTTGCATACAATGATCTAAAATGTTGTTCAAGGTCATACTTTCCATTATATAGTGTAAGCTCAGGTGACATAAATCTTGTAGATTAAAAATAGACTACTATCTATGTTACTAATTGAGTATGCAATAGAGTGTGATAATAAAGTGCTCGATTATATTTCAAATTACCTTTCTCAAAATGTAACAACTTACCTTAAAAATATTGAATCTCATGCATAAGGTGTTGTACATTATGAGAAGAAAATGGTGTGATAGCAAAAGGTAGTATTCCCAAGGACTGAGTAAAAATTGGCATATTAATTTTTTTAATCCCCAAGGTTTCCCCCATAGTATATGATGGTATAAAATATGTATTTAATGATGTCTAAAAATGTAAATAATCCATACTGGTAGAATTATTATCCATGTTTGCATTTTTTATGTATAAAACAATTTGAAAAATAGTATGATAATCTTGATATTGATCAAGATTGCTTCAAAAAAATTATTAATACTTTTCACTTTATTAATTAGTGGTTGTCCATAATATAGAGGTGGAATTACATCATGATCAAAATTTTGAGTCATTATTATATTTAATATATTATTCATGCTATGAAATATTATCATTCACCTCTGCATATTTAGATTTTTTGTTAACATTAGAATGTTCTAATATGCTTGTGTTATTATCCATCATATGTGCCTTATCAAAAGTAATCTAAGTATACTCAAATGTAGTACCACTTAATCTAGAACTTCTTCTAAGAGAAGTACAAAAATATTTCTTAGAGTGCATAAAATATGAAATGAAAAATTGAAAGATTAGTGCTATTAAGGAATTTATCAAATCTAAAAACCCTAGGAAAATAATTATAAATAGAAAAAATAATGATAAAAACCCTATAAATATTTATGGTTAAGGTTTTTCAACATTAAAATAATAGATGGGTTTGCCAATATGTTTTCTCAAATTTGGAAATATATGATTTAGTTACCTAACTAGACAAATTTTACATAAAATCAAAATGCTAAATATATGAAATAAATGACAAACTTATTTGGAACTTATTAAATTTGGAAATATGTTAAAATGGGAAATAATAAAGAAATAAAAATTAGCTAAAAATTTTACAATGTAGTATGGAGATAGAAACTACAAAACTAACTGGGATGCTCTATGATGACATTGTGAATTAGGAACAATGTTTCACTTAGATATGGGATAAGGCCATTAAAACTAGATAGGAACAACTTGCACTTTTATCCTTAGGGTGTTCCAATGTCCACTGAGGATTTATGATCTATGATTGATATGATAGGTTTGCTTCACCTATGTGTTTTTTTATATTATTAAATAGCTCTCAACTTGCCATGGAAACCTTTATGTGACTTCTTATTCACTTATAACCTATCTTAAGTCACCAAAAATGATAAAAAGATAAAATGAAAAAGGTGTTAATGATTGAAGTTATGATAGACCTTAACACCCATATGTTGAACACTACCTACATACCAATACTCCTAAGAGGTATCAAACTCCTTTTAGTTATCCCATGTTATGATGGTGTGTGTGAAATACTAGTGTAATGATAAATGTTGGTGAAATCCTAGAGTATTTATGGAATTATTACCTTTTTAAGTTTTATAGACTTGTCTCAAGGCTACTCTTGTTGTATGGACGTTATATTAGAAAAAAATTGTTTTTCTCTCAATGTGTAGTTAGATGTTATAGTGATTTCCATGTGTGAGTATCCTAGTGTAAAATATATTGATGTTATGTATTTATAGTGTTCATTTAGTAATTCCTTTGTATGGGGCTTGATAAATGTATAGGATGACTCATTACATGATTTTGAATTAGAGAAACTATCCATTATTTGGTGGGAGGATGTGATAAGTGAAACTAGATGAGACTTGAGTGTGAGTTAGTCCAAATGAAGTGGCATTGTGTGAGGAGCAAAGATAGCTAAACTGGAAGTATGGATCAGTTAGGGGATAAAATTGAGCTCTTTTAAATGAGGAATAATGGCATTGTTGAAACCATTAGTTATCCTATAATAATGGGCCATCCACATAGAAGTGATGGAATGACCATCAAAATACTATGTAATGAGGCATGAGCTAAGTGCATATAAGGATTGGTCAAAAGTACATTGTATTAGCTTAAATATTAATTTATATGTTTAAAAACACCTTATATTACATTGTATGAAGGAAAAGGTGACTCTGTCTAACATTTGAGAGCATTTCATATAACATGTTTGGAATATGTATCCAATGATAAGTTATTGGCTGGGTTATTTCCCAAAAACATAAATGCATATGCACTAAGATTGTTTTATGACTTACCAAATCAATAAATTCATGTGCATTCAATAATTTAACAAAAAATTTCCTTACACAATTCTCAATCAATATCAATGAAAAAATTATATACTCAGATTGTTCAAATCAATAAATAATCTAGTGATCCTCTTGTATAATACTTATTAAGGTATCATACCATGTTGTCCAAGATAAAAAATCTTATGGTAGATAATTAATTTTAATAAATTTTGAATTAGAGTTTACTTCCACTTCTACATGAGTCTATTATGTTTAAGAATTTTATATCATTCACAGATTTGTGTTATACAGTTATGTAAATAGAGGTAAAACTATTAGCAATGAACAATATTAAGTATGAAATGAATCCTATATCTAATTTCCATGCTAATACTCTAATTAAGCCACCATACAAGGTGATACCAACTAATAACAAGAGTGAAGGAAAAAATCAATGTAGTTTCAAAACTTACTTGGTGTATTGTATTATTAGCTCCTCAAAGGAGATAATTTAGCAACTTCGTAGAAGACCCCTACAAGGTTTTGAAAAAATTATATGAATTTAACATCATATCACTCCCTCCCATTAAAGATGTTGATATGAATAATCCTCTTCCAAAATGATTTGATAAACTTTTTGTGATTATCATATAGCATAAGGGCATACTACCAAAAATGCATTAATTTATGATATAAGATTCAAGCCTTGATAGATAAGAACATCATTGATGTGATTTTACCTAATGAAAGTTATAAATACCAAGTGAGAACATCAAAATAAATATATACAGTGATCCTGCCCTAAGCATATAGGTCAATAAATAAAAAATAAATTAGTACATTATGCATATAATGCACATCCTCCACCAATTCTTTATCATATTCATATCAAGGAAAAACATCCTTTAAATGGCATCACTGGTATATATCATGTTTTAGTTCCATTTATACCATTTAATACTTTCATAGAGCATGATATATTTGATGATGATTTTGGTTTACACTCTTTATTAATTTGATCTTACATTGATCATCAACCTATATAAAATGTCATGGTTGATAATGTTTCAGGTGTGAATATATTATTTAGAATTAGACAGGACCTTATCCTTTAAGTAGTTTATATTTTGGAAGCTTTAAGGTTATTCCTCTCAATGTGGATATGTTTAAATCACCTCCTTGTAGGTGTTATATAAATGCTTTCTAGATATAAATAGGATTAAGCATGTATAAATAGCTAACTATTTAGGTAACTTGTTCTACCATCAAAATGCAAAATGTATAGGTCGACCCATAGGAAAAGAATAATTTTGGAAAATTAGCTTTGTAAGGTGTACAAATAAATTTATTTAGATAGATAGTTTTGTTAAGTTGAATCCTTATGAGTATGACCTTAGGCATACAAGGAATAGGAAATAATGATTTTATGATCAAGTTTTAGTTTGATAAGAATAATAATAATATTGGGAACAAAATAGGGGATTACCATGGGTGAATAATAGTAAATTGGGAATGGTAGGACCATATAATGTAAATCGATAGGTGAGAAATGTGTGAAAGAGTCATATGTGTATGCACAAATCATGTATGGAAAATTTAGGCTAAGATTGGCATTGTCAAGTGTAAATAGTGGATTTATGTGTTTATAAATTCCTTAATTTTATTCTAGATTTGAAAATGATATAGTAAAAGGATAAATAAATTGTGTACCCTAATGTGTAACCATAATTTATCTTTGGGAGAATAATCTAAGTGTCCAACTCACCCTATGCAAACTTTTAATGAAACATGAAACATTGAATGTCCATATACGATATGAAATTTGAATTAAAATAAATAAACCAAATATTTAAAATTTGAAAATCAAAGAAGTAATATGCATGTAAGTAAACTACATTGCCATATGAAGTATTAGAGACTAGGGTGATTATTACCAAGGTGAGTGTTATTGTGTAAAATTATGGTTGGGAAGATAAATGCCCCAACCCTCATGAAGAAGGATAAATAATTTTAGTGATGTAAAACCTCAACCACTCTCTCATTTAACTAATCTTGAACCTATAATAGGTTCAATATGGAAAAGGTGGATCCTCATACTCAGCTCATTTGTAAATTTGGAACCCCATTCTAAATTCTTATTTAATTATAAATAGACTGAATCAACCAATGCATTCACATTTTAAATTTAAAACTATATATTTAGTACTTTTGATACTAAATTGAAAATATATTATTGCATGTATGAAATAAATCCATACCTCATAATTTTATCCATTTATGTTGATATAATATATAATTCCATAAATATATATGTCATTCTTTCTATAATCTAATTAATTATATAACCTATCACTCACGTACCTTTAGAAGGTATGCATATTCCCCAAAATATATCTCAATCTATGTATATTTATCCATCATCTGAGCCAATCTAAACCCTCTAAATCATGTAATCTATCCCAAATTTTGAGTTATCTACATATTAATTTTTTAATCTCTATCACAAGTCCAATAATATGCTATCATTTTGGGGTGATGGATATAACATATAAATTAATCAAGAATAAAAAGAGATAAACATATCATGTTTTATAAAAAGATACAAGCACATAAAACATGTGCTAACATGAGGATAATATGTCATCATAACATATGATTAAATCATCAAATCATATATGAAAAATGCATGCTAAATAATATAAGTTTCTTGTCAAGATAGGTATATAAACCAAGTACAAAATAGTAGTGATCATAAATAGAAATTTTGAATAATAACCTATGTAATGAAATGCATTAGATAGATAAAGGCACCACATAATCATGGAACCATATTCTCAAGATTAAATTCTAGATTTATCCACACATATACACACAATGTCATGGACATGACATAAAAAATATAAGCACACATAAAGGCACTCAATCTCACACAAAATAACTGCCACACTAGTACATAAAGAAATTGTAATTTCACACAAGTCAAGATCCACACATAGTGTATAATCAATGTCACATAAATCAAAAGACATATACAATGTAATAAAAATAAAATAATTGCACCATGAAAAAATGAAAAGTAAAAAAGGAATGAAGGCATGTATTATGACAAAAAATGGTCACATAATGTAAGAAGCAACAACAATAACATGCATAGAAAAATAATTTTAAATATGTACTATCAATGTATGTAATCATCACACATGGTGAAGAAAAATATCCATATATCACTCTAATTAGTATAATCAAGAATAATATAAGTATAATAAAAATAAGACACTCAATATGATCAACATAATGGTTGTATAAATATGTAACTTGAATAAATGTACTAAAGAGATACCTTGAGTGGAGGCATGCCCCAACATATAAATGGTAGCCTACTACATGTAGGAATGTCAATTCTAAATTTCCATGTCATATGAATCCTATATGTCTTAAAAATCACTCATGTATACCATGGAATGCATGTGCGTATGAAAGAGGATATGTAATCTATCATAATGTGATTAATTGCATTAATTAAAAGTGTATAGTATAAATAAATGTAATACATAGGTCCTTATATATATATATATTGAATATTTGATTTTTTTATGGTTTTTGATTCATATTCCTAAAACTAATGATCTCTTTAACGGGATACTCACATGTAGGTATATTATCAAGTGTGAAAAAGGCCACACATTAAGATCTATAACTCTAAAATGTATAAGTATCCTACTCTGAGATATGATCTCATGATATAGTATATCCTTCATTATCATCATAAATCATATTATCCTATATATGATGAGTATCCCTAGTTCTTGTAGATTATATTTATGTATTATATATAACTTCAATATTGTACGCTTAGAAAAATTAGATGTTAGTTGTTCCTCTTCATTCTACACCTTTACCAATTTTAGAAGTCTTGCATCTAATATATATTGTACCTTGTTACCTATCTCTTGGTCAAACAAGTTTTATGTTGATGACCCAGACCTTATATCTTTTCTAGAATGCTTAAAACATGCTTATCTTCCACCTCTACAAGTTATAAGTATGTACCTACTTTCATGTTCCCTAGACACTAGTGTCCCAAACAAACCCTTATGTTGACACAAGTATCTTGCTCCAATGCAAGTTTATAGTGACCTAAAGTCAACTAATTTGAAAATGAAACATATCTTAATGGTCAACCTTAGTGATTTAATGTGATTTATTTCTCCAAAAGGATTGATATGAAAAAATATATCAACATTCATTCATTCTTCATATAGAAAATTCTTACCTGCTAACCAAAAAACTTATGAAAGGCATTCAATCAAACACTTAAGTGAGAAAAGCTTCCCTATTTTCTCCTATTTATATATCAGTCAGAGGTATAACACATACACATGTTTTAATTGCTAAATAAGTAGTTGAGTAGATATGTTTTACAAATTATAAGCTAGGTCATTATTGTACTTGCTTTTGCACATATTTCATGATTCACACACAGTCCAACACATAGGGGATAACAACACCAATATGATCCCTCTTCAAATTATTGGATATATAAGTAGGGCTCATTAATAGAAGGGTCTTTGGGGTTAGCTCGACACCGTGTGCTCACTAACCCATTTCCCCCAAGGTCATCATGAATATGAATAACTAGGGTTTTGTAATCTCATGAGGAGAGACCATCCATGAATCAGATCTAAATTCATTAGAGTAAAGGTGAAGACAAACCTAAAATCATCCATGTGGTCACATAATTTTATAGAAAGTATTCTCTATAAGACACCTATGTTAGGATTAAATATTGGTGTCAACACAAGCGTCTAAGGCTAATTCTAGTGTCCACAACTCTAAAAGTACTCAGTATAGAATTTAGTGACTACTACCTCCTCCCTGTTCTAGATCCATAATTATGTTATCATCAAAACCATCTAATTACATTACTTCTTTGTCATTTCAATATCTAGCATAGTTATACTTACTATTTTTAGCCTATGGTAGTTTAATAAATTTAGCATTTGTTATGTCTTAGTTTATAATCTAATGGGTTTACTATAGAGATAGTTTATCACCCTTGTAACTTAGTCCACTCTATTCCCTTTTTCCACATATAACACCAATCTATATTTTTAGGGTTAAACATTTGGTGAGCCTAATTCATAAAAATTTAAACATTTTTTATTCCTAGGGTTTTTAGTCAACTAGTGTTTCAAATTGTTATAATTTTTCATTTCCTACTTATATTATTTTGTATGCAACCTAAGCATAGCCCTAGATTGGTAGGTCTGGCTATTGAAAAAAATGAGCATCCCCTTCAACCACTTAATATTTCTCAAACCAATGAAGGATATAATCCTTTGGATCATCATGTTACAAATGTTGATAATGAAAAATAGACTAATGAGGTTATCATAGAAGAATGTTATGACAATGAAAATCAAAATTCTAATGAAACCAATGAACATGAGTAAATATATCATGAGAAAGTACAAACAATTACATTTTTCAGTGAGTGTATTCATCAAAACCTTGAAAATATTGATGAAATCCTAAAAACCATTTTATAAACTAAGAACACAAAAAACATAGATGACCAAATAGTTCCATATATTGATAATGTTATTAGGTCATCCCCATATACCAACAACCCTTCCCCCTAACACATTACAACCTAATATTTATAACGAGTACATGAGATATGTATTTCAACCTTTGTTTCATGAAACTACCATTTCTACATCTATCATGGGGCTAAAAAATGTTTCAACTCAAATACTAGTTTAAATGCCTAATCAAACCATGATTACATCCACCTTGTTGACTACTCATATTGCTAATCTAAATCCTAATGGGTCCACAATTCAATCACTCCTTCAAGTTATAAATACCTTGGAGGACAAGGTTATAAACATTGAACAAAATGCTTTAAAGTCTCTATTGACCAAATTTTGGTCCTCTAGGAAAAATTGGGCACCTTTATTTGAAAAAAATCATCTAAGTCTATATCTTTGGCCAGGTCCAGTACTTAGTTTTTCTTTAGATTAAGTTTTCTTTGTTAATCCACAATAAATGTCCAAGTCAAATTATTTTGCAGGGATTATTTTGGTCTTTTACTAAGTGTTTATTCTTTCAGGGTTTTATCTTTGCGTTTTTATCTTTGTGTTTTTGTTTAAGTGTCAAATTCTTTTGGACAATTTGTCCAAGATAAATTTTTTGAAGGGCAACTTGTAACTTTTGAAAAGGAATTACTTTAGACATTTTGTCCACAACAACTTTCCCAAAGGGTATCTTTCTCACAAGAAATGGTCTACTTCAACTCTTTTGAAGGGTATGTTTTAACTTTTTTGAAAGACTTTTTCAAGCTAAGTAGACACTTTCAAATTTCTTGAAGGGTCATTTTCAAGAAGGATGAAAGGTACTTTTATAAAATTTTGAAAGGCATTTCAACTTTATTGAAGGTTATTTTCATTGGAAAGTGGACACGTACAAATCTTTCAAAGGTTCAATTGAAATTTTTCTGAAGGGGCACTTGTATTTTCAAAGGATCATTTCATTTTTTTGAAGGATACTTTCATTTTTTTTTAAGGATAATTTGCCACTTTTTTTAAGGGCATTTCAAATTTTTTGAAGGGTAGGTGACAACTTTTATGAAGGACTTTTTCAGGCTAAGTGGACACTTTCAACTTTTTTGAAGGGATGTTTTCAAAAGACTGAAAGATTGTTTCCATGGGAGAATGGAGCATTTCAAAAATCTAAAGGGTATTTTCCTTTCGAAAGAGACACAATTTTTTTGAAATATCACTTGCAATAAGTTGAAGGGTATGTTTCCTTTCAAAAAGGTTCTTTTTCACTTTTTCAGAGGGTCATTTCGAACCAAAAAGGACCAAATAGAAAGTTTGAAGGAATTCTTTCAAAGAAATTATCCAAGGAATTCTTTCAAAAAACTTGAAAAGGTGTCAAAGTCCAATTCTTTTGGATATTTTATTTGATATAAAGAAAACATGATTTCCTTCAAAAAATTTGTTCATAGAAATTGTTTAAGGCATAAAGGACCAAGCGAAAATCTGAAAGAAAAAAACAAAAAAAAATAAAAGACCCAAATAAATTCTTTTGAGAAATTTTTTGAGATAAGAAGTTGAGGAAATAAAAGTCTAAAGAAATACTTGAAAGGTGGCAGCGTGTAGAATGTCAATTTTAGACTATGAAAACTAGTCATTGGAGTTTAAAATAAAGGATCAATGTGAACCTAAAGGTGAGGATAAAGGTAACAAGTGGCAATTGTAGCTAAGTTTTTTTTTTAGTTGTAAAAAATGTAACTAATGTTTTTGGTTTAGTTGTAACTCATTTTAACTAACTCATTTGATGACATGGCATAACTCACCCACTTCTCTCCCATGCAAATGTAACTGATTATTTCAGGATGACACATGTCCAAGTGACCCTTGAACTTCCTTTGATTGCTCCAGCTCTCAAAGGATATATATATGCATTCTTTTGGCTTGTTTAACATCCTCCACTGGTTATTGAGGAAACTCTAACCATATTTATAATCGAATAACTCTTGAAGAGATACACAAGTGTGATTGCCTCTCATATGTTATAATATTGAGTAATAATTGAATCATTATTGGTTTAGTCTAGTGAAAGAGTGTCTTTTCTAGCTTGTAATCTTGATGGTCTACCAATTTACAAAAAGAAGACTATTGTAGGTCTTTTCTAGTATTCTTTTCTAAGTGTAGAGATATCTTAGAATTGATTCATGACTATATCTTTCTTTTCATTATTATTTCCTTCTTAAGAATAATATACCTTCTCAAATCTAGCATATTAAATATTAATGTAGCAATGGATCCTGACTTTTGAGTCATGTGTAAGAAAACACCTTATTTTGTCGTTAAAGTAGTGGTTTCAGTCAATTGGGAGGATACCAAATATTGGTGCATCACCATTTGTTTTCTTAGTTGTTTTCCTAAACTCTTTTCATACACACTTGATAGATTAGAGAGAGTTTTAAAGGTCCATCAAGGGGAGCTAACCCCTAATCTAGAGATTTATCTCAATGAAATTATCACCCATAGTAAGAGAGATGATTCCATTTTTCTACTTGGATGAGGAAAACTAAGCATCTCGTCAACGGTGTAAATCCAAACATCAATAGTTTTTGGCATGCCCAGTGGGACCTTTAAGTCCTATAATATTATTCAATATTGGTACTAGTCTTGGCATTGTTGAAGAGAAAGAAACATCTACATTTAATACCTGGTGACTCCATCAAATAATTTAAGTCTTTATTTGATGATCAATATTATTTTTCATGCCAAATGTGACCACTAGGTCTACTATTAAAGGTGCACCCTTTGAGTTTGTGGAATTACCTCCATATTCCACCAAAAGGTTTAGGTTTGTTAATACTCATCCTTAAGAAAAAGATTTTATGTTTAAAGCTTCCAAGTTTGTGTTACATTCCATTCCTAATACCTATAGTGATCATTCCAAAATGGATAGAAGACAACCTTTTGTACCATTCATCAGGGCATCTCCCTTGAATCTTACCCAATATGATCAGATTCTAAAAGTTGAGCTCAAAAGTGTCTCATTTTTTAATGGAGATGGCCTAATTACTACTATTGAGTACATCAAGAATATATTAAATTTTTTTAATATCTATAATATTACCCAAGAAAATTTATCTATTAGATTATTGGCCTTATCTTTCAAAGGAAATGTCTTGGACTGGTATGGGACCCTACCTGTAAATTGTATTGGCTCATGGGATGAGTTGGGGACTCTATTGACTGATAGGTTTGGGGAAAAGAGTGATCACATATATTTAGCTAATCAATTGACCATAATAAATATGTCACCACATGAATTAATGTAATATTTTAATACTAGGTTCTAAAAAAACTTGGGACAGAATCCTAATTCTTGTGAGGCCAATTGTAAACTATGCATTTTTATACTACTTGAAAGCATTGAATACTAACATTTCCATGATGATTCAATATATGGGTGTAAAAAAACTACCTAACACATATGAAATAGACAAAAATACTAATAATTTTCTTGTTCAAGTGGGAAATATAGATCCTAGACTTCCAATGCTATTATTCCCTGATTTGCATTCTCCTAGTCAAAGTGCATTACCCACTTTAGCTCCTTTGCTTGGTCAGGAAAAATCTACCATTGCCCCTACCAATGAAATCCATGAAGTTAAAATCATGATTAAAATTGTTAAAAATTATTTATTTTCCCTTAAACTACAACAACCTCAAGGTTATAAACCATATCAATCCTACAATCAGTTTAGACAAACAAATAGACCCCCTTTTCAGGGAAATAATCAGGGACAAAGCCAAATTACCCATGTCAAGCCTTATCAAAGATATAATCCTAGTACTCCTTCATCCTCCAAAGCCCTTGTACCCAATTATAAAAATTTTGTCCAAGAACAACCCAACTATCCATATTTTGAAAATGATCAAGAACAAGTTGTTGCTTATGCAAATGAAATGTACAATCAAGGTATGGTAATGTAAGGCAGTCAATCTTTCCAAGCTTCAAATTTTGAAGGATCAATGAAAGGTGGGGAAAAAATGGAAAATATTAAATTGATTTTACCCTCTTAAATCATTTATAGGGTAATTTTTGTGCCATTAATTTCTTGGGAAATATAAACAATCAGAATACTAGTGTTGCCTACAATACTAGGTCCAAAAGGAGGGCTACTAATGAAGTTCAAGGAGCTAATCAAGGACTTATTATTACTCTTAAATCATCTCCTATGGTAATTGGGTCTAACACATCTCCTAAAATATAATAAAATTAGATAATTCCAAATTTTAGGATAGCTGTTACAACTTTACCTCCATAAGCTACATCACAAAGTGCAAATGTCCATAAAGTGAACCCCAAGGTGAGTAATCCTTCCATCAATGTGGTAGACCAAATGAAGAAGATTCATATGAATATTTAATTTTGGGATTTTATAACATTAATAATTCATAAATATATAATTCAAAAGGAATTTCATGGATTGGGCAAATAGGTTGGCCCATTTAGAAATGACACTGTTATTCTAGTAAATGGAACTCAATCTATGGATGGTCAAGTGAAGAAAGATTAGAAGAATCCTCATTTTTAATTATCTATAATTATTGGTGATTTCTTGGTTAATAATTTCATCATTTATATTGGATCAAGCACATCATTTATGCCAAAATTTATAGCAGATAAGCTACGGCTCAAGTATGAGCCAATGACTAAAGGAGTTTTGCAATTGGATGGATCACTAGCCAACACCTTGGGGGTAGTGAAAGGTTTGAATTTGACCCTTCATACTTATCTAAATTTTTAAAATTCCCCATGATATGGTAGTATAATATTTACCTCCCTATTTTTCTCTTTGCTTGTTAAGGGACTTTACATCCAAGATAAGTGGATATTTGGTAGCTAATTGGTCTTACATGGTGTTTAGGACAAAATATGGCACTAAGGTGAAGATTGAGTTAGAACCTATTCATAGAGATAACTTAAGAACCATACTAACTTAAGGTAATAAATGTAAAAAATGCTATCATTGATGAAGAGAAGCTTCATATTGACCAATCTCCATCATCTTCCCTTGAATGAGTTTCTAATTTGTTCCTAGATGAGTGGGGAAATGACAACTATGAGCATGATCCTTACAAGTTTATTGAAGAATTTGGTCTTGGATTTTAATATATGCATGAAAATTTCTCTTTCATTCCTAATTTTATGAATCCAATTCATGATGTTAATGGCTTGTGGCATCTTTTCTTTGATGGGTCTAGAAGCAAGATGGGGGTAGGTGATGGAGCTATGCTGGTTTCACCTTCAAAGGAAAGGTATTTTTTAGCCTTAAAATTTTAATTCTCATGCACATATAATGTGTTAGAGTATTAGGCCCTCATTCATATCCTTAAATGGGTAATTAAAATAGGTTTCAAGTAATTGTAAGTGTTTGTTGATAGCAATCTTATTGTGAATCAATTTAGAGGGTAGAATTTGACTAAGAACACCTTGCTCAAATTCCATTATCATATAGTTTGGGACCTTGTAGAAGATTTCATGGATTTTAATATAAAATATATTCCAAGGGAAGACAATAATCATGTTGATAGGTTGGCATATTTTGGTGCTCAATTTTATGTTCTAAAGGGCATCAAGGAAGACAAAAAGCTCACCCCATCTAAAGGTGATTGTGAGACCATCCATACCAAATAATGTCACCAAATGGTAGGTCTTTGATAGTGACCAAAAAGTAGCACTTTTTATATAATAAGAGGCTGAATTTTCTTGCAATAATTAGTCTAAATTGTAGCAACAATATGGAGGGCAGATTGTCCAATCGAAGTCTAACAAGTTCCCCAAAGGCCTAGTGACTCTTGAAAGCATATTTAATGAAGATGACCAGCTCAAGAGGGAGAAGGTAAGCATGTTAAACAAGAAATATAAATATGAAAGCATATAAATATTTAAAGATAAGATACTTACACTTCGGAAGGTATGCACTAGTGAAGAAAAACATGATTTCATTGAATTATGTAAGGAGTTTAGTGATATTTTTACATGGGAGTATAGTGATTTGAAGTGTTTTGACCCAATATTAGCTCAACACACCATAGAGATAGATGAAAATGACAAACCCATCAAGAAAATACAAATTCCAATCAATCCCAAGATTGAGCCTCTCATGAGGAAATAACTCACCAAACTGATTGAGTCCAAAATCATCTTTCCCATCAAGCATTCTTCTTGGTTGGCCAACTTAGTCCTTATTAGAAAGAAGAATGGATATATCAAGTTATGTGTGAACTTTAGGGACTTGAATAGAGTGTCTTTGAGAGACCAATATCCCCTCTCTTCCATGGAGCAAATTCTACAAGTGGTAGTAGGTAGTGAGAGGTTTTCCCTCCTAAATGATTATTTTGGGTACAATCAGATTTTGGTGAAAGAAAGTGACCTGTAAAAAATAGCCTTCACCAAAAAATGGGGAACATATGCCTATAGTAATATTCCATTTGGATTTTTAAATATTGGAGATACTTTTCAATGTGTAATGGATATGGATTTTCATGGATTAATCAATGACATTGTATTGGTATATCTGGATGATGTGACAGTTTTCTCCAAGGAAGAAAAAGATCATTTGAATCACCTAAGATATATTTTTGAGAGGTGTAGAGAGTTTGGAATCTCTATAAACCCAAATAAGTGTGTGCTTTTTGTTCATGAAGGCAAACTCTTAGGCCACATTATTTATAAGAAAGGTATGTCTATCGATCCTGAAAGGGTAAGTGCCATCTTGGATTTATCTTTGCCTAATCATAAAAAGGGTTTGTAAAGATTATTTGGTAAGATAAATTTCATTAGGAGGTTTATTCTTTATTTTTATAACCTGGTCAAGTCCTTGACGTCTAAGTTAAGGAAAGATGAGATATTCACCTAGACAGGAAGGAGGAAAGAAATTTTTGAGGAGATCAAGCAAGCCATTGCCCAAGCTCCTACTCTTGCAAGTCCAAACTTATCCAAGGACTTAAATTTATACACTTTTTAGAATGAAGAGGTAATCTCTACAATGCTTACTCAAGCTAATGATGAAAATTTTTAATAGCCTATTGCCTTATTTAGTCAAGTTTTAGAAGGCTATGAGATAAGGTACACATATGTTGAGAAATAAGTACTTTCAGTCATAAGGAGTTTAAATAAATTTAGGCATATGTTTTATAATAACAAGACTAAAATTTTTATGCCTCATCTTAGTGTGAAATACTTTCTATTAAATAGAGATTTGAATGATAAAAAGGTAGGTTGGATCACCAAAGTAATGGAGTATGATGTGGAGATCAGAATAACCAAGCTAGTGAAGGGAAAAGGACTATGTGAGCATCTTGATTTAGACTTGTAAGAGAAAATGGAGGTTATTTTGAAACTCCATGATAACCATCCACCAGTTTTACCTTCATCCATGAGGAGTTGGACACAATACATGATTCATTTCCTCCAAACTGGTGAGTGCCCACAAGTTCTTGATAGGGCCAAGAGAATGTACTTTAGGCTATAATCCATTCCTTATGTAATTATTGATGGAGCGATATTTAGAAATGAATTTTCAAGTGTGTTGTTGAGATGTATTGATTTGGATTAGATTCAAAAAGTGTTGCATGAGTTTCATGATGGACTAGTTGATGGTCACTTTACTCTAAGAATCATAGCTACTAAGATTATGAGAGATAGTTATTTTTGACCTAGCTTGTTTAAGGACACTCATGCTTGGGTAAGGAAATTCAAAAACTTTTCTCTTTTTGATGGAAAATAAAATCTAGCTACCTTTCCTCTTCATCCAATCTAGGTTGAGCAACCCTTCATGTAATGGGGTTTGGATTTCATAGGTCTGATCAATCTTCCTTCTAGTACTGGTCACAAGTGGGTGTTGATAGCCACTAATTATTTTACAAGATGGTTAGAGGTTGTATCTCTTAAGTAGGTAAATGAAAACTCAATATTGGACTTCTATGAAGTTAAAGTGAGAAGGTTTGGAGCTCCTTTAACAATCATTTTAGATAATGCATTAGCCTTCTTAGGAACAAGGACAAGTGAATGGGATTTGAAGCATGTCATTTATCTTAGTACCTCCTCCAACTACTATCCCCAAGGGAATGAACTAGTTGAGTCCACAAACAAGAAATTGATCAAGATCATAAAGAGGAATATGGAGAGGATCAAAGGAATTGGCATACCAAGCTGAAGATAGCCCTTTGGGCTGATAGGATCACCCTAAAAATAGAAATTGATAACTCACCATACACACTTGTGTATGGAAAGGAGGCTAGGATTCCTATCTCACTTGAGTTACTAGCTTTGGACCTCACCTATTAGCTAGAATTGATGGATAATGAGAGTATGGGAGTCAAATTATGTGAGTTGATGGAGCTTGAGGAGAGAAGAGATTAAGATATGCAAACCATGATAACTCACCAAGAGAAAACAAAGAAGTATTTGACAAGAAGTCCATGCCAAGGAATTTTAAAGAAAGAGACTTTATCCTAAAATGGGATGAAGATAGGGCCAAACCTAGAAATCACACAAAGTGTGATGCTTTGTTGAGTGGCCCATATGTGATCTTACAGTGCAAACAACATAATACTTTCCAACTCTCAAGGTTAGATGGAGAGGAGATACATATCCCTATTAATGGGATATATCTAAAGCATTTTTACTAAAGTTATTTTTATTTTGTATATAGTTACATGTTTTCCTTGTGTTCCCTAAGTGTTGATGCACATGTGTGAGTTTGTCTTTGTCTTGTTTTATTTTGCTTGGTCTTGCTATTTTTGCGTGGTGTGTTTCCTTGTGTTTTGTTTTGGCATAATCCTTTTTAGTCATCTTTAAGAATCCATTGACTCCATTGTCCCTGAGTTAGATAAGGCTACTAGTCTGATTAGTATAGCAGGCATACTACCCCTATGAGTCACCATTTGGTTGACCAAATTTTGGTCCTCTAGGCAAAAATTGGGCACCCCTATTTGCAAAAAATCATCTAAGTCTATATCTTTGGCCAGGTTCAGTACTTATTTTTTATTTGGAAGAAGTGTTCTTTATCAAGCCCAAACAAATGTACAAGTCTAATTCTTTTAGAAGGATTATTTTGGTCTTTTTCTAAGTGTTTATTCTTTCAAGTTTTTATCTTTGGGTTTTTATCTTCAAGTTTTTGTTTAAGTTCCAAATTCTTTTGGACAATTTGTCCAAGACATATTTTTTGAAGGGTATCTTACAAATTTTTGAAGGAATTGTTTCAAACATTGTATCCAAAACAACTTTCTCAAAGGGTATCTTTCTCACAAGAAATGGTCCACTTCAACTTTTTCAAAGGGTATGTTTCAAATTTTTTGAAGGACTTTTTCAAGCTAAGTGGACACTTTCAAATTTCCCAAAGGGTCATTTACAAGAAGGCTGAAAGGTACTTTTCAAAAATTCCAAAGGGCATTTCAACTTTCTCAAAGGATATTTTCTTTGGAAAGTGGACACTTACAAATATTCCAAAGGGTCACTTGTAGTTTTTTCAAAGGGGCACTTGTATTTTCAAAGGATCATTTCATTTTTTTGAAGGACACTTTCATTTTTGCTGAAGGATACTTTGCCACTTTTCTAAAGGGCATTTCAAATTTTCCAAGGGGTAGGTGACAACTTTTTTGAAGGACTTTTTCAGGCTAAGTGGACACTTTCAACTTTCCTGAAGGGCATTTCAACCTTTGAAGTGACGTTTTCAAAAGTTTAAAAGATTGTTTCCATAGGAGAGTGGACCATTTCAAAAATCCAAAGGGTATTTTCCTTTCAAAAGAGACACTTATAATTTTTTTGAAAGATCACTTGCAAGAAGATGAAGGGTATGTTTCCTTTCAAAAAGGGTCTTTTTCACTTTTCTAAAGGGTCATTTCAAAGAACCAAAAAGGGCCAAATAGAAAATCTGAAGGAATTCTTTTAAATAAATTGTCTGAAGAATTCTTTCAAAAAACTTGAAAAGGTGCCAAAGTCCAATTCTTTCAGACATTTTATCTGATACAAAGAAAACATGATTTCCTTTGGATTTTTTATCTGAGGAAATTGTTTAAGGCATAAAGGACCAAGCAAAAATTTGACAGAAAAGAATAAAGGAAACAAAAGACCCAAATAAATTCTTTTAAGAAAAGTCCTAAGACAAGAAGTCTGAGGAAACAAAAGTATAAAGAAATACCTAAAAGGTGATAGCCTATACAACATCAATTTCAAACTACCAAAACTAGACATTGGATTTTAAAAGAAAGGATCAGTGGGAACCTAAAGGTGAGGATAAAGGTAACAAGTGGCAATTGTAACTAAGGTTTTACTTTAGTTGTAACTAATGTTTTTAGTTTAGTTGTAACTTGTTGTAACTGAATCATTAGATGACATGGCATAACTTGCCCACTTCTCTCCCATGAAAATGTAATTGATTATTTTAGGATGACACATGTCCAAGTGACCTGTGAACTTATTTTATTGTTCCACCTCTCAAAGGCTATATATTTGCATTCTTTTAGCTTATTCAGCATCTTCCACTGGTTATTGGGGAAACTCTAGCTAGATTTTTACTCAAAGAACTCTTGAAGAGATACACAAGTGTGATTACCTATCATATGTTGTAATATTTAGTAATTATTGAATCATTGTTGGTCTAGTCTAGTGAAATATTGCCTTTCCTAACTTTTACTCTTGATGGTCTAGCAATTTATAGAAATAATATTATTATAGGTATTTGCTAGTATTTTTTCTAAGTGTAGATATATTATAGAAGTGATTCATGACTATATATATCATTATATTATTCATTTCATTCTTAAGAATCATATACCCTCTTGAATCTAGCATATGAAAATTGATGTAGTAATGAATCCTGAGTTGTGAGTCCTATGCAAGAAAACACCTTATTTTGTTTTTAAAGTAGTGGTTTCAGTTAATTGGGAGGATAACAAATATTGGTGCATCACCATTTGTTTTCTTCATTTTTTTCTTGAACTCTTTTCATACACACTTGATAGATTATAGAGAGTTTTAAAGGTGCATCAAGGGGATCTAGCCCTTAATCTAGAGATTCATCTCAATGAAATTATCACCCATAGTAAGAGAGATGATTCCATTTTGTCGCTTGGATGAGGATAATTGAGCATCTCCTCAAGGATGAAAATCCAAGCATCAACAGTCTCCTCATACTATTCATTCCTAAGATGTGTTACATAACCCTCTTGTACCTGAGATATATTTTCATACTTTACCAACTGGTTTTGTTACACCTAAGTTCACAATTTATGATGGTAAGGGTGATCCTAATTAACATCTCTAATCCTTTTATGTGGCATGCCTTAACTATAGGTCTAATGATAAAATTTTGATTAAATTAATTTCAAGAAACCTCAATGACTATGTTTTGAGGTGGTTCTATGATTTACCTCTCTAATCTATGAAAGCATTCAATTTTCTTATAGATCAAATTTTGGCACACTTTTCCATTAATATTTATGAAAAAAGGTTTCCTATGCTCAAATTTATAAAAATCAAAAAAGGAACAAATGAATCCATAAATGAATATATCTTGAGATATAAGACAATGTTGACTAAAATTACCAATCTTATGGGAGATAAAGATTTGTAAGACATATTAAAGAAAAGTTTTCTTGCTCCTTGATATGAGTCCATTATTTTCAATAAGTTAAAATATTTTGATGACTTATGCCATGTTGTATGATATTTTAAAATGAATCTTATTTCATTAAATAATTTCAAGTATGTATCAAACACATCAAATGCATCTACATCAAGTACCAAGTTTATAATCAAACTAAGTTATACGGTAAAACCTCCTAATCCTAAAAATGAAGAAAAAACCATCGTTAACATAGTTTCATAGTAGCCTAATCAGTTTGTCTTATTTAATTCCCTGAGAAGACAATTTACATGTTTACTTAAGTCTCCCACTTCATTACTCCCATGGCTAGTAGAGTTCCATCTAATATCTCTCCCTCAATCTATAAATGTTGATATGAGTAAAAATCCACACAAATAATATGATGTGAGTTCTTATTGAGACTATCACTAGGGACCATGGAATTATATGAATAGATT
The DNA here is from genome assembly GCA_037957365.1 of Torreya grandis. Taxonomy (NCBI): domain Eukaryota; kingdom Viridiplantae; phylum Streptophyta; class Pinopsida; order Cupressales; family Taxaceae; genus Torreya; species Torreya grandis. Next base: position 6,983,853 of record JARHVA010000105.1, on the reverse strand, counting down.
TTTTAACCTAATTCATAAAATCCAAGACCTTATTGATTACCAAAATATTACATTTGATGATCCTCCCAAGGAATTAGGTTCACAACTTGGTGATCACCAGATATAGAAAATATTTAACAATCCTTTGTAAGATCATTCTAAGAAGGAACCTAAAGCAAAAATGGCATATAATTCACATGCTCCTCAAAATCATTATGGTCACCCATTAGATGGTATTATTGGTACTTATACATGAAATATACCTCCTATGTGTCAGAGACCTTTTATTAATTTTGATGATACTAAGAACAAGGATGGTGACTTTGATATTCATTATTTATTCATTAGATCATTCATTGATCACCATCATATACACAATTTTATGATTGATAATGGTTCAATGAAAATGTTCTCACCATGACATTACTTATGCATTTGGGTTATACTCATAAATATTTGCATCCTTCTACTAGATTAGTTAAAGCATTTGACAGGACCTCCCATAAGGTTCTTGCTGAGATTGGCCTACCTTTATAGGTCGATCACACACATGTAGTTATTACCTTTTTATTTATACCTTCCACATTAATATTTGGTATATTATTAGGAAGACGTTAGATCCATACACTTCAATTAGTAGCTTCTCTAGTGGATGGGTGTGTTAAATACATTCATGCCAATTAGGTAATTATAGTTTATAGAATCCCATATGATCATCTTATTGAACAATAAAAACTTATACCCATATAATTACCTATCAAAACTATAAGGTTAACCCACCATAAAAGGGTAAGCAACGAGTAATCCTATTTACTAGGCAACCAATACTTGAGAGACAATGACATCAGAGACATAGTGGATTCCATAGAGTCCCCATCTTTTATTACACACCATATTTATACATCTAGAGAACCTAAAAAAATTTATAATATTTTTATTCCAAATAAATAATAGAGTACCTAGAGATGGGTCCCATAAATCCATACTACTATTGTCCATTCATGACCACAAAGTCCTATTATACATACACAAAGCATTATAGACACTATTGTTATAGATATTATATATATACTTTCTCTTTGGTAGTACCACAAATTCCTTACACTAGGTTATGAGTGGGGAGATACATATGACCATTATTTGGATGTGATGGTGGGAAGATTCATATATTCCAAAATAGCAAAAAAAAAAAAAAAACTTATTAACACCAAAAACATTTTTGGTGCCTATATATTCTATTATATCCTTGGCATATATGTGTTAGTTCAATGTTAATGGATGGCATATCAATTAATCCCACATACACATATGTGTCATGCTTCTATGCGAGTGTGATATAGGTATTAACAAATACATGATATATTCCTATTTTAGATTTTGGGACTTTCCTCTACTCATGTCATATGGACATTGGGGTCATTCACTTCTTTGATCATGATACTTCTAGGTTATATCACTCTATAGTATCTTCATTATCATGTTTGAGTTATTATATACTTACACATGTCTTTATCCATGATTATATATTATACAAGGTATTAATATGCTATGCACTTGAAATTTTCTTAATAACATATTTTATCCATGGGATACTATGATATGTTTATGCTAGTTGATTAGGATTTCCTTTATGCACTTCTTTGAGTGTCATGCCTTACTATTGTATTACTTATTCGAGCAATTGGATATAATTATTTGTTTGTGGTTCCCATGCCTATGTGTGTTTTATTTTACATTTGAATATATAAATTTTTGTTCTATTCAAATTTTAATATGTCATTATTGCTTTTATGGACTTTTGAATAAATTATGTCCCTTAAATTGTGCAAAAAATTAACATGCCCCTTATTTGAGGTCTCCTAGGACAATTTTATGTTGACTTTCTTTTAAGTGATCTTATGTGTGTGCTTGATTTTATTATTGATCTTATATTATTAATATCTAGATGTTGTAATGATATTTATCACACATCTTAGGCCTTCATGTAATCACATAGTCCTATACACTTGAATTATACATTTAATTAGACATGTTATTCTATATGTCACCTAGTTAAATTCATAGATAACTCAACTATCTTATCATTTTGAGGTAACATAGCTACTAGTTTATATTCTTCCCTTAGTTAAAAGAGGGGCACAATGATGGGGTAATGTCATAGAGTCATGTTCTTCACATTTGGAACAATTTCAAATAAAATGGGGGCATGTTTTAAAATCATGATCTCCATACTTATTTAGTATTCAGCACACCTAGATTTAGTGAGGGCATGCTTTAGAAGCATGTTCTCCACACTTATTCAGTATTCAACATCTCTAGATTATAGTGGGGGTATGTTTTGGAAATATGTCCTCCATATTGGCACTTATTTTATTTTTTATATTTCTCCATATATATTAGGGGCATGTTTTGGAAGCATGTTCTCCACATTGACATAGTTTTCTAATTGGCCAAAACACATAGTTATATAAATTCATATTCATAGTTGTGTAAAAAATTTATACATTGGTACTATTATTATACATAGTTTTAGCATGAGACATATATAAGGTGAATATGTTATGCATTGTGCAGCTAATATTGAAAAATCTAAATCAATTTTAAATTTCAAAACACTCTCAGGGACTATCATCACCCATTAGGATGAAATTTTATGGACTGTATTAAGCCAATCTACTAAAGTAGTTAGTTTGATTTGGGTATGGTTTATGTTATTAAATAACACAATCTTGCCAAGTTTTTAGGTTGGACTTGATTGTATCATCCATCCTTACCCATTTGATAGTATGAGTTGACTTTGTTCACTCATGCTCACCAAGTTATAAGTATGATTGGGTTGCATAGTTGAGCTAATATCAACTATTGGGTGGAAACTCACATTTTCTCCAAGGTTGGGGGTATGTGCCTTCCAATATCTCTTTTTTTGTATCCCATTGGATATATGCACTTTCCATATTTATACATATATTTCTATCATAATCTTAGTTTTAGAGTCTTACAATGATATATCTTTTCAAATCATGTTTACAATAGGCAAGGTAATTACATCAATACATAGGTGTACTCCTAAACCTTGCTCTTTCAGTTTCAATATTTTTAATTTCAAATTATATGCACTAATTATGTACTATAACATGCTCTTAGTTTCAAGTTAGTCACCAACAAAGCACTCAAGCTGGACTTAATCAAACAAAATTTGTGTTATACACACCCAAGTACATATTTATTCTCTTTTAAACTATTACTTTCATTAATAGATTAAATGGGGGAAATTTAGATGATATTTATGGATTATATAGCACCTTAGCCTTGTACACTTAGAAAAATCAAACCTTGGATGTTCCTTTCAGTTCTAGACCTTTCCTGCTTTTAGAAGTCTTACATCTACTCTATCTTGTGCACCTTAGCCTATATCTTGGTCTTTTTAATCTTATGTTGATAACATAAACCTTATATATTGCACAAAATGCTTAAAAACTATTTATCTTCCACCTTTACAAGTTTTAATTCTATACTTACTTTCATGTTCCTTCGTCACTATCATCCTAGATAGACACTTGCATTGATGTAGGTGTCTTATAGTGCCCTAAATTCATGAAATTTACAAATGAAACATATCCTAATGATCAGCCTAAGTTATTTAATGTGAGTTATTTCTCTAAAGGGATTGATATAAATACAAGATCAACCCTCATTAATTCCTCACTTATAAAATTGTTACCTATTCTCCAGACAACTTACAAAAGGCATTCAATAAATCACTAAAATGAACAAAGCTTTCATATTTTATCTTATTTCCATATCCATCATATAGACAACACATACATAGGTCTAAAGTATTGAAGGAGTAGACCAAGATATATATTATCTAAACTACAAGCTAGGGTAGTATTATACTTTCTTTTACACATATGCATGATTCACACACAAGCCAATATGTAGGGTGGAACTAGATTAGTCTAAGGCCCTCTTTATATTATTTTTTTATATTAGTAATGCTCATTAATAGAGGGGTCTTTAGGGTCATCTTGACACCATGTTCCCACTAACTCATCTTCCCCCAAGATCACTATAAAGATGAAGAAATAGGTTTTTACAATTTCATGGGGAGTGAAAGTCCATGAACTAAATCTAAATACATAAGAACAAAGGTGAAAACAAACTGAAAAGCATCCACGTGGTCACATCATTTTATATAAGATATTTTGTATATGACATCGACATCAAATATAGACAGTAGCATCAATGTAACCATCCAAGTTTGATGTTAGTGTCTACATCTCTAGAGGCACTCAATCCATAATTTGGTGACTATTCCAAAATCATCTTCTAGTTTGTTTCCTACCTATTCTAGATCTAGAACTATGTTAACATCAGAATGAGCTAAATACATTAATTCTTTGTCATTTCCATATCTAGCATAATTGTACTTATTATTTTTAGCATATCTTAGTTTAATGAATTTGGCATATATTATATATGATCTTAGCATCTAATTGTCCCACTATAGAGATATTTTATCACCCTTGTACCTTAATTTATCTCTATCCCATTTAACCCTAGATAACCCCAATCTATATTTTTAGGGTTAACTAGTATCATGTGGAATATGATTTATAGTAGAAAATTATGTTTGTGTTTAATATGGAACATGAAAATATATCTCTAATACTAGATTAAAACATGATGGAGTGGATAATCTTTGTTGTGAATCCTAAATAAGCCTATAATGTTATGATAATTAAAGCATTATTTATTTAATAAACTCAATTAACATCATTTGAACTACCCACATAAAGCTAATTTAAATGGGTTCCATAAATGATTGTGGTGGGGGTGGGGGTGGAAGATGAAATGTATTCAATTCAATATGATACTCATATGGAATACCCAAACTTATAACCACCTATTGAGGTCAACATACCCACCATTTTTTTTAAATTGGGACCCTTGAGATATTTTGAAGCTTAGCCCTATGCATGGCCTATTTTGAAGATTATTAAAATTTGAAAATCATCTAATTTGATAGGATTGGCTCACTAAGTTATGTTTTGCTTGCCTAACATTGCTAATGATTGATCTTCATGTCTTTAAGTTATAGGTTTCATGGAGCCCTTACCAGTGGTTCATATTCTAAAACCCTGGCATAAACCTTTGGTTCAAGTTTCAATTTGAATTTGGTGAGAGAAAATTGGTGGGAACATTCAAAATATATTTTGAACTCAAGCTTAATTTTTATGTTAATGTTTGGTCATGTTTTTAACATAACCAAAATTAGCCTAAAAATTATGCCTTGGTCCCCTTTTATTTTCCCTCTTTTTTCCTATATTTCTAACATAATCCAATTTTATGTCTAATGGGGTCCATTTTATTTTATCATGATCCTCTTTGCTAAAACTTTAGTCTAAAGTCTTAATGCTAAGGCCCCATTCATGTTTTTAACATGAATGAGACCTTAGCCTTAACACTTTAGCCTAAGACTTATTTTTATTAAAGCCTAATCTTTGTCTTTACAAGATTCTTTTATGTCTAGCATGGTCCCTTTATTATGTATTCATCTAACGGTTTTAACTCTAAGGCCCCATTTGTGTCTTTTAACATGAACAAGACTTTAGACTTAAGGTTTTAGCCTAAGTATTTATTATTTCATCTTGGGTCTCACTTAAATATCAAGCATCTTATAGGATCTAAAGATCCATGCTTCCTCATGGCCTTTCAATCAAATGATTCAAATAAATCCTAAAAAAACTAAGCACTTAATCCTTCAAACCAATCAAGGTCAAGCACTTAGATCATGATCAACTATTATTTCTTTGTCATGAACCAAAGATCAGATGCATCAAAGATAACATTGACAAGTCAAAACCCTTAAGAGCCCCATGAAGTCACCAAACATTGCTCTCATACTCAAGACTTAAAAGAAAAGGGGCCCACTTATTAAATGGAACCAATGGTGTGTGACTGCTCGGATCGTGATCAAATATCTCTCCATCATAGTTTTCAATTAGATGAAGCAAATTGAGTTTGAGATCTTAGGAAGCCCCATAGAGCTACCATGTGGCACTCTCACATTGGGACATAGGAGTTTGAAAATCTTAAATTTGACATTCATGTGATCACCACTTGACATCTATGAGGATGTATTTGATGCTTGCATGAGCATCAACTTTAAGCCCATGAAAACTAAAAACTTCATGATCTTATATTTGAAATTTTTGAAACCATAATTTGACATCTACAAAGAAGTATTTGATGTATATGAGACCATCAAATTTAAGTTAATGAGACCTCAAAGGAACTAGAGGTGCCAAATGGTACAACCATGGGGCTCAGTATTCAAAGGAACCAATGACAAGCAAGGGCCTGGATCACAATCAAAGGCCCACACTAATCCAAGGATTTTGATCCAATGGCATGAAACAAAAAGGCATTTTTAAAATGCCAACAGCTAGTGCTTAGTGATATTTATGAAAAATGACGTGAAAAGTGCTAGATGGATGCCAAATAAACACTATGTAAGCATAAAGTGATAAAATAAGAGATATTGTGTGTTCAAAATGCAAATGTATAAAGTCAAAGGTCAAAATGATATCTGAGCCATGTATAAGCCTAAGTAAAAATAAGTTACCACCATTAAATCTTCAAATCCCTAAGACTTACATAAATATCCCTAAGCTAACCTAGATTGATTACAGTAAGGCTAAAGGAAGTTTAATTTTGTTTTGATCATGAAGGAGCCAATCCATTTACCATTTACAATCTAGTTGTGAACACTTTTCAAGTTCAGAGGCCATGGCAACTCAGAGGCAATAATTAAGACATGAGATAGAGTTATATCTATCCATGCATAGTGAAGGAAAGGTTTTTAGAGATATTGAACTAAACACTGTAACCCTGAACAATGGCAACAAGAATTGGTTTGACCTCTTCTAGAACATAGAGAAGATGAAATCCATTACTAAGGAGGAGTAGAGGAATTTTTTTTAGAAAGAGGTACTATGACTTGGTTGTAGTTCAAATGGTCAATCTCCATCATGTTGCTACCAAACCAAAGGTACTCCATTACATTAATATCCTAGCTCTTATTTTTGTAGATTATAGAATTGATAATGACTAAATTATTCATGAGGGTAGTTCTAAGAGAGTGGTGTATATTTACCCATTGGCCTTTAAGAGGTACTATAAGCTCCCAAAACCCCATGTAGACCTACCCATAATCAAGGAATAGACTAGTAAGAATGACCTAGATACCATCCTCAGGCCATGGTCACTCTAGGGGAACCATATATTATGAGACTTTGAGGGAAGAATCCTTATTATCCAATATAAAGAGGAAATTAAGGTAATAATGAGCCTGTTAAATAGAATAGATAGAGCCCCTACAACCACATATGTCAATAAGAGCTAGGTGTTTTATGTCTACTTTAAGGTAGAGAAAGAACTCACTCCTCAAATTGGGGATATGATTAGAATCCGCCTAGGGAAATAATTCACTACCATCAAGAGGAAGACTAGAAAATAATGTTTCATGATGTCCTACCTATTGAATTCTCTACTAGCATCCACCTAGATTCCTCACATCAAAAACTAGTCACCTAAGGTTAGATTCATCATCTCCCACCATTATTCAAAGCTACATATCTTCAAATATAGACATCACATGAAGTTAATTTATGATTGTGTCTATCCTATTTTGGTAGAATCCATCATAGGTATCCATATGCCCAAGGTAATCCCTCTAATCCAAAAATATGTGGAACTAATGGGAGATATATAGCTTTACCTAAATTGTACTATAATCAGAATCAAAGGAATTCTGACCCAACCCTATAGGTTAACTATTTATGTTCCTAACAAGCTAGCAAAGTAGGAAATTACATCTCAAATCCTTCATAGTGTTGATGTAGTATGCAAAGAGAAAAGGAAGGGCCTCTTCCATCCCTTTCCTTTGATAATTAGAAGAATAATTTTGCAATATTGGAAGTAGGTGGACACCATGGCTAAGCACAAAGATTCCTTTGGATTTTAGTTAGATGACCTCAGGTATTTATATCTAAATAACATATTGGGCAACCATTTGAAGAGAAAGAAGATACCCAAGCCAGTCTATGAGAATCAACTTGGTCCTTATGACACTCTTCACTTTAAAGCCAACAATTTTGAATAAGCACTAGCCAAATTCACAAAGCATAATATTAAACTCTAACATAGATTGACTAGTGATGAAAAACTACCAGGGGACATATAGAAAATGCATCCTCTTCACTATCATTTTCTACTTGGATCTTCTAGGACTCCTTAGGAATGACCCCAAATGGATTTGCTATAACCCCAAGGATAGATTGTACAAAGCATTGGTAAGGAGAAGTTGGAGGAGAGACCTAGTGAGGGGCCTTCATCCTCAACTCTCCCTCCAAGACCAAAATCCCCCATTGAACACTAGGACATAATTTCCTTATGAAAAGTAGAGGATACACTTAAGGTCCTCACTAAAGAATATGTATTTAAAGGAAAATAAGAGAAGGATGAAGAACCATAGGCTCAAGTAGAAGGAGCTAAGTACGAAGATAAAGGAAAGGAAGTTTCCCTAGATCTGGTCCTAGTGGCCCAACTAAGGAAGAAGAAATTAGAATTAGAAATTGTCCCTATGGGATAAAAGAATCCCCAAAGTAGACTCTCACTCATCCCATAAGTGAGATCAACTTATTCATTGAGGAGTACCCTATTCATGAACCAATCATCCTTGATTGGTTTTTTTATGGAAAGATGTAGAAGATCCCTTCCTTGCCCCATTCATGGGCTCTGACCCAATCTATCAGTGTGGATGTGCATGAATACATCAAGTCATGGATAAGAGCCTTGATGAAATGACAAGAGGAAATAAGAATAATAACTATGATAGGGATAGAGAGAAAATAAGTGAATGTTTTAATAGCATCAATAAATACAAGAGTAGAGGTCCCAGAACCTCCAAAATATGTAGAATTATCTACTACCATGAATTTCAATCTAGAGATAGTTGGATTAGAGAGAGTCAAAACTAGAAAATCCATGGTGGGAACTAAAGATTTCACATTCCATATGGTTCAACCCTTTATATATTTAACTCTAGTTGGAGGGTAGTTACTTATCGAACTACCCATCCATGAATAAGATATTGAGATCCTATATGAGGTTCACTCAACTCAATTCAGAGATGGCATTAGAAGAATGAAATAGAGGATTCATAATTTGAAAAAGGAAAAGGATAACTTAGAGAACCAAGTTATATTACCAGTGCCTGAGGTTATAATAAATATGTTTGAAGCATTCTTTTTTTATATGTTTGATTCCTTAAAATCAATGAAACTAAGATAAGATGCATTGAGCTAATAGAGTGAGGTTCCCAAAGGACTGATAGTAGAATGGTAAGATGAAGAGAAAAAGATAAGGTATCTCATAAATATATTGATTAGGAATAAGATTCATAAGTTCAAAACTATTAGCCTAGCCCACCTAAATGTTATATTAGGGATAGTGGTGGATAAGATCCAAAGTTTAATTTCTTGTTCAATAGGCTTGGATAGACTCCTTAGGGATGATGAAGATTTGAATGCCTATATTAAGCAACTACTTGGCACCATGTTAGATAGTATTGCCAAGACTATAGCCCTAGGAATTATTGATGATGTGAAACATAAGCATAAATTCACCTTGGTGATGCAAGAAGTAAATTACAAAAGCTAGGGTCAATCAAGTAGTGACAATAACATAATTTCAGGTATGATCTTCACTAATAAATAAAATATTATAGATGCTAATCAAAGAAGATATGGCAAGGGATGACAAATATTTTTAAGACTTAGCTGACCAAGAATTGGAGCTTGTCAAAGAGAAACATCAAAGGTCTATGAAGATTCTACAAGAGCAACAAGGAGACCCTTTGATAACGGGCCCATCCATTAATTAATTTTCCTTTTTGTAAAACATTTTAATATTTGAAATAAGAATATTCTTTTTGTAAAGCCATATGTTAGTCAGTTAGCATATTTGCCTCTAAATTAGTTTAGTTTTGAAAAGCAAATGTATTCTATAACTTTTTGAAGAAGGATAGTTGTCTTTATCTTTTGTACATTTTGTATCTTGTATCTGATCGGTGTAATATCTTGTCTATCTATAAAAGGTAGTATTACCATCTTATAAAGGGAGAGATTTTTAAATAAAAAATTATATACTTGGAGCAATTAATATAGTCAAGGAATTATAAAAATATTGTCCAAATTTGATGTGTCAATTTTTAATATAGATTTCTCTCAATTATTGATCTAAAGCTTGAATTTGAATAGTATTTTTGAATTCTAAATTTGCATTTGTGATACAGGGTTGCTAATTTGTGCCTATGCTAAATTGGTTGAAGGATCTTGAATTTTCTTCATTTCATTTGTTCTATATTTATATGTGTTTATGCTATTTGAGTTTGGTAACAAATTTTTAAAGTAAAATCCATTTCTTACTTGTATGAGTTCATATTATCCTTATAAATTTGCCTAGTATATGGTGAGATATGAGCTTATGTTATTTTACATCATGTACTAGTTAAATGTAGGTTTAGTTATAATTGAAACATTGTCATGATATTTGAGTCAAGCATCAACAATATCACATTCTCTTTCTGCCTTACCCTTCCCTTTAGCTTATTTATTTAAATAGATCACTGTATCTTAGATTTCATTATAAATATCCATTTAGATTAATATATTGTTTAATTTTTTATTATAATCCACTAGCATTAACATAGATACCTCATAATTCACAAAGATTGGACCATGATGGCTCCCAACCATCAACTATTATAAATTTTGTGGAAAATTCATACATTACTCTATCACAATTTCACCACAGGTAACTTAACTTGGAAAAACATGCTACTCATGCTTTGAATTCCTATAATTCTAAAATGATAAGTACTATTTGAACAATAAGAGCCCCTATGATACATTTAAAGGCATTAATAGGAAAGTATTTCACTATTGCTAAAAGGAGGGAAATATCCATAAATTAGTTGGATATTTGATAGTCTTAGTATACTTTTATCTAAGATTAGTGTTATCTTTGTACTTTTGATTATTTCTTTAATTATAAGTGTAAATATCATTGATATTTATGGTATCTAAAGTATCTTTGTGCTTCCTTAGGCAAAGATCAAAGTTCTTTGAGGTTTGATGCTTGTTTTTGGTAAGATAGATTGAGACTTGAAAATCCATAGTATTTGAGGTTAGGATGACTTATTTTGATCAAAGGTTGGCATATATTTCATAGATATAAGTTTATTTGAGCTTAGACTTATAAAGATAGACCATATTTGCATAATTGGGCACATCTTTGAGCTAGCTTAGTCAAAGGTTTATGTTTTTTTCTTCTCTTTATACAATCTTTGAAAAATGAGCTTAACGTGCAAGTTTAATCCTTATTATTTATAAATATTAATTTGATACATTGTATTTCAAATAGGATCTTCAAGTTGGAATTGTCAAGGATTTGAACCAGATCATGTTTATGGATAAGGGAACCTTTAGTTGAGCTTGAGGTCCATAGGAAATCTAGGTGTGATAAAGGTAGGCACAAATATTCTAAATCTTTACCAACCTCATCTCTTCAAGGTACTTTTGCCTTCAAACTTTCTCCAATTATGGCTTGGTTGGGAGAATCTTTAATCAATTTACCAGGTGTGGTACATGATCTCCCATGTAACCCTGAAAAGTATTTGCCTGCATTTAGTCTAATTGGTGTTATAACTATCGAAGAACATATTAAATCTTTTAAAGCTTCTCTAAGGTTGTTAAATGTTTTGCATGAAGATGTAGCATGTAGTTTGTTCCCATTTACTTTTAAATATGCTACCTATGAATGGTTTTTGAGTCTTCCTAATAATTATATTACTAGTTGGGATGGTTTTACTAATGTTTTCATAGACTAGTTTGGTAACATTGTTAGTCCATGTGTCATATACCACCAGTTCACCACCATCAGGAGGGATGCAGGTGAACCCATAAGGTCCTTTACTGCTAGATTTGAAAAAATGTATAGCATGACCATAGAACCTTATAAACCTAATGATATTTTAGCTCTATAAATGTATAAGGATACAATGGATCCCATGACTTTTGTATTTTTTAAAATCTCTATTCCATCTATAACCTCATTAGCCAGGGCTTATTCTAAATTAGTGATCATCAATGATCAAATGTAGCCCATGGTAAAAATATACTACTCAATCGCTAATGTTAACCCACATATGCCCATTATAAACATCTTTCCAAACAATAACCAAAATATTCTAGCCTTAAACCAACTCCTAAATCTAAATCAATTGCCCTTGAATCATGTTGTTCCCAATTAGAACTTAGGATTCCTAAGTCATCCTATTAATAGCTTTAATGAAAATGATTAAAGAGATTTAATACCATCTACTAATACTAACAATAACTAGGTGCATAATTCTTAAACTCCCAAGAATGAGAATGAGTTTATACTTAAGATGGTACAAAAGATAAGCATTGAATTTCTTCAGTTGTAGAAACCAGTTGGTATGCTAGAGAGAGATCTGGTAGGAACTTCTCATTTCAAAGGGTTAATAGGCCAAATAATAGGTTTTAGACTAATATTTTCCACAATAACAAGGATAATGAACCATCAGCAATAAGACTATGGACAATAATCTTATTGATATTTCTTTGCCTGATTATTGTAGAATGCATTATACAACCAAGCATGGTTATATTAATTGTATAGAGTTTTGTAAATATTTTGAATCTTTCCAAGAAGAGTTGGATACATTTGAAGTGGTCCCTAACAAGGATAGTGGTGTAGGTACCTTAGGATCTAAATCATCTTATCAAGCCTTTATGGTGGAGACTTTTGATTTCCATTTTCAAGAGGAGAATGAACCTGATGATGTCCTTGTGGAGATTTAGGCCTTCTAAATAATATTGAAAAATACTTATCCCTTGAGTAGTATAGAGTAAAGGCATTTTTTAATTACCTTAATGCCTCAAAATAAATTTAGAACTCTTTTAGATACTTCTTCAAGAAATAATCTAAAGCCACCCAAAGGGGGTACCTCTAAGCCTAATGTTGATGTTTCTAGTTCTTTAAACAAGACCGGTTATAACATTATTGAGGATATGAAGAATATAAAATAAAACATCACATTACATGAATTGACATAGATTTTAGATCAAAGGGACCTATTATTGAAATTATTGTCAAAGAAATCTAACAAACCAACTAGGGTTGACCATGCTATTATAACTATACACAAACCTAAGTTAGAGTCTCCTCCTTTCCTACTCATAGTCAAGGTGTTTGGTAAGAACTTGTACAATTGTTTGTTGGATTTTGGTGCATCCAAAAATATCATGCCAGCAAGTATTTGTAAATAACTTGGCTTAAAACTTATAAATTTTGATAGGGTTATAACTCAGTTAGACAAATCTAGAGTCAAGGTAATTGGGTGACTTTTAAATGTTCATATGCAATTAGATTTTGAGCCTAGAGTATAATAGTTTATTGATATTCAAGTTATTAATATTATTTATGTTTATGGGATCATGTTAAGCAAGGAATAGACCAAAGCTTTGAATGGATACGTGTTTATGGATTGTTCACATGTATAGCTACCTTGGAAGGAGTGTCAAACCAGATCAGGTTTGAGAGAGTTGAGGATGAAGTACATAATAATTTAGTACAATTCTATGAATGAGAGGGTCAACATCCTTAACTCAAACTTAGGGGTTTTAACCCTAGATACTACAAAGGTATGTGATCCCAAAAGTACTCATGTTATTCCTTGGATATGGAAGATAAATTTTGATGGTGCTAGGTGTAAGTCTAGATTTTGGGTTGGTATTGTCCTTACTAAGCCTATTGGTAAGAAATATCATGCATCATATAGGCTCTAATTCCCTTGTACTAATAAACTTGCTGAATATGAGACCCTTTTCCTAGGTTTGTAATTTTCTATAAATAATAAGGTCAAAAAACTACTAGTCTATGGGGATTCAGAACTATTAGTCAATCAGGTGAAAAGAAAATATCAATTGAATCTCTCATACCTTAAGAGATATAAGTTTAGGGTCTAGGACCTGATTGAGTCTTTTGATGATTTTAGAATTATCTCTATCCCCAAAGAAGAAAACTAATTTTTTAATGAGTTGTCATCCACTGCAGCCAACTTCATGCCCAACCAAGACTCACCAAACTTCAACATAGAGATGGTGCTTTATAATTTAGTCCTTGAAAATGTAAATCATTTTTAAGTCTTCAGTGATGATCAATAGATTTTAGATTTCATAACTAATTTTGGAGCATTTGAGGTTGAGATTGTTGATGAGACTAATGAAAATGTACATAAGGAGGAAAGGTTTGATGTTAAGGTCATTCAATTCAATGACAATAAAATTTCCAAAGGAATTATTACCTTAGAGTAGTTATTTGACCAATACTAACTAGCTAAGGTTTTTAAGATTCCAAATGTAAGTGGGAAGGACTACAATTTTGTTGATCTTGGACCCCAAGATTAACCCCAACTAGTCAACATGAGAAAAGCCTACATAAGTATTAATAAAAAGAAGGCCAAAGAGTTACTAACTAGGTATAAATATGTTATAGCTTGGTCTTATCATGACTTAAATATCTTTGATCCAAGGTTCATCATCCATATTATACCCCTTAAATAAAATTGTAAACCCTTCAGGGAAAAGCAAAGACTTGTGAACCGTGTCCTGGAACCAGTGATCTTTAAAGAGGTCAAAAGATTACTAGATGCTAAAATTGTGTTTCCCATCAGACATTCTACCTAGGTGGATAATTTGTTACCAGTTAGGAAGAAGAATGGTGAGATTAGGCTATGCATTGAATTTAGAAATTTAAACAAAGCATCTAGAAAGGATAACTATCCTCTTCCTTATCTTGACCAAGTGATTTAAGTTATTTCAAGTTTAGATATGATTATTTTTCTTGATGGTTTTGAAGGTTATAACTAGGTGTTGGTTGATAGGGAATACAGGATGAAAATAGCCTTCATGACCAAATGGGGAACCTTTGCTTACAAAATAATGCCTTTTATGTTAATCAATGTAGGAGCTAATTTTCAAAGACCCATGGACCATACCTTCCAAGGTCTAATAGGTAAGTGTATCATTATATATATGGATGATCTAATTGTTTTTTTCTAAAAATAGGGAAGATCACTTTATGCATTTATAGCAAGTCTTTGAGAGGTGCAGAAGGTATCGAATCTTCTTAAACCCCAAGAAAAGTATCTTTTGTGATTCTAAAGGAAAATTGTTGGGTCGTGTCATAACTAAATATGGGATCTCTGTAGTTCCTAAAATATTATACAATATATCTATAATAGAACCTAAAAATAGTATAAAAGAGATAAAATCATTCTTTGGTAAGATAATCTTTGTAAGAAAGTTCATTTTTATCTTTGCAAAGATTTTCATGCCATTGGTGCAACCATGGGGCTCAATATTCAAAGGAACCAATGACAAGCAGGGGCCTGGATCACAATCAAAGGCCCACACCAATCCAAGAATTTTGATCCAATGGTGTGAAAAAAAAGCATTTTTTAAATGTTAATGGTTAGTGCTTAGAAAAATTAGTGAAAAGTGATGTGAAAAGTGACAAATGGATGCCAAATAAACACCATGCCAGCATAAAGTGATAAAATAAGAGATCTTGTGTGCTCAAAATTAAAATGTATAAATTCAAAGGTCAAAATCATATCTAAGTCATGTATAAGCCTAGGTATAAATAAGATACCACCATTAAATCTTTAAATACCTAATACTTACATAAATATCCCTAAGTGAACCTAGAATGATTACAGTAGGGCTAATGGAAGTTTAATTGTGTTTTGAGCATGAAAGAGCTAATCTAGATACCATTTACAATCTAATTGTGAAAAAATTTAAAGTTTAGAGGCCATAGAAACCTAGAGGAAACAATTAAGATATGAGATAGAGTTGTATCTATCCATGCATAGTGAAGGAAAGGTTTTAAGAGATACTGAACTAAACACTGCAACCCTAAGCAATGGAAACAAAAATTGGTCTGAGCTCTTCTGGACCATAGAGAAGATGAAATCCATTACTAAGGAGTAAAGGATTGTTTTTTTAGTAGGAGATAATATGACTTGGTTATATTTAAAATTGTCAATCTCCATCATGTTGCTACCAAACCAAAGGTATTCCATTACATTAATATCCTAGCTCTTATTTTTGTAGATTGTAGAATTGATAATGACTGGATTATTCATGAGGCTAGATCCAAGAGAGTGGTGTATATTTACCCATTGGCCTTTGAGAGGTACTATAAGCTCTCAAAACCCCATGTAAACCTACCCATAATCAAGGAATGGACCAGTAAGAATGACCTAGATACTATCCTCAAGACATCATCACTCTAGGGTAACCATATATTCTAATACTTTGAGGGAAGAATCCCAGTTATACAATTTAAAAAGGGAATTAAGGTAATCATGACCCTATTAAATAGAATATTTGGAGCCCCTAAAAACACATATGTCAATAATATATGGGTGTTTTATGTTTACTTTAAAGTAGAGAAAGAGCTCACTCCTCCAATTCGGGATATGATTAGAATCCACCTAAGGAAATAATTCACTGCCATCAAGAGGAAGACTAGAAAATAATTTTTCAAGATGTCCTACCTATTGGATGCTCTGATAGCCTCCACCGAGATTCCTCACATCAAAAACTAGTCACCTGAGGTCAGATTCACCATCTCCCACCATTATTCAAACCTATATATCTTCAAATACATACATCACATGTAGTTAATTTGTGATTATGTCTATCCTATTTTGGTAGAAGCCATCATAGGTATCCTTATCCCTAGGGTAATCCATATAATCAAGAAATATGTGGAACTAATGGGATATATATAGCTTTACCTAGATAGCACTATAATCAGAATCAAAGGAATTCTAAACCAACCCTATAGGTTAAATATTTATGTTCCTAACAAGCTACCATAGTAGGAAATTGCATCTTAACTTCTTCATAGTGTTGATGGAGTATGAAAACATAAAAGGAAGGGCCTCCTCCATCCATTTCCTTTGATAATTAGAAGAATAATTTTTCAAGATTGGAAGTACGTGGACACCATGGCCAGGCACAAAGATTCCTTTGGGTTTTAGTTAGATGACCTCAGGTATTGGGATCTAAATAACATAGTGGGAAACCATTTGAGGAGCAAGAAGATACCCAAGCTAGTCTATGAGCATCAACTTGGTCCCTATGACACTCTTCACATAAAAGATAATAATTTTGAATAAGTACTAGCCAGATTCAAAAAACACAATATTAAAATCTAACATAAATTAACTAGTGATGAAAAACCACTAGGGGACATATGGAAAATGTATCCTCTTCACTATCATTTTCTACTTGGACCTTCTAAGCCACCTCAGGAATAACCCTGGATGGAGCTAACACAACCCAAAGGATAGATTGTATAAATCACTAGTAAGGATAAGTTAGAGGAGAGACCTAGTGAGGGACCTTCATCCTCAACTCTCCCTCTAAGACCAACATCCCCTATTGAAAACTTGGACATAATTTCCTTATAAATTAGTATAGGATGCCCTTAACTTCCTCACTAAATCATATGTATCTGAAGGAGAATAATAATATACTTAAGAACCATAGGCTCAAGTAGAAGGAGATAAGTAAGAAGATAAAGGAAAGGAAGTTTCCCTAGATCTAGTCATAGTGGCCCAACCAAGGAAGAAGAAATTAGAATTAAAAATTTTCCCTATGAGATAAAAGAAGCCAAAAGTTTACTCTTAATAATCCTACAAGTGAGATCAACTTGTTTAGTAAAGAGTACTCTATTCATGGACCAATCATCCCTAATTAGTTTTTTTATGGAAAGATGTAGAAGATCCCTTCCTTGCCCCATTCATGGGATCTGACCCAATTTATCAGTATGGATGTGCATGAAGACATCAAGTTATGGATAAGAGCCTTGATGAAATAACAAGATCAAAGAAGAATAATAACCACTATAGGGATAAAGATCAAACAATTGGATGCTCTAATAGCATCAAGAAGCACAAGAGTAGGGGTCCCAGAACCTCCAAAATATGTAGAATCATCTACTACTATGTAGTTTAATCTAGAGATAGTTGGATTAAAGAGAGTCACAAGTAGAATAGCCATGGTGGGAACTAAAGAGTTCACATTTCATAAGGTTCAACCCTTTATATATTTAACTCTAGTTGGAGAGTAGTAACTTATCAAACTTCCCATCCATGAATAAGATATTGAAATCCTATCTGAGGCTCACTCAAACCAATTCAGAGCTATCATTAGATGAATGAAATAGAGGATTCATAATTTGAAAAAGGAAAAGGATAATTTAGAGAACCAATTTATATTCTTATTGCATGAGGCTATAATAAATATGTTTAAAGCATTCTTTTTTGATATGTTTGATTCCTTAAAATCAATTAAACCAAGTTAAGATGCATTGAGCCAATAGAGTAAGGTTCCCAAAGGACTAATAGTAGAATGGTAAGATGAAGAGAGAAAGATAAGGGATCTAATAACTATATTGATTAGGAATAGGATTCCTAAGTTCAAAACTATTAGCCTAGCCCACCTAAATGCTATATTGGGGATAGTGGTGGATAAGATCCAAAGTTTAATTTCTTGTTCAATAGGCTTGGATAGACTCCTTAGGGATGATGAAGAGTTGATTAGCTATATATAGGAACTACTTGGCACCATGTTGGCTGATATTTCCAAGACTATAGCCTTGGGAATTATTGATGATGTAGAATATAAGCATACAGTCACCTTGGTGATGCAGGAAGTAAAGGGAAAAATCTAGGGTCATTCAAGGAACAATAATAACATTATTTTTTGTATGATATTCACTACTAAAGAAAATATTACAAATGATAAAATAATCAAATAAGCTATAGCAAGGGATGATAGAGATTTTGAAGACTTAGATGAACAAGAAAATGTCTACCTGCTGAAGCCAACTATAGATTTGGAGGTTGTGAAAGAGCAACATCAAAAGTCTATGAAGATTCTATAAGATCAACAAGGAGACCCTTAGATAATGGTCCCATCCATTAATTAATATTCCTTTTTTTAAAACATTATAATATTTGAAATAAGCTATTTCTTTTTTTAAAGGCATATATTAGTCAGTTAGCATATTTGCCTCTAAATTAGTTTAGTTTTGAAAATCAAATGTATTCTATAACATTTTGAAGAAGGATAGTTGTCCTTATCTTTCGTACATTCTGTATCCTGTATCTGATCAGTGTACTACCTTGTCTTTCTATAAAAGGTAGTATTACCATCTTGTAAAGGGAGAGGATTTTGAATAAAAATTTGTATACTTGAAGCAATTAATATAGTTAAGGAATTATAAAAAGATTGTCCAAATTTGATGTGTCAATTTTTAATATAGATTTCTCTCAATTATTGGTCTAAAGCTTGAATTTGAATAGTCATTTTGAATTCTAAATTTGCATTTGTGATACAGGGTTGCTAATTTGTGCCTATGCTAAATTAGTTGAAGGATCTTGAATTTTATTCATTTCATTTATTCTATATTCAGATGTGTTTATGTTATTTGAGTTTGGTAACAAATTTTTAAATTAAAATCCATTTCTTACTTGTATGAGTTCATATTATCCTTATAATTTTGCCTAGTATATGGTGAGATATGAGCTTATGTTATTTTACATCATGTACTAGTTAAATGTAGGTTTAGTTATAATTGAAACATTGTCATGATATTTGAGTCAAGGATCAACAATATCACATTCTCTTTCTGCCTTACCCTTCCCTTTAGCTTATTTATTTAAATATATCACTATATCTTGGATTTCATTATAAATATCCATTTAGATTAATCTATTGTTTAAGTTTTGATCATAATCCACTAGCATTAACATAGATACCTCATAATTCACAAAGATTGGACCATGATGGCTCCCAACCATCAATTATTATAAATTTTGTGGAATATTCATACATTACTCTATCATAATTTCACCATAGGTAACCTAAGTTACCAAAACATGCTACTTATGCTTTTAATTCCTAAAATTCTAAAATGAGAAGTGTTCTTTGAACACTAAGAACCCCTATGATACATTTAGAGGCATTAATAGGAAATCATTTCACTAGTACTAGAAGGAGGGAAATCTTCATAAATTAGTTGGATATTTGATAGTCTTATTATACTTTGATCTAATATTTGTGTTATCTTTGCACTTTTGATTAATTCTTTACTTATAAGTGTAAATATCATTGATATTTATGGTATCTAATATATCTTTGTGCTTCCTTAGGCAAAGATAAAAGTTATTTGAGGTTTGATGCTTATTTTTGTAAATATAGCTTGAGACTTGAAAAGCCATAGTATTTGAGGTTAGGATGACTTATTTTGATCAAAGGTTTGCATATCTTTCATATATCTAAGTTTATTTGATCTTAGACTTATAAAGATAGACCATATTTGCATAATTGGGCACATCTTTGAAGATTGAAGACCCTACATTGTATTTCAAATAGGGTCTTCAATCTTCAAGGTGGAATTGCCAAGGATTCAAACCAAATCATGCTTAGTGACAAGGGAACCATTTTTTGAGCTTGAGGTCCATAAGAAATCCAAGCATGATAAATGTAGGCACAAACATTCCAAATCTTTACAAACCTCATCTCTTCAAGGTACCTTTGCCTTTAACCTTTGTCCAAGTATGGCTTGGTTGGGAGACTCTTTAATCAATGTACCAGGCATGGTACCACATCTCCCATCTAACCCTAAAAAATATTTTCCTACATTTAGTCCAACTAGAATTATAATTGTTGAAGAACATATTAATTCTTATAAAGCTTCCTTAAGGTTGCTAATTATTGTGCATGAAGATGTAGCATGTAGGTTGTTCCCCTTTATTTTTAAATATGCTACATATGAATGGTTTTTGAATCTTCCTAACAATTATATTACTAGTTGGGATGGTTTTACTAATGTTTTCATAGACCAATTTGGTAAGATTGTTAGTCCATGTGTCATATACGACTAGTTCACCACCATCAGGAGGGATGAAAGTGAACCCATAAGGTCCTTTAATGTTAGATTTCAAAAAAATGTATATCAGTACCATAGAACATTATAAACCTAATGATGTTTTAGCTCTAAAAATCTATAAGGATGCAATGGATCCCATGACTTTTGTATTTTTGAAAATCTCTATTCTAGATATAACCTCATTAGCTAGGGCTTATTCTAAAGTATTGATCATCAATGATCAAATGTAGCCCATGGTAAAAATATACTACTCAATCCCTAATGTTAACCCACATATGCCCATTATAAACATCTTTCCAAACAATAACCATAATATTCTAGCCTTGAACCAACTCCTAAATCTAAATCAATTACCCTTGATTCATGTTTCTCCCAACTAGAACTTAGGATTCTTGAGTCATCCTATTAATGGCTTCAATGAAAATGACCAAAGGGATTCAATACCATCTACTAGTACTAACAATAACTAGGTGCATAATTCTTAAACTCCCAAGAATGAGAATGAGTCTATACTCAAAATGGTCCAAAAGATACACATTAAAGTTCTTTAGTTGTAGAAACAAGTTGGCAATAATAGAGAGAGATCTGGTAGGAAATTCTCATTTTAAAGGTTTAATAGGCCAAACAATAGGTTTTAGAATGATAATTTACATAATAATAAGGTTAATGAACCGTCTTCTAGTAATAATACTATGGACATTAATCTTACTAATATTGCTTTGTCTGATTATTGTAGAGTGCATTATACAACCAAGCATGGTGATATTAATTATATACATTGTTGTAAATATTTTTAAGATTTCCAAGAAGAGTGGATACATTTGAAGTGGTCCCTAACAAAGATAGTGGTACATATACCTCATGATCCAAATCATCTAATCAAGCCTTCATGGTGGAGACTTTTGATTTCCATTTTCAAGAGGAGAACAAACCTAATGATGTCCTTGTGGAGATCTAGGGCTTCTAAATAATATTGAAAAATACTTATCCATTGAGTAATAGAGAGTAAAGGCATCTTTTAATTACCTCAATGCCTCCAAATAACTTTGGAACTCCTCTAGGTACTTCTTCAATCAATAATCTGAAACCACCCAAAGGGGGTACCTCTAAGCCTAACGTTTATGTTTCTAGTTCTTCAAACAAGACTGGTTATAACATTATTAAGGATATGAAGAAGAAAAAAGCTAACATCACATTGCATGAATTGACATAGATTATAGAACAAAGGGACCTCTTACTAGAATCATTGTCAAAGAAATCTAACAAACCAACCAGGGTTGACCATGCTATTGTAACTGTACACAAAGCTAAGGTAGAGTCTCCTCCTTTCTTGCTCATAGTCAAGATGTTTAGTAAGAACTTGCACAATTATTTATTGGGTTATTTTGCATCCACCAATATCATGCCAACAATTATTTTCAAACAACTTGGCCTAAAACCTATAAAGTTTGATAGGGTTGTAACTCAGTTAGACAAATCTAGAGTCAAGGTAATTAGGCGACTTTTAAATGTTCATATGCAATTATATTTTGAGCTAGAGTATAATAGTTTATTGATAATCAAGTTATTGATATTCTTGATGTTTATGAGATCATGCTAAGCAAGTAATAGACCAAAGCTCTGAATGGATACGTCCATGGATTGTTCACATTTATGGCTACCTTTGGAAGGGAGTGTTAAACCAGATTAGGTTTAAGAGAGATGATGATGAAGTACATAATCATTGAGTACAATGATATGAATGAGAGGGTCAACATACTTGACTCATACTTAAGGGTTTTCACCCTAAATACTACAAAGCTATGTGATCCCAAAATTACTCATGTTATTCCTTGGCTATGGAAGCTAAATTTTGATGGTGTTATGTGTAAGGTTAGATATGGGGTTGGTATTGTCCTTAATAAGCCTATTGGTAAGAAATATCATGCATCCTATAGGCTCCAATTCCATTGTCCTAATAACCTTTCTAAATATGAGACCCTTATCCTAGGTTTATAATTTGTTATAAATAATAAGGTCAAAAAACTACTAGTCTATGGGGATTCAGAACTAGTAGTCAATCAAGTAAGAAACAAATATCAATTCAAGCTCTCATAGCTTAAGAGGTATAAGTTTAGGGTTTGGGACCTAATTAATTATTTTGATGCTTTTAGCATTATCTCTATCCCTAAAGAAGAAAACCAAGCTATTGATGAGTTGTCATCTATTGCAACCAACCTCATGCCCAACCAAGACTCACACAACTTCAACATTGAGATGATGCCTTATCCTTCAGCTCTTAAAAATGTAAAGCATTTTAAAGTCTTCAGTGATGATCAATAGATTTTGGATTTCATGACTAATTTTGGAGCATCTGAGGCTTATATTTTTTATGAGACTGATGAAAATGCACTTAAGGAGGACAAGTTTGATGGTGAGGTCATTCGATCGAATGACAATAAAATTACCAAAGGCATGATTTCCTTAGATTATCTATTTGACCAAGATAAACTAGTTAAGGTTTCTAAGATTCCCAAGGTAAGTGGGAAGGACTAAAATGCTATTGATTTTAGACCCCAAGATTAACCCCAACTAGTCAAAATGAGAAAATACTACACCAGTATTGAGAAAAAGAAAGCCAAAGAGTTACTAACCAGGTATAAAGATGTTATAGCTTGGTCTTATGATGATGTAAAGATATTTGATCCAAGGTTCATCACCCATATTATACCCCTTAAATAAAATTATAAACCCTTCAAGTAGAAGCAAAGACCTGTGAACCATGTCCTAGAACTAGTTATCTTTAAAGAGGTCAAGAGATTACTAGATGCTAAAATTGTGTTTCCCATGAGACATTCTACCTAGGTGGCTAATGTGGTTCTAGTCTGGAAGAAGAATGGTGAGATTAGGATATGCGTTGAATTTAGAAATTTAAACAAAGCATCTGAAAAGGATAACTATCCTCTTCCTTATCTTGACCAAGTGATTCAAGTTATTTCAAGTTTAGTTATGATGCCTTTTGTGATGTTTTTTTAGGTTACAACTAGGTGTTGGTTGATAGGGAAGACATGATGAAAAGAGCCTTCATGACTAAATGGGGAACCTTTTCTTATAAAAGAATGCATTTTATGCTAATCAATATAGGATCTACTTTTCAAAGACCCATGGACCATGCCTTCCAAGGTCTAATAGGTAAGTTTATCATTATAAATGGATGATCTAATATTTTTTTCTAAAAATAGGGAAGATCACCTTATACATTTATAGCAAGTCTTTAAGAGGTGCAGAAGGTATGGAATCTTCTTAAACCCCAAGAAAAATATTTTTTGTGTTACTGAAGGAAAATTTTTGGGTCATGTCATAACTAAATATGGGATCTCTATAGATCCTAAAAGATTAGAGGCTATATCTATAATAGAACCTCCAAATAGTAGAAAAGAGCTAAAAATAATCTTTGGTAAGATAAGAGTTGTAAGAAAGTCCATTTTTGGCTTTGCAAAGATTGTCAAGCCATTGAATGATAGGCAAAGAAGGATGTTAAGGTCTCATAGAATTAAAAATATAGGAAGGCATTCAATGAAATTAAAGAAGCCATTATCCAAGCTTCAGTCTTGATAAGTCCTGACTTTTCAAAGGACTTTTATCTCTATTCTTTTGCATCTAACCATACTATGGCTACAATTTTAACTCATAAATTTTATAGATGTGATCACCTAATAGATTTTATGAGTACTAACTTCAAACATGTTGAATTAAACTACTCATTGATTGATAAATAATCATATGCATTAGATAAGGTAGTGAAGAAATTTAGGCATTATATCCTTAGGAATAAGGTGCATGTTATTCTACTTGACCCTGCTACAAAATTTAAGTTTATCCAAAATGAACTTAGGGAATGTAGAGGTAAATGGATGTTAGTTTTGTAGGAATAGGACATAGAAACGAAAATGGTAAAACTGGTAAGGTACCAAGGCTTGATCCAAATGATTGCTAATACTAGCCCTAGGTTAAGTATTATTTAAGTAGATCAATAGAACTTCCAAGCTAGTGAGTGGTATGATTCCATTATTCATTTAATAATTAATGGTACTTGTCTTGCAAGAATAATAAGGGAGTAAAATAGGGCTCTAAGGCTCAAGGTAGACCATTATTTTATCAAATACTGGGTCTTATACAACAAGAACTTTGAAGGGGTCTACTTGAGGTGTGTCACAAAAGAGAAAGCTACCCAAATCATGAGCACCTTTCATGAGAAGCTTGGAAATGGACACCCATATGATAAGAATACAACCCATAATATCCTCAGAGCTGGATATTATTGGCCAATTTTTTTCAAGGGTACCCACAAGCATGTGATAAAATGTCACTCTTGCCAAATCTTTAGCACTAAGGAGCCTAAGGTAGTAATGCCTTTGCAACCAATCATCGTTGAAAATTATTTTCATAATGAGGGTTGGAATTTTTGGGGGTGATTAACCCCAATTCATCTGAAGGTCACAAATTCATCTTGACTACCAAAAATTATTGCACAAGGTGGGCTGAAGCTATAGCCACTAAACAATGCAAGACGGAGGAAGTGATCAATTTTTTAGAGGAGAACATATGGACTAGATTTGGAACTCTAGTCTCTCTAGTGTGTGATAATGGTTTTGCATTCACATCAAAGGAGATGATTGAATTGGTGTATGATAATGGAATTTTTATTAAATTTTCATCCAACCATTATCCCCAAGAAAATGGAGTCTCTGAATCTAGCAATAAGAACTTGATAAAAGTAATCCAAAAGTTTGTTGTAGACAAGCCCAAGACTTGGCACAAGCTACTCAAATATGCCTTATGGATAGATAGGATTAGGATCAAGCAATCCTTAAAGGCATCACCATTTTTGTTGGTATATGGCGAAGAACCAATCTTTCTTATCACTCTCAATTTTCCCATGTACAAATTCATGCAATAATAAATAGAAGGCAGCCAAGATCTTGAAAATTCAATATTTTTAGACATCATTTAGATGGAGGATGCAAGGGAGAAAGTCTTTGTTGATTTTAGTAGGCATCAAACCATAGTAAAAGGTGGTTTTATAAAATATCAAAGATCAAGGTGATTAGATAAGGAGATTTAGTTCTCATTTGGGATAAAGCATATGAGCCTAAGGGCAAACATGGAAAATTCACATCTTTGTGGATTGGCCAATATCAAATTGTAAGCACATTGGGAAATAAAACCCTTAAGCTTAGATATTTAAAAGGAGATAAGTTCACACTACCCACCAATGGGAAGTACCTCAAGCACTACTTCTATGTTCCTCTTCTTGAGGTCTTTATAGAGAATATTGTAAGATGGTTAGACTTAGTCTAGGTAGGCTAGTTAGTTTCTTTTAGTTCTTTCCTTCCTATCCCTTGTTTGTATATAAGCCTGTGTATGTTTGTTTATTTTCTTTTGTTTCATGTTTTGTTGCTTTATGTCATGTCTTTGTTTCTTGTTGCTTGGTTCCTTATTTTCAACAAGTCCTTTTGGAAAACCTCAAGCTCAAATTTTATTTAATTTTCTTGAAATCCCAAAAATCAATAGTGTGGGTATGAACTAATACATATGTTGACCATGGTTCTAAAATATGAGCCTAATGTTGTGATTTGAATAAATTGATAAAGACTAATGAATAGGTTAACTAATTTATGAGAACTTGAATATTGTCTTGGCCTAATTTTAGTTTTAAGAAGATTTGAACTTACAAGAGGAAAGCTTAATCCATTGAAATGCATTCATGGTTGCACCTTAAGAACATCCTTGCCTAGGAAAATGGTCACAACCATAAGTGATTCTCTAAATATCAAACACCTAACCAAATTTTTAAACCTGGCTACCCTGGTTCCTAACCTTGTTGAAAGCATAAAAGATAAAAAAATACAAAAAATAAGAATATAGTGAAAATCAAAATCTTTTCAAGTATAGGTGATTATGGTAATCTCCACTAGGGCTTTAGATGCCTAGATGCTGGTAGAGCAAGGCCATGAGTGGAGCTAAAGGAATCTCTATCAGGGCTATGGACACTTGGTTAGTAGTAGAGTAAAGCCCAAGCCTTCCTTGAACTAGAAGCATGGTTATTAATGAATATCTAAGCATGCTCCAAGTCAGTGTTAATTATTAAGGACATGAAACCTAGAAGTTATCTCTTGAATCCCAAGGCAAACAATAAGTGGAATAAAATCACACACACAACATGGTTATGTCTTAATGTTTGATTCCAATTCTTTAAGTGCAAGGTTTATTTGAACCATAAACTGATCTAGATAATGGCATTGTCAAATAGAATGGGTGACCTAGTTGTTTGTCTGAACCAAATCTCTAGGTTATAACATATTTCTATGTTTCCCCTAGAAGTCACCATTTGTTGAGGTTAGCATAGCCCCCATTTTTTTAAAATTGGGACCCTTGAGATATTTTGAATCTTATACCTAGGCATGGCATGTTTTGAACATTATTATAATTTGAAGATCATCCACTTTGATAGGATTGGCTCACTGAGTTGTGTTTTGCTTACCTAACATTGTTAATGATCGGTCTTCATGTCTTTAAGTTTCAGGTTTCATGGATCCCTTGTCAATGGTTCATGTTCTAAAACCCTAGCATAAACCCTTGGTTCAAGTTTGAATTTGAATTTAGTGGGAACAAATTGGTGGGAACATTCTAAATATATTTTGAACTCAAGCCTAATTTTTATGTTAATGCTTGGTCTTGTTTTTTAACACAACCAAACATTAGCCTAAAAATTATGCCTTGGTCCCCTTTTATGTTCCCTCTTTTTTCCTATATTTCTAACATGATCTAATTTTATGTCTAAAAGGGTCCCTTTTATTTTATCATGATCCTCTTTGACAAAAATTTAGCCTAATATCTTAACACTAAGGCCTCATTCATGTTTTTTAACATGAATGAGACCTTAGCCTTAATGATTTAGCCTAAGACTTATTTTTTCCCAAGCCTAATATTTTTGTTTGCAAGATCCTTTTATGTCTATCATGGTCCCTTTATTATGTATTTAGCCTAAAGTTCTAACTCTAAGGCCCTGTTCATGTTTTTTAATATGAATGAGACTTTAGAATTAAGGTTTTAGCCTAAGTATTTATTATTTCACCCTAGGTCTCACTTAAATATCATGCATTTTACAGGATCCAATGATCCATGCTTCCTCATATCCTTTCAATTAGATGATGTGAATAAATCTTGACAAAACTAAGCACTTAATCCATCGAACCAATCACATTTGAGCACTTGGATCATGATTAATAGTTCTTACTTCTTCATGAAGCAAAGATTGGATAGAACAAAGATAACATTGAAAATTTAAATGCCTCAAAAGCCCCACAGAGTCACCACACATCACTCTTAAAATTGAGACTTAAAATCAAAGGGCCTCACTTACTAAATGGAACCAATGGTGTACGACTAATCAAATCATGATCGAATGGTTCTCACTTCGTGATTTTCAATCAGACAGAGCAAATTGAGTCTAAGATCTCAAGAAGCCCCATAAAGCCACCATGTGGCACTCTTGTATTGGGACATAGGAGTTTGACAAGATTAAATTTGATGTTTTCACAACTATCATTTGATTTTCATGAGGACATATTTGACATTCATGAGACCATAAACTTGAAGCCCATCAAAACTAAAAACATCATGAGTCTAAATTTGACATTCATGTGACCATCATTTGACATTTGTGAGGACATATTTGACGTCCATGAGGATTTCAACTTTAATCTAATGGATTATTTTACTTAAGACCAAGGTATAGTCCAAAATGTTTAGAAAACTCAAATTGCATTGCAGATGAATGGAAGCCCTTAGAGGATGTTCAAGAATTTATTTGAACTACAAATGATAAAATGATCTTATAGTCTAAATATATGCTTAACTGAACTTAGTCTAAGTCTATATCTAAGGCCCCCATTGCATTTGTTTGAATGCCATGAACCTTAGGCTAGAGACTTATACTAAGTCTTATTTTAAAAGGATCTTGGTGACATAAAACATATCCCAAATGATATTAACCTAAGATTTTATTATGTTTATTAATATATTAAATTTTCATGTCAAAATATAGCATTGGGTCCTTATATATCAATTTGAGCCCTTTGGGCATGTTCTAAGAGCCTAACATAAGTATTTTAGTCTAAAGTATGCATTGTGTTTATTAAACACAATGTAAACTTTGGCTTAAAATATTTAGCTATGGTCTCCTTTGCATGAATCTCAAAAAAATTAGACATAAGCACTTTAGCCTAAAGTTTATTTCATGTTTAATAAACATAAAATGAACCTTAGCCTAAGGTATTTAAAATTAATTCCCCACCTAAATATTTTGATTTAAAACTTAGTGTAAAATGATTTAACCTAAGGCTTTTTGTGTTAATTAATATAAAATAAACTTAGGTAAAAGCATTTTAGCCTAACTTCTTTTACATCTATGCACTAACTTAAAACTTGTTCATGTTATAGGATCTGATGGCTCATTTTTCATCATGAAGGATGATCCAACATTACAAAATAACTAATGAATTTTCAACAAAGCTTCAATATCTCATGGGTTCAACAAATTGTGGATGTGCATTCAATGTGCAACTAGCAAAGGTGCAAGAACTTAGGAAGCTCATGGAGGTGCCAAGTGGTGTAACCATGGGGCTTAGTATTAAAAGGAAATAATGAAAAGTAGGGGCCTAAATCACAATCAATAAACCATGATAATCCAAGGATTTTGATCCAATGACATGGAATAAAAAGTCATTTTTAAATGCCAATAGCTAGTGTTTAGCAAAATTTATGAAAAATGTCATGAAAAGTGCTAGATGGATGTCAAATAAGTGCCACACAAGCACAAATCAACAAAATAAGAGATATTATGTACTCAAAATGCAAGGTATAAAGGTGAAGGTAAAAAACATATATGAGGCACATATAATCATATGTCTAAATAAGCTACCACCATTAAAGCTCCAAAGCCCTAAGACTTTCATAAAAAGCCCTAAGTGAACCTAGATTGATTAATGTAGGGATAAAAGAAGTTTAAATGTGTTTTGAGCATGAAGGAGCCATTATAGAGACCATTTACAATCCAATTTTGAACAATTTTTAAGTGTAGAATCCATGATAGCTTAGAGGTAGCAATTAAGAGATGAGATAGAGTTGTATCTATCCATGGATAGTAAAGGAAAGGTTTTTAAAGATATTAAACTAGACACTACAACCCTAAATAATGGAAACAAGAACTAGTCTAAGATCTTCTAGAAAATAGAGGAGATGAAAGCCATTACTAGGGAGGAGCAAAGGGTTGGCTCTATCAGCAATAGGTAATATGACCTAGTTGTAATTGTAATTCAAATTACTAGCCTTTATCATGCTATTGCCAAACTATAGGATATCCTAGCTCCTATTTTTGTAGATTACAGAGTTGATAATGACTAGATTATTCATGAGGGTAGCTTTAAGAGAGTGGCATATATTTCCCCATTAGCCTTTGACAGGTACTATAATCTCCTAAAAACCCATGTGGACCTACCCATAATTAAGGAATGGACTAATAATAATGACTTATATATCATCCTCAATTCATGATTGCTCTAGGGGAAATATGTATTCAGAGATTTTGAGGGAAAAATCCCAATTGTCTAGTTTAGGGAGGGAATTAAGGTAATAATGACCTTATTAAATAAAATAGTTAGAGCACCTACAACCACATATGTTAATAATAATAGGGTGTCTTATGTCTACTTTATGGTAGAGAAAGAGCTCACTCCTCTAATTGGGGATATGATTAGTATCCACCAAGGGAAATAATTCACTACCATCAAGATGAAGACTAATAAACAATTTTTCATGATGTCATACCTATTAGATTCTCTGCTAACCTCCACCTAGATTCTTTAGATCAAAAATTGGTCAACTAAGGGTAGATTCACCATCTTCCACCATTATTCAAAGATACATAAATTTAAATATTGACATAGCATGCAATTCATTTATGATTGTGTCTATCTTGCTTTGGTAGAATCCATCAAAGGGATCCCTATGACCAAGGTAATCCCTTTAATCAAAAAATATGTGGAACTAATGGGAGATATCTGGATTTACCTAGATTACATTGTAATCAAAATTGAGGGAATTCTGACCTAACCCTATAGGTTGCCTATCTATGCTCCCAACAAGCTATCAAAGTAGGAAATTACATCTCAACTCCTTCATGGTGTTGATGGAGTATGCAAAGATAAAAGGAAGGGCCTCCTCCATCCCTTTCCTTTGACAGTTAGAAGAATAGTTTTATATGATTAGAAGTAGGTGTACACCATTGCTAAGAATAGAGATTCCTTTGGGTTTCAATTAGATGACCTCAAGTATTGGGATCCAAATAAGGTAGTGGGCAACCATTTGAAGAGTAAACAGCTACCCAAGCTAGTCTATGAGCATCAACTTAGTCCTTATGAAACTCTTCACATCAAATCCAACAATTTTGAATAAGTACTAACCATATTCAAAAATCACAAAATTAAACTCCAACATAGATTAACCAGTGACAAGAAACCACCAAAAGAAATATGGAAAATGCATCCTCTTCAATATTATTTACTACCTGGACCTTCCAAGACACCTTAATAATAACCCTAGATGGAACTACCATAACCCCAAGGATAGATTATACAAGGCACTGGTAAGGATAATTTAGAGTAAAGACTTGGTGAGGGACCTTCATCCTCAACTCTCCCTCTAAGACTAAGATAACCTATTAAACACTTAGACATAATTGCCTTAGAGATGGATGAAATAGTAGAGGATGCCATGAAGGTCCTCATTGAAGCATATGGCTCTCAAGGAGAAGAAGAGAAGGATAAAGAACCATGGGCTCAAGTAGAAGGGGTTGAGTAGGAAGATAAAGGAAAGGAAGTTACCCTAGATCTAGTCCTAGTGGGCCAACCAAAGAAGAGGAAATTAGAATTGGCAATTGTCCCTATGGGACAAAAGAAGCCAAAGTTGACTCTCACTCATCCCAGAAGTGAGATCAACTTGTTCAATGAGGAGTGCCCCATTCATGGACAAATCATACTTGATTGGTTCATTTATGGAAATATGTAGAAGATATCTTCTTTATTGCATTCATGGGCTCTAACCCAATCTATTAGTGTGGATGTGCATGAAGACATCAAGCCATGGATAAGAGCCTTGATGAAAGAGTAAGATGAAATAAGAATAGTAACCACTATAGGGATAGAAAGTAAACAAGTGGATGCTCTAGGAGAATCAAGAAGCATAAGAGTAGAGTTACAAAAACCTCCAAATATGCAAAATCATCTACTACTATGCATTTCAATCTAGAGATAGTTAGATTAGAGAAAGTCACAATAAGAAAAACCATGGTGGGAACTAAAGAGTTCACATTCTAGAAGGTTGAACCCTTTATAGGTTTAACTCCAATTAGAGGGTACTAGCCTAGTGAACTGCCCATCCATGAAGAATATATTAAAATCCTATATGAGGCTCACTTAACTCAAGTTAGAGATGGAATTAGAGGAATGAAATAGAGAATTCATAATTTAGAAAAGGAAAAGGATAACTTAGAGACCTGGGCTATATTATCAATGCCTAAGGCTACAATAAATATGTTTGAAGCATCCTTTTTTGATATGTTTGATTCCTTAAAAATCAATGAAACTAAGATAAGATGCATCGAGCTAATAGAGTGAGGTGGCCAAAGGACTAATCACAGAATGGAAAGATGTAGAGACCAAGATAAGGGATCTCGTTAATATATTGATTAGGAATAAGATTCCTAAGTTTAAAACTATTATCCTAACACACCTAAATGTTATATTAGGGATAGTGGTGGATAAGATCCAAAGTTTAATTGCTTGGTCAGTAGCCTTGGAAAGATTCCTTAGGGATGATGAAGAGTTGATTACCTAGATTAAGCAACTACTTGGCACTATGTTGGCTAATCCTACCAAGACTACATCCCTAAGAATTATTGATGATGCATAATATAAGCATAGAGTTACCTTGGTGATGAAAGAAGTAAAGGGGAAAATCTAGGGTTAATCAGGCAGTGATGATAGCATAATTTTGGGTATGATCTTCACTACTAAAGAAAAGATTGCAAAAGCCAAAAGCATCAAAGAAGTTATGGCAAGGGATGATAGAGATTTTGAAGACTTATCTAACCAAGAAGATGTATGCCTCTTAAATCTAGCTATAGATTTGGATCTTGTCAAAGAGAACATCAAAGGGCCATAGAGCTTCTGTAAGAGCAACAAGGAGACCCTTGAGAAATGGTCCCACCCATTACTTAATATTCCTTTTGGTAAAACATTTTAATATTTGAAATATGAATATTATTCTTGTAAAGGCATATTTTATTCTGTTAGCATATTTTCTTCTAGGTTAGTTTAGTTTTGAAAAGAAAATATATTATAAAACTTTCTAAAGAAGGATAGTTATACTTATCTTTTGTACATTTTGTATCTTGTAGCTGACTGGTGTACTACGTTATCATTATATAAAATGTAGTATTACCATCTTGTAAAGGAAGAGATTTTTGAGTAAAATTTGTATACTTGGAGCAATTAATACAGTCAAAGAATTATGTAAATATTATCCAAATTTGATGTGTCAATTGTTAATATAAATTTCTCTCAATTATTGGTTTTAAAGATTGAATTTGAATAATTTCTTTGAATTCTAAATTTACATTTGTGATACAGGGTTACTAATTTGTGCATATGCTAAATTGGTTGAAGGATCATTAATTTTCTTCATTTTATTTGTTCTATATGAGATATGCTTATGTTATTTGAGTTTGGAAACAAATCTTTAAAGTAAAATGTAGTTCTTACTTATATGAGTTCATATTATCCTTAGAAATTTGGTTGGTATGTGATGAGATTTAAGCTTATGCTATTTTACATCATATATTGGTTAAATACAAGTTTAGTTATAATTTAAACTTTGTCATGATATTTGAGTCAAGGATCAGTAGTCTCACATTCTCTTTCTACCTTACCCTTCCCTATTGCTTCTTTTTTCACCCAAATCACTATAACTTAGATTTCATTAGAAATATCCATTTAGATTAATCTATAGTTTAATTTTTTATCATAATCCACTAGAATTAACATATATACCTCATAATTCACAAAGATTAGACCATGATGGCTCCCAAACATCAATTATTATAAATTTTGTGGAACATTCATACATTAATTTGTCATTGTTTCACCACAAGTAACCTAATTTGCCAAAACCTGCTATTCATGATCTAAATTCCTAGAATTCTAAAATGATAAGTGTTCTTTGAAAACTAAGAACCCATATGATACATTTAGAGGCATCAACACCACCATATTTTAATGGACATAATTCACACATATATGTATGCAATATGGTTTTACATAGAGCTTATGTATCTAAGAACTTCCTAAAAACATTTCAAAATCCCTTATAATATGTAAAAATAAGAATAAAGTATAAACTATTGTAGGACCCATATTAAATGGTATTACAATACTTTCAAAAGATTTACATTTATTTCCATCAAATATTTTGACTATTTTTTATTAGATAGGGTAAACAAATGGGTTAGGGGTCTCATGTCCAATGCAAATCAAAGATCCAAAGATAGACAATTATAACTATTAGGACAAAAATTGAAATAGAGTACAAACACTCAAAAAAATATTAATGACCAAGGACCAGGATTAGATCAATGCTAAAACCTACAAAAAAGACATAAAAAAACTAGAAACTAGGAAATTATTGATCCGAGTCCTCTGACTTTAAGTAAAGCACCAACTTACTATTTTCATTATTTTTATTATTATTTTCACTTCTTATGGTTCAATTACCAATGCCCTAAAAAGGTTCTCTAGCTTCCTTCTTCCTCTTAATCCCCATATTTCTAGTTTTTACCTTATCCTAGATTGTATTTATCCTTTCCTCTTTTCCTCCATGGCTCTAGTTATGATTGTTATTTTTAATATGTAGGGACTAGCCCACATTCTCTTCTTCCTTTTTTTGGTTATCTCCATTCCCCATGGAAAAATCCCCTGATGATAGTAACACCTTTAACTTTTTAAATTCATTAGAGATTTTAGAGCTCAATTACCTATGAACAACCACCTTTGTTTGAAGATTTTTAGGGATTGTTCTATTTTATTAGACAAATAATGTTAAAATAAAAAATACCCATGCTATAAATAGGGTTAACATTTATAGGGATACCCTTATGACTATATCTAGGATAAAAATATCCTAAATAATTTTCTTCACCTAACCCCTCTAGCTTCCCCTCTTCTAGTTTTAAAAAATACACATTGACCTTATCATAATCCTCCTAGTCATTTTGGATATGGATAGCCTCTAAGACTACTTTACTCTAGAGTGGTTCTCCATTTTGATAATTAATATAATAATTCCATGATGGATAGTGCCAACCAATGGATTAATCTTAAAATTATTAATATAAACTTCAAGAGACTTCATTAGGATGCAAGGGATTAGCCGATTAGTAGGTTTTGTTAATTTATAAAATAACATCCTTTGTCAGGATGAAAGGATTAGCCGATTAGTAGGTTGTGACATTGTATTAACTATTTTATTTTCATCTTTATTAGTATCATTTATCTTAGCCTTGTAATTTGGGTTTACTTGGAGTTTTACACCCAAATTAGTTAGATAATTAACCACATAATTTATCTTAGTCATGGATACAATCTTAAATTCTTGACCTTAACTATATGTCATAACTCACCAAATCATTGGGTTCTCTTTCACACAATAGGCTCATGTAGATGAGAAATAAAAATATACTCAGGAAAATATCTTCTAACTCATTATTAGTTATAGGAATTTTCATCTTAGAGAGCAAGTTCTTGTACCACATCCCATGTCACTATTTGGTTCATTGGGTCCTTAATTAAGTTTTTTAATTTATACATAGGATAATTAATCACTAATATCAATTTAAAAATGTGATAAAAACTAAAATATCAAAGTATTAAATGCATGAAACAATTATAATTTGAGATCATATAAATATCACAAATAATATTCTAAGGACTTCATGGTAACAACTTAGTAAAGAAGATGTCATTGGAGGCATAGTCCAAACATGATACATGAAATTTTCTTAGGTGTTGATTTGTATCACCTTTACCATTTTATAATGTAAGATTAGGAGATAAAATTATTGTTAAAGGATAATCTGAAATCTTTGAGCCTAATGGATTATGAATGAATGGTTTAGAATTAGTTGAATAAATCATTTTAGAAGAACCTTGCTCTAATTACATCACCTTAGCCTACAAATTTATAATTGTATGTATGATGTATTTTTAAATACGAATGGATGATGATTTAATATGAGTAGTGATCATAAGAGACACATAATCTTTATGTGTAGGTATAGACAATAAAATTTGAGGAAAACCTTGTGTTTCCCCTACTATGGGTGGGAATCATGTGTAACTATAGATTGAGACACATGAATAATAGTAGTATTAGTAATGGTATGAACACATATATTAGATTTAATAACTCTAAGATGTTTTATAATATCATTGAAGTGTTCTTGTTATTCCTTAATTGTGTCAACCTTAGTAGTTTGTGCATTTTTAGCCTCTAGGATTACTTTTAAGACCTTATCCAAGTCATGAGGTTTTTAATGAATTTGAATTTATAAATTAGAAAATGCTTCAATTTGTGTAGGATCTACCCCATTAAAGTCACTGAGATGGTTTATATCTTTGTATTCATCACTATATTGATTAGTATCATCTAGAATAGACATTACATCATTGATAATTTGTTGTTATACTTGTATGTGTTAATCAATAACATTTACATCAAAATAAGAATAAGGAATGTTCATCTCATTAATTTTAACCATTTTATATGGAACTAAAAACATCTTATTATGATAAATTTAAACACCATGTAGCCTTGAAATTTGTCTTATAGGGACAAGGGAGATAACCTTCTTATATGACATAGAATAGGATCATACAAAGTAAAATAAGGCTAGTTCCAAGAGAATAAGATTGCTTCCTTAATGTAAAAATTACTCATAAATTAGATCTAAAACCCTAAATAAAAATATAAAACCCCAAGTAAAAATTAATGAACCCTAATAAAAATCCTAGGGGTTTAACATGTTCAATAAAATAGCTAGGTTCACTAATATATTTTACCTTATTTTTTTATTAATGACCTAAGTAAAAATTAAACTATGAATATTCTTGTTATATAAGATATGTCTAAATTTAGCAGATCTAGATGTAAAATTATATGTTTAATTATAATTTACTTTTTATGGAATGGCCAAGAATATAATGGTACTTAGCTTGTTATTTTTTATTTGGGTATGAGAATGTGCACATATGATAGGAAGGATTGAAAATAGATCTGACATCACTTGGATATGGAAACCAACTCTCTAAACTTTTTTGGATGAATTTGGATTATTTTAATTCTTATGGGAAATTGGAATCATCTAATATATATCAATAAATTCCTTATGAGATGTGCTCATCTATTCTAACATAGATAATTATGCCTACTTCTAAACCACTATTCTATACAATACCATAAGCTCGTTGTTGTGCACAAGTCTAGAATTTTATTTCCTTTACCTTGAAATCCTAGCTCCACTTTAGACACTAGTTTACCTATAAAATTGATTAGAAAATATGAGTTATGCTAATCCTAACAACCATTCACTAAGTGGATGAGTGATACATATGTTTATAATACTCTCAAGAGGGCTCAAACAATACATAGTTCTACTAATTAAGTGAATATGTACAATATCGATCCTCTAATATCAATGCAACTTGTACCTTGGCTTTTTACACTTGAAAATATGAAAAATTAACTTGGATTTTGTGTTTCATACTTATCTAAGGCCTTATCATTTGAGAGGTTTATGATTTTAAAGCTTTGGGGATATTATTCTCAATGTGTAGATGTATAAATTAATTCTTGGTAGGTGTTAGATAAATGATTTATCAATAGGAATATGCTTATTTACAATGTGTATAAATATCTAAATATATGGGTAACTTTTTTTTACATCAACATGTGAAATGTATGATCTAAACTGTAAGAAATGTTTGAATTTATGAAAATGATTATTATAAATAATGTAGATAGATCCAATATAGGTAGATTGTTTTTGTAAACTATAAATGTATGAGTATGATTGAAGTCATTTTAGGAATATGAAATTATGATTTAATGACTAGGAGATATTTTGATAAGGATAATATGTAGATTAGGCATATACTAGGGATTTATATAGGTGACTAATAGAAAATATAGAAGGTTTGGCCTACAGAAGGTAAATGGATAAGAGATCAAGGTATTCAAGAGTCATATGTGTACACATAAGTCATGTATGGAAAATATAGGTCAATAATAACATTGAAAATTATCTAATATCATAATTAAGTGTCTATAACAAGATTAGGCCTATGAGGGTTTTTAGGATGCACTCATGGAGAAGTCACCAAACCCTTAGATGATAAAGATTACAAGCACAAATCCTACTCCTAGTATGAGAGAAAACATATAAATATTGAGTTTGAAGGATGGGAACCCTAGGAAAAAAGGTCTCCTATGAATAATAAATTAAAAAATAGATCTAAATACAAAAATATGAAATCTTAAGCAGAATGTATGAGACCCTAAGGTAACTTAGGGTTCTCTATGTTCAATGTAAAGGAATGAATTAACAAATGTATTTTAACTTATTTTTTATTTTTAATCTAAACAAGATTAAAATTTAAGATTAATATTATATAATATATATCTAAACTACACAAATTTAAATGTAACTATGATTTATTACAATACTATTTATAGAAATAACCAAAGGGATAAGGTACTTAGCTTATTTAATATTGTTTATGTGCTCTAATTTTGTCACAGTCATTAGGTATATTATATAGAGGATTTGTGTTTACTTATATTAGGAAACAACTTATTGATACTAAGTAAGACATCTTCGATATTATTTAAGTGATTATGGTAGTTGGATATGTATACACATAAGATTTTTCAATTTATCATTTACTAACACATTATCTTGTATATATTGTTGATGAATCAATGTCCCTAAGTGCATTCCTTAAAATGTACATTGGGAATGGGGTGTGAAAGGATCATGGTTATTTATGAGAGATGTTGTTATTATATCATGAATACACCATTTTTCTCACTAGTTTGATGTCCTCTAAGTATATTTCAATATATCTCTTTTATTTTTCTCTTGTCTAAATTTTCTATAATATTATACTAGATGATTTTTTATGTGCCTTCACATTTCTTATACCATATTAGCTAGATCAATGTAGTTTTGAGTATATTTTCTAACATTTTTATAGTATTGACCTGGTCAATACCATTTTGTGTCAACTAATGTCTTTCATTTGTATTGGCTAGGCTAATACCTTTAACTTATAGTTTGATATTATTTAGGGTATTGAAACACTATATATAATGGTCATATTTAATTCATATCATATCATATCATATACCATTCATTCACTAAGAGACTTATAACCTTATCTTGAGGAGTCTTTTATTATGGTGTAATTTAATCTCAATATGAGGAGTCATCGAGAGTTTCTATATAAGGATATATTATGTCTTCATCCAACCAATTGAGATCATCATCTTATAAAATATAGTGAAAATATCTACTTGAGAATAGGGGGATATTGAAGTGTGAATGGGTCCACCCCAAAGTAAGTATTTATATCCATGTATTATTTTCTTTATTCACTTAGTAGATTAGATATTTATTTTTTATTTGTTCATGGATGCATGTGTATCCTTATTTAGGATTCCTCTATATTGAATAAGATGGTGTAGCCATAGCATTTGTTAT
Source organism: Torreya grandis (assembly GCA_037957365.1). Classification (NCBI taxonomy): domain Eukaryota; kingdom Viridiplantae; phylum Streptophyta; class Pinopsida; order Cupressales; family Taxaceae; genus Torreya; species Torreya grandis. The sequence continues at coordinate 6,943,835 of JARHVA010000105.1, read as the reverse complement.
ACTTGTCATAAATCACTTTAGGTTGCATAGAACCCTATTTGTTTGACCACTACACTTTATCATTTTTATATCATTCTAACCCATACTTAGTTTAGTAATTTAATATGGAACTATAGTATATATTTATTAATGTCTCGATCTATTTTTTTTACCATTACACCTTACCCTTTTTATATGATTCTAACCCATACTTAGTTTAGTAATTTAATATGTAACCATAGTATATATTTATTGATGTTTAGGGAGAGTTACATCCTTATGTCATAGGATTAGGATTTGGAATCCTTTCCCATTAACATTCACATTTTCAGTAATCATTTATATATATATATATATATATATATATATATATATATATATATATATATATATATATGTATGTATGTATGTATGTATATATATATATATATATATATATATATGTATATATATATATATATATATATATATATGTATATATATATATATATATATATATGTATATATATATATATATATATATATGTATATATATATATATATGTATATATATATATATATGTATATATATATATATGTATATATATATATATGTATATATATATATATGTATATATATATATGGAATTTATTTGGTGTTTAGCCAATTTTACAAGTGTCACAAGTTCTATTTATTCACCCTATTTGAGTCCTAGTTTATTTATAGAAAGTAGATAGTTATAGGTCATCCTATCTTGTTTATATATTCTAGTTAACCTAATATGAATCATATCCCATATTTGATTGGATTAGTTTCATGTTTTTAATTTTAGCTTCTTATAAAAATATTCTAAATAATTAGACTAACTATATCATTTAATCCAATATAGTTTCTTATTTGTCTATGAATGATATCTACTATTGTAATATCATTTCATTTTTGTGTAGATTATATCGGATAGCCTAATATAATTCAATGTATTTGTACAATTTTATAGACCAACCTAATATAATTATGTGTGCTTAATTTTATTTTATCAATTTTGACTATATCATCTAACCCAATACCATATTTTACATTTATAATTTCATTGCATGTTCTAAATATAACTTTTGACATCTTGATTTTCAATCTTTATTTTTACTTTGTTTTGATTTCTTAGAAATTGTGTTTTGCCAATTTTGAAACTCATAGGTGCTATCATTATAAGTGAATAAATTATTAGTTTTACCTACACCATAGTGTAAGGTGTATTTTTTCAATATTCAAGATATTATATAACACTATACATGAACTTTAGTTTACATGTACCTCATAATATATTAGAAATGCCTAGGGATTCCTTTTTTTCAGTTATAGGAAGTTTTTAATTATTTAGTGTATTGATAAGTAGTTATTCCTAGGAAACTACTATCAATGTACCTAAAAATGGGATAATTTGTCCATGGGTATGGTGGAATCCTTTGTAATTAGTGCCTTCATTCCCATATTAACTATTACAACTAAGATTGGTATGAGATCCTAATAATCAATTAGATACTTGTAAGTATACCTCTATATCTTGGTGTTTGAAAAGTAGTTAGATAAATATTAGTTTTACTTGCCTTATCGACCAAATTGATACCATTTTGTGCTTTGTTTTTAAATTGCATCAACTAGACCGATATAGTTATCTATGTTTATACACTAAATTAGTGATTCCAATAAATTTTTATGTGTCTCCCTAACTACATCAGCTAACTTGATGCAACTCTTTCCTATCATCATGTTACATCAGCTAGCTAGCCTTATATAGTTCGATTGTCTCAATTTCATTTATAAATAATATTTTCTAGGATGATGCCATATTTTTGCTATGTAATTAACTACATTGTCTAGACCAATTTAGTTAATCCTTTCTCTCCCATTATATAGTACATTTTTATCAGTCTATAGATAAAATCCCATAGTATTTAATGGAATTAACCAATTCTATTATAATTTACAAAACTTATCTACCTTATAACTTGATTCAAGATCAAGATCCAAATAATCAACATGTGACTTTAAATTGATATAGGAATTATGAACCACTTGAAAGTACTCAAACCATCCAACAAGATTACCGACCTTGATACATTAGATAGGTTGAGAATGAGTGTGATCTTGAGTACACTGATGAAATGATGATATACCTTCAATAACATCCCAAGCATAGGGTTAAGGACCTGATGGTGATATATAACCTCATGATGGCTCCCCATATGTAAATCTTTGCTTAACTTGTTCCTAGTTTTTCTAATGAACTTGGGGAAATTTAGTATGTGACTTCCTCAGTCCCCTCTGTGTCCACCATGCTTAGTATTTCTACTAACATAGAGAGACCTTTATTTATTGGGTCTACCCAAATTTACACCAAATTAGTGGGGAGTGAAAAATATAAATTCTCCTACCCCCTTAGAGATATTCATGGTTATCTTATTTCAAAACATCCACTTTGTAATAAAGTTATCAAGCATATTCATGGTTATCTTATTTCAAAACATCCACTTCATAATAAATTTATCAAGCATATATAAAATTAACCATTAGCTACTCAAATTACAAATATAGACATAGTTGGAACCACTCCTTTGATCACCTATAATTGATCCATTGATCCTGCTTTGCATTTCAAATCCTTTGAAAATATTTGTAAATACTGGATTAATATCAACACCTTTGTAGCTACCAAGATACTAGCCAAAATATTTCCAAATGATCACTTATATTGGTACAACCAACTCAATTCCAAATCTATCTCTAGCTTAGAGGACTTAGTTAACACATTGATTTAGGAATTTAAAACTAATGATATTCCTAAAAATAACTTAGCCCATTTTATCAATTACAAGCAAGAAAATACTAAGACTACTTAAAATTTCATCAAGATTGAAAATAATTATATAACAAAGCTAAGAATGACATATTGAAATATAACCTATTACATTTTTTCACCAAAACCCTTCATCCTAAACTATAATATAAACTCAAACATATATCTCCAAAATCATTAGAAGAAGCCCTTGATCGAGCTAAATGACAATACTTTCTCATAAGAAAATTATGTATTATCTAGTTCAAACCTGAAACTCATGATTATGAAGTTTATAAATAAAAAAATTTATAGATGATGTTGTTTTAGACACATATGAGTCCATGAGAACTATCAATGCTATTCTACCTAGAAGCTCTAATGAAGTGACACTTTACTAACCTATCAAGGGAAATACCTTCCATCCTCCTCCTTCTACTTCTTAGGTCAAAACCTATGAAATTCATCACCTTTTTCCTTTATATAATATTAGTAAACATATTATTAAACACTCACCTAGACAAGTCATTACTTCTTGAGCTAGTGGTCATTGGTATGACCCCCCAAAAAAAATTTAGTTCTATGAAAATTGGGGACACTCCCATGAGACTTTTAAATCACTTAAAAACCTTAATTTTTAGTTCCTACTCATCTCAAAATTTGATCATGAAGCTATTAATCAACAATGAAAACAAGGATATGAAAAGGTATAAAATTTATCATTCCAAGATCAAGTGTGATGCACTTCATAAAGCTAATGCTTACCTTTCTATATATTCTAATCTGGTCCCTAACCATAATAAAAACCATTAGTAAATAATCAAAATAAACCTCTAGCCACCAATGTTATTGAGACCATAGTTAACCAACATTCATTTAATGATGTGTAAACTTTTTCAATATGAAGTTTGTAGTGTCTTATATTGATCCTTATTGTCATCAAACTTGTATTCCTTATCCTAATTAATGAATAATTTTAGATAACCTATAATGAAATTACTTCAAGAATTAAGTATAATATTAGAATTATATCCAAATATGACTGAAATATATCCAAATATATGATAGTAGATAATCCACTTCAAGGGGGCAACTTCCACAAGCTTTAATAAGAGTAGAATTTACAATATGATGATAAATGATTACCCACTACCTCCTATATATAGTCCATCTAGGCCATGGTTACTCCATAGGCCAACCTACTAATCAAAAGAAAGCATAGATAAATGTAATATAACATCAAACAGGGATAAGTAAGCCACAAGTTAGCTAATACTATCCTCATACATGTGATAGGTTAGGGGCGTAGAATGCCCTTCCCCTTTAAACCAATTTTGTCCTCAACATTGAACAACTCTGGATGTTATTGCAAAAAATCTTCACCTTCCCAAGTTGCATCTTCACTGCTTTGGCTTTTCCACTTGATCAAATATTCCCTAATCTCTCTAGTTCTCAACCTGTTAGTACATATTTGGAGGATCTTCTCTAGTTCCAAAATGACTCATCCTTCTTCATCTAGTTCTGGGAGCTCTGTCTGGGCAAAAACTTTCTATCCAATGACCTTCTTCAAACAAGAAACATGAAATACTAGGTGTATGTGAGATGAAAGAGGTAACTCGAGCTTGTAAGCCACACTTCCAATTTTTTGTAGAACCTAATAAGGGCCATAATGCTTATGAGCAAGTTTGTTGTCCTTTTTTTGTTGCTTCAAGGACATCTACTTGTAAGGCTACAAATGAACAAATACCCAGTCACCCACCTCAAAAAAATTCTCACTACAGTGTTGATCTGCTTGTTGCTTCATCCTATTTTGTGCCAAGGCCAAATTCTCTCTCAAACTAGCCAAAACCTCTTGTTGATGTTGAATGTGCTCTTCCACATCTTGAACCTTAGTGTGCACCTTTAATGAAGAAGTGATGGAAGGTGGATGGTAACCATATAGTGCTAGAAATGGAAACATTTTAGAAGAGGTATGGAAAGATGTGTTATACCACCATTCTGCAAGTGGTAGCCATTTAACCCAATGTTCTTGTTTATCTGATACAAAACAATGGAGATACCCCTCTAAACATTTGTTAACCACTGTAGTTTGTCCATTAGATTGGGGGTGGTAAGATGAACTATGAGCTAGTTGAGTACCCAAACAAGAAAATAGTTCAATCTAGAAATTACTAGTGAAAATAGGATCATGATCACTTACAATTATTTTTGGGGTTCCATGTAATTTGAGAACTGCTTCCATAAAAATAGCCACTACTGTACTTGCTAAAAATGGGTGTGAGCAAAAAAATGGGCATATTTTGTAAGCCTATCCACAATGACCAAAATAGCATTCTTACCTTCAGAACAAGGGAACCTACTGATGAAATCCATGGAAACCTCCTCCCAACTTTGACTAGGAATTGCTAACGGTTGTAACAAACTTGGGGTCTTAATTATTTCACCTTTATTCTATTGGCATATCAAGCATTCTTCCACAAACTTATGTACATCTCCCTTGATTCCTTACCAAAATAATTCTTTCTTAATTCTATGATAAGTTTTTAAGAACCCTGAGTGTCCCCCAATTAGAGATGCATGCAGCTCAGCAAGAATCTTATGCTTAAGCTTTAAATTTTTGCATAAGTATAACCTACCCTTATACCATAGGACATTACCTTTCCATTCAAATTTGTCAAAGGATAAATTACCTTGCTAGAGATTCTAAATCAAAACTTATGTATCCTTGTCTTGCTCCCATTCTAACCTACCTTCATCCACCCAATCTGCTTGCAACATGGACATTGCACAAAGTAATGCTTCTGTGGATGCATCCCATTTGGATACTGCATCTACTACTACATTATCTTTACCCTTCTTGTAGATGATTTCAAAATCATAACCCAACATTTTGGTTACCCATTTTTTTTGTTCCTCAGACGATAATCTTTGCTCTAAAAAGTATTTGAGACTATCATGATCCATTTTCACCTTAAATTGTCTACCCATCAGATAAGGTCTCCATTATTTAACTGCATGAAGAATAGCCATCATTTCTTTCTCATAGATAGGTTTTTTTAGATTCTTAACTTTTAATTGATGACTTTAAAATGTAATGGGTCTTCTTTCCTAAATTAGTACTACCCCCAATCCAGACCCAGAAGCATCACATTCAACAGTGAATGTCTGTGAGAAGTCTGGAGTAGCCAAAATTGGAGTGGTGCACATAGTTGCTTTTAGTTTCTCAAATGCTTTGGTGGCATCATCATTCCAATGGAAAGCATCCTTCTTTAGCAATGTAGTGAGTGGAGCTGCTATGCTGCCATAACCTTTCACAAATCTTCAATAGTAACCTGTTAGTCTAAGGAACCCTCAAAGGTTTTTGAGAGTTTTTGGCATGGGCCATTCCATTATTGCTTTGATCTTCTGGGGATCAACTTTGACACCTTCATGGGAAAAAATGTGACCAAGGTACTCTACCTCCTGTACTCCAAAATTACATTTAGATGGATTTGCATAAAGTTGGTGCTTCCCCAAAACTATCAACACCTGTTTCACATGTTGCAAATGTGCTTCCCATGTCTGACTATAAATCAATATGTCATCAAAGAAAACTAGCACAAACTTCCTTAAAAAAGGCCTAAAATAGTGTTCATCAAGCTTTGAAAAGTATATGGTGCATTTTTAAGACAAAAGGGCATTACCAAAAACTCATAATGGCCCTCATGTGTTCTAGAAGCAGTTTTATGAACATCTTCATCCTTGATTCTAATTTGATGGCACCCTAAGTGAAGATCCAATTTTGTGAAATAATTAGCACCATGCAACTCATCAATTAAATCATCAATTACTAGAATAGGAAACTTATCTTTGATGATGTACTTGGTGGGTTCCCTATAATCTTGGCACATCCTCCATGTGTCATCCTTCTTCTGCACCATGACCACTGGTGATGAATATGCACTTTAGCTATGCTTGATGATCCTTGCCTCCAGCATCTCATGGACCATCTTTTCAATTTCACTCTTTTGTGCATATGGATATCTATATGGTCTGATATTTGGTGGTTGACTACCTAGAAATAGTTGAATGGCATGATCATGTTCTCTTTTTGGTGGTAGTCTTTTTGGCATGGCCCCAAAAATAGATGAGTGATCCTCAAGAATTATCTATAGATCAGGATGTGTAGATACCTGTATGGGTTGAACTTCTATGGAGCATAATCGTGCAATAATTCCCTCTGCCCTCTTTTTTAGCATCTTGGTCATTTGATGTGAACTAATCAATTGTGGATATTTTGCATGTAATCCATTTAGTTCAATTTTCTTACCTTCAAAATGAAAGCACATAAATAGTTCTTGGAAGTTCATCTCAATGGTACCTAAGGTTGTGAGCCATTGGACTTCCAAAACAATGTTTGTGTTACCCATGGGAATAGCAAACATAGGAGAGTTGAGATTGTACCCACCCATAGTAAGTTTAATACTATGGCATTTCCCTGAACAATTAATTGTGCCACCATCTACAATCATGACCTGAAATTCAGGTGCTAGGTAGATAAAATAGTTCAACCGAGTGGCCAACTTATGATTTATAAAGTTATGTGTGCTCCCTAAATCAATAAACATTGTCACCTTCTATTTCTTGAGGAAACCCACCACCTTAAGAGTTTATGGAGTGTTAATACCTGCAAGTGCATGACAAGAGATTGTAGGTTGGGAATCTTTAGGTACCTCTTCTATATCTTCCTCATCATCATTGGAGGCATCATCTACTTCTTCATCTTCATTTGGTCATTTTAATGTACAATAACTTCTTCTCAGCACATTTATGTACTTTGCTCCACTTGCTATCACAACCAAAACATAATCCTTTTGCATGCTTCTCTTTAATTTGCTGAGGGGTCAATCTACTAGGTGAAGGAAATGTTGGTGATGATATGCTATGATATTTGAAGGGAGTGAATGGTTGTTTCTTGTTGGCTATGAATTTTTCCTCAGCTCTACATGCTAGTATAATAGAATCAAAAATATTAAGTGGATTAAACATGTGTACCTCATGTTGAATGTGGTCCTTGAGTCCACCCAAAAATAGGTTATTCAAGTTTGTGTCAGAAATTATCTCCACACGTAAGGATAGGTTCTAAAAATGATGAATATAATCCTTGACAAAGCCATTTTCACAATTTTTCCAATTGGCTAAAGTAATTCTCTATCACATTATTGCCATAGTGTAATTGTAACTCCTCTATAAAAACTGACCAGGTGACATTGAGAGTCATCTTTTTCTTTTGAGCACACAACCATCTATACCAAATGAATTGATCAGGTTCAAGATACAAGGATGCCATGGCAACCTTCTATCCACTTGGAATCTGATGTAGATCAAAAAAACTCTCCATTTGGTTTATCCAATTGAGTAGATCTTTTCCATCAAATTTGTGCATATCCATCTTTGGTAATAGGTTCCTCTGTGGCCATGGAGTTAAATTTGAAGTAGACTGGTTAGGAGAACCACCCTAGTGGGTTTTTGAAATAGAGTTAGCTTGATGATTTGATTGATTAATGTTCAAAGCCAACATGATATCTCCCAAACTATCTTGTATGGATTTCATATTAGACTGTATGTCTTGCACCTCACTTTGAATGCCTTGCACACTATAGTCAAGCTGGCTCACTTTGTGATCTACGTGAGAAAACCCTGGTACAAAGGGTCTAGTACATCCCCCTTCTAACTCCATCTCTTCCTTTTTAGGAGTTTTACCTAGAGCTTCAGCACCCTTTCCTTGGCCCTGAGTTTGTGGACCTACCATAAAAGGGTTTTACGATGTCGACCCTTATTGGCACTTTTGACCCAACTTTGACCAAGCAATTTTGGAATTCTGTATACCTAAAATAAAAATATACAAAGAACGTACCATAGCCAAATTTTTCTAATATTTCCAAAAATGTAAATAACTTAGAAAAATTCTTTGAATTACACACTATAGAGCAATTTTATGAAAAAGCATAAAATAGAAATAAATTTTGTAAAACAAATCCAAATGATCTAAAATTTTAATGGAAGATTAATTTCATTATTTCTCATCTTCAATAAAAAAGATTCATATAAATTCGCAACATTTTATTATATATCTCAAAATTAAAAAAATTAGTGTTTCACCCACAAGATTGCCCAAATCGTAGCTCTGATACCACTTGTAATGAAATTACTTCAAGAATTAAGTATAACAGTAGAATTATATCCAAATATGACTGAAATATATCCAAATATATGATAGTAGATAAGCCACTTTGAGGGGGCAACCTCCACAAGCTTCAATAAGAGCAGAATTCATAATATGATGATAAATGATTACCCACTACCTCCTATATATAGTCCATCTAGGCCATGGTTACTCCATAGGCCGACCTACTAATCAAAATAAAGCATAGATAAATGTAATATAACATCAAAGAGGGACAATTAAGCCATAATTTAGCTAATACTATCCTCATACATGTGATAGGTTAGGCGCATAGCATAACCCTTCACATCATTTCATAGACATTGTAAAGAAATTATCACTTCTATAATTTCTAATAGCCCAACTACACAGACCAACTCAGTACAATTTTCACTCTTTATAATTTTACTAGAAAATATGTAAAGTTTCCTTTATTCTGAACTATATCGACCAACCTGATGAAGTCTATTTGTATAGATCACTCTATGTTCCAACTATACCAGCTAACCTAGTACAATATTCTATTAGTAGATCCAAAAAAATTACATTAGCTAGCTTGATATAGCCTATTTACCTAACCATACTTGTTTCTAATACACAAACCTAATTGGTATAGTCTATTATGACCCTAAAATATGATAGTTATGCACTAGCTAGGTTGATGCAAACTGATTAAAATATTTTTGTGCAACCAATGACATTGGATAACTTGATATCATTAGTTCAACCTACCTCAACTATACTAAAATGGATGAGTCTATATGCTTATTTTCCTAATTAATTTTACCCTAGATAAAATTCTTATTCAACTAATTTACTTCATAATTCCATACCTATTTTGTAGTCATGTCCATATCATATAAGATTATATGAATGGGACTCCATGGAATAAATTTATATGTTTCCCTCTCAAATACCTTTTATTAAGCTCACAATAACTTCCCCATGTCATCAAAACTAATTTATGAATATTATATTTGACATGATAATTCCTTGACCACCACCTATGGAATAATAAGCTACCTTGCCTAGATTTAAGGATAGTGTTTTACAATAATGTGCAGAAATATCCATCCAAGTTGACAAAATTATGGATGCCTCTCTTTCACTAAATTTTCCTATTACCTCCATGATCCTTGATGAAATAATAATTAATGTGGATAATCTTCCTTTATTTATTAGGTTCAAACTTAGTGATAGTCATGTCAAATGAAATATGATAGATGAAGCTTCTAGGACATGCATAATTTCTCTAAAATTCATCAAAACTCTTAGATATTATGAGTGTAATCTTAAGTGTACCCAAATCACATGAGAGAGCTATGAAAAAATAAAAATGTCTCCACTTGAATTAATTTTGATTCCTATCATATTCTAACTCATCGCAGTTAAATTTAAGGTTATGATATTCAACTTTACATTATTGTATAACATCTTTCTTGGTCATCCTCAGACTCATTCTATGAGGGAAATGGCCTCTTCCACATGAAATTATGTAAAATTTCATAATAAGGTTGATATATACAAGATTAAAGGTGACATTAATTCTTATAATTTCAAATAATTCCTTGAGAATGATGTTTTTAAAACACCTACCCTTGAACCCTTTCATAGTATCTATTTTAAAGAAAACCAAGGCTTTAATTATCCTTTCAACTCTAACAAAGGTTACAACAGTCACCTTGAGCTTGTGGTAAACATACCACATAACCTCTTATATTGGTTTGATGATGAACATGATGATATCCACATTAAAATAAGAAAAATATACCTATACTATAATATCATTACTTAGTTATCCCTTTATGACCTTATTCTCATAAAAAATTAGGTTATGAGTTTCCCACTTCTATGGTTATTTTTAAGAAGATTACATCCCACTCATTTTATAATTACATAGTGGTATAAGCCCTTAATATAAATCTTACTACCCTAGATTAAAATTATGGTTATTTCCTTGATGACCCATACTTAGCCAACTATTCCAAAGCTAAGGATGCAAAATTCCTTTACTATCTTTCTTCTCTTTAGAAATCATATGAGAAAACTACATCTTCTTTCATCATTAATTTAATTGACATTTATTTAAATCCTTCTAATTTACATGATGTTACTCCTTTGGTTGATCTCCATAGGTCCTATATATAGCACATTTTAAATTTTATTACACATACCACTTTAGTTACTTCTGAGCCTCTTCATAACATGCTTCAAGATAGATCCATGACTAGACCATACTGGTTTACCACTTTTTCAAATCCTTATAGCTCAATTATTCCTAATATTTTTGCCACAATGATGCAAATTAAATTTAGGTTGACTCTTAAATAATTAGTAGTGAATTTTTATTCCTCTCATAAAGTCTATGGTCACTCATAACATGAGTGTAGATCACACCAAATATATCTAAACTAGAATCAAATTCCTAAATACACCACTTTATGATTTGACAATGATAAATTATTTAAAGAGGTTCCAAATAGACTGTAGTACAATTATCCATCTACCTTAGATGAAGAACCATACCCACCCACCCAAGAAGATGAATTATACTATGAGTTTCACAAGCTATATTTTTTTCATACTGGATATTTTTAGCATAGTATAAGTTGTAAGGCTTAGTTCCTACCATAGATGGTCAACCACCTTGGTTTGCTACTCCTAGGTGATTTTCTTGTTTTCATGGCATGAGCATGCATTTTTTTCCTTGATGTCAAGCTATTCAAAAGTACTTAGATGTGATTTAACCTAAATAAACTCAACTTTCAAGCATCTTATAAATGATGCCACAAAATATAATACCAACATATACCCCCAAATAATAAGATGTATATTATCTTTGGCATCAATGTACTACCTATCATACAGATATATGTAGAGCTCTCCAATAAAAACTATAATATTTATGAGGCCTTCACCTCAACCTTTTAGCACTCACATGGTTCATCTACGATAGAGGAATGATATTCCTTATGATCAGATTCTTCTAGTAGATCAGAGGTTGTATGTGACATGATGCCTCATATTCCTCACATTAGTTTTTATTTTTAGGAATCCCAATTCCCTCCTCCATTTATCTTGCATATTTTTTGATAGATCTCATGCACTTGAAAATTATCACATGATTATTAGAGATATTATAAGAGACAATGATTAAAACTAGATAATACAACATTTGTGAGAAAATAACTAAATCATATCTTAATTTTCACATTATCATATGATTGTATTTTATTATTATTATTATTATTATTATTATTATTATTATTATTATTATTATTATTATTATTATTATTATTATTATATGTGATGCTTGATGTATATATCTTGCTTATTTATCATGTTATATTTCATTTTTTAGTACTTTATTTTTCATCATTGCATACCTTATTTTCATCATTTTAAAATCATGTTACAATTGACCTTTATTTTTTAGTAGATCTTAAGTATCACCTTCAGGTTCTACATATCAAAATTTAATATGTTTTGCCTAGTTTCTTTGTGATTATTTTTCCCAATTCTTACTTCCCCCCTCTTTTGCCATGATTTATTAAATCAATGCTTATCTAGATCTAATTTATCTTATTACAACTTCCCTAGTGATATGACTATAATATCTTCATAGCATAGCCTATTCACTTTTGAGACACTACCCTCCCTCCTTGTGGTTAGGAATATGCCTATTTATCATTGTATCACTTATTTTTTACATCTATGGATATCTCAATGTGTGAAGTAAATCTAGATGCAATTTAATCTAAGAAATCAACTAACAAACTGAAATATAATATAAACTAACTTAACCTAGGATAGATATACAAAGAAAATCAATATTAAAACAAACTTATATATTAGTACTATGAGATTCCTTCATTGTGCTTTTAATTTGATTTGTTGTTTAAATTATGGTTGCTCACTCTTCTCCAATATAAGGTAAAATGGGAAAAAATTTGGTATGCAAATGCAATTGGATGGCTTTAATTCACTTGTGAATTTGATATCACTTCTTTAGCATAAGTCGGGATGAATGAAAGTGATGGATTACACATCTATTTATAGTTTTTTGGGATATTGATTGAATGGTGGAGGATTATTTGAATATTTAAAATTATCCAAATAATCGATGATGGAGAAATAGTCCTAATCCATGAGGATGATGAAAAATTCCAAGGCTAATATTAAAGGGGAGTTGGTTGAGTGAGTCATGAATAAAAGGTCAAGTTAGTGGAAGAGTCAAGGGGTGACTCATAAGGTGGTTAAGTAATTCAAGGTATTGGCTGCATGAATCAACATGTGAGGGAGATAAAAGGTGTGAATAATTGATTAAATTTGAATTACTCAATTATTTAAAGTTGAAGGGAAATGGGATTCATTTGAATTTAAATTTGGGGAAGAAGAATTAGTGTTTAAAGGTGTATTTTGACACTAAATGAAATTTAAGTATTTATACTCACTATCTATATCTATCTATTTCTATTTCATTTGAGTCATACATAGGTCATTTTCAAGATTTCACACTTCCACATGGGGATAATCTAGGAGTCTTTTAGCCACCATGGTCTTTAGGTTATCCTCTCTTACAACTAAAAACAAGGTAACACTCATCTTATAGATCCTAGATGAATTGAAATTATCTAAGGCAAGGGATGTTATAGGCAAGCTTATAAGTAGAATAAATTTTTATCAAATCCTTCAAGAAACACCTAAAAATTTCAAGTATAAAAGGATTGGCACTTTAAGATATTGAAGCTGAGTTGAGTTTTAGAAGAAAGAAGGTGATGGAAGTGGAAATATTCAAGATAAACTTCTAGAATACAAAATCAAAACATACCAAGCTCCTTGAGCAAATTAATAGGGTACACAGACCCTCACTACTTAACTTAGACATCATAAGATAGTAGCATGATGTGAGACACAAGTGCTATCTAGACTTGGAGGTGAAGAAGAAAAATGATGATATAACTTCTTGTTTAGCATAAGTATTTGCAGTGACAACTCCAAAAATTAATGCATCCATGTAAATGCCCACTTAGCCTCAGTTAAAAGGCCAATTTTATTCACATCAATTCAAAGGAATTAAATTTTATACTCATAGTATACTTTTGTTAGAACTTAAATTAAATTTACCTAAATTATTTGTAAGTGATTTAACTTTTTGGTGAATATTAGAGTCTTATTCCTAATTTAGTTAAGGGTTTGGAAAAACTAATTAGTAAATAATATTGAAATAATTATAGTACTAATTTATATATTTTTTTTCACCTTTTAAACCTTTCTAAAAATATCAATAAATAAGGAGAAATGCAATTTAGCTTAAAAATAGACTAAGACAACTAAGATAGATGTTGAAATTAGCTATGCAAGACTGGGACAGTGTCATGAACCTAGATCTAGATTTTGTTTGGTGAAAGGAAAGGAGCATAAAAAGTAGGACACTTTAGGGTCTAAAACTATAGTCTAGATCCTACCTATATTATTCAAACTATTCATAGATTTTGAGTTCTCTAGGTTTTATCCATTGTCCCTATGTGAGCTTGCTTGTGAAATTTCAAGCCCTGAATATTAATAGAGCTCTTTGCAAAGTTGATTTAATCTCAAAACCCTAGACCTTCATTATTCTTGATAAAATTTGAGAAAGAGTTGGGGGGGGGGGGGCAGGGGGCGCGGGGGGTTAGTGTGTGTAATATGCACTGAACATGTATCTACACCCCTTGTGTGGGCACACTAACTACATACCAAAACTCCAAAGAGGGATCAAGCCATATGTAGTCATCCCACTTGATGTTTCTTGTGAAATAGTGTAATGACAATGTGAAAATTCCAAATTTAGATTGCTTGAGTTGGTTAGGGACTGGTGTGATGGTTTGAATATGTTTGCATCTATGTCATGTGATTGTATGTAGAGAATAGGGAAATTTGCCTTAGTGGTTTGTTTATATTCTTACTTTCTTTGTAATATTTGTCACCTCCTCTTTTTAAATGACCTTTGGATGGACTTTTATAGGGAACTATTGATCATGGGTTAAATGTATTTATGCTAGGTTGACATGATGAATAGTAGGAATCAAGAGAAAATGGTCATTTGGGCTTAAAATATGATTGGATAGGAGTGACAAAAATGGGACACCCTAGGGTCTGGTGTTATAATCTAGGTATGACACTCTTTTCCTATAGGCTTAAGACCTAGGGGGTTATAATTGTCCTAGGAAATAGATCTTGGCTAAGCTATAATGATCATCTAGAAGGCTATGGATGATTGTAAATGGGCAAAAAAGTGTCTAGAATGGTCATGAGAGAATGTAAGAAGGAGCTATGGCTAGGATGTCACAAACCACACTCAATATACAAATTTAGGCATTTTATATGACTACATTTACCCACCCCCTTTATTCTAGTGATGTAATAAAGTGAAATACTAGGATAAAGTAAAACTAGAAAGCATACCTAAACTTACCTACGTGGGTGAAGCCCATGAAGCTATGTGATGTTAAGAGTGCATAGAGAAAGTAAATTATGAAGTGTAAATCTATAATAAAAAATAAATAGTAGATTAGTTCTTATTATATATGCTATATCTAAAATAAGAATGTATAAAAGCTAGGTATAAGAGAGAGGAAGAAAAAGGAATGAATACACCTCACTGAGTACACAAATCGATACAAAACCTATTATGTTCTTGAGTGATGATAAGTGATGTTGGATAATGTTGGGTATGTGTTGTACCAAATGTAATATCATAAATGGATGTGAGTGCTCAATTCCATGATATTGGCTTAAGAATGCAAAGGATAGACCTTTAGCTCCATCATCACCCACTAAGTGAAGCTATGTGATCATGCATGTGTTAATCAATGTTTAGACTTTGTGTCCAATACCTCTAAGTAGGTGGATCAAAAATACAAAGGCTAGCTAATCCTTTGGCTACATCATTGTCCACTAAGTGAAGCTATGAATTGATACTGGTATAAATTTGCATCATATTAGATGGCTCCTAAAGCTCATGAATGCTCTAAAATATATATCAATATGGCATGGATAGTTGAATGTATACTAGAAACTAGGCCAATCTTGGCCACTCTAAAAGGAGGAGATTAAACTTGTATGAAAGCCACTCTAAAACTAAGAACTAGGCTTATATGGAATCCACTCATGAATATGGAGGTTAGGTCTATATCAAATCCACTCTAAAATGATGCCAACCACCTACAGATAGAATAAGGCATGCAATTGTTAAGAATGTTTGGGTAATATACTAAACTTGAAAAAAAAAAAGTTAAATGTGTCATGCACATTGCCCCCAATCACTAGTGTCTATATCATAGATTATAATATAGAAGTTATAACAACTACCCAATCTAAAACTAGAAGCAAGAGCCATCATGTCATGCATGATTCCCCATATATCTAGATTCTCTAAGAAAAATTATACTAAAACTATTGAATCTAAACTATATTGTTGCTAACAAAACTATAGCTGAACTTACCTTTCTATTTATTTTTAGAAAATTTAGGTTTTTTATTATTTATATAGGAGTGACAAAAATAAGACACCCTACTATTTAGTATTATTGTCTAGGTCCACCACTATTATCCTTTGCTAAATCTGATCACTATTATATAATTGTCAATATTTTTTTGGTCTATTCTACTTGGTTTGAACTTTGATTGTTGTTTTAAGTGTTTTAAAAATTTATTTTTTTATTGGTAGGAGCTCTAATCTCTATGACAAAACCCTTATTTGTTGTCCCCTCTTTAGAAGGTAGGAATGAAGACCCTACAATGACTGCCCTTAGAAGAAAGAGCCCTACAAATGTGTTATGCTAAAAAATACATGATATAGCAATGATAATCAAAAAGATGTCTCAAGATATAGCATAGTTTATTTTGAAGATTGGTAGATCAATAGGGGTATGCCTAGATAAATGTAACAATATAATAGCATGTGTAGCATACTAAATTGAAACTCAAAATATTAGTTTATAGTTGTTAGTTTTCAAGGAGGGATGGAGCATGATGTCCATCATGGAATGTAAGAAAGTGATATAATTCTTGATGTGGATCATGGCATTGTAAATAGTGAGAAGAAAACAAGAAAAAAACACACAAGGAAAGAAGCAGGAAGTATATAAGAGTGGCCAAGGGGCCAAGTAAACAAGGGACATGGGCACATGTCATTCAAACTAGAAAGTAAGCATAAAAGTCATGTTCAAATGCCCACATACACATATAATTGAAAACAAGTAAGGTTGGCATGAGTTCCATAAGCACATAGAAGAGTAAAAGTAAAGGACAATGGAAAATGTCTTAAGGTACACACATTAATAGAAGCAAAGGATATTGGTAAATGTCCTAAGGCACATATAAGAGACAAAATAGGAATTGAGAAATGTAATCACATCTAGCTATGCAAATCAAGGAAGGAAAGCATGTAATATGTTAGAAATGCAATTGTATCTAACTAATCAAAGAAAGAAGTGAAGGTACCTAAAACATTTAGTACACGACTAGGTATATGCTAAAAAATACACATGTTATATACTAGTGAAATATTAATAGAGTAATATGTGTAAGCTAGTAATTAATTTACATAAAAATGATCAATAGAGTGTGTTATGTAGGATACCTAGATGGTGTAGTCATGTAGAAGATGGCCCTAGTGGGTAGATATATTGATGTATGTCTTGAATGTAGAAATATGATACCCCCTCAATGAGTAGAGTGAAGCAATCAAGGATCGGGGTGTCACTGCACAAACTCAAATAAGATCAAGTGAAGAATTGTAATGTAGATAAATATACAAACAATAGGATAGAATATAAAAATATAAGTCTAGTATGGTAGTAGAAATGTAAAGAATGGATAATGCATATAGTTGAATTTTTTTTTGGTATTTTGAGTTATTTGAATATTTTTGGTATTTTGGAATATTTGAATTTTTTGGTATTTTGGAATATTTGAATGTTTTTGGATTTTAGAGATAAGATATGTACAATAAATCATAAAGAGACTATGTATAAGAAATTGAAAATAAGCTATGTACAATCAATCATAAGGAGACTATGTACAAGAAATTGAAAAGAAGCTATGTACAAGAAAGACTGAGAATAAATGATACTAACCGATGAGTCTCATGAGAGACTACCTATCATGATGTCTTATATCAAACAAAGGAATCATGTGTGATTGTGAGGCATGAGGGAATGGCTGCGAGTATGACTTTGAATATTCAGATTTATTGTTAGTATCATGGAAATCATAATAACCTATATTGTTCCACTCATCATTATCATCTTGATTTTGAACCAATAGAATGCTAGTGTTGACTTTTATTGTATCTAGATATTTTTATTTGATAAATTGTGTCTATGAATTATTTTCCTTAAGATGTTCAATAAATCCCAAACCTTGGTGACAAACATTATCAATTGCTAAAATAGGAGTAGTGATGCCTTGAGCATGCTTTCCCAACTCTTGACCTTGATAATAAAAATATTGTAGATATTTTTTACCAAACCCATACTGCTTTGAAAGTTAAGACACATTTTTGAGAGGTATATTTACATATTTTTCATGCTTTACTTATGTTTTTGGTACTATTTATTACTCTTATTTTACTTTTATTTCCTTTTGTTGTTTTGAGTTATGCTTTGGAAACCACTTATTTATTGTTTCTAAATTTGACCCTTTGTGAATGTGTTCATGTGTCACTATGGATTACTTGACTAATTTACCTTGTATTGGGTCCTTATTAGAAATTATCTATTGTATATGTTTTTTCAATGCTAAACATGAATCTGTGTGATGCCCATGCATTCTATGATATGCACAATAATATCTAAATCTTCTCACTAGATGTATAGGAGGTAGTTTGATCAACTTAGATTTAATCATTTCCCTTAGTACCTCACTTGAACTCTTATTTTATCTTTCAATGATTTTTGAATCACTAGTTATAGAGTTAATTTTTTGTGATTTCTCATTTTGATATGTAATGTTACTTGTAACCAATTGATTAGGTGAAGGTGCATATAGATGATTAGCACTAGGGTACCTTTGAGGCTTTTGTATTATAATATAATTTTCCAATGTTGTGATATTTTCATGTAATATTTGATTTTGTGTTTGTAAATTTAAAATTAACTTGCTCATACTGGTGATTTGATCCCCTAGAGTTTTACAAGTACAAACCCTAGTTGCTTTTAATTGAACATGTAAGCACATATGTTGAAGAGGGTTTGAAGAATCTATAGGCTAAATGTATGCATTAATAACAATAGTATAGGATGCCTCACCTTTTGGAGGGGTGATAGCATGGACTTGGTTATGGGGAAAGTAGCTATCACCCTCCTGGGAGAGAGGAGCAGAAGGAAATTCCTTCCTATGCATAAGATATAACATTGAAACTTGATAGGTGGTTGTTAGCTTATGCAATAGATCCTTTAAGTATGCAAGGAGTTTATTATTAATTTAATTACACATAATAGATAGATATAATGTTAATAATTTAATAAAATATTGTATTAAATAAAAGTAAACATTGCTTTGAAGGAAATGTATCTTAATATTTTTAGCAATAAATTTCTTAATATCATCCCTTATTATAAAAAGTAAGCATGAAAGAGAAAGAAGGAAGATTTGTATTAACATATGGTATACTTAATAATTCATATATATGATAGGACCGATTATGGACACCTTATTATTTACAAGAAATGTTTTGAAAAAAGTGAGATCCATTTTTGTTTTTATGGAAATTTGATTTAGATATAAGGTTGTACCTCAAGCGAGCAAAGGGACCTAGTATATGCAACTAGGATTTGAAAAAAAAATGATTTTTAAAATTAATATTGTAAATTTATAAATTTAATGTGAAATTTTGATTTAAATATGCAAGAAAAATCAAAAAAATACTGGAAAAATTAGCAAGGAATTTTCCCTAGGGTTTTTATGTGCAAATGGACCTAGTAAATTCAACTGGGGTTTGGAATAAATGATTTTTAAAGTTACTATGGTAAATTTAAAAATTTTAATGTAAAATTTTGATTTAGATATTCAATAAAAATTAGAGAAATATTATAAAAATTAGAAAGGAATTTTCCCTAGTGTTTTTAGTGTTTTTGTGCACAAAGTAAGTAAGTCAGGTTCACCAAATGATTTAACTATTTTAGGAATATTGGAATATTATTCCTAATTTAGTTAAGGGTATAGAATAAATAAATTATTAAATAATATTTCAATAATTATAGTAATAATTTGTATAATTTATTGTGCCTTTTAAAACTTTTTAAAAATAGAAATAAATAAAGAGAAATGCAACTTAGCTTAAAACTAGACTGAGATGGCTGAGACAAATGTTGAAACTGGTTATGCAAGACTGGGATAGTGTCATGAACCTAGATCTAGATTTATTTTAGTGAAAGGATAAGAGCACCAAAAATAAGACACTTTAGGGTTTAGTGTTATAGTCTAGGTTATGCCACTGTTGTTCAAACTAGTCACAAAGATCTAAGTTTTCTAGGTTTTGTCTGTTGTCCTTGTGTGAGCTTGCTTATGAAATTTTGAGCCTTGAATGTTTATGGATCTCCTTTTAGAGATTATTTAATCTAAAAACCTTGGACCTTCATTATTCTTGATAAAATTTTAGAAATAGGGGGTTAGTGTGTGTAAGATGTACTAAATGTGTATCTGCACCCCCTTATGTGGGCACACTACCTACATAAAAATACTCCAACGAGGGATCAAGTCATATTTATCTCTCCCACTTGATGTGATTTATGTAATAGTGTAATGATAATGGGAAAATGTTAAATTGAGAGTGATTGAGGTGTTTAGGGACTGGTGTGAGGGTTTGAATATGTTTATAGTTGTGTTTGGTGACTATATGTAGAGAATAGGGAAATTTGCCTTGTGGTTTGTTTGTATTCTTTAATTATTTGTAAGATTTTTCACCTCCACTTTGTAAATTAACTTTGGATGAAATTTTACAGGGAACTATTTATCATGGGTTAAATGTATTCATGCTAGGTTGACATGATGAAGATTAGGAATTAGGATAAAATGATCATTAGATCTCAAAATGTGCTTGGATAGGAGCATCAAAAATGAGACACCCTAGGGTCTAAAGTTATAGTCTAAGTATGGCACTCCTATCCTATAAGCTCAAGACCTAGGGGGATAGAATTGGTCTATAAAATAGAGCTTGGTTAAGCTAGAATGATTGTTTGGAAGGCTATGGATGACTCAAAATAATCAAAAAGGTGTCTAAAAGGGTCATGAGGGCATGCAAGAAGTAACTATGGTTGGGATTTCACAAACCACACTCAAACTATCAATTTGGACAATTTATATGACTATAGTAAGTATACACACATTACATCATATTGTAAAATCTAACTTTAATTTTTGACAATTATTGGATAACTATATGTATACATTATATATAGTTTTGAAAACTATAATTAGAGATGATGTCCTAATTATGTCGTGTAATAACAAATTTGCATGTAATTAAAGGATGAGGGGACCCCTCCCCAAGTCTATATAAGTATATGTAACCCTAATTTCAAGGGTCAAAAAATTCAAAATAGAATCAAATCAACTTTAATTGTCACTCATGTGTTGGTGTTTTACTCTCAAATTCCTATGTAATAAGGTTTGCTATTTTTGGTTATTTGATTTAGTAATTCTTAGTGTGAAATAGCTATGAAGAATTCTTCTTGTTATGATTAATAAGCTAGTTTTAGATGTGCAAAATATTTTGAAAAATTATCAATTATATTGATTATTTACAAGAAGGTTGACTATTTCAAATTTTTAAGTGTGTAGAGGTGATTTCAATGATATAATATTTTGTGTGTGTGAAACAACTATCCTAGATACCTCCTTGGTCTATGTCATAATATCTTGAGTATGGTTGTGTAATAACTACTTCAAAAAGAGCAACCTTTGACTGAGATCCTTGAGTTTCTTATATCAAACTATCCTAGAGTACTTGATCATGTTTGTATGTATGTGTGTATCAGTTGATAGTAACAAACATTATTTCTAAAATCACTTGTCCATGAAGAATCTAGCCTGAGAGGTGATTCTTAAATCCATAAAGTCCTTTTTTGCTCTATCCTTCCCTAGTTTATTTCTAAGACTAACCCGCTTTAGATTAGTATCCACCCATCTACCAACTAACTTAGTTTTAACTTTATTATAAATACCATTCATCCATTCATAGTCCTAGTTAACAACCTACATGCCTTACATGTTATTCAATCACCTAGTTACTTAAATTGCATACCTGCAACTCATGCCCTAAAGTGGATTTTACCTCCATTGAGATCCCAAAATGTTAGAGGCTACCTCATTATGAATTGGTATAAAAAAAATCACATCAATATTATTTATGGATCTAGAATGAGGTCTTGAACCTATGATAAAATAGGTTATTTTATATGTTGAGTTATACTGGAGTCCCAGGAGAGTGACCAGATGTAGTTCTCAGGCTAGTCTTCTAGTCTCACCTTTGTCAAATTATAGAAGTCCTAGATTTGTACCAAATACCCCTATTAATAAAAAATCTAGAATACCTTCCCCAATAAGGAATACTCCCCTTATTAATCATATTATGTCTCACCCACCCTAGTTGGTCACATTTACTATTACCATCCCAGGGGATGTGCATGACTTATCAAGGAATCTTGAAAAGTATCTACCATCCCTCTCTCTTTTAGGAGGAAGAATGAAAAAAGAGCACATCATGTCTTTCATTATTTTGAGATTGATTAATGTTTTAGATTAAGGTAAAAGTAGGTTTTAAAGGGACCCCAAAACCCTATAACAAAAATAGAAAGATAAAGCAATAACGTCCATCAGGAAGAGCATTCCTAAATCCTACTGAAGATCAGCATCAAAATCAGGTTTTATAGGGACCTAAAACCACAAACCTAAACCATAAAAAAGAGCCCAAGTTTTACAGAGAACTGGAAACTCAAAATAAGTTTTAAAACTAAGAACCAAGTTTTAGAACCAGTTATAACATCCAGCAAAAGGGACCAGAACAAAAACAATATCAACAAAGAAGACCCTAGTCTTCTAATTCCAAGATTATCTTCACAGCCTCCTTTCCAATCATAGTAGTATCATGTATGGATATTGCAACTGAAGTAGTAGCATCTTACAGAGCTTTCTTCCTCAAACTCTACCTGGTCCTCTTACTTGGACCCTCTAAAGATTTTATTTCTTCATTTGCTCATTTTCCAAGGTTAGTTGTAGCAGCACATATACTTAAAGTTACCTGCTCCATATTTGTTCTACTTTCCTTTATGAGCCTTCTAAGATTATTCTCATATTATTTAAGTTTAATTGGAATATCTCTCATTTGCATCTCTAAATTATTGATTTTGGTCTGATCAGCTTCCTGGTTGTGTTGCATTATTTCCACTTTCTTCTTCAGCCCCATTATTTCCTTATGCATCCACGAATCAACTTGGAGAATAGCATCAGCTTTGGATTTGGCTAAATTCATGAAGGATAGCTTAGTGTCCCTCTACCAAGCATCACAAATGTCTTCTACATTCTCATGTGGAGAGGAATCATCCTTTTCAATTTGTTCCTCCCTTTCCATCATTTTCTCATCTTTAGTCTCAACAGGGTCTTCATGCTAGATAGGATCATCCTTTTCTTGTTCTCGAATCTCCATAGCATGATTGGAAACCAGAACCATATGTTCCTTATCTCTTATCAAAGCTAGATCATCAAGTAAAATATTTGAGTTATTAATGAATATGTTTCATGCAAAATTTTTCCTTTTACACTAATGGATGTTGATTATGATTGGTACTTTAATCTATAAGATAATTTTATTACTTATTGTAATGCATGTAAAACTAATTTATTACATAGTTTGGGCAAGTCACCAAGCCTAGTTTGATATATCAAAACTTTACTATCATGAAGAGGGAGCCCAAAAAACTAATTCAAGCCTTCAATGTAATATTTTAGAAGATGTACACTTGATTAACTCTAGTGTATACACTAGGAGAAGTATTATCATTAGAAATGTATAAAAATGATCTAGATCTAATTACTATAGTCTTATTATAAATGGATATTTATATCAACACTTTGGAATTGGATTATTAATAGGCCATCAACATTAAAAAATAGCTTAATGCTCTAGTTCTAGGCATACTTAGTATCAATAATAATCTCCCATCTTTGAATCTAGTTCTACATGTAAATTAGAATGTCCTTGCATTTAATCAAAATTAGTTATACACACTACCTCCTATAGTACAGATGTCACATCCAAATTATAGTTTCTTAAATAACCATGAACAAGGTAATGGTTACCAAAATAATTAACATCCATATAAATCCTCTGCTAATATTTTCTAGGGAAAAAACTCTAGTAAAGGAGAACTATATGCCATAAAAATATGGTTCATAAGATAAGCAATGATTTCCTTAATATGTAAAAGAAGATAGGTAATGTTAATGGCCTAAATAAAAATCAAAAGTATGGGTTCCATAGATATAATAGACCATTTAATAGGCCTACAAATAATATAGAGTAGTTTAGTAAGCTTTCAAAGATAAATATAGTGGAGACAACCTTTCCCAACTGGGGTAGAGTCCATAACATGTCTCAACATGGTGAACTTGGTTGTGTTAAATTTTGTGTAGCTTTTGAGATCTTTCAAAGATATGTGGTAAGGCAAGATTTGATTCATAATCCACTAGAATTCCACTAGGACTTTGGCCCTTCAAGCATCACTATGTTATTTAAAACTTATGAGTTTCCTTTCCCGAGTGAAGATGATAACATACTAGAAGATAACACCAATGAGATCCATGCTTTCCAATAATTATATAAAGGTGGTTACAACATAAGGAACAAGTATCCATTCACAATGTCTACTCCTCCAAATAGTACAACCATTCCACCAAATCTAAAATATGATAACAATCCACCTCCCCTGAAAGGGAATGATCAGCCTCAAAATAAGGAGGAATAGAACAAAGGAGGGTATAACACTATTAAAGACATGAATAAAATCAAATCAAACATCACTTTTCATGAATTAGCTTAGATTACTGAATAGAAAGAACTCATGTGGAAGTCTATCATAGGAAATGCCCCTAGAAAAGACAAAAACTCCTAAAGATAAAATAAAGGCCTCTAACACCAATGTCATATATAAAATCAATCTAGAGGTACCACCCTTTTTGTTGACCATTAAATAATTTGGTAAAAATCTTCATAATTTCCTAGTCGATTTTGGTGCTTTAGAAACTATGATGCCTACTTCTATTTATCAAAAGTTTGGCCTAAATCTAAACCCATAAAAGAGAATAGTCTCACAATTAGATAAAATAGTGGTACTAGTGATTAGAGATCTCACTAATGTGTGTATTAAATTTTCATCCAAATCATAAGTGCAAATTACTATCGACATCCTTGTAGTAGACATACCTGAAGGCTATAAACTATTGTTAATTACAGACTTATCTAAGACACTCAATGGATATGTCTCAATAGAGTTATATCACATTTGGCTACCATAAAGAGGCCTTCAAAACTAAATACATAATGATCAAGAACCAAGAATGAAGTATTCCATCACAGAGTACAATGTCAAGAATGAAGAGGTAAGTTATGAGTCCCTAACCTTGGTATTTACACTTTCACCACACAAAATGAATTACAAGAACTAGAATCACAGTGCCTTGCCTAGCTATGGTCATTCCACTTTAATGGTGACAAATCCAAATAGGGATTATGCATAAGAATTTAATTGGTTAAACCACAAAGGAAGAAGTTCCTAGCAGTATATAGATTATAGTTCCCTTACACCAATAATAAGGCTAAGTATGAAGCATTGATTTTGGTATTACACTTTTCACTCAAAAATAATGTCAAGCAATTATTAGTATATCAGGATTCAGAGTTAGTAGTAAATCAGGTTAGAAATAAATATTAATGTAATTTATCATATATAAAAAGATATAAACATAGAGCATGGGATTTGATTGAATCCTTAAAGGATTTCAACATAGTGGTTATTCCCAGTGAACAAAACCAAGCTATAGATTCACTAGTTATTTTTGCTACCAATTTGGAGCCTCTCCAATAATCTCTGCTAAAGAGATTCTCTATTGATCTTGTACCTCATCCTTCTATTCTTGATAACATAGAGAATTTCCAAGTCTTTGATGATGATTAGCAGATCATCAAGTTTCTAACTAACTAAGGATAATTTTAGTCCCAAATCATTGATGACAAATAAGTTAGTTATCTCTACCAAGAGGAGTCAGATGAAGAAGGTGTTATCTAGCTCAAATAAAATCATCTCCCACTTAGAATGGTTTCCTTAGAAATTAAATTTGATATAGACCCCCAAGCTCAATAGGAAATGCAACCCAAGGTTAGTGAGTCTAACTTCAAAAAGGAGAATTTAGGGGATGAGAGTAACCCATGCTATATCAATATTGGCCTTAGTTGCACTCTAGATGGAAGGCAATAGGTGAATGATTTACTCATCCAATATAAATATGTAATTTTTTAGACATATGAGGATTTGAAGGTTTATGACTCAAAGGTCATTACCCATATAATTCCACTAAAACTAGACCACAAGCCATCTAGACAAATATAGAGACTAGTGAATCCTATCCTAGAACCTCTCATTTAAATAGAAGTAGAAAAGTTGTTATGTGAAAGGATAATCTTCCCAATTAGTCATTTTACTCAGGTGTATAATTTAGTCCCAATCAAAAATAAAAATGGATATATTAGATTATGTTTTGATTTTAGAAACTTGAGCAAATCTTATAAAATGGACAACTATCCACTACCCTCCTTGGATGAGGTTATTAAGATAGTTAGTGGATCTGAAATGATGTCATTCTTGGATGGATTTTTACATTATAATCAAGTGTTGGTACAATTAGAAGATATAATGAAGACTACATTTACCACAAAGTGGAATACCTATGCATATAAGAGGATGCCTTTTGGCCTAATAAATGTAGGAGCCACCTTTTAGCAAGTAATGGATCATACATTTAAAGGATTAATAGGTAAATGTCTAATCATTTATATGGATGACATTACTATTTTCTCCAAGAATAAGAATGATCATGTAGGCCATCTATAATCAATCTTCAAGAGATGAAGAAGGTTTGGAATCTTGTTGAACCCAAAGAAGAGAATATTTGGAGTCACTGAGGGCACAATTTTTGGACATATCATTACCAAATAAGGGATCATCATCAATATAGATAGATTATAAGGGATTTTAAATATTTTTCTATCAAACAACAAGAAGGAGCTCAACCCTTTCTTTGGGAAAATTAATTTTGTATGGAATTTTATCTCAATATTTGCAAAAATTATGAGACCCCTAAATGCAATGCTCAATCAATATTCTAAAGTGGAATGGATAGTTGAGGCCCAAAAGTATTTAAAATACATCAAAGATGCTATATCTTAGGCCCCAATACTCATTAGTCTAGATTTCACAATGGACTTCTACTTATACTCATTTGCTTCAAAACATATAATTGTTGTTGTCATAACATAAAAAGAAGATAAGATTGAGCATCCCATTGCACTTATGATCACAAATTTGAAGGATGCAGAAATTAGGTACTCTATGATTGATAAATAGATCTTCATTCTTGTCAAAGTGGTGAAGAAATTTAGACACTACATCTTGAGTAATAAGACTATCGCTATTGTACCTGACCCTATTATCAAGCTTACCTTGACATAGAATGAATTGGGAGAACATAGAGGCAAATGGATGGAAAATCTATAAGAATTTGATATATAAATCAAGCTTATTAAAATCATCTAGGGTTAGGGAATCATCAAAATCATGACTGATACTAACCCTTGCATTATTATTGAAGAGGTTTGTGAAGCCTAGGTATCTATAGGGGAATGGTATGTTAACATAATTCAATATCTACTTATAGGTACTTTTCCCTCGAAACTCAATTAAGAACAAAGAAGAGATTTGAGTATCAAAGCTACTCACAATATGATCAAGAAAGGAGTTATTTATAGGATAAATTATAAATTCATCTACCTTAGATGTGTATCAATAGAATAGGCCCAAGATATTATGGAAAATTTACATGAAAAGATAGGTAGTGGTCAGCCATCTAAGAACACTAGGGCTCACAAAATCCTAAGAATGGAATGTTACTAAATAATAGTCTTCAAGGATGCCCATACCCATATAGAGACATTTCATGAATGTTAATCTTTGGCAAAAAGAGAAGTACATCTAGCAATGTCCTTATAACCTATTGTTGAGGGAAGGTCATTTGCCTAGTGGGAGTTGGACTTCATTAGTGTCATTAACCCAAACTCTTCAGTAGGTCATAAGTTTGTACTCACTACCATATATTACTTCACCCAATGGACTGAGGTAGTGGCCACCAATAATTCCATATAACAAGATGTGATTCACTTCTTAGAAGAACACATCACAACTAGATTTAGCACTCACATCTCTCTTTCATAATAGGCCAGCATTCATATCATCTAAATTTACTGAATGGGATCATAACAATTAGATCACCATCAGGTCCTCTTCTAACCACTATCCTCAGGGAAATGGATTGGCCAAATTAATGAATAAGAAATTGATAGATGTAATTAAGAAATCAATTGGGGATAATCCTAGGTATTGGCATAATCTACTTAAGTATGCCCGTTGGGCAAACTTAACAAGATATAACCAAGCCCTAAAGGTCTTACCCTATATTTTTTTGTATGGACATAGGACATTATTCCTAATCATGTTAAAATTACCAACCTATCAATTAATTCAAGAATATATGGATCCAAATGACAAAGCAGAATCTCAATTATTAGAAATAATAGAAATGGAAGACTTAAGGACTGAGTCCCTACAAACTTTTAGCAAACATGAAGATGTGGTCAAGAGATGGTTTGATTCTATGGGATAAAGCCCATGAAAAGAAAGGGAAACATGATAAATTTGCCCCACTATAGACTGGACCCTATCAAATTTTAGAGATCTTGGGCAATAATGCATTCCACTTAAGGGTTCTTTAAGGCAATAAAATCATATATCCAGTCAAAGGGTAGTTTTTGAAACATTACCATCTTAAGTTGCCCCTAAATAATGAAGAAAACATGGTAGAGGTAGTCCTAGTTTATTTTTATGCTTCCTAGTTTAGTTTCTTAGTTTTTAGTTTAGTTTCCCACTTTATAGTTTAGTTTCCTACTTTCTAATTTAGTTTTTTCCTTTCTAGTTTAGTTATTTTATTATTCTATATGAAAATATTAATTGGTTTATCTTGACATGATCAAAAACTAACATCCTACTAGATGGGCCCCTATCTTGTGCTTGAATTGATATATAAGGGAAAGGGAAACTACAAAGGGATTCACCATTTGGGGTTTGTTCACAAAAAATTTATACTTTTGTGTTTGAGATATTTGATAATTGGGTATGTAATGATAGTAATTTAGAGCTGTGTCACATTTAAATATTTATACCAAGTGTGTGAAGTTACTCTCAAATACTCCATATGGATTTAGAAATTTTTCTCAGACCATTGGACCAATCACACTATTCATACTAATACTTGTTATGAGGTGATAATCACTGATGTAGATGTATCTAGTAAGGACATTTTGATAAATTATTTGTTTTATAACTACACTAGATCATAGTGGTTTTGACTCTCCTCCTTCCATTCAAATTAAAATAGAGAAAGAGAGAGAAAAGAACCAATGTGTTCAAAAGAGTGATCAATAAAGCCCAAATAAAATCTAAAGTAGATCAAAGGATCACATGATGAAATAAGGTCAATGTACCATGCATCATGATCAAAGAATAAAAGGAAGAGGAGATAATAAACTCAAGATATCTCTGTCAGGGCTATGGATGTTTGGCTAGTAGTAGAGCAATTCTTGAGTTCCTCTAATTTAATGATATTCAAAAGAACCAAACTGGAACCTACAATTACTCCAAGTCTTTGAAAAGATCCTCAAAATAAGTGTTAAATTAACATCACTTTATCACACATAGATCCATGGATGTGAAGGCAAGTATGTTGTATGATGTAGTTTGGAATCTCTTTCATATCTTTGATTCAAATATTTTTCTATGGCATGATTCATGTTTGATTTTAAATTGCTAAACCAAAGTTATGAGTTCTCTCATACTCGAAAGTATTCTCCCTATAAGTTGTAATTTTTTGTACCCAAATTTTCCCTATTCTTTTATTTATAAATAATGAGGACCCACTTTTCTTATTTGCCCTTGTTTGTTAAGTTTTCCTCTACATAGTTGTGGAAGCTCTATTGCATTTTTCCTTAATATTAACACTTTGAAGTATAAATAATATTCTCATTTTAGACTAAATTATTAATTCCTTTCAAGAGTTTTTGAACTTATACAAGTTTTGGGAATTATTTTTCTTTGAAACTATTTTATTTAGGATTTAGTCTTTGAACATTTTGTTTGGTACTCAAATTTGGAAACTTTGTTTGTCAAAACTTTTGTTTGGAATTTCCATATCAGATATTTTATTCAGGACTTTGGTCTTCAAAGAAACTATTCAGGGTGAGTTCATTGGGATTTTTGTTCAAACATTTTTTCAAGGGCTTTGGTCTTTGAGAATTTTGTGCAGAGGATTTCTTCATCGTATATTTTACTCAAAACTTCTTTTTGAAAATTTTGCTCTTCGAAACTTGTGTTTGGAATTTATTCTTCAAAATTTATGTTCAAAGTTTTCGTATCAGAAATTTTGTTTAAGAATTTATTTTGGAGGATTTTTTTGGTTTTTGATGTCAAATCCCTTGTTCAGAGGTTTTATTTAGAATAGTCTTCATCAAAGTTTTCATATCAAAGCTTTTGTTCAAACATTTTTTTTGAATGATTTTTTCAAAGGACTTGGTCTTCAAACATTTTGTTTGAGGTTTGTGTTCAGAGCCTTTGGTTCACAAGAATTATTGTCTCAGTCCCAACATGAAATCTAACTCTCGACTCTCAACTAACAAGAACCCACTACACTTAGCCAATAAAGTGGAACTAATTCATGACACTTGCTAAAGAATGTAACCTGCCAACTAAACTAATGAGATTTGAATTGTGCAAGTAAAGAAAATATAGGAATGTTGGACATTAAAAGTTCACAAATTAGAATTTAATGCAAAAGTGCTATATCAATGATGTGTATCCACTAATGTGTTCATTTGATTACAATAAAAAATTGATCTCACTTGCTACTCTACAAACAAAGCCCTGGCCACCTATGAATACATTATGAAGAAACAACTAGTGGAGAGTAATTTTCATAGTATAGGAAAATAACTTTGAGAAAACCAAATTATTACAATGGATTCTACATCTCATAGCTTCAAAGGAGTACTTCTACCATCCCCATTCTCCATCAAGGATTTTATAGAATATATAGACATGGTGTTCGATGCAATATTTTTTAATGATAGATATGCTAACTACTCAAAATTATGGGATGCCATTGATGTTATCGATGTATTTTCCTATGATGGAGATTTATCCCTTACACACTTCCATTTAGTCATAGACCTACTTTCTCTCAAAAGATAATTATTGTACTTTATGACATCTAAACCCAAAGTTATACCCTACATCAACCTACTGTAAGACTTTTTATTCATTGGAAAGATGACATAAGAGACCTTATTACATCACATGGATCAAGAGATTATAATGGATTGCATCTCTAATGATGATTTCTAAAGGTACTTATCTCTACCAATTCCAAATGTAATATTTGATAAGAACATGTTGGTAACATGAAACAAACATAATTAAATTGAGAAAGTTTTGAGCTCATGGCTTCTTCTTGGGGAGACTATTCTCTTAAATTTAAAATACCCCTACCCCATTAGCAAATTTAGAATAAGAGTCCATATAGGGATGACCCTATTGAATAGATTATATGGTATGTCAAGTATTCATTTTCTTCACTTGGACTAGGTGCCACTTCTAGATATGTTGATGACCTCATACATGATTTTTTCCCTGGGGGAGATCATTAGACTCAAACTAATGAAACATGCTCTACATAAAGGTAAAATTCCCAATTTAATTGGCCATTTTTATATGATGCCATACCTACTAGATGCAGTAATGGGAATAGTGTACAAGGACCTTGGGGAGATTTGGATCCCAACCATGAACTGTATAAAGAATTACATTTATAATTCTTTTCAATTCATACATATATATGTATATACTAATAATATGATTCAAATTTTTGAGGACATATATCCTCAGGTATGGCAAGCCATCCATGAAGCCCCACTACTTAGGATATCTAAGAGAATAATAGATACATTAGTTCTTTGAGGTGACTAATGGCTATACCCAGACTATATGGTGATCATGGTCATTGGCCATAAGGTCAACTCCCTATGCCTCCCTAAGTATGTGCTAGATAATCCCTTAGAGAATTAAATTACATATCAGCTCTGGTGGAGTGTGGAAGAAGATTTGATAAAACAAAAAAAGGCACATTCTATGGGTCTCATATGATAATTGGTTGAATGTGTTATACAATGAGGAAATATTTGGGGATACAGGTTATAAGAGGAAACATTATCAATTGGCCACCCTACCTCATATATATTAGGATCCTCATGGTCATATTCAAAATCATATCCAAGGATTTGGTATTCCATACCAACATGTTCGCTATGACCATGATTTTTTGTTCTTAAATGTAAAGGATGACACCCATATCTTATAATGGGCACAAATTTTAGGCCTTAAAGAGGATCATTTGAATATTATCCAAGGAGAACCTTTAATTTTAGTGCAAGAGATGTATACAATGCTAACATCCCCTGGAGGATGGACTACTTCAAACTTCTAGGATAATATACCCTAGAAAAAAATAGAGATACAAGGGGAACCTTCCCAAGATGTTCCCCAACTATTGAGGGTATTAATAAATATAATAGCTTGAGTGAAATTGAGAATAGAGAGGCTCAATAGGATCCAATTGACTTGGACTCCTCTAATACAAAAGGCTAAGAGCACCCAGCTACATTGCATGTGCAAACATCTACATTTGCATTATCAATGAAAGAATCTATAGATGAAGAGGTTTATGCTACCTCAATTCAATAAGCCTCCTCCCCAAGTAAGAAGGCTACTATTTTCTATAAGATAAATTCAAAGGCTCATCCCCTCATAGAGAACCTAGTTACTAATGAATCGTAAGTAGACACATCTTTAGTTTAACAATAAACAATGGCAGAGAAATAAATAGATGAAGAGGATGAATTAGAAAGAACCAAGGCACTAAGACTTATAGTTAAAAAATGGAAATCACCAATAAAATATGATAATCAGGTAAGAAGTCTTAGCCTTTAGTATTTTCTTCCCAAGTTTCTTCTTGTATTCCTATTTTTGGTTCAGTTTCCATCAGTGTTATCTTGAGAACACCTTTTCTCACTCCAAAATCAAAGTATGTTACCTTTACCCCTAATATTTTAGTTCCCCTCGGTGTTGTCTTGAAAACACCTTTACTCACTCCAAAAGTGGAGGATGTTTCTTCTACCATTATTGTTTTAATTTCCCCCACAATGTTATCCATGTCCATTATTTCCACAATCAATGACATTCCCTCTAGGATTGCTACAATTTGAAATAAGATCATAAAAATGGCCTCTAAGGAGATTAAAATAGCATTGGATAGATCCCAACTCCATATCTCTTCCACACAAATCAATCTATCAATGCCTTCCACCATCTCCTCCCAAGATACTACTATCATATCCTCAAGAAAGGCCAAAAGAGGTACACAAGTATATATAATCCATCCACTCCCCCAATATTGAGGTGTAGATTGGTCCAAAATCATATGGCCCTCCTTTCCTGATTCAGTTCTTAAAGGAGCTTCAGAACAATTAGTAAAAGATCAATCAATGGAGGTTATAGCTGAGGATACATAGTTAATAAACCCATCCTAGTTACTTATCCCACCATGGGTATTTTATCTTAGATTAAAGGCTTCCCAAAAGCTTAATTTAAAAATTATATAATTTCCATCAATAAACTCCTTGTTTGATAATCCCTCAAGAAACATTCAAAGGGTTAGGTAGAGGAAATTAGAGGGTGAAATTGCAAAGGAGATCATTCTTGAGGAAAGAAAAGAAGCATATACCTTATCCAAAAGGAAGAATAGATAGTTGGGGTAGTCCCCATATATAGAGGACTTCAAGTCCCTTGTAAAAACGCATAAGGATGATATGATAGCATTACATGAGGGTATAAATATGGAAAAGTAGGATTTAGAGTAGGAATTATAGAAAATCAAGGAGCAAAAACAAATAGTACATATTCCTCAAGGAATTAAGACTGAAGTACATCAAGCTGCATCAAAATGTTACAATGCTCTTGAGGCAATTAATGTAATGAGGGTAGAATCAGCCCCCCATATTATAGAGACCCATATACTATTTAATTATTTGAAGCAAGATGAAAATAAGCTGAAATTATTGATTCTTTACACTACTAATAAGGCATATATCTATCTAGAATTAATGACACCTATTTCATGTAAATTTTCACTTTAAGTTCTAGGGAAGAGAGAAAAGAAACTCAATATAGGTATGGTTGAAAAACATGTTTGGCTATGCATGCATTGAATCATAAGATTATGAAGAACTCCTCTTTAGCTTAGGAGTAAGAATTGAAGATAAAAAAAACACTAAAGAAATTTTGTTTGTTATATAGATAGTTGGGTGGATTACCTAATGATAGCTACATCCCAAAAGTGAGAGCTTCCTTAGGGGTTGTGAATCCACACATTTTAAACAATTAAGTTCACAAAACTAGAAATAAGGTACTTACATCAATAATCAAAAGGTACTAAAATTGAACATAAGATTGCTTGCTTGGAAAATAGACTAGAAATGATTAAATTAGTGCTAAACTAATTAATACTAGTGTTAATAGGTTGAGATATACTTCAAAAAATCTAAATGGGGTCTGTGAGTGATCAAAAACATAGAAAACTAGGTTTGGTTAGGGAAAGGTGGGTGAAAATAATTTTTCACTACCATAGTGACCATCGATGGTTAGGGTGACTATTGGTAGTTAAGGTGACCATTGATGGTTAAGATAACCATTGATAGTTGGGCAGACCATTAGAAATTGAGTCAATCATCAATGGTTACTATGTGAGTTATGGGTTGTTAATTATTGAATAACAGGATATAAAAGATGGATTATGGGAGATGGGAAAGGGTTGGATTGATTAAAAAATGGGATTAAAGTAAATGAATATTAACAAATAAGTACTTGTCTTACCAGAAGTTGATTGGGTGAGTAGTTGAATTAGTTATCCTGTTGGTGGAATATGGCTTGATTCTAACAGAGTAACAATACCTGAGAACTTGGTTGAGAGGTGATGGTGAGTCAACTTTCAATATGATTATTAATTTGATAATGATGCTCGATGATTTTTATTGACTTGTAATAGAATCTTTAATCCTTGAGCTATTAATAATTATTTTAGATCCATTTGACCTCTGAGGCTCCTTTCTTCTTATAGGCACAAGTAAGAGGTGGAAGATAAGGTGCAACTAGGCAATCTAAATATAATTTATTCATGTAAAGGCTTGTAACAAGAATTACATGAGTTATATTTAGAAAAGGTTAGGAGATGATTGCATTCTCTTGGTTAAGGAGGTACACCCTAACCATAGATGGTCAAGGTTTCCCAAGGGTGACCATTGATGATTACCTTGATTGTCGATGGTCAGGTCCCTAAAGGAAAAAGGTCATAAAGGCTAGGTTGAGTTAGTTTGTCAAACTAACTATAGGTGAACTTGGTTAGGCTAGATTGGTGTAGAATGGTCCCAAGAGCATCCTAGGTAGGTCAAGGGGGATTTTTCAACATTTAGAATCATAGTGTGCATATTTTTTATGTCTACATTTTTTCCCTTGTTGTTGTGAAACTTATGTGAATGATCTGCAAAACAAAAATAGAGTATGTGTCAAGGGTCTAGTTACCCCAAGAGTAGGAGGAGGTATTCCCCCATAAACTAGGATTCGATTAGGTGAAACTAAAATTGGGTTAGGGTTTGATAAGTGTGTACCTACTGATAAAAATGGGTGAATGATAGGTTGGGCATTGAAGCACAAATAAGCACATAAAGTGTGAGAAAAATGTGTGATATCTAAGATCATGCATAGAAAAGGTTGCTAATGTTGGTAAAAATAAGGGTTAGTATTAAGAAGTATAAGTGACAAGTGAAATGCATGACTACCTATAAGTGTGGTTATTGGGAACACTCATAAATAAAAGTCTCCTAAGTAATGTCTATGTGTCTAGTGGGTATCCAAGGTAGGAAGTACTCTCAAGGAAAACATAAACTAGTCAAGTGTCATAGGTATCTAAGATAGGAAGTACTCCCAAATAGACACGAGTAGGTTAGGTAAGAATGAGGTGGCACACATTCAAGAAAGGTCAACATGGAAATGTTATCACTATGGTCAAAGGACCAAGCAAAAATAATCACAAATAGAGCACACGGTGAGGTGACTAGGTGGTCAGGTTAGTTTGAGAAGGTAGTCTCCAAAGATGGGTAAAACTTGGTTTAATTTTGAAAATAAGGGTGGTTTTAGGTGTAAGTATAACATTGGGGGGTCTTTACCATTGATGATTAAGGCTCCCAAAAGGTAACCATCAAATGGTTAAGGCAAACCCTAAAAATACACAAGGTAAAAAGTAAAAACCAAATTACTTTTACTCATTTGTAACTTTTGTGTAGTTGACTTTATGCTCTGATGATTTTGAAATTTTGTGGTGAGGGTGCTTGCTAAGGTGGTTACTAATCATTAGTTGGAGACATGTGTGTGTGATATTTGTGGGTTTGAGATGTAGGGAGCATGTGGATGCAATTGAGTGGTTATATGTGGGCTCTGACCATGGCAAAGATTGAAGAATGAGGTAGGTAGTGTCTTCAATTTGGTAGATAGTTGTGATTTTATGTAATTACTTATTTTGGGAGGTTAGCATTTTCGTTAATAATGCTTAGTTTGGGTTGGAATTCCCTACGTAGGTTTTTGGGTAAAATTATAGGTAAAATTAGTAATTAGTGGGGTGGATATGTAAAGTGGGTTGGGATGGTGGGTAGGCTAGCTACTTGATTAGTTTAGAATGTTGTTTCGGTGGTTTTATGGTAGAAATGGTTTTGGGCATTCCATCCATGGAATTCCCATAATGACTTTCAATAGTTATGTCTGACTGTTGATGGTTGACACACTATGAACTAGGGGTGTTTGACTGTTGGTGGTCACCATGACCACTAGTAGTTGGGTAGGGTGGGGGAAGTTTTTTAAGTGTGTTTTAAGTATATACTTGTTGATAAGGTAAGTCCTATATGTTAGAAGGGAAATTAGTAGGCATAGGGTAGATGGATAAAAAAATAGAGGTACAAGCAAGGGGGGTAAAAGCTAGGGTGGATGAGAATAGCATAGGTAACTAAGCCAAGTGTCTAATCTGATGCAGGCCAAGGAGTAGATTTAGATGTATGATCATGTGTCATGTATATTTCTTGATATACAAGAGGGGATGAATCTAGAGGACTAGGCCCACATGGATGAGGTGGGGTTGGGAGCTATGATGTACAACCAACATGTACCCCAACATACATCCATGATCATAACACTCATCAAGAGATGTGATCCTACTACAAACACCTTCCTACTTTTAACTAGGGAGGTGACCGTTCTCCCTAAGGACATACACAAGATTACCAGACTCCTAATAGGTGATGATATGATTTATCATATCAAGTGTAAGGAGTGAGAGGATTTCATAAAGTACTTATATGGAGATGAGAGTGATCAAGTCTAATGGAATGTTAGGGTATTTTGATAGATGGCATTGTATCAGAGAGCTCTAGCTGAGAGGAGGCTTATGACCATGCTCATGATTTTAGTGATATGCTTTGGGTTTTTAGATTTGAGTAGTGTAAGGTTTCCTTATTTTCTACTAGGGGTATTGGTGGAGATCTTGCTATGTCAAATATTATTTGGTTGGGTTCCTATTTTACTCATGCATATCTATAGAGAGTTGTGGGGGATTAAGCACCATAGGAGATATGGAATTAGTGTCAGCTTGGTTCTACATTGTTGGGCCTATGAGCATATTTGGGTGTTGAGACTAGAAGGATTGCCATGGGTAGGCTACATGTAGATAGATTTCCTTGTCAACTTCATGTAATGGAGGGATAATTTGGTTACATTAGGTATAGGTGGTGGTGCTCGTGACATAGAGTGGTTCAAGGGTACACTAGGTGCACTAGTGATTGGAGATATCACCTAGAGGCTATATGTGTAGTTTTCAATATGGATAGGGTTCAAGAGGTAGACCCTCTCCCTTTAAAGTTATAGATGGATAGTAGGTAGGAAAGAGGGAGAGGTGGAGATGATCTTGTTTGATAAGGTATATTGGTAGTTTGATTTAGTTTAGGGTATCCTAAGCCCATTTCCCAGGTGTAGGAGGGAGGATTTAAAGGTTTGATTACCAGTGCCATAGCCTACTCCTATAATTCTAGATGGTGTCGATGAGGAGCTTCTTGTTGGGATTTGATAAATGATGTTGGGTTAGTAGATGGATACATGACCTAGTATCAACCCATACATGTAGTTACAAACATTGGTAGGGATGATGGAGGTCTGAGGCTGATGGTTGTTGATCTAGTTAGCCATGATGGGAAAGTAAGGGTAACTTTAACTATAACCCAAGCATAGGTATAAGTACTATAGGGATAGGTGACCACACTTCAAGGTTAGATTATAGTGTTATAGGGTCAGGTGGTTATTGTTATAGTAGAGCAAGATCATACATAGGCATCCCTTAGGGCAAACATGTAAGAGGGAGATGCTCTTAAATAGAGGGTAGTAGTTTGAGGGGGACCAGCATTGCCAATAGGAAGACCACTAAACATAGTTTTTAGGCTCTGATACTTAGCCACCATTAAGGAGCTTATGTATTATGAGGTGATAGTGCTAGATCAACTACCATAAGTGATGTGATATGGGGAATATAGAGCTAGTTTGGCTACTGGGCCATCGATAGCTACTCCAGGATAATGGGCCTCCATAGTGGGCTAGGTAGGGATATTAGGGGGTACCACCACATGGGAGTGTAGGGGTAGGTGGTAGTGGTGTAGGTTCTCTAGGGGCATGACTTACATATGTTATAATATATTGATATAGCTAGGTGTACACTATTTTGATAATAGCATGTGTGCCAATGTAGTGAGATGTATATGTTTTGAGAGAGTGTGTACAAATTGTTACGTGTATTTATGATGACACAATGTATGTGGTGATGATATATGCTTTATGATGTATGTTTATGGTCCATAGTTTACATATTATTATGGGTATTTATGTCTATTATTATGGTTGATGGTCTATGGTTTCCTACATATGCTTTATGAGATGTTGACACAATAGCTTAGGCATGTGATGTTTGAAATATGGTTATGATATTTTGATTTGGTTCATGGATGTGATAGGATGTGTTATGGTTGGATATACATCATATGATTATGTAATCATAAATGTCTTTTTTTATGGCTATGTTGGTTTGGTTTACATGAGTTGATGTTATAAAATTTATTATGGTAATGTTATGGTAAATGGATAGATTGGTAGATGGCATATTATATGGTTCATGATGTTTTGATCATTGATTTTGTTCATTCTCATGACAATAAATGGTGTAATTAGGATATGATATATGTTCACATGATGTTATAATGGTAGATGGATAAGATGATGTCTATGACACGATGTGATATGATGCACTCTCATGGTGTTTTGATCATAGATAGGTAGATGATGTGGTTCATGGATTAGTTCATAATGTTACGCTTTTGATTTGATAGTTGTTGTTTATGGCCATGGATATAAAATGTGAACATTGTTAAGGATGTAATGAGAATACATAAAGTAAGTAGATAACAAACTAAATGTTTAATAAAGTGAGAAGAATCATGAGGTGTACACCTACATGAACTAATAAAAGATAAGAAAAGAAACATGATGCATTTTCATTAGTAAGGACAAAAACAAAACCTGAAGTTGGATTGGCTTAGTAAAAATAATCCTTTAAAATTCTTTTCATTAGTGTGCTTTGGTTGATAAATGGGTACCTTGATCACATTGTGTTAAGTAAGCTCATAGTCCCATGCATATGATATATGGATGAAGGGTGGGTGAAACTGGAACCTTTTTGTGAGACTAACATGCTTCTTTTGTAAGCTTATGAGAGGATAGTATAAGCAAGTCTATGATCATATATAAAGTGTAAATTGATTGATGCAAAAAGTCTACTAAGGAGATCTAATTTTACATTTCTAAGATTATTTCTTTTAGGAGAGCTGATTACAATGTTTCTCATTACTTTTGCTCATGGGTTTGTTGTTTATTTTGATTTTTCTTGGGGGATAGGGAAGTTGATTGATACAAGAAGATTCCAAGAAATTGCTATCTTTGACAAGTGCTTTAGTCTACCATATTTCAAGGGAGTGGTCTAAGTTTATATTCTTAGTTAAAAATTTTTTAATGGCTATCCTTCAAGGGAGTAGTTCACCTTACATTTTCAATTTAGAATAAGATTTTAATAGTTGTTCTTTTAGGGAGTAGTCCATGAATGCTAGGAATGGCCCACGATTCATTTTTGACTTTGATATTGATTTTTATTTTGTTTGATTTTGTTCAACATAGACTTGTTTATACATGCTCAAGGGGTTATCTTTATGAAGGCAAGACTAAGATCACAAGAAGGTTGCACAGGTGAAAAGAAGATTAGGTAACAATGACCATGGGAACTGATCCTGAAGAAGGATGGGAAGTACCATGAGAATCATGCCATGGGTAGAACCATGGTACCCATAGTTCAATATTAGGATATGACTATGATGGATAATCACATGATTCAGCTATAATTGGTTTCCCCTAAGAAGAGAGAAATGAATGTGGTTACAGGGGATGATCTTAAGTTAGAAAAATGGTGATTATGATCCCTCTTTAACAAAAAAAAGGATGCAGATGTAAAGCATTGAGAGGCTCAAGTTTTGGTCTACATTTAAGAGAGGACAAATGATAATCTCTTAATCCATACTTATGGGTTATTATGTAGGGTCCAAGCCAATTGAAAGAAAATTTTCCCCTTTTCCTTTTCTCCATATTAGTTACATGTTGATTTTCCTTGAACGAGATCTCCAATATTGAATTCTCACACTTTTAGTTATTTTTTATAAGCATGATTGATTCATTATTGATAAACACAAAGATGGGAAAGAGATGCCAAATGAAACTCATCAATTATCTCAAGTTAAGCTAAACTTTTTTTATGGTAATTATTTTCCAAAATAAGGTCACACAAAGATATACAAAGATAATGTATTTGAACTTCAAGAGGGAATATAGCCTTAGCTCCACACACTAGAGAAAAATATGTAACACTTGTATGGATTTGGATGTTAGTAAAATATTCCCATAAGGCAAAAGGGATGTGCAAGTGCCAATCTTGACCTAAGGCACTGACCATTTTCATAAGCATGTTGTTAAGGGTTTTATTAGATTCATTTGCTTATCCATTTGCTTGTGGGTGATAAGGTGATGAGAAGTTTAATTTAATTCCAAATACATCACAAAGACCTTGAACTTGTTTATTTTTTAAGGATTTGACATTATCAGTGATGACCTTATGGGGAACACCAAAGAAATAGATGATGTGATGGGTGATAAATTTGATAATCTTTGCATCTTTTATCGAGACAAGAGGAATAGCCTCTACCCATTTAGTGAAATATTTGGTCATGATGATGATAGAGTGATGTTGCTATGAAAAGTGGGGTTTAATTTCACCAATAATGTCTAAACCCCATTATGAAAAATGCCAAAATTTGATGGAAACTTGAAGGCTATGGTTGGGTGCATGGTGTATATTAGCATGTTGTTGACACTTGACACAATTTTTCACATAATCACAACAATCTTGGTTAAGGGTAGGCCAATAATAGCCCAAGTAAAAGATGTGCTTGGCCATAAAGAGTTCACTAAAGTGGCCTCCACAGATACTATCATACATATCCTTGATGGCATGAGAGGCTTCTAGACCATGAAGGCAAGGAAAAAGGAGACCATCAAAGCCACATTTATATAAGGTGCCTCCCATAATGTTGTAGTAGGAAGTGCTCTGGATAAATGCTCAATGGGCATTCCTAGAGAGGCCAGAGGGAACTATGCCAGGGTTAATGTAGTTAAAGGTTTGTTGATACCAAAGGTCATGGTAGATCTCCTCCACATTGAAGAAAGTTGGAGTGTCTAACTTGATGTAGGAAGGTTTAGTGAGGTGATGTTCAATGACTAATAGCTTGGAGTCTAAGGGTGCTGATGGGATCTAAGAGGCAAGAGAAGCCATGGTGTTGGAAAACTTGTTGGTAGATCATGGGGTGGTTTGAATATGGTAGTGTCAAATGATGTTAAGAGTTATAAGACCATCTATCTGTATAGTTACAAAATATCATTCTTACACTGGTAAATGTCATTGACTTGATTGACCACAAGTTAGGAATCACTAAAAATATTGATTGTTCTAACTCCCAAGGCTAATGTAGTTTGGAGAAATATTATTAGGGCCTCATATTCAGCCACATTTTTGGTACATTCAAAGTTGAGTTTAAAAGATAAAGGAAGTGTGTCACCAATAAGGGGGATAAGGTTGATATTGGATCCCCCACCATGCTAATATTTAGAACCATCAAAAAACATGGTTATGTGATTAGTGAAATCTACCTAAGATAGGTTTGTGATAGACTCATTTGTAAATTCACGAGGAGGTTGGTTATTTGTTAGCGATGTGTTGGCTAAGTGGTCAGCAATGACTTACCCCTTAATTTAATTATGCTGGAGGAACTCAAGGTTAAACTTAGCTAAAATCATGAGCCACTTGGCCATACTCTAGTTTTGGTATGGCTTGAAGTGCATGTACTTAATTGGATTAGTATTGGTTATGACAAAAGTTTTGTGGTTAAGAAGGTAGTGGTAGAGTTTGGTTGCAACAAAAACTAGGGCCAAGAAAAGTTTCTCAGAATGAGTATATCAAGTTTTGTAAAAAATAAGTGTGTAGCTTATGTAATAGACAACTTGTTATTTATGTTGTTTGTCTCAATGGGTCAAAATTGCCCCTAAGGAATAGTTGGTGGTAGAGATATAAAGGTAGAAAGGTTGGTCATCCTTAGGGGGTGTGAGGATAGGTGGAGATAGAAGGTACTCTTTAATTGAATCAAAGGCCTTTTGAAAATCAATATTCCACTTAAAAGAGATATCCTTTTTCAAGAGGTGATGAAAGTTTGGCACCAATTAGAGAGATAAGAGGTGAAATAGTGAATAGATTGGATCTTGCCTTGTAGACTGTAGAGTTGCTTAAGATTGGTTAGAGGTAAGATATTGAGGATGGATTTAATTTTGGTTGGATCCACTTTAATTCCCTAAAGGGAAATGATGAAGCTAAGAAGTTTGCCTGACAAGACCCCACAAATACATTTCTTGGGATTGAGGTGGACATGGTAATGGATAAGTCTATCAAAGATAGTTTTGATAATGGCTAATTGGTCCTTGTGATATTTATACTT
The DNA here is from genome assembly GCA_037957365.1 of Torreya grandis. Classification (NCBI taxonomy): domain Eukaryota; kingdom Viridiplantae; phylum Streptophyta; class Pinopsida; order Cupressales; family Taxaceae; genus Torreya; species Torreya grandis. Next base: position 6,900,139 of record JARHVA010000105.1, on the reverse strand, counting down.
CCCAAGGAGGTCATCCACATATTATTTTATGATTATATGGATAAGTTCATGGAATATGTACGTCATATCACATTGGTATATTGCACCAGTGTTCTTAAGACCAAAGGGCATGACTCTATAATAGAAATTCCACTATAGGGTGATAAAGGCAATTTTATGATGATCTTTAGGGGTAATCAAAATTTGATTATAACCTAAGAATCTATCTAGAGAGACAACATCTTGTGGCCTATTGTAAATTGATTAGTTGGTCAATGCTAGGTAGAGGAAAGTCATCCTTTGGGTAGATGAGGTTAAGGTCATGAAAGTCCACACAAATATGTAGTCCCCCTATGGATTTAGTGATAGGTATGATGTTTAAAACCCATTGGGGATAATAAATGGGTTGAATGAAGTTAATAGAGAGGAGGCATTGAAGCTCTTCTTTGACAAGAAAGATTATGTGAAGATACATTCATCAAAGTTTATATCTAATAGGCTTGGATTTATGTTTGTTTATGATGTTGTGAGTGGTAATGGCCAGATTAATACTAGGCATATCAACATATGACTAGGTGAATGCAATGTTTTGATCCTGGAAGAAGGTAGAGAAGTCATGAAGTTCCTCAATGGTAAGAGATTGGCCAAGTTTGACAACATGAGGTTTTCTCAAGGTGCCTATATCAATATCCATAGTGGATTTATTCAACATGGTCAAGGTTTTGGGAGGGAAGGATTTTTTGATAGAAGAATTAGGTGCACTAAGGTAGGTGATAATAGAATCATCATCTTAGCATTGAATAGTATTAATGGTAGGAGAGTCCTCTCCCACCAATTTAGGATGGGTTAAATGGATGGATACAAGTACCCCTACCTTATAATAAGTCAAGGGGCTAAGGGTAATCATGTTGAAAAAAAATTAGGTAGGATAATATCCTCATCCTCATGCTTAGGTGGAGGGGACATTGGTGAGGAAGGAGTCTCTTCTTCAATAATGGTAGTGGTAGGTTGTGTGGATTTCTTCTTATTAGGTAAAATGAAGATAAGGCCATACTTCTCATAAGGCTTTCAAGTCTCAATCCATATCAATGTGTGTGGGCCATATTCATATCCTCCTAAACCAAACCCTTTCTAGGCACACCTATGGAGGTATATTTTGGAAAATTTTGGGTTATCCAAGTAAGAGAAGGTGGAGGTGAGTGGTTGAGGTGAAGAGGGTATGGTGGTAGCATTGAGTGACTTGTTAAGTCCCCCATAAATGAAGTTAGTTTGATAGTTAGGAGGTCCTAAAGGAATAATGGCTCTAATGTTAGGATCATAACCTGGTTGATGGTTCAGTTTTTCATATTCCTAGGGATTTTGGAAGGCATCAAGGGTGAGGAGTTAGTATTCTCCAAGGATAAGGCATTAGAAGGTAGTTTCCAAGGGATCAGTGTTGGATATCTGGTCTATGATAATAGGTAAACTAGTAGATGCATCTATGGAAGGGGAAGTAATGGATTTATTCCCATGGTTGAGGTCTTGGTGGTGGATGCTTGAGGTACTTTTGTCAAGGGTAAGAGGATGCCATTAGATTGGTAGGTCATGTTACATGCTATAAAAGGGTTTGGGTTAGCTTGTATGGTGACAACCTAACTATCATGTTCAAACTTGACATAATGATGGAGGGTATAAGGTATGTAACCCATAGAGAAAATCCAAGATGTCCCTAGTAGAACATTGTACTAAAATTCTCCTTTGACCACATAAAAAAGTTTAGGGAGCATGGGAGGTCATAGATGAATGTGGAGGATAACGGTTCCCAAGGTAGTGGTCATGGCATCATTAAAGGATCTAAGGATGATAGAAGTTTCAAACATGACATTGTCTAGTAATTTGAGTTGGTTATAGGCATGGGAAGAGATTATATTGATACTAGCTCCCCCATCGATGATAACTCATTTGATGTGGGTTAGGTTGATATAGATAGTAATAAAGAGAGGAGGATCCAAGTCATCAAGTTAAACAGAAGGTATCTATGATTCCTTAAAGGTAATAAGGGTAGAGAATTAGAGAGCACCTATAAAGGCTTTTATAGGTTGGGGGTCTCCTAATATAACCTTAATGGAATACATATCCTCTATCATGGTCTATCAATGGTGAGGTGAAGTGGGGTGGAAATGACCTCATAGAGGCTCATCTTAGCTAGATTTTGGTTGAGTTACTTAAGAATGACCCTCCTCATGGATTCAAAGGGGTTATCCTTGGAGGTGCCTAAGATGGTGACTTTGGGCTAAGCTGAGGATGAATGGATTGGGATCTTGTTAGGTTTAATGTGAGAATATGGGTATGTCCATGGAATGGACACCTTGGCCTTCCAATTATCCTTTTTTGTGATTATGTGACCAAATTAATGGTGTGGATAGAGGGTAAATATGTGATAAGAGGTTGGGTAGGTTCCCCATTACTCTGAGGTGAGAATGGGGGATCAAGCATACTTTGGAAAATGGATATTGGGTGTGTTGGTAGAGGGGTAGAGGGTAGCTCATCTAGAAAAGGATCATATTTGTCATAGAGCTAATGGATAATGGCTTGGAGAGATTTGCAATTCTCTGTGTTATGTCCAGGTGTCCTATGATATAAATAGATTTGATGGTTGTTATACCAAGCTGATTTCAAACCAAGAGGATCAAAAGTTCTCATAAGAGGTAAGGTGAGGCAAGAGGCTTGTGATAACCTTTGAAAAATGGTTGTATAGGATTCATCCAGAGGTAGGAAAGGTCTAGAGGATGTGGTTTTGGTTGGTAAGCTAGGTGTTTTGGTGATAATGGATTTGGTGAGAGGGGGTTTAGGTAAGGTGGTGTTTTTAGTTAATGGTTTTGGTTTGGGCATGCTGGTGGTTGGAGTGTTTGAGGTTGATAGTCTAGATTTTTGTAATTTGGGAACAATTGGCCTATTAGATAGTAAGTGTTCTAGTTTAACCAATAGTGGTGGGTGGCATATGTTAAAAGGAACATATTTCTCAAGAAAATTTGAGGGATTAGGTCCTAAGATAGAAGGTAATTGGGAGGGAGGTATAATCCTCACCATGTGGTCCTTCAATAGTTTCACCTCTTTGGTTGGTTTGGGTCAAGGTTTGGGTATGGTTTTAGACATGGTTAATTTTACTTTCAAAGATGGGTGAACCAAACTTCATGTAGGGAAGGCACCAATATTTATGAAAGGTTTGGTTGGTGGTGCAAACATTTGAGATCTAGTTATTTTGGTTGACTAAGAAGGTGACGGATTGGTAGAAGTTTTGATTGGTTAAGAGGGGGTGGAAAAATGATAGATTGGCTAGTTAAAGGTGTGCCAAAATTTTTGGGTTTGTTTATATAATGGAGCCCTAAATATTTCTAGAAAGTCGTTTGATCCATGTTTGGATTTAAGGCAAATTTCAATTTTTACACTAATGTAGAGAAAGGTTTATATACCAGTCTTGATCCTTGGGTAGTGGATGTAAAAGATAAACCCATAGATTGGAGAGGATGGTTTCTAGTATGGTTAGTTTCCTCAAGTGAGATATGTAAGGTTGGGATAGGTAGTTCTTCCATGAGAGGTGTTGGTGGTAAAGTTTCTCCTCTAGGGATAATTTCCATAGGAGTAGTGGTTTGTTTGGTAATTAGGGGAGATGGTGAGTCAAGAATAGTCATTTGCTTAGATATGTTATTTAAGGGGGTATTTAATTATTTCAAATCCTTTATGAATGAAGCTAGGGAGAAATAAACCTCCTTAGTTTGGGTCTTTAAAGGAGGGGAAGGTGACTCTACCACTTCAGTAGATGAGATGGGGGAAGAGTACGTAGATTGGATGCTTGAGTCTTCATGAATGAGTGTATCAAGGACCATATTGACCATGTGGGCATCATAAGAGCATTTGTCCTATATTTCCTCAGTTTTTATAGGGGCATGGTTAGGAAAAGGCTTCTTAAAGATGTCAATAGCTTGATTTTGAGGGGCATTATGATTATCTAACATGAGTTCCCCCTTGTCAATAAGGCTCTGGATAACATTCTTGAAGTGTGGATGATGTCATGTCCAATTACCCAATGAAAATCACAAAGGTCATTTTCATTGTACCAAGTAGGTGTGGGGTGAGAAGAATCAAACTAATGAGGAGACTTGATGGGGGGAATTTGTATGAGGTTATCTTTTATTAGTTTTTCTAGAACTGAGGCATATGATTCTCCAAGTGGAGTGAACTATTTTTGGCTATTTTAGTTTGGTTTCCTTGTGTTTTGGTTAGAGGTAAAGGGAGAATTTTATTGATTGACATTAGGTGGAGGGGTAGTTTTAAGGATAACTACATTCACATTTCCCTTACTCTTGGTTCTGATATTGGCTTGGTTGCCTAGTTTGGAGGAAGAGATTTCATTGGTCTTGAAGGTAGATTTCTTATTTCATAACTTTAATTTACCCTCATATATGGCTTATTTCTCTATTTTACGCACCATGGTAAAAGATTCATTAAAAGTTCTAAAGCTTTGGGCATACAGTTTATAAGATATATGTTTGGTGCAATCCCAAACAAAAAAATTTATAAGCTCGAGTTGAAATTAAGAAAATGAAAGCCAATTAATCAAGCTTCTCCAATGGGCAATTAAATCAACAATGGACTCATCATCAAATTGCCTGATAGAATAGACATCAGTGATAGAGACCTTCTTGGAAATGTTAATGGAAAAGTGATTTAAGAAGACCTGAGCTAGTTGGGTAAAAGAAAAGATTGAATGTTTGGTGATCACACTATACCAGTCAAGTGTCAGGCCAAATAAAGAGATGAGGAAGGTATAAAGGAGAAGGGCATCATCATAAGCAATCATATAATAGACATGTCTAAAATCACTAAGGTGTTGTTGGGGGTCTTCCTTGCTCTAAAATTTGGTAAATTTTGGAAGCTCCCATTAAGGATGGTAAGGTCTGATAGGAATAGAGGGATGAATAAGTTCATTACAAATCTAATCATAGGACAAGATGTTATGAGCCCTTAAAATGGATGAATCAAGGTTTATCATCTTGTCTATGAGCATCTTCATTAGGTTAGTTTGAGGTGACACACCAAAAGGGTTATAAGGTGGATACTTTGGTTGGGGTTGGGTAACATATTGGTAATTGTTTGGTGGTTGAAGGGTTGTCACATTTTGGAATGTGGATGTTAGAGGTTGGGTAGATGAAATGTAAGGGTGGGTAGGTGATGGTGGTTGAGTAGTGGGTACATACCCTTATGGGTTACGGATGTATCCTAGGTTTGGTACAATGGGTACCTATTGAGGGATTCATATAGGTTGTGGATAAATGATAGTTGGGTTGATAATAAGAGGATAAGTAGTATCCTTCTTGATAATAGGTGGTGAAGTAAAAGGGATATACACTACTAAGCTTGATAAAGGGGTATTGAACAATGGGTTGGGTTTGACATAGGGAAGGTTGGTAGTGTTGGTGGTAGGTTCTCCAATAATGAGTGGAGTGTGATGGGTTAATGGTTGGGTTATTGCTAAGGTGGAGGAATCATTGGTAGGGGTAGAAGGCGTAAGGGTAACATTTGATAGGAGAGGTTAGTTTTCAATCATGGCATCCAAAGGGTTAATGGATGAAGATGCCTAGGTAGTTAAAGGTTAGGTAGTGACCATGGTAATGATAACATCTCCCATAAATTAGGATGGCATACCATAAGGAGGATCTAAGGGTGAGGTCAAAAATGGGTCATGGTGAGGGGAGGTGTTGAGGTAGTGTTGGAGGGAAACTAGATTGTTATCCAAAACAAGTGGTAAATCCATGTCTCCCTAGGAAAATACCTAAGGAAAAGTAGGGATTCCAAATGGGTGAGGTGAGTCTTCTACTTTGGACATGTATTCTATAGATGTGGAGGTAGAAGAGGTCGATTTGAGTGAGAGGTTATACTTTGCTAGGTCTCTTCACTATTGGCAAGTGAGAACCATGCAAGAATGGGGAGAGAATACAAAAGAATGAACTCACCACTAAAATAGAAAGAAGACAAGAAAAATGATCAAGGTAATCAAGGCACACACTATAAAGTTCATTAAGACTAGAGGTTAGTTTTAATATCACTTTTGGCTTATGCCTTAGTTTATGAGAATGTGTGATAGAAGTTGGTTTATAGATTAGGTACTATAGAAGTATTTTATGGTTGGTTTCATGTTTTTTAGGTGCTCAAAATAATCTATATTGAAATCAATACATGGCTTTATATTGGGGCCTACCCGCTAACTTCACACACTATAGCAATAAGGGTGTTGGGTGCTTAGCCAATATATATTAATATTCAGAGTTTATACTCAACTAGAGAGATGATTTGGTTCTTCCCTTGGTAATGAATTCCAAGTTGGATCTCTAAGAAAGGGTAAGGTGACCGCTAGGTGATGAAATCCTAGTCAGGCCTTGTCTCAAATTGTTTTCATGTTTAATTAATGAAAGTGGTTTGGCTAGTGTGTGTAACAAAAATGGTACTATGATAAGATTATAATGCTTTAATTCAAAGTGAACTAATGTTAAAATCAAGCAATGGATGCAATTTATTTTAATCCCAAAAGAAATTTTAGTTTCAATTATGAGCATAGATAGAGAGAAGATCATACAAATGTAAATAAAAAACATGAGTAGAGAGTCTAGGTCCCATCGGGCATGCTAGAATATTTCATGTAAATTTTTAGTTTAAACTCTAGGGAAGAGAGAAAATAAACTTGATATGGGTATGGTTTAAAAACCTATTTATTTGTGTGCACATTGAATGAGAATATTTTGAAGAACTCATTTTTGGCTTGGGAGGAAGACCTATAGATAAGAAATCACTGAAGAAAACTTGGTTGTTAGATAGATAGTTAGGTGGATTGCCTAGTGATAGCTAGATCTTGAAAGTGAGATCTTCCTTAAGGGTTATCAATTGACACATTTTAAATAATTAAGTTCATAAAACTAGAAAGAAGGTACTTTCATCAATAATCAGAAGGTACTAAAATTGAACACAAGAATGTCTTCATAGAAAATATACTAGAAATGATTAAATTAGTGATAAACTAATTAATACTAATGTTAAGGGGTTGGGATATGCTTCAAAAAATATAAAAGGGATCTGTGAGTGATTAGAAACATAGAAAACTAGGTTTAGTTTGGGAAAGGTGGGTAAAAATAGCTTGTTGGTTTTCATTGCCATAGTGAATGTTAATAGTTAGGGTGATCATCAATGGTCAAGTTGATAGTTGGTGGTTAGGTAGACTGTTAGTGGTTGAGTCAACCATTGACGGTTATGGTGTGACTTTTGGGTTGTTGATTGTTGAATAATGGTATCCAAAAGATGGATTCTAGGAGATGGGTAAGGGCTAGACTGATTACAAAATGGGAGTAAAGTGAATGAATATTAAAAAATAAGTACTTGTCTTATCAAAATTTTATTGGGTGAATGGTTGAAAAAGTTAGCCTATTAGTGGAATCTAGCTTGATTCTAATGGAGTAACAGTACCTAAGAACTGGGTTAAGAGGTGACAATGAGTCAGATCTCAATATGATTACTAGATTTCTAATGATGTTTGATGGTGTTGATGACACTAAGTGACCTGAAAAATAAAACTCATAAATCCTTGAGCTCTTGATAATTATTGTAGATCCATTTGACCTCTTAGGATCCTCTATTCTTATAGGCATAAGAAAGACATGGAATTCAAGGTAAAACTAGGCCATCTAGATATAATTTATTCATGCAAAGCTCACAACAAGAATTAGATGAGTTATACTTAGAAAATGTCAGAAGATGATTACATGCTCTTGGTTAATGAGGTATACCATAACTATTGATGGTCAGGGTTTCCAAGGGGTGACCATCAATGGTTATCTTAACCATCGATGATCAGGTCCCTAAAGTAAAAAGGTCTTGAAGGCTAGGTTGAGTCAGTTTATGAAACTAACTTTGGGTGAACTTGGTTAGGCTAGATTGGTATAGATTGGTCTCAAGAGGGTCCTAGGTAGGTCTAGGGAGATTTTTGACATTTAGAATCATAGTGCATAGATTTATGGTGTCTACAACACCATTGGAGGCATAAAACTCCCTCAATTTGGTGGTAATTAGAACTCAAGAGGCCATATAGTGGATTATGATAGTTGAGGCAATAATGCCCAGATATCAAGAATATGAAACTCTCATCTTGTAGATATTAGACAAATTGAAATTATCAAAGGCAATGGATGCTACAGGTAATCTTATTAGTAGAATCATTTTTTATCAACTCCTTCAGGAAGCATCTAATAATTTCAATCAAATTATAAAGGGGTTGACACTTGAATATATTGAATCTGAGTTGAATTTTGCAAGAAAGAAGGTGACAAAAGTGGAAATATTCGAGAAAAACTTCTAGAATACAAAAGTGGAACATGCCAATCTCCTTGAGTAAGTTAACAGGGTACACAAACCCTCGTTAATTAACTTAGACATCATAAGATAGAAGCATGATGTGGGACACAAGTGTTACCTAGATTTGGAGGTGAAGAAGAAAATTAATGTTGTAACTTTTAGTTTAACACAAGCATCTATAGAGATAAATCCAACAATAAATTCATCCATGTAAATGCCCACTCAACCTTAATTGAAAGGCTAGTTTTTTTCATATCAATTCAAAAGCATTAAGTTTTATACTAATAGTATACTTTTTTTAGAACTTGAATATAAGTTGTCTAAATTATTTGTAATCATAAACATGTTGCATCACATTGTAAAGGATAAATTTAATTTTTGACAATTGTAAGATAACTATATGTATACATTACATACAATTTTGAAAATGACAATTATAATTGAGGTCCTAATTATGTCATGTAATCACAAATTTGCATGTACTTCGAGGATGATGTGATCCCTCCCCAAGTCTATATAAGCATATGTAACCCTCATTTTCAAGGGTCAAAAAATTCAATACATAATCAAATCAATTTTGATTATCACTCTTATATTGGTGTATTTTCTCTCCATTTTTTATTTATTTAGGTTTGATATTTCTGGTTGTTTGATTCAATCATTCTTAATGTGTAACAATTATGAATAATTCTTCTTTTTATGATTAATATGCTAGTTTTAGATGTGCAAAAGCTATTGAAGAATTAGTAATTATATTGATTATTTACAAGAAGGTTGATTGTTTAAATTTTCTAAGTGTCTAGAGGTACTTTCAATGATATAATCTTATGTGCATTTGTAATAGCTATCCCAGATACCTCCCTAGTCTGAGTCATAATCTCATAAGTACAAGTATGAAATAGTGATAGGACCTAGGTTCCCCAAAGCTCTAACACAACTTGTCATAATTAAGAGCACACATGATTACCATTGTATAAGCAACTTAAACATGTGGAAATAACCAGAAGAACAAATAACTATCAATGAGAAATAGCACAGAATATGAGAGGTAACACACAATTGTATTCAACTTAGTTAGAAGGAAATTACAACAAAGATATCACACTCTTCTTCCACCTCTATGAGGCTTCCCACTCCTCAAGGGCTCCCAGTAATCTTCCCTCAAGAGTAATCTTCTCTCAATACAGGTCACAACACACAGCTAACACAAGTTGTTGTTCACCTCATTGTACTACCAGTACAACTAAGTACAAACTGGTACTCCAAGTAGATCTCACCATGATCTTGCTCCTTGATGTATTACTATCACCTTAGATCTTGCTCCCCCACCGATCTCCTTTTGACCCTCGCATACACACACCCCTGCAGACCAACCTGATCCTACTTATCACATGTAGATCTCCACCATGATCTTGCAACACCCTACAGACCAAACCTGATCTTACATACATGAAAAATCCTACTTGATTCTATCATGGGAAGAACTCTCCTAGTTTTACACTTTACAATACAGCCCCATGGGTCTATTATATAGATCCCATGCATATACTAATTTAGACAAGCGGCTCAAGACTCGAAGTAGTCTTTAACATGCAAACAACCCATTCAACTAACTGACTATTCATCAACAGTAGTTTTGGAACCACACAGGTGACCGATGTCAGTCCCTGTCTGACTGGAGGTGACCAATGTCAGTCGATCCTGCCGATGTTGGTTACCTTTACACCGATCCCTAACTGATGTCAGTTTTGGCCTACCGACACTGGTGACTGATACTCAACAACCTCCTCCCCTGTTTGCATCTAGGTGAAGCTTTTAGCTCCACAACCTAACAATCTCCCACTTAGAGATAAATAGTTGCACCTGTACCTATACTAGTACATTGTCTAATTTGCATCCTGGCTTGTATTCCTCTTCAAGCTCAATCTTGAAGACTACCCACCACACTCCTTGTGGTGTTAATCCTGTGCCTAAATTTCTCCATTCTCAGCTTACCTTCTTCTGCCATTGCTATACTCCCACTCAAATAGAAACCCTTGTGAGTAACCTGTAATCAACACACACTAACCAGATCTAAACCATCTATTAGTCAAACTCACTCTGAGAACGTCCAACCTCGCTCTGATACCATTTGATAGGACCTAGGTTCCCCAAAGCTCTGACATAACTTGTTAGAATTAAGAGCACACATGATTACCATTGTATAAACAACTTAAACATGTGGAAATAACCAGAAGAACAAATAACTATCAATGAGAAATAACACAGAATATGAGAGGTAACACACAATTGTATTCAACTCAGTTAGAAGGAAATTAAAACAAAGAGATCACACTCTTCTTCCACCTCTGTGAGGCTTCCCACTCCTCAAGGGCTCCTAGTAATCTTCCCTCAAGAGTAATCTTCTCTCAATACAGGTCACAACACATAGCTAACACAAGTTGTTGTTCACCTCATTGTACTGCCAATACAACTGAGTACGAACCAGTACTCCAAGTAGATCTCACCATGATCTTACTCCTTGATGTATTATTGTCACCTTGGATCTTGCTCCCCCACTGATCTCCTTTTGACCCTCGCATATACACACCCCTGTAGACCAACCTGATATTACTTATCACATGTAGATCTCCACCATGATCTTACAACACCCTGCAGACCAAACCTGATCTTACATACATGAAGAATCCTACTTGATTCTATCATGGGAAGAACTCTCCTAGTTTTACACTTTACAATATAGCCCCATGGGTCTGTTATATGCATCCCATGCATACACTAATTTAGACAAGCGGCTCAAGACTCGAAGTAGTCTTTAACATGCAAATAACCCATTTAACTAACTGACTATTTGTCAATAGTAGTTCTGGAACCGCACAGGCAACCTATGTCAGTCCATGTCTGACTGGAGGTGACCAACGTCAGCTGACCCTACCGATGTCAGTTGCCTTTGCATTGATCCCTAACTGACGTTGATTGTGGTCTGCTGATGCCGGTGACTGATACTCAGCAACCTCCTCCCTTGTTTGCATCTGGGTGAAGCTTTTAGCTCCATAACCTAAAAAATAGCAACTCCACAAATACAAACCTTTGACTAAGATCCTTGGGTTTCCTATATCCAACCATCCTAGATTGCTTAACCATTTTTGTATGTGTGTGTACAGTAGCTGCTAGCAAAAAATAGTCTTGGGGGGAATCACCTCTCAAGCTGGACTCTATGTTTGTATGTATGTATGCAGTAGCTGCTAGCAACAACTTTGAGACTTGAAGTTTTTTCCATGCTTTTTTATAACCCATGGAATCCCAAAGGACACCTATGTAATGTTTTTACCTATAATTGATCTCAACAAGTCCATACAAGTCTCTTAACTCCTCTCTGAAGCATTGAATTTCAATATTTTGACCTTTGTGTAACTGACTGATAGGTGTGGTAGTTCTGTAACTTTTCCAAGGTCCTTAGAATGTATATTTTATAAATATTTCACTTGGGTAACTTTGACATACATGAATATTAGCTAGAAATCACCTTTTTCTTCATTTTCACTACCTTAAAGTTCATAAATGAACCTTAAACACTCTAAAACATCATGAAATTTTATGACAAAGTGATTAAGACATAAAATGAATATGAGAGACTTTTAACAACCTATGACACCACTTGAGAAATCCTTATCTCTCCATTAATTGTCTATACCACTATATGACCAAAAGAAGACATTACCTTAACTTCTCCAAACTTACCTTAGACAACACTAATAAGGTTTTATGATGAATTTTAGGGAATGTATAATGAAAGGCAAGGCCACATGACAACCCTATGAAAGTTTAAATTTAGATGAGTTAACCCATTTTATATTGAGGTCAATGATTTGGTTAATAATTTGGTGATTCACAAGGGTAGCATGCTTACAATGTTAAATGGACTAGTAGCCGTGTCCTTCCATTAGGGAATGGAGTTATTTGTACTTAGTTTCAAATTTTACCAGACCTTGATCATGACACAGAAAATAGATTTTACCTTTATACATACCAAATAAATACAACAAAACACCAATCAAAGAATAAGATACACACATGTGCTATCAAGAACTTAGGAAACACAAAAACAACATAGGCAAAATAACTATATACAAATAACCTAAAAAAAACCTATTCTTCTTAGATCAAAGGAAAATCTTGTACAATTTCTTGATCCATGAGATTCCAAATGATGTGAGGCAAGTTTCCTCTTAAACTTTGGTTTGGTTGTTTTCATCTTCTTATTCTTTCTTGCCAACCTTCTTGGCATGTTCTCAAATGAAGTCATGTTAGATACAAACCAATCAATTATAAAGGTAAATTCATCTTTTGTTTCAAGCTCTTTTTAAAAATCTTTCTTGATGTTTGTACTTTTCTCAACATGGCCATCTTTTGACTTATAAGAGTAGCCTCAATCATGGTTCCTTAGAAGTTGTCATATTATCCTTCAAGAAGAAAGACATCTTCAATAACATCTTCAAACTATCTAATAGAAAATATAGACCATTTAATCATCTCAAATTCATCACAAATCTCTTTGAAATTCTTCCATAAGTCCTTTTGGTCTATGAAGGTAGAATCAACTTTAACTTCTATTGGTTTTTCAAATTCAATCTCTTGATCATGATAATAAGTGTGATAGTCATTTTTAGATTACTCCATCATGTATTTTAAACTCTTGGTGATGTTATTCAAGATATGTTTTATCACTGAGAGCCTTACACCCCTCTTCAATAATCTAATTTTGATTTTCTAGAAGTCTCTCTTCTCAAGACTTTCATACTCCTTAAACATGTACAAATAGATCTACCACATGTCTTTAACCTCTCTTTGAACCTGATCATGATGTTTAACAAACTCATTCAATATGATGTTCTTCTCAAAATCCTTTTATTCAATGTCTTGATCCACCTCCTCATTGACCAAGGTAGCAATCTTGGAATTCTCTTCATGTATAGCTGAAAACTAATCTATATCATCTCTTTCTTCACTTAATAAGATTAATGTGTGTTTGTTTTCACTAAGGTGAATACCAATAGTGAAATCTTCATCATATACACTTGAGTTATCTTCTTCATTATCTACAACTATAGCTTGAATATCCTCACTTATCTCCCATATGATGGATTCCTCTTCAAGAAGGGATGTGGTGGGAGGGTGATGGGAAAGTTCATTAGTTGGATAGTAAGTATGAGGTGTGATGGATGGCTTACGGATGTTTTTGGGAATGGATGGTTATTTAATGAACTCTTGGAGAGGAGTTGGGAAATGGAAGAGACATCTTCTTGAACAAGACCCTCATCTTTCTCATGGCCTTATTGAGGCTATTCAACAACTACAAATTCATATTCAACCTTCTTAATTAGAGTCTCATTATTATTTTGAATACACTCTTAGATATACCTCCAAGATAGAGGTTCTTGGGGAGAAATAAATGGGTTTTGATTAGGCACAAAGCTCTCTTTGTCTTCAACCTCTTGATTTTGTCTCTCTTCAAGTCCTTTCATATTTAATTCTAGCTCTTTGATTTGCCTTTCTATACTCTCTTGTAATACCTCCTCTTGAAGTTAGTTAGTGGATTCATAAAGATAAGGGACATAAGAGGGATGATATGAGGTACAAGAGGAATCTTGAGGTGAGATGAGAGAAATTGTATAGGTTTAGATTCTGATTTACATTTAACTCCCCAATCTATACTTGTTTCACCTTTCCCACTCCATGACTTCACCATTTGGTTCCATCTTGGAATCTTAAAAGACTTATTAGGGGGTTATTAATAAAAAGAAGTGAAATCTTGTCTTAAATCAATAGTCTGATCTAAAATAATATATTTCTCATTCTCTTTAATTCTCTCTTGGATAGAATTACAAGAAGGAAAAGTTTGAGGAATACATGAATGGCTTGAAACAATTAAAAGCTCACTTGGAGAGGTCTCTTGGGGAACAATGGGTGGCATATATGAGATCTAAGATGGAGTGTAAGAAGACACATAGGGCTGATGGAATTGAACATGTTGTCCTTCATAAACTCTTAGCATATCTTATATTTTTTGAATGAGACCACTTGCATCCAACATTACACTTGTGAGGCTTTGCCAATTTGCTCTCTCAATAGGTGCTCATTATTTTTTCAATAGTTTCAATGCATATCTTGTGTCATGAATGAGATTTCTAGGGATATATTGACCATATTCTCGTTATTTATGAAGGTCTAACATGTATCTCTCATAGTCTAAGAGAATTTTCTTCAAACTTTAAATGGATTGGTTTGAGGGGTAACTAGGAACATCTTGAGCTTGAGAAGGTTGCTCATATACAACATCATGGTCATGTAGATGGAAAATAAGTTGACAACAGGAATGATATGACTCATAATGAGGGTAAAAATCTTTATAGGGCTATTGAGGCACATAGTTAAGGTCATAACAAGGTTGATAAGGGGGTATAAAAAAGAATTTATATTCATACCAAGCCAAATCAACTTTATGAATCAAATGAAAACATACGATATTATCAAATACTTTTAAAATAAGTACCAAGGCTACTAGAACTATTAAATTGCATTCAAATTTTTCATTGATTTTTTTAATGCCTCTAAAGACTAATAGGTAAAAGAACATAAAAAAAAATACTTCCATAACTTTGGACCTTAGTCCCACCAGGCATGCCAAAATTATTATGCATCAAATTTGTACCCTTTGGAAGGTAGTCCAATCCTTTAAAATTTAATTTAACATGGAAACACCTCAAGGTTATGGGTACCCTATTAGAGAGGTTAATATCTAGGTTAAAAAATTAGTTCCCCTTAATGAATCACTTAGGCTCAAACACTACTTTAACACTTGATAGTAAAAGGGAGAGAAACCTACTCTAATGGAGGTGATACACCAAATATGAATTGATCACTACTAACCAAATACAATTTCATTTCAAACAAGAGCCTAAAACACACATGACTCTAATCTAAATATGCCTTTCTACATTAATATTTCTCATGAATATTTTTGAAGCAAACTTGAGCTAGGAGGACTAGTCAAGAGGTCATGACATGACACTAGTGAAAAGACAAATCACTAAACCCCTACACACTCCATTTGAACACTTCAATAGACCTATAAAAATACTTTTAAACTAAAAATTAATGTTTAACATGGACAACATGCCAAAGAAGTAAATCTATCACCTAGAAATGTCAACTAGTCTAACATGTAAATTGAAATGGTCCATGGAAAAGGTGAAACTAGGTTATTCTTCATTGATCAAAGGTTGTAAATGGGTAGGGATTTTCCATACCCAGGTAGAGGATACAAACTTAGACAATTTAGGCTTCATGTATATCATAAGTGAGAGAGAAGAAGAGAAGAGCATAGAATAGAAAGAGATCACAAGTGTCTCTTGAGATACAATAAAGAGAAGAGTTATGAAACTACATCAAGGTTCTTAGTACCATGTGTATCTCATCTAAATATTTTCTCTTGATATTAGTGGTGTAGGAGTTAGAATTCTTGATTAACACCTTAAATATGTCTCCAAAACTTCCCTTTGCTTTGGCTTTTTGAATAAAAAGTGGCCTTCTTGATGGTCATATCATGTTGAGTTACACCTTTTATTTACTCTTGACACCTCTAACTGATCTATCTAGGTTCTCTTTGACACATCACTTCTTTTTCTTGCTAAGTGTCTATAAGACTCTTCATCTCCTTAGGCCAATGTTGCATACAAGTAAACTTGAATTCATCTTCTTCATCTCATCCTAGTTTCATGGATGGTCTATTCACATCATATTATACCTGAAATAATTCATTTTGAGGTCTCAAACTAACCCTAAGAATTTAGTCTCTACCAAAAGCTCCAATTAGACATCATTCTTTGTATCCTTAAAATCATGTAAACCTCATTTTGTAAAGATTTATACATATGGTGTATACACATAATATTTTCAAATGTTATCAAATATTAAATGCTTTACATCTTGCAATAACTTATTAAGACTCAATCTCTCTGAGTGCATGCCTTAAAGGGTACACTGAGAAAGGGGTGCATAGACCTTTGGTGCTTCATAAGATTATTATCCCTTATTACCAAAATATTACCAATCCAAATATATCTTAAAACCATTCTCTAAGCTATTACTCCTCCCTTGCACATTCTTTCAATATTTTTCCTCTTTTCCTCACCTTGATCCCCCTTTAGCTAGTTGATTGTATTAGATTTATTGGGTTGACCCTATACAATTTTTAGCCTCTAATTACTATATAGGGTCAACTAGGTTGACCCTATAATATTTTTGGGTATTTTTCACTTGGATTTTTGTTATCCCTTTGACTGACCTAACTCAAGACCTAGTGATTTATCTCTCAAAAACATACAAGGTCGACTAGGTCAACCCTATATAACCAATATATTTGGAAGGATTTAGGGTGAGATCTACCTATAAATACAAGATTATTTTACCATTATTTCAATATGCATCAAGATTTATTATTCACTCATGCTTCTTTACAATCTTCTCTTCCACCATTCTACTTAAGGAGTCTTAGCTTTGGGTTTCTACTTGGATAATCTAGTCTTGTGGATAAGTCTTGGATGCTTTGGCCTTTCTTAGACATATTTATAAACCAAAACCTCTTTCAAACCCCCTTTGTCATATTGAGTCTTGATGGGTTCACATTCAAGTAATTATATTCTAACTTTGTTTTCCTCTATTTAATAGATAGAAGTATCATAAGTATTGGATCGAATAATAGTATTCTTCATATTCCATGGATTAGGGTCTTACACATACTTATCTTAATTGAGATTATCTTATACATGTTTTTATTGCTTTACTAACCCCTCATATTGTGCTACAATCTTTGGTGTGCACTAGATTAGATTTACTTTCTTGTTTATTAGAATAGAGTAAACATTAAAACTAGGACTCTTTTAGGGCTGTTGCATGATTATGTTAGAGTTTAGGCTTTGGAACCCTTATTATTATGGTTTATTGTGATAAGTGACCCCCTAATCAAGTCTAGTGGATCCCCATATTGGTCATGATTATGTTTAACAAATGTATTCCCAATCAAAAGTGTAGGTATTCTCTATATTCTTTGAGCCATGATTGATTTATAGACATGATGCATTTTTTCTTACATACATTCTAGTGAACCCAATGTGAACTAACCCTTACAGGATTTGTTTACCTTATTTCATTTCTTTCATTCTTTTAGCATTATTTTTATCATATATTTTCCATATTAGATTGACTCTAACGACCTAGTATCTAATTTTTATGTGCAAGATTTAAGGTACAGGCTACTAGATCGACCCAATTGACCTAGTATAGTTTTTTAGATTTTTAGACATCCAGTCTAGAATACTAGGTTGACCTAGTCAACCCTATACATTTTTAGGCACTCGGTAGTAAAATTTTGTAAAGCTTGATTAACCTAATCAACCCAATTAAGTAAAATTTGTAAGCATATAACAAGGTTATTAAATAATAATCTTCATTTTATGCATCTCTGATTCACCAAGGTTCCTTTATATCTCTCTATCTCTTTATTTATAGTCTTTCCTTTCACAATTTGTGGTCTTTGAAACTACCCCTACACAGTCAATTGGATTGACCCTAATGACCCAGTTCTATGTTTAGTATGTTGTCTGGATAATTGGGTCAAATTTATCAACCCTATTCATTTTTAGACCTTGTTTTTCTAGTATAGGTTTGACCCTATTATATATTTTGTGCATGCACTATTTACTATATCAACATTTTACCTTTTTTCAAAGTTGAAATTAACCTTATATGCTAGTAGTTAGCTCACACTTTCTTTTCTTGTTATTTGTATGCTTAGAATAGATCACATAGATTAATTAGGTTGTTTTAAATTAATTGTTTAGTTTCATTATTTTCTATTTTATGCACACACAACTAAATCAAAATCTAAACAAGCATTTTAACATTTGTCTACCCAATGCCAATCTACTTAGATTTCATCACCAAGGGGGAAGTCAACTTGATACTTTGATCAAGTATAAATCATTGTTAATAGTATATTTTGGCTAAACACTTGACACCCTTATCATTATCATGTGTGAAGTGAAGGGATGGGCCCTAATACCAAGCTTGTATCATTACCACTATAGTCTCTTTCAACCCAAACTACCTAAAACTATCCTTAGATTACCATCTTAGTTCCTTTCTTACATCTAACTTCCCATCACAATTAAAAACATATCTTAATAATCTAATTAACACTTGGGTTGACCAATTAGATATCTCTTTACTTTCCAAGTTGATTGCTTACTCTTTGCTCAATTATATTTTATATTTCAAAAATTTACATAAGTCAGTGTCAGTACAAGGTTTTGTGTTGTGTGCTTCAATTGGATTAGCTAGCATTAATCCTCTTAACTATTTGTTTACTTTCAATTATTTCTTTTCCAAATTACTTACAAAAGTTATCTTGTTTCATTTCAAATCCTGTTATAGGCTTCTTAAATCTCCTTATCTATTATATTGGGTCAACTCAGTTGACCCTATATCTTTTTTTAGCCTTTATTCACTATATTGGATTGACCTAGTCGAACCTGTACTATTTATAAACCCTAATTTTTATTTTTCTAGCCCCTGTTCACTATACTCAATCAACCCAATCGACCATGTACTATTTCTAGACCCTATTTTATGTGTCAGGTCGACCTATGTGCTACTTTATGTCTTTCTTTTTTATCAATATAATTCCCTATTTCTCTTTCTTTACATTATATTCATCTCTCTTTAGTCATATGAAGTCTCTTATCAAAATATTCTTAGATATCCTTAATCCATTTAGATACAATATGGGATGTTCATTTCTTCCTCTCTTTTCCTCCCAAGAGCACCATCACTCTTAGGGCACCTCTTCTCCTCCTTCATCTATGGACTATAATATGGTGAAAATAATACCTCAAGATGAAGTTGATGGATCTAATCCTTTATATACTTATTAATAAAATTATCATATTCAAATTAATGTGGGATTAATTGATACAAGTTTACTTAATAATCCTTTTTCTCCTAACACCAATTTGGGGAGTGCTCCTACCAATAGCAACCCACCTCCTAATATAACTCATATTTTAGCCCAACTTATCCAATAAATGAACATAATGAAAAATTATAACACCAACTAAATGATGTAACTTCAACAACATTTAACCAAAATGGCTAATCAACCTCCAACTATGCATCCTCAAGATAATACCAATTTCATTCCTTCACATCTTTGGGATGCATCAAGCAATGTTATTTCTTAACCCATAATGAATAACAAGATGATTCAAACTATTTAAAATGAGCCTTTATCTCCCTTCATTATTTCCATTGATATTGGTAACATATCTTTAACTATCAAATATGATGGGAATAAAGACCCTGCCTCATTTCTCAAAGCCTTTGGCAACCTTTACAAAGAGCGGATCCAAACTAATACCTTCACCACAAATAATTTATTAGTGAAAACCTTCACTGGAGATGTATTATAATGGTATAATCAACTTCCCAAAAATTATATTTGGTAACTTGAAGATTTGATTAATCTGCTAGTTAAAGCGTTTCAACACAATGATCTTCCAAAAAATTATTTTGGCCACTTCATCAATGCTAAATAATATCCCACTAAATCAGATCATGACTTTAGTAAAAGATAAAAATAATTGACCCATAAATCCAACCATAACATGACTAATGATAACTTATTCAAAAAATTTATAATTGCTTTAACTCCCACTCTCCAATATAAAGTTTGAACCTTTGTTCTCCAAACACTTAATAAAGATCTTGATCAAGATAAACATCAAGACTTTATTATGAAGCACTTTGAACCTAATCCTAAAATTATTAAAGGATATTTCCAAACATATAATGCTATCACTATTACTACTCCACAAACCAAACTAGGAGTTACCAAAACCAATATTCCTTCACCTTCTCATACACCTCTTTCAGTTTAGTAAATGAAACAATTTTTACCACCCTCAAAACCTTTCATCTATCCCAATGCTCATCCTAAGTGGTATGATACCAATATATTTTGTTGGTTCCATGTTGACATTGGGCATTTTAATGAATCTTGTAGAGGGATCACTAAATTTTTTGTCTCTTATATGCTTGGTGATTCATTTAATAATGAAGCTATGATCAATCTTCATCATCAAGAATAAACTGTTACTTTTCAAAAATGACAAAATTATAAAGATTCTACATCAAATAACCAAAAATCTTCATCAAACACTAGGGATGTTTGTTCCATTGATGCCAATTATGACTAATATTTTAACAATTCTCAATATGTCAACACTACTAAGGTTAATTGTCATCGTAAACTGGCTCACAAAGATCCCATTACCAAGCCTAAGAAGCCATATTTGGAAGAAAAAATTACTAAAGATAATACCACTACTAATGTTACTTCAGAAGCTCAAGAGGAACCATCTCCTCCTTCTAATCCTCCAACCACATCTATTCCTCTAAAGTCTAATTTACCTCCTAAACCTCACGTTGGTTCTTCTAAGTCTCATTGTAACTTTCTTAAATAACTCAACTCTATGCCTTGTAAGATTCCACTTATAGAGTTGGTTCATACTTCTCCCTATCATCATAAGTTCCTTATGCAACAACTCCAAGAAATTGAAGATCCATCTTCCTTAGATGAAGAACTAACTTTTATCAAAACTCAACCTACCAACATAAATACCATTGAAACTATGTGTCCTTCCAAGCCTTCTATTGAATTCCTTAAAGAAGATGTGATCAAAGATTAAATTATTTTTCATGTTGATAATCCACCACTTTTCATCAAATTAGCCATTAATACCACTCTTATCCAAAAATTTCTTGTTGATGAAGGTTATGGTATTAATATGACATCTTTATGACTTATCCAACAACTTGGTTATAACAAGGATCATATCAAGTAAACCCATCTTACTTGTCATGGTTTTGATAAGACTAATCAAAAGACACTTGGTTGTATTTTGATTCCATTAACTATTTGGCATAAGACTATTCAAACCAAGCTTATATCCTTGACTTACCCATATCTTACAACATACTCCTTAGTTGTCCATGAACTCATCGAATGAGGGCAATTGCTTCTTTAGTATTCAATGTATTAAATTATTACATAATGGAAAATGGCATAAGCATAAAGTTGATCCCAACCCATGGAGCATTCAACTTCTTAATCCTAAATCACAATATTGTATTCCTACAATTCCTAGGATCAATAGTGCTCCTTTACCCAAGTTCATCAACATGAATCCCAATTTACAAGTTGCTCTTACACATTCTGATGATGATGAGCCCAATGATTTGTAATATACTTTCAATACTACCAAGTTACCTCCCTACCTTTTTTTAACATTTTCCTCCTTATCTATTACCCAGGGATCATATTATTCCTCTTATTTATGAGATTACCAATTTTCCCCCTCCATGTAATGCTTAAGACCCTTCTTTACCTATATATGTTTTCACACACAATTATTTTAGAGTGGAAAAATTATTTCAAGATCCTCTCATCATGTATCCTCATATATTTAGTAATATCAAGATTTCACCCTTTGAAACTCCTCCTGATTCTCAATCATGTGTAATTTCTCCAACATATGATGATAACTATATAATGGCCCAATCTCAATCTAGATATTTGGATGTCTATAATTATCAAAAAACCTTAGTGGAATTCATGATTTTTTTTAGGATGTTCATACCATTTTTATGGATCATACCTTAGATCCTCAAGGTCATGTGTCTCCTACCAATTCTCCTCTTATTGACACTCTTTGGGTGATAGAGAAAAGTATACATTTTAAACCTATATAAGTTTTTGCATATCCTTTATCACCTATTGATTTAATAATTACCTAAAATCCTTCTCCCATCATTGAACCCACTAATATTCCAACCCCTTCTGACCCATCTACTTATTCTACTCCTAAAATTACACTAGATGCCAAGGTAACTAATATTCATTAGACACATTCTGAGTATGATCACCATGGCAATCAAATTCTAGATCTTGAAATAGATGCCATTATTGATTCTATTTCCTCTTCAACATATCTCTTTCATCCACACCAAGTCATTTTTTATCCTACTTTTCTTATACAAATAAAAAATATCTTCATCTTCAACTCAACCACCAAATTCACTTATCTATCATATTGAGGTTGTTACCATTCAACAAAGCTCATGGTACAAAGACATCATCCAATTCCTATAAGACCAAACTTATCCTCCTAATTTAGGCTCTCATGAGAAGACATGTATTCGTAAACAAGCTTTCAAATATGTATTTAGACATAATAACCTTTATTATCACAATATTAAAGGTACCTTACTTTTTTGTGTTATGTAAGATGAGGTCCCTCGTCTTCTTGAATAAGCACATGGGGGAATTTGTAGTGGCCACTATATTAGACATGCTACAGCCTATAAATTCCTACGTATGGGTTACTTTTGGCCTACTCTTTTAAAGGATGAAATTGAATATGCTAAAAAGTATAATCTTTATCAACTTCATGATGATATAATTCATTCAACTCTAATTAAACTTAAAGCTATCAAATCTCTTTGGTCATTTTCCACATGGGGATTCAATCTCATTGGTAAACTACCTCACTTCCAATATGGGCATGTCTTTATCATCACCACTACCAAATATTTTACCAAGTGGGTAGAAGCTATACCCCTTATTAACATCACTGGTCTTATCATTTCCAAATTTATTATTAATCAAATCATCTGCTACTTTGGTGTTCCCCATACCATCATTTCAAACATTGGTGGTAACTTCAAAAATAAACATGTTAAAAAAATTTATACTAAATTCAAGATCAATCACAAATTTTCCATGCCTTATCATCCACAATGCAATGGCCAAGTTGAAGCCAGTAATAAAATTATTAACAAAATTCTCTAAAAGACAATCTATGAAACCCACATGGACTAGAATCTTCATCTCTACCTTGCACTTTAGACCTATCAGACTAGCATACATACTACCATTGGGGTAATTCCATTCTTGCTAGTTTATGGTTTTGAGTCAATTTTTCCTTTAGAATTTGAGCTTCCCTCTCTTCATATATCTCTTCATGGTATTATTATTGATAAATAATTATGTGAATCTCATCTTCATGCCCTTGATCTACTTGATGAACATCATCTTTTCACCTTACAACATAATTGCCAATATAAGGATCACATTACCAAATAACATAAAAACAATGTTAAAGTCTGCACATTTAATGTTGGTGATATTGTCCTTGGACTAGGCTATACCTATGATAAAAAAGGTAAATATGCCCAAAATGGTGGGGCCCATATTTAGTCAAATATATTATTGGTCGAATAACCTACCATATTCAAACCAATGAAGGTCATGTTTTCAAAGAGTATACCAATGCACAATTTCTTAAAAATTACTTTGCCTAAAACATTTCCTTCTTTTCATGCATTATATCTACATCTATCTAGCACTTTTTTTAGGTTACTTACATTAGTCTCTCCCTCTATAGTAAGTCCCTTTCACAAACCTTTAGTCCTCCCTTTTGGTCTTTTGGTTTTTCTATGTACCATAGTCTTCTTTATCTTCTTACATATTCTCTTTTTAACACCCCTTGTGTTCTTATTTTGTGAGTTGCTTCATAAGAATGTAGATAGGACCTGACATTCATCACAAAACCACCATATTTTGCTTACCTCACTTTATATTTTACTTACTTGTTGGTACCCCTTGTATTTCTCTTTTATAAAGTTACAGTGTAAGACTATGGATAAGACCCAACCCTACTCATAACATTACCATCTTTTTACATCTTTATTCTCAAACTTTAGCTTTGGCTTCTTTTATTAGATGGAATTATCATAAACAATCTATGTTAGGATTTTTTCCTCCATTTCCCTCATTCTTATGATAAGGAATCACATTTTCTATCATTGTATCCCTTTTTTACCTTTATCGCATATTTTGAAATTTGAATTAATTCAAATTATTTTATGTCACTCCTCTTGATTTCCCCTTTCTTTCACTCCACATTGGATAAAACAAATTCAAATTCAAGATAGCACTTTTATTTTACCTAGATTTATGAGACTCTTAGACCCCCTGCTCTTGGAAGTTCTCTCTCATAGCAACCTTATCCAAAGTATTCAAATAAAAGTCATCTTTAGAACTCATGTTTGGTTTTACAAATCTATATGGAAGAGGAATAGAAAAAATCATCAATTAAGAAAGTTAAATTCCAAATCATTTGAATTAAAAGGCAATGATATCTAAAAGGCAACATACAAATCTCAAAATTCAAAATCACACTAGAAGATGTGATTACAAGCACATCTCCTATCTCTAATCAAAGATCAAACTCCATAGATGGTCTCACATAGAGCAGAGGTCCTTTGGGGTATGGTAGGTGAGTAGATTGGAATAGGGGAACTCAACAAACTCTATGGTGCTACCTACTTTCTCATTTAAGTACCCAATCTTCATAGTAGATTTTTGGCTCTCTACGGGATCTTGAGGAATGGGGAACACAATGTGGGAAGGTATGTCCATTTTACTTTTCATGCATATAGCCTTCATAGGATGATCTATATACTTCATTTTTTGACCTAATACTTGTGTGGCTAATAGAAGTTATTCATAGTCCCTAAGGTCTAAAGTACTCTTATTTTGACAAACCTAATTTGAGTGTCTTCACTTTGATAAAGAGTTCCTCAACCTTGGTTTTTCCTTCATTCTCCCCTCCAACCATTTCATTTCCCCCCTTGACAAGAAATTAATTATTTCAAATCTATTTTACCTTCTTCTTTATTCCCTTCTTCTTCACCTCTTAAAAACATGCTAGCACTACTTTGTTTTGGTTTTGTCTATCCTTAGAGTGAAACAACATGTTTGAGAAACTATGGATTATGTTATTTACACCATGATTTTTACATTTCTACACTTACTTTACTTTCCTTTTATCATTTATCATTTATTTTACTATATTGTTATTATAGACACCTAAGTTTGTACCCTTTTTCCATTGGTGAGTGAGGTTGGCTTGTTACTTCTCACTCGATAATGTTGTTTTCCCTTTTTATGCACCTTTTTCCATTATTAAGTGAGATAAGGATTTTTAATGCTCACTCATCAATGTTGTTTTACCATTTTTTTCTTCTTTTACCATTGTTTTGTTTTGATTACCATCTTGTTTGACATGTATCCTTGGTTTGACTTGGTGAGTTTGCCTTTCTTATTTAAAGATAGCTTGTTTGATTTTTTCGGTCTTTAATAGCCTTGGATTTTTGATTAATTGATTTACTCTTGTTATTTTAATTGGTCATTTGGTCTAACATTCCCATCCTCATAGCACCAGCTATCTTGGATTTTCTACATTTGTTTGTTTTTGCTCTTTAGTTTTGTATTCTTGGGTTTGTCAAAAGTAGTCGTTGCACCCTCCAAAATCAAAACTAACACAATAGAAAACCATCCAGAAATAAAATTAATTCAAGGTATGCATCACATTTAATTTTCAATTATTTCCCCTTTTTCAATCATTTACTTTCAGTTATTTTTGCTTTAAAATACTATAACTTTTTTTAACATCAGCATTGTGTGTTACTATATTCTTTATTTAATCACTATCCCCTATTGCACCTTAGTGACACATGGTGAAATTTGAGTGTAGCATATGTATACACATAATATTTTCAACTTTTATCAAATATTGATGCTTTACATATTATAGGAACCCATCGAGACTCAATCTCTCTAAGTGCATGCCTTAAAGGGTGCATTGAGAAAGGGGTGGGTAGACCTTTGGTTCTTCATAGGATTATTGTCCCTTATTACCACATTATTACCAATCCAACCAGATCTTAAAACCATTCCCTAAGCTATTACACCTCCCTTCACATTTTAGTGTTTTTCCTCTTTCCATCCTTTTTTTCTTCACCTTCATCCCCCTTTTGCTAGTTGATTGTACTAGGTCAACTAAGTCAACCCGATACTATTTCAGCCTCTTATTATTGTATAGGGTTGACTAGGTTGACCCTATACTATTTTTGGGTATTTTTCACTTCAATTTTTGTTATCCCTTCGGTCGATCTAGCTTGAGACCTAGTGATTTATCTCTTGAAAATATATAGGGTCGACTGGTCGACCCCAGATAACTGACACATTTGAAAGGATTTAGGGTGAGATCTACTTATAAATATATGATCATTTCATCATTATTTTTATATGCAATCAAGAGTTATTATTCACTCATGCTTCTTTATAATCTACTTTTCCACCATTATACTTGAGGAGTCTTAGCTTAAGGTTTCTACTTGGAGAATATAATCTTATGGATAAGTCTTGGATGCTTTGGAATTTCTTAGTTATCCTTATAAACCATAATAACCTCTTATGAATCCCCTTTGGTCAAGGGAGATATTGAGTCTTGATGGGTTCACATTCAGGTGAGTATATTCTAACTTTGTTCTCCTCTCTTTAGTAGATAGAAGTATCATAATCATTAGATTGAATAATATTTATCTTAATATTATATGTATTAGGGTCTTACTCATAATTATCTTAATTGATATTCTCTTATACATGTTTTTATTACTTTACTAACCCCTCATATTGTGTCATAAGCTTTGGTGTACACTAGATTAGATTTACTTTCTTATTTATTAGAATAGAGTGAACATTAAACCTATGACTCTTTTAGGGTTGTTGCATGATTTTGTTAGACTATAGGCTTTATAACCCTTCCTATCATGGTGTATTGTGACAATTGATCCCCTAATCAGGTCTAACGGATCCCCTTAACAAATGTATTCCCAATCGAAAGTGTGTGTATGCTCTATCTTCTCTAAAAGAGGATTAATTTATATAATTGATGCATTTATAATTGCATATAGATGGTGATAATAATATAATCACATATTCTAGGATCTAGTATGGCCTTACATCTTCATGTTCAATTTCATGTCCTGAGAGTGAGCGGAAGTGTACTTTTTTGTTCCTTCTCTCTACTAACTAGTTCTTAATTAGGCCTCCCTTATTAGAGAATAAAATTTTATTATAAAATATACCCACAAGTTTAAAAACTTAAATAAACATTTGATTTATTTATATTCCCCCTTGAAGGTTATCCATGTCAATTTTAAATTTCTAACACCTTGTATGTACCTTCCAAATAGCATAAAATAACACTTTTTGCCTATTTCATATAGTTCCATACCTAAAACTACAAACTAATAGCATGGGGTGATTCTAAAGTGAGTATTAGACATGAATAAAATCATTTAATATGTCACTCAACTCATTTGGAGGCATATAAATCCACTTCTTTCATCGGGTTAGAACTACTCTCTTTAGGCAACCTATGAGTGCTTCAAGGTCTTAATGTTAGTTCATATAGTAAGATCAACCAAATAAATAATTAATACCCAAATATTGGATTTTTTGAAATTTTATAACACCTAAAAATTCATTTTTCCACCATGTAGCTTATCATGTGAGATATGAACAAGTTTAAGAGACCCTTAGTTAGTAGCTTGTGTGTTTTAGAGGTCTAGAGAAAGATGTGGCCTGAAAGTGCAAACCTAAAGTTTGGTTTGAGATCCAAACACCTCAATTATGTATCTAATACTCTACTTTAAATCTTCTAATGGTTATATTTTTGCATCCCTTCTTCAAGCTCTACTACATCCTCATTGGTTTATGCCCTAGGGTTCTTGAGCCAACTTACACAAAATATCCTAACTAACTGTATTCGCTCATTTCTCTCACTATCAAGGATATAGGTCCTCATGAAATGTTTGTGAAAAATTATCATCATCTTCTCAAGTTCTCCAAATTCTCATTCTAACTCCAACTGATACCTCTCATTTAGCTGCCCATATAGGCCTATGTATGTAATTAGGCCTATGTGTACAATTAGGCCAAGAGCAGAGTTTGTCAACATGTTGTCTTTATTGTTAAGTCTAAGTGATAATTGTATTTATAACATCATCATGGAACCATCCTCTTAAACCTCACACATACCTTAAAACATTTTGAGCAAGTAACTTCCTCTTGGCTAAGTGTCTAGACTTGTAGCAAGGACTATGTTTATCATAATTTGAAAGACCCCTGTTTGGTCATTTCCTCTACTCCTTGATTATATGTTTTTGATCTCAAATGGTATCTCTAAATTTTACCATTAACTAGGCTTGGTTATAACATTTTACATGAATTATGTCCTCTTACTTAGGATTGATGCTAGACTAATACCTATAGCAAGCCTGTAGGTGACTTATTGACTATCTAAATGTATTATTTGCTTGTAGGAATCCACTTTTAGATCTTTATCATAAAATATTATATTTATATTTGATGATAATATATATCCACTTCATATTTCATTCTCTTAATTCACTTATGACTTCACAACCTACCAAATATAAGGTTGCCTTCTTGAATGTCTATAGGTGTTAATTGGAAGAGAGGTAGTGACTATGTTTTAGGGGTTTCATGGCCTTCTCTTATCATTATATAAATATCCTAATGGATATATCATGTTTTTTTTATATATTAAGACCCTTCTCAATTCCCTAAAACTCTAAACTCCACCAATATCATTATCCAAAGAACTCTTCTATATAGATGATTGTAAATGACTGTCTGAACATGTAATTTTGAGTTTGGCCATTCTCAATTCCATTATGACACCCATATTATCTAAACATATTTTAAGGGTTATTCTCATTTGGAAAAAAAATTAATTCACCTTTTTTATCACTATCAACCTTTTATCCAATAGTATGTGCCCTCTTTCTTACTTGACTACATGTATACAACTAAAAGTGGCCATTTTTAAGATTAGGATGTTAAGTCCATAGAGTGTTACCTTTTCAAATTGAGTCATCAACCACCTAAAAATTACTAGTACTAGTTATATGTCTCCTCCCTTACATTACAAGATCCCTATATCATTTTCAAGGCATATTACCACCTATGTCTTCATTGTCTCCCCACACAATCCTGTGTAGAAGCATTAGGCTTGTTTATCTTATCATCAAATCTTTTTGACTTTAGATGCATTGGAAATATTCACTATTATAAGACCCTTTTTCAACCTAAACATATAACCATTCATTCATGACCAGGTTAAAAACTTTAAACATTGACACCTATTGGATTCCTCTTAAATTTGTAAACCTACAGGTCTGTAGACCTATAGGTATGCAACCCTATGTTTTGGAATTTAAAAATTAAAAACATAGCTATTAAGACTCAAATATAATTTATTACTTTCATAAACACATTTATAAATAATTCATAACTCTCAATATCTTTGAAAACACATATTTAAACCCACTCAAATCACCCTATCATGTAGGTATACTAAAACACAGTCCATAATGTGAGTGAAGGTGTGACTTTTTTGAAAATATTAGGGAATGTTTAGATATTTATAGGGCCTTGAATGGATTTAAATTATTTTATAATAAAATTAAAAATCACTTATATGCATTAGACCATATGTAGAACCCTAAAACATAGAAACATTGGTAGTCACTTGTAAACTATGTACAAGAGCAGATTTTCTTCCCAAATGACCTCCCACACGTGCCAACATGGTTAATGAATGTGTATGATACATTTATAGACCTCTGATAACTCATTATAATTGGTTTCATTTATTCATTTAGTTCACACTTGCATTGGAGTTTCATAAAACTTAGCCTATGGGGATTTAATCCTAAAAACGTAGTCTAGCTCCTTAGAAATTATTCATAAAGCTAAAGAGCTCAATATAATTACAAATGCCATAAATTATAATCCCATATGGGTACCAAATTTTTTATAAAATATTTTCCCCCAACTTCACCTATACAACCTATACCATGCAATTGAAAATGGATTTCATGATTTTGTGAATGCAGTAATGGAGGAGAGAGATATTTTTGCAAATTTGAGACTTGAAACTTGTTTCCATGATTTTTTATGAGTTTTTTAATCCTAATGGACACCTATACAAAAAATTTACCTAAAATTGGTCCCAACAAGTCTATACAAGTCTCTTTACTCCTCTTTAAAACATTGAATTTCAAGATTCTAACCTTTGTCTAACTTGATGACAGGTGTGGTAGTTATGTAACTGATCCAATGTACATGGAATGTTTTTTATAGATTTATCACTCAAAAAACTTTTACATACATGATTGTTACCCAAAAAATCACCTTTTTCCTCATTTTCACCACCTTAAAGTTCATAAATGAACCTTAAACACTTCAAAACATCATGAAATGTTATTAAAAATTTATTAAGAAATAAAATTAATTTTATAGACTCTTAACAACCTATGACACTATTTGACTAAGCCTTATCTCTCCATGACAATCTATACCACTATATGACTAAAATAAGACATTACCTTAACTTCTCTAAACTTACCTTAAACAATGCTAATAAGGTTTTATGAAGATTTTTAGGGACCATATAATGCATTAAAAGACCACATGATAACCCTATTAAAGTTTAAATTCAAAATTATTGACCAATTTTGAATTGAGTTAAAAATTTGGTCAACAGTTATCTCAGACACTGAAGAACCTAGGAGATCTACCTCTACATATTTGAACACTCTTAACTAGTAACATGACACTACAAAAGTATTCTAGTTCCACCATTATAACCCCTTGCCTCTCATAGTTCCAAATCCATTTCCACTAAAAAATCATCCCAATCCATAGTTTTACTCATCATCCATCCATAATGTTGATTGTCTTGCCCTCACCTTAGGAAGTCGAGTGCATAATTTAGATTTTTATTCATATGCATACAAATTAGTTAAACTAGTGTGAAATACTTTCATATTTTTGTTTCCTTTTTATTCTCTTACTTTTAACCTTTCTCCATATTTCCCTCTTACTCCATCTATGTTACAAGTATCCATATACCCCTAAAATATGTCTAGATAGGACTTATGTGGATCTCTTGGCCTAGAGGGTTCTAAAACTAGCCAACTTAATTCTGGTGAGGCTTCATTGGTGAGTTTTAATAACCCTAATTTTGACACTAACATAGATTATTAGTCCTATGATTATTCTCACTGTGATCTAGGAATTTGACTCAAGAGAGGATGGTTAGTATCGTGTTAGTTCCAAAATGAAAAAGAAATGAAATAAACATACTAATAGCATAACATCTCTAGGCCTAGACACTAGGGAGAGATTAGTTAACAAATTAAATTACAAACACAATTAAAAATCAAGGAATGAAAACAAAATAATTCCTTCACCTTCCTTGGATGCTCCAAATGCCTTTGTAGTAGTGGTTTGCTCAGCTTGTGCTCATGAAGTCCTTGGTAATGGAAGCTTGACAACCTCCATCTCTCCTTGGCACCTTTGGCTTGTGGCTTGGCTTGGAATCAATTTAGAATTATAACACTAGGTTCTTGAATCCTTTTGTAACTAATCCTACATTATAAATTTGCACTAATTAAGCTTAGAAATGATGTTGTGAGGCCTCCTATTTATATATTTTTTGGATTTGATCAGAATCAACCTCAACCATCAATCTCAAGATTGAGACGTGTGGTTGAGTATTAATTCAATTTTTGGAATTAATTTTTTAATTATCCTCATCATGGAATTATAAGAAGGGGCAATTAAGAGGCATGGAGGGCATCATGGAAGGCATTGATGAGGCATGGAGGGCATGAATCCTAATTTTTATGGCATTTATGGCCTAGGGATGTCTTTCCAAGAAATGGGGTCACTTGATGATGTAGATATTCAATATTCATTTTCAAAAATAAGTATTCAATAAGTTTCCATGGAATTATTAATTAGGCCTTAATTTTGGTTAATTATCTCTTAAACATGATTAAACACTTTATGCACAGATCACTAAAATTGATCAAAATGCCTTATTATTGGTCCTAAATTTGATTGGATTGGAATTGGAAGGCATTTTTAGATGCATTAGATGTGTATTCCCATTTAGAATGTTTTCAATAACAAATAACAAAGGCATGAGTCTTGTGCAAAATATTTGATAGGAAAGAGCAGTCTAGAGCACACAAGTGCAATTTTGGCATTTTGACTCAAAATGAACTGATCAAAGTTAGTTGGCCCATGAATTGTATTACCCCTTTAGGGATACCCTGGCCAAAATCAGCATTTGAATATGTTGGTTTCACATCATTTAGCATGTTTTAGTATTTTTAAGCCAAATTGTGTATTTTGGATAGAAATTGGTCAAAAGTTTGATTGAAGGTTATCGATGGCCAATTTTAGGTGTCTACAATTTGCCCCTATTTAGAAAGGTGTTTTAAGCTATAAGCACAATAACATTTTCTCAAAGAATGAAAAGGTCTTGTATGCCTACAACTACAATGATAATAAACTAACTGTATGATGCCCCCTCGAGGGAATGGTTGGCATAAGTAGGTTAGCAAATAGTCCTTCAATAAGAAGTGAAATGAGAGGACCAAAGAAAGGTAAGATGATGGGGTGAAAAACACAATGATACTAAAAAAGTAGTCAAAATCATTAAGAATGCAAGTGGGATGGTGTGCAATGATTTTCCCAAAGGTGGTTATAAGTATTGTACCCTGATAGTGGCAACATAGTATGACAACATAATGATTTGCCCCAAGGTAGTTATAATCATTAAGAAGATGGATTTGCCCTAGTTAGGACAGACAAAAAAGATAATAACATGCCCCTATATGGTTAGAAGAAGTAAAATGGTGACAACACAATGATTTACCTAAAGGTGGTTATAATCATTGAGAAATGTAGGTGGGATGGTGTACAATGATTTGCCCATAGGTGGTTATAATCATTGGACCCCAATTATGGAAAACATGATAAACTTGGTCGAGGATTATGATAACTTAATACAAAGGGTAATGATGAATTGGAATAACCTACTAGTAGGGAGATGCTCATTTGAACTAATAAAGGTTGAAATTTTTTCATGGTTAATTACTTTGTTTGGGATATGATTGGGAGTGAATCAAGATGTCAATGTTGAACATATGTCACCATTATTGAATAGACTTATTGAAGATGAGGTTTTTTGTAGCATGTGATAGTAGGCTTCATGATAGAACACCATAAATACTTGGCCAAAATATGCATAAGGACTGACTCCCATAGTCCAATATTCAATAGAAAATAATGCACCAATGATAAAAACCATAATGCCAATGTAAACATATGAATAGGGATGGATTCAAGTGTAAGTGTTAACAAGGAATCACCCAATGAACATGCATAAACTAAATCAAGAAAATAATGCTAAAAGCAAACAAACAGGTAGACAAACAAACAAAATAAGCAAAAATAAACAAATAAACAATGCAACAAAAATCTTACAAGAATTGCCCTTAGAAAATAGGAGACAAATTAACAAATATACTAAATGGAGAAATAGAAGAAAAGGAAGGGGATAGATAAGCTATCTCTATATGCACTAGGCAAGTGGACGCTACCTACATAGTTTCATGGATGTAATATCCAATAATAATAATAAAACTTTAGGCCAAATGTAGTTCTCTTAGGGAATGGGAAGAATGTGATAACTGAGAAAAAAAATAGAATGGATGTGATAGAAGAATAGAAATGGTCTTGTAAAATGGCAAGTGCATGAGATAAAAAGGCCAAAAAGGATGGGGAAACTAAATGACAGGTGATTTGTTTATAACTTAGTAAGGGTTCCCAAAATCCTTAAGTCAAAGAAGTGGTTAATGTTTTTGTTCTTTTCTAATGATTTTTTAAATGTTTTTGGAAGTGTTTTGGAGGTATCTCAAATCAATCAATAATAATGAGACACCAAATGGTTCAAGCTTGTAAAATGGTGAGAGCATTCAAACTGAGGTTGCTCACAAAATGGTGAGAGTGTGGCTTAGGTTGATCACAAAATGGTGAGAGTGTGGCTTAGGTTTCTCACAAAATGGTGATAGCATGGATTAGGTTACTCAAAAAATGGTGAGAGCATGGCTTAGGTTACTCATAAAATGATGAGTGCATGGCATAGGTTGCTTTCAAAATGGTGAGAGCATGGCTTAGGCTGCTCATAAAATGGTGAGAGCATGGTGGAGAAGGGTGACTGAGTTAACCTCAACAATTGTTTATCATTGCCTATATATTCCTAGAGTAGGACCTCAAGTCATTGTAGTTCCACCCTTACAATAGAGGAATTTGACTAGTGCAACAGTCAATTCAAACAAAATAGGCATAGTTAGTATAAAGGCACAACATGGTATAGGAAGTGGTAAGTTGGTACATCAAGGCTTAGTGTTTCCCCTAGTTTGCACATAGTTAGTTATAACTAAGACATAATGGCATAGATTAATGGTACTAATTTTCCCAAAGGTGGTTATAATTAGTAGAAAGAATGGTGGTAAAAAAGGACTAACAAATGAAGGATGCAAATACTGAAACTTTTATCACACTATCCCAAGATATGATCCCTATCTAAAATAATTGAACTAACTAATAAACTGATCAAATACCTTAATGTTAAAACTGTGTAATGAATGACAAAAACCAAGGTCAAATGGGCTATGCTTTAGAACACATTGGGTCGATAGGGCGTAAATAGAAAGTAAATATAGGAAAGAGGATGAATAAGGGTGGTATGTGTACAAAGAATAATAGTGACAAAAAGGCGTAACTAATATAGTCCTTAAAAATAATACACCTTAGCATTCAAGTATAGTACCACTTGAGATGAATAATATTTATTGGATCTAGAAGTTCATCATCATCTGGTGTGGCAAGCATGTATGCTCTTGATCTATAATCTACAATGATTATGAAAGGCCCTATCCAATTTGGTTTGACTTTCCCTTTATGTTTCTTCTTAGCTATGGTATTCTTTTGGTTTTCTTTGAGAACAAGATCATCAAGTTCAAATGTTTAATACTTCACACACCGATTGTAGTGGCCTTTGAGTCAATTCTGGTATGCTTGAAGATTTTTTATTATGGATATGTATTTTTCATCAAGTAGATCTAGCTGTTGTAGGTGAGCTACTCGATAGTCATGATCATCTAGGACATACTTGAAAGAGATGCACAGTGAAGGTAATTACAGCTCAATGGGAAAGATGGCTTCAGTACCATAAAAAAGTGAGTATGGAGTGGCTCTTATGGGGGTAATATTATTGGTACGGTATGCCCAAAGGTAGGGAATATCTAGAGGTGTCAATCATGACTGACATCATTGACAATATTTTTGAGAATGTTGATAATGGTTTTGTTGGATTGCATCATCTACAAGCACTTATCCTTTGATTTCTTTCTAATTGACATTATTTATGTCAAACTCACTAAGAAGAATGATCCATTTAGCCATTCCACCTTGAAAATTTGTTTTAGATAGTAGATTTACCTTTGAAATGACCATAGTTTTATTATTCAACATATAATGACGTAGTTTCTAAGCTATAAAAACCATGGCTAGGTAAGCTTTTTCAATAGGTTCATAGTTATATTCATATGCAACCAAGGTATGGCTTAAGTAGTAAATATCATGCTCCTTTCCATTGTCATCATGTTGAGCCAAGAGTGCCCACAGAGCATAATTAGTAGCTGATAGGTATAAAAAGAATGGCTTTCCTAACATAGGAGGTAATAAAATAGGTGGATTGACATAATTAATCTTTGAGCTATTGAAAAGCTATCTGAAAATGATCATCTTGATGGAATGCAACTCCTTTATTTAAAATATGTGTAAATGGATGGAACTTATCTGCTAATCAAGAGATGAAGCATCAGATTGATTGGATCATACCCTATAAACTATAGAGTTATTTCAAATTATTTGGTGGTAGCATCTCTATTATAGCATGGACTTTAGATGGGTTGACTTTAATACCTCTACAAGACATGATGAATCCAAGTAATTTTCTTGAATTTACACCAAACACACATTTCTTTAGATTTATTCTAACTTTTTATTCTTGTAGTCGTTTAAATATCTTACACAACACTGCTAAATGGTCAGCCCTAGTCTTGGATTTTCCTAATATGTCATCAACATAGTCTTCAACAATATCATGTATCATATTATGTAATATGACAGCCATGGCTCTTTGATATATAGCTCCCACATTCTTAAGGCCAAATGGCATCACTTGATAGCAAAATGTTCCCCATAAAGTGGTGAACATTATTTTATGCTAATCTTCTGGTGTTATTCTAATCTGATTGTATCCTAAAAATCCATCCATAAGTGAAAGCATTTCATAAATTACCATGGATTCAATGATCATGTCAATATTAGGCAATGGAAAATATTTTTTAGGACAAGCTTTGTTGATGTCTCAAAAATTAGTACAAATTCTAATTCCTTCAAGATTTTTACTAACAGGTACTACATTAGAGATCCATTTTGAGTAGTCAATGGATTAGATACATCCTAATTATAAGAGGTTTTCCAACTCTTCCTTTACAATATATAAATGCAAGGATGGATCTTATAGAGCTTCTATTTTATTGGTTTAGCATCAAGTTTAACCATAAGGTGGTGCAGAACTAAGGTAGAGTCTAAACTTGGCATGTTAGCATAGGCCCATGTAAATATATCCATAAACTCTCTCAATAGAGATATAAAAATTCCACGTTCCTCCTTAATGAGGGATGCACCTCATTTTATCCATTTTAGGTCTGATGGAGTCTCTATGTTTACCTCTATTTTATCTTCAACTAGGAGGGTCAAACCATCTTCTAGGATAGTAAGCAGTGACTTAAACTATTGGACTATGTTAGGGTCCTTTGTTAGGACTTACTCTTCACCTTCTCCTGTTCATGATGAATCTGATTCTCCTAATGGGATATTTAGCCATGTAACAAAAATAGTTAGAAATTCTTGGAGAATTTGATCAAATACTTGTTGTTTCTCAAAACTAAACTTAGATATGTAGGCAAGTTCATCATTGCTGGTCTCTTGATATAAATTTGAAGAAGAATGAACACCCCCATCTAATGGCACCTGAAACAAGTTTTCATCACTAGATGGCCTTTGTCTTTACTTTTTCCCTGGTTAAAAAGCACCTCAAAGAGGTTTTCACTTTGGGACCTCAATGTTTTATTTATTTGTTTTTGGCTAAAGGTGTTCACTCACTCTCAAAAATAGGCTATAAGATTTAATGTGATTGAGAATATTAATTTGTGATCTCACAACAAAACATTATCTCTAAGGCCTAAGAAATCCAAAAATGCCTCATCATTCTAGAACTCATCAATTAGTAGGTAGGATTATTTTTGGTCCCAATCTATCAGTTGGGTATAATATAATGGTAATGGATTGAGATGAATGGCTTGGGTAAGGGTACAAATGGCATTGTTATTAAATAGGTTGGTTTTATCTATGTTATCAAAGTTAAGGCTATGATCAGACTCTACTTCACTGTCAGCATCATCATCACTATTCATTGGTGATGGAGTTTGAATAAGATATGTGGGGTCACCCCTAGGTGATTTAAATCCAAGTCTATAAGGTCTTTCATACTTAGTCATGAAAATTAGCTCGATGGTTCCTTACTAATTCAATCTAAGGACTCTTCCTTCATAATTGTGACACTTCATGATCCTATTGGGAATAGGATACTTTGCATTTTTATCCCAATAGCTTGGTCATCATTGTATAACAATGATTCCTTCCCTTCAAGAGGGTTTGGTCCTAGGCCAGATGCTGGTACAAATGTGATAGGTCCCTTGTTTTTTGTTTTTTTTATGCCAATGCATATGTGGAATGACTTTAGGTCACCCAAAGGTTTTCAAATTCTGAGGAAGATTGGTGATATCAAACATATCATGGGTCACATATTCTCTTGGTCCATTATCTGAAATGGAAAAATGATTGGAAGCTTTAGGAGGTAGCATGTGGGAAAGGGATCTAAGGTATTAGGATCTATGCAATTATCTGGTGAAGGATTAATAAGTATAGCTTTTCCTTTATCCTACTTGGAACTTGGATTCATATTATACTACTAATTATAGCTTTGAAACTTGGCCTCAATATGCTTATAGTTCTCATATGTATATAAATCTCCTAGAATATTCACCTCCATCCCTAAGTGGGAAAACTTTATACATTGGTGTAGTGTTGATGGGACTATATGAATCTCATGTAACCAAGGACTACCTAGAAGCATGTTGTATGATAACTCAAGATCCAACACATGTAAAAGTGTATCATAAGTAAAAGTCCCAATGATAATTAGAAAACTAATGGTTCCCTATGATTCTCTTTCCTGATTGTCATAAGCTTTGATAGTTATTTTTTCTAGCTAGAGATTTATCATCATGTACCCAAGAAGCTTGATGAGCTTGAGAGACATTATGTTGAGGTCGAATACATTGTCTTTAAGGACATGTTTCACTTTATGCCATATGATACAAATTTATATGTACAATGGGTTATTATGGAGTGGGCCAAGGGAAGACATATCGCTTTGGTTGAATGTGACTTATTGGGTTGGAGCTAGGTGTCCAACCAAAGCTTAAAAGTTATCAGGGGATATGTCAGTAGTAATAGTGGATTGGTTCAAAAAATCATCCAAGATGTTCTTATGGATTATTGACATCTACATCAAATCTAAAATATAAATTTATGCTGGTGTCTTCTACAATTGTTTCACAATATCAAACTTCTTGTCTTGGTCAATAGTGAATGGTTTATTTCAAGGCTGAATGGTTGGTTAGATGATAGGAAAAGTGGTGGATGGTTATGGGCCTAGGATAGTAATCTTTGACCTCTAAGTTGTGATTGCATAATCAAGATTAAATACTAGACCATTATTTCTAACCAATGTTGGAAATGGTGTGGGACTAGATAGGACAAGTCTCAGTTGTCAGTGCACTTACATGTGGTCACGTGATAAGAATGAGTTGTCACTATGAGATCCAAAAGTGGAAGTCCTAGTTTTTTGGTTTGCCTGTATGCACTCCCAAGTCAAAGAAGGATCATCCATGTGATTTGGTTGAATATTGTTATTTAGCAATGGTCTAGATTGATTAGTGCTTGGTCTAGGATTAATGGAGATGGTATTAACACTACCCTCTACAATATGACCTACAACCCTATTATAGTTATGTGTAACTGCATGGTAGGTTTGTTGGTTATTATCATTTTAACCTTGGTTTTGTCTATTGTTCTATCATTGTGGGTTCTACTACTGATTTTGCTAGTTCTATTGGTTTAGCCTTTAATTCTAATACTATTAATTTTGCTACTACACTAACCATTATTATTATTACTAATTATTATATTGTTGTTGATTGTTATGTTGAGGAGAAGGGTTTTGATAGATCCTAAGAGTTTGATTGGAGGTGGAGGCACCATTATCCAATTTTATCTCCCCATTTTCCAACATATTCTCAATTAAACCCTTGATTTGGACACATCTTCATAGATTATGCCTATTTAGTCATATAATTCATTTTCACGGTACCAATCAAGATAAGGAATGTCTTATGGATAATGTTTTGGTATGGGCCAACTAATCATATTAGTGGCAGTAAAATTTTGAAATATAGACTCAATAGTTTCTCTTAGGTCACTAAAGACATGATGTGTAGGGATGGTTCTTCTAGGAGGAGGGTTTTTCAATAATAAAGGTTATTGTATTTGTTATGTAGGTCTTGGTTATACTTGTGGCATTGGTTGGAGAGGTTGTTGGGTAAGACTAAGCTAAAAAGGTGGTGTAGATGATGTTTGCATAGTTTTGACATGACAAGATTTGCTTACTCCATTTCCCATAACATTCCTATTGTAGTTGAATTGCTTTGGCCTTTATTGATTATTGGCCTATGTCAATTGTGATGATTGTGATTGATTAGGATGTTATTGTTGGCTATTCCCCTGATTGGTAGAATTAATTTTGATGACTCCTTTATTTATGATCACCCTCTCGATCAACAAACCTTTATCAATGATCTCTTTGAACGTATGTGCACATTGTAGTTCCAGATGATAGGCTATCTCACTATGTAAATTTTTAGTAAACACAATAGCTAATTGTTTATCTACTAAACTATGGGTGAAATGGCTTGCAAGGGCTCTCCATCACTATAAATAACTTGAAAAAACTCTCCACATATTTTTTATTTGCTTTTGTTAGGTCCACTAATGAAATCTCATGCTTGAGATTATAGGAAAAGTGATTCACAAATTTATCAAAGTGATCATCAAAGTCTATTACTAAATTCTTGGGCAACTTTAAAAACCACTACAAGGCTTGTCTAGCTAAACTCCTTAGAAATAATAGTAAAAGTTATATGTCACTATATGCCACTAGTTGATATGTGACAAAGAATTTGGTCAAATGGGCATTAGGGTCACCTTTCCCTTTATACTTATCAAATTTGGGTGGTTCGTATCTTGGAGGAAATGGTATTTTCAAATACTCCATGTTGAATGGATAGGAACATATGTCATCCAATTTGAAATTCTTAATCTGCTTCCCCACCTGAATGGTAACAATCATATCCTTCATTAGTTGTAATTCTTGGGATAGGAAACTAGAAGGTATATTGGTTTGAGGGAGAATATTGGTTTGGTTAAATGGATAGGAGGTCACAAGTGAGACATTTGACCAGGGTATGATGGATACACCTGTTGGGGTACATTGGCTTGGTTGGGGAATGCACTAGGAATATGCATACATGTATTGGGATGTACTTGAAATTGCACATTTGGTTGCCTGATATTCTAGTTTGGGTTGGTAATAAAGGTTTGACCTGGTGGATTTTTTGGTTGGGATGGAGGGATATAATTATATAATGCTTGTTATGATTGAAAATTTGGCTGCATGATATTCTAGTTTGGGTTGGTAATAAATTTTTAACCTGGTGGATTTTTTGGTTGGGATGGAGGGATATAATTATACTATGATTATTATGATTGAAAAGGGACATGTTGTCAACCAATCAAACTTTGATATTGAGTGGAAACTTATGGACCAAGACCCGGTCTCTGGATTTGTGGTATATTTTAAACCAATGGTTGTCTAGTAAGTATTTGAGAAATATGGGGACCTCCTTGTTGCATGAATATTTATGAAGAAGTGAAAGTATTTTATAGATGTGACATCTATCACTGACCAATATTTTCATGCTATTGATTAGTCATTACTGGGTTTTAGACTAGTATATTAGTCTGTGACTAAAAAGCTATGTTCATCATTACCTAGGGAGGTGCTACATTAGTTGTCCCTAATTGAGGTGGAAATGTATTCATCCTTTGTTACATTAATACACTAGACTATGTTTTTTATTATGAAATACTACTTGCTACCTATTGAGGAGGAGTAGGATTCATCACATTCTATTATTAAGGCATAATATTAGCTATTGTTTGATTATCTAATCCTATAGATTGTACACTTGAGGAAGCAGTTGGTTGAGGCTACGTGAAAAAACTCCTATTCCTTGGTATGATGATATGCTCATGGGATTAACTATAGGCACACATTATTGGCTAGTTGTTTATGTGTTAGTACCACTTTGATCAAGATTGGATGCTATTTACACATTGTCTACTATGTTTAGCTTGGTATTCAGTGTAGAGGCCAAAGACACTTATTCAATAATGGGCATATACATCAAGTTATCTATTGAAATAGTTTATACAAATGGGTTAGAACTCAAATTTTCTTATCCAATTAATTCCATCAACACTCTTGTTAAATTACATACGTCAATGAGAGGCTTATTTACCATGTTCATCTGATTGAAATCACATACTAAATTTAGGTATGTTTGGTATGTTATTTGTATTTGGTTAAAGTGATCTTCCATGATGTTTTTTCCTTGATTAGATATATTGGGGTCTTGATACATTATTTGGACTAGAGCCCTAGGATTGCTATAAGAATCCTATTGATTGTAAATGATATTGTGGGGCACTCTTACTAGACTTGGTAAATTTTCATAAGGGAAGTCTGCCAGAAACTTAGCCCCTACCTCTATGGCTCTAACCAAAATCTCGTCTTTATTCTCTAAAAAATATTGCTCAAACAAAAATGGATCATACGTGGAAGTTGTATCAGTAGAATATGACTATTGAAGAACTACCTCGTCCACTATGGGTATTGTAGCTAGGTATTGCATGGTTTGTTCTTGTCTTATTTTGAATAAGGTGGTGTGTTAACCAGATAGTTAGCTAATGGATCTCAGCTTTGTGCCCCTAATTGAGTATTATAAGAGGGATAATAATCCATCTCATAAGTAATGTTATCTACATAGGGGTCTTGCACCATTTCTTCTTGCACAAACATTACTAATCCTCAAATTATATATGAGTCCACTATGAATGTAGGAGTACATGTTGGGATCCATAGTCAATGCTTTATGATAAAAGGTCAAAGAGTTATACAAACTCCAAAAAGGACAAAATATAAAATAAATGATGCTTTCAACTTTGTCTAGATTTGTCAAAAGGATCGAAAGGTTTATGCAAAGATTTGGGAAGAAACAAGATAGAGTGAAGTATCTAATGTTTCACTATTCACACAAAGGTAAGCAAGTAAAAGGACCAAAAAATCAAAATGCTAAACTCTAAGGTCAAAGTGTTTCAAATAAATCTAATCTAGGAATTTAAAAGTTGCTAGGTATTTTGTTCAAATGCAACATTAAAAGTTAGGCTCAAATAAGGCATGTGATAGGACTCTTGGCCAAATAGCATCAAAAGCTAGACTTTGAAAATAAATGAAAGTTTTAATCTAATGGATTTGAAATACTTCTAACAAACACTAGGCATTCAATTCTTGGACATAAACTTGATCAACTAGGTATAAAGTATAAAACAAAAGGCACTTTAGCAATAGTTTATTTTCTCATAAATAATGGTATAAAACTTGGTTCTTTTTG
Source organism: Torreya grandis (assembly GCA_037957365.1). Classification (NCBI taxonomy): domain Eukaryota; kingdom Viridiplantae; phylum Streptophyta; class Pinopsida; order Cupressales; family Taxaceae; genus Torreya; species Torreya grandis. The sequence continues at coordinate 6,856,882 of JARHVA010000105.1, read as the reverse complement.
ACAAACAATCTAGACAAAAGTGAACAATATAACTGTGCTTTAGATAAAGGATCAAAAGTACACTTGGATCGATATGAACATGTAGAAATGATTTGAAATTCTATGCAGAAAGGGTTATGAAACAAGTCTAAAATGATTTGGGTAGCGTAATGATGATAAACTACACAAAAGGTGTGACAAAAAGGTTTGTTTCAAAAACTCTCTTAAGGCAAAGATGTTTTCCTACAATTTTGGCACCATAACAATAACTTTCTAGACTCAAAATGTTGTGGCTCATAGAGTTAAAGTGCAAATGTTTAACATAAAATGACTTAAGTCTATCAAGTGATGATAATGATTATGAGTCTTAAATGGCCTTCAACTTAAATTGGAAGTTAAACCCAAGTTCCCTCAAGTTTAGTGTAAATGGTGAACCCACTTAACACATCAACCCTATGAACTTGTAAAGGTGTAATTTAAAATTTAAATTATAAGTGAAGGACTTAAAAAGCTTTGGTAAAGGTCTAGACTTAATTGGGTAGCATAATTGTGCCAAAGTGGATGATATTACTCTCAAGTTTTTGAGGAACTTTGTACAAGGAAAATGGATTATCTCACGTGGACAACATAATTCCTCTTTGTTCAAAGGAAATTTTGGACTATGTGTTTGGTTTGGATTATTTGTTTACACCAAGTTTTTTCTCCAAACAAGACTTTAATCTATGACAAGACCAACTAATTAATCACCTTTAAATCCTAAACTAACAAGGTTACTCGGTACTATTGGAATCCATCAATATACATCATTTGAGAGGATTTTAAGTGTTCATCCAAAAGTAAATGTGCACTATATAGTAGGTTTTTTACACCCCCCCTTCTCTCAAATGACAGTACTATGACATGGACCTTGAGGTGCACCTTACACTAACAATACTTCCATGGCAAATGAGGATTTATCTAAAATCTAACAAGTTTTTGAATGATCTAGGGGAATCAATTGCCCAATGACTTTCACGCTAAATAATGCAAAAGAAAAGCATGGATTTTGGGTCCATATCACTCAGCTTGTTGCAAATAGGTCTAGTCCTTTTTGCAACCACTACATCCTATTGTTTGCTTAGTGTAGTGTGATGTCCAAAGTGCCACTACACCCTATGTGTAACTATAAAAGAGTCAAATAAAGTCAACACTAGGAGATAAAACCCTAGGTCAAAGCTTCCCTTAAAAACTTGTGGTAGGTGATGAAGTCCCCCTCACAAGCCAAGATGCATAAAAACAAATAAATCATGAAACTAGAAAGACTATGGGGTCATTTTCAATGTCACCCAAACTTTGATGAGTTTTTGGGGAGTGTTTTAGCCAACTTTCTTTCTAAGCCTTGGAATAGGCTACTTACAATAGGAATGGTGCTTTTGATTCCAAGGGCTCCTTATAGGGGACAAGTGGAAGAGCATACATGCAACATTCCTCTTTTTGCCAAATAAAATCTAATTAAAGAACTATTGCAAGAAAAAAATTGACAAGTGTGTTCAATTCTAAATCCAAATGAAATGCTTGGTGGTGTTCTTTTGACCCCTTGGTCTTAGTTGTAAACTTTGAAAAATATTCACCAAAAACCCCTAAATTCTTTGTTAAACACCAAAAAAAAGTTCCTAATCAAATTTTAAGCATTAAAAATTGATTTAAACATGTTTTGAGAAAAAATCCCGCTTGGTCCTATAGTAAAATTGTTAGCATGTCCTTTAGCTTTGAAGCCCTTTTGAGTTTGAAACAACAAACTTTGAAAAGTAGGTCTTGGATCTATGTTTTTGGAAAAACATAGTGATCAATGTCGGTCAATACCATTGATGTCAATTAGAGCCAATTGAGATCTAATCGATGTCAGTTCTGCTAATTGGAATTGGTTAAGTTAGTAATTGATGTCAATATTTCTATCGATGTCAATTATTGTGTAAAAATTATGGAAACCAAAAATGGCAAAATAAAGATATAAAATCAATTTACAAGAGTTTTAAAAGCTTATTTTAAAGTTGTAAAATGATCTCCTTCATGTGTAGGATGCATCTTGTCCCACCGGGTTCACCATTATGTAGTCTAATAATTTGACTCAAGAGAGGATGGTTAGTATGGTGTTAGTTCCAAAATGAAAATAAAATGAAATAAACACATTAATAGCATAACATATATAGGCATAGTCACTAGGGAGATTTTAGTTAATAAAAGTAAATGACAAACACAACTAAAAATCAAGGAATGAAAACACAATAATTCCTTCACCTTCCTTGGATGCTCCAAATACCTTTGTAGTAGTGGCTTATTTAGCTTGTGCTCATAAAGACCTTGGCAATAGAATCTTGACAACCTCCATCTCTCCTTGGCACCTTTGGCTTGTGGCTTGGCTTGGAATTAATTTAGAATTATAACACAAGTTGCTTGAATCTTTTTATAACTAATCTTGCATTATAACTTTACACTAATTAAGTTGAGAAACGATGTTGTGAGGCCTCCTATTTATAGATTTTTGGATTTGATCAAAATCAACCTCAACTATCAATCTCAAGATTGAGATGTGTGGTTGAGGATTAATTCAATTTTTGGAATTAATTTTATAATTATCCTCATCATGGGATTGGAAGAAGGGATAATTAAGAGGCATGGAGGGCATCATGGAAGGCATTGATGAGGCATGGACGGAATGAATCTTAAGATTTATGGAATTTATGGCCTAGGGATGTCTTCCCAAGAAATGAGGTCACTTGATAATGTAGATATTCAATATTCATTTACAAAAATAATATTCAACAATTTTCCATGGAATTATTAATTAGGCCTTGATTTGGATTAATTAGATCTTAAACATGATTAAGCACTTTATGCACAAATTACTTAAATTGATTAAAATGCCTTATTATTGGTCCTAAATTTGACTGGATTGGAATTGGAAGGTGTTGTCAGATGTGTTGGATGCATATTACCATTTATAATGTTGCCAATAACAAATAACAAAGGCATAAGTCCTATGCAAAAAATTTGATGGGAAAGAGTAGTCTAGAGCACATAGGTGTAATTTTGGTGGCATTTTGACTTGAAATGAACTGATCAAAGTTAGTTAACCCATAAATTGTATTTCCCCATTTAGGGATACCTTGGCCAAAATTGGCATTTGAATCTATCAATTTCACATCATTTAGCATATTTTAGTGTTTTTATGATAAATTATGCATTTTGCATAGAAATTGGTCAAAATCCTGATTAAAGGTTATCGACAGCTAGTTTTAGGTGTCTACACTCACTACAATACTCAAACCATGACAACAATCCCTATTCATGAGGTACAAGACTGAAACCACTATCAATCATCCTAACTCTAATGTTATGACACTCACTAGAAGTATGACCAGTACTCATATGGCCATTAGACCATTGATTAGTATACAAATCCTAGATGTGGAAAGTGCTACTAAATATGATTGTTATCTAAGAAGGATCCATTATTTAGAGGATGAGGTTAATCATATGCAAGAGGATACACATCCCTCTAATGGGAATCAAAATTCCTTTGACCTATCAGTGTAAACTTTAATAACCTCTCTTAAGGATCCCACTCCAAATCAATCCCTTCACATAAACTAATCCATTATTTATATCCCTCTCATACATTAAAACCCTAGACCTAACACCACTACTAGCTCAAGTGAGGTCATCAATACCTTAATAGGTTACATTTATGACTTAAATAATAACCAACAATCTCTAAATCAAGGTATGAGCCTAAATCCCCTTACACAATATCATCATTCTCCTTCTCCCATCAAAACAAATACTTGTCATCCATTACAACAATAATCTTACACTCTTCCACCACAATAAGAGCATACCCCTCCACCAAGTTATTCATCTAACCAACCCCTTGATAACATCCTTACTTACAAATTCCCTAGCCCAAACACCTCCAAAATTCTTCCACCCTACCAAACACCTACCCAAAACCTGATTGGATGTGTTTTCACTTGCACTCCACCAATTAAATATATTAACCCACCCCTCTTTATCTCCTTGAGTTATGTGCCTCCCACATAGACTCTTATGGAAACTAGCCATGTGCCACCTTGTGTACTTTTGTGTTATGTGCAAACCACATGCACCCCTCCTCCACAAATTACCAACCTTTATACATCTAAAAACTTTCCTCCCTATTTCTATATGATCTCTAAATCTACCCATCTAGATAAATATTTCCTGACATATCCAAATTCAACCTATCAATCTTCTTCCATTCTTCTTAGTGGTTATCTGAACAACCCCTATGCGATTCCACCTTTCTAATATATCTTGAATACCTCAACAATTGGATTCAACAACATGGTACCTATGTTGATTATCTTAAATAAATACTTAACCTAAACATACAAGTAATTATTCTTGCACATCCCCTACTAGACCTTCCCAAGTTCAAAGGGAAGAGAGATCCCAATGCACATGTTAAGGATTATGCCATGGCTATCATAGAACTCCCACCTTGGTATGGGGTTGTTTCAAATATTTTTCCCAAAACCCTAGAATTAATTACTCTTGACTGGTATTATTGTCTCCCTTATGGGTCCATTCATTCTTTTAGATAATTAATGGTTAAATTAATTAAGGCCTTAACATGAATAAGCTTCTCAAGACTAAAATTTAGGAATTATTTCAAATCAAATAAGAACACAATGACTCATTTTCCCATTTCATCATGAGATGGTGGTAGGTTATATATTTTTTTATCAATGTACCTCACATGGACTAGATGGAATTATGTGACCTTTTCCTTCATTACCTTAAAAAGAAAACAAGGGAAGATGTTAAAAAGTTTCCTTATTAGTATTATAAATAATCTCTTGAAAGTGCCTTATGGATTTATTAAGAGGCCATTGATAGTGGTCATCAACCTATAGGGATAATGCTTGCATTATCACCCCAAATAAAAATAATAAGGGAATTCAAAATGTTAGCCAGAATATTGTTAATAATCAAGGCCCCAAAATCCTTAACCAAAATAGGAAAACCACCATAGATGGTTTGAACAACCATGAAAAAGGCCAAACATGACAAATAATAATCAATCTCTACCCATAAACAAAATGAACCCAAATAATAATACTAGTGTTAGTAACTAAAACCCTCATCAGTAGTCTATTTGGTTGACTTCAACCAGCCTCTAACCTGTAACATGCAATATCAAAACCAAAATCAGAACTAGTTTCAGCATGTCAAGCAATTTTCATAGTTTTAAAACCAACCCTAATATTAAAGGAATAATCAATAAGGGTTTGGTCAAAAAGGACTAAATCAAAGGCTTGGGGAATATGAACCCAATGTATATTATTTCTTCCATCGATTCATTTGTCATTACACTCAAAACTATGTTGAGTATAATAAATTTGTCCAAAGGCTCCCTAAGGATCAGAGGAAAACTTTTGAAGATATGTTCTTAGGGAATACAAATTCAAACCCTCAAGATAATAATAATGGTCTCATTACACCATGGAACCAAAATCTTTAGATTTACCATAACCCTTTTCCAAATCACCAAATGTGATCTACCCCAAATCAAACTCAAGGAAACTTTCATAGTCAAGTGGTTTAGCATAACCAACCTATTTAATCTTTTACCAATGATATTAAGGCCTCAACATCTATAATTATTGATGTTGATATCACTCCCTAGTTAGGATTTTAATGTAAGACTATAATTATTGGGTTATATATTTGAAAGTTGAAGATGAAGTGAATAAAATTACTTGTACTAAGGAATATTGGCCTATAAATCCTCACCCTCAAACATTCTAAACACTAAGACCATCCTTATGCCTATGGGGAGTTATGATTTAATCTTATATCTTACAAAAAAAATTTCCCACATTTCCTTCCTTGACTTGATCAAGAACTAACATGCCCATCATTCAGCATTACTCAACACTTTAGGATTGGGGTATTTATCTAGCATAACTTCCTTGTCTCATGACCAAATAAAACACATTGATCTAGATATGTTACCACTTGGTCAAGATTCTTGGGATGTTATAATTTTTTTCAACCTTAGTAGTCTCCCTCCTAACTCTAATTTAGAAAGGAAGGGGGATTCTAACCTTATTTTTTCAAGTATGGATACATAATCACTATGTAAAGAGATCCATGGTTGATGGAGGGGCAGTCCTGAACATTATCCCCTTATTTTTATTTCATAAACTTGGTTACAAAGAAACCAACTATTCCAAAACTCACAATACTCTATGGGGATATGATAGCCTCAAGTTAACCTCAATAGGAATCATTATGATTCTAGTCACTCTAAGTACCAAGATTGTGTTAATATAATTATATGTGATTGACAAAGACATATATTATAACATGAACTTGGGAAGACCTTGGATTCATAGGATGAAGGCCATCCCTTCAACCATAATCCAACAAATCAGGTTTCTTTATGTGGGTAAGGTTTTCATATCCCAATGGTATCCAAAGCCTTTTTATATGCTTCAAATAGCCAGATACAAAAAATTGGGGTTGTACATTGACTATCACCTTCCTACCAATGGACTCATGAAACCCCCATAGTTTGTGGATATTATGAAGGCTGTAAATCCCAAAGTGGTTGTCCTCAAGAAAGTATTTAAAAAATGCAATCCTTGTTTAAAAATAATCCTAGGGAAAAGTAATGACAACTAAAAATATCACTAACTTAGATCTAGTCACCCTTTTGGTGGTTTCCACCATGTCCATGGCTAAGATTATCAATATCTTGGAAAAAGACACACCACTTATCCTCATGTTCAACTTATGAGGGTTAGGGACCTAAAACTTCTCTAAGTGTTAAAACATAAAATGCCAATATGGGTTAAATAGTTTACATGATAGATATTTTAGAGAATGAAGTGGTTTCCCCTGATGACAATTTTTTCCACATCTACCATCATAATCACCCAACAATCAATCACACAAAGGGAAGTTATAGTTCACATACCTCTTATATTAATTTTGAGACTCATTGGATTGTGTTCCATAATCATGCCATGATAGGACCATATCAGTTTTCCATAGTTCTTAATCTATTAGTTTTGCTTCCTCTTGAGATGTCAACATTCTAATACAACTTACACCTATTTATAATTTACATCATAGTCTGAGTTTCTTGCTATATATTCAAACCATTCTTCCTCCCCCATTAGTGATAATTCTCAAGGATAATATTCATACCTTAATAATAGGTAACATAGAGATAAAAATTAGATCTTATAATTATCCTTAAATACCTAAGGAGAGGCCTTCTCTCCCCCTATTGGAGAGGCAGACCCCTAAAGAGAGACTCACTCTATTCTTACAAGACTTATTGCATATAACCATAGGAAAAATAGGATTACCCATGTCTTATCAATAATACTATAATATTCATAACTATGCTAGCATTCTCACCACATTTCAAAGAGATCGCAACTATGTTGGCATACTTCCCACATTGAAAATCCATAATAATTAAGCTAACATACTTCCCACACTAAAAATAAAGCCTAACAAGTAGCCTTTTGAGTTCCAAGAAGTGTTTACCTTCCTTAATCCATATTCCTTAATCCATACCATAAGAGTAAGCCTTTTGAGTTCCTAGAATTTATTCCCTTCATCAATACCATAAGAGGAGGCCTTTCAAGTTTTCATAAGTTATTTCATTTGCCCTACAAGGGGAAAATACTTATCACTTTTTTGAGTCTCAAGACTAGGAACCCCAAGAGAGGTTAATTAATATTCTCAATATATATATATATATATATATATATATATATATATATATATATGGTTGAGATATCAAAGGACCTATAAGTCTTACTATATGATATTCCCTCTTCAACACATGATCATTGGGTCATTTTTTATGATTGGTAGTAGTTATTATAATGTCTCATGAAGGATAGGTCATTCCTTTTGGTTTCAAAGTAGACTTTGAGTGTATGAATAAAGGATATGAGTATCAATCAATATTGTTTTTCATGTTCATTTTTAAAAATTTAAGCATCCATAATTTAGGGATCTAATGAAAATCATAAATATTTATCAACCAAGTTATTGAGGTCTATAAAATTAAATCCAAATAACTTCAACTATACAAGAACATTATCCATAAAATTATTAAAGACTTTGACTTCATTTCTATAGAGGTAGTCCCTAAGGAAAATAAATAGATTTTTGACTCTATGGTTGTTTCATCCTCACACTTTAACCCTCATCCTGTTAAACAAGAATCTAATTTCATAATTTCATCTAGGACAAAACCCTTATATTCAATACTTCTAGTGACCAAACCATTGCCCATATTAGAAAGGATGACATTCCATTAGTCCTTGACTTGGTAGATAATTATGAATTTATTATTGAGTTTTTATGATCATATGATGACCTCTAATATTTCCACCACAATATGGGTTTCTCCCTCACTTGTTATCCCATATTGACCCTTGGATAAGAATATTATGATTTTTATTACCAGGTCAAGGATTACTTGTCCTCTGATGATGAACACAATGTTTTTAATAAATAAGGTGAATATATAGATGTCCCCTAAACCCTAACATGTTTTATTAGGGTAATTCCTCCCTCATTTAATAAACCATTGATATCAAAATTGATACTAAGGAGAGTCCTATAATTTTCAAGCTTGGGTCTTCACTTTCACCACAGGGATTGGGGGGTCACCAACAACTATTCACTGAGCTCTCAAAATCTTTCACCTTCTCTTACACTGAAATGGTCAATATCAAGCCTAAGTTTATAATCCATAATCTTATTACCATACTTGAATCCAATCCAGTAAACAAAATATTAGGCCAATCAAGCCTAAAGTCATATTGTTGGTAAAATAGTAAGTTATAAAACTTATCAAGTTGGATTTATCAAGCTAGTGGACTATTCCAGGTGGATGTCTTATTCTTAATAAAAATGATAAGATTAGGATATGTATATATTATTTAGATATTAAAAAATCATGTACTAAAAATGACTTCCCTCTCCCTTCCATTAACGTCGTTATTGATGCTATAGTAAGATATGAGTTGATATCAATTATGAATGGCTTCTCAAGTTTTTTATCAAATTTGGGATTCATAGAAAACCCTAAATGACAACACTACTATGTAAATTGAGGATAATAACATTAAAATAATTGAATTCACTAATTTGGAACTATTCTATTCTAAAAACTTACTAAATAACAAATTATAATGAGAAATAAATACTTATCTAGAAATTGCATGTGTGGGAGGAATCAGAGATTGAATTTTTTTGTGTAAGGAGATTTAATGACTAGAATAAAGAATTAGGAGTTAGATCTAGGATTGGACAATAGTTTTTGGAATAAGACACTAGAGGGTGGCACTCTTTTCCATTAAAAGTGAGGGAATCATGATTTATGGGTTTTATGTGTCTTCATATACAAATCTTATATATGGTGTGAGAGCTTACAATCACTTATGAAGACCATTGTATGACTTTTTTTTATTAAAAAGCCCTAGCTCATTGAACTTATGAAGACCAATTCAAATTAATTGGTAAAATGGGTTAGCAGTTGAATTTGGATGAGACTTCAACACCCCATGTGTTGAGTGTTGCCTACATACCAATACTTTGAAGGGGTATTAAACTTCATGTAGTTCTCCCATGCTACGATGGTGTGCAAATAATTGATGCAATATACTAGATGTTGGTGTAATATTGATGTTATTAAGTACCTTAACATGACTTATGACCTATAAAATGTATTTAGACTTGAAATCTAGGCTACTAAGGATGTATGAAATCATAATTGAGAGAAAATAGGTACTTTCTCTTAGTGTGTAATAATGATTCTAGTGTTTTTATTTGTGGAATATTTCCATTAATTTTTTTTTGAAAAGTGTTTTTATAGACATATATTTTATATTCCTTTGAATGGATCTCATTAGGGACATAGGTTAGCCTTTATATAGCTTTTAATTTTGTAAATTAGTTATTACTGGGCAAGAAGATAGGAGAGGGGGCAAGGATACTAGATCAGTGCAATATAATCCCTTAGGGTTCTCTTTTCCAATGGGTTATTTCATCATGTTGATAAGAATAGGTATGGTACATACAACATAAATAAAACATAATGGAAGGCCAAGGGCAACATATAAGGGGCATGTACAAATGTCACTCATTCAAATATAAAACACGTACAAGGACATATTCAAATTCCCTTACATACATAGAATCAAACAAAGGAGGCTTAGAGCCACATAAAAGGACATGTGAAAATGTCCACACATATAAATATAATACACACACAAGGACATGTTCAAATATCCCCGCATGCATCTAATCAGAGATGTGAAGGCTTAGATCCACTTGCCAATGACATATTCAAAAGTCTTCAAAGTAAACAAAGAATGCATATAATAGGAAAATATAGAAAAAAAGATGTAAAATCATTCATGATTAAGTAATTTTATCACCAAGATTTAAGTTATATCCTAATTATATTCAATAAACAAGATAAAAAATAGTATATCACAATGTTAATGACTGAGTAACATCAAAATTTATAATGTTTATATAAATATCTTAGTTGTGAGTAAGACAATGTGGGTAAAGAAGGATAAAAAAAGTGTATACCATGCCTCCATTAATTTAACTAATGAATTTACATATTTTATAAAGCCTTTTTTATTTGTGTTTTGGTACACACTGATGTGCAAGTTGGGTGACTACTCACCCTACCTCTCCTGAAATGAGATTTTGAGGGAACCTTCCTAAGGTCTTTATTATCAGTCTTGTCATACTAATGTAACTTAGTTGGTTTTCCTTTTTTTTTAACACTTGTAAAAATAATCTTAGACTAACAATACTAATTCACTCAAATTCTAGGGAAAAAAACCTCTAGCTGACTGCTACTTTCCATTCTTTAACAAAATTTAGCAATGCATTCAATAATGAAAAATAAAAAAAGATCATGCAATCTAGATAAAACTTTAGAAATTGATTTCAAATTAAACTAATTTTTAAATTAACTAGTAACACTTATAAAAAAGATCAAAAGAAAGAGGGAAAGGATAAGAGGAAATGTGAGCATGCTCTATAGAACAATAGATCTACTTCTATTAAGTAGACAGATCCTTTAATAAACCAATATTTGTTTGTTTAAAAAAGTACAACCAGCATGCAAAGATGGTGCAATGGTTTGATATAATGTTAGTTATGCAATGGAGGGAAACAAGGTCAACATATACATGCATAGATTGAGAATATAAAATGATAAATATTTTAGATTAAATATATTTCATGAAGCATAAATAGGATTCATTACACACTCTAGACGAACATATAGATAAACCTCAATAGTCTCAACTCATACAAAGAATAAAAGTACCTAAAATATAGAAAATTATGTAAATCAAAAAGGTAAATCTCTCTGATCTCCTACCTAACTATTCTATTATATCATTTGATTAATGAGCTAGACCTTATTCAATCAAATAGCTAGTATTTTATAGGTAAATTAATCTCATTATGTCATTAATTCACTCACTAACCAGTGGATGCATAAATTCATGAGTTTTATCCATTTTAAATTCAAATTCTTTAATATCTAGAGAATATCAAGACAAAATATAACTAGGCTCTGCTTGATTGACCTCAAATTCAATTCTAGGAAGTTGAATGTCACTAAAATCCCCTTGGGATAAGAGTTTGGCCATGTTCTATGTAGAGGTACCAAGGCCTAATTAATGCATTCTTATATCTTTTGTGTCCTTAGTCACCTCACTCCAATTTACACGCCAAGTATAAGTTTAATGTCAATGCCCAAATAGTGTTGAATCTTAGATTTTATGGTCAAATTTCCATTAAGAGGATCCCTCTATAATTTAATGTTGTAGGTGATATTGGATGCACAGTTGATTTTGGTCCATGAAAATTTGATGAGATAATATGGTTATTAATTTATGGATTCTAATTTTTTTATGGCCTTACCAACTGCATTGGCAATAAAGACTGATTGTGATGTCTTATTGCCACCTGGTAGTCTTTTTCTAGTCAAGAGACCTATAATAAGATCTTATCATCAAAGGAATGTTACATGGTGGTTTTTCACTTACTCTTTACTTGGTCAAGGTCTAAAATTTTGTTAATCATCCTTTTGGTTGGGATTCCCCAAGACCTTAACCCATGGCCACATACTAGGCATCTTGAAGTCTATTTCCTATTAACTGTGCACTGACCACCCTAGGGGCTTGGGGAAATAAGATTAGAACACTTACCATTATCCTAGTCACTTGGAGGGCTTCTAGGTAGGATATATGTTTAATGTGTCTAAATTTATCTAGATCCCTAATATTTTGACATGTGGCCTCATCTTGTGGACTCATTTAATCTCCCATCTATTTAAATTTTCTAATCAACCCAGAGGCATGGAGAAGTGGGATGTTGCCACGTGGTAGCATCTTATTAACTCATATAGTTTATCACATGCTTTACCATGTATTAACCATCTTAGGGGCCTATATATATAATATCATTCCACGAATCATCATCCTATGCATCTAAAGGATCCTTGAGTAGGTTTCTTTGTTTCAAGAATTTTGGAGGAATGAATTAGTGAGGTCTTGACAAGTGGTAGCTCCTCATTCATTCTAGACCTATAGGAAATAAATAACCATTGGACCCAAGGCAAGATAAATTACCCATTAAAATTAAAATATTAAACCTTCTCAAAAATTATAATTAAAAATCAAATAAATACAAAGGGGAAGGCAATATGTAGTGAGATTAGTAAATAAAATGTAGGCATTTTGCATAACTTAGAGCTAGTTTTAACCCAAGGAACTAAAAGTGACTAAGGGATAATTCATGAATATCCTTAGCCATTTTTAGTTGAATAGGATAAGAAATGGGATATAATGGATATAAATATAAAGGATAAAATAATCCCACCTGCTCAAAAACATAGCCATTTAAATCCAATACAAATGTAATGACTAAGTCAAGAACTAAAGCAATAGAAACCCTTAGTCCATTTATCTCAAAATGAAGAAAAATTAGACCCAATTAGCTTAAGGAAAAGATGCAAGGGCTCTAAAATAGTCATAGAATTTGTTAAAATCTAATGCAAAGTGGTCTTAAAAGGAATTTTATTATACTTCAAAACATGATTCAAGAAAGACTAAAACTTATTAGATTTAAGAAAATTCAAATATTTATATTAATGAAGACCCAATTATAAACTCTTCTATACTAAGTGCATGTAACTGACATTATAATTTTAGAATTAGTTCAATGAGTGAATCAAATATAACATTATGACTAAAACTGTTCAAAGGCCTTTTCTAATCAGATTAACCAATAAAATAGGCCCATGTCCCAAACTCAATTAAACCAAAAGACCAAACTCCAAAATAAAAAGACATTCCATAAATTCAATAATGAAATTAGGGCATGTTGTGCAAGAAATAACAAATGGTGACTCCATTAGAAAATACTCGTGATAATTTTGGAACAAAGAAGAAATTAATGAACCTAGAATTTTTGGTAAAAATATTGCATAAAACATAAAAAAATTTATGAAGGGATAAGATAGGAGTAAGTACATGACCAAATCCAATATATTCATTTGATAGTGTGTGAAAATTAATTAATTTACCATTCTTAAAGACCTACAAGGATTAATTGATGTGACTATAACCATCAGGCTAATGAGTCCTACCTTGGAGACATTTACTTGAACATTATTTTTCTACTATCCAGGCATCTATAGCCTTGATGTAATTTCCTTTAATCCCACTCAAGGCCTTGATCTACTTCCAATCAATATTTTATAACCCTATTAGACATTTCCAAAATCACTCTATTAGTGAAATATTTAGTACTTTATGACAAATCTAAGTTTCACAATAGTATAGGAGATGAAAAGTCTCTCCGCTTTTATGAGGGGATATTCCCTTTATTTAAATAAATAAAAACTAATGTACTCATATAAAATATTTAAAAGTTGAATGGGGGGATTATAGTAGTGACATTCAACTGAAAATAAAAATAGAAAGAAGGAAAGTGAGATTCATGGATGGATAAATAAACATAGATTTCATCCACTTACATAATGAGAAAACTAAAAGTGAATAAGTAATTTAAGATATAAAATGCAATTAGTGCTTGGAAAAATGAGTTACGATTTGACATAATAAAAATTCATACCATTAATAAAATAAGACACAAAGTTCTAGTATTTCCTTGGTTCATGGATAAAAAAATGAGCAAAAAGTTTCCTTTTTCCTCTTCAAGATTCACAAATTATAGACATCAAAAAGGCCCTTTAAATTTTCCATTTCTTGTATTTAGAAAAAATATAATGTGTTGACCCTTCACATTACAAAATGACTCTTCATATCTTGTTTTTTATATTATCTATTATTTTACAATTTTGATTTTTGAAAAAGGAAAGTATTGATTTTCCCAAAATAGATGCTTAGAGAAAAATAGAAAGGAGTTTTATGGACCTTATTAGGAGGTTTTTTATGAGATCAAAGTAGTTTTGGATGGATTTATAGTAGCTAGACCTTTCTTGGCTTGTTCTTTATCTCATGCAACTTTGAATCTCTAAAATATTTTGATTATCTCAAGGGCTTTGTTACTCTGGGGAACTACCCCATGTTGGCAATGTGTGAACCATCTAAGAGATATATGTTAGTTTGCTTGTGACCCTAAATAATTCTTTAAATTGATTATCCAACTTTTCCAACGAAATATGGATTTAATTGAGTGTTGGTTGAATTTTTTATTTGAAAAGATCTTATTTGACCACTTTCTAAAATTGAGATTTCAGTCCATTCATAGTATGTGTAGTGATTCCATCATCCTTCTATATGTCACAATGAATTTCATCCAAATTGTTAGAGATCAACTTGCATTTTTCCTCACCCATGTCTACATTCTCTTTTAATTCCTTGATGGACTTATTCAAGACTTCCATTCTCTATAATATAAAATTTACCCATTTTTAGGAGGTGTCATTATCTTCCTTTTCAAATAATCCACCTTGAACCATAATTTTAGCCTAAATTAGAATAATTTATTTTATATCTCTAATCACTTATCCCCATAATTTTAAATCAGTAGTGTGGGATTTGATTTGCTTATGCATGTCTCACATTTGTTGATCAATAGAAGCATAGAGCTTCATGACTTCTTTGATATAATCCATTACTCTTACAAGAAATTTATTTAACCATGACTCTAGATTTTTTCCATAAATATTATGTTTGATAATAGTATCAATATCTTCTTTTATTATGCTTGAAAATTGTGTTAGAACAACAACTTGTGGGGTTGTGGGAGTATCTACAAGATAGAGCAGATAATTGACATAACTTGTCAATTATTTGACATGTTATTTGAGTTACTTGAGTCAATTCATATCTCTTTAGCCTTTTGATTATTATTTTAGTGGTATCCAAGAGATTATGAATTTCAATTTCCTATGTCACTTTTCTAAGTGATATCCTCTTAAGAGTATAGTCACTCATTATCATTTCTCTTATGTTCTTTTCAACATTGGGCTCAGTGATCTCCAAAAACTATGAACCTGAAGGATTAGATAGCAACTTAGTGGTGGTTTTTTCTTTATTTGATGTAGGTATATTTATGAGGTCTACTTAAATATTAAAATTTGGCATTTCTACCTTGACCACCTTTTTCCTTTTCTTCAACATTGATTGTACCTATTGAAATGAAAGATCATGAAAGAAACCATTTTAAATTTAGAGGAAGAAGGAATGGTCTACTTAGGGGGAGTCACTTTAGGAGGAGGAGGTATTTGTGTATATTTAGATGGAAAATGTGGAACTTCTACTTCAGACTTATTTTGTGATACTTGTTGGATTGTTCCCTGAGTGGAGGCCAAGTATTATTATGTGGTATTATAGATAAACAAGTTAGGATCATAAAAGTATTCTATTAAAGACCATAACTTTATAGATTTATTAGTTTTATTATATTTCCATAATAATAGACTCTCTTTATATGGCTTTCCTAGTTATTTCCTTAGATCAGGATCTTTGTCTTTGCCATTTTCAGAACTATATGAGATAGATGTCTCAATTACCACATTAGTATTAATTCTTATAAAATTAGGTGGGGTATATTAATTTAGGGGATATTAAGACTTTCCTCTCCTTAAACCACATTTTTTTAATCACCTAGTTTCTTTTCTAGCCATTTCTTGATACAAGCCAACACTCTTTATGTTCTCCATTACAGGTCAATAGGCTCTTTGATTGACCAATTTCTAGTTGGAAATGATGTAGCAATAATTATATTTGTATATTTAAGATCAATGATGTGCATATCATCATCAATCATCCCTTACATAACACATTCATATATGAATTCTCTTATCTATTCAAGATTCATTCAAATCTAGTCCTTTTGAATTACTTCAAATCCATCTGCATAATCAGCCCAATAGTCTTATAAATGAGGTTTGTGATTTTAGGTAAATCCTATGTTGAGATTAAGCTTCACATATCCTTTGGTATTAATGAATTTATTACTAGCATAGGATCAAAGGGTGAACTCAAAGATGGCCAATTCAATGTCTTGTTTATTGACCATCATTTTACAAATGAAGTACCCAAATGTAATGGGGAATTGAACACCTAGCATGTGTTTCCCTATTCACCATTTTTGAATTGTTTCTAGTTGTCATCATAGTTATATGAGAATAATTTTATCACTCTTCAGTCTTAGGATCCTATGAGGGTGTCCTTAATAGCTACCAACTCTAATATACATGAATTTTTGAAATTAGATATAGTAGCTACCATATTAGTTGATCAAGTTCATTACTTACATAGAAATTCACATTCCCTAATCCTCTTCAAAGTAATGCACTAATTTCATTATGAATGCATCAGTGATTCTGGTGTAGTGTTTATTACCTTGCTTTAATGTGAGTCGATGAAAGCATTTAAATACCTATGTTGATCGAGTGATGACTACATGATGGTAAATTCATAGGTATACCCTTTGTGAAGTGAATCAGTACACTAGATAGGATGCCATGAAAAACTATTTTGAGTTTTGTACATTTATTAATTGATCATGTAGAGAATAATTGATCATTTCACCCAGTCTATGAACTACTTCCCATGACAAATGATGTTCATTGGCAGGAACATCTAGTGGTGAAGACTCTTGGTGTCTTCATTCCCTAATATTAATTTTAATAGGGTGATCATGTCTAAAATTTATTCATTGAAATATGCCCTAAATAAATTTTTGGAGACCTTGGAGGGTTTTTATCTCTTTTTCTTCAACCGTGAGTTGTTTATCATGGTTAAGAATTTATTAGGGTTTTTATCCCAATGCTCCTTTGCTTGCTTGATACTAATGTTGACTTTGTATACCTTTTTCATGAGCTCTCTAGACCTCATTTTGATTTATCTTGTTTGAGGATCATAGTGTTTTACATAGTAACATACAAACTATGATCATTTTACTAAGGCAGGGAATGTAGTTACTTATGATAGGCCAATATATGAAAGGCATCCAATAAGCAATATTGAGATCTCAATATTCAATCTTTTATGTAAATAATCCAAATCCATATACCAATCTATGAATTAGAATATTTATGATGTCATAATATATAACCAATAGTTGTTCATATCACATGTATTTGTACTTCATCCTATTGGTTTTTAGGTTTGTGAAGGTTGTTTTGGAAGTAAGAGCATGGATGTCTAGTGGGTCTGAGGGTAAGAAATGTTAATTTAGTTGTAAATAATGTAGAGTAGTAGACATATGAAATTTTGGGTTACCTTGAAAATGTTATTAGAATAGGGTTCTATAGGGGTAAATTTTTACAATATGGGAAAAAATAATATGATAATAGTGTGAGAATGGTCTAGAAAATTTTCATAAGAGTCAAGAAAAAAACTAGTAGGGATTCACCAATGAGAAGAGCTTATGGGGGAAAGATTAAAATTTATAAAACATAATCACATACATAAAATGAATAAAATTATCCTAGGGTGAATATATAAATAAATCATCATGAGGTAAGCTAAATGGTAGTGTCTACAAGCATGTCTAGGGAGGACTTTGAAGTTGACCATTGTGTCCTCATGGCATGTGTTAGTGTGAAGGTGAAGCTACTTAGGTATCTAAAAATATGCATTTATGAATCTTTGAGGGATAGGGAAACAACTACTATTTATTCATGACACATGAAGTGCAAAGGTGTGACTACTTAGTAGCCACATCTACACGTCAATGAGGAATAGGATGATAACCATCGCATCCTCATGGAATGCATAGGTTTTAAGGCATGACTATCTAAATATTCATGTCTCCACATCTTCATATTTATGGAGGATAGGTGATTTAGGGACTTTTCTTTCACTCATCTTATTCTTTACAAGAAGGTATTTATGTTGCTCTGACAGTTTAAAAGAAGACAAGTAGAAAATACTTTGAACTTTCATGGAAGGAGGACTTTATAAATAATTTATCCAAAAGGTTATTTTCTTGAGAAATGCTCCTATTTCATAAGTTTCAAAGAGTTATTTTGTTTTCAAGGTCTTTTTAAATAGTTCTGAAATCCCTTTTCAAAAATTCCAAATAGCCACTTTCTTTCGAGAGGATTGTCCAAGCATAAATTATGCAGGGCATTTCTCATAAAGCTCAAAGGGCATCTTTAAAAGCAAGGGTACTTTTCATTTTTTTAGAGGGTCTTTTTCAAAGTTTTGAGGACCTTGACAACTTTCCCAAAACCCATGACAATTTTTTTGAAGGATCGAAGGGTTAAATTCTTTTGGAAAGACCTCCAATTTTTTTTAAGGGACATTATCAAAATTTAAAGGGTATCTCCAAATGCAAAAGGGCCCATGACAATTTTTTTAAATGGTGCATTTCAAAAAATTTGAAGGGTACCTTTCCCTTTGATAAAAGGCATTTTCAAAAATAGTGGACCAAACAATTTCTCTGAGAGGTTCATTTCTAGATTTCCTACAGGACCTTTTCATAAAGTCCAAAGGGCACATTTTAGAAATATAAAGGACTTTTCCAAAGTTTTAAGGGTCAATTATCAAATTGTCGAAGGACAATTTCATTAAGTAGGAGTTATATTTAGAATTTTTGAAAGGCTCTTTTCCTTCAAAAAAGACCATTCCAACTTTTTTGAAGGGCAAGAGACCATTTCAAAGTTGCTAGGGGACCAAAATAAAAATCCAAAAGGACTTTTCAAAAATTCCAAAGGGCACATTTCATAAAGGCAAAAGGGCTTGTCATTTATTCCAAAAGGTCATTTACAAAAAGATAAAGGGTAAGTGGACTGTTTCAACTTTTTTGAAGGGTAAGTAGACCGTTTCAACTTTTTCGAAGCGCAAGTGGACCATTTGAACTTTTTTGAAGGGTAAGTGGACCACTAAATTTTTTTTAAGGGCTTGTATATAATCCTAAAGGACCATTTTTATATTTATGAAAGGTCCTTTATAAAAAGCTAAAGGATAAGTGGACCATTCCAACAATGTCTAAGGGATCTTTCTAAGGAAAAGTTCAATTACAAAATCATGAAGGGCAATTTGCAGAGGTTTAGAGGACATGAATTCCTTCAAACTTTTTATATAAAGGAACATAGATGAAACTCTAAAAGAATTCCTTCAGACCTTTTGTTTGAAGGAAATAAAAAAAGAGAAGCCAAAACAATTCCTTCAGACTTTTTGTCTGAAGGAAATAAATGAAGAGAAAAAATGAAAACAAATGCCTAAAGGAATACATGCTAAAGAAAAAATCCAAGATAAAGAGCCCAAATAAATTATTCGAGATGAAAATATTGAAGACCAATTCCAATGGAAAATTTCATTACAAAAATGTTGAAGAAAGGTCTGAAAGGCAAGCCAAAGGAAAATATCCACTAGAAAGTGCATAAGGGAAAGGGCCTCAAGCCTAAGCGAAGCAAGGATAAATAATTGAACACAAATGACACCTACATCCAACCTAGATATCATCCTATAGTCACTCCATAAATATATTCTAGTCTATAGGTTTCATGGCTTTTATTGCAAGTTTCATTGTGTTTGAGTTTGAAAATAGGGCCTTTTTGGCTTAACTAGTCTAGTTGACCTAATTGTTCAAAAGGGCTAAGTTGGGTTTAGCATTGGAATAAGCTAACAAGGAGTTCAATATAATTTTCTATGCCATGTATTTTCTATTCTCTTTGATTTTCCATGGACCTCTCATTCATCAAGGTCCTTTTCCATTCAAGTAAAGGTGATCTATAATTGATTGGTCAAAGCTTCAATTGACTACTTGTTGAAGTCATGCTTATCTCCTAGTCATCTCATGTATTCAATGATCCAACTTAGCTCCAAGTTCAATCAAGAGGAATTTTCTTCTTTGGATATTGGCATATAATTCCATGCAATATTTTTACTTATCAAACTTGGGTCTACCTTATCCCTTCTACTCCAACATGGAATTTCATGCATGCTTTAGTTCTACAGTTGACTAGTCTTGTTCTTTATTTAGCTGCTAAGTCATGCATGTGCTCTTGTTTATCTTATCAAAGGATTTCAACATTTCCAAAAATTCAAGTGGAGTTATAAATTTAGTTTTGGAATTAATTTTATGCAAAGGAAATTGTTCTCTTATTTTAGGTAGTTTAGGTGGAGTTTATATTTGGAGATTGGTGTAGCATCATGCATGTTGAAGGTTGTGACTCAAACTTAAGCTCACCATTATTTTCAAACACTAAAGATATTTTCATGCAAGATATAAGACAAAAATTTATTTATTAGAAGCATGTGCTATCTTTGGATAGTATAATTTAGACTTGATTGATCTCCTCTTCTATTTTCATTACCAACCTCTTGGTTTTTATATGTTTTTTCTATATAAGTTGGCTTTTTAACCTTGAATTATCACTCCTCTTTTGGTAAGACCAAATTTTTCCAAAGATTAAGTTTTGTAAACTTTTTAGATAAATAAAAGGACTATTGATTTTATATTATAGAATGTTGGTATAGTGTATTTATGTCACTGATTTGCATAAGTGATAGAATTGTTCTTCCTTGTCAAGTCTTGATTCTTACCTAGTTACTATCTAATTAGATTATATAGGTCATGTTTTATGTTTAATGTCTTTTGGCTAAAGTTATAATAAATATAAGTGGCTGGTTAGTGCCTATAATTAGGCCTATTCCATCATTTCCCTTAGGCTTTGATCACCAGATAAGTCCTTTTCATGAAATACTTATGCAAAGTAGTCATTTTCAATTAAATATTTAGTCTTTTCTTATATAATCAATGTTTTTAGAAGTTCAAATTGAGTGGATGAACCAAATATAGGTGTATCAACATCATTAAACAAGATTTTTATTTCAATTTTATTTCTTCCCTTTTCCTAATATTTTTTAACATAGAGTAAAGATCCTAATCAATACACCAAAGGGAGCTATCCCATAAGAATCTAGAGACTCAATCTGTTGATTAGGCCACCCACAGTCTAGGATTGTTTCCATGTTTTAGTATACTGTGAAGGCCTAAAAATACCTTCACAAGGGTGTGAGTCTAATTGACAATAGTTTTTTGCATGCCCAATGGGACCTCAAAGAAATTCTTTGCATATCTAAATAAGTTTTGTAGCAAAATAAGATATCCATTATCATCAACGTCTAGTTGCAGAGCTCATAGCATCATCTAAGTAATTTATTCATGCCAAAGGTTACCACAAGGTAAAAAATTAAAGGTATTTATTTTAAATTTATATCATATAAGAGATCATAGTTTAGGAGGGAAAATCCATATCCTCAAAATAAATATTCATCTCCTAGTTAACCTATTGTTCTAGATACTACAATCCTCACTTTATAAATGGCCATCAGAAATCAAGTGTTTGTTCCATTCAATAGAGGTATCCCATTGAATCTATCCTAGTTTGATGTCATTCCTATGTCTTCTCTCAAAAGTATCCCTTTCTTATTAGGAGAAAATCAAACAACCCTTATTAAGCATATCTAAGATGTAGCTAATCTATGTTCATTTCATAATGTTGTTGAGGATAATGTTGATATTAGATTACTTGTTGCTTTCTTCAAAGTAAAAGCATTGTAATGGTATAGAAACCTCCTACTAAACTCCATTTATACCTAGGATGAATTAGGTGTAGCCTTAGACAAATAATTTGAGGACAAATCTGATCACTTATCTTTAGTTAAGCAATTAACCACCATAAACAGAGTCCCCCATGAGTTCATGTATGATTTTAACCTCAAATTCTAAAAGACATGGAATAGAATACCTATATTGATTAGTTCATACCTTGAATATGTATTCTTTTACTATTTAAAATACCTTAACTTTGACATTATTGTGATGATACAGTCAATGTGTGGTACTACCTTGCCAGATGTTTATGAGGTTGTACTAAGGGTAGAGAATAGTTTGATACAAGCTGGTAAGATTTTTCCAAGACCTTCAATGACTATATTCCTATAATTTAATTCTATAATATCCCCTCAAGTCCCTCAAATTCCTCAAGTTTCATCCTTAACTCCTATTCCATCACCTCACGCTCAAATTACAACCCTTACTAGTCAAACTAGTGAGATAGGAGAGTTGAAAAGTTTACTACAATCCTTTAGAAATGAAATAGTAAAACTCAAGAGATAGAAATTTTAGACTAATAGGCCCTAAAATCAATAAAATTACACCACCTATCAGCCCTTCAAATATCAAAGGTCTCCTTATCAAGGTTTTAGAGAGAATAGACCACCTTATCAAATACAAGGATCCATAACTCCAGCTAAGCCATATGCTACCATTAATCCTAATTATCCTTCCAATTAAAAGGCCATTGTTCCCACCCCACCTCAAAATAAATTGATGTAGGATTCATGCTGGTAGTATTCAAATCTCAATGATGCTTAAAACCAAGCCTTGGTATCACAAAACATCACTATGCCACAAATGACATAAGAAGAGTTTTATTTTCAAGGAGGTCAGTACCAAGATATAGGTTTGACATCACAAGGAAAGACTCAATAATTTCAAGGGTATCCTGATGCCATTAATGTAAATTGGCAAGTGGATGATCATGTTGCTTTTACTCAGGGTGTTGAAACTAATAATTTAAGTGGTCAAGTTGTAGTTATAATTAGAGCTAAAAGAAGAGCCATTGATGAACTACAAGAGGTGACAAAGGATTAAATTAAACATAATGTTTTTTCCAATATTAAAAATGAATGATTTTATACCCCCACAACTCATAAAAATTAGATTGTAGAGGTTAGTAAAGTTCATCAACTACCTCTAGTTCATGAACAGCCAGTGCTTCAGAAAGTGCAACCAAAGGTTAGTGGATCTCATTTAAGTATAGTGGATCAAATGAAGATTTATAATATTGTAATTATCATGTGGATTATCTTTCCATTCTAGGATAAAAATATATGCTCATCCAAGAACTTTTAGCTCTCAAATTATCTCCAAAACTGGTTAAGAAAGAAGGTGTTGTCTTAACTAATTCAGATCAACCAACTAACCAACAAGTATAGCAAGTAAATGAGATGGAAAAGTTATATATAACTGAGGTAAAAATAAATAAAACTCCTCCTTTATACCTTTCCTTTATAGTAGGTAATACTTTGGTTCATAACGATATGGTGGATAATATAGCTAGTAGGACAATCATGCCTAAACAGATTGTAGACAAGCTCAACCTTGTTTATGAGAAAAACACTAAGGCGGTATTAAAAGTATATGGGTCACTAAAAATATGGTAGGAATCATAAAATATATAAAATTGGCATTACATGTTTGTCCCAATGTTACTATTCAGTAGGATGTTGTTGTGGTAAACTTGCCTCCTTACTTTGTTATGTGCCTTTCAAGGGACTTCACCTCAAATATTGGGGGATATTTATTAGATGATTAGAATTATTTTGTATTTATAATCAGGTATGGTACCAAGGTAACAATTCATTCTAAACCTATTACATGTTTCCATATAGAGCCATATATGCCAAGTGTTGTGAACACTAACTCTATTATCTCAGATGAGGTGCAAATAGATCACCTTTGGATGGAGTTCTAGATTTGTTTCTTCATGAGTGGGCTTCCAATTTTCATGATCATGATCCTTATAATCTAATTTATGAAGGAGTTGGTGTGTATTACCTTCATGAGAATGTTGTACCAATTCTAGCCATGGTTAAGGATGATGAATCTAGTGAAGGTTTATGGCAATTGTACTTTGACGGATCAAGGAATAAACATGGTACCAGAGATGGAATGATGTTGGTTTCTCCAATAAATAAAAATTGTTTCTCTTATATTAAATTTTATTTTGGTTGTTCAAATAATGTTTATGAGTATGAAGTATTAGTTCACATTTTGCAGTGGGCGAAGAAGATGAAAGTCAATTCCTTGCAAGTTTTTGGTGATAGTGAGCTTATAGTTCACCGAATAAGAGGTCTAAATGTATGTAATTTTTTTTTAATAATTTTTTTTTAAATATTACAATCATACAATATAGGACTTACTCAAATATTTTTAAGCTGTTAACATTTAAGCAATACCAAGAGGTAAGAATAAACATAAAGATAGGTTGACTGCCATTAGATCACAATTTAGTATCCCAGATAATATAAAAAGTGAGAAAATTTAGTCACATATAAAGGTGGTTGTAAGGCCTTCCATTCTGGATAATCATGAGAATTGGCAAGTATTCGAAGATGATAATCAAATTATGAGATTCTTGTAAAATGAGGTTAAGTTTTCTTCAAGAAACCAATCAAAGCACCTATAATAGTATGGTGATTAGATTTTGAAACTAAAAATAAAAAAATTTCCTAAGGGACTAGTCACACTTGAGAACATCTTCAATGGTGATGACGAGTTAAGTAAAGATAAGTCATATTTGTCAATAAAAGAAGATCACTATGCCAATGTAGAGATTGTAGCTGGTAAGATTTTGAAGTTGGGTAAGGTATGCACTCCTTTACAAAAAGAATCTTTTATTGAGTTATGCATAAGTTTTGTTAATATATTTTCATGGAAATATAGTGATCTAAATGGATTTGACCCAAATTTAGCTCAATACACCATTGAGTTAGATACTGAAACTAAACTAGTAAGACAAAGACAAAGGCCCATTAATCCTAAGCTTAAGCCTTTGATGAGAGTTGAGCCTCACAAGCTCATATAATTAGCTATTACATTTCTAATCAAGTACTCAACTTAGGTGGCAAATCTTGTTTTGATATGATAGAAGAACGGTGAGATTAGATTGTGTGTTAACTTTCATGATTTGAATAGGGCTTAGCTTAAAGATCAGTATCCATTGCCATCAATGGAACAAATTTTATAGTTGGTTATAGGTTTAGAATTTTTTTATTTATTGCATGTATATAGTGGCTATAATTAGATTTTGGTCAAAGAAGAGAACTAATTTAAGATAGCCTTCACAACCAAGTGGGGGGCATTTGCATATAGAAAGATGCTATTCATTTTATCGAATGCTAGAGAAATGTTTTAGAGAGCCATGGATATGGAAAACCAAGGCCTTCTTAACAAGTTTGTACTTGTTTATTTGGATGATATAATAGTGTTTTCAAAGAGTGTAGATGATCACATGGTTCATCTCAAGCAAGTGTTCGAAAGGTGTAGGCAATTTAGGGTATCTCTAAATCCCAAAAAGTGTGGCTTCTCAGTTTATGAAGGTAAGCTTCTTGGACATGTTATTTCAAAGCATGGTTTAAGCATATATTCTGAAAGGGTAGACTCCATTCTTGCACTTTCCTTTCCTAAGCACAAAAAGGCTATGCAAATCATCTTTGGGAAAATCAACTTCATAAGGAGATATATTTTAGATTTTGCCATTTTAGCTAAGCCACTTATAGCCATGCTAAAGAATAATTAGAGCTTCAATTGGTCCAAATAAGGATAAAAAGGTTTTAAATTTATTAATAATGCCATATCTAGTGCTCCTACACTTATAAATCTATATTTCACAAAATATTTCATTCTATATACATATGCTAATATGGACACCATTTCAGGCATTCTTATGCAAGAAAATCATGAGGCTTTGGAGCAGCCAATAACTTTCTTTAGTCAAGGATTGAAAGAGTATGAAACAAGGTATTATTTTGTTGAAAAACATGTTCTTTCAGTTATAAGGTCTCTTAAGAAGTTTAGATACTTGTTGTCTAATAATAATATACACCTAATGGTTTATCATCTGAGCATCAAGGAGTTCCTTTTGAAAAAAGATATAAATGAGAAGATATCTGGATAGATAACCAAGGTAATGGAATATGATGTGGAAATTAAGGTCACAAAGATGATTAAAGGCAAAGGACTTTGTGAGCACCTAGCTCAAGACTTACAAAAGTTTAATGAGGTTGTTTTGGTGTCAAATGATGAAGAGGTTGTAGCTGGTCATACCTCACTTTTCAACTAGTTTCATGACTTAGTAATCTCTCTCAAATATGGTATTTATCCCTCTCATCTAAATGATTCAAAAATAAGATATTTCAGGTTGCAATCAATTCTATTTTTTCTTATTTATGGTGTTTTATTCAAGAAAGATATTAATGGCATGTTGTTAAGATGTATAAATCGAAGCCAAACTTATATATTTCTTGGAGAATTCCATGATTGACATGGTGGAAGACATTTTTTTTCAAGAAATAAAGCCCTTAAGATCATGAGAGGTGGGTACTATTGGCCTAGTATATTTGGTGATTGTCATGCATGGGTTAGAAACTGCAAACAATGTGTTATGTTTGTAAGAAAAGTGAAAATTGTAGCTTTATCTCTTCAACCAATTATAGAGGATCAACCCTTTTTCCAATGGGGATTATAATTCATTGGTCTCATAAATCCTCCCTCAAGTTTAGGACATAAATGGATTATAACTATTACAGATTGCTTCACATGTTGGACAGAAGCAGTGGCATTGAAAGAAGCAAACGAAACCAATGTTCTAGATTTCTATGAAGGTTTGCTTACTAGAATTGAAATTCCTTAAACTATTATTTTTGATAATGCAATGGCTTTTGTGGGATCTGGGATCAGCCAATGGGCTGTCCAACATGGAATTTATCTTAGCACTTCATCAAACTATTATCCACAAGGCAATGGCCTTATTGAATCTACAATTAAGAACCTATTGAAGATCATAAGAAGTACTATTGAAGAAAATTAGAGGTCATGTCATCTCAAGTTGAAGTCATATCTATGGGCTGATAGGATCACCTATAAAATATCAATATCCAACTCTCAATACAAGCTAATATATGGTAAGGAAGCAAGGTTACCCATTTCTCTTAAGTTTCCTACTTTAGAACTAATGCATCAACTTGAGTTGTTAGAGAATGATCCTATGGAGATCAAGTATGTTGAGCTTATGGAGTTGGAATAAGTAACAAATCAGTCCATGCTAGCTATATAAATTCATCAAGCACAAGTGAAGAGAGCCTTTGACAAAGGAGCTTCTTCACAAAGTTTCAAAGAAGGCGATATGGTCCTCAAGTGGGATGAGGATCAAGCTAAACCAAGAAGGCATAGAAATTTTGATTCCCTTCAGAGTGTCCCATACACAATTTCTAGCTACAAATCCCATAATGCCTTCTAGCTTGAAAATATGGATGGTGAAGAGCTTCCAATCCCAGTCAATGGCATACATTTAAAGCATTGCTACTAAGGAGCTAGGCTCCTTGTTTGTTTGTTTTCCTCCAAGTGTTATTTAAGCACATTAGTTTAGTCTTTTTTTGTCCTAAATAAGTGCTTTGTTTACACATTTGCTTTGTTTAGTTAGTTTTCCTATTTTGTGTGTTTCCTTTCTTATTTTAGAGGATGAAGGTTTCCTTTTCTAGGTCAAAAGAGAATTTGCAATCATGGACCAAATTTTCCATTGTTTTATGAGTTCAAATATCATGTATATGGTATAAGTTCTCAAGCATAGCAGGCATGCTTCCCATTTGAGTCACCAAAATGTTGACAATTTTGACCCTACAAGTCAAATTACAACCCCTATCATTCAAAACTTGCATAATCATGCATTTTTGTCTTATGAGTCAGTAATTGGTCCTAAAAAATCTTTGAAGAATCCATGGTTAATAGGTCTTGAGGTTTTTTAGGTGATTTAGGGATTTTTCTTTCACTCATCTTATTATTTATAGGAAGGTATGTATGTTGTTCTAAGCAGTTCAAAAGAAGACAAGCAAAAAATACTTTTAACTTTCATGGAAGGAAGACTTTGGAAACAATTTCCCTAAAAGGTTATTTTCTTGAGAAATGGTCATATTTCATAAGTTCTAAAGAGTTCTTTGGTTTCAAGATCTTTTCAAATAGTTTAGAAAGCCCTTTTCAACAAGTCAAAATAGTCACTTTATTTTAGGAGGATTGTTCAAGAAAAAATTATGAAGGGCATCTTCAAAAGCAAGGGTACTTTTCATTTTTTTGGAGGGTCTTTTTCAAAGTTTTGAGGACCTTGACAACTTTTTTGAAGACTATGACAATTTTTTTGAAGGGTTGAAGTGTTCAATTATTTTGAAAAGACCTTCTCCAATTTTTTTGAAGGGATATTGTCAAAATTTGAAGGGTCTCTCCAAAGGCAAAAGGGCCCATGACAATTTTTCTAAACGGTGCATTTCAAAAAATTTGAAGGGTGTCTTTCCCTTCAAAAAAAGGCATTTTCAAAAATAGTGGACCAAACAATTTCTTTGAAAGGTTTATATCTAGATTTCCTAAAGGACCTTTTCATAAAGTCTGATGGGCACATTTTAGAAACCGAAAGGACTTTTCCAAAGTCCAAAGGGTCAATTGTCAAAATGCCAAAGGACATTTCATTAAGCAGGAGTCATCTTCAAAATTTTGGAAGAGCACTTTTCCTTTGGAAAAAACCGTTTCAACTTTTCCAAAGGTCAAGAGACCATTTCAAAGTTGATGGAGGATCAAAACAAAAATATCAAAAGGACTTTTCAAAAAAATTGAAGGGCACATTTTATAAAGGCAAAAGGGCTTATCATTTTTTCTAAAAGGTCTTTTACAAAAAGCTGAAGGGTAAGTGGACTGTTTCAACTTTTCTAAAGGTTAAATGGACTGTTTCAACTTTTTTGAAGGGCAAGTAGATGTTTTCAACTTTTTTAAAGGGTAAGTGGACCATTTCAACTTTTCCAAAGGGTAAGTGGACTGTTACAATTTTTATGAAGGGCTTGTCCATAATTTCAAAGGACCATTTTCAGATTTTTGAAAGGTCCTTTACAAAAATTTGAAGGGTAAGTGGACCGTTCCAACAATGTCAGAGGGTTTTTTCCAAGGAAAAAGTTCAATTAAAAAATCCCAAAGGATAATTTTCAAAGGTTTTGAGGACATGAATTCCTTCAAACTTTTTTTTTGAAGGAAAGGAACATAGAGGAAAGTCTAAAATAATTCCTTTAGACTTTTTGTCTAAAGGAAATAAACAAAGAGAAGCTAAAACAATTTCTTCAGACTTTTTGTCTGAAGGAAATAAACAAATGGAAAGAATGATAACAAATGCTTGAAGTAATACATGCCAAAGGAAAATTCCAAGACAAAGAGCCCAAAAAAATTATTTGAGAGGAAAATCCCAAATACCAATTCTAGTCGAAAAGTTCATTGCAAAAATGTCGAAGAAAGGTCTAAAAGACAAGCTAAAGGAAAATGTTCATAGGAAAGTGCATAAGGGAAAGGGCCTCATGCCTAAGTGAAGCAAGGATAAATGCTTGAACATAAATGACACCTATAGCCAACCCAGATATCATCCTATAGTCACTCCCTAAAGAGCTTCTAGTCTATAGGTTTCATGGCTTCTATTGCAAGTTTCATGATGTCTAAGTTTGCAAATAGGACCTTTTTGGCTTAACTAGTCTAGTTGACATAATTATTTACAAGGGATAAGTTGGGTTTGGCATTGGAATAAGCTAACAAGGAGTTCAATCTGAGTTTCTATGCCATGTATTTATTATTCTCTTGGATTTTCCATGCACCTCTCATTCATCAAGGTCCTTTTCCATGCAAGCAAAGGCTATCTATAGTTGATTGGTCAAAGCTTCAATTGATTATTTATTGAAATCATGCTTATCTCTTAGTCATCTCATACATTCAATGATCCAAATTAGCTCCAATTTTAATCAAGAGGCATTTTCTTCTTTAGCAATTGACATAGCATTCCATGCAAGAGTTTGACTTGTCAAACTTGGGTCCACCTCATCCCTTCTACTCTAACATGGAATTTCATGCATGCTTTAGTTTTAGAGTTGATTAGTCTTGCACTTTATTTAGTTGACAAGTCATGCATATGCTCTTGTTTATCTTGTTGAATGCTTTCAAAATTTCCAGTAGTTCAAGTGGAGTTCTAAATTTAGTTTTGGCATTGATTTCATGCAAAGGAAATTGTTATCTTGTTTCAAGCAGTTTAGGTGGAGTTTATATTCGGAGATTGGTGTAGCATCATGTATGATTAAGGTTGTGACTCAAACTTGAGGTCACCATTATTTTCAAATTCCAAAGAGATTTTATTGCAATACTAAAGACAAAATTTATTTATTAGAAGGTTGTGTTATCTTTGGATAGCACAAGTTGGACTTGGTTGATCTCCTCTTCTATTTTCAATGCCAACCTCTTGGTTTTTGTATGTTTTTTATATATAAGTTGGATTTTTAGCCTTGAATTATCATCCCTCTTTTGGCAAGACCAAATATTGAGTTTTGTAACCTTTTTAGATAAATACAAGGACTATTGTTTTTAGATTCTAGAATGTTGGTATAGTGTATTTATGTCAGTGATTTACATAAGTGATAGAATTTTTCTTCCTTATCAATTTTAAATTCTTACCTAGTTACTAGTTGATCAGATTATGCAAGTCATGTTATGTGGTTAATGTCTTTTGGCTAAAGTTACAATGGATATAAGTGGCTAGTTAGTGCCTTGAATCAGGCCTATTCCATCCTTTCCCTTAGGCTTTGATCACCAGATAAATCCTTTTCATGAAATAATTATCCATAAGAGTCATTTGGAGTTGAAGATTCAATATTTTCTTATTTAATTAGTGTTTTTAGAAGCTCAAATTGAGTGGATGAACCAGAATATAGTTGTATCACCATCATTAGATAGGGTTTTTCCATTAATTTTCTTTCTTCCCTTTTCCTAGTAGTTTGTAGTGTAAAGATCCTAATAGATACACCAAAAGGAGCTAGCCCTTAAGAATATAGAGACTCAATCCTTTGATTAGGCCACCCATAGCCTAGGATTGTTTCCATGTTTTAGTAGATTATGAAGGCCTAAAACTACCTTCATAAGGGTGCAAGTCTGATTGAAAATAAGTACCATCTTTGTATGCCAAATAAGAATTCAAATTTATTATGACTTCCTCTTTGTTCTTTCCTTTTGTTTAAGAGTAAGATTAGGTCATAAATTTGTAAATCACATTGATGAACCTTTTGAACAAATAATTATTTTGACTTTTCCTAATTAAATGTAATTTAATTGATTACTATGACTTTTTCATCGTCTATCTTTTCTAGGTACATGATTATCTTCTCCAGAGCATCTTTGAATTGTTCATCTTCAATAGCTTGTGCCAACTTCAAAGTAAGTAATTACAAATAAATGGGGATCATATCATATCACACATATAGTAGATGAAATTGAGACATTTTTATTACTCTCTTAGGTGTGATCTGATCAGCCCATAGTGCATCATATAGCTTCTTATGCTAATTCCTCTAATTTTTTCATCAAACTTACATATGATGGTAGTTATATTTGTATTAATATATTCTTCATAACCATTACCCTAAGGGTAATAATTTTAATAATGTGTAACTGAGATGTCATACTCGTAAAAAAAATCAATCATCTTAGTATATGATAAGTTAGAATCATTATCCATCACAATCTTTTTAGGGACACCAAACCTATAAAAAGTATTCTCCTTTATGAAATTAAACACAACTTTAGAAATGGTGGATTTTATTGGAATAGACTCCACCTACTTCATGAATAAATCAGTGGCTATCAAGACATTAGTGCATTTAGCACTAGCATGAGTATTTAGAGTCCCAATGAAGTATAATTCCCATTATTGAAATGGTTCCTCAATAACCATAGGTCGGAGGGGTAATGTTGTGAGCTTATGCCTACCAACAAAGTATTGAAAAGCTTCACATTTGGAAACCCATCCTTGTGCATCTTTGAATAGAGTGGGTAAATAAAAGTGAGATTTAAATAATTTAAATATTGTTATTGAAAATGAGAAATGTCCTCCACAAGATTTTTCATGAAATCCTTCCAAAATCTTCTTCTATTGTTCTTTGTTTACACACTCAAGAATGTGAAATCTAAATACTTCTTGAATAAGGTATTATTATAATTCATGTATATGATTATCTTTATCTTGAGATTTCATTTTTATTTAGGACTTAGATAAATAGGGAATTCTCCATATGAGAGGAATAATTTTGTATCAAAGTATCATTCTTTAAGAGAATTAATTAAGAGCACCAATGATAACTCTTCATTTCCTTCCCTTTAAGAATAAAAACCTTTAGTAATCAATTGGCACTAGCTTCATCCTCTTACCAGCTTCATGGGTTTAATATCAAAATCATATTCCTACACCTTAGTGATCCAACTACCTCTTTTCAATCCAAACTCTTGTTGGGTGATGATTGGTTTCATCACTAAATCTAGGACCATTACAATGGTATGAGAATTCAAAATATAAAATCTAAAATTATTTACTACTTTGACCATAATGTATGCATGTTTTTCAGCCAATGGATACTTGAGCTCATGGTATTTCAAAATATAAATCACAAATGCAATAGGGTATTTGATTTCCTCTTCATTTTTTGCACCAAAATGGAAAATAGAGTATATTTGGAAGAGTAATAATATGCAATGAAGTCCTTTTAAAAATCCAAATAAGTTAAAACTAGTGCCTTCGTATTTACTTCCTTCATCTCACTCATCATTTTCTTGTGACCATCAATCCATTTTAAAGAGTTATTTCCACTCATCATCTTTACAATGTCCCTAGTGAGCTTAAAAATTTAGGGATAAATCTTATGAAAAATTTGACTTTTTTGAAGATTGAGTGAGTTCCAAGTTTGTCAGTTGGTAAGGATAATTTTTGGATGGATTTTAATCTTTTTGGATCAATTTTGGTACCCTATTTATAAACTATATGGCCCATTATCTTGCCTTTTATTATTGTAAAGATAGAATTTTTTGGATTCAAAGAGATAAAATGACAACGACACCTTTCAACAACCCAAATGCTCAAAATGATCTTATCTTCTCTTTGAAAATATTGTGAGATTATCTAAGTAAACTAGGATGATACTATTATTCATATCATTGAATTCCATACCCATCACCCTTTTAAATGTTTCTCATACCTTGATGAGGTTGAAAGGCATTCTTCTTTAGGTAAAAATTCCCCATGGGGTAGTAAAAAATATTTTTAATTGATCTTATGTAGTCACTTAAACTTGATTATATCTTGAGAAGTTGTCTAACATAGACATCATTTAAGATCTTATTACAAGTTATAGGATTTGATCTATGCTTGGAAAGGGGTATTTATATTTAAGTGAATCTTGATTGATATTGCAAAAATATACACAAATCCCAATTTCCCCATTCTTCTTTCGAATAATAATAATAATATTGGCCACCCAATTCAAGTGTTAGATAAGAAATATAATCTTGACATATAACATATTATTGATCTTTTTGTAGATAGTGCCAAAAAATTTTGAACTATAGTGCATCAAATTTTTCCTAAACAAATTGACATAGGGTTTCAATGGAATTTTGTGTTGCATAATTTTTAGTCTTAAATACTTTATATTGGCAGAGCACCAAGTGAATACATCTCTATACAGCTTGAAGAGAGTAATGAACATTCTTCAATATTCCTTAGAACAATAATTTTTTATATTAACATACCTCAATTTTTCTTCCATGCCAATATTTACCTTTTCATATTTAGGGGATCCTATGGGATTTCCCTGAATCTTCTACATGATTCACCTATCATGTTTCTCAAACATTTCTTCTAAAGATACTATCGCTTTAGGAATCCTATTTCTTTTTAGCTTTATAATGTTGTCCTCTAGTTGATTATCCTTCATGTCAATTATTTACAAAGTATGTTCCTTTTTTTTTTTGAAGTATAAGATTCTCTCTATGCAATGGAGTTTCCATAAAAAAAATCTAAAATTATCCTTTTTTCTAAGAAAGTGATGATATGTTCATCATTGTTGAATACTTTTCAATGATCAGAGTTTTCTAGCACACTAAGTAAATATACCATTTCAATGACATACAGATCATTGTCACATTTTGGAAGAGGAATCATCAACGAATATGATACAACTAGGGTGTCAACTTTGGAGTTTTCTACTTTTGGGATTGCACTTATAGAAAAACTTTAACAACCTTAATATAGTCCCATACTCTATTTATATAATGTTTAAATATGTCATTTTTACCTAATATTGACCTCATATATGTTTGATGATCAATTCCACATCACCTTACACTTTGATATTCTAAATGTCTATCTCTTATACTACTTGTAATCTTATAAATAGTGATTTATATTTGGTAGTATTATTTGTGCACTCAAATTAAAGCTTTTATGAGAAAGGAAATGATTCTTTATGTGGATAAATAAGTAATACACTAGCATCTAAACCAATCACCAATTAATTCCATTCAACTCTAAACTCCATATATCATTGGAATCACCCTCCACCAGTTTGATAGGTTTTAAATATTTTTTAATCATCATCATATAAGTGTCAGGGCTTATTTCCTCTTATAGGATATTTGCCTGAGGATCATTTGAAATCTACACTAAGATCTTAGATTTTGGCTTTGGGATTAATCTCTAATTAACTCCTTTCATGATAATCACTACCTATGTCCAATATAGTTTGATTTCTCCTTTGAGGTCTCTATAAAAATACCTACTCAAAA
The DNA here is from genome assembly GCA_037957365.1 of Torreya grandis. Taxonomy (NCBI): domain Eukaryota; kingdom Viridiplantae; phylum Streptophyta; class Pinopsida; order Cupressales; family Taxaceae; genus Torreya; species Torreya grandis. Next base: position 6,821,854 of record JARHVA010000105.1, on the reverse strand, counting down.
GTATCCCATAGTTAGTAGGGATGTATGTTACTACTATGGTCATCATTACTCTCTTTTGGGTAAAATCAGTTAAAGCAATGTATGCATCCTTTATCTATCCAACTAATGGAACTTGTTTTTCTTCCATGTTAAAGTAACAACTAAATGTTTTAGTGAAATTGAGTCCTAAGGCATGTGTAACTCTATTTGGCATGACATTGTCTAAATCTATATAATCAATCAAGTAGCTTTTCAATTTATAGACACCAATAAAAAGAGACACATATAAATTCATAGGCCTTTCATTTCTTGGAGAAGTAATTCCTAAATTATTCTACAAGTCAGAATCAACCATCCTAATATGTGCTCCTTAAGGAGGGGCATTATAACTTCCTCCTTTGATTAACATGATCAATCTATCTAACTATTCAAAGTTATTCTTGAGATATTCAATTTGATAAATTTGAATTTTAGTATTGTTCATATGATTGATTATGTCAAAATAATAGTTTGTCATCCCTTCATTAGAAAAAAAATGAGGAGATTTTGAATAAATAGACTTTTTTTGGTTACTTATCCTTCAAACAATTTGGCAAAGTAGTACCTTTATTGAGAATAATTTTGAGAATAGTTATAATATTATGGGTCTCTCTCACCTTTTGCTTATCATGTTTTTTATTCTTAACAAATGCTTTCATCCTCTCATATTGAACTTGGGTGAATACCACATATCAATGGTTATTCATATCCTCAACATTCTCCTCATAATCATCACCTTTAGGTCATATTCAAAATAACCCACAATGGAGTCACCATTAGGTTCCTAAATTTTAGGAACATAGGTGCCCAAAACACCTTATTCATGTGGTTCTTCAATAATGTAAAGTTGTAACATTTTGGACATTTCTAGGGAGTTTTAACCATCATGGTCATTGGTGGCATGAAATATGGATGCATAGTGAATGGACACAAGCATTGCTTCAATAGCAAGTTGAGGAGTTAGAGGAGGAAAGCTAGGATGAACATTGCCATGATAAATAATAAAGGGTCTCTTATGTATATCCTTATATGGAGTATTATGTGATTGAGAAATATGTTTCTTCAAATCTAAGATATCATTTTCCAATTTTTGAACTAGAGGATCTAATGAATTATGTTATTTGATTTTGAAAGCATCTTTCTTTATTTTCCCAACCATAATCATGTCATATTCAATTTTAGTTGCTTGGCTTTGCACAACTACCAATTTTTTAGGGTGATTACTATGTAGGAATAAACTTACCTTAAACACTTGTGCATTCAAAAATAAACTATTCTGATTTTATATTGTAGGCATTATAATAGTTGGGATTTTACGTACCAACTTATTGAATCAAGATAAAAAATATCTCATGGGTTAGTGAAGTTATTTCTTGATTTGATATAATTTTGATAATAATGAGTGTTCATCTTCAACCAGTTTTTTTAAAAAAAATTGAATGTATCCCTCATTGTTTGTCAATCTATAATGGAAGTAATGGGTAAGTGATGAAACCATTTAATTGCTCCTCTAGCCAATGTCTCCATGAACAACTTAAATGACACATCTTTGTGTTTGACACCAAGAATATTTCAAGTGGAGAAGAAAGATTTTATGTGCTCATCAGGATGTTGTCTACCATGATCAATAAACTTGGGGAAATTCTTTCTTGAACCTTTTGGGAGTTCATGGATTTGAGCACCAAAATATAATGGGCCTATACAAGCACCTTGTGGTACAGTGAAAATTATGTTATGAAGGTTTATTATTCTTAAAATAAATATATTTGGTAGTGATAAAGTTTTGCTTATAGGCTATAACTTGTTTATCCATTCAGGTGAATGTCAAAAATTAAATTTTTCTTGCAAATAAAAGAACAAATCAGAAATTCCTTATTTCTTGATGGACCTTATGTACCTTCTATCAACCAAAATATAGAAAGAAACTTATTTTAGGTAGAAATTTGTTATTCTACAACCAAAATTATGGATCTAGTCACTATTATTATAGTAACGAGTGCAATGATTCTTTGATAAAAATCGATACATTTTTTCTTCATCTAGCATGGTTATAGCTCTTTGTAAGTGATAATTATCCACCCTATTGTCCTAGGTAAACTATCTTAAATCAGAATAAATATATGCTTATGTAGTTTTCATCTAATTGAGATTTGGTTGGATATCTAGGTTATGATTTCCAAGGATAGTCATACAAATGATTATAACTAGAATATATTTGGTTGTGCAAAAATCAAAGAATGTCCACCATAGTGGGTGTCAAAAACTATTGGTAAAATATTTAGTACTTTGTGACAAATCTGAGTTTTAAAATAGTATAGGAGATAAAAATTCTATCCTCTATTATGAGGGGAGGCTCCCTTTATTGAAATTGGTAAAAAATAATCTAATCATATAATATTTAAAAGTTAAATGAGGGGGGGTTATAGTAGTGACATTCAACTAAAAATAAAAATGGAAAGATGGAAAGTGAAGAGTCACAAGTGGATAAATAAATGTATATTTCATACACTTAAGTAATGAGAAAACTAAAAGATAATAAGTAAGTTAGGAGATCAAACATAATTAGTGCTTAGAACAATGAGTTATACATTAACATAGTAAAAATGAATTCCCATTAAGAAAATAAGACACAAAGTTTTGGTATTTCCTTTGTTCATGGGTAAAAGAATGAGCACAAAGTTTCCTTCTTCCTCTTCAAGATTCAGAAATTTTGGACATCAAAAATCTGCTTTACAATTGTCATTTCTTGTATTTATAACAAAATTGAATGGGTTGACCCTTCACATTCCAAAGTGACTCTTTGTATTATGTTTTTCATATTATCTATTATTTTACAATTTTGATTTTATAAAAAGGAAGTGTTTATTTTCCAAAAATATATGCTTAGATAAAAATAAAAAGGAGTTTTATGGACCTTACTAGGAGGTTTTCTATGAGATGAAACTATTTATGTATGGATTGATATCAACTAGATCTTTTTTAGCATGTTATTTGTCATGTGAAGCCTTAAATATCTAGAATTTTTTGATTTCCTTGAGGGATTCATTGTTCTTGGTAACTACTATGTGTTGGCAATGCATGAACCATCTATGGGAGATAAATTCCAGGGTGCTTGAGACCCTAGGCATTTTTATCAATTAAGTATTTAGCTCTTGTATTGAAATGTGGATTTCACTAAGTGTTATCATTGAAATTTTGTGGAATTTACTCTCATTGAGAATATATTCTTTGACCACTTTCAAAAATTGAGATTTCAATTCACCTATAGTATGTGTAGTGATTCCATCATCAATATATAGGTCACAATTAATCTCATCCAAATTGTTAGATATCAACTTATGTTTTATCACCCATTTCTACATTCTCTTTTAGCTCCCCAATAGCCTTATTAAATATTTACATTCTTTGGAGCATACACTCAACCTATATACAAAGGAAAATGTAGTTGACCTATTAATCAATACTAGCTCAGAGAAAATAAATACTACTTACACTTTCATTTGTTAATACATTTATACATTCTGGGTCATGACTAATATGGATCCACGAGACCTAACCAAGGGGTCTCTTACCATAATAATATCACTAGAGAGGGTTTCAAAGCCTTTAGTCAAGTAACACAATGTAATAAACCTAGATAGGTACTATGTTTTCATATTAACTAGGTACATGCAAATTAAATTAAAATCCAACCTAGAACTCACCAAATCTTGTGGCAAAAAATTGGAGTGATAAACATGAAAGTAAACATGTATAGAATAATTATAATTCAGATATGTATAGATATAATCCTAATGTATGGAGAGATAAATACATTCAAAATATATTACTTATGCTACTATTGTCATCAAATTGTGCACAATAGGATACTCTATGAGGTTCCTACAATTTGATGCAACATTGAATCATCTCTCAAGTTGTGGGTGAACTTTTAGGAGAGATAAATCTCTATATTATGAGGGCTATCTCCCTAGATTCTTCTTTAAGTGTTTATCATCTAATCTAATTCTTATTTATGGGAAAAGGGGTAGAAGTTTGCATGAAAAGGAAACTATACTAAAGGGGTGATACACCAAATGTTTTCTCTACTCAAAAAAATTGGCATGCACTTTGAACCAAGAGAAGCCTAGCATACACTCCATCCAATGACAACCTTCCCTCTTGCATTATTGTTTCAACATGGGGTCTTGAAATTGGCTCAGGATAGGAAGAATTAGACAATAGGCATTCTAAGACACACTATTTAATGATATATTCACTACACTTGCAACTCCATTTGACACTTCTTTCTAACCTGCAAAGAGAAGTCTTTGAACTCACAAGGTACTAAGAAAGTTGACATGTGAAGGTAAGCTAAGATACACTTGTACAAGATCACAACCATTGCATACACTTAGAGAATTCTTAAATGAGGTAAAAAAAAGCTATATTTATTAATTTAAGGGAAAAAATTGGTATGGATTCAACATACCCCAGTGGAGAGAGATCATACAACAGCCAAGAAGGCTCAATTTATAGAAGGAATGGGAAGAGATAGAGAAGGAGAGTTCAAGAGTCACTTAGACATGTGTCAACTTGCTCAAATTAGTTTCAAATGCATGATAGAGAGATATTGGGTGATACATATAGTTTCAATAGTTAAAAATGTCATTTTAAATCATTTATGACCTACAAAATGGTTTAGAAACTCCTTTCCATGCATAGAAAATTGTCCTTGACAACTGGCCTTCTAAAACTACCTTGTAACTATAACTGATCAAATCTAATGATGGTCCTAATTGTAACTGGTTATAAAAAAGTCCTAATATGAATTTTAGATGCACCTTAACATCCCTTTTAGTTTTTCCATGCACCATTATCCAAGATAGTCCTAAAATAGCCCTTTTTCCTATACCTCTCACACTTGGCACCAAAAACTCTTCAAACCTTCAATCTGATATATCTAATTTGATCCCATGAATATTATCCTCATATAGTTTGAAACAAATTCTCCTTATCACTCATGGTCAAATTCATCCATTTAGATGTACTTTTAGGCTCATTATCACCATCAGGTCTAAAATAGGGTTTATACTGATGGAGAATGTATTTTTCCTATAGGAGTCTATAGCTAGACTGATGAATTATATATATTTTTTAATGGCTTAAACATCTCTAAAATACCCCTTCAATCATGAACTATTTAATTTGAAATCACGGATATGGTCAAAAACGCACATGACCCTCAGTTGGCTTTTAGGCCTAAGGGTTTCTCTCCCACATGACTACAAACCTCCTTGTATAGGGTACCTTGTTTTATTATAAGGATTATATAAGGGTGCTTTAGATTTTTTTATGTTTATTTTATATTCTCCAATTATAATGTAGTCCTTACTTTCCCTCTGGTCATTAATTTCATCATTTTCTCTTCAAATTGTCTCCTTATGCATGGTAAAACTACCCCTACTCTAAGATAATATAGATAAGGTTTTCACTAATTACCTTATAAAAATTATGATTTTATCCTCTTCCATGACTCATAAGGATTATTTTTACCAATTTTTATCTCTTAACTCCTCCATTTGACAATCCAACTCCTCAAGTTTGTTAGGCAGACTTTTGAAGAAGCAGAATTTGAGGGTAGGTAGGGTATAAGTTGAGTTTGGAAATTTTAGGGGTTACCTTGAGATTTATTAGGATATGTAAGGATAATTAATTCCTCTAATAATTTATCCAAAACATTTCCTATCTATTTATGACTTAAACCTTTCCTCGTGCTCTTAGAAACCTAGCTAGGTCTATGACTACCCATAAGAAGATCCTTGTTTAGGCCTAGCTATAGGTTACTTGAGCTAGGATTGATCTTTAGGAACACAATATACAGATTATATAATTTTTAAAATCTCATTAAATTTTTCATCCACCATATTTATAATTCTAAACTCCATTTTATCATTATTTATTTCTGACTAAGACACCTGCCTCTTGAGGACTGAGACACCTTAAGACCCTACTTGTAGGTCTTAGTTTGAGATTTAGTTGGTGATTATGGAAATTATTTTAGTGTTTAATTATGTCATAAACCATATTCATGATTTTTCCTATAATCCTTTAAACTAACATTTCTTCAAGAGTAGGTCCTTAACTAGTAAGCCACTACCTTGATTGTAACAGTCACCATTTTGCCTATGTAGGTGTGTCCTCCTTGGGAAGAGTTAGGCATTATAAATGGTTTATTTAGGTATTAAATGAACTGTTTAAGGTAAATTTCCATTAATTTCACTAATTCATCCACTTTGGAAACCATAAATGAGATCCAAACTTCAAACATCCTCCTTTATCAACAAGCCTTAATTGACTATGTTTTATGAGCTTAAGTGTTCCCTGTAGGTGTATCTAAGAATTTTTAGGCCATGTGATTGGATTGAATAACTCCATAATTTAATAATATTAAACTAAAATTATCTAATTCACACTAAACCTTTAATTTTACCACTATATTCCTAATTGAGGTAGAGACTTTGTTAAGGCGTATTGTTGATGACCCTTCTCAGGCTTGTGTATAGATAGGGGAGGGTTCTTATGAGGTCAAAACATAAACATTCACCATTTATTAGTCACCTTGTTTCAATATTTTAATTTTTATCATTTAATTATTCCCTTTTATATCATCATTTAGGACTATCAAATGGAAGTCCAAAGTCAATTTTTACATCCAATGTCCTATAGATATGATTGTTTGGATTCAGTGATTTTTGGTAAATTTTAAGGGTCTCAAACTCCATCTTCCACTCCTTTACTTCTCAAAACTATCATATTTTTTATAGGATAATATGTATACTATACCAAACAAATAATCTCATTTTAAAATCCTTCAATCATGTCATATATTATTCCAAAAAGGGGCAAAGATATCTATTTGCAACTTTTAGGGATTGTGAGCCCAATATAGTCAATCATTATTTTGAAGGAAAAATTCCACTTGGAATATAAATATAACCTCCATGGCATGAAATCCATGAATATTTTTTAATTTTATCCCAAACATAAATTCTTCCATGTACTACATGACTCAAACCTCCGTACGACCTATTGGAAACCCTATGGAAGCTGACTGTGAGCACACTCTGCCAACAAGGTAGTGAACAAGGAAAATTGGAAATTTGGCATTGAATAAACATAAATAATATTTTCACATTAGAATTTAATGAAAAAAAATTAAAACATGATTCCAAGATCATTAACATAAGCATGGATCCTTTTCCACATTGCAAAACTCAAGCTACCCATCCATGGTTATAAACTTGGAAAACAAGCACAATTTTGAAATCTCCTTCAAGGGTATTAAGTGAGAATTTATATATGATGGAAACACCATTTTATAGGGACTATTACCACCTGAAAACACTTCATCAATATCATACAACTCCATGGATCTCTGAAAATAATAAATAGATGCACAACCATACCCCTCTTGAATGTGAGTTTATAAAAAATTGTTTGAGGTGTAAGTGATTATTCATGAAGGAGGAGACACCAATATGAGATTTAATGTTATGGATGTTAATTTAACTTATATTAATATCCACCTATCTAATTATTCTTCCTAAATCCACCTATATAGACCATAGTGAGTGCTTGATCTTGCCTTTCTTTATCCTTCCAATGGGAAAAGAAGAGAAATGAGTTGCAGATGAAAATTTTTATGAAATATTTTCAATCCAAACATGTAAATGACCTATGGTAAGTTTAATAGTCACACCACCATATTTTCCAAGTGGAACACTTTTGAAGGATCTGTATAGGTGTCCTTTTCTCTTTCTTTGGTCAAGAAAATGACCCTTTCTTTGAACAACCTACCATTTATTTAGTTATGTTAGCTTCCTAAGAATTATAAGGACACATAATATATATAATCAAAATTTTTAACTTTCACTTATTCCAAGAAACTATTATAAATCATTAAATTCACCATTTAGATCCCTCAAAACAACTCAAAATGATAAATGGACCTAGAGAACACTTAACCAAAGCTATTACAACATAAATTAGCACTAATTGACCTATGAAACACCTTATAAAAACATATTATACCCCATTATATGCCTAAAATTGAAGGCTTTTTATTAGGGGTACCCTATTTTTACCTAAAAGTCAAAATTGGTCAACAAAGTGGTGACTCATAGGGGTAGTATGCCTACTATAATAACTATAACAGTAGCCTTATCAGTCCATTAGGATTATGGAGTCATCTAAGGACTGAGATAAATAATATACTTTGACCATTGACTTAAACCCTTGATCAACAAGACAACTAATTGCTACCTCAACCACACAAAGGGAAAGAACAACACATGCAAAGGCCAAATCAAACACACTTGTGCTACTAAGTACTTAAGGAAAGCAAGGTACAACTGAAACCAAACTAATATGTACACCTAACCTGATATGTGTTTTCCCCTCCTCGATCAAATGGTAATCTTCTTAGATCTCCTTCATGACAAGCAACCTCATGGTGGTAACCAAGTAGTTTGTTAAAGTAAGAGCTTGATGACTCATCCTTTTTGTTTGCCACCTTAATTGGCATGTGTCCAAATAAATCAGATTCAAACTTGTCTTCAACATTCATGTACTAATATTAATCCTTGAAACATTTTTCATGCTGGTCTTTCATCTTAGTGTAGTCCATTAATGCATCAAAGGCTACAATCTCATCATTATAAGGATCATTTTGTTCATATACTTCTTGGTATGTATCTTGGACCGACTCATATATTTCTATTTCTTTAATAAGTTTGACAAACTGATCCCTAGCCTCTTCATGATCCTCTTGAGGAAGGGTAGCTAATATTATGTTTGAATTGAGACAAAATTTCTCTAATTCATCCCAAAAATCATCACTTTCTTGTTCCAAATATCCCTCTTCAATGCCTCTATCACACCAACCGGATTCTTCTCCTTCTTGCTCAAAAATAAGGGTCTCTATCTACTCAAAAACATGCTCTTGAACTTAATCCAGCTCATGTTTCATGGTTGGGTCACTATATTCATCAAAGCAAGAGGAAAATTCATCAAACAAAGGGGAAGAGAGCTCACCATACTTGCATTATCCATTATCCAACATTGACATGTTAAGTTTGTCAATCTTATCTTCATATTCTTAGAACATCTACATGTAGGTGTGACATATTTCTTCTTCTTAAACTATACCACCTTCAAGAGCCTCTTCTTCATCTTGTTTTCCAAGTTGATCATCATCACCTTCCATGAAGCATGGCAATTCATCAATCCATTCAAGGTCTATTTCTTCTTGTCTTACAGCTAAAGTGTCTTCTTCTCCCAAAACCTTTGTTTTCTACTCCATGTCATCAGCTCCTTCCTTAAGCTCAAAAACTTATCTACTAGGGTGAAGAAGTGTGCCATGAATATATCTTCATCATATCTACTTATGCTATCATCTTCAATATGTTCAAAGAACTCATCTATGGTAGCATCATCCTCCAACTCTTAAAGAGTCTTAGGAACAATCAATTGATGCTCTAGTTGTGAAGGCAATAGCGAAGAAGTACTAAATGGCAATTCTTCAAGTAGTTTGTCAACCTTTGGTATGTCTTTCAATTTATGAGAATCTCTAGCATGAAGGGTAGTTGGAAAATTAGAACAACTTGTTAGAACTTTTGAATTTCTCCCAACACAGTCCTCCTTTTTCATAATCTACCTAGGCATAGGACCTTCTTTCCTCTCAAGGTTAGGCATGACATAGTTTGGGTTCTTGGTCCAATATGGACTACAATATGAATCTATGGAAAGCTCTTGACTAGGCTTAATAAGCTTGGGAGGAGACTTAGGAGTAGAAGAATGAGAATGATAAACCTTTGTTTTTTCTTGAAGAGCGGAGCTACAAATGAAACTTTTTATGTGTCTTTGACTCAATTTAGCCTTTTCAACTAGGCTTAAACTTGAAGATAAACTGAGACATATCATTGGACACCCTTCTCCCAATCTTAGCCATGAATTCATTAGCTAAGAATAGAGAAAATTATGGTTTCACATCTACAACTATTATCTCTTATGCGATTATAACATTAGGACAAGTAGGAAAATCAAAATACACCTTTATGTTTCTTGCAATGCCAAGATGTTGGGGGATCAATCCAACAATAGATTACAATTGTGAAAGCAATAAATGCGAAATTAAATCAGATAGACAATAACTAGAATGATAAACAACAAGAACAAGAGATACAAGAAACCACCCTGAAAACTTGTATTAACAAACTCTTTACAAAAGGAATACAATTGAAGAAAGCTTCTTTCTTCCACACCTCTCCTAGATGTATAGATCTCTCACTAGATCTCTATTCCTTAAGAGCTCTCTCTCTCAAGAACAATCAACTCCAACAAGCCTAGATTGATTCAATTCTGTACTGTTCTTCTCATACAATGAATTACAATAATTCACAATAACTCCAACTACTACAATAAGCTAGGAAGATCTAATTCTACATATACAATTAGGAGACTTGAGCATGCACTTCCAACAAGCAATTAAGCCATTTAAACAAGGGCTCTAAAAATAGTATTGCCAATAATAGAGACGTGAGCTTGAGACTACAACTCAAACTCATCATGCAAACACTCGCTTCTGTCCATGGAAATAGCTTTTTGGACACGCAGGTAACCGACGTCAGTTCCTGCTGCTTGTCTGTGACCACCGTCGACCGACCCTCTGCCGACGTCGACATCTCTACAACTGCTCCTGACCAACGTCGGTCACTCCTGACCGATGTTGGTGTCTGTGTAGACTCAAAACTGCTAATGAATGCTCCTTGGTGAAGTTTTTAGCTCCACACTCTAACAATCTCCCACTTGGAGATAAACAACTGCACCAGTACCTATATAGCAACATCTTCTAGCTCCTCCATCTTCAACTCAATCATAAAGACCAACAAAAGTTGAATGAAGATTCAACTTCTCCTTTGTAACTAGCTTTGTTAGCATATCAACAGGACTCTTATCTGTATGGATCTTCTCCAGCTTCAACTCACCATCTTCCAATACCTGTCGTATGAAGTGATACCTTAGCTGTATGTGCTTTGTTCTTGAATGAAAGGCTGAATTCTTAGCCAAATGGATTGCACTCTGAATGTCACTATACAATCTACAACTCTCATGCTCCCTACCAAGCCCATCCATGAACTGTGTCATCCATATCATCTCCTTGCTAGCTTCTGTGGCTGCAATATACTCTGCTTCTGTAGTTGACAAGGCAACATCCTTCTGCAACTTAGATATCCAGCTAACCGCCGTTCCACCTATAGTGAAAACATAACTTGTAGTGCTCCTCCTACCATCCAAATCACCTACTATATCTGAATCTACATAGCCATGTAGAGAAGTATCTGAACCTCCATAGCACAAGTGCCTACTGCTGGTTCCTCTCAGATATCTAAGGATCCACTGAACTGCTTTCCAATGTTCCTTACCTGGATTGGCCATATACTTACCACTCCCACTGCTTGGGCAATATCTGGTCTAGTACACACCATTGCATACATCAAACTCCCTACTGTGGAAGAATATGGAACCTTACTCATGTACTCTACCTCATCATATGAATTAGGACATTGTTCTTTACACAACTTAAAATGTCCAGCCAAAGGTGTGCTTACCAGTTTAGCATCCTGCATATTGAACCGTTTCAACACCTTGTCCACATAATCTTCTTGAGACAATATCAACCTGTGATTTTTCCTGTCTCTCTTAATGCTCATGCCAAGGATTTTCTTTGCTACTCCCAAATTCTTCATAGCAAATGTTTGAGCTAATTTCACCTTAAGCTCAGAGATATCCTGCATGTGTGATCCTGCAACCAGCATATCATCTACATACAACAATAGAATAATATATCTACCATTATCAAATCTCTTGAAATACACACAATGGTCTGATTGACACCTACTGTAGCCATGCTCAGTCATAAACCTATCAAATTTTAAGTACCATTGCCTAGGAGCTTGCTTGAGGCCATACAAGCTTTTCTTCAATCTACACACAAACTTCTCCTTACCCTTGACCTCAAATCCTTCTGGCTATTCCATATAAATTTCCTCATCCAAATCTCCATGAAGAAACGATGTCTTAACATCTAACTGCTCAAGATGCAAATCCTTGAAAGCAACAAAGACAATATAACCCTTATAGAAGTCATTTTAACAACAAGAGAAAAAATCTCACCAAAGCGATACCTGGCTTTTGTGCAAATCCTTTTACTACTAATCTGGCCTTATATCTCATCTGTCCATTCTCACCTTCTTTCAACCTATAGGTCCATCTATTCTTGAGTGTTCTCTTACCAGCTGGCAATTCAACCAAATCCCATGTTTGGTTCTCTCTTAAGGACTCCAACTCCTCAACCATGCCACGCTCCCACTGACTCTTGGACTCCACCTGTATTACTTCTTCAAAACTCTCTGGTTCTCCACCATCAATTAGAAATAAATAAAATAAAGAAGGAGAATATCTAATTGGAGGCTTACTCACCCTTTCTGACCTCCTGATGGGTGTCTGAGACTCGTTTACAACACGCTGTCCACCCAAATTCTCTGACAGTGACCGACCTCGATCACCTGTAGACCTGTTACTAGCTGACGTCGGTTCTGTCTGCCCGACCTTGGTACCTGTTCTACCAACATCGATCTCTGTACGGTCGACACCAATTTCTGTACTATCGACACCAGTTCCTAACCTGCCGACGTCGGTCTCTGTGTTTTCCTGCAAGTGATTATTTCTTTTTCCCGTGAGCTCATCTTGGACTTTCACCTCATCCAATTCACCATTACTCTGCTCAGATTGATTTAGCTTCCTTAGCTAATCACAATACATCACTCTTTCATTGAAACAATGTCACGGCTCCTGATTACCTTGTTAGTTTCTAGATTCCACAATCTGTAACCAAAATCATCTGAGCCATAGCCAATAAACGTGCACCTCATAGACTTAGCATCAAGCTTCTTTCTATTTTCCTTATCTATATGCACAAAGGCTTCACAACCAAAAACTTTGAGATATGAGAGATCAACCTTTTTACCTATCCATGCCTCTTCTAGAATACCACCATCCAGAGCTGTAGAGGGTCCTCTGTTAATCAGGTATACTGCAGTGTCAACAGCTTGTGTCCAAAACTATAAGGGCAAATTGGCATGCAATCTCATACATCTTGCACGCTCCATTATTGTCTTATTCATCCTTTCAGCAATACCATTCTGCTGAGGTGTCCTTGGAACCATCCTTTGCCTGTAGATTCCATGCATGTAACAATAATCTCTGAACTTATGACTGCAAAACTCACTGCCATTGTCTGATCTCAGGCACTTTAATCTTTTACCTATTTCATTTTCAACCATAGCTTTCCAATTTTTAAAAGTATCAAATACATCAAATTTTCTCTTAATACAATAGATCCATACCTTCCTTGTAGCATCATCTATGAAAGATACATAGTACTGTGATCCTCCAATGGAAGCAACCTGAGCCGGTCCCCACACGTCTATGTGAACAACCTCCAACTTATGCCTCTTCTTAGTAGACCCAGTCTTGAGAAAACTAACCCTTTTCTGTTTTCCAAATACACAGTGCTCACAAAACTCTAGATCTATGCCTTTTAAATCTGAAAGCATAGCTTTGGACTTAAGAATTGACATCCCCTTCTCACTCATGTGGCCAAGCCTTGAGTGCCACAATTTAGCGTCCACATCTGAAGTAGATAATACAGAATGAGATTTGTTAGTAACACAATTATACAAATAGAGAGTACCTTCTCTCTTACCTCTGGCCATAACAAGTGCACCCTTGGTCACCTTCCAAGATTCTACTGTGAGAGTTACTGTACAACCCTCATCCCCTAACTTTCCTGTAGAAATCAAATTTCTCTTCAAGCTAGGAACATGCATCACATCTCTTAACACCCATGTGTTGCTATTCTGCATCTTCAGCTGCACTTTACCTTTGCCAATTATTTTACAGGGCTCATCATCCCCTAGATACACTATTCCAAAATCTCCATGGATATAGTCACTGAAATATTCCCTGTTAGGAGTAGCATGAAAAGATGCACCAGAATCTAATACCCAAGATTCTATATTATTATGCAGAGAGAAAATTAAAGCATCTTGTGCAATACCTACAATCTTGGCTTCTTCCTTTCCTTCATGCTGATTGTCCTCCTTAGGTTTTGACCAACAATCTCTACTTATGTGCCCCATCTTTCCACAATTCCAGCATTGTGGCCTTCTACCATTTCTAGATTTAGATCTGCCTTTCCCCTTTGACTTAGATCTTGATCTGCCTTTCTTGCTCTTCTCTTTCTGCCTTCCCCTGCTCTCAAAACATAAAGCATTCTCGAATGTCTCTTCTGTGCTTTTCCTACGTATTTCCTCATTCAAGATAACACTAACAACATCCTCTACTTTTAAAATATTTGATGCAGATGCAGTATTACTTACTGCCATTACTAAGCCATGCCAGCTTTCAGGCAAAGAACATAATATCAAAAGAGCTTTTATTTCATCATCAAACACTATATTCACTAAACTTAATTGATTCACAATTCCATTGAAATCATTCAGATGAGTAGAAACAGATCCACCTTCATTCATATGCAAATTAAATAACTGCTTCATAAGATATACCTTATTGGAAGCTGAGGGTTTTTCATACAAATTTGTTAATGTAGTCATCAACTCTACCATAGACTTTGCCTGTGATAAATTGGATATCACAGTGGATGCTAGACTCAGTCTTATAGACCCCAGAGCCTTTCTGTCAAGAACTTCCCATTCTTCATCCTCCATGTCTTTGGGCTTCTTTGCAACCCCACCTAACGATAAGTAGAGATCTTTCTGATATAGATAATCCTCTATCTGCATTCTCCAGTGTTGGTAATTTTTGCCATTAAACTTTTCCATTCTCAATTTACTTTCATCTGCCATTGCTTCTCCCACTCAAATAGAAATCCCTATAGAAACGCCTGTGAGAACCTGTAATCAATACACACTACATAGATCTGAACCACCTGTTAGTGAACCTGAACTTTGATACCAATTGTTGGATATCAAGCTCTGAACCTGTAACCAAGGCTCTGATACCACTTGTTGGGGGATCAATCCAACAATAGATTACAATTGTGAAAGCAATAAATGTAGAATTAAATTAGATAGACAAGTAACTAGAATGATAAACAACAAGAACAAGAGATACAAGAAACCACCCTGAAAACTTGTATTAACAAACTCTTTACAAAAGGAATACAATTGAAGAAAGCTTCTTTCTTCCACACCTCTCCTATATGTATAGATCTCTCACTAGATCTCTATTCCTTAAGAGCTCTCTCTCTCAAGAACAATCAACTCCAACAAGCCTGGATTGATTCAATTCTGTACTGTTCTTCTCATACAATGAATTACAATAATTCACAATAACTCCAACTACTACAATAAGCTAGGAAGATCTAATTCTACATATAGAATTAGGAGACTTGAGCATGCACTTCCAACAAGCAATTAGGCCACTTGAACAAGGGATCTAAAAATAGTATTGCCAATAATAGAGACGTGAGCTTGAGACTAAAACTCAAACTCATCATGCAAACACTCGCTTCTATCCACGGAAATAGCTTTCTAGACATGCAGGTAACTGACGTCGATTCCTGCTGCTTGTCGGTGACCACCATCGGCCGACCCTCTACCAACGTCGGTGTCTCTGCAACAGCTCCTGACCGACGTCGGTCACTCCTGACCGACGCCGGTGTCTGTGTAGACCCAAAATTGCTAATGAATGCTCCTTGGTGAAGCTTTTAGCTCCACACCCTAACACAAGAGTGTTTACATCTCTTCCTTCTAATTTCAATTCAACTCTAGGATCATACTCATACTATAGGTTTAACTCATAAACTATTTCCTTAGGAATAAAAGAAGGACTTGCAGTAATAGTAAAGGCACAATTATGAATCAAGATGTTATCAATGATCATGCTATAAATTAAAGAAGTAAAAACTTCCTTGACTTATTGAGGAACATGACATTGATGTTGCATTACTTGTTTTTGTTTTAAAAGTTATTTTAAATCCATCAATTTAATTTTCAAACCATCAAAATCTAGGTTCAACTCATTCTCATCTTGCTCAAACTAATCATTAGGGATAGCAGGTTGGTAATAGGAGTGAGTTGATATTGGAGGAGGGTAGAAAGGTTGATATGGACCTTCATGAAGTGCAATCTCTTGAGGGTAGCTTGTAGAGAAGCCATGAACACCAAAAGTAGAACCATATTGATAAGGAGGTACATGTTGATTAGAGGATGAAGTATACATACCATAATTGATGTTTTGAAGCACTAGAAATATTTACACCATTTGAAATAATTTATAGTCACCATTAGTGCTTTGATTTCCTTTAGAGGTTGATGAGTTGAAGGATAGCACCAAGAATTCCTTCACATGAATTCAATTGTCCCAATGGGCATGCTAGAACTATTATTATAAAATTGTGCACCCTAAGATACTCTATCAGGTTCCTAAAATTTGAAGCAACATTGAATCATCTATCAAGTTGTGGTTGAAATAGTAGGAGAGATGAATCTATAGATTATGAGGGCTAACTCCCTAGATTCTTATTTAAGTGCTTATCACCTAATCTAATGTTTTTTTTATGGGAAAGGGTTAGAAGTTTGCATGAAAATGAAACTATACTAAATGGGTGATAAACCAAATTTTTTCTCTACTCACAATTTTTGACATGCACTTTGAACCAAGAGAAGCCTAACATACACTCCATCCAATGATAGCCTTCCCTCTTGCATCAATGTTTCAACATGGGGTCTTCAAATTGGCTTAGGTTAGGAAGACTTTGACAATAGGAATTATAAGACACACTGTTAAATGAGATATTCACTACACCTGTAACTCCATTTGACACTTCTTGTTAACTTGTAAAGAGAAGTCTTTGAACTCACAAGGTACTAAGAAAGTTGACATGTGAAGGTAAGCTAAGATACACTTGCACAAGATCATAACCATCACATACACTTAGAGAATTCTTGAATGAGGTAAAAAATAGTTATATTTATTGATTCAAGGAAAAAAAATTGTAGGTATCCACCATACCCTAGTGGAGAGAGATCATACAACAACCAAGAAGGCTCAATTTATAGAAGGAATGGGAAGAGATAGATAAGGGGAGTCCAAGAGTCATTTAAACATGTGTCAACTTGCTCAAATTAGTTAAAAATTAATAAGAGAGATATATGGGGTGAGATATATAGTTTTAGGAGTTACAAATGTCATTTTGAATCATTTATGACCTATAAAATGGGTTAAAAACTCCTTTCCATGCATAGAAAACTGCCCTTGACAATTGGCCTTCCAAAACTACCTTATAACTATAATTGATAAAATATTATGATGATTATAATTATGATAGGTTATAAACAAGTAATCACATGAATTATTGAGGATCTTGATCATCCTTATCATTTTGTCTATGCACCATCATCCAAGATAGTCCTAAAATAGCCCTTTTCCCTACACCTCTCACACTTGGCACCGAAAAAACTTAAAACCTAATATCTTATATATAAAATATGATCCCATGGGTCTAATATTAATGTATTTTTAAACAACTTATCTTCATAACTCATGGTCAAATTCATCCATCTAGATGCATTTTAGGCTCATTTTCACAATCAGGTCCTAAAATAGGGTTTATACTGATGGCACCCATAATTTTGTTTTAAGAATATATAGATAGACTAATGGAGTATATATATTTTATAATGTCTTAAAAATGTCTAAAATACCCCTGAAATCATGAACTAGTCAAGTGGAAAGCATGGATAAGGTCAAAAATACACATGACCCTCAGTTGGCTTTTAAGCCTAAGGGTTTCTCTCGCACATGACTGCAAACCTCCTTATGGAGAGTACCCTTTTTTATTCCAAGGATTATATCAAGTTGGTTTATATTTTTATATGTGTCCTCTATATTATCCAATCATCATCTGGTCCTTGCTTTCCCTATGGTCATCAATTTCATCATTTCCCCTTCAAACTATCTCCTTATACATGGCAAAACTGCCCCTACTCTAATAAAAAATAGAAAAGTTTTTCACTATTTACCTTAGAAAATTGATGATTTTATCCTTTTCCATGACTCTTAAGGATTATGTGTATCTATTTTTATCTCTTAACTCCTCCATTTGACCCTCCAACTCCTCAATTTTGTTAGGTAGACTTTTGAATAAGCAGAATTTGAGGGTAGACAGGGTATAAGTTGGGTTTGGAGATTTTAGGGGTTTAATTGAGATTTATTAGTATATTTAATGATAATTAATTCCTCACATAATTTATCTAAACCATTTCCTAGCTATTTACCCCTTAAACCCTTCCTCATGCTCTTGAAAACCTAGCTAGGTCTATGATTGCCCATAAGGAGATCCATGTTTAGGCCTAGTTGTAGGTTACTTGAGAAAGGTTTGGTCTTTAGGAAAACAATACACATAGTATATAATGTTTAAAATCTCATTAAATTTTTCATACACCACATTTATAATTATAAACTCCATCTTTATTATTCTTGATTTCCAAGACTAAGACACCTGCCTCTAGAGGATTGAGACACCTTAAATCCCTACTTATAGGTCTTAGTTTGAGCTTAAGTTGGTTCTTGTGGACATAATTTAAATATTTCCTTAGGTCATAAGCCATATTCATGATTTTTATTCACTTATAAGCCTTTAGACCAACATTTATTCATATTTAGGTCCTTAACTAGTAAGCCACTACCCTAATTGTAACAGTCACCATTCTACCCCTGTAGGTGTATCCTTGGGAAGATTTAGGCCTTGTAGATGGTGTAAGGTCTTAAATTAGTTATTTAAGGTCAATTTACCTTAATTTCACCACTTAATTCACTTTTTAAACCCTAAATGAGGTCCAAAAATCAAACCTCCTCCTCTATCAACTTGCCTTAATTGACTATGTTTTATGAGCTTAGGTACTGCCTATAAGTGTATCTGAGACTTTTTAGACCATGTGATTGGATATAATCACTCTAAAATTTAATCCTAGTATACTAAAAGTATCAAATTCACACTAAACTTTTAATTTTACCACTATATACCCAATTGAGGTAGAGACTTTGTTAAGGCATGTTGTAGATGACCCTTCCCAGGCTTGTGTACAGACAGGGGAGGGTTCTTAGGAGGTCAAAACATAAACCTTCACATTTTCTTAGTAAAATTAGTTAAATAATGTCATTTGGATCATTTTTAATTATTACCCCTTGATATCATGGTTTATGACTATCAAATAGAAGTGTAACGTCAATTTTTCCATCTAATGTCCTATAGATATGACTGTTTGGATTCAATGATTTTTGGCAACGTTTAAGGGTCTCAAAATCCATCTTCCACTCCTCATTTTCTTCTAAAAATTATAATATTTTTTATAATAGTATATGGATACTATACCAAATAACTAATTTCATTTCAAAAGCCTTCAATCAGGGCATAGATTATTCCAAAAAGGGGCAAGGATCTATGTTTGCAACTTTTAGGGACTATGAGCCCAATACAATCAATCATTATTTTGAAGGAAAAATTACAATAGGCATATAGTTATAACCTCCATGGAATTAAATACATGAATCTTTGGAAATTTTATCCCAAAAATAAATTCCACCATGTACTACATGACTCACACTTCCGTATAACCTATTGGAATCCCTGTAGAAGTTGATTGTGAGCACACTCTACCAACAAGGTAGTGAATAAGGAAATGTGGAAATTTGGCCTTGAATAAGCATGAATGATATCATAAAAATTTAATTTAATTAAAACACCTTGAAAACATGATTCCAATATCATTAAGATCATCATTGATCCTTTTCCACATTGCAAAACTCAGGCTACCCATCCATGGCTATAAACTTGGAAAATAAGCACAATTTTGAAATATCCTTCAAGGTAATTAAGAGATAATTGATATATGATGAAAAAATCATTGGATAGGTCATATTCCCACCTAAAAACACTTCATAAATACCTTACATCTCTATAGATCTCTGAAAATAAGAAACAGATGCACAACCATACCCCTCTTGAATGCAAGTTTATAAAAATTTGTTTGAGGTGTAAGTGATTATTCATGGAGGAGACACAAATATGTGAGTTATTGTTATGTATTTTAAGTTAACTCAAATTAATATTCACATATATAATCATTCTTCCTCCACCGGTATGGACCATAGTGAGTGCTTGAACTTGCCTTTCCTTAGCTTGCCAATGGAAAAAGAAGAGAAATGAGTTACAGATGAAAATTTTTATGCAATATTTTCAATCCTAACATTTAAATTACATTTTATAAGTTTAATAGTCACACCACCACATTTATCAATTGGCACACTTCCCAAGGAGCCATAGAGGTGTCCTTTTCTCTCTTTTTAGTCAAGAAAACTACCTTTTTCTAAACAACCTACCATTTCTTTAGTTATGTCAACTTTTTATGACTTATAAGGACACATGGGACATTACATCAGAATTTTTAACTTTTACTTATCTATTAAATCCGTACAAAGCATTAAATACACCATTTAGACCCCTCAAAATGACTTAAAATGATAAATGGACCTAGAAAACACTTAACCAAAGCTAGTACAACATCAATTAACATTAATTAACCTATCAAACACCTTATGACAGCATATTATACCCTTTTATAACCATAAAAGTGAATTTTTTTACTAAGGGTGCCCTATTTTAACCTAAAAGTCAACATTGGTCAACAACTACTTCTATCTACTAAAATAGAGGAGTAAAGTTGGATATACTTACCTTGGAATCAAATCATTTGAGAATCAATCTCTCCCTTGGCCAAAGATGATTTAAAAGAGGTTATTTTGTATTTTTGAAGAATCTAAGGATGGATAATGGACGATATCCAAGGACCTCTTAATGAATCTCAATATTTCATAAGACTAATTTATTCTCTCCAAGTGTAAAACCCTAAGAAAATAACTCAAGTAAAATGGTCAAAGAGTATATTGTAAAGAAGTGAAAATGAATGATTAACTCTTATCTCTCTCTAATAAATGGCAAAATGAATGTGTATATATAGCTTAATCTAACCCTAAACCTTTTTGAAATTTTGGCTAATAGGGTTGGACCAATTCAACCCCATATCTTTAATTGATAAAATAAAGTTAGGTCTTGATCTAGGTTGGCCAAGGTTGACCTGGACCCATAAATTACAAATATTATTTTGAATATAGGGTCAGTCTAGGCTGACATTGTCTACTAAATGTCAAAAAGGGTTTTAGGATTAGGTAAGGGTCAAATAAGGTAGTGTATTGCTTGGAGGAGTGTCAAAGGGATGTTTTAAAGCTTAAGGAAGTATATAGGATATGTTTGTATAGATAGATTAAAGGAGTGCACTCAGAGAGATTGAGACCCAATAGGTTTTTGTAAGAGATAAAGCATCAATAATTGATAAATATTTAAAATATTATGTGTATACAAATGCCCCACTTTAATCTCACATGTGTCACTTAGGTGCAACATGGGATGGTGCTTCGAGAAAAGAACATAGCAACACACAACATTAAAGCTAGATAAATTGCAATAATTTAAAACATAAAATAACTGAAAGTAAATGAATTAAAATAAAAGTAATGTATGTGTACCTTGACATACCTTTATCATTGGATGGTTTTCTATTGTATTTTTAATTTTGATCATGGAGGTTACAGAGACTACTTTGGATAAACCCAAGGATACAAAACTAAAGAGTAAAAATAAACAAACACAGGAAAGCCAAGATAATTTAATTGTGTAAGCATGATGTACTTGGAAATTTTGTGAGCTAGAGTGATAAATGCTAATAATTTAGGACCAAATGACCAAGCCAAAATTTTAGAGCAAATTAGGTAACCAAAAAACCATAACTACTAAATGATCGAAGAACTTAAACAAGTAAACCTTAAGTAAGAAAGGAAAATAAACCAGTCAAATTAAAGATACAAGTAAAAATGGTAGTCAAACATCAATGTGAAACCAGTAATAATCCTTACTTAAACAAGTATGGGCAAGAAATGCTAAAACAACATTGATGAATGAGCAGTAATAATCCTTAGTCATCAATGGAAAAAGTACATAAAAGGGAAAACAACATTGGTGAGTGAGAATTAATAAACCAACACTCAACAATGAAAAAATTTCTAAAAATTATCAATGGACATAGTTGTACAAGAAAGGAAGTAAAACAAAAAGATATAAAATGACATAGTTATTTAAAAAATAGAGGTACAATTGAAAATCAAAATAAACCCAACGAAATAGAGAAATGGAAAGCAATCGTACAAAGAAGATAATCCATAGTAACTCAAGAATATTTTTTTATTATAAAGATAGATAAAATCAAAATAAAGTAGTGCTAGCATGTTTTTAAGATATGAAGAAGAAGGAATATAGAAGTGGAAAAACAAATTTAGAATCAAACATGCCTGTCAAGGGGGGAAATGAAGGAAAAATCAAGGTAGATAAAATCTTTATCAAAGTCAAGACACTTAGATTAGGTTTGTCAAAACAAGAGGACTTTATATATTAATAACTCTAAAGAACTTATCCTAACCACACAATTATTAGGTCATCATGAAGTATGAATAACATCCCATGAAGGCTATATGCATGAAAATTAAAATGGACCTACCTTCCTACAACGTGTTACTCATTCTTTAGGACCCTTTACATAATTTTTAGTCTACTATGAAGATTAGATACTTGCATGATAAATTAGGTAGCACTATAGATGATTTTGGATTCACCTATCCTAATCTACTAGCCTACCACACCCCAATGTACTCATCTCTATCATGAGGCCAACTTTGGAGTTTGAACTTTGATTGGAGATATGATATATGCTATGAATCATTTATTTTGGTGTGATTTTGAATTTTAAATTTGTATGTTGCCTTTTCTTTTAAACGATTTGGATTTTAACTTTTGATGGACTTTTTTCCTCCTCCATATGGATTCAGAGAACCAAACATGGGTGTTAAAAATGACTATCATTTGAAAACTTTGGACTTGGTTGCTAAGAAAGATAATTTAGAGAACATGGTGTTTAAGAGTATTGTTTATTCATGTGAAATAAAAGTTGTCTTGAATTCAACTTTGTTTTATCCAAAGTGGAATGAAAGGAAATGAAATCAAGGGAATTAACATGAAACAATTTGAATTACTTCAAATTACAAAAAATGTTGACAAAGGTGAAAATGGGTATAATGATAGGTAAGTATGATTTTGTATATTAATAATGTATGCAAGTGTAGAGAAACATGATAACATAATTTTTTCTGCAAGTTTTATCTAAAAAAAGAAACAAAAACTGAAGCTAAGAATATGGGATCATAAACTTGTAACCATTTATTAACACTCTAGAAAGGAAAACTTGGTAGAACAAAGGTATTTTTGGAATAAAATAGTGATTTTATGAGGAGAGCTTTGTCATATCCATGGTCTTACACTATAAATCATAATAGAGAAACTAAAATGGGTGAAAAAAAGGCAAAAATGGTGTTTTTAGGAGGGCCTAGTCCTATCCATGGTCTCTCATTTCAACTCATAAAAGAAAAACCCAAGTGGGTAGACAGTGAAAAATAAAAAAGGTAGAAATGGTATTTGTGAGGATGGCCTAGTCCTATCCATGGTCTTACACTACATCTCACAAAATACAAACCTAATAGGGTGCAAAAATAATTAGAAAATAACAAATCAATAAAAGTGAAAGGAATTTATGAAGAAGACTGTGTCTTATCCATGGTATTACAATGCAATTCATGAGAAAAAGAAACTAAAGGACCAAGAGAAGGAACTAAAGTTTACGTAAGAAGAGATTTTTATATAGGGTGAGACCTATGTATAAATCCTATAAAAAGTGTTAGTAGGATATCATATATAAGGATGATAAGAAGGGAAATGTCTAAGCAAAGTATTTCTTCAATAATTATGCATTAGTGGGCTCTTTAAAAACGTTGCCTTAATTAGTTTAGAGGAGATAGGTGCTAAGACCAAGAATATATTTCACTAAATAAGAACCCCACCATTTTTAGGCATATTTTCCTTCTTTATCATGAGTATAGCCTAATTTAAGGACTAGATCACCAACATTAAAATTATGTACTTTAACATTTTTGTTATGTTGATTAGTTTTATTAGCCTTGTATTGATGATTATTTTTCAAAGCAGCTAGGTGGTGTTCATTGAGAATATTAAGAGCATGAAGGTGAGATTCACATAATTCCTTATCAAGAATGATACCATGAAGAGATGTATTTTTCAATGGAAGTTCTACTTCTAATGGTAAAATGGACTCAAAACCATAGATTAGATAGTCTTTTGAATGATTTTATTGAGAATTTTATTAGTGGCCTCAGCTTGGACATTGTATTGTATATTATAAGGTGTGTAAAATTTGTGGGATATTTTAAATTTATCACATAACTACTTCACATATTTATTCTTGAAATTGTTACCATTATCAGAAAGGCTAGTATGGGGAAATCCAAAATAACAAATGTTTTAGTTAAGGATAGATTTTGAAATAGTGGTTCTCGTGATATTGAAAAGAGGTATGTTTTCTAACCATTTATGAAAATATGAAATATCCATGATGAAAACATGCCCATATTGTGGCTAAATTAATTTTCCAATGAGATCTAATCCCCACATAGAAAATGGCCAAGGAGATTCCACAATTTAGAGCTTGGCTATTTGTGAATGGATTAGATCATCATAGAGTTGTCAAGGACTACACTTTTTAGGTAAATCGATAACATATTTTTAAAGAGTAGGCCAAAATTATCCCATACATAGGAATTTGTATGTTGTATCATGTATGCTAAAGTGACCACTACAATTCCCCAATGTGTTTATTCAATGAGAAGAGGGACCTCTTCTTTCATTACATAGTGGATTAGGGTACCTTATGTGTTAAGACAATAAAGTGTATTGTATCAAAAGACATATTTAAAATATTGTTTGCAAATTCTAGTCTTTTCATGAGAATCAGTGTCTAGAGGATAAGTTTGGTGTTTGAGGAATTAGATAATGTCTTTATGCCATGAGCTTTATTGAATGGTGATAAAATCAATATGATAGATAAGTAAATCTTTTGGTTGGATGGAAGATAGGTACTTTCTTATTTGAAAAAAAAATTGGGAATCATTAAGAACTTGATGTAAATGAAATAAGGATACCAAATAAATAAGATAGTAAAAAATAGATTTATGATCTCTTGGAATGGGATTAATGGTAAAAGATACAAACTCCTTCATTAGGTTGTTATCTATTTGATGATAAGCAATAATATTTTCAATTTTACACTAGTAATCAAAATTAACCTGATGGTAAGATAAGTTAGGAGTCACCTAAATCAAGTAGATATGGAATATTTAAGTTAAGTGTCACTCTCATGCATGAGATTAATAATTCATATTCTACCATGTTATTAGTCACATCAAAGGTGAGTTAAAATTCCAAAGGGGTTATTTTACCATAAGTACTAGTTAGAATAGAACCTAACTCAGCTCTTTGGAGACATTTCACACCATCAAAGTGGAGGGTCTAGGTGTCTTCATGTAAATTGACAATTATTTCAAGAGGATATTCGATAATTACTTTAGATTTAGTAGTATTAGGAATGACATAGATATCTTCTTCATTACTTATAAATCAGTAGTGAAGTTATGAAAGTAATCTTTAAGATAGAGAGCCTGGTTAAGACCTTCAATATAGAGAATGTTATCATCGAGGAGACTATCTTGAATATGATTGGTATTAGGTATGGGTACCACTGCAAGTTGGTTTTCAATGACTTGCCCTTTGACATATATTTGTGTTATGATGTGAAGGTCAAATTTCATTAAGAGAACCATCCACTTGCTAATTTTATTGCCAGGGAGAAATGCTTTGGATAAAATGTGATGAAGTGGGTCAGAATGAACTATGACATAGGCTATTTGATATAACATGTTGTGATGAATCTTTTTAGCTATGAAATACAGAGCAAGGCAATCACATTCTAATTTAGTATAATTTTTTTTATAATTGATGAGGACTTGACTAATATATTAAATAACATACTCTCTTCTAGTATCATCTTGTTGGGCAAACATTACCCCAACTAATATGAGAGTAGAATAAGGGTATAAAATCAAAGGACCATCATTAAAAAGTGGACAAAGAGTAGGGGAATAGATCATTGATTTTTTCATGTTTTTAAATGCCTTCTAATAAGGATCAATCCATTCTAAAGCATTACCTTTTTTAATAATGGAGTTAATAGAGTATATGTAATAATCCATTTTAGGGATAAATCATCATATTTCCCCAAGCTTGCCAACGTAAGTTCAAATATTTGGAATGAAGCGAGGAATAGGCATGTTCAATAATTTTGAAGGTTGTGATGAAAATTTTACACAATTGTTCATTAGTCATGTTGTGATCAACTTTGTGAGACAAAGATTTCTATCATTTGATAAAATTATGAGTTGATTCGGTATGGGATTACTTAACATTAATTAAATTACTAATATAATTTTTGGGGAGATCATTATGCTGGAATTCTTTAACTAAAAGATTGGCTAAATCCTTAATTTTCCATATAGAATGTTGGGGAAGTTAGTTATGTCATTCTAATACATCACCGGTGAAGGTTTTAACTAAAATTTTGGTAGTGGTGAAAGTATTAGTTTGTGTCCACTCTTTATAAATATTGTCTAATGCCTTGAGAAAAGATGTGGGGTCTTTAGTCCCATCATATTTTATGTTTGGGGATATATTGCCAATATCAATAGATTTAATGAAAGGGGCTAAAGGATTATTTTGAATGTGTTCAATCACATTATTGTGCATGATAGGTTGGGGAATAACATTTCATGTGGCATCTTTAAGAGGTGGAGGAATAAAATTTTGATTATTTTTTGGAATAAGAATGGGAGGTTGATTAACCATGTTTATCAAATGGTGTTATAGTTTCATCATTTGAGAGGTGTTATATGTTTGCATGATGTTCATTTTTTCACTATTTATGCCATAATTTGAGTTGTATCAATTTTTGCATTGGTGTTGGTAAGAGGATTCCCAAAATTGGTATTAGCAAGAGGATTATTAGGTAGTGGATTGGTAAGAGGTGGGTTGTTGATGTTGATAATGTTTCTTATGGGGTTATTTGTTAGGCTTGTGTCAATTTCCTTCATAATATGGTAATATTTCTAAAGATGAGAATTATATTGATAAGTATGGAATGGTTTTGATCCACAAATCTCATCTGTTGGTGTGATTTGAACCATATTTCAATCAAAATATGAGGAATGAGAAAATGTGCTTTAAGAGTGGATATCCTCTTGGGTAGCAAAAATAGGAATAAAATAACATCCCATATAGCATATCAATGGATTCAGGTTGTCCAAAAAGATTCTGATAGGGAATTTCATGATGTTTGAAGTTAAAATTTCAAATTAAGAAATGAGGAGGAAAAATAAGGATAGAATCAGTTAAACATAGAATAATATCGACCAATAGGTATAAAGTTTACTAGTTCAATAGAGTCTATGAAAAATGTCCACACAGCAAGATGCAAAACACACAGTCAAACTACTCAACTGTGTTTTATATATGGTAAAACTAAAACAAGTTAGAAAGATACATGGTCATATGGGTCAACTTTATACTTCAAAGGGAGAAATTGAATAGGTAGAAAAGATATATAGTCATATAAGGCAATTATGTACTAAAGGTAAGCAAGACTAACAGTCTTTAAGATATTATGTCTATAGGGATGACAGTGCTCTAAAAATAGGTAATTTTTTTCAATATAATAGCTAAGTAAATAAAGTGAATAACATAAACAATTATATCAATGTGGTTGATCTAATTAGAATATGCATCACAAGCTTTGTACTAATGTTGGCTAGTTCAAGTTTTGTAATACAAAATACAACGATCAAAGAGAAAATAGTAAAACTTGAATGTAAATTTTTACTAATTGGTCATTCTTAAATGTTTTTAATTTAAAATAAATTTTGAAATTAATGTGATGGGGATTTTGTTATAAGAAGGAACTATAAATTAATCTATGGATAGTTTTAGGTAGTTTAGACTGAAAGTGATCTATACTGGTGATGGAGCTAGCTTGGTATTGGGGCCTACCCCTTCACTTCATAATTATGTAAAAATAAGGTTTTTGGGTGATTTGATAATATATACCATCAACCACATGTATATACTTGGATATAAAACTAAGACATCTTCCCCTTGTGATGAAATCCAAGTAAGTAGACTTTGGGAAGAAAATGTTTAATGCTTTTTAAAGTAAAGTGATTTAGAAGTGAGTGTAAAAGAGAAAAATAGTGTGACTTAATCAGTAAATTAAAAAACCACCTAATTAGTATATGTTTCTTAATATAAGAATGCAATCAATTAAAATAAAAAGTAAATTAATTATTATCAAAATAGGTTAATTTCTTTGACTATTAAGAGTATAGAGTCAGTTTAGGTGACACTATATTCAAAAAAACACATAACATAGTTGATAGGGTCACTACTATTATACAGAATCAAGATTTAAAAGAACATAGTTGAACAGGTTGATTATGTCTTCTAGAGAGAAGATAGGTGACATAATTATGTCAAGCTAGTCAATCTAGTTCATTGTAGGGTTGTACTTTTATAAACTAAAAATTTGTGAAAAACAAGATTGTAAATGAAAAATTGAAATGATAAAGAAGGTAAGAATGAACCTTGGTAGTTTTTAATATGCTTAGTTTGAAAACTTTATGTTGTGTTGCTTAGGTATTTATTTAAATATTTTATGAACATGATCTACTGGGTTGATGAAGTATTCACAACCTATATGCTAAAAATGAATCTACAAACAAAGTCAACTAACTCAATTATGTCTACAAACCTATATGTTGAATAATATAATTGTGAGTAAAGTTTACAAGGTCAATGAAGTATATAATCATATAGATGAATAATAATACTATATCAAGATGATTTATCTAGTAACCTATGTTTGGAGAAGACCTACACAAATAGAACATAGTCATTTTTAAGTGACTATGTGTTAAACTTGCACATAGACTGTTAGACTGTATCGATAGGTTTGATATAATAATACAATAATAAAAATATATAGTATGGTAATAAAATGAATGCATGAAATAAAACCTACATGGTTTTGATTCATATCACATTCACCATAATGTATACAAAGGAAAATGTAGCTATCCTACTAATCAATCCTAGTTTGAAGAAGATAAATACTACTAACAATTTTCTTTGTCAATACATTTATAAATTTGGGGTCATGACCAAGATGGATTTGATAGACCTAACAAATGGGTCTCTTTCCATAATAATATCACTAGAGAGGGTTCTAAAACCTCTAGTCAAGAAAAACTATGTAATAACCCTAGCTAGGTCTTCTATTTTCATATTCACTAAGTACAACAAAGTAAAGTAAATTCTAACCTACTACTCACCAAAGTTTATGGCACAAAATGGGAGTAATGAACATGAAATTAAACATACATATAATATTTCTAATTATGTATATATATAACCCTAATTCATGGGGAGATAAATCCATTAAAAATACACTACTTATGCTACCTTTATCTACTAAAATAGAGGAGTAAATTTAGAGATACGTACCTTGGAGATGAACCCATCAAGACTCAATCTCTCCCTCGGCTAAACATGTTTTTCATGAGTTTGTTGTGTGTTTTTGAAGAAGCTAAATATGGAAAATGGAATATAGCCAAGGACCTCCTAATGAATCTCAAGCTTTCATAAGACAAAGTTCTTCCCTCCAAGTGTAAAAACCTAAGCAAATAACTTCTCAACTAAATGGTCAAAGAGAAGATTGTAAAGAAGTTAAAATGAATTATTAACTCTTGTATCTCTTTAATAAATGGAAAAAATAATGTGTATATATATATTAATCTAACCCTAAACCTTTCTAAAAGTTTATCCAATAGGGTCAACCCAATTTGACCCTATATCATTAATTGATAAAATAAGTAAGGTCCTTGTCTAGGTTGGCCAAAGCTGACCTAGACCCATAATGTGAAAATATTAATTTGAATATAGGGTTGGCCTAGGACAACATTGTATGGTAAATGTCAAAAAGGGTTTTAATCTTAGGTAAGGGCTGAATAAAGTAGTGAATTGCTTGGAGTGTGTAAGGGAGGTTTAAAATCTTAAGAAAGTATATAGGAGATGGTTGTATAGATAACAAGTGGTGGTATAAGGTAAAATAATATTAAAAATAACTATTGGTTTATACACCCCTTTCATGGTGCACCCTTTACGGTGTGCACTCAAACATATTAAGACTCAATGGGTTCTTGTAAGAGAGAAAGCATCAGTAATTGATAAAATTTGAAGATATTATGTGTATACACAACCCATTTCCAAGAAGTATCATTGTCTTCATATTCAAATACTCCACCTTCCACTATCAATTTGTCCTCAATTATAATAATTTCATTTATATCTCCAATCATGTCTTTCCACACTTTTAAATCAGTAGTGTGGGATTTAATTTGTTTGTGTATGTCTAACATTTTTTTATCAATGGAATCATAGATCTTCATGACTTATTTGATATAATTCATTCCACTTAAAATAAATTGATCCACCCATGCCTATAGAGTTTTTACATAAGTGTTATGCTTGTTAATAACAATAATAGCTTCCTTTCTTATCCTAGAAATTGTGTTGGAACATTAACTTATAGAGCTATAGGAGTCTCTACAAGATTGAGCAGATAATTAAAATAACCTACCAATTGTTTGACCTATTCTCCAAAGTTTCTCAAGTCAATTCATCTTGTCAAAACCTTTTGATTATTATTTTAGTAGTCTCCCAAATGTTGTGAATGTCACTTTCTCATGTCACTTCTTTGAGTGATATCCTATTGAGAGTATAGTCACTCATTGTCATTTAATCTATGTCATTTTTGACATTAGGCTTAGTTATCTCCATAAACTATGCATATGAAGGATTAGATACCAACCTAGAGGTGGTTTTTTCTTTCTTTGATGTAAGGGTCTTCAAAAGGTCTGTTATAACTTCAAAGTTTGCCATTTCTACCTCAATCACTTTTTTCCTTTTCTTCAACATTGATTGTACCCATTGAAATGAAAGATAATTTAAAGAAACCATTTGAATTTCAAAAGAAGAGGGAGTGGGATGCTTTTGAGGAGTCATTTTATGAGGAAGATTTGTTTTTGGAGATCCAGATGGAGAATGTGGAACTTCTAATTCAGCCTCCTTTTGTGATACTTCTTGGATTATTCCCTAAGTGGAGACCAATAATTATTTTATAATATTGAGGATGAGTAAGTTAGGATCACCAAGGGATTTTATTTAATACCATAGCTTTACATATTTCTTATCTTTCTTATTTTTCCCTACTACTGGACTTTCTTTGCATGGATTTTTTAGCTACCTCCTTGGATTAGGATCTTTGTCTCCACCATATTCAAAATTAGATGAGCTAAATGTATTAATTACCACATTGACATTACTTCTTCTAGAAATAGGTGGGGAATCTTTCTTTGGGGGAGTTGAAGCATTTCCTCTCCTTAAACCACCTATTATTGCTTTAGTTAGTTTTTTGTCTATCTATTTTTTACTATGAGCCAACAATCTTTGTGTTCTCCATTGCATGATAGCATGCTCTCTGATCGACAAGTTTATAGTTGGCAAGGGTGTATCAATAATTATATTTCTATATTCAGGACCAATGAGGTTTGTCTTATCATTAATCATCCCTTTTGGAACCCATTAATCGATGAATGTTATGATCCATTTAATAATCATTAGATGCTAGTCCTTTTGAATTATTTTATATTCATTTTCATAATCAACCCAGTAGTACTCTAGATGAGGTTTGTGATCATATGTATATATTATGTTTAGATTAAGATTTACATATCCTCTGGTATCAATGGATTCCTTATTGGCACAAGATCAAAGGGTGAACTCAAGATGGCCAATTTAATGTCTTGTGCATTGACCATCATTTTAAAAGTGAAGTTCCCCAATAGAATAGGGACTGAAACACCTATCACATGTTTTCCTCTATAGCATTTGTGAATTGTTTCTAGTTATAGCATAGTTATGAAAAAAACAATTTTGTCACTTGCCAATCTTAGGATCCTCAAATGGTGTCCTTCATATCCACTAACTCTTATATATATGAATTTTTGAAATTAGATGTAGTAGTTGTAAACACCTAATTCTAGCCACAAATGGCTCTTGATTGGAATTCAGATTGATTCCTACCAAATGTTGCAAATTAAGGCTAGGAATCATTGATCCTCCCTAATTTATTTGTGCATCATCATTAATACTCAAAATCATGTTGATGGATCCCTATTTTGGGTATTATATCATACATAATAATAACCTCTCCTGAATTCATCTCCAATCACCTTGTGGTATAACAATTGGTAGTTTGACCTATATACCCATTAAAGGGGGGCACTTGATCAAATATTGAAAGAGAACAAATGCAAATCAAAATGAATTATGTTATTAAACAAGATTAAATTTTTAACTAAATTATACATTTACAATTAATGAATATCTAAATATAGAAATTCCAAAAATAAAAATATCAAGCCTTTTCATCATTGCCTTTATGAGTTGTCAAGCTTTTTGAAAATATCCTAAAATGTCTAATTTGAGATCCATGCCTAGTAATTAAAAATCATAATTACATGACAAATATTAACTCAACTAGAATTAGTATTAACTCACCTAGGGTTAGTTTGAACCCATTCCATGTTTAAACTCAATATTAACTCACCTTGGGTGAGAATTAATTCTTGAGGCTATAAATATAAGGCCATACCCCTTCATATATAAGTTTGGATATTGTATATTTATTATGAAATATTTCCTTTATAAGCCTCATGAAATTAATTCTACCATGCCCAAATCTTAAGACAAAAAATCAAATCCAAGGTGACAAGGAGAGAAGGAGCTAAACAAGCTTTATTGTTAAAGACTTCTTGATGCACAAGTTGAGCAAGCCATTCAACAACCCATTTGGAGCTCCAAGGAAGGTAAAAGAGTGTGTTATTTTATGTTCTAGTTGTGCTTTCATAAGTATTTTTTTACCTATTCTCTCCCTAGTCTATAGGTTGGAGGTGTTAGTATTTTAGTTTGTTATTTTGAGTTTTATTTATTAAACTAACACAAGACTAACCTCCCCTCTATGTAATCATTATCCACATGTTCGCATGCCTAATGAGATGATGCATCCCATATAACCAAGGAGAATGATATGTTAATTTTATTTTTGCTAATGGTTGCATAAAAGTCTTCAAAATTCAAGTTTTAACTTCATTTTTTACATCTTTCTATTTTAAGAAAATCATAGGTTGTAGGGATTGATGTCAATTTTTAGTCATAGGTGGCAGCGATCAACATTGATTTTTTAGATCAATGTTGATTACCAGAATCAACCATAATCTTTATGTGATAATAAAACATTGTACAAACATAAATAATTAGGGTTTTAATTGAGTTTTTTTTCATTATGTGTTTGAGTACCTATATATTGTTTGTCTAACCTATTTCTTACAAGATCTAGTGAGATATTATTTTTGAGATAATTTTATTAATAATTTTTCTATCAAAACAACCTATGTTTTTTTGTGTTTTATAGGTAAACATTGATGATATACCTAATCGATGTTGATCTCTATGGACTGACATCGATCTATGTGTATATAAATGGTGATTAGTCTCTTAAATAGAAAATAAAAAACTTGAGAGCTAATTTTAAAATGTTGTCTTCTCACTTAAGTTTGAGCTTATAATCAGGCAAACCCTCTAATAAATTGCAAGTCCTAAGGTGTAAAAAGTAAATTTTAAGCATGGTTAGATCTTACACATATTGTATTTGGTGCTTAAAACAAATTTACTTATTTTCATCTCTTAGTTTTTTTTTTTAAGTTTTTCAAACAACTAATGCCAAGGGGATAAAAATTCATAACATATTTCATTTTAGTGCAATAAAATAAATTTTCACATTAGTTAAATACTCATAAGAGTTTAATTTTATGTTTGTTTTTTGAAAATGTTTATTTATGCAAAATGAGTGACATTAATAAGCTCTCCCCCATCCCCTTTAAGGAACTTAGGTGACTAAAAATGGTCACTCTTTACCTTTGTTGCTTTAGTCCAAAAGTGTGGCAAGAAATTCATTAAGGCCCTCCATAAAATTCATATGATTTGGGTGACCCAAACATGACCCTAAAGTCCTTCCACTTGAGTTTATTTTTATGAATTTTGTCTTGTGAGAAGGATTTCATTGACTCCTCATGGGTTCTCTTTAGAAGCGTTAACCTAGGAATTCATCTCTTGTCATCATTTCAACTCCACTCCATGGTAGGGTATATAAATTGAGGGTGACCCAATGAGACACTCATTTTGAAATGTTAAAACAAGCTTCGTTACTGATACTCAACCTTCAAACATAGGGGTAACTCAAACATCACACTACATTGAGCAAGTGATGGATGTAGTGGTTTCGGAAAGGATAAGACCTTTTCACAAGAATTTGGTTGATGTGGATCTAAATGACATGATTTGCCCTAGTGTTTGCTACACATATGGGACCATCTATAAATGAATGAAAATGAATATTTTAGTCAACCCTAATTATCATGGACATATTATTGATATAGGGAGAGTAGCTTGAAGTTTCATGTTACTATATAAACTCTTTAAAAAAGAGGGGGCCTAAAAACTCTAATTTTTATGCACTTTTAATTTTTAGATTAATAATTTAAAATCCTCTGAAGAGAAAGTATATGGATATAATTTGATATTACTATGTAACCTTATCAATTTTAGGATTTTAGGATGATACACTTAGGTGTTTATGTCATTTTATCCTTTTTACTTGCTTAGTTTTGTGTCTAACTATTTATTTGCTATACCACATCCAAAATGAGTCTTGTTTATACATCACTTCTTTTTTTCATAGGAGTTATGTTTTGCATTTGGCATCACACCTTTGCCTTAGTCATTTTAACAAAAGCTTTGTGTATGTTGTTCACTTGAAATGGGCATCATCATGTTACCCAATTAATTCCAAATCTTATGCCTTTGAGTCTTGAAACAAAAACATTTTCCATATCTTTAGAGCACGTAACATTGTTACATTGATCAAATCACTTCAAAGACTTTATTACCTTGTGTCCAAATTCTAATTTTGAAACTAAAACCATGTGTGCCTTCTGGATCTATGCCTAATATTGTCATGTCACTCATTCTTGTTTACCTTATTATTTGTTTTAAGAAGCCTAGTTTTCTAAATTGAGTTTGAAATTAGTCTTGACAAGTTCAAATCCAAACATTGATTGATTTATTCCTATGCCTTGTGTAACTTTGGTCCAGATATCAATTTTTCACTTTTTGGTTATATAAATTAGGTTAATTTTTTATTCATTTTGAAAAATACTTGTGTGCTTAGATTTGTGAAAGTATTCTATCTTCCATGTGCCCAAAGTTACATGTCTTTTTGCCAAATGATCAAGTTTTTGTTTAAAATCCAAATACCTAGTTTGTGTCAAAGTGTTTCAAATTTGTTATATTAACTTTCTTACCTTTTAGGCCTTATTTTGTTTAAAGTATATCTTTTGTGCCTTTTCCAAAAAACCTAACAATACCTATTTTGAGCCTAGATTTTTTGCCTTGTTTTTCAAAAGATCTAACAACTTTTGTTTCTTTAGACCTAGCTTAAACTTATTTGAAACACTTTGTACCTAAATTTTTCATTCCAATTTTTATTCATACATTTGACCTTTTTTCGTAAAAACATTTGATTTTAGATTGTTTTAGACCAAGGTTTAGCATAGACCTTTTGGAGATATAGCTCCACTTTTTGACCAAGTAGAGAAAGTTTGAACCATTTGTCCTTTAGACATTATTTTAAGAGTTTGTAGAAATCTAGGCCTAAATTTCATGAAACATTCATCACTAATTTGAAAATTTCTAATTACACTTGTAGTGGAACCATGTACAATCCAAGCTATGATAATGTGGTTGTAGAAGATGACTTTATTCAAGACCCATATGGTGATGATGTAGTTTGTGAGATGGATCATTATCCTCCTTACAATACTCAATTTAGAGAATAAAGCCAAGATATCATAGCCCATTATTTGGTTAACATGCCTCCATACTTAGAGTAGGACCAAGAGCAAACCACACAGTATCTTTCTAGCATACCATCAGTTGTAGACAATGTTTAACAACAACCATATTAAATTACTATGCCATCGATGTATGATCCTTATTTGTTTGATGATCACTTATTTGAAAATAAATATGAGGTTTTAGTTAGAGCCACGGAGGTGGGGGCTAAGTTTTATACAAATTCCCCACATGAAAATTTGCCTAGTATACTTAGAGTGCCTTTCAACATACCTTACAACCAAACCATTGAACAAACCTCTTCTAGTAATCCTCAAGTGCTTATGTTGATGTCATATCAATACCTAATTATGATTTTAACAAGAAAGGGCCCCATGGAGGACCAATTTTTATAAATGCAACAAGCATACTAAAACTATTTGAACTTAGCATGTAATTTTAATAACATGTCCATGTTAAATGTTCCTCTCATAGATATAGCTCCTTTGAAAAGGGTATTAATCAAATTGAAAAGTTAAGATATTTTGGGTATAAACCCATTCATGTAAATCACTTTAATTGGTGACATGTTCAACATCCCAACTATCGAATAAGTGTATATTAATTTTACGCATAATAACATGCTAAACATAGTGGATAACATGTAAGTGTCATCTAATCCATGTGTATTCATATAAAATGTGAAAATTGGTAGCTTGAGTGTGGATTATGACACCCAACCCATAATTCCCTCTTGCATGCTCTCATGACCCTTCTATCCATCTTTTCATTGATACCCAATCATCTATTTATTTTGAGACCTAATTCAAGCTCAACTAGGTTGTTTTTTCCATGACAAATCCATCCCCCAGGTCCCATACCCTCAGGACAATAGTGCCCAAGTTGGAATATAGCATTGAACCCTAGGGTGTCCCATTTCCAAAAATCTTATTGAATCATATTTTGAGCTCAAATGACCATTTTATCTTGATTCCTCTTCTTCATTATGTCGGCCTAGTACAAATGCATATAACCCATAACCAATAGATCTCTATAAAATCCCATTCAAATTTCACTTAGAGGGGGTTGGAAATTATTTCAAAATCAAGAAAAAATACAAGAAAAACCACTGAGAAAAACTTCCCTATTGTCTACATATAGCCATCTAATATAGCCACTAGCATATTCAAACCCTCACACCAGTCCCTAGCCACCTCAAACACACCTAGTTTAGCATTTTTGCATCTTCATTACACTATTATACAAAGAAAATCAAGTGGGAGAACTACATATGGCTTGATCCCTCTTCAGAGTATTGGTATGTAGGTAGTGTGCCCACACAAGGGGTGTGGATACATATTAAATGAATCTTACACACACTAACCCCCCTCTTTCTCCAAGTTTTCATTCAAGTTAAAGCATAAGTAATATCTTAAGTTTGAGATTAAATCATCTCTATAAGGAGCTTAGTCAATAATCAAGAATTTAAATTTCATAAGCAGACTAATACAGGGACAACAAACAAAACCTAGAAAACTTAGATCTTTATGAATAGTTTGGATAATAACAATAAGACCTAGACTATAACATTAGACCCCAAAATGTCTTATTTTACTACTCCTATCCTTTCACTAAATGAAAGCCAGACCCTAATTTGTGATAGTGTCCCAATCTTGTACATCTAGTTCCAGCTTCTATCTCAACTATCTCAGTCATGTTTAACCTAAGTACATTTCTCCTTACTTATTACTATTTTTTAGAAAGGTTTAAATAATAATCAAATTATTACTCTGTTTATTTCAATATATTTTATTGATTTAGTCAACTCAGCTCTTTAAATAAATTAGGAATAAAACTCTAATATTCTCAAAACTGTTAAATCATTGGGTGAACCCAACTTAATTTGTTTGTGCATAAAGACCCTAGAAACCCTAGGGTAAATTCCTTGTTGATTTTTATTTTTATGATTTTTTACTTGCCTATTTAAATCATAAATTCAATTTAAATTTTAAAATTTCATAGTATTTTTTTTTCACTCTTCCAATCCCTAGTTGCATACACTAGGTCCTTTCAAATCAAGAATTCTCCAATAATTTTCTATTTTTTTACCTACATATTTAA
Source organism: Torreya grandis (assembly GCA_037957365.1). Lineage (NCBI taxonomy): Eukaryota > Viridiplantae > Streptophyta > Pinopsida > Cupressales > Taxaceae > Torreya > Torreya grandis. Next base: position 6,783,462 of record JARHVA010000105.1, on the reverse strand, counting down.
ATCAAAAATTAGCATCAAATTTTAAAATTCCATAGTAATTTTTAAAATTTAGTTTTCTTCCAAACCCTAGTTGCATACACTAGGTCCTTTCAAATCAATAATTTTTCCAATATTTTTCTAATTTTTTACCTACATGTTTAATTAAAAATTCACCTTAAATTTTAAAAATCCTTAATAAGTTTAGAAAATATCATTTTCAAAACCCTAGATGTATCTACTAGGTCTCATTGCTTTTTGAGGTATCAACTTACATGTTTGGGAGTTTTGTATCTTTTTTATGCATATTCTAGTTGGTTGTTTTCAAGACTGTACATTCCCTTTATTCAATACTTTCCTTCCATAGCATTTTGCATATTACAAATTATTACAAAAAATTCAATCAATTTTTAATTTGTTTTCCTACTTTAACAATGGCCCAATACATCAATTTTGATGAAATTGATAAGAGGGAACTTAAAGACCTTTTAACTAAACACACTAATATGTAAGATGACATGCTTAAAATACTACAAAAAGATCAACAAAAAGTGAACAATGGTCAATCTTCTCAAACCATAGAGCAACCAATCGCACATGACACTATGAGGGCAACTATGTCTCAACAACCCCCTATAGTAGGCTAACCTTCCTCTATGCCACCACCATCTATAACTAGTACATCTTTGTCACCTGATGTGAAAGCTCTTATGTAAGAGATAAAATCTCTTCAATCTAAGGTGTTACATCTTGAGCAAGGTGCTTCTAGACCTACACAGGCCTTAGATTCTTTTGTTATACTTCAAACACCATTGGGACATCATATTACTATTATACCCTTACCAAAAGGTTTTGTGCAACCTAAGCTCACTCTATATGATGGAAAGGGTGATCTAGAGACACACTTGAGATATTTTCATGTAACATGCTTAGACTATGTTCCAAATGACTAGTTACTTACCTAGATATTTCCACAAAGTCTAAAGGATTATGCTTTACAATGGTTCTATAGTCTACTAAATTAGTTGATCAATGCATTTAATCCTTTAGCCAACATGTTCCTATCTCATTTTATCATTAAAATTAGTGATAAGGTTTCCTATGCCCAAGTTGCATAACAAAAACAAAGGTTAAATGAACATCTCACATATTATGCTCTTCGATATAAGACTATCTTGGCTAAGATGACTAGCCCCATGGCCAATTAAGAGTTACAATATCTCTTCAAATAGAAGCTTCTACCATCTTTTCATGAATAAATATTGCTCAAAAGGTTCTCTTCCTTCACTGAGTTATGTCATACACTAAAGGAAAGAGAAGTCAAATTAATTTCAATGGGAAAACTTAAGTACACAAGCATATCAAAAACAATAAACAAGAGTAACAAAAAAGTCCCATACAAAATTAAAGGTCAATGATAGCAAGAGTCAAAATCAACCTACAATCAATGCAACTTTAAATCCCCCTCAGTGAGTGGTTTTATCCACACCTCCTTGGTGAACTTTTTCCAATCTATCAGTTTCTCTAGCCAAATTTTTATAGTAGTTAATACAATGTAATATCATATCTCTCCCTCCTATTAGGTAAGTTGATACAACAAATACTCTTCCATGAGGTTATGATCATAATGCATTTTGTGATTTTCATAGGGCACCAAGCCACACAACAAATAGATGCATCATTTTGAAACACAAGATATAGGACTTGATAAATGGTAATGTTATTGATCTTGAAACTTCAGTTGAGCCTCCTCATGCAAAGCAAACATAGGATAAATCTTGGAAAATATTTTTAGATCCTTTCCCATAGCATTATAAACAAGAGATAAGGGATACATTAGGTTTTCACAATAAATATCATGCACATCCCCCATTAGCTACATACCAGGCACCTTCAGTTGAGTCACATCCTTTGAGCAATATGATTAGTGTGTATAATTCCAAAGTTCTAGCTAGACCTTCCCTCTCCTTCTCAGAGTAGGAGATAGTTGATGATGATTTTGATTATCATGCACTCTTCACTCTTTTTTAGAGCTTACATTCATAATCATCCCATTTATAATGTTCTCATAGATAATGGATCTAGTGTAAACATGTACACTATGACACTATTATAGTATTTGGGATATTCATAGTAGGATATTACACTGAAAAACATAGTTATCAATGGATTTAGTGGGCATATATAGAGTTTATTGGGTGATATTGTACTTCCTCTACAAGTTAGTCCAATGCATGTGGCCACATCATTTACAATTATTCCTAGTGCAAGATTTTTTGATATGTTACTTGTTTGACCATGGATTCAAAAACTTTGAAAAGTATCTTCTATAGTTCACAAATGCATAAAATTCATTCACACTAATCAGCTTGTTATAGTTTATGGATTTTCATATGAGTTACCACTCTTCACTTTAGAGCCATCTACTATTTTATAGTCACCAATTTTAGCTTCTCCACTAATTTCAATTCTTCCCCGACTACAAATTTAGACACAATCAAGGCCTCCATAACTATCATAGAGAGCTCATACACTTCCACAAATGTATTTCTTAGATCAGCCACAGTTTTAAAATTCTAGATAACTTTCAGCTACATTGTTCACACCCAGGGTAGTCTCATTGAGGTCTCATTCATCTACATATAGAGCACATGATTAGAGAGATTTTCCTACTACCAGATGGGTCCCAAAGATTCCTATAATTTCATCCACTTCTTATATTTACATGGGGACCCTACAGTTAGTTTCTACTTCAGATATTTTAGAGTTTTATAGCATACACAACTTTTAGAGCCACAGTATCAACCCTTCCATCGTGATTCATGATCACACACAATCCCTCTTTTAGATATAAGACACCATGATAGTGAGTCTCTCATGAGACTCATCTATTAGTATCACTTCTTCCTAGTCTTACTTGTATATAGTTACCTTTCAATTACTTATGCATAGTTTCTTTTTGCTTACTTGTGCATAGCTTCTCAGTATTTCTTATACATAGTCTCCTTATGATTTATTTTACATAGCTCATATCAAAAATACAAAAAATATTAAAAAATATTCCAAAATACCAAAAATAATACAAATTTTGAAAATACAAAAATATTCAAAAAATTTAAAAACATTTTATTTATATGCATTATCCATGCTTTACATTTCTAACTACCATGCTAGAATTACATTCATTTTTTTATTCTATTATTTGTCAATTTATCTACATTACCATGCTTCACTTAATCTTATTTAAGTTTGTTTAGTGATATCTATATCCTTGATTCCTTCACTCTACCCATTGAAGGGGCATACTACTTCATACATTCAAGACACACATCGATATATTTACCCACTGGGGGTATCTTCTACATGACTACACCATCTAGGTTATGTCATTCCTACACCACACACTCTAGTTATCATGTTGATATACATTACTTACTAGTTTACATAGATTACTCTATCGACACTCAATAGTATATAGCACTTGTGTATTTCTTAGCATCTACCTAGTTTTATACTACATGTCTTACATACTTTCACTTCTTATTTTGATTAGTTAGATGCGATTGTATTTCTAGTATATTGCATGCTTCCCTTCCTTGATTTGCGTAGCTATATATGATTACATTTATTAGTTCCTATTTTATCCCCTATATGTGCCTTAGTAAATTTGATAATGTCTTTTCATTCTATTATTGTGTGTAGCTTAGGACATTTGCCAATTTCCTTTGTTTTTCATCTTTTATGTGTTTGTGACCCTCATGCCAACCTTGCTTGTTTTAAATTGTCTATGTATGTGGCATTTAAAAATGCCTTGTATGCTTACTTTCCAACTTGAGTGACATGTTTCCATGTCCCTTCTTTACTTAGCCCTTTAGCCACTCTTGTATGCTTCTTGTTTCTTGCCTTGTGTGCTTGTTGCTTGTTTTCTTCTCGTTGTCTGCAATGTTATGATCCACATCATGCATTATCTTACTTTATTGGATGCCCTGATAGACATCATGATCCATCCCTCATTGACAATTAATAATTAATAACTAATGCTTTCAGTTCTAATTTAGTACATTGTACATGTTATTACATTATTATATCTATCTAGGCATACCCCTATTTGATCTAGTAATATCCAATACAAACCATGTTATATCTTGAGACATCTTTTTTATTATAATTTCTATATCATGTATTTCACAGCATAACACACTTGTAGGGCTATTTCTTCTAATAGTATTCATTTCAAGGTCTTCATTTCTACCCTCAAAAGAGGGGGGAAAACAAGGGTTTTGTCATAGAGATCAAAGCTCCTCTTGGTCAAAAAATTAATTTCCAAAACACTCAGAACAACAATCAAAGGTCAAACAAGGTAGAATAGACTAGAAAAATTGTGGCAATTCTATAACAATCTTTAGTTTTAGCAAAGGACAATAGCACTAGACATGGATAATAGCATTGAACATTAGTGTGTCCTAGTTTTGGCACTATTGTCTAAATAGCAAAAAACCTAGATTTTCTAAAAATAAGTAGAAAGGTAAGCTCAGCTACAATTTTACTCATACAGACTAGTTCAAATTTAGTAATTTTAGTACAATTTTTATTAGATAATCCATACATAGGGGGCATCATGTATGGAATGATGGCTCTCACTTTTAGTTTTAGATTTGGAAGTTGGTATAACTTCTGGATCAGAATCCATGTTATAGACACTAGTGATTGGGTGTAATGTGCGTGGCACATTGGTCTTCTTTTATTTTTGAGTTTAGTATATTACCTAAGTATTCTCAGTAGTTGTATGCCTTACTCTATCTATAGGTGGTTGGTATCATTTAAAAGTGGCTTTCATACAAGCCTAACCTCCACATTTGCAAGTGGCTTTCATATAAGCCTATGGCTTAGTTTTGGAGTGGCTTTCATACAAGCCTAATATCTGCCTTTTTTTTGAGTTGGCCAAGATTGGCCTAGTTTTTAGTACACATTTAGCTATCCACACCACATTGTCAAGATTTCAAATCATTTATGGGATTTAAGAGCTAATTCATATGACACACATTCATACTAGTATCAGTTTATGGATTAACTTCATAGGGAAATGATGGAGCCAAAGGATGAACTATCCTTTATATTATTGAGCCACCTACTCAAAGGGATTGGATGCATAGTCCAAACATTTAATAGCACACACATGATCACATAGCTTCACTTAGTGGGTAATGATGGATCTAAAGGGCCAGCCTTTACATTCTTGAGCCACTCTCAAGGAATTGAGAACTTATCTCCATTCATGATATTACTCTTGGTATATCATTACTCATCACATCCATCATCACTCAACATTACAATAGTTTTTGTATTAGTCCACATACTCAGTGAGGTGTAGTTGTTCCTTTTTATTCCTCTCTCTCTTACCCAACCTTGTATGTTCTTATTTTAGATATAACGTATCCAGTAAGAACTAATCTACTCTTTTTTTTCTCTTGTAGATTTACACTTCATAGCATTCTCTCTCTATACACACACAACATCACACAAATTCATGAGCTTCACCCCTACAGGTAAGTTTAGGTATACTTTCTATTTTTCCTTTATCCTAGTATTCTACTTTATTGCATCACTAGAATAAAGGTAGGGTAAATGTAGTCATATAAAATGTAAAAATTGGTAGCTTGAGTGAGGCTTGTGATACCCAACACATAGGTCCTTCTTGCATACTCTTATGACCTTTTTATCCACATTTTCATTGATTCCCAATCATCCATAAAATTTCAAGACCTAATTCTAGCTTAGCCAAGCTACTTTTCCCATGACAAATCAATCCCCCTAGGTCATGTACCCTTAGGACAATAGCACCCAAGTTATACTATAGCACTAGACCCTAAGGTGTCCCATTTCTAGTGCTCCTATCCAATCATCTTTTGAACCTAGATGACCATTTTATCGTAATTATTCTTCTTCATTATGTCAACCTAGTGTGAATGCATCTAACCCATGACCAATAGATCTCTATAAAATCCCATTCAAAGTTCATTTAGAGGGAGTTGGAAATTATTTCAAAATCAAGCAATAATACAAGAATAAACACTAAGGCAAACTTCCTTATTTGCTACATACATCCATCTAATTCAACCACCAGCATATTCAAACCCTCACACTAGTCCCTAACCACCTCAAGCACACCTAGTTTAGCATTTTTGCATCTTTATTACACTATTACACAAAGCACATCAAGTGGGATAATTACATATGGATTGATCCCTTTTCAAAGTATTGGTATGTAGGCAGCATTCCCACACAAGGGGTGTGGATACATGTTCAATACATCTTACACACACTACCCCCCCATCTTTATCTAATTTTTCATTTAAGTTCAAGCACAAGGAATATCTAGGGTTAGAGATTAAATCATCTTTACAAGGAGCTTCATCGATAGTTAAGACTTAAAATTTCATAGGCAAACTAATATAGGGATAGCAGACAAAACCTAGAAAACTTGGATCTTTGTAACCAGTTTGGAAAATAGTGGTAGGACCTAGACCATAGCACTAAACCTTAAAGTGTCATTTTTTAGTGCTCCTATCCTTTTACCAAAAAAAATCTAGATCTTGATTTGTGATAATGTCCCAGTCTTGCATAGCTAGTACCAGCTTCTATCTCAATTATCTTAGTCATGTTTAAGCTAAGTTACATTTTTCCTCACTTATTAATATTTTTAGAAAGGTTTAAATTATAATAAAATTATATAAATAATTAATCTATTTATTGCAATATATTTTACTAATTTATTCAACTCAGATCTTTAGCTAAATTAGGAATAAAACTCTAATATTCTCAAAACTATTAAATCACCATGCCAAAGTGGTTTAACTACACCAACAACTAGTCCATAATAGGTGTCTTTAGTTAATACCACTAGTAGTTTACAATAGCAGGGATATGAACTCCTCCATCCTAACCAAACCAAGCTACCTCTAATCCTTAAATAGCTACTTCTTTGAGCATGCAACCACAAAGATTAAATAACTAAGCACCATTTAGTACCTTACCTCAACAATACATGATGAATATTACTCCACCTCAGTAGGTGACAACTAACATTCCATAATAATAAGCACAATCCAATATACGAATGTAACAGATTCAAAATATTTTGCCACCTCAAAAGGGGGAAATCAATGTTCCACATCATCAAGTGGTGACAAGTATACCTCAATAGTCACAGACCAATATGCCTTTACAATCACAAACATTGTTTAATCAACAATGTATGTATATTGGTCAATGACAAATATCAAACATATTAAAAACATCTACTTCACAATAAGTGTTTGTATACCCAAGAGGTATTACTTTCCAACACTAATTAGGCAATATTTGCCTTTTATTTGAAATGTGCCATAAATACAATGACAAGGCATTGGTTCACAACAAGTTTCCCTTATTCATCCAATTTTGAATAGTCAATATCAAGTCCCTCCTCAACCTCAATAGAAATATTACTTTATCCCAATCCACATCCTTCCATCATAACCATAATTCCCTTAAAACTAAGCCTATATACTAAATCCAAACCATAATATCACACCATAATGCATACAATTACAATAAATACATCCTAATATATAAATGCATATTCCTAGTTATTTCACTCATCAAACCAACATTCCATAAAAAACCATTCCTCTATTATACCCTGTTAAGGTAATCCACATTTGACTACCCAGTCTCCACCTTAGGCCAATGTTCCATCTAATTTGTTGGCAAAATAACTATAGCAAATAAAAGATGAAATTACCACCATTCAATTCAGAAATAGACCAATAAGTTCAAGTTAGATAATGTGTGTTCATACCCATTCAACATGGATTATCTGTAGATACCATTTCCTTCAAGGTATGAACCACCAAAGTTTGACAAATATAAGGGTAAAGGAGACCCTAAGGGCCATTTAACCAAATTATTTATTTCTTGCTAGCTAGTGGCTTATAGTGGCATATACCTCCTAATGTTTTTTCCTTAGATTATAGTAGAATAGGCTTTGTAATGGTTTCTAAAATTTATAAAGAATTTAGTATTTGATTTTGATGAGCTTTTGAATAAATTTGTGCAGCATTTATCCTATAATATCAAACATGAGATTTTGTTGGTAGATTTGACTCAAGCTAAGAAGAAATTTGGTGAAACATTTGATAGCTATCTATAGTGATGGAGAGCACTTGCAAGCCATTTCACCCATAGATTACTAGATAAATAATTGGCCATTGTGTTTACCAAAAATTTGCATAATGAGATATTTTATCATATAGAACTACAGTGTGCACATACTTAAAAAGAGATCATCAAAAAAGGTTTTTAATAAAAAAGGCCCTTATTAATAAATTTATTATCAAGCTCACCTAATCAAATAAAAACTAGAATTAGAACCAAAGCATAAGCCAAAATTAGAACCAAAACTAAGTCCAAGTGCAAGCATTGGTACCAGCCTAGGCTAGTAACTATAAAAATTCCAAGTAATTTAACCATAATAAGAATGTTATTATAAATGGAGTAATTAAATTACATCATTTCCAAATGGTCCAAACACCATCTACTCAACCCATGTAGCAAATACATCTTACTCCTCACCAGTAACCTAGTCAATAAGCACAACCTTCATAGCAAACTAGACCAGCTCCACAAATGTAAAAACCATTACCTTTACAAACCCATCATCCAAGGAGAAATGTTCTTACTCATCGAGTATTCAATGACCTTGGAAAACTTATTGAAGTCATGTTTTGAAAAATAGCTATATCTAATCTAATTAATTGCTTGAGGGCATTCCTTATCTAGACTGGTATAGAGAGAATGAGTTTTATGAATACCATCTGGTTGATGGACATAATCTATGTCATTTATTTCAAATCAAACACCTCATCAAAAATATGTTAGAAAATGGGGAGACTACATGTGATAATAGATCATCTACATCTAATTAGAACCTGGGTATCTACTAAAACCCTTTTCTACAACATAAAAATAACAACCAATAATAAAATCCAAAATAATAGTAATAATGATATCAATATCTATGATAAAAAACAATACCAATTGCAGCATAATAACATCAATCAAATGGATGAAACTAAGGCCAAAATAATTCCATTAACTAATAGACTTACCACATAGTTGTACATGACTACAACAAAGTTGTAGTTCATATTGTGGGAGGTTGTATTTCTACCATCACCATCAATCTAAGACCAAGTGTTAAATGAATAGGATGATTTCTAAACAATTCCAATTAATCCACCTATGCTAATAATCCTTTGTTAACTTAAGATCGCATATAGGTGTAATAATAATCAAGGATTACTATTTTGGGAAGTTATACTGATAACTCATCATTACCCTATGACCACATATAAGTGCACTAACAACTAAGAATTATCATATGTGTCCCCCTTCCATAATCATTTTTTAGCAACAGTGGTCCTATATCTAATCTTAATTGTGCAATAACAACTCGATGGTCAAATATTACCATTCCTAGCCCACATCCACATACCATTGAACCCATCCAACCCACCATTATAGATAGGAATAATCGATATACCACTATTAAGGAAAAGACATTTGACATTGTGGAACAAATTCATAAGACACCCACATAAATTTCCATTCTAGATTTGTTGCATACATCTACTATCCACAAAAACATCTTAATAGAGATCCTAGTCCAATCCCTAATTCTGAATGACATAAGCCTAGACAAATTCCAAGCTTTGGTTGGACATTTATCCCCAAGCTAATAGTTAAACTTTAACCAAAGTGATATTTTGTCCCTTGGCCCTCTCCATAACAATTCATTATACATTAAATTTTTCATCACATGGCATAAAGTCAAATGTGTCCTCATAGATAATGGATCAAGCTTGAATATTATGTCTCTAAATCTCATCAAGCATCTTAGATACCAAAAAAATGATCTATAGCTATAAATAATCACTATTAAGGCCTATAATAATGAAGAGTAGGAATCATAAGGCACCATCATCTTGTCAGTTATCATTGGGCCCTTGACCCACAATACCCTTTGCCATGTGTTAGACCTAGATTTGTCATACAACTTGATTTTGGGTAGACCTCAGATATATGGAATTCATGCAATCCCATCAACATTGCATTAGTGTCTCAAGTTTTGTCACTCAAGCATGGAGGTCACCATTAATGAATATTTTTATCCTTATGAACATTATAAACATTTGGAGGTCGAGTATGAAAGCTATAACTACCATTTTGGCCTAGATCTAGTTCTAAAAAAGGATAAAGGCAAAGAAATACTTTTTGATTTACCAGAGGCCAATTGCATAGACCTAGATAGCCTTAATTCATCTTCTTATATGCCACCTCTTAAATTATCCAATCATTTTACTATCTTTACCAATGGCTTAGGAGAATATTTTACTTATGCTATGTTTCACATTGCCAAGCTTCCACAAAACTCTAATTCCTATGGAAGACCTAAAGACAAATTACCTTATTTGGAATGGTAACAAAAATGAAAGGGCAAACTTCATCATCTAGATCCTATCATTTTCACACCAAATACTATCCAAGAAGAGGATCCACATGTAAATAATGAACCTTAATTATACAATGACAAATTGGCTAATTATTACAAAAAATATAGATACCCCATTCCTAACAAAATCAGCAAAGAAATCTTAAGACAATCTCTAAAACTTGATACAAAGGAACCTATGGTATTAGATTTAAATCACCTGGGGGTGACCCCATGTATCTTATTCATGTTCTAGCACCAAAGACTACTAATGATGATGTCAGCAATGAAGTAGAGTTTGATCACAACATTTATAAATACCTTATTGATACCAATATATTTGAAACATATTACATTTGTACCCTCACCCTAATTAACTAACATAATCCACTTCCTTTATATCATCCTCAACTTATAGCTTGGGACTAACAAGAATCCATAGTTCCTATAGATGAGTTTGAGAATGATGACTTTTATGATTTTCTAGGCCTAAGAGACAATGTTTCATTAGGATACCATAAACAAGGTTTCTCAATCAAACTAGAACCTAAAACCTATCTTGGAGAATGGGTGAACACCCTTACCCAAAGAAAAATAAATAAAAACATTAAGGCCCTAAAGTGAAAACCTCTTTGAGGTGATTTTAGACCAGGGTAAAAGTAAAGAGAAAGGCTAGTCTTCTAGTAAAAACTATTTCAGGTGTCATTAAATGGGGGTGTTCACCTTTCCTCAAACATATCTCAATAGACCACCAATGATGAACTTGATTTTGGGTTTGAGGTTAGTTCTAAAAAACAACATGCCTTTGACCAAATCATCCAAGGGTTTATAATAATGTCTGTAACATGGCCATCCCTACCATTGGGAGATTCAGAGTCATCTTACCTAGAAGAATTTAAAGAACCGGTCCAAATAGAGGACTTTATCTTTGTAGGCCAATTCAAATCATTACGAAACATTCTAGAAGATGTATCGACTCTCCTTTTATAAGACACTATGAAATTCAACATCAGCATTCTAGACTACCCAAAATGGATCAAATTAGGCATGTCCCTCACTGAGGAGGAACATAAAATATTTACATCCTTTTTAAGGGAATGTTTTGACATATTTGCTTGGGCCTATTCAGACATGCCAAGTTTAGACCCCATATTATTTGTACACCACATTATTGTACATCCTAATGCTAAACCTATAAATAAAAAATTGCATAAGATGCATCTTCACATTGTTGTATGAGTAAATAAATAGTTGTAAAACTCTTAGAAGTGAGATGTATTCAATTGATCGAATACTCATAGTGGATCTTGAATGTTGTGATAGTCAATAAGAAGCTAAAAGGAATTAGAATCTACACTAATTTTAGAGATATAAACAAGGCCTACCCCAAGGATGACTTTTTTAGTTAAATCCATAGTGGGGTATGAAATGACTTCACTAATGGGTGGAATTTTAGAATATAGCTAGATCTGGGTTACATTAGAAGAACAACATAAGACAATGTTCACCACTCTATAGTGAATGTTTTGTTATTAGGTTATGTCATTTAGTCTTAATAATGTTGGTGCCATATACCAAAGAGCAATGATTGTCATATTTCATGATATGATGCATGACATGTTTGAAGACTATATCAATGACATATTGGGTAAATCAAAGACCTAGGGAAATCATCTAGTCGTACTAAGGAAAATATTTGAGAGACTTCATGAATATAAGGTCAAACTCAATCCTAATAAGTGAATTTTGGGAGTTACTTTAGGTAAACTATTAGGTTTTATCATCTTTTAAAGAGGCATTAAAGTTGGTCCTACCAAAGTATGAGCCATTACAGAGATGCCACCACCTTCCAATTTAAAGTAGCTCTATAGTTTTCCAAGAAAGATCTAATATATTATATGATTCATTTCTTATTTGGTTGATAAATTCCATCCATTTACACACTTACTGAAGAAAGGTGTCATATTTAATTAGGATGAAGAATGTCAAAAAGCCTTTCAGCACTTGAATGACTATCTTGCCAATCCACCTATTTTATTATCACCAATGCCAAGAAAGTTGTTCCTATTGTATTTGTATATAAATGACAAAGCCCTAGGGGTAATTCTATCTTATCCTGATGATAATGGAAAATAACATATCGTGTATTATCTAAGTCATACACTAGTTGTGTATTAACACAATTATATGCCTATTAAAAAATCTACTTTATCTATGGTCTTTATAGCACAAAAACTATGACATTACATGTTAAACAAGACCATGGTTATTTATAAAGTATATTTACTCAATTATCTACTATCTAAAATAGCTTCACAAGGTTTCATGGCTAAATAGATCATGATTCTAAGTGAGTTCGAGATCAAATATGTTAATCAGAAGGCTATCAAGGGACAAGTACTTGTTGAAGCTCCCCTTGAAAATATAAAACCACTAACCTTTCAATCTTAGATGAGTCCATTATGACCATCATTAAAACACCTCTTGATGAGTAGCATTGAAATTTATATTTTGATGGATCATTTACCTCACATGGATTGGGGGCAGGCCTATTGTTTATTACACCACAAGGGGATTTTATCCCTAAATCATTATGTATCATCTTTCCTTGTACTAACAACATGGTTGAATATGAAGAACTCATTTTAGGGCTTCATTAGGTAGTAGAATGGAATATTCAACATCTCAAGGTTTGTGGTGATTCTTGGTTAATCATCAATCAGGTTATAGACCACTTTCAGACTAAAGATGATAAGTTGGCATAATACAAGGCTATTATCAATGTTCTCAAATAGAAAATTACTAACATACAGTTTAAACATATATGAAGGGCCAGTAATAGAATAATGAATGCCATGGCCACTATTGACTCTTTGATCCATCGTATTGATAAGGAAAAATAATATCAATTCCTTATTAAAAATCTTCTAGTGCCAGCTCATGAACCTTCAATCATCACAATGATTTGTGATATTGTTGGTCCCATCTATATATGATATTTAGACCTCTTTACCTATCTTCATGAGCATATTATGCCACCAAACCTATCATACAAACAAAAAAAGGTCTTTACCCACCAAGCCTCATGATATACCTTACTTGGACCAACCCTTTACCATCGTAGCTTTGATATAACTCTACTTCATCTTTTAAATTTGGTAAAATAAACATTAGTATTACAAGTTATGAAGTAGTATGTGGATTCCACACCAATGGGGCCATCCTCACCAAAAAAATCCTATATACCAGTTATTATTGGCCAACTATGGATGCAAATGTAGCTACATATGTCAAAAGGTGTGACAAATATCAAAGGCATACCAATCTTAGTTATGCCCCTACCAAAATACTGAAACCAATGCTCTCACCATGGTCATTTTCCATATGGAGCCTTGATCTCATTAGGAATATTAAACCAACCTTATTCGATGGCCATAAGCATATTCTCACCACTATCAAATATTTCACTAAGTGGGTTGAATGTATACCCCTCATTTATGTGACTCGAAAACAAATTTCCAAGTTCATTTTCAACCATCTCATCTACCATTATGGTATCCCATCTAAAATTATATCTAATAATGATGGATCATTTAAAAATAAGGATGTCAAAATGTTGTGTGATGAGTAAAACATTACTCAACATTTTTTTACTACCTATTAGCCAGAAGGTAATAGCTAGGTCAAATCATCCAACAAAACCATTGTCAACATCCTTACAAATATTGGCAATGATGTTGGCCATGATTAGCACCTCTAAATATTTCATGTCCTCTAGGCATATCTCACTAATTACCATACTCTAATAGGATCAACTCCATATTTCCTATTTTATGGCACTGAAGCCATTCTTCCCATCAAGGTTAAGTGACCTTCTCTACATATCTCATTAAAACATGTAGTAGATGATGAAGATTACTGAGTAGCTCACCTACAAGAGCTAGAGTTACTTGAAGAAAAATGCATGGCTATAGTCAACAACCTTCAAGCATACTAAAACAGACTCTATGACCATTATAACTAGTGAGTCAAACATAGATAATTTAATCTTAGGGATCTTGTTCTTAAATAATACCATAACTAAGAAGAAAAAGAAGGGAAAGTTCAAACCCAATTGGATAGCCCATACATCATTGTTGTGAATTATGGATCCAAAGCATATAGGCTCACTACACTAGATGGGGATGAACTTGATGAGATGATGAACATTATATACCTCAAACATTATTTCTCTTAATAGACTTGAAGTATTGTCTATGAGGCCCATTTCCATTGTATCATTTTATCATCTTCTTTGTACCATACCATGTACCACTCTACCACACTTTCACTATCGATTAGAGTTTTATCCTATCTCATATTATTCTACCATATCTTTCTTATTGACCAAAGTTGTTTTTACCCTCCCTACCCAACCCTTTGACCTTGGTTCCATTCCATTGGTTCTTTGTGCACCTTCAGTGAGAGGATTCAGATAAAGTTTTAGTAGTAGATTTAGTTTCTACACAGAGGCCATATTTTGGACTAGTATGATAGTGGTTTGGTAGCTACATCCTTCATTTCTTATTTCATTTCATTCTGAGTATTTTTTATTATAAATACCTTTGGGTCAATCAATGTCTCACATCATGCTACTAATTATAACCACTTTTGGTAAAAATAGTATCATGGACCTATGTCATTATTTCCTAATTCTAACCACCTATGGTCAAATTAGGAACACCACTTTTATTGTGCCTTAAAGTCCCACCTTACCATTCCTATGTTATACTGTGCCATTTACCTACTTCACCTAATTTGAGAATTTGTTGCTACCTAGTCAGATTCTTCCACTGTAACATATAACTATAGTTGAGGTCCTAATGGGACTATTTAGGTAGTTCTCAATTCACATTGAGGTTAGTTTAGTCACCCCTTTTTCCATGCTCTTGTCATTTTACGAGAAACCTAAGCCACATTTTCACCATTTTTTGAGTTGGACCATTTAGTATCTCATCATTCTCAACTGATTTGAGATGCTTCAAAAATTCCAAAAACATTTGAAATAGATCTAAAAAATCCTAAAAATCATTAGATCAACCATTTCTTTGCCTTCAAGATTCTAGGATTACTAACTAGTTCATATGAAACCACTTGTATTATAGTTTCCCCATACTTATTAGCCTAATATCCTACACTCTCACCATTTTAAAATACCATTCCCATATTCTTCTATAACATCAATCATATTTTTTTTATCATCATTTTTCTTTTATCCCATTTCCTAGGAAAATTACATTTAGCCTAAAGTCTATGTTGGACCCTACATCCATGGAATTATGTAGGTAGCATCCACTTGCCTACTGCATCTGGAGTCAGCTTAGCTACCTCTTCATTTTCTTCTATTCCCCCCATTTTGTTTTTTTATTTCATTGTCTCTTATAACCTAGGGGCAATTTTTTGTCATCTTGTTTATCCTCTATTTGTGTTAACATTATGATTAACCATTGTTTATGTTTGTTTCATTTTATTCTCATTATTTTATTTTACTTTTCTTTTCCATTTATTCATGTTTTGTCTTCATGTTTGTTTGTTTGTTTTCCTATTTGTTTGTTTTATTTTTGTGCCTTTATTCAGTCTAGGTAAATTCATTGGGTGATTCCTTGTGCATTATTCTTGAATCCATCCATATTCACAAGTTAACATTGTCATCATGGTTTTTATCATTAGTGCATTATTTTCACTTGTTTATTGGAATAGGTGTCAATCCTTATGCATATTTTGGCTATGTTATCATGATTTTTTGTATAATGATATATATTGTCATGTGCTACAACAAAAATTAGCTCAAGAAATCTTATACGCAATGAGGCCACAATACTTCTCCTTGGCACCTAAAAAACTCTTGATCTACCCAAATCATTTCCCACTTATAGATTAATTACATCACAAAATAATTGTAATCCTTTCTAGTTATGACATGCATCTCCATACTAGTTGGATGCCCAAATTCATCTTTATCCTTTGTAGCAGCTTACTAATACTCTATGAGTATGAATTTAGTATGTAAGCCACCTTTTCTAATTTACCATATTACTCCCATCATTTTGCCAATGATTCTAAACACATTTGGGAAATCATTATGCATCATCCCACCTGTAGATCCAATGATTATAAACACCAATGGAAAAATCATTATGTTTTAATCAATCTAGACGTTAATGATTATAACCACCTTTGGGAAAATCATTATCATTCTTCTGCCCAATTGGGCCACATATTCATTATGATAATGATTATAATCACCTTTGGGAAAACCATTATCTCTATCCACCAAATCGGGGCATGTTTTTATCCTACCAATGACTATAACTACATGTGGCTAAATCATTGTTTCACTTTTAAATGATTCTAACCACCTTTGGGAAAATCATTATTTTGTTACCCTTATCCTTTGAATAATGATTATATCCACCTTTGGGCAAAACCTTATCTTTTTATCAACCTATGCTGATGATTATAACAACCTTTGGGTAAATCATCTCTTTTATCTGCCTAATTGGGGTAGCCCATTGTACTACCGATTATAACCACCTATGGGTAAATCATTATTTTCCACCCTATTTTCCCTTTTGGTCCCATCATTTTCCTTATTTTAAGGGACCAATAACCAACCTTCTTTATCGATCATTTCCTTAAGGGGGCATCCAAAGCTCATCCATTACCATTGAATTAGTAGGCATACATGACCTTTTCATTCTTTGAGAAGACATTATTGTGCCTATGTTAAGAAATGATTAGTCCTCACATTAATTTATGTGAATAATTATGAAAGTAATAATTCACTATTAGATATATCTGGTTAGAATATATTAGTCAGTTGTGATATTATTGTGAGTTATAATAACATTACATATATAGGTTAGTTGTTATTTACCTATGAGAGATTATAGGTTAATGAATATTCATAGGGATAAGAGGAGAGATTTATGGTGATATAGTTCACCCTATTTATAGGAAAGACATTCCTTTAAAGTTGTAATGCCCAAATAAATATGTAATAGAAAATATTCATACTGTGAAGAATATATTATTAATTCTCTGTGTTCAGCTTCATTATTTCCATGTTTAGTTTATGAAGATCTAAATCAGACTTATTATCTGGTATCAGAATAGGGAGGAGAATTCTTGTAAAGTATAGTCTATCAATTTTTTAAGGGGAAACTCTACAATTCCTTGCTTACCCCAAGCTATGAGATACTCTAAGAGACATATTTTAGAATAACATAGATTATTGTATTAGACACCTCTGTGCATTTGTAGGTAGAGGATGAGAAAGTGATTCAAGTATCTAGCATCTCATTCAAATCCTTGATAAGGAAAAAATGAAATTAATCATTGTATTTTCTCAACACTCAAAGTCTCTTATCATGCTCCCCAATATTTAAATGCATTTTTTTAGTTTTTTCTCTTTCTAAATCAAAGTCTTTAGGGATCTAGATGATTAAATCAAAAGTATATTCTTGCATTATGTTGATCTATTTTTCATTATATTTAAATATTCATACTAATCATTTAAAGATATTTATTTTTCATATTCACCAAATGTAAGAATCTATGCTTATTATTTCCCATCGTTATTGGTTGATTGTTATTTGATACATCTATTGTAATCAGGTCCATATTTAGGCATATATATAAGCATATTTTTATTCATTAAAATCACTGCATAGTCTATAAACTACAAGTTCATCGGTAGTCATTTATTTCATAAACTGATATCTTGTGTAATCATTGAAGGTGTATTAAATTCTTATAAATCCATACTTTATCTAGTCACTAAGGACATCCACATTGCAATCCAACTCCATGCATCTCAGTATTTGATAGATCTAAGCACGAATATATTTGTATTTTGAAAATATTACAAGTGAGAGATGTCATTGACATTTATTGTCTCTAATTCTACCAAACCTATCAATAGCCAATAGTTGCATTCCATTTAAACATTTTGTGGATAATATTGCATTGGTATTACACATTATGGTGTATATATGCATTTAGCTTGCCTCCTAACTTGAGTTTGGCATTAAACAACCATCTCCCCTTGAGCTTGGTAGTCAACTCACCTATTAATTCTACCTCAATGTCAGTCCATAGTGTTTCACAAAGGTGATGTGGCAAATCTCAAAGGTGATGTGGAAAATCTTGGTTAATTCATCCAACCTGATCATCATACAACATGCTATTCTCTAAATATCTAGGTTCATTTTTAAGTTCTTCTAATCTATCATATTTTTATTTATGGATCAATTCCATGTATATTTATTTTGATTCCCTTACTACCACATCATTATTAGGTGTCATAGTTTATATGTTTAGCTGTATCTTATTATTAAGTTTTTATCTAGTTTATTTTATTAATGAAAGTCAATAGAGGTTATTTTATTATTATTGACTTCACTTCATTATTTATTAGTGTTATGTTATTATTTCTCTTTATCATTTTATTGTCATTTAGTTTAAGTTTCGTAAATATATGGTTTTATAAAGTGTGGGTCATAATGGTCTTTTATCAATTGGGTCCATAATATAGTATACCTTTTATAGTTTAAAGTGTTAAAGTATTTTTAGTGCATTATTAATTGTGTGTCATTATATTTTCAAAATTAAAATTAATTATTTGTACAAGGATGCATTATCACTTATACGTAATGTCCAAATTATGGGGGGATTTCTCCTTAAAAAATTAATGCATCTAAGCTTCATCAACACATTTGTTGAGTGAGAAGCTTTACCTATTGGAGGTTGGAGGACATTAGAGGATGAAGGATTTCTATGCCTCTTATTAGCCACTAATGAAGGGGCACTTCTACTATAGTGGTGCACATATATATATATATATATATATATATATATATATATATATATATATATATATATATATATATATATATATATATATATATATATATATATATATATATTTTATTTTTATTTTTTTCATCACTTGTTTGTATGTGTGATAAATAAGAGATGTATTTCCTATTTTCCCACATAGTGTATTACATAAAAAAAAGTGTCATAGAATGTGGTAATAGTTGTATAAGAGGTTAGTTAACTGTAATGATCCTCTAACTACCATATTTTTTTATGAAGATGATCAGCCAATGAAATGTTCATTATTTTCACATGGATTAAATGTAGGATGCATTATTCACATATTAGTGATCATGTGCATCAAGATTCAAATAGTATGTGCTAACCTAAAAGTATGTGTTAGCATACGATTCTATTTGAGCCAATTCTTGGAGATACAAAAGTGAAATTTGAACAAATAGTTCTTTCTTATAACTTCCCACACTATATAGGTTGATTTGATTCCCTCAATTAATGGTTAGTGTTATATGATTCATGTTCGAAGTTCCCACATTGATTAGATTGATGTGTTCTCAATAGTGAATAGATGATGAGATGTTAATGTGTTCTTTATCTACTTTTAGTAAGTCCTATGAAACAAAAATTAACATGTAAGACCTAAAGGGGGGAATGTTATGAATTGATTAGTCCTCACATTAATTTGTGTGAATAATTACAAAAATAATAATTCACTATTAGATATATTTGGTTAGAATATATTAGTCAGTTGTGATATTTTTGTGAGTTACAACAATATTAAATATATAGGTTAGTTGTTATTTACCTATGAGAGATTATAGGTTTATTAATATTCATAGGGATATTAGGAGATATTTTTGGTGATATGGTTCGCCCTATTTATAGGAAATACATTCCTATAAAGTTGTAATGCCTGAATGAATATGCCATAGAAAATATTTACAGTGTGAAGAATATACTATTAATTCTCTATGTTCATCTTCATTATTTTCATGTTTATTTTATGAAGATCTGAACTAGACTCATTTTCCTATATCTTACAACTCTTTTCCAAATAAGGGAAATTTTTAGAGACCCAATTCTAGCCATAACTAGCTCCCGATCGAACTCCAGACTAATTCCTACCAAACATTATAAATTAAGCCTAAGAATCATTGAATGTCCCAAATTTGTTTACACATCATTCATCAATGCTCATAATCATGTTGAGGCATCCTTATTTGGGTATTACACTATAATCAACAATAATCTCTCATGAATTCATCCCCAATCACCTTACAGCATAACAACTAGCAGTTTGGCTTATGGACCCATTAAGTAGGGTGCTTGATCAAATCTTGAAAGAGAAAAAATACTAATCAAAATGAGCTCTTGAAGAGATTTACTGTTTATGCCCTAGAGGTGTGGGAGCCCTAGAGGAGTGTAAGGAACAAGACTGTGGCATCTTCATTGTTGTGTTTCCTTCTGGAAGAGTATTAATACAATTGGGTATTGTCTCTCATATTCTGTGTTGTTTCTGAATTCTAGTTACTATTTACTTCTAGTTAAATTCCATGTTTAGATGCTTGGTAATCAATTGTGCTTCCTAGATCCTATCAAGTGGTATCAGAGCTAAGGTTGCAGGGAGCAAATTTGTGTTTGATTACAGGTCACTCTTAGGGGTTTCTAATTGAGTGGGAGTAAAGCAATGGCAAAATAAAGTAAGCTAAGAATGGAGGAATTCAAAGGCACAAATGATCAATTATGGAGTTATGGAAAGAAAGTAGGAAAATAAAAATTGTTGGTTGATAGCAGATTAGCATAAAGGGAATGAAGAAGCATGTGTTGCAAGTATTGTTGCATGGATTGCTCTTGTATGTTCCTTGGATAAAGTAGAATCTTGGTTTATAGATTCTATTGCCTCTTTCCATGCAGCCCCAAATAGAGTATTTTTCCATGTTAAGGTCCATGGAGACTTTGGAAAGATTTATTTAGGGGTTGGTGAGCCTTGTCAAAGTATTGGCAAAGGGGAAGTGCGGCTGAAATTACAGACGGCCAACACATGGGTGTTGAAGGATGTCATGCAAGTTCTAGTTCTAAAGATGAGGCTAATTTCTTTAGGAAAGTTAGGTGATGAGAGATGCACAGCAACTCTCACAGTGGATGCACTTGAATTAGCATGTGGTAAGCAAGTAGGTACTCTTTATCTACCTGCTTGTATTACTGATTCCACTTTTATTGCAAAGATGTGGCTTTGTAGGATTGGTCACATAAGTGAGAAGGGAATGGATGTTCTTAAGTCAAATGGTAAGAGTTCAGCTTCATAGAGCATAGATTGAGATTTTTGTGAGAAGTGGGATGTTACAAGAAAGGATTGGATTTACTGCAGGAAAAGGAAGTCTGATGTATTTGACAAACTTAAGAACTGGAAAGCCTTGGTGTTCATGAAGGAGATGATGGATAGAGATTAGTGGATGGGACTGGATACTTTTGAGCAGGGTAGTTTGGATAGGGTTTTGATTCAAAGTAAGCTTGTGGGTAAAAAGTCATCACTCAAAAGAAAACACAGGTACCGACATCAGTCAGCGATAACCGATGTCGAATAGGAAGGTGCCAATGTCAGTCATGTGCAGACAGGCATAGTCAGTGGTTTTAGGTAGGTGGCGACTGACGTTGGTCAGAGAACTAGTGTTGATAGTTAGGTCAATCGCATGGAATCGATGTTGGTTGGATGCAGATGGGTGGTGACCAACATCGGTCACTAGAATGGATTTTGGGTAGATAGCAAGCTGTCAAGGAGTCTCAAACACCCATGTGGAGGACTAAAAGGGTAAGTAAGCCTCAAATTTTTTATTCCCCTTCTTTATACTTGTTACTCACTATAGAGTAGGTAGGATCTAGGAAACAGTGGGAGCATGGCATGAATTCTTTGGAGAAGAACCAAATGGGAGATTTGGTAGAGTTATCAATTGATATGAAAGCACTGAGAGATGAATGGATTCCTTGGTTAAAGAAGAGAGGGAATGGACACGTGAGATGGAAGGCCAATTCATATGGTCTTGAGGAAGCTATAGGATAGTGGTACATGTTTGATAGGTGTATGACAAAGCATGGCTTTAGTCAGTGTCATTGTAATCATTATGTTTTCTTTACCAGGTTGGGTGATGGTCGCGACATTATCCTATTACTATATGTTGCAGGGTCACACATGTAAGGAGTTCCTAAACTAAAGGTAAAGTTAGTTCAGTGGTATGTCATGAAGAATTTGGGAGCAGTGAAATTCTTTGGCATGAGTATTCTTAGAGACAGGGAAGATCACAAGTTGATGTTGTCTCAGGATGATTATGTGAAGGTAGTGTAGGATGCAATACGGCAAGCACACCTATGGATGGACAGTTCACAAAATAGGGTCCCCAATCACATGATGAGGTTGAGTACATGTGTACTCCCTGATATTACCCTAGCAGTGGGAGTTGTTAGCAGGTTTGTGGCCAATCTGGGAAAGAAGCACTGGAAAGTGGTTTAGTGGATTCTTAGGTATTTGATAGAGACCAGCAGCAAGGATTCATGCTATGTAGGGTTAGGCACTTTGGATATGGTAGGTTACTTGATGATAGGTGTTGCACCACAAGATGTGTGGTGGTTGGTCTTCAAGATTGAGCTTAAAGAGGGATACAAGCGAGGAAACAAATTAGATAGTGTATAAGTATAGGTATAGTGCAGTTTTTTATTTCTAAGTGGGAGATTGTTAGGTTGTGGAGCTAAAAGCTTCACTAATGCAAACATGGAGGAGATTACTAAGAGGTTGCTAAGTTGCAGAGCAACTGACGTCAGTTTGATCAATTGATGTTGGTCATATCTAGTGAGTAGATCAATCGACATCAGTCAGGATCAACTGATGTCGGTCATCTCCAGCCAAATAGGGACTAACGTTGATCGCCTATGTGATTCTAGAACTGCTAGTTGATGAATAGTTAGTTTTACGAACTAGTTGTTTGCATGTAAAAGGCTAATTTTAGTCTTGGAGCTATAGATCTAATTATTGTAATTAGATGTCTAATTATTATTTGCATGGGATCTATATAATAGACTCATGGGTTGTATTGTAAAGGGTGAGGGATCAAAGCAGGGATTCCCTGAGTGCTAGATAGAGAGAGCAAGTTTGGCTCCTCATAGTGCCATAGTGCCAAGTGTGTATGATCAGGTAGATCTATGGGAGAGCAAGGTCTGGTAGAAGATCCACAGGGGTGTTGGTTTGGAGGATAAATGTTCTTCATGGTATGTAAGATCAGGTTGGTCTGTAAGTGTGCAAGATCAGGAAGGAGATCTACATGTGTAAGTAAGGTCAGTTGATCTGCAGGTGTGTGTGTGTGTGCGAGGTCTAGGTTTATAGGTGTGCAAAACTAGGTTGATTTGCAGGTGTGCAAGATCAGGGAGGTCAGCAACACAATAGGTAGTAAGATTAGGTGAGATCTACTTTGAGTATGTTGTGTACTTGGAGCATGTGTGTATACTCAGACTTGAAGTACTTTGAGTACTTGGTCGGTTGGACTGGCAGTATTATTACTGGCTGGTGGAGGTGAATAACAAACCTGTGTTTGAGTTGATTGTTGGGACCATAATTGAGAGAGTGAGATCTTGAAGAGATTTAATGTTTATGCCCTAGAGGTGTGGGAGCCCTAGAGGAGTGTAAAGAAGAAGACGGTGGCATCTTCTTTGTTGTATTTCCTTCTGGAAGAGTATTAATACAATTGGGTATTGTCTCGCATATTTTGTGTTGTTTCTAAATTCTAGTTACTATTTACTTCTAGTTAAATTTTACATTTAGTTGCTTGGTAATCAATTGTGCTTCCTAGATCCTATTAAGTTGGGGATCAACCAACAAACTTGATTACTTTTATGTAAGCAACTAAACACAGAATTAAACTAGAATAATAAGTAACTAGAATCAGAAATAGCAAAGAATAAGAGATACAAGAAACCACCCTGAAAACTTGTATTAAACTCTTCCAGAAAGAAATATAATGAATAAAATCACACTTTATTCTCACACCTCTTAGATGTACAGATCTCTTTCCCTCAAGAGTTTTCTCTCTCAATTACAATCAATTCTAACAATCTGGATTGATACACATACAATAAATGTCTTGTACTATTCAATGAGCTATGAAAATCTAATCCTATTATATAATATTAGGAAACATGAGCATGCATTCTCCACCATTAGATATACCTCTTAATCAAGGGTTTAAATCAGTCTTGCCAAAAATATAAATGCAGACTCAATACCAACAGTTAATCTAATCATGAAAACAATCTGTTCATCCACAAAAATAGACTTTCTAGATGCACAGGTAACCAACATCGGTCCCTACCTATCTACACATGATCAATGTTGGCCGATCCATAACCAATGTTGGCAGCTCCCAGTCAACCCCTGACTGATGTCGGTCACTCCTGACCAATGCCAGTGACTGTGTAACTCTAGCAACCTGCAATTTACTTATTTGGTGAAGCTTTTAGCTCCATAACTCAACACCCATTAAGTAGGGCACTTGATCAAATCTTGAAAGATAAAAAATACTGATCAAAATGAATTATATAATTTAAAAATATTAAATTCTTTGTTTAATTATCCATTTATAATTATTGAATATCTAAAAATGTAAATTCTAAAAATAAAAATATCAAATCTTTTCATCATTACCTTTATGATTTGTTAAGCTCTTTGAAAATATCCTAAAATATCTAATTTGAGAGTCATGCCTAGTAATTTAAAATCATAATTACATGATAATTATTAACTCAATTAGAGTTAGTCTCAACTTGCCTAAGGTTCATTTGAACCCATTCCATGTTTAAACTCAACCTTAACTCACCTTGGGTGAGAGTTAATTCTTGAAGCTATAAATACAAAGCCATACCCCTTCATTTCTAAGATTAGATATTGTAGAGTTATTATGAAATATTTACTTTATAAGCCTCATTAAAGTAATGTTACCATGCCCAAATCTAAATCTAAGCAATCAAATCCAAGGTGCCAATGAGATAAGGAACCAAACAAGATTCATTTTTAAAGACATCTTGATACACAAGCTAAACAAGCCATTCAACAATCCATTTGGAGATCCAAATAAGGTAAAAGATTGTGTTATTTTATGTTTTATTTATTCTTTCATATGTATTTATTTTACATATGCTCTCCCTAGTGTCTAGGCTAGAGGTGTTAGGATTTTTGTGTTATTCTGAGTTTTATTTCTTGAACTACCACAAGACTAACCTCCCCTCTATGTAATTCTTTTCCACATTAGTTACCATATTATTTTATCAAGATCATTTATTAATTTGAAATATACATTCCCCAATTCTCTTCAAGTAATTGCACTACTCTCATTATAAATGCATGGTTGATTATGGTCTAGTGTTTATTGCTTTTCCATAATGTGAGTTGAGGGAAGCATTCAAATACTCCATGTTGATTATGTGATGACTCCATGTTGGGAAATTCCTCATTATACCCTCTATGAATCCAATGATTACACTAGATAAGATGTCATGAAAACCCATTTTGAGGCATGTACATTCAGTAATTGATCATGCAGAGAATCATTGATTAGTTTACCCTAGACTATGAACTACTTTTCATGATAAATGATGTTCATTTGAAAGAACATATAGTGGTGAAAACTCTTGGTATATTAATTCCCTATAATCTAATTCAATAGGTGATCATGTCTAAAAAATATTCATTGAAATCTTACCTAAATAGATTTTTGGGGACCTTGGAGGGTATTTCTTTCTTTTAATTCAACCATGATTTGATTGTGGTTAAGCATTTAGTAGGGTTTTTTCCCGATGTTCCTTTTCCTACTTGATGCTAAGGCACACTCATCATGAAGTGGGATCTTTGTTGTCATTCCTATAGATACTCTATATACCTTAATCATGAGCTCTCTAGACCTCATTCTAATTTCTCTTATTTGAGGAGTGTAGTGTTTTGCATAAGAAAATATTAACTCTAAGCATTGTACTAATGTAAGGAAGGAAATTGCTTATGGTAGTCCATTTTATGAGAGGTGTTTAATGAACATTATTGGGCTCTCGATACTCAATATTTTGGGGAGATCCTCTAAATCCACATGCCCAATCTTAGAATTAAAAATCTTTGGGATGTCAAAATATATAACTAATAGTGGTTCATACCCCATGTACTTGAACATAATCCTATGTTGGTTTTTAGGTTTGCAAAGGTTGTTTGATAAGTAAAAACAAGGATGTCCAATAGGTATGGGGGTAAGAAATGTTGAATTGGTTAGATAAAATGTAGAGCAATAGACATATGGAATTTTGGGTTATCATGAAAAAGTTCTTATAATAAGGTTTTAAAGGGGTAAAGCTTTATAATTTGATGAAAAATAATTTGATAATAATGTAAAAATGGTCTACTAAATTTTCACAAGAATTGAGAAAAAATAACAAGGCTTCACCAATGAGAAGAGATTAAAGGGCAAGATTCAAAAATTTTAAATCAAAAATCACAAAATTTAAATCAATAAAGTGAGGCTAAGTTTAATATATATCCTCCTTGGAAAATAATTAGGTAACAGGTTACATGTTAGTGTCCACATGCATGTGCATCTAGGGAAGACCTCAGGGTTGACCATCACATCCTCATAAAATGCATGAGCATGAAGATATAACTACCTAGATAGCCACATCCATGAGGGATGGTGTATGCAATTGAAAATTCATAATGTCTATAAATCAATCCTAATTGGAGAAGATAGATCATACCATACACTTCTGATTGGGGACACATTTGTTAAGGGAGAACATAACCAATATGGGAATCCACTAGACTTGATTAGGGGATCTATTACTACAATACACCATACTAGGGAGGGTTCCAAAGCCTATATTCAAATACAATCATGCAATAACCCTAAGGGAGTCATGAGTTTTGATATCTCACAAAACTAATAACAATTAAATTAAATCTAATCTAGTGCTCACCAAAGCTTGTGGCACAATATGAGGGGTTAGTAAATAATAAAAACATGCATAGGAAAATATAAATTAATATATGTATGAGTAAGACCCCAATACATGGAATAATAAGAGTAATATTATTCAAAGCCAATACTTATGCTACTTCTATCTACTAAAGAGAGGAGAAAAGTTAGAGAATACATACCTGAATGATGAACCTATCGAGATTCAATCTCTCCCTTAGCCAAGGGGTATTCATAAGAGATTTTTTGGTTTATAAGGATCACTAATAAATTCTAAATCATCCAAGACTTATCCACAAGACTATATTTTCCAATTAGAAACCCTAAGCTAAAACTCCTCAAGTAGAATGGTGAAAGAGTAGATCATAAAGAAGCTCAAGTGAATAATAACTCTTGATTGACTATGAAATAATTATGAAATTATCTTTTATATATAGGTGGATTTGACCCTAAACACTTCTAAAAATCTTAGCTAATAAGTTTGATCCATTTGACCTAGCATGATTTTGGATAATTATTCACTAGGTCATGCACTAGGTTGGTCAAGAGCCAAACAAGTTCCTAAGTGAAAATCACCCAAAACTATATAGGGTCGACCTAGTTGACCTAGTACAGCTAACTATAAAAAGGGAATTAAAGTGAGGAAAAGAGGTATGGAGAGTGTAAAAACTAGAGGAGGGTATAAAAGAGGATTAATAACTTAGGGAATGGTTTTTAGGTGCTAGTTAGATTGGTAATAATGTGGAAATAAGGGATATAAATATTGCAAAGCACCAATGGTCTACCCGCCCCTTTCACAATACACCCTTGAAGGTGTGAACTCAAATATATTTATTTTAGATACATTCCAACAAGATTTAAAGCATTAGTATTTGAAAAAAATTGAAAATATTATGTGTATATAGATGGGGTTGCAGTTGTTATGTCCTCATGGCATGTGAAGGTGCAACTACTTGGAAGAAGCATCCGCACATCCATAAGGGATTGGACTAAAGTCATTATGTCCTCATAAAACATGTAGGTAATAAGTTATAAATATTTAACAATTCACATCTCCACATATTTGTATCCATGGAGGATGAGATGGTTAGCCACATCTAGCATGAAGGCATGGATGTGATCAGGCTAAAAACTTTCTAAGACATCTTTTTAAATTTTTTGATTTATTTTTTTAACAAATAAATTGGAGTTTTGTTCCATCCTTGGGGAAATTTTTGACATGATAATTTTTTGGAAAAACACACCTATAAATTCTTCTTTTTGAAGTTGATTTTGTTTTACACTTTTTATTTTCTCTTTTTTCTTCATTTTACTATCTCAGTTTAATGTTGAGGACAACTATAGAAAATGAAAGGCATAACTATAGATTTTTTCCCTAGGTATTCACCACAATAGGTTCACCCAAATAGATTCTTAAATTATTTAATAAGTAATGTTGTGCTTGTTTTCAATATGATACTTTCAATGGTCAGCTTCACCCAAAGTCATCAAAATAAGAATAAATTCAAAATGCATACAATAGTTAAAGTCATCAAAACTGACCTAAAAACATAATCCAAAGCCACAAAATGGTCAAGGGATAATCTTTCACTAAAATTCCAAATATTTTATTTACTTATAGACCTATTTTTTCCATTATTATTAAATGATCAATGTAAAAAACATAAGGTAAAAAGTTGGGGCAAACCCAGGGATGAAATCAAAAGGAAGTGATAAAATAGACAAAATAGAACAAGAAATAAAACAAAGAACATAATAGAAATGGAAAATAGCAAAACAAAATAAAGCTAACTACAATACTGCACTAGGATAATTCAAGCCTAGAATTAATGCTTGAATAGTTTTCAATTGAAATGCAACGGGACATCCTCACTAGTTAGACACCATAGGTGGAAAATGTTCTCTCCTAGGATTTCATAAATTTGGATGGGTTCTATCCAAAGGGCATTAAATTTTATATGTTTATCCTTATTTTCATGAGCCTTGTCTCAAAGAAGGACTAAATTAGATATTTGAAAGGCTTTACTTTTGGCTCTTTTTTAATACTAGTGTCTGATAACCCCTTTGATGCTTACTAAAGTGCATCAAAGTTGCATCACATTTCTCTTATAATTACATCAAGTTTAGAAGGTAGGCCTATATCTTGTTATCAATTTCTAGGTAATCCTTCATGAATTGTATGGTAGGGATGGTTATATTTACAAAAAATCTAGGATTTTATCAATATACTAGTTTATATGGTGAATTTCCTAATGAATATCTAACACGAATCCTATCAACCCACATTTCAAAACATTAAAACATTATACTAGTCCCTAGGATTCATTTCCAAGATTTTCTTGGCTACACCCAACAAGTTCTTATTCATTAATTCAACTAACCCATTATCTTATGGATAATAATTGGATTAAATTTTGAGGATTACCTAATTATCATAGTCCCACTTATTAAATTTTAGTGAAGATAAATTAGTACCATTACCACATACCAAAACAAATGGCATATCAAAATTTGTGACAAAATGGTCCTCAAGAAAATTGATTACTACTTTAGTCTTACATTTCTTGAATACTATGGATTCAGTCTAGCATGTGTAATATTCAATTTTAGTGAGTATAAACTTATGTCCAGCTAATCAATTAGCATTGATGACACCCACAAAATCAAGTCCCCACTTTTCAAATGACTTAACCTCAATGACTAGCTACAATGGCATAGTTGGGGTGGTTCTTTATGCACAACTACTTGATAGGTATGGAAACTTCTTAGTGAGAATGTGCATCTTTAAAAACATGTCACCATTAATAGCCCATTGTAATTTTTTGACTCTCTATATAATTTCTTAAACCATGGAATTTTACATACTTCACATGGAACTCCTGTAGTAATTGAGTTGTTTCTTCTTTATTTAGGCACCTCAAATATATGACTTCATGTTTTATTCTATATAGTATGTCTGATTTGATCATAAATTAGATGCTCTTCATATGCAATGCTCTTTTCTAAGTGGATTTTGAATGATTTGGACATTCATTATTTAATAAATAATGGATTATGTCCATGTAAAAATTATCATAAGTGGTGTTTTGCACTACATAATGTTGGTAAACAATTCGTGGATCAAATTTTGCCATGGTTTTTCTAGGTCCTTAACGTTTGAAAATATTCATGGATTGAATTTCTAAGCTAAACTCTTGAAACATGGTCATCTAATTCCCATTCCATTCATTAATCTCATTTTTCATCAACATTACTTTGACAATAGGATCAGGCACAACAACAAAAAATTTATTACATAGGATGTAGTGTTTGAACTTCTTAATAGCTTTGATGAAGTCAAAATATTATCTATCGATGGTTGAGTACTTGATTTTATAATTTATAAATGGGGAGATCATGAATAATACAAGTCTCTCATTCCCACAAAAAAATTTATGTCAGGACTATAACATTTAAATGCTCTAAAGTGAAGGAGTAAATGTATAATGGTTGTGTATAATCTTGATTGATGAATGCCAATATGTTCATGATTGACTTCTTGATTCCATTGAAAGCCACATGTGCTTCATGGGTCTATTCAATCTTTGCATCCTTCTTGAGCATGTTATTCAGTGGTCAAACGATCTTTACAAAGACTAAAATTAAATTCCTTATGAGGTTGATTTTTCCAAGTAATTACTTCATATCCTCCTTGTTATCAAGCATTGGGATATTCAAGATTACTTCAGATCTATCAAGATCTATATAAATGCATAATTATAATATGACATTACCCAAAAAAATTACTTTGATTACCTAAAATGTGCATTTCTTTAGGTTTAAGTAAATACCATGATATTTGCATCTTTGTAACACCATTCTCAAGTCCTTCTCATGGTCAACTCAGTCCTTATAAAAGATAGTTAGGTCATCCATGTAGATGATAATGCATTTTTTGATGAGATCCTTGAATGCAATGTCCATGGCCCTTTAGAAAGTAGCACCTGCATTGATTAGTCCAAATGACATACTTTTATATATGAATTTACCCCACTTTGTTGTAAATGTTATATTGATTTTGTCTTCATAATTGACCACTAATTCATTGTATCTTGAGTATCCATCTAGGAATGGCATCATTTAGGATCCATTTAATATTCTTAGGCCCTCATCTAGTAAAGAAAACATATAATTATCCTTCTCTAAAGTCTTGTTAAGGTTCCTAAAGTCCACACATAGTCAGATATCTCCTATCTTATTTCAAACTAGTACCAAATTAACTACCTAGTTGGAGTGCCCAATAGGATATATATATATTGAAATAAAATTTTGAACTTCTTTGAATATTATAGGTTCTACCAGTGAATTTACTAGTATTTTTTCATGTCCCCTTTTTTAGTGGACATCGATAGACTTGATGATTAGCCTATTATGCGACCCTCGTAGGCTGAGAGGATGGATAGGGAGTCATGATGGAGCTTGGCTTTTCTTTGATTAGCAAAATTTGTTTCAGTTGGCATTCATTTGGGCTTTTTTGGGCACATTTGTCTAAACTCCTATCATATAGGGAATGTTAGCATTCAGTAGAGCATCCCTGTTATGGCATGATCATGTGCAGAATCACTTCTTAATTCACCAGCTTTAGATGGTTCGAGGATCCGACATGTATTGAGGGAGATATTAATATTTGATTGATTTAATCAAATATTAATTATTTACCCTATTTTTAATTAAGAAACCCTAATTCTAATTTAAGAAACCCTAATTAGGGCAAGCACATCTTTTTGAGGGTATAAGGGTTTCTCATGGAGGCCATTATTGATTATCCATTGAATATTGATATTGATTTTTGCTAAGAATTCTTCTATGTAGACTGAGCCAAGGGTTCCAGGATTCCATTTGCATTGGAGAACGTCCACTCTTTAGTGTGTGTGATTTAGAGGTTGTGAGATATCAGCCGATCTATTGCCAAATTGAGAGATAGCTTCATACAAAAGTTATCACAGAGATTTACAGGTTTGAGAGATAACTTCACACAGAAGTTATCACAGATATTCTAGGTATTTATTTTATTATGTTTTGCTTCAATAAATTATATAGATAGAGATATTCAAAATAGGGACCAGCATATAAGCTGTGCTAT
The DNA here is from genome assembly GCA_037957365.1 of Torreya grandis. NCBI lineage: Eukaryota > Viridiplantae > Streptophyta > Pinopsida > Cupressales > Taxaceae > Torreya > Torreya grandis. The sequence goes on along the minus strand of JARHVA010000105.1, from coordinate 6,750,965 downwards.
ATTGTATTTCACCACTGTACAAATTCATACCAAGCCGTACCAGCCAAATCTTAGATTGAAGAAGGGCACCATTAGTAGTTGCAGGCCACAAGAAAGTGTAAGAATCGACATCGACATCCCAGTGACCGACATTGGCTAACTAAGAACCAACGTCAGTAGGATAGCTGACCGATAGTGATCGATGATGGCAATTTTTTGATCGATGATGGCCTTATAACTAACATTGGCGACTATGTGTCGACATAGCAACCCGAGAGCCATTCCAGATTTGAAAAAAGATCAGGTTTTGAGACAATATTTGTATTCTTTTTATATGTATGATAGATAACTTCTATTGTAACCATCTGAGTGAATAAATAAGAGATTATATAGTGGTTTTATTTATCTATCTAAATATATTTTGCAAATATCACAATTTATCCTTATTTCATACAAAAAATCAGAATATCAAAAAAGCAATTTAGAGCTTTTATTTTGGTATCTGAAGGGGATATTACAGTGGTATTAGAGCTTTTGTTTTGGTATCTGAAGGGATATTACAGTGGTATCAGAGCCAAATTCCTACCATCCTATTGGGTAGATCAGATCCAAAGTTCCTGCCAGCTTGATTGGGTTATTTCAGATTGAATTCGATTATCAGTATGGCTTTAACAGGAGACAAAGATTTGGAAGAAAGAATGCACAATGCAAAGAAGAAATTAGATAATCCATTTCAGCGAGTAGAGGACATTCTAAAAACTTTGGAGGAGTTGAAAACTTATTTAGGCAAGGTTGATTAGTCAAACTCTTATGATATGCAAACAGCATTATCTCTAGCGTTTGATTTGTTGGTGAAGCCCCGATTATTGAGACATCATGATGAGGTGGTAAGACTTGCAGCTTTCTCTTACATTAGTGAAATCATGAGGATAATAGCTGGCTTTAATTTTTATGATGATCATATTATGAGAGAGGTACTTCATGCCATGGTAAAAAGCTTTGAAAAGTTGGATGACATTAGAGACCCTCATTTCTCAAAGAGGGCAAGATTACTTGAAATATTTGCAAGGTATGGATTTGAAAACATTATGATGTTAGTAGGTTGTATTGGTGACATTCGTAGGATGTTTAACATAGTTTGGAATATTTTGGATGAGTTTCATTCTAGCGATGTATTAGCATCAATGCACTCTATCATGTTCACAATCTTGTTTGAGGAGGAGGATGACATTTCTAAAATTTTGGTAGAAGATTTATGGTATGTCTGGACAAAAGAGGAAAATGTCTCACCTATAGCTAGTATGTGGTTAAAGAGTTTAATTGATAGTCCTAAGGATCATAGTACTTTCCCTATGACATGTAGAAACTTGAATGATGAGTTTGATAGACATGATAATCCAGTACAGGGAGACATTAACACATCTTCAGGTAATGATTTATCTACATTATCTTCACAAGTAGGAGTAGTTGAGGATGTTGTGGATGAGCTTTGTCTTAAGGTGAGTTTAGCTCAAGTGTTAGATAGTGAGGATGAGTGTGATGCTTGCATTCAGAGTGTGGAGGTGTACTTAGATGTTAGTACATTAAGTGTTGGTGATGAGTATGTTTTTGTAGCTATTGATGAGGAGCATGTTGTTGAGGCTGACACACATGTTCAAAATTTGGGAGTACCTGATCCTGATGAGTTTGGCATACCAGTGGAGTTGAGTTTCCAAATTGATTCTTCTCACACCAATGATAGTGTGGTACAGTTGGTCATGCCACCTTTATAGAGGGATCAGTTATGGGATGGATTGGCACCATCTTTTGTAGATGGAATTGATAGTTGCAAATTACATAGCCTGCAATATCGACACATCCAAGGCAGTTGTGATTTTAGAGATAGGTTGAGTTGCATTTGCCCGTTTGATTTTAGATTTCTCTTGGTTATATTTTTGAGGATATTACAGGAGCATGTGTTGATTGTCATTAGTATAGATCATGACTACATTTGGGATCCAGGGGGATTGAATAGTTCATTGTTCCGAGATTGCTTGGGGACAAGCAATTTCAAAAGGGGTGGATTGTCATGTTCCCTTTTTTAGTGGACATTGATAGACTTGATGATTAGCCTATTATGCGACCCTCGTAGGCTGAGAGGATGGATAGGGGGTCATGATGGAGCTTGGCTTTTCTTTGATTGTCAAAATTTGTTTTAGTTGGCATTCATTTGGGCTTTTTTGGGCACATTTGTCTAAACTCCTATTATATAGGGAATGTTAGCATTCAGTAGAGCATCCCTGTTATGGCATGATCATGTGCAGAATCACTTCCTAATTCACCAGCTTTAGATGGTTCGAGGATCCGACATGTATTGAGGGAGATATTAATATTTGATTGATTTAATCAAATATTAATTATTTACCCTATTTTTAATTAAGAAACCCTAATTCTAATTTAAGAAACCCTAATTAGGGCAAGCACATATTTTTGAGGGTATAAGGGTTTCTCATGGAGGCCATTATTGATTATCCATTGAATATTGATATTGATTTTTGCTAAGAATTCTTCTATGTAGACTGAGCCAAGGGTTCCAGGATTCCATTTGCATTGGAGAACGTCCACTCTTTAGTGTGTGTGATTTAGAGGTTGTGAGATATCAGTCGATCTATTGCCAAATTGAGAGATAGCTTCATACAAAAGTTATCACAGAGATTTACAGGTTTGAGAGATAACCTCACACAGAAGTTATCACAGATATTCTAGGTATTTATTTTATTATGTTTTGCTTCAATAAATTATACAGATAGAGATCTTCAAAATAGGGACCAGCATATAAGCTATGCTATATTGTATTTCACCACTGTACAGATTCCTACCAAGCCGTACCAGCCAAATCTTAGATTGAAGAAGGGCACCATTAGTAGTTGCAGGCCACAAGAAAGTGTAAGAATCGACATCGACATCCCAGTGACCAACATTAGCTAACTAAGAACCAACGTCAGTAGGATAGCTGACCGATAGTGACTGATGATGGCAATTTTTTGATCGATGATGGCCTTATAACTAACATTGGCGACTATGTGTCGACATAGCAACCCGAGAGCCATTCCAGATTTGAAAAAAGATCAGGTTTTGAGACAATATTTGTATTCTTTTTATATGTATGATAGATAAATTCTATTGTAACCATCTGAGTGAATAAATAAGAGATTATATAGTGGTTTTATTTATCTATCTGAATATATTTTGCAAATATCACAATTTATCCTTATTTCATACAAAAAATCAGAATATCAAAAAAGCAATTTAGAGCTTTTATTTTGGTATCTGAAGGGGATATTACAGTGGTATTAGAGCTTTTGTTTTGGTATCCGAAGGGATATTACAGTGGTATCAGAGCCAAATTCCTACCATCCTATTGGGTAGATCAGATCCAAAGTTCCTGCCAGCTTGATTGGGTTATTTCAGATTGAATTCGATTATCAGTATGGCTTTAACAGGAGACAAAGATTTGGAAGAAAGAATGCACAATGCAAAGAAGAAATTAGATAATCCATTTCAGTGAGCAGAGGACATTCTAAAAACTTTGGAGGAGTTGGAAACTTATTTAGGCAAGGTTAATTAGTCAAACTCTTATGATATGCAAACAGCATTATCTCTAGCATTTGATTTGTTGGTGAAGCCCCGATTATTGAGACATCATGATGAGGTGGTAAGACTTGCAGCTTTCTCTTGCATTAGTGAAATCATGAGGATAATAGCTGGATTTAATTTTTATGATGATCAGATTATGAGAGAGGTACTTCATGCCATGGTAAAAAGCTTTGAAAAGTTGGATGACATTAGAGACCCTCATTTCTCAAAGAGGGCAAGATTACTTGAAATATTTGCAATGTATGGATTTGAAAACATTATGATGTTAGTAGGTTGTATTGGTGACATTCGCAGGATGTTTAACATATTTTGGATGAGTTTCATTCCAATGATGTATTAGCATCAATGCACTCTATCATGTTCACAATCTTGTTTGAGGAGGATGACATTTCTAAAATTTTGGTAGAAGATTTATGGTATGTCTGGACAAAAGAGGAAAATGTCTCACCTATAGCTAGTATGTGGTTAAAGAGTTTAATTGATAGGCCGAAGGATCATATTACTTTCCCTATGACATGCAAAAACTTGAATGATGAGTTTGACAGACATGCTGATCTAGTACAGGGAGACATTAACACATCTTCAGGTAATGATTTATCTACATTATCTTCATAGGTAGGAGCAGTTGAGGATGTTGTGGATGAGCTTTGTCTTAAGGTGAGTTTAGCTCAGGTGTTAGATAGTGAGGATGAGTTTGATGCTTGCATTCAGAGTGTGGAGGTGTACTTAGATGTTAGTACACTGAGTGTTGGTGATGAGTATGTTTTTGTAGCTGTTGATGAGGAGCATGTTGTTGAGGCTGACACACATGTTCAGAATTTGGGAGTACCTGGTCCTGATGAGTTTGGCATACCAGTGGAGTTGAGTTTCTAGATTGATTCTTCTCACACCGATGATAGTGTGGTACAGTTGGTCGTGCCACCTTTATAGAGGGATTAGTTATGGGATGGATTGGCACCATCTTTTGTAGATGGAATTGATAGTTACAAATTATATAGCCTGTAGTATCAACACATCCAAGGCAGTTGTGATTTTAGAGATAGGTTGAGTTGCATTTGCCCATTTAATTTTAGATTTCTCTTGGTTATATTTTTGAGGATATTATAGGAGCATGTGTTGATTGTCATCAGTATAGATCATTACTACATTTGGGATCCAGGGGGATCGAATAGTTCATTGTTCTGAGATTGCTTGGGGACAAGCAATTTCAGGAGGGGCGGATTGTCATGTCCCCTTTTTTAGTGGGCATCGATAGACTTGATGATTAGCCTATTATGCGACCCTCATAGGTTGAGAGGATGGATAGGGGGTCATGATGGAGCTTGGCTTTTCTTCGATTAGCAAAAAAAAATTTAGTTGGCATTCATTTGGGCTTTTTTGGGCACATTTGTCTAAACTCCTATTATATAGGGAATGTTAGCATTCAGTAGAGCATCCCTGTTATGGCATGATCATGTGCAGAATCACTTCCTAATTCACCAGCTTTAGATGGTTTGAGGATTCGACATGTATTGAGGGAGATATTAATATTTGATTGATTTAATCAAATATTAATTATTTAGCCTATTTTTAATTAAGAAACCCTAATTCTAATTTAAGAAACCCTAATTAGGGCAAGCACATCTTTTTGAGGGTATAAGGGTTTCTCATGGAGGCCATTATTGATTATCCATTAAATATTGATATTGATTTTTGCTAAGAATTCTTCTGTGAAGACTGAGCCAAGGGTTCCAAGATTCCATTTGCATTAGAGAACGTCCACTCTTCAGTGTGTGTGATTCAGAGGTTGTGAGATATCAGTCAATCTATATCCAAATTGAGAGATAGCTTCATACATAAGTTATCACAGAGATTTACAAGTTTGAGAGATAACTTCACATAGAAGTTATCACAAATATTCCAGGTATTTATTTTATTATGTTTTGCTTCAATAAATTATACAGATAGAGATCTTCAAAATAGGGACTAGCATATAGGCTGTGCTATATTGTATTTTTCCGCTGTATGAAATCTATACAGATCTATACCAGGCTGTACCAGCCAAATCTTAGATTGAAGAAGGGCACCATTAGTAGTTGCAAACTGTAGGAAAGTGTAGGAACTGACATTGGCATCCCAGTGACTGACATCGGCTGACTGAGAACTGACGTCGACAAGATAGCCGATCAACTGTGACCGATGACAGTAGTTTATCAACTAATGACGGCCTTATAACCGATGTTGGTGACTGTGTGTCAACACAGCAACTTGAGAGCCATTCCAAATTTGAAAAAAGATCAAGTTTTGAGATGATATTTGTATTCTTTTTATATGTATGATAGAGAACTTCTATTGTAACCATCTAAGTGAATAAATAAGAGATTATATTATGGTTTTATTTATCTATCTGAATATATTTTGCAAATATCGCAATTTATCCTTATTTCATAAAAAAATTAGAATATCAGAAAAGCAATTCAGAGCTTTTGTTTTGGTATCTGAAGGGGATATTACATATTTACTTTTGGCAAAATAATTTGACACTAGGTTTAAAATAGATAATATGCAAAAGGATGGAGATATTGAACATATTAATATATTCATATCTCCATGAAATAGTATCCTCAAATTATTTAAAAGCTTTCCCAAGTTATTTCTTCTCCTTTTTAGAGCAAGTTGTGTCTAAAAGCAAAGGCTTTGATTCATACAAGGATCATGGAGAATACCTTTGGAAAGTAATACTATATCTATTCCATCATGATAATCTATGTCGAATAGCCTCTCCAATGATACCATACCTTTTTATATGTTATTATTCTTCAATTTCATCACTCCTTCCTTATCTAGCTCAAACTCCTCTTTGTCATCTTCATCAAGGATCTGAGACTCAAATATGTTGGTGTTTGTGATGAAGTCGATGATATGTTAGTCATCATAGAAAACTTGGAAGTTTCTAATGTTATTTAGAATAAATGGATTATAAAATAACTCTACTAAAAATCTCCTCAATATAGAATTAACAATGGGTTCTAGGGTAATCATATCTATTTTTAATGCATCCATTGTATAGTTCTTCCTTCATGGCAATATCTAGATGTTGAATGCATAGAAGTATTATATCATGCCTCGTATTATGTTCTAGTATCTAGAAAGATGTTTGTCATAATTCTCAAGTCTTAAATGCATCAAAGTATTATGTTATAGTATAGTGTCTCTTGACTTATTTTACAACAAGTTCTAAATCTCCTAGCACTCTCAAGTTATTAACGTTATTCCTTAGTATGAACTGGAGGTTATGCACTAATGTTTCATATTTAAATACATTATTTATGTATGTAAACTATAACTTGAGATATTTTAGATATGATCTCCCTTTTAGGTTTATAATTTCAATCCCATCACCACACCCACTCTTAGACTTAGAGCCATCAAACTTCAGGACCCATATGTGATCCTCAGTTGTGTGAAATGGCCTCTAGATGGTTGATGTTATAGCTATGTAAATCTCTTGATTTATTTCTTGAGTTTATATAATGGGGATGCTTTTATATTTAGATGATAATTATATTTTGGTTTGATCTTCAATCACTAAAGTAGGAATTGATCTATTATAAATGGCAATATTTTATACCTCTAGGCCTTTAGACACTTGGTTCTCACAAGGGTGGCCATGCTTAGTATTCTCATATGTTGAGGTAGTATCATGAAATAGAATCACTTTAGATGCATATATATTTGATTGAGTCCTTTTAATTTAGGTTTATTTTGTAAAATCAACATGTTGATGGAGAACTTCCAATATGCTTGTGTTTCTTTCTCCAATGCATACACTCTAAGTTCAAACTCTTTGAACATGTTTTCATTTATATTATTGTACTCCATGATCATGTGAGACATATCCATATCCCTCTAAATCTTTATCTAATTTGGCATACCTCACCATGGAATCCATATGTGGGAGAAATCATTATCCATGTACCAATTGAGTGTCTTAGACCAATCTCAGCTAAGAATCATCCCATATACCTCACAAATATCAACCACATGAATGTCTATGAATTTTTTCACTTGAGGATCTAAATCTATATGTATATGAATGTGGTTGACCTCATCAATCACCTTAACCTCTAATTTGTCCTATTTAACTAACTTTCTATTTGATTTGGTCAATGTCAGTCCCAGTTGTTGGTAAATGGTGTAAGGCATTACATTGCCTAAATCACTTGAATCTACCAAACAATTGTGTATTTTTTTGCCAAATATTATAATTATTCTCATAAAAGGAGGAGTTTCAATTTTTTATGTATATATATTAATGTGAGTAGTAGCTATGTCATCAACCTCTTTATTCCTAGAGTTAAATAACTCTTTCAATAATAAGTCCCTTTAATTAGATATTTGGAGCAACTCAAACATTGTTATGTTGGCCTTAGTTTTATTTATATCCTCAATAATTTTGTGCATTGTTTTATTGTGTTATGGTGATTTATCATATTTTAGAGGTGTAACATTATTTTTGGGTTGATATGAGGCAGAAGGTCCTTTAGGTGGAGAGGTATTATTACTTGAGTTTTAATCAGGTGGAACCTAAATGTTATTCAGAGGAGTAGAGGTTGTCAAAGGATTCAATATATTACTCTTCAATTGATAATTATTCCCCATTTGAAACCATTTAAAGTCATGAACATCTTCTAATTTATCCTTGAACTCATTATCACTCTCAAAAAGAAACTCATAATTCTCTAAAACCATGGTAGTGTAAGGGTTATCTTCACTTAATCCTGGTTTCATATTGTCTAGTAGAGGGACTATTTCAAGGTTATCTAAATTCTTATGGAAGATGTTTGAGGCTAGTGAAAACTGAACATAATATGTCTTAACATGGTTATATATGTTGTGTTTTCTACACCAAATGGGTAAGGCTAGGTTTACCATGTTGACTGAGTTAGAGGCACTATTGTTATTCTAATTAGTTTTATCAAGGGGACGAGGCACATTTCCATTATTAGGCATGGTTTTCCTTTGCCTATTAGTCTTTTGGAAGTTTTAGTTTCTCATTTGAGGTGGGTTATTTATAGTCTAGTTTATTTTTTGAGGTAACTACCTTCACAAGTTTACCATATCATTAGCCACTCTCTAGACCATTGTATACAAATTAGCTACCTTAGATTTCACAGTGGTGTTTTGATTACTTCCTAATTAGGGTGGTGGGTTATCCATTAATGCATTAGTTTTTAGAAATGCATGGGTAGACTATTGATGATGATTAAGAGAAACATAGTTAATCACACTAGTAATTGTAGTAGTATTATATTCAATAGGGACAAGCTATTGGTTTTTAAGTTGAGATAACACATGATTAGGAGGCATATAGGGTTGATTATTTATCATGTGATTTATGGTTGATATATTTTTTAATGGGTTTGGGATTAAATACATGGAACATGGGATAGGATTCATTAAAGGAGTGTTTTGCATAAGAGCCTAGTCTATTATAGGGATTTCATTGTAGGCACCTAGTTACCCTAATGAGGGCAAGGGAAAAACACCATGCCCTTAAGGTATCATTTGCTTCTCAATTTTGACAGCTTCATGGTAAGCTAAATATAAATATGTGAACATTTTTGGGTTCATCCAAACTAAGATGGAAGTCATACAGTCTATAGATATAAAATATATTTATATAGTATCAATATTTATCTATATATAAATATATTTTAGCATTTTTTAGAGCTTATGGAATTGAGTATTGAAAATACTAATTGCCTGATTGGGTTATCTATGGATAGTTGCAAACTAATGATATAGTATGGTAGGGTCTTTCGATATCCTAAAGTGGTTAATGAACATAGTCTCAAGGTTATCCCAAGAGGTGATGGATCCATCTAGGACACCTAAGTACCAACCATACACTAACTCGTCTAAAGTATAATGGGATAGTCTACAAATAACATCTTCATATTGAACTTGAGTTCTAATTAAATCAAATTTGAAGTTTTGTATATTTTTTTTAGCTATTCTCACTCCACCATGAATATACCTTGGTCAAAACTTCTTAGGATTTTGGGCAAGTCATGTGTAAGTCCTAGAATGTTCATAAGATAACTACTTCCTCCAAGTCAGGTGGGATTAGCCATTAGAGGGTTATAAGGGTAAGAAAAATGGGTAATAAAAGGGATTATAACACTAGGGTAAATACTAGTTGAGTGTATTTACCTAGTTTTGGACTTTCCCTTGTCAGTTTTAGCTCTCATATGCTCTATTATGTGTAATAATTCAAACTCACCATGTTAGATGAAAAAAGTGTAGAACACTTCAATGCATGTGCCATAGTTAATAGTGTAATAGGATAGATTCCCTCTTATATTTTTAGGTGAATCTAAATTTATTCAAAAGAAAATAAAAATAAAAACCTAACATATTCTCAAATATACATACTAAATTCTTTATGTGGTTTTCATATATATAGGAAATGAAGTATGAGAAGGAGAGTGTTCTTAAGATAATAGAAAATATTAACTATAAGAGAGGAGAAAAAAGAATGCAAATAAGTTAGAAAATGCATTACATTCATTAACTTAAAATAAAGTTACTATCAACTAAAACTTTTAATAGGAAGAAAGTAAAGAAAACAATACTATGAATAAACTAGCATAAGAACATTCATCCACAACTAAGGCCAAACACAAATTCCTACAACTTATTTTTATTGATTTATTTAAAAAGTATAAATTTATTTTCCTCTTCTCTTATTTCCAAAATTTCTCTTATTATAAAAATTAAAAATATTGATATCCTTTTGAGAGGCATGCAAGCCTATTATTTATAGGAAATCCTATCCCTAAAACCTAGGGAACAAATTTTAAAAATAGAATTTGGTTAAACATTTCAAGGTACATGTTGACTTATTTAAATTTCATACAAAAATATAAAATCCTTTGAAATAAAATGCATCCCTAAACCTGTGACAAAGTTTTTAATATAAAACACTACTAAGATGCAATTCAGGGTGTCTTCTCTAGTGCCTAATCTTCATTTCCTTCTTCATCATCCATTGTGAGGATTTTTGACTTCATGTTTTATTGTCATTTCTCTTCATATTCCTCAAACTTATGAAATGTGTTCTCCACCTTATCATGGACTATACCTTCAAAGTGTTGATAAATAATCTCAACCTCTACTTGAAAATTTATCATTTACTAGGGAATTCTTTTGAAGTTCTTCATATCTTTGTTTAACCTATCAAATGAATTCTATAAGTACACAAATATTTGAATAAATATATAATTTAATTTTGAATCATGGTTGGTTTCCTAAGCAATCTTTATTTGAATTATCTTTGTATATCTTAAATGAGAATTACTTTCCCTTAATTTCCTAAGAATGAAACATGATATTTTTTCAATTACCTCACAGATATCACAAGTAGGGTCAACTGACAAGATTTTTGATTGATATTCCTCTATAGTTTTGATTTTGTATGTATCCTCATCTACTCTTGCCAAGGTTTGTAATCATGGTAGCCAATTTTGTAACTTACCCAACTCCTCTTTATATTCAACCTCATTCTTATATGTGTATTGTTTATCTTATTTAATCATGGATTATACTTAAATAGTCAAGGCTATTATTTTATTCCCTTTTTCAATAATATTTTCTAACCATTCTTCAGTGGCTCTCCCCATATTTCTTATTTTCCTAGATGCTTGGAGAATTCTAGTATCTAGAGTATAGTACTAAAGTTGAGGTTGAGTTGGTCAACCAATCTATGTATTATTATTGTAAACTAGTCTAATTTATATTTTAATTTATCTTTCATTGTTTTATCATGATCAAATTTCTCAATCAAGGAACCAATATCCATCTGCACATCTTCTTTCAGACCTTTATGAGTGGCCTTACTAAGGTGAACACATGAAACCTTGTAATTTTTAGTTGTAATTTCATTTTTTAACTTTTTTGGAGAAACAATAACTTCAGCATACCTTTCACCTTGATCATATATAATAATATGATAAACCTTTTTGAGTTTCTCTACAGCTTGAGGATGGGGTGAAATTAGAGTAATGAAGTCAATTTCGAATGGTGGAATCATCTTTTTTCTCTTTTTTCCATTCCAGTCAACCATTGAGGTACTCCATTATCAATTTCTTCTTGAAATAATGGTGCATGTTCTTGAACAACAAGCTCATAATATTCCACATGATCCATTTTGTCTTCTATCTACGAAGGAGATGTGACTTCTACCTCCAAATCTTTGTAAATGTCTAGCTCTTCTTCTTGAATAACATGTAAGTGTTCCACCACTTTATAAGAAGTTTTTTATCTCTAAAAGATATTTTCCTTCTTCAATAATAGATATAATGGCCTCTTTGGATATGGAATCAAGAGGATTCTATTGTAGTTTAACATAAGGGAGAAGAGCCACTACTGTTAAGGGGGATCCTTTAGGATCCAAGAATGGAGGATCCAGGGTCATGAACTAAAACATGGTGTTCTTGATCAACCCTTATGAATGAACCACCTTTTTAAATGTTTCACTCAACATAATTGACATCAAAGGAGTACCCTTCCCATGAGTTTAATTCTTGAGTTTGAACTTCAAAGGCCTCTTTTTAGGTTGAGGTGAAGGTTCTTCAGTCTCTTTTACCACAATAATATATTTTGTAGTGTTAAAAGGTGTTTTTTGATCTTTAATTTCCCTTAACTTTATTGGATCAGGATGAGGTATATCTACAACTTTAAAAAGGGGAGGAAGTATGACATTTTTCACTTCTACCCCTTTACTCATGAGTCATAACAATTTTTTCTTAAAGACTCCTTGAGTTTGACTCTCAAAAGATGTTACCTCTACTTGATTCCAGTCAATCTTAGGGAGAGGTGTTATCTTGATGCCCTATGAAAAGTAATTTTCATCCACCACTTCTCCATCATATTTAATAACTAGGCCTTTATGGATATCTAAAATATTATACTTGATTACTTATTCCAACATGAAGTGGGTATGATCAAGGAGTCTGACCTCTCTTTCATCATCACAATCAATCTAAAAAATTTCATAATAATGGATATGTTTAAATGAAGTGCTCAAAGTAACCTTTATCATTCTGATTATATTAAATCAAGGCCAACTATGAAAATTTTAGATCATAACATATGCCATATCTAATTCAAAATATTTAGATTTATGTAGTGTGGCACAAGTACTCCTACCAATAGTCATAGGAAAGTGAATACCAGTAGACTTATGATTTGAAACCAAGAAATTGTGTGTATCTATCATTTATCATATTAACTCCATGAGTGCCCATCTATCATCAAAAAATGTCAAGAACATATATGGGGTAAAGTCACACTTGCACACATTGATTTAGGAGAAGGTGGGAAACTATATAAACTAGCCACCTGATCTTAAAATTTATGTGGTAATAGCAATTGAGAAATGCTAACTATAAGGCTCTAATTTAAACATTTGAAGGATAAAATGGATAAAAATTTCATTGACTCTAAAAATATATTTATCACTCTCTCTCAATTTCAATCATGGATAATACTCATATATATTATTGGTAGATATTAGCCCCACTATGGTCAAGCCATTGTATAATCTTCTTTGTGAAACTAAATAAATAAGGTATGACATCATATATAATTTATGGATAGTGATCATTTCACATAGTTACTTGTATATTTAATCACTGAGTAACTTAGCCCAATTGATATATTAATTTTTAGAATAAATAATCTAAATATATTAAAACATCCATTCATTATAATCCCTTATTTTGTGATTGCATACCACCCTATTTAGAATAGTTTTAATGTCACTAATTTTTATCTTTAAATCTTATCTGGAAATCATATTAAGAACCCTAGACACTAAGGGTTTAGGTTTAATAAGCTAATTCTTACTCAAGGACTTGAGCCAATCATCTTTATTTTATTCATCAAACTAATGGTTTGTCTCTAGAGTGATTTTAATAAAACCTCATGGTCTGGAATATTCAATATTTCCTCAGTGTACTTGGGTCCAAGTCTTAATATGACTCCTCTAGGGGTATGAACTTCCCTTTTATCTTTGTCATAATTATTCACCATGGTCATAACAAGCTTTGGGCATTGAATAGAGATTATAAATGTAGTAGCTTGAGGAAGGTTGCTATCCTAAATACTTTATGTCCAATCATTCTTGAAAGAAACATTTATTCACTTCTAAAATTCATGCATTTCAATGTGACCCAATTATGTATTGGTGACTTGGTCAATGTTATAATCAATGTTGGAGGGGGAGTGACCCCTTAAAATTGGTACTTCATTTTGCTATATTTTTCCTTTCCTTTATTTTTCAGAGTTATAAGCATCTATTAACTAGGGAGTGAAAATAAAGGAATCAAGGTGTGAATGGGAACAATAAAATGGAAAAGAAATAGATGAAGGAAAGCAAGGTGGAAATAGGGGATCGTAGGTCAGTCAAGAAACTCCAATGCAAGGAGAGATATATCTAACATTGGGATTTTGGGGCTATGATGTAAATAGGTAACTCTAATGTATCTTGAGTGCAATATGAAGAATATCAAATGGTAAGACCAAGTGAACACAATTAAATGAGCAGAATAAAATGCCCCACCTATAAGAGAAAACTCTCTAAAATCCTAGGTGTACTTAATATGAAGAAACTAGTAGGAAACCTAAGAAAAATGATCTCTATATGCCAAGTAATATCTAAAACCCTTTTAGAGTGAAGAAATGCAAATGTAAATACCTAAATCAAAAGTCTGAATGATGAAAAAATGAGAGGATAGACTTAATTAAATAGTGAGAATTGAGGAAACACCCACATACATAAGACTCAATCTTCATTAATGAGGGTCAAAGTTGGAAAATACACTTGGGTTATAGTCATTTGGGTTTGATGGCTATAACACAGCCATCAAGATGTGAAGATTGTACTCTAATAGTTGAGGTATGATGACTACACTATAGTCTTAAAAACCTAATTCTTATGAAGCTAAAAATGGTTATATTTGACAACATTATTTTTCTAAATTTTTCCTCTATGAACTTGACTTTTAGGTAAAATTTAATGGGGTACCCCAAATTTCATAGGTTAATGAAATTTGGATGGCAACACACCCTCAATTCAATTTGACCTCATGGAAATTATCCTTTTTTCTAGTTTTAAAATTTAGAATTTCTCAGCCTAAACAAGGTTTTGAAAGTGTTATTTGACCCTCCTTATAGTGTTAATTCTTGTTGACATGTATTTTGACATGTAGGTTAGGTGAGGACTCACCCAACCTCTCATAAAATGAGGTTTTAAGGGAACCTCCCAAGGTCTTTATTAATATGTCTCAGTGTACTAATGTCACTTAGTTCATCATTGTGGTCTTTTATGGGTCAAGGGGCATTTGATTTTTAACACTTAAAAAAATAATATTAGACTAAAAAGACTAATTCACTCAACTTCTGAATAAAACCTCTTGTTGACTACTATCCATTCTTTAACTGAATTCAATAATGATAAATAAACCAAGTTCATGCAATCTAGATAAAACCTTAGTAACTAATTATAAATCAAACTATTTATAAAAGTAACTAGTAATGCTTATAAAAAAGATCAAAATAGGGAGAGGGTAGGGAAAAAAGGAAATAAGAGCCTGATTTGAAGAAAAATAGATCTACTTATATTAAATGGATAAATCCATTGATAAACTAGTCTTTTTTTGGTTAATATAACATAACTAGCATGCAAATATGGTGTAAGAGTCTAGGATAACATTAGTTAATCAGTAGAGGGAAACAAGGTCACCATATACATGCATAGACTAAGAATATTAGCTGCCAAAACTTTTAGATTAAATGTATTTCATAAATCACAAATAGGATTCATTACACACTCTAGATGAATAGAGAAATAAACCTCAACAATCTCAACTCATGCAAAAAATAAAACTACCTAATAAGCATAAAATTACGTAAAGGGAAAAAAAAGCTCTTTGATCTCTTGACTAAATGTTCTATTATATCAGTTCATTAATGATCCCACCCTTATTCAATCAAATATCTAGTCTTTTATATGTAATACAAGCCCATCAGGTCATTAATCCACCTAATAATTAATGGGTACAATAATTAATGAGATCGATCCATTTGAAATTTGAATTCCTAAAGATCTTGCATAATCCTAAAATAATGGATAACTAAGCCATGCTTATTTTATCATAAATTTAATTTTGGGTGGTAAATTTTTTTGAATCCCCTTGGGATAATCTTTTGGCCATGCCCTATGTAAAGGTACCAAGGCCTAATTAAGGCATTTTTCTATCTTTTATGTCCTTAGTCACCTAACTCTAATGTGCATGCCAATTCTAAGTTTAATGCCACCACCCAAATAGTGTTAACTATTTCATTTCATGGTCAAAATGTCATTAAGAGTCCCCTTATATAATTCAATGGTGTAGGTGAGATTGGATGCACAATCAATTTTGGGACATTAAATTTTAACAAGCTAATATGAATGTTAATTTTAGGCTTCTTAGCTACTTAGGATAACCCTACCAACTAGCCTTATGATTGAGATTCATCATGATTTCATTTTTCCACTTGGTATTCTTTTTTTAGTCGAGGAACCTATAGAAAGATCTTGTAATCATGGGAATGTTATTTGGCAAATTTTTGCTTACTCATTGCTTAGCCAAGGTCCCATATTTTATTTATCATATTTTTGGATAGGATGCCCTAAAATATTGACAAGTGACCAAATCATGAACATACAAAAGTCTAATTCATATTGATTGTACATTGACCACTCTTGGGCTCATGGAAATAAGATTACACCATTTGACATAATCTTAGGTATCTAGAGGGTTCTTGGGTAGGTTTTATGTTTAATGTGTCCCAACTACACTAGATCCCTAATATTTTGATATGTGGCCTCATCCCAAGGACTCACTTGATCTCCTATCCATCTGACTACTCTGATCAACCCAAGGGTGTAGATAAGTGGGATGTTACCACATGGTAGCATCTTCTTAACTCAAAGATTCTACTACCTATTTTACCATTTATTGACCATCTTGAGTGCTTTTATAGATAGGATCATACCATGCATCATCATCTCATATGTGTGAAGGATCCTTGGGTAGGCCTCTTTGTTTTAGGAATTTAGGAGTGGATTAGTGAGGTTCTAATAGGTGACAATTCCTTTCTCATTTTAGGCTTGTAGTAAACAAATAACCACTAGACCCAAGACAAGATAAATATTTGTCTAAATTCAAATATGAAACTTTCTTGAAAACAAGATAAAAAACAAATAAAGATAAAAGGGAAGGAAATATATACTGAGATCAATGAATAAAAGGTAGGCATTTTACCAAAATTGAAGCTAATTTTGACCCAAGGCACTAAAAATGACTAAGTATAAATGAGAATTCATGAAGATCCTTAGCCATTTTTAGTTGAACAATAATAGAAATAGGATCAAATGGAGATAAATACAAAGGATGAAATAATACCACCTACTCAAAATATAGCTGGTTAAGTTCCATACAAATGAAATGACTAAGTCAAGAATTGAAATGATATAAACCATTATTCTATTTAACTCAAAATGAATTAGAATTGGACCCAATTAGCTTAAGGAAAAGATGCAAGGGTTATAAAATAGTTAGATAATTTGTATAAACCTAAGTCAAAATGGTCATAAAAGAGAAATTTTAGTGCACTTCAAAACACGATCCAAGAAAGACCAGGACTTATTAGATTTAAGCAAATTCAGATATTTATATTAATGAAGACCCAATTGTAAACTCTTCAAGACTAAGTGCATATAATGGCATTTTAAGTTTGGACTTAATTCAATGAGTGAATCAAAAATAATAGTATGATTGTAACTTCTCAAGGGCCTTTTCCAATTAGATTAACCGATAATATAGGCCCAATTCCCAATCTCAAATAAACTAGAAGGCCAGACTCTAGAATAAAAAGAGGTTTCATGATTTTTGCAATGAAATTAGGGCATGTTATGCAAATAAAAAAATTCTATGTGTAGTCTAGAACTAAGTAGTGACAATCTGATCTCACTGGGAAAATAGTGGGGTGAGGGACACTAGAGTAGTGTGCTCTTGTCCTCCATATGAATCATATCTAAATGCAATTCATAAGTGTGTAACAATGAAAATTCCTACAACTAAATCTATAAATGATGTTATATGTAACCTACAATCACTCATGTATACTAATGAATCATGTATGATATAAAATTATGTAAAAATGTATAGAATATTATGCACAACTAAATTAATGTATAAAAAAATGCATATAAGCATGTATAGGTATTGGTTTTGTTAGTTTCTAAAATATTTTACTATTTTTTATATTTTTACATATATAAATGTAAATAAAAGTAGTGTATGTTAAATTATAGTATTTTTTAAATATAGAACCATCATAGATGCATAATGTTTATTAGATTTTTGACTAGTTTTTCATTAAGTGAAGCTGGATGATAGACTTTTGGGCTAAGCTTTTCTATAGTCACATATTGTCCAAGCCAATTTGGCTTGAATTTTCCCTTTGTTTCCTCTTTAGCATTGATGTTCCTCAAATTTTCCTTGACTCTTCCTAAGGGAAGAAAACTTGTTAGATGTAGGTGGATCTACCAAACAAAAATTATGGTAGATTGGTCTGTAGACAATTTCAAAGCACATTTGGTAATAAAGGTTTTTTCTCAAGTACATAGTATTGACTATATTGATATGTTCACCATAGTTTTTAAAATGAACATAATCTGATTCACTCTTACCATTGCCACAATACATCATTAGGATATTCATTAGATGGATGTGAAGAGTGAATTTCTTTATAATGACCTCAAATTATAAATCCATGTGGGTCAACCACAAAGATTTATGGAAGATTCTTCCTTATTTTGTAAACTTTAGAAATATATCTATGGCCTCAAACAACCTCCTCAATCTTGGTATGCCAAAATGGACTCCTTTCCTCTTTCAATTGGGTTCACTAGATACCATTATGATCTGAATGTCTAAATTTTATATTAGTATAATTCATTGTTTATTTTGGTTCTCTATATGGATGAACTATTGATCATAGGAAGTTCTTCATCCACCATCACAGTAGTGAAAACTACTTTGTCTGATAGGTTCTCAATGACTAACTTGGGCTTGTTGGACTACTTCTAGATTGAAATGTATTAGTCTGACTCTGAAATCACTATTGCACAATCCAAATATGATCTCGATTTACTTGTAAAATTTAACATGGCTAACTAAAATCTATCTCTAAATATTTTTCTATCTAGTGTGAAGCTTGAGGATAATTATCTATCTCATTTGGTTGATGCTACCTCATATCAATTACTTGTTAGCAATCTCATCTACCTTAGCACATTAGACCTAATATTTCATATGAAGTGGGCATGGTCTTAAGATTGATGTAGGAACCACATGAGTTGTACTATAAATTAGTTAAGTGGATGTTCCACTACATTTAGGATACTCATAATTTTAGGATTCACTATCAACATTAGCTTGATTGGTTATATATATTTATATTGGGATGGCAATATTTAGAATAATAAGTCTAATTTAGGCTATAGTTTATCCCTTAATTTAGGTCCAATTAGTTTCTCAAGTAAGAAGTTAAATTTTATTTATGTATCTTCTACATAGGTAGAATTTATAGGAGTTATTAATGCTACCACTATGTCTATTTGGCTTCAAGGGATTCTTACTATGTTTGAAATCAAGTTTTAATGACCAATAGTCATCTTTTATGAAAACCAAATCATAATCTAGATCTATAAGAATCTGGTCCTCCATCAACAAACCAAACATATCAATATTCACATGCATTTCATTTGGGATCTCATCCATGAACAACTCATTAATCTCTTCTAAACCAAATAATGGATCAAGTTGTTAATATATTCACCAAAACCTTCATTGAGAGCAAGTATTTTCAATTGGGAGCCTACTCTTGGGGTTCATGTAGCTCCATTTTCTTCTTCCTCTAGGGGATAATCTTTAAGTACTTGGGTACCTCATTATGCCTTTATGTTTGGACCTAATTCTTCTACCCACCTATGCTACGCTTAAGGGAGGGTTTAGTGTAGGGATTTTTCCACTATGTGGTTTCACCTACATAGTCAAATTATCTTGCTTAGGTTAATAATTGGTATTTATAGTAAATTTAATTTACATCATTTTTTAATTATGAGTTGAGTTAATTACCTTTTTAGGTCACCTAATTACTCACTATATAATGTACCTTCCTATGTACTTTTTGTCCAATGAATGTTATTGCAACTTTTGTTGTGAAGACAAGCTTCTTTTTCTTGTGAGTTGTTCTTGAAATTTCATTACTTCATATAGATTCATCTGCATGCATTCGACCCTATCTAGTAGATCATCACTGTGTCCCACTCGGACAGTGTTTGATTACTTGTATGTGTGTATGGTCTAATTATTGTATCTCATGTAGGCTTTTTTCTAAGTATTATTTATTTATGATAAGTTATTTAAGAGATATGCATAAATATTAAATATGTAATTTAAATAGAATAACTATCTAAGTTTCATAAACTAATGAGTATGGATTAACCCATGTGGGTGTGTCAATGCTTATGCAATATGTCCATAATGCATAGACTAGATGATTATACCAATCATCACTAAAGTTACTAACTATTTTGCTCAAAATTTTGTTGATAATTTTATTAGTATATTTTACCTATCCATTACCTTGGGGGTAATAAGGAGTATAAAAGTGTGTCATATCCTGTATTTATTATAGAATTTATTAATGGTTTTGTTTTTTAATGACAAACTATTATCTATGACTATAGCTAAAGGAAGGCCAAAATGGTAAATATATATATCATAAATAATTTTCATATGTCCTCTCCTTTGGTTGACTATATGGGAATACATTCCACCCATTTAGTGAAATATTTTTTTATCTATGCTAATGAATTTATGTCCATCTATTGATTCTAGATTAATTTTTCTGATCAAATCAAACCCCCATAACATTAATGGCCAAGGTGAGATGATGGGTTGTAATTCATGTGAAGACATGTGGTGGAGGTTACTATGTCATTAACACTTCTCATAAAATTTGTAATGTTTATGACATTCTTGTTCCAATGATAGGCCAGTAATATCCTTCATAAAGTAATTTGTGTGACATTTTTTCCACTAAAATTACCATCATATTTGTTTTCATGTACTTGTCATATGGATAACTTAACCTCATCAATATTTAGACATCAAAGTAAATGTCCCTCAAATGATCATTTGAATATATCACCATTGATGATTACATAGCTGAGGGTATCACTATGTAATTTACCCTTGTCATTTATGTTTAAATTATTTAGTGTGATTGATTCAATGAAAAAGTTATACATATGTATGAACCATGCTAAGGTTATTACAATGTGTGTAGTTACCAAGATTGATAAAGTTGTGAGATATAAATCTAATATTTAATGTGTTTTTAAATGGTGTATGTTTAATATGGAATGGGCATCATTGATTTCAATTAGTATTAATGAGGTGGCATTAGCCATAGCATTATTGTGACAATTGTCTTTTCTTTGAATATTTTCAATTGAAAAGTTTTTAATGTGTGTGAGTAGGTAGTCTACCATATTTTTGTATGGGTTATCTTTTCCTCTTTTATTTGGTATATATTTGTGACTTTATTAATCACTAACTATGAATCCCTCTATATATTTATGGACTTTATTTGGAGTGCCTCGTATTCTATAATATTATTCATGCATGAGAAACTCAAACTATATGTTAATGGCATAGGTTGTCCCTAAGGAGTGATAACAATAATGTATGTGCCAGCACCTAATGCACATTTGGATCCATTAAAAAAATCCATGTATCTCTAGTAATATTTTATGTTGTGAAATCATCTTTGAAATTATCTCTAATAGGTTATGTATCTCATAGTGGGGCGGTATCTAAGTGGTCTGCAATGACTTGTCCTTTGATTAAATTTTACAAGATGATTTTAAGATCAAATTCTATGAGTGAAATTTCCCATTTATCTATATTTATGATAAATTAGGTTTCAACACGAAAAATTTCAATGGATCATCTTTTGTGATAACCTAGGTTTCATTGTTGATCATATAGTGTCAAAGTTTTTGTGTGGTGAATACGAGAGCCAGGCATAAGTTTTCCATTTTAGTGTAATTTTGTTCCTATTCTATGAGTGTGTGAATGATATAATAAATAGATCTCTTTTTTATAATTATAATATTGTGTAAATAAATGTCCCATTGCATGATCTATAGAAAAAATATATAGAATAAGTGTTTGTCTAGTATCAGAGGCACAAGGATGGCTAGATTTAACAAATATTTCTTGAGTGCCTCAAAACTTTATTGACATTTTACATCCCATTCAAACTTTGTATCTTTTTTGAGTATTAAAGTGAATTTATGTGTTTTTATGATAGCTAAGATATGAAGTGACATAATACCTGAATTTTACCTTATATAGATTGGAGTTGCTTCAATCATTTGAGAGGAGGCATATCAATGATAAATTTTAATTTGTTTGGTTCACCTAGATACCTCATTGAGAGATGATAAATACTAATAGTTTTCCAATTGTGATACCAAATATGCATTTATTTAGATTCAAATTAGCATTATATTAGCATAATTTATTAAATATCTAGTGTATATTAATTGCATGATCCTATCTCTGCTTAGATTTGGATAGTATATCATAGAGATAATCCTATATTGTCTTATGAATGAGATCATGAAAGATATCTGTCATGGCTCATTGATATGTAACTCCTACATTCTTCAATCCAAAATGCATCACTATGTAATAAAAGGTTCCCCATGGTGTGATGAAATATATTTTTTCGTGATCTTATTCAGCAATTTTGATTTGATTGTAACCATCAAAACCATCCATGAATGATAAAATCTCATATCTGGTGGAGTCTATAATCATGTCAATATTTGGTAGTGTAAATTCATCTTTAGGGAAATATTTATTTAAATATATGTAATTTGAATAACATCATATTTTTTTATTAGGCTTAACCATAGAAATTATATTAGACACCAATTCAAGATAAACTACAGGTCAAATAAAACCTACATCGAGTAGTCTTTGAATCTTCTCTTTGACCATCAATACAAATTTGGGATGCATCTTGTGGATTTTCATTTAATTGGTTTATCATCTAAGTAGAGTGTGATTAAATGTATTGAAATGTAATGATTGATGCCTAGCATATCATAATATGCCCAAGAAAATGCCTCATTAAAATCATATAGTATTTGTCTTATGCTTTTATCCTCATCACTGTGTAATGTTGTGACCAAATAAACTACTCATGGATCAGTATTTTATAATAGCTAAAATATATTACGTATTCATTGATAAGGGTTGACCTATATTTAGTATAAGGTGTAGTAAATATGGTATCAAAATCATCTATTTGGGCAATATCCCTTGTATCACTCTTGCCAAAATATTCATGAGCATTTGTAGAAAGAGGAAACCTATTTGTATGATAAAAGGAAGGGAGATCCTTATATGATCCTTGATATTCTATTAAGGATTCATCATTTGATAATTTTTCCAATTTTAAAATTTATGGGTAAACAAAATCACCAATAAGTTCTAGGTATACCAATGATAGTGTAGATACATGATTAACTAAATTATTGACTAACTAGATAGATTTTCAAAAAACTATAAGTTGTGTGATGGATGTAACTATCTAGAAACCATGTGAATGATAAATGTAATTGAGGCCGTATTTACCTTTCTAAGTATATGCCTTAATAATATGGAGAATGCCTTGTTCATTATTTCCCAACCCATGTCCTTTGTAACCCATTTTCTATTAACATTTCAATCTAAAATCATATAATCGATCATTGATATTATTATAAAAAGGTGTTCTCAATGTAATTGTAGTAAATTTATCTAAAATATGAATATTATGTTACATTTTTATTAAGTTTAAAGGTCCATATGAGGTACATAATTCTTTGTATTTTTAATAACCTAACATTATTTGAATGTCTCATGTTCTATAGGGCATGTATATATGTATCCTTGGTAGCTGAAATTTAAACATGCATGTAAAGTAGAAGGGATAATTTGAATATTTTGAATCCATGGCCTCCAAATTAGATTATTGTAGTGAATATCATTGGGCATGAATTGACATGTAGTTTTAATAGTTCTAGGTCCCAATGTAAGATTCAATGTTATTTATCCCAATACCTTATGAGGGATATTATCAAAACCTCTGATAATGTTAAAATAGTCTAAGTTATTAGCTTGTATGTTAAGAAGTTGAAAAAAGTAAATATTAAAAAAAATTAACCCTAATCCATTATCCATTATAATCCGCTTAACACCCATATCACCAATTCTGAGCTGAATGTATAAGGGTAAATGTTTATTGATGATATATTATGGTGGTAGATCCTCTTTTCAAAATATATAAACTCTTTCATCCATCATAAAGTATTAATGATATAACATAGTTAGGTTTAAAATATTTAGATACAATAGTGTCACACAGTGATGTATACAATATGTCCTTATAAATGTTTGATTGTTAAACTAAATCTAGCATAGAAACCTTAGCAAGAGTATTACTAAGTTGATCAAGATTATTGTATCTTTGGGTTATATGATCTTCTTGCAGCTCTTGACCTTCTTAACCTATAACAACATGAATTTTAGGGTCTAATATTATCCTAGGGTGAATATTATAAGTGAGATGGTAGTTAATATAGTTTGGAGGTCAAGGGGTGGGAAGGATAAAATGAATCAATTGTGCTTGTTAGTATCTAGTAATGATAGGCGAGAAGTCAAAGTGAACCATGTAACAATAAGCATCATGGGGAGGGGCATTATTAGGTTTTTTTAATTAGGATACATTTTATATTTATTATTAAATTGATTATCCATGGATTGATATGCAACTTATAAGTGTACCATATGAAAGGGAAATAACATATACATGAAACTATAAAACTTTGTATTAAGAAGTGATAAATAGATCTTATCATGATAGTTATGAAAATAAAGAAAATTATAAGCCTAAAACCCTAAATAAAATTCAAATGCAAACTTAATAAACCCTAATTATAAGCTAAGGTTTACAATATTTGATAATAAACGGGTTCACCAATATGTTTTATCAAATTTAGGATTTATAAAAACCCCTAAATGATAACACTAATGTGAAAAATTAGGAGAACATATAAAAATAAAAGCATTCACTGATTTGGAATAATTGTATTCTATAAACTTACTAAAAATTGAAAATTGCAATGATAAATAAAGACTTAGTTAGAAACTACATCTGTGTGAGGAATCAAATGTTGAAATTTGTTATGCAGAGAGGTCTAGTGACTAGAATCAAGAATCAAGAGTTGGATCTAGGCCTAGACAATAATGTTAAGAAGAGGACACTATAGGGGTGGCACTTGTGTCTAACCTAGAATGCTCATATCCACTAAAAGTGAGGAAATCAAGTTTTTTGGGTTCTCTATGTCTTCATCTATAGAGCTTTTATCTAGTGTGGGAGCTTATGATCACCTATGGAGACCACTGTATGATTGATTTTTCTTCAAAATCCCTAGATATTTAAACATGTGAATATAAATGTATATCACTTTAGAAAAAGGGTTTAGCAGTTGAATTTTGGTGAGACCTAAACACCCCATGTGTTGAGCATTGCCTACATACCAATACTCCAAAGAGGGATCAAACTTCATGTAGTTCTCCCATTTTATTATGGTGTTGAATAATTGGTATAATATGTTATATTTTGGTGAAATATTGATGTTATTAAGTTCCTTAATCATTAATGTTAACCTATAAATCTATTCAAACTTGAGCTCTAGACTACCAGGGTTGTATGCAATTAGAATTGCAAGAAAAAAGGTACTTTTCTCTCAATGTGTAGTTATGATTTTGATTTTTTTTGATGTGGAAGCCTTCCCCTTGAAAAATGGTTTGAAAAGTGTTTACATAGTCATATATTTTAAATTCCTTTGAATCGGGTTCATCAAAGACATGGGCCAAATTTCCTATAGATTTTATTTTATAAATTAGCCATTATTGGGTGGGAAGGTAGGAGAGGGTCCAAGGAAACTAGAATAGTACACCAAAGTCACCTAGGGTGCTCTTGTCCAATGGGTTATTTCATCATGCTAAAGGTTAGGTAGGGCCAAAAGAATGTCTAAGGCTGATAAAAATAAGGATGAGAACATTTTTGGGTCATTTATCATCTTAGAAGAGTGTGCAAGGTGGTCAAAAGTGATCAAAAAGGGGCCTAATATATGTCTAGAGCTAAGTGTGTAATATATTGGTCATAAATGCATGATTTTAGCTTAAATATTAATATATGTGTTTACATCATGATACACTCAAATATGCATTTTTGATGAAGATCAAAGTAAGACCTACTTTACTATGCCATGGGGAACCTTTTTTTATGTTGTGATTCCCTTTGGTCTTAAAAAAGTAGGGGTAACATATTATAGGGACATGACCCATATATTACATGATATTATTCACAAGATAGTGGAGGTTTGTGTATGTATTTTAGGTAAAGTATGGTGATAAATTAACCACCTAGAGGTGTTATGTACCATCTTGACACACTTGATTGAATATGGTGCTACCCTTAACCAAAAAAATGTGTATTTGGAGTCACAGGTGGAAAAATCCTAAGGTATATAATCTTTGAGCGTGGGATTGATATTGACCCTTACAATAATCATGTGATCTTGGAGATTCTCCCCCCACCACATATAAATCAAGGATTAGTACATTCATAGGAAATTT
This sequence comes from Torreya grandis, assembly GCA_037957365.1. NCBI lineage: Eukaryota > Viridiplantae > Streptophyta > Pinopsida > Cupressales > Taxaceae > Torreya > Torreya grandis. The sequence goes on along the minus strand of JARHVA010000105.1, from coordinate 6,724,488 downwards.
GGGATCCATTCGATGGTTTATTCCCAATCTTACCTAGGTAGTTCATTCAATTAATAACTTACTTAAGAAGAAAAATGGCTTAACTTGGACAAATGATTGTTAAGATGAATTTGAAGTGGTGAAAGGATTCCTTATGTCTTCCCTAATGATTATGGTTCAAAATCTAGATAATCCATTAATACTTTTTATTAGGTAAATTGATATGTCTCTTGCTTTCATGTTGGCCTAAGAGGATGATATTGACAAAGAACATGCCATTTACTTCATAAGTTGCAATCTCATGGATTATGAAATATGATACACACAAGTAGAAAAGGAGTGTTTGTAAATTATTTTTGCAACTGAGTGATTATAACACTAAATTCTTAGTTAGGAAATGTGAGTCATAGTGAGGTCACAAGACTTATGAATTTTCTTAAACTAGCCAACCCTTTCACAAAAGGCTAAGTGTTTTATCATGTTATTAATCAAGTTCAAGATTACTTATGTCAACTAGAAATCCATCAAAGGAAAAATCGTAACTGACTAGTTGGAAGAATATCCCTTGGAGTTCAATGATCTCATTGACATTAATTTTCTAGATGATTCAATATGTTACATAGACAAGATTCTTATCAAGTATTCTCTTTGGTATGCTGATATCATTCATTATTTAAGTGACCATACCTATACCAAAGGGGCCAATTCTCAATGAAGGTGGCATTTTCACATTATCTCCTCCAAGTACATTACCTTAGATGATGTTTTACACCACAAGGCCTTTGGCATGTTATTGATATGTGTAAACCAAGCGGATTTAGAAAGGGTCCTTTTCTATTGTCATAATAGGATTTGTGATGGCCATTTTGGTGGTCATAGAACTGCTCATAAATACATCTAAATGGATATTTTTGGCCCACTCTTTAGCTTGATTCTATTAAAATGTCAATAAATTTGATAATTTCCATCACTTATCTCATGAGCTCCACATTCCTCCTTGAGATCTGTAGCCCATTGTTATGCCTTAGCCCTTTTCGACTTGGGGTCTAGATCTGATAGGTAAACTTTTCTCCACTTCCTTAGATGGTCACCACTTAATTATCATGGCCACAACTATTTCACTAAGTGTGCATAAGCGATTCCTCTTACAACCATTATGGGTTTAGTCATTTCAAAAATTATCCTGAACTAGATTATTTATCAATTCTAGGTTCCACAAATCATCATAATAGATAATGGAGCCCCTTTTAAAAATATTGAGGTGCATGAAATATGGAAAAAATTATCCATATAACGTCACAAAAACTCCTTATATTATCCATATGATAATGGCTAGGTTGAATCCACCAATAAATTATCTTATTCAAGGTAGTCAAAGATTCTAAATGGGATTTGCACTTATAGCTTTATCCAACACTTTGGGCTTATATATAATTAGCATTAAAACACCCATGGGCACAACCCCATATTCTATCATGTTTGGATATGAATTTATTTTAACTATTGAGGTTGAGATACTTAGCCTTATTGTTTCTCTCCAAGGTCTCCTTGATCATGAAAAATATAGAAATGCATAACTAGCTAAGCTAGAGACTTTATATGAACATCAACTCACTACTGCAAACAATCACATTACCTATACCAATTGTATGGGTAGACAATTAAAAAAAACATCCATGAACACCCAATACATGTAGGATACCTTATTCTTAGGATCAACAATGGCATTGATAAAAAAAATAGGTCAAAAGTTTAGACCTAACTAGTTAGTCCCTTATGTGATAACTGAAGATTTCAATAACCGAACCTATCAGTTATAAACTTTAGAGGGCAAGGGTTTCAGTGAATCTATGAATTATTTACACCTTAATCATTTCTATATTTATTTCTTGCATATCACATTTCCCTCATTACATTGAATTTTCATAGTCTATGTATTCATCCACATATTAGATGTTGTGTTCAGTGATAACTTTATTATTATTTTGCATAGCATGAAACTTCCAAGATGCAACATGTCATGTCATTCCATTTTCACATTCCCTCTTACCCTTTAGAAAATAAATTTCAAAATTAGAATTATATTGGTTCTTATTTTACTTATTACAAGTAAACTACACCTATTTTTCATATATATTCTTGAAAAATGCTAGCCTACAACCTAGTCTAGAAATTTGTCCATGACAAAGTTTCCTCCTATGGTGCCTTCTAAAGTAAAACATTATCATGATAAATTATATCTAACTTTTCCCACCTATTTTGGTCTTTATGATGATCCCTTGCATCTTACTAGTTACATGGGGATAATATTTGGGAGTAAAGGCCTAGCAAACAAAAAGGCACTCTTATCAAAAGATTATGTAACATCAAAAATAAATCCAACATCTCTCACACTTTTTAACCCTAGGTGATGATCCCTCACATCTTACTAGTTGTGTGGGGTTAAGATTATAGAGAGGTGTCCCTTACTCACCTACATCTTTACTTTGGTGACGATCCCACGTGTCCTCCTAGTCACACGAGACTAAGTGAAGGTAGTCAAAGAGAATAATAAAAGCTAAATGTAGAAGAAACATTAGATCAAAAAGTGTCCAAATAAAAATTTCTTCAAAATTTCTTGTCTATATGCCTATGCTAAAAAAAGGGTAACTTTATCTCACTCACCAATTTTATCAAGGCTAGTCATCCCTATATGAATACAAATATTTTAGTATTTTGTAATTCTAGAAAAAAGTCCATTCATCCCTTTGTTCATAAGGATTAGATCATCTTTATTTTTCTTATGAATTTTGATTCATGTTTTTCATATTTTATCATCTCACATATATCATATCTCCCTTTTCATTCCCCTACTACAAATTGAAAGTCTTGTGTTATGCATAGTAAAATAACTAGGTTATCACATGTAAAATAATTGTTGGTGCATTCATAACTTCATAAGTATCCATTATATCACATCATTTACATACATTTTTTTTCACATATATAATCATTATCCATAGCATTTTATCAAAAACATATAGATACATGGTATATCATCACATACCTAGTCATCTAAAGTGTATAAACTAAAAAGGCAAACATAGAAATTAAAATCTTGTAATATACAATGATAAGTCACTAAGAGGTAAACTGGAACCTCTCTCTCTCTCTCTCTCTCTCTCTCTATATATATATATATATATATATATATATATATATATATATATATATTATCGAGTATGTACAACATGAATCTCCAATACAATCACCTCTATAGAGGGCTAATGTTTCTCAAGATCTCAAAAATAAAAAAATAATCAAGATTGTATATATGATATATATCGATATGTATAAGAACTCAAGATCCTAGCCTCCATCTACTTCTCACTAAGTCCTTTATTAATTTTTTTTATTTTGACATGGGAAAACTTCTCACTGATGTTGATAGAAAAATGTGCTAAGAATATATCAGTCAAAAGATTAAAGGCATGCACTGATTGGAAAGGGAGGTCATACAACCATAGTTTCTAAGACTCCTTGGTCAACAAATCATCCTTGGATGCATATTAAAAACATATTCCATGAAATGATCTAAGTTGTTGTTATGGATCACCTTTACTATCATAGAATGTAAGCTTGGGTGCAATGAATCCAATAGGTAAGGGATAAGATGAAATCTCTAAGGAAAAGGGTTTGTGTAATTTTTTAACCATTTTTAGAAGAGTGTTAGAGTTAATATAAGAATATCCTAATTAAAATAGTAAGTTAATCTAAATGTAAGATAATTAAATATATTTAGATTTTATTGATATTTTGATGAGAAACACATTAAATAAGCATATGGAAAATATAAAAAATATAACATTCAATATTCAAATTATATAAATATGAATGAGAAATTATACTTTACTTATACATTGATTTACAAGTAATTTTGATCAATAAATGTGAAATATATTATCTAAATATTTTAATCTAATCATCAGATTTTGAATATTAGCTTTTTGTCTACCTAGAAACTTGGGTTGATGCTAATGTCTATGCTTCAATGCTTCTATCTTATATAGACTATTAGTTGTTAACTAAAACTTCCACTTGACTTCCTTTCATTTTATGTGTTTAGATCATGTGCACAAGCTTGAAATATTATAATATAGCTCAAAACCCTACATCCTCCTTTTAGGTCTTGTCACCTTACCAAAAATGGGTTAATGGGTGCACAGTGTCAAACTGACCTCAAATAACCCTCTATCAATGAGCATTGTCTACAATCCACTACTTAGAAGAGGGACTCATACATATTTATCTCTCCCCTATGTGTTGTCTTGTGTGCAAATAATGGTGTAAAATCTTATATTGTAAGTACATTCAATTATCTAGCTTATAACTCAGCAAATATGGCTCACAGGTTAACCTTTGAATAATTCAAACTTGTAATATGATTATTTCTATGATTGAAATTAAAAAATGAGAATAACTTAGTTATGCAATTGATTTTTAATAGTATATTCTAAACTTGAGAGGTGATTTCTATATAGATGTTAGATACATAATAGATGAATAATGAGTTGGCTTTAAATTTTATTTTTACCACATCTTTTTAAAATATCCTCTCAAAAGGGTTAATTAAACATACTAGATCGACCTAGACATGTTAAAATATTTTAAAATTTGTGAGTTTAGAAAGTAAGGAAATGTGTGTTGGAATAAGGACAATATCATTGATGTTATTGTCCAGGTCTAAATACAAATGTCTAGGAAGATAGAAGATTATTAGAGATATATAATTGATAGTGAAGGATATATATCAAAATTTAAGCATATTATAGGGTACATGTGATCTAGGTAATCAATATAATTAGTGCCAGACTATGAGATAATCATTTTTCCCTAATGAGAAGGTGAATGTGAGCCTTTCATCTGCAAAATAGGTTAATAAATAAAGGGTAGATCCTTGAGTGATATTTTTCAAGGGTAAAATACTAGTTTAACATATACATATAGATTTAAGCATCTATATTTGTACCCCACCTCACTTTAATCTAGTAATGCATAAGGAAAAAATTACTATGTTATAGGAAATAAAAAGTGCATAATGGTGTGTATGACATAGAATAATTTTCTTTAACCCTATTTAAATTTATTAGATGTGTATGACCTACAACCAAGAGAATGTTACAAGTGTATTTAGTGCATATAATCTAAAAATGAATAATTAAAACTACTTGAATGAAAAAGGAGCAAGAAAGTAGTACACATATGTGTCGATGCAACCATGTTATCCCTTGATAGTTTGATTTGGTAGTGATGATTTCTAGTTGAAGCATTGGATGGAGGTTCACAACTTAACCTTGGAGATGTGAAGAGGGAAATTGGAGGGTGATCATGCCCCTAATCTGGTGTAAGGAAGAGTTATGCCAAGTCCATCAAGAGCTCAAAATCTCAATCACACCACTCAAGTGTATCATAACCTATCCAATCTCACTCCAATCAAATAGTATAACCATGTCAACCAAAAATAATATAAATAGTGTCAATTCTATCAAGGGCATTGAATATTAAACACAATAATCAAATAAGCCCATTTCTACATCATATTAAAGCCTAAATGTTGCATCTTGGTAGGGTAGGTACATAAATGTGTGTATAATCTAATAATGTATTTATAATTTTGTGCATTTTCATGGCATATTCACCTCAAATGTTTCTCAATCTAAAGTATTTATCAAAATGTAACATCAACTCTATAAAATGTGTATAATATGTATCACAAATTTGAATAACTTTGTCCAAAATCTAAGCTAAATGTATAAAATTTTGTCACAAGTGTATATCTAATTCATGTACATTGAATCAAATTCTACCCATTCTGATAACTATGTGTATGTGAAGTTGTGTCTCTATGACATGGCCCCACTAATATACCCCACTTTTGAGGTAATGGGATTGAAAAAGTGATAGTCACCTTATCTCAAAATAATAAAACAACTATAATGTATCTCTTTGAATTATGTAGTAAAAAAAATCTTGATATCATGTTGAAGTAGATATATCAATCAAGCTTGTAGTATGTATACATAACAAGCCCAAATATGCATGATATGAATCATGGAAAAGTATATAAGATAAAAAGTTTATTGCTGTAGAAACATCTCAAACATATACAATCGTCTTATGAAATTCATGGTCATTTAGTCTTGGTTTGAATTTGAATTCAAATTCTTGTATTTTCCCTCCAAAATTTTGTTAAGGAGTAATTTTCAATGTAAAATTTAAAAGGGAAAAGTCAATGTAAAAAAAAAGTGAAAAAGAGTGAGAGAGATAAAAGTTGGTTAAGAGAATCCCCATGTTGGGAGTGCGTTGAGAAAATAAAGGAGATGGTTGAAGTCCATAAACCATAAGGATATTTGTTTGTTGGAGTTATTCTCCAAATTATTATATTTTTATGGAATCTTCTCAATAGAATGTTGGAAGATCTTGTTTGTTGGTTTTTAACCCAAGTTGGCATAGAAGACTCTTTCAAAGAGTAATAAATGTAATGAAAGAAGGAAGAAGGTACATAGAGGAAGGAGAGAGAGAATATATAATTCAAGGAGAAATAATATGATCAAAATAATGTAAGAGTGAAGAGGAGGTGAAGATTTCAAATGTGAAGAAGGAAGAAGATTTGCATGTAAAGACAAGAAGGTGTGAAGGTCAAATAAGGCTTGTAAGCCATTAAGACTTGATCATGGATCATGTAACTATTAGAATTGAATTTTAAGTGTTCTTTTTGATTTAATAAATGATTAATTCTTGATTCTAATGTCATTTATATGCAATAGTGGTGTCTTTTTGTAAAAAAATTTGCCTCGATAGTGAGCAGGCTTGTGTATGTGTATATGCATTTTCTTAAGAAACTTAAGGAAACAATAAACATCCATTGGTAAAAATTATGTATGATAATATTTATAATTTAAATTAGAATATTATTTGACTTTTACTTGATAAAAATAAATTTATAATCCTTTGAATATGAAAAATGTCATGAACAAGGTTAATACAGGGCATTCTACACCTAAGAACATAGTCCACTATCAAAGCATTGGATCAATGTGAAAATGAGTGCATGAAGATTATTGTAGACACCAAAATCATGTCTACTCCTTGGTCGACTCCCCCTTGGTCCTTTTTCTAACTTCTAACCATCCCTAACCCACCTATGTCTTATTAATTTAAAATAATTATCTATTTTAAATTAATAATTACCTCTCTCTCTCTCTCTCCTTGACACCTCCCCTCTCCTTGGATGCCTTCATCACCCCATCCCAAGCCTTAAATTCCTAAACCCCATTTCATTCCTCCCATTAACCTCTCACGCTCATTCAATTCACCTTCAAACCATTTTCCCATGACCGATTGACCCTGGTAGTTGGAAGAACATGCAAAAGGCTAATTTTAGCCCTTTTGCCATTATTCTAGCTACTGACATCGGTTACAGTTCGCTGACATCAGTGGGATCACTAACGTCAGTTTCTTAAAACCAACTTGCAGGCTGAATCAATGGATCCTCTTCCCCTGAATGCAAAAATCCTCTTGCACCCAGACTTTGACCTCTCTCTTTCTCTCTCCCAAATGCACAGCAAGCACCACAGGGTACAGGTATTCTACATCAGTCACTCCACTCTATAGGGAGTCTTCTACATCAGCAACAGGGACAAGCATTTCAAACACCTCTACCTCTGCTCTAAGCAAGAGATAAGTACTCTTCTTTTTTGTCATTTCAGTAGCTTAGAATGTCTCTGTAATTAGTTTTCTATTTATTGCTTCTAAGCCACATTACCAACCAAAGCCGGCTATCAACTAGACCAGGCCTGACTCTCTTCCTGAGAAGGCTGAGAAGCCTTCTTTAAATTCTCACTCTTTTTGACACCCTGTCCCTTATCTGACTCCTTCCTCAGACCTTACTCTCTACCCTGCACAAACCATCAGACTACCACAGACCATTCTACAGATGATTCTATCGACCAAAAACCCATCCAGACCCTGTCCAAGACCATTGCCTCAACTGACCCCAGCCACCAGGCCCACTGCCTACCGACGTCGACAGACTAACTGGCGTCAGTGACCTTGACCAATTGAGATCGGTAGACTAACCGATGTCAGCAACTGTGGAAGACCGACAGTAGAATATAGGTAAGCTTTATCTTTATTTCTTTTGTTTAGTCTTTCACCATTTCTTTCCTTTATCAAACATTCTCTCTTATTAACAGTGGATTGTCATCTCACAAGGAAGTCTTTGCACTTCTGGGACCAAGCATATCACTTGGTAGTCCACCTTATATCCATCTAACAACCTCTTTATTTGAGTCTCTTTCTTTTACAGGTGTCATCCTCCACAACCAAAGAGGAGTCCCTACAATGTCTAGATAACGGTGTGCAGACCTCATCTGGGTAACATCTAACCCTAGACCATTTCTCTTAGTTTCTTATTCCTTTTGAATGTGAAAGTGAAAATAGTTAGAAATAGTTATATAAGTATAAATGTATGTATTTGAGATAAACTTAGACATAAATGAATATAAATAGGCTTTATAAACCCCTTGAATATCTTAAAACCCCAAAAGTTTACTCTCGAGTTTGTACATGACTGAGACAGGGTAGTAAGAAGAAGTTTGCATATATTATGGGATAAATGATTTGACTGAGTCCTTTTAGTATGGGAACATGAATATATATAATATATTATGTTTCTTAGGTATTATTATGCTTTAGGATCATTTTTAAAATCCATTCACTAATAAAAAGGAAGGAAACCCCTGCTCACAGTCACAACACAGTCCATTTCAAGTGAGATCTTCTTGTTTAGAATGTAAATAAGGTTAGTATGGTTGATTATATGAATGGAATATAGGAATGGTATATTTTCAAACCCTAATAAATCATTTATAACCCTTGAAACATTATATAACACTCCCAGCTCCATTTAGTATGCTCTCAACCTTGTGCAGGCTTGGGAAAGCCCTAAACTAGGGTTTAGGTTCTAAAAGGAGTTTCAACCCTAAAAAAATACATGAAACTTTGGGATATTTCTATTTGATGTGTTATTAAAATATTTAATGTGTTTTTAAGGTATTACAATATGGATAAGTATAGAAAAGGTCAAATGTAAAGTGAATCCTAATTGTATGCAAGGAGAAGGGAGTAACCCAATATAGGAAAAGTGGCTTTATACAAATAAAGTGTGTTGTCCCCCAAAAATATCACTAATTTTTGGGACAACATTTGAACTATTTTGGTCCTATAGACAAAAATTATCTCTTCCCTTTTTGAAATTTGTCCTGGGCATTCAAATTCCTCATTTTTCAAGCTTCTTAGAAATCTACGGACTCTACAGGCTTGAATCTATGGACTCTATAGGCTTGAATCTACTGACTCTGCAAGAAGAGAAATCTACATACTCTATAGTAAAAGAAAATATATGGAATCTACATGCCAAGTTCAATGAGCTTCATAGGTTGATTTTTACGGACTCTACAGGAAAGAAGTAAGCTTTCAACACTTAGGCGATCTCAAAGTTGGTTTAATGACCAGGTTCAACCAAAAGAGTTCATCGGCAAGCTTCTAAGCAAGGATTAAAATGTTAAACCTTAAACCATTTTGGTTCAATGGGCTCAACAGGTTCAAAGGCTTCTACAATTAGGTTTAAAGGCTTCTACAGCAAGATTTCAATTGTTTCCAGGTTCAAAGGCTTCTACAAGCAGGTTCAATTAAAAGAACAAGTTTTTTAGGCTTGAACCATTGAACCGTTGAACCATTGAACCACTCGAGTTCAAGGTTCAATGTGATTGGTTCAATGAGGATCAAAAGGACTTAGCCAAATCAAATGGAATGAACCATTGAACCATTAAACCAAAGTTGGTTCAATTCAGTTGTTTCAATGCTTCGGTTCACTCAGTCAGTTCATCAAACAGTTCAAATGGCTTTTCGTTCAATCAAAGGGTTCATCGGCTTGGTTCAAGGCTCAGTTCAATGGTTGGTTCAAATCTTGGTTCAAAGGAGTGGTTCAATGCAAAAGTTCAAGAGAGCCTCTTGAAGGACAAGTGCCCTTATGGAGGGCACTTGGTCGATAAAAGCACTCTTCAGAAGGGTCATTATCAAGGAAGCTACAAAGGTAAGTTCTTTCAGAATTTTGTTTAAGGCAATCAAAAGGCAAAGGCATAATTCTTTTGGACTTTTTATTTGAAGAAATTTCTTTGGACAAAAAGTCTGAAAGAATTTGAGAGAGAAGCTATGGAAGGAAAGCCCGAAGGAATTTCCAAAAGCCAAAGACAAAGCAATCGAAACAATTCTTGCAGACTTTTTGTCTGCAGAAAAATGGCCACAGACTTTTTATCTACAGGAAAATGTCCTCGAAAAAAAGTCTGCAGGAAAATGTCCATGAGAAAGCTCTGAAGGACTCAAAAGCTAAAAGGCCACCGAAGGACCCTGAAGGGTAAGTGCCCTTGCGGGGGACTCTCAACTATCAAATTAAAGGACACTTCCCAAATTTGAAGGGTCATCTTCCCTTTGGGAGGATGTAAAACAAGAAAGCTAAAGAAAGTCCAAGGGGTGATGCGCTTGAAGATGTCAAAGTCAAGAATGGTGAACTAGCTATTGGAAATTTAAATGTATTGACGGGTGCGCAAACATCAATTTTAAGGTTCATAAAATAGTCATTGATTTTGAAAAGCCTTAAAGAAGAGCCAAAGAACTTAGACTGAAGGCCATCCAAAGACCACTCAAAGGGTAGATATCCTTGTGGGGTGCTCTTCTTGACCCAAAGTAGATCATTTCTCAAGGCCTGAAGGGTAGGTCCCCTCTGAGAAAGCTCAAATGACAAAGCTGAAGGAATTGCCGAGAAAAGTGACATCCTCGCAAATGTCAAATTTGCAATGATGAAATAGCCAATGATCCTTGTAGTTTTAAATCTATAGACTCAAATGCATTCAAAGACTTTAAGGCCAAGATCAGTAGGGAGTGACTAAGGAACAGAGCATCAAATTGAATCTAAGACCCAATTTAATTAACTAGAAAAGGAGGAACGACAAGGAAGGACTAGAAACATTTGCACATCAGATATGTTTCAAGAAGGATCAGATTGCCAAGTGGACATTGAAAGATGTAAACTTGCAATAGCGTGACTTGTTTCTCTGCATTGAGAAAAGCAAATGGGTAGATGCCCCTAAATTCTAGCCTATCTTCTTAAAAAAATTTAATGTAACATGATGTGTTATTATTCCCAAGTCCATCTTGAAGAGGCTATATAAGGGACTCTCTTGTTAGTGTAAAAATATCTCTCTAACAGTCAGAAATGAAACTCTGCCCAAATTGAAAGGCATTACTGAGACTTTCAGCTCAGACTATTGATCATATTTTGTTATTGGAATAAGAAAGCAAGTGACTTTTCAGACTTTGTGCTGTGATATCTTTATTGTTGAGGAAACTATTCTTATGTCTTTTTCCTTAATATATTTTCTATTCCTTTAATTCAATAAGTAGAATTAGTGAAAGTAGTCAAGAAGGTGTCCTAAAGTCAACTGTGGAGAGACTTTGTGCCCCCATAATTGCCTTTAGTGTGTTTTCTTTTTGTTTATGTGTAAAGGACCTTGGGATGACTTTGTGCCCTCATTGTCCTTTGTATCTCACTCTTGGGCAATTCAGGTGGAGACTTTGTGCTACATCTCAATTTGTTGGTTACTACGTCCTTGGTTATATTTTGCAATTACTACTAGGAATATTCTTATGGTTTGCTGAATAGTACTTCTAAAAGAAGAGGAGTGCTTTCTATCATTTCCCTTGAGATTTTTCTTTTGATTTTCATGCATCATCTCTGAAGAAAGAGAGATGGATGGTTTATCCTACCCTTGAGTATTATTTTCTATTTAAATATATATATATATATATATATATATATCATATCATATCTATAAGAAACCTCCCCTTGATGAGAGGAGAGATTAGTCCCCTTTTGATGTGGTAAACCTACACATTTGGATGACCAATCTTCCTAATTTGGTTGATTAGACCTATTTTGTTTATCAGTACATTGATCAACAAAATAATCAACCAATAGTTTTTGGTGACTCTACTAGGGATATACATAATTTTGTCCAATTTAGAACCTCAAGTTTTAGATTGAAACATCACCTATGTCTTACGCATTATTATTATAACCCTTATCCATTACAGACTCTGGCGACTCCATTTCATGTCTTACCCATTATTCATTATAGCCTTACCATTTTCCTCCACCTCTATTATTTTATCTGGTCTATAAAACCAGAGCTACTGGGAAAGAGAACATAGTTTCAAGCCTCAAGCTGAAGTAAGGCCAGTCTTTCTCCATTTTTGTTCAGCAAACTAGCCACTCCACCTAGATTTGTTATCCCTATTTTTGATAATTAAATCATGGCATTTTGAGGCCCTTGGGGTAACTCTTTTGGCCCACTCAACTTGACTCCACCTCTACATGAACTCCCACGTAGTTTAAGAAAGAATTTCCCCAAATTCTTTGGTAATGGGATAGTTCACCCTGATGAACATGTTGCAGCCTTTAGCATAGCCTGTGGTGTTATAGGGGTGGAATTTGAAGACATGGCAGTCATGCTTTTTGTGGAGACACTACAACGTGCTGTTGTAGACTGGTTCTACCATCTGCAAGTTAGATTAGTGACTGACTAGGATACACTCAAAGCTAAGTTTGAAGCAAGGTTCAAGCCCATAGAAGATGCACATGTCTTACTAGCCCAGCTCACTCAGATGAAGAAAGAGTCTCATGAGCCTATGAGAGATTTTATTGCCAAGTTTGACAAGTTGAGGCATAAGATTCCCATGGTCGCCCAGTCGACACCTCAAAACCTCAAATGCTTCTTTATCAACTCACAACTGCTTGAAGTGAGTTTTCTACTGAGATGAGCTAGCCACATAGACCTTGCTACTACTTAGGACTTGGCTATTGAGGTATAAAATGACCTTATCTTGGCAGGAAAGATAAGGAGAAACCCAAATAGAGGTAAACCCTCTTCATCTTCTGAATACTCACCCACAGTCACCACCAACCCAATGGTATAAAAGCTGGCAAATGAATTGCTAACCTTGAAAAGGAAAATGGCACAAGGTATGTCTTCTAGTCCTCTATATAAAGACATACCAAGGAGGACATTCCCTAATCAGCCATACCAAGGCAATGCTGCCAGAAGTCAAGGGCAACCAAATCATCTTCCTCCCCCATAGAGGAACCTTGCCTTTGAAGCACCTCCAACCAACTCAATAGTTGGATATCTAGAAACAGAGCATTTTTCCTATTTCCAACCTAAGTTCGAGCAAGAAAATGGCACTAATATCTTCAAGGAGGATCTAGAAGAATTAGCTGGTGACTCCCACATTGGTTTCTTAAATTTCTAGGGTGAACCCAGAAGTGAAGGTGAAGTAGTCAAAGGATCATATGCAGTGTTTACCAGGTCCAAGAACCAATTATCCTAGTAGGTCGATAAAGAGAAGATAGAAGAGTGACCCCAACTAGCAATTTCAATTGCTGAGTAGAGAACCCCTCTTCCTTTCTAGTCAAAGGACCTGGTGATTGCCAAAGAAGTATGTACATTAAACATCTCTACACTTTCTACTTCAAATTCACAGATCAGTCCTCCCCCTCCCAAAAAACAAAAGGATGAACTCCCATCCTCTCTTCCAAGTCCATCTCATTCATTTGCCATGATTGATCATGTCAAGAAATCCAAAATTTAGATGACTGAGTTTGAATCCCTACAAGCCAATCCTAAGCAATTAAACATTGGTGGAGAACCAAGTGTAGACCTATCTAAGGAAAAAATTGTGGTTACCCAAATGTTAACCCTTGTAGCTCGAATTCTATTTGATACTTCATGCAGGGGTAATTACTTCTTGACCATAAAATATGTTCATGTCTCAGTTGATGAAATTCCCATAGCTGGTAATCTAGGAATTGATCCAAATAAGACTTCAGGAGAATTGGGTGGGTGAAATATAAATAAGGAAGGATCTTCCATCTCTAATGAAGATAAATCTGATAGGAGATCAGCTTCGGATGATGCTTGGATCTTGGAATTCAATGGTAGTAATTCTTCCACAATTGGATACAGATCTCTGTTGCTCAGATTGAAGACTACTCAAGATGAAGAGATCAAACTCCTTCACACCAAAGGAGGTGCTGAGCTAATGGTTTATTAGGGGTCTGATGTTGACAATCGCATGTACTAGACTAGACCAGCAGAATAGTAAGCTATGGTGGTGGACCATACTGTTGTATTTCAAAGTTAGCAAAAGGAACTCTTCATAGGGAGAGCAAGGAGTTATGGTTTTCAGTTTGAAGACCACATCCTGCCATGGAGCAAGAAAAAGAAAAGGCCAAGAGGAAAATGTAAAAAATTGGTTTCCTGGTGGAGAGCTCCATTCACCCATCACCATTTTTGGAGGCAAAATGGTTTCCTGTTGGTTTACCAAAATGGCACACTATTTTCATTACCTCTCCAGAAGCAACATCTGAAACACTTCAACTCTTGAAGTATCACATCATTACATCTGTATATATTTATATTTGTATGGCTTTTAATTCTATTTCATTTTGTTTGTTTTCATTTTTGATGCCTTCCATTTTTGGGTAACATAACTCCATATCCCAATGGTACACATGAAGACACTAGATATTTTGGATTCTACTCCCTTCAATTCTTTTTACAATTGATAGAAGTTCCCTAACTAGAGCCAGCTATTGTCCCCCAAAAATATCACTCATTTTTGGGACAACATTTGAACTATTTTGGTCCTACAGACCAAAATTGTCTCTTCCCTTTTTGAAATTTGTCTTAGGCATTCAAATTCCTCATTTTTCAAGCTTCTCAAAAATCTACAAACTCTACAGGCTTGAATCTATGAACTCTGCAGGCTTGAATCTACAGACTCTGCAGGCTTGAATCTACAGACTCTGAAAGAAGAGAAATCTATGGACTCTGTAGGAAAATAAAATCTATGGACTCTATAGGCCATGTTTAATGGGCTTCATAGGTTTATTTCTACAGACTCTGCAGGAAAAAAGCAAGCTTTTAACACTTAGGCGATCTCAAAGTTGGTTTAATGACCAGGTTCAACCAAAAGAGTTCATCGTCAAGCTTTTAAGCAAGGATTGAATTATTAAACCTTGAACCATTTTAATTTAATAGGTTCAAAGGCTTCTATAGTCAGGTTCAAAGGCTTCTACAGCAAGTGTTCAACCGCTTCCAAGTTCAAAGGCTTCTACAAGCAGGTTCAATCAAAAGAACAAGTTTTTGAGGCTTGAACCATTGAACCATCGAACCACTCAAGTTTCAGGTTCAATAGGTTCAACGTGTTTGGTTCAATGAGGATCAAAAGGACTTAACCAAATCAAAGGGAATGAACCATTGAACCATTAAACCAAAGTTGGTTCGATTCAGTTGGTTTAATGCTTCGATTCACTCAGTCAGTTCATCAAACGGTTCAAATGGATTTTGGTTGAATCAAAGGGTTCATCAGCTTGGTTCAAAGCTTGGTTAAATGGTTGGTTCAAAGCTTGGTTCAATGGTTGGTTCAAAGGAGCGGTTTGATGGTAAAGTTCAAGAGAGCCTCCCGAAGGACAAGTGCCCTTGCGGAGGGCAATTGGTTGACAAAATCACCATTTAGAAGGGTCATTTTCAAGGAAGCCACAAAGGTAAATTCTTTCAAAATTTTGTTTAAGGCAGTTGAAAGGCAAAGGCATAATTCCTTCAGACTTTTTTTCTGAAGGAATTCCTTCAGACAAAAAGTCTGAAGGAATTTGGGAAAGAAGCTATTGAAGGAAATCCCAAAGGAATTTCCAAAAACCAAAGATAAATCAATCAGAATAATTCTTACAGACTCATTATCCATGGGAAAATGTCCACAAACTTTTTATCCATGGGAAAATGTCCATGAAAAAAAGTTTGTGGGAAAGCTTTGAAGGACTCAAAAGATAAAAGGCCACCGAAGGACCCTGAAGGGCAGGTGCCCTTGCGGGGGACTCTCAGCTACCAAATTAAAGCATACTTCCCAAAGCTGAAAGGTCACCTTCCCTTCGGGAAAATGTAAAACAAGAAAGTTTAAGAAAGTCTAAGGGGTGATGCACCTGAAGATGTCAAAGTCAAGAACGGCAAACTAGCCATTGGAAATTCAAATGTATTGATGGGTACATGAATGTCAATTTTTAGGTTCATAAAATAGATGTTGATTTTGAAAAACCTTAAAGAACAGCCAAAGAACTTAGCCTGAAAGCCATTTGAAGACTGCCTGAAGGGTATATATCCTTGTGGGGTGCTCTTCCTAACCCAAAGCAAATCATTTATCAAGGCTTGAAGGGTAGGTCCCCTCTGAGAAAGCTCAAATGACAAAGTTGAAGGAATTATCAAGGAAAGTGACTTGCTCGTAGACGTCAAAGTCACAATGATGAAATAGCCATTGTCCTTGTAGGTTTAAATCTATGGACTTGAATGCATTCAAAGACTTTAAGGCCAAGATCAGTAGGAAGTGACTAAGGAATAGAGCATCAAATTGAATCTAGGACCCGATTCAATTAACTAGAAAAGGAGGAACGACGAGGAAGGACCAAAAACATTTGCACATCAGATATGTTTCAAGAAGGATCAGATCGCTAGGTGGACATTGAAAGATGTAAACTTTCAATAGCGTGACTTGTTTCTCTACATTGAGAAAAGCAAATGGGTAGATGCCCCTAAATTCTAGCCTATCTTCTTAACAAAATTCAATGCAACATGATGTGTTACTATTCCCAAGTCCATCTTGAAGAGGCTATATAAGGGACTCTCTTGTTAGTGTAAAAATATCTCTCTGACAATTAGAAACAAAACTTTGCCCAAATTGAAAGGCATTACTAAGACTTTGAGCTTAGACTTTTGATCATATTTTGTTATTGGAATAAGAAAGTGACTTTTCAGACTTTGTGTTGTGATATCTTTATTGTTGGGGAAACTGTTCTTATGTCTTTTTCCTTAATATATTTTCTATTCCTTTAATTCAACAAGCAGAATTAGTGAAAGTAGTCAAGAAGGTGTCTTGAAGTCAATTGTGGAGAGACTTTGTGCCCCCATAATTGCCTTTAGTGTGTTTTATTTTTGTTTCTATGTAAAGGACCTTGGGATGACTTTGTGCCCTCATTGTCCTTCATATCTCACTCTTGGGCAATTCAGGTGGAGACTTTGTGCTACATCTCAATTTGCTAGTTACTACATTCTTGGTTACATTTTGCAATTACTACCAAGAATATTCTTGTGGTTTTCTTAGTAATTATGAAATAAGAGGAGTTCTTTCTGTCATTTCCCTTGAGATTTTTCCTTTGATTTACACGCATCATCTCTGAAGAAAGAGAGATGGATGGTTTATCCTACCCTTGAGTATTATTTTCTGTTTATATATATATATATATATATAGGGAACCTCCCCTTGATGAGAGGAGAGATTAGTCCCCTTTTGATGTGGTAAACCTACACATTTGGATGACCAATCTTCCTACTTTGGCTGATCAAACCTATTTTGTTTATCAGTACGCTGATCGATAAAATAATCAACTAACAAAGTGCACTAAAAAACATTTTATTCACATGTAAGGAGGTAATGGGTATCTTTAATAATTCTTGGTTTGATAATAAATTCCATACTTTGCTTAGGACAAGGATGACAAGAGGGTTAATTAAAACAGAGGCTAAAGAAGGAAGTACTAAACCATACAAAGGAACCTTAAGAGATTTTTAGGTATGTAATAGAAGGTATTAATGGGTATCTATAAATTGTTTTAAATTTGTGTTTTAGCTAATCCACATGAAGTTATGGTCAAAAACTAGTGTTTGTAGGGTTACAATGAAGAGACACAAACAAACAGGTAAACTAAGGGTTTTTAACTTTTAATTAAGCATCTAATGATATAAATGGATTTGAATAAGTATGTTAAGGAATGTGAAGTGTCTCTATGAAATCAGATTGATCTAAGAAGTTGTTTTTCAAAATCGGGCTTTTTAATCCATAAGAGAGATAGAGAAGAGTTATCTAAGAGATAACATTAGATTTTGGATAGGATTGAGTTGGTTGAGCTAGGAGGGTTACACCAATTTTGGTATCAAATATTGAATCTCTTGTGATTTGGTAATTGATCATGTTTTCTAATAAACTACTGCAAGATTGAGAAAAGGATCAAAGACTAGGATGTAAAAGGCCTAGGTGAGATCAAGGAGATTTTCAAAAGACTAGTCAAGGAGAAAGGCTTGGGTGAGACAAGTGAACTAAAAGACTAGGGTGAAATAGACCTAGGTGAGGACCTAAAGATATTGAGAAAATATGGAAGAATTTCTAAGAAAATTATAGAGCAATAGAGTATAAAAGAGTGTTAAGGAGAAGACAAGTATCCAAAAGCAAAGAGGTATGACTAGTAATGAAATTGATAAAGAGATTGTTAGTTTGAAAAGAGATTTAGCTAAGTTTTAGATATATATGAGTCTTGGGTGCAAATGGATAGGTAAGCATGGGTATGGACAATGAGAAAGAGGATGAAGTGGCCAATAGATCTCTTAATGAAGAGGAGAAGGCAAAAGGAGATTTCCAAGAAGAGAGAAGCCCATAGAGGAAAAAAGATGAGTAGGTTGCCAAGTGAGTAACAAGAGGAAGAGGTGGAGAAGAAGGTTCTCATTTAGGAGAACAAGAAGAGATTAAGTTCTAGGAGGAGCACTTGAGAAGATGAGAGTGTTGGTGAAGAGAACACTCATAAGGACCTTGTGGTCTCTTGTTTTTATATCTAATGTTGTCTTTGCATGGGTAATTATAGGTATGAGCAGCCTTTTGAAGGTCAAAATAAAGGCCTTGAAGAATGAGAAGATTGGTGCAAGAGGAGACACCAAGTTCACAAGTGAATGTGCAAGAGAGAGAAGAGAGTTTATTTCTATTGACAAAGAAAGAGAGATGTATTGGTTAATACATGAATAAGATATCAAACCCATACAAGAAACAGAAGAGATGGAAGATGAATATGACTTCCATGATACCATTAAATGCCAAGAAGAAACAAGATAATAGCCACACACAAAGGAGAATAAATATTTCTCTATAGATGAGTCCTACAATGAGGTAAATGAATGTTTAGGACTTGATTATGATTGTCATTATGAAAAGAAGGTTTTTAATATATAGGTGAATAGAGAGAAAATAAAGGTACATTCATGGTAAAAGTCTCAAGGGCATGGCTATGTGATGCCTAAGTGGTGGGAGAAGAATATTCCCATGAAACAAGAAGTGTTGACTCAAGATCATGCTTACATGATGCCTAAATGGCTTGAAAAGGAAAATGACAAGAGAAAGGTTCAAGTGTGGGTACCTAAGAAGGCAAAGAGTGAAGATGTGAGTGTTGATATGGCAGCACCAAGAAATCAAGGAAGGATGATGGAAGTTGATGCAAGAAGCCAAGAGAATGAAGATAAGGTGATGAATATGGAAGAGACATTCCATGAAGACAAGGATTTGAAAAGCATACCAAGGAAACAAAAGGTAAATAAATTACTTATGATGATGTGTTTGACTCATTTGATGATTTATTTATGTCAAATGAGGAATGCCAAGTGTTTATATGGACTAACATGTAGTAAGGAGGAATTTTAAAATGGATAGATTATGAGAAAAGGGATGAGCACACATCAAGACAATGCTCCATTGAAGGCAAAGAGTAAACAAGATGGCTTCAAGGAGAAGTCAAATAGAATAAGGAGGCACAAGGTAAGGGTGATTCAATTGTATTTTATGAGTATACTAATGATGAATTTGGTTTGTGTGGAGATAAGCTAAAAAGGGGTGAGATGAAGGGTAAAGGACAAGCAGTCATCAAAGATTAAGAACCCAAGTTTGATGAAGAAGATGGTGAGGTAGATGAGACCTCAATAGAGGAATATTTAATAATTTTGGAAGAGTTATTTCACCATTCAAAAGAGATTAATGAAGGTATATTCCATGGTGAAGACACCATTGAGAAGAGTGAAGCAATATAAGAACAAAATAAAGAAGTAAGGGCAGTTTTGATCAAAGAGAAAGAAGGTGAAGGTATCTAAGAGGCTTCATGGCCTAAAGATTTTGATTTTAAGGTGTAATTTGATGTTTTTTATGAATTTATGAAGTTTTATAATATGGATGAATTCCATATCTCAATGGACAAGATCATAAACCAAGAAGATCAAGAAGAAGATCTTGAAGGCATGTATGAAGATGAAGAAGCATGCAAGTGGGAGATGGCAAATGAGAAAGAAATGAGGAGAAGGGCATATCTAAGGAGGAAGAGGAGAAAAATGAAAGGAAAATAAGGACAAGATTTTGGTAAGGAAAATAAAGAAATGGGATCTGGACATTAGTGAATACAAAGGCATGGAGGAAGCTTTATTTCTAGAGGGAGAGTATGATGTAGGAGCATCTCAAACATCTACAATGGTCTTATGAAATTCATGGTCATTTAGTATTGGTTTGAATTAAAATTAAAATTCTTGTATTTTCCCTCCAAAATGTTGTTACAGAGGAGTAATTATCAATGTAAAATGTAAATGTGAAAATTAAATGTAAAAAAAAGTAAAAAAGAGTGAGAGAGATAAAAGTTGGTTAAGAGAATCCCCACATTGGGAGTGGGTTGAGAAAATAAAGGATGTGGTTGAATCCATAAACCATAAGGATATTTTTTTGTTTTATTTATTCTCCAAATTAGTATATTGTTATGGAATCTTCTCAATAGAATGTTGGAAGATCTTGTTTGTTGGTTTTGAGCCCAAGTTGGCGTAGGAGATTCTTTCAAAGAGTAATAAATGTAATGAAAGGAGGAAGGTACATAGAGGAAGGAAAAATATAATCTATCATTAAATGAGAAATAATATGATCATAATAATTTAAGAGTGAAAAAGAGGTTAATATTGCAGATGTGAAGAAGGAAGAAGATTTGCATGTAAAGACAAGGTGTGAAGGTCAAATAAGGCTTGTAAGCCATTAAGCCTTAATCATGGATCATGTAACTATTATAATTTAATTTTAAGTGTTATTTTTGATTAAATAAAGGATTAAATCTTGACTCTAATGTCATTGGTATGCAATATTGGTGTCCTTTTGTAAAAGTTTTGGCCTAGACAGTGAGTAGGCATGTGTATGTGTATATGCATTTTCTTAAGAAACTTAAGAAAAAAATAAACAACCATTGGTAAAAATTATGTATGATAACCTTTGTAATTTCAATAAGAATATTATAATACTTGTACTTGATAACAAGAATTTTATAATGCTTTGAATATGAAAAAGGTCATGAACAGGGTTAAGACAGGGTATTCTGCACCTAAGAACACATTCTACTATCAAAGCATTGGATCAATGTGAAAATGAGTGCATGAAAGTTATATAAGTATGAAGGTAGTTTTGTGAGATAATTTTAGACCTAAATTAATAATAAATAGGCTTTATAAACCCCTTGAATATCTTAAAACCCCAAAAGTTGACTATCGAGTTTGTACATGACTGAGTTAGGGCAGTAAGAAGTTTGCATATATTATGGGATAAATGATTTGACTAAGTCATTTTAGTATGGGAACATGAATAAGTATAATATATTAGGTTATTTGAGGTATTATTATGCTTTAGGATCATTTTTAAATTCTATTCACTAAGAAAAAGGAAGGAAACCCCTACTCACAGTCACAACACACAGTCCATTTCAAGTGAGATCTTCTTGTTTAGAATGTAAATAAGGCTATTATGGTTGATTATATGAATTTAATAGAGTAAAGGTACCTTTTCAGACACTAATAAATCATTTATAAACCTTTAAACATTATATAACACTCCTAGCTCCATTTAGTATGCTCTCAGCCTTGTGTAGGCTTGGGAAAGCCCTAAACTAGGGTTTAGGTTCTAAAAAGATATTCAACCCTAAAAAAATACATGAAACTTTGGTATATTTATATTTTATGTTTTATTAAAATATTTAATGTGTTTTCAAGGTAGTATGGTATGGATAAGTATAGAAAAGGTCAAATGCAAAGTCAATCCTAATTGTATGCAAGGAGAAGGGAGTAACCCAATATAGGAAAAGTGGTTTTATCCAAAGAAGTGCACTAAAAAACATTTTATTAACATGTAATGAGGTAATGGGTATCTTTAATGATTCTTTTCTTGATCATAAAGTCCATACTTTGCTCAGGACAAGGAGGTTTGCTTGATAGGAGGGCTAATTGGAATAGAGGCTAAAGAAGGAAATACTAAACCATATAAAGGAACCTCAGGTGATTTTTATTTATGTGATATAAGGGACTAATGGGTATTTATAAATGTTTTCAAATTTGGGTTTGAGATAATCCATATGAAGTTATGGTGAAAAATTGTTAGGATCCTCCTTATGAGTACAATTGATTACCTTTGTATAAGCAACTAAACACGAAATTAAACCAAAAGTAATAAGTAACTAGAAATCAAAAATAGAAAAGAATAGGAGATATGAGAAACAATACAATCTATATTAACACTCTTCCAGAAGGAAATATAATGAAGAAATCTCACTCTTCTTCCCACACCTCTTAGGTGTATAGTAATTATCCTTCAAGAGTTTTCTCTCTCAATCAATTACAACCAACTCAAACACTGAGTTGTTCCCTCTAGTGACAATCAACCCAATGGTTGTTATTGCCTACTCTCATCCATAGCAGATCTTCTTGATCTTGCACCCTTGCAGATCTAACAAATCTTGCTTACACCGTGTGTTGCAGATCTTCTTGATCTTGCTACCCCACAGATCTAACTGATCTTGCACACACACACACCCACATATCTTCTTGATCTTGCTACCCCATAGATCAACTAACCTTGCTTACCTGTAGATCTTCCTGATCTTGCACTCTTGTAGACCTTCTAGATCTTACACTTGAGGATCTAATCCTTCTTAGTCCTGATTATAATACAGCCCCATGGGTCTCTTAAATAGATCCCAAAACAAACAATAATTAGAAAAGCAGACTCAAGACTAAAATTAGTCTTTACATGCAAACTAACTATTCGTCTAAAATTAGAACAATAGTTGTGGAAACACACAGGTGATCGATGTCAATTCCTATTTGACTAATGCCAATCAACCATAACCAATGTTGGTTACTGTGTAGCTAAAGATAACCGATGTCAGTCGACCCCTAACTAGTTTTGACCAATGTCAGTTACTGTGTAACCCAGCAACCTCCACATTTGCATACCTATGAAGCTTTTAGCTCCACAACTTAACAATCTCCCACTTGGAGATAAATAGTTGCACCTGTACCTGTACCTGTACTTGTACAGCAACATCCTCTAATTTTATTTTTGGCTTGTATCACCATCTTCAAATTCAATCTTGAAGACCAATAGAAGTTTAATGAAGATTCAACTTCTTCTTTGTTCCCAGCTTTGTTAACGTATTTGTAGGGTTCTTATCCTTGCTAGCCTCTGTGACTACAACAACCTTCTACAACTTTGATATCTAGCTAACTGTCATTCCACAAACAATGAACACATATCCTGTGGTGCTTCCCCTGCCATCCAAGTCACCTACCATATCCAAATCTACATACCCATGTAGAGAACTATTTGACCCTGCATAGCATAAATACCTGCTGTTGGTCCCTCTCAGATATCTAAAAATCCACTAAACTACTTTCCAGTGCTTCTTTCCTAGATTGGTCATATACTTGCTGACAACTCCCATTGCTTGGGCAATATCTGGTCTAGGTGTGCTAATCAATTTTGCATCTTACATATTGAACCTCTCCAACACCAACCTAGCCATATGTCTCACCTATCCATTCTCTCCTTTCTTTAACCTGTATATCCATTCATTTTTTAGTGCTTTCTTTTCAGCTAGCAACTCTACCAAATCTCACATTTGGTTCTCTTCCAAGGAATCAATTTCCTCATTCATGTCATGCTCCCACTATTTCTTGGATTCTACCTACATTGCCTCTTCAAAACTTCCTAATTTTCCACCATTAGTGAGCAATAAGTAGTATAAAGAAGGGGAATAATGAATTTGAGGCTTGCTTACCCTTTCAGACTTCCTCATGGGCATTTGAGACTCATTGACAACTTGATGTCTACCCAAATTTCATTCTAACAGTGACTGATCTCAGTCATCTCTTGATCTACACCTGACCGATGTCAGTTCCACCTGACCGACCTGATCGACATCGGTTCTCACCTGACCGACGTCGGTTTCCACCTACCTGACATCACCAACTGTGGTCTCCACCAGACCGATGTTAGTTCCTACCTAATCGACGTTAGTTCTCACCTGACATCGGTATCTGTGTTTTCTTGTGAGTCATGATTTTTACCTAAGAGCTCATTTTGGATCATAATCTTGTCCAAATCAACATTGCCCTACTCAAAATTATTCAGCCTCTTGAGCTGATCATTGTCCATCACCTTCTCCTTGAAAACCAAGACTTTCTAGTTCTTAAACATGTCAAAAACATCAAATTTCCTCTTTATGCAATAAACCCATACCTTTCTTGTAGCACAACACTGTGATCCTCCAATAGAAGCTCCCTAAGCTAGTCCCCACATGTCTGAGTGAACAAGCTCCAACCTGTGCTTCTTCTTTGTTGACCCAGTCTTGAAAAACCGCACTTTCTTTCCAAAAATACAATGCTCACAGAAATCTCGATCTATGCTTTTCAAATCTAAAAGATTACCATTTCACTTAAGAACATCCATTCCCTTCTCACTCATGTGACCAAGCCTACAGTGCCACATATTTGCATCTACATCTAACGTAGATAAAATAGAAGGAGACTCACTAATACAAGTAGATACATAAAGTGTACCTACTTTCTTATCTCTTACTAATACAAGTGCACCCTTGGAAACTTTCCAAGATTTTGCTATGAGAATTACTGTACAACCCTCATCACCCAACTTTCCTATAGAAATTAGACTCCTCTTCAGGATGGGAACATGCATGACACCCTTCAACACCCATATGTTGCCAGTCTACAATTTTAGCTACACTTCTCCTTTGCAAACAATTTGACAAGGCTTACCATCCCCTAAATAAACTTTTTCAAAGTCTCCATGGACATAATCATTGAAAAATTCTCTATTTGGGGTTGCATGGAAAGAGGCATCAAAATCTAAAACCCAAGATTTTACTTTATCCAAGGAACATATAAGAGCATCTCGTACAACAATACCTGTATCTTTTGCTTCTTTATTTCCTTCATGCTAATCTTCTACCAACCAACAATCTTTCTCTACATGCCCTTTCTTTCCACAATTCCAACAAGTTATACCTCCATTTTTGGATTTGGATCTACTACCTATCTTTGACCTTTATTTCCCTTGCTTGACCTTCTCTCTTTGCTTTCCCCTACTTTCAACACTTAAAGCATTCATTGATGTTTCCCCTATGCTTTTCCTATGAATTTTTTCATTCAAGATTACACTAACAACATCATCAACTTTCAATATATTTGAAGCAGATGCAGTATTACTAAATGCCATTACCAAACTATTCCAAGTTTTAGGTAAAGAGCATAATATTAAGAGAGCCTTAATTTCATCATCAAAAATTATATTGACTAAAATTAATTGATTTACTAATCCATGGAAATCACTAAGATGACTATATATCGATCCACCTTCTTGCATCTACAAATTAAATAATTGCTTCATAAGAAATACCTTATTCAAAGCTAAGGGTTTTTCATATAAATTTGCCAAAGATTCCATTAACTCTACCATTGTCTTTGCCTATGATAAGTTGGAAATCACAAATGATGCCAAGCTCAACCTTATAGATCCCAGAGTCTTTCTATCAAGAACATTCCATTCTTCATCTTGCATATATGTGGGTTTACTTAAAACTCCACCCAATGGTAAATATAGATCTTTCTGATATAAATAATCTTCTATCTGCATCCTCCATAATTGATAATTCTTGCCATTGACTTTTTCCACTCTTAGTTTACTTTCTTCTACCATTGCTTTACTCTCACTCAATCAGAAACCCCTGAGAGTGAACCCATAATCAACAAACACTAACCCACTCTACCACTTGTTAGTGATCCTAGCTCTAATACCAACTGTCAGGATCCTCCTTATGAGTACAATTGATTACCTTTGTATAAGTAAATAAACACAAAATTAAATCAGAAGTAATAAGTAACTAGAAATTAATATAGCAAAGAATAAGAGATACGAGAAATAATATAATCTGTATTAACACTCTTCCAGAAGGAAATACAATGAAGAAATCTCATTCTTCTTCCCACACCTCTTGGGTGTACAGTAATTCTCTTTCAAGAGTTATCTCTCTCAATCAATTACAACCAACTCAAACACTGAGTTGTTCCCTCTAATGACAATCAACCCAATGGTTGTTGTTACCTACTCTCATCTATAGCAGATCTTCTTGATCTTGCACCCTTGCAAATCTAACTGATCTTGCTTACACTGTGCACTGCAGATCTTCTTGATCTTGCTACCCCGTAGATCTAACTAATCTTACACACACACACTCATAGATTTTGTTGATCTTACTACCACATAGAGCAACTGACCTTGCTTACCTATAGATCTTCTTGATCTTGCACTCTTGCAGACCTTCTAGATCTTACACTTGAGGATCTAATCCTTCTTAGTCTTGATTACAATATAGCTCCATGGGTCTCTTAAATAGATTCCAAAACAAACAATAATTAGAAACACAGACTCAAGACTAAAATTAGGCTTTACATGTAAACTAACTATTCATCTAAAATTAGAACAACAGTTGTGAAAACAAACAGGTGACCGATGTCAGTTCCTATCTGAGCGATGTCGACCAACCATAATTGATGTCAAGTTATTGTGTAGCTGAAGATAACTAATGTCGGTCTACCCCTAACTAGTTCTAACTAATGTCCATTACTGTGTAACCTAGCAACCTCCACATTTGCATACCTGTGAAGCATTTAGCTCCACAACTTAACAATCTCCCACTTGGAGATAAACAGCTACACCTGTACCTATACCTATACAGCAACATCCTCTAATTTTGTTTCTAGCTTGTATCACCATCTTCAAGTTCAATCTTGAAGACCAACAGAAGTTGAATGAAGATTCAACTTCTCCTTTCTTCTTGGCTTTCTTAGCATATCTGCAGGGTTCTTATCCTTGTTAGCCTCTGTGACTACAACAACCTTCTGCAACTTTGATATCTAGTTAACCACCATTCCACCAATAGTGAACACATATCCTGTGGTGCTTCCCCTACCATCTAGGTCACCTGCCATATCCGAATCTACATACCCATGTAGAGAAGTGTTTGACCCTATATAGCATAAATACCTGCTACTGGTCCATCTCAGATATCTGAGAATCCACTGAACTGCTTTCCAGTGCTTCTTTCCTAGATTGGTCATAAACTTACTGACAACTCCCACTGCTTGGGCAATATCTGGTCTAGGTGTGCTAATCGATTTTGCATCCTGCATATTGAACCTCTCTAACACCAACCTGGCCATATGTCTCACCTATCCATTCTCTCTTTTCTTTAACTTGTATATCCATTCATTTTTTAGTGCTTTCTTTTTGGCTGGTAACTCTACCAAATCCCATGTTTAGTTCTCTTCCAAAGAATCAATTTTCTCATTCATGCCATGCTCCCACTATTTCATGGATTCTACCTACATTGCCTCTTCAAAAATTTCTAATTTTCCACCATCAGTGAGCAACAAGTAGTATAAAGAAGGGGAATAATGAATTTGAGGCTTACCCTTTCAGACCTCCTCGTGGGCATTTGAGACTCATTGATAGCTTGCTGTCCACCCAAATTTTGTTTTAACAGTGA
The DNA here is from genome assembly GCA_037957365.1 of Torreya grandis. Lineage (NCBI taxonomy): Eukaryota > Viridiplantae > Streptophyta > Pinopsida > Cupressales > Taxaceae > Torreya > Torreya grandis. The sequence continues at coordinate 6,696,635 of JARHVA010000105.1, read as the reverse complement.
CCGATCTTGGTCATCTCTCGATCTACACTTGACTAACATCAATTCCACCTAACCGACCTGATTGATGTCAGTGTCCAACTACCTGACATCACTGACTTTGGTCTCCACTAGACCGACATTGATTCCTACCTAATCGATGTTGGTTCTCACCTGACCAATGTCGGTATCTATGTTTTCCTATGAGTGATGATTTTTACTCACGAGCTCATTTTGGATCATAACCTTGTCCAAATCAACATTGCCCTACTCAAATTTATTTAGCCTCTTGAGCTGATCACTCTCTATCACCTTCTCCTTGAAAACCAAGGCTTTTTAGTTCTTAAACATGTCAAAAACATCATATTTCCTCTTTATGAAATAAACCCATACCTTTCTTGTAGCATAACACTATGATCCTCCAATAGAATCTCCCTGAGCTGGTCCCCACACATCTGCGTGAACAAGCTCCAACCTATGCTTCTTCTTTGTTGACCCAGTCTTGAGAAACCTCACTTTCTTCCCAAAAATACAATGCTCACAGAAATCTCGATCTATGCTTTTCAAATTTGAAAGATTACCATTTGACTTAAGAACATCCATTCCCTTCTCACTCATGTGACCAAGCCTACAGTGCCACATCTTTGCATCTACATCTGAAGTAGATAAAATAGAAGGAGAAACAGTAATACAAGTAGATAGATAAAGTGTACCTACTTTCTTAACTATTGCTAATACAAGTGCACCCTTGAAAACTTTCCAAGATTTCGCTGTGAGAGTTACTGTCCAACCCTCATCACCCAACTTTCCTACAAAAATTAGACTCCTCTTCAGAATGGGAACATGCATGAATCCTTCAACACCCATATGTTGCCAGTCTACAATTTAAGCTGCACTTCTCCTTTGTGAACAATTTGACAAGGCTTACCATTCCTTAAATAAACTTTTTCAAAGTCTCCATGGACATAATCATTGAAAAATTCTCTATTTGGGGTTGCATGGAAAGAGGCATCAGAATCTAAAACCCAAGATTTTACTCTATCCAAGAAACATATAAGAACATCTCATACAACAATACCTGCATCTTTTGCTTCTTTATTTCTTTCATGCTAATCTTCTACCAACCAACAATCTTTCTTTACATGCCCTTTCTTTCCACAATTCCAACAGGTTATACATCCATTTTTGGATTTGGATATACTGCCTATCTTTGACCTTTATTTCCCTTGCTCAACCTTCTCTCTTTGTTTTCCCCTACTTTCAACACTTAAAGCATTCATTGATGTTTCCCTTGTGCTTTTCCTGTGAATTTTTTCATTCAAGATTACACTAACAACATCATCAACTTTCAATATATTTGAAGCAGACGCAGTATTACTAACTGCCATTACCAAACTATTCCAAGTTTTAGGTAAAGAGCATAATATTAAGAGAGCCTTAATTTCATCATCAAAAATTATATTGACTAAAATTAATTGATTTACTAATCCATGTAAATCACTAAGATGACTATATACCGATCCACCTTCCTGCATCTATAAATTAAATAATTGCTTCATAAGAAATACCTTATTCAAAGCTAAGGGTTTTTCATATAAATTTGCCAAAAATTCCAATAACTCTACCATTGTCCTTGCCTATGATAAGTTGGAAATCAAAAATGATGCCAAGCTCAACCTTATAGATCCCAGAGCCTTTCTATCAAGAACATTCCATTCTTCATCTTGCATATATGTGGGTTTACTTAAAACTCCACCCAATGGTAAATATAGATCTTTCTGATACAGATAATCTTCTATCTGCATCCTCCATAATTGATAATTCTTGCCATTGACTTTCTCCACTCTTAGTTTACTTTCTTCTACCATTGCTTTACTCTCACTCAATCAAAAACCCCTCAGAGTGAACCCGTAATCAACAAACACTAACCCACTCTACCACTTGTTAGTGATCCTAGCTCTGATACCAACTGCCAGGATCCTCCTTATGAGTAAAATTGATTACCTTTGTATAAGTAAATAAACACAAAATTAAACCAGAAGTAATAAGTAACTAGAAATCAAAAATAACAAAGAATAAGAGATACGAGAATTAATATAATCTGTATTAACACTCTTCCAGAAGGAAATACAATGAAGAAATCTCATTCTTCTTCCCACACCTTTTGGGTGTAAATTAATTCTCCTTCAAGAGTTCTCTCTCTCAATCAATTACAACCAACTCAAACACTGAGTTGTTCCCTCTAATGACAATCAACCCAATGGTTGTTGTTACCTACTCTCATCTATAGCAGATCTTCTTGATCTTGCACCCTTGCAAATCTAACTGATCTTGCTTACACCATGCATTGCAGATCTTCTTGATCTTGCTACCCCGTAGATCTAACTAATCTTACACACACACACACACACACACACACCCGTAGATCTTGTTGATCTTGCTACCACATAGTGCAACTGACCTTACTTACCTATAGATCTTCTTGATCTTGCACTCTTGCAGACCTTCTAGATCTTACACTTGAGGATCTAATCCTTCTTAGTCTTGATTACAATACAGCTCCATGGGTCTCTTAAATAGATTCCAAAACAAACAATAATTAGAAACATAGACTCAAGACTAAAATTAGGCTTTACATGCAAACTAACTGTTCATCTAAAATTAGAACAATAGTTGTGAAAACAAACAGGTGACCGATGTCAGTTCCTATCTGACCGATGTCGGCCAACCATAACCGATGTCAGTTACTGTGTAGCTAAAGATAACCGATGTCGGTCTACCCCTAACTAGTTCTAACCAATGTCCATTACTGTGTAACCCAGCAACCTCCACATTTGCATACCTATGAAGCATTTAGCTCCACAACTTAACAATCTCTCACTTGGAGATAAATAGCTACACCTGTACCTATACCTATACAGCAACATCCTCTAATTTTGTTTCTAGCTTGTATCACCATCTTCAAGTTCAATCTTGAAGACCAATAAAAGTTGAATGAAGATTCAACTTCTCCTTTCTTCTTGGCTTTCTTAGCATATCTGCAGGGTTCTTATCCTTGCTAGCCTCTGTGACTGCAACAACCTTCTGCAACTTTGATATCCAATTAACCACCATTCCACCAATAGTGAACACATATCCTGTGGTGCTTCCCCTGCCATCCAGGTCTCCTGCCATATCTGAATCTACATACTCATGTAGAGAAGTGTTTGACCCTATATAGCATAAATACCTGCTACTGGTCCCTCTCAGATATCTGAGAATCCATTGAACTGCTTTCCAATGCTTCTTTCCTAGATTGGTCATAAACTTATTGACAACTCCCACTGCTTGGGCAATATCTGGTCTAGGTGTGCTAATCGATTTTGCATCCTGCATATTGAACCTCTCCAACACCAACCTGGCCATATGTCTCACCTATCCATTCTCTCTTTTCTTTAACTTGTATATCCATTCATTTTTTAGTGCTTTCTTTTTGGCTGGTAACTCTACCAAATTCCATGTTTAGTTCTCTTCCAAGGAATCAATTTTCTCATTCATGCCATGCTCCCACTATTTCATGGATTCTACCTGCATTGCCTCTTCAAAAACTTCTAATTTTTTGCCATCAGTGAGTAATAAGTAGTATAAATAAGGGGAATAATGAATTTGAGGCTTACTTACCCTTTCAGACCTCCTCATGGGCATTTGAGACTCATTGATAACTTGTTGTCCGCCCAAATTTTGTTTTAACAGTGACCGATCTCGGTCATCTCTCGATCTACACTTGACTGACATCGATTCCACCTGCTCGACATCACCGACATTGGTCTCCACCAGACCGACATTGATTCCTACCTAATCGATGTTGGTTCTCACCTGACCGATGTCAGTATCTATGTTTTCCTGTGAGTGATGATTTTTACTCACGAGCTCATTTTGGATCATAACTTTGTCCAAATCAACATTTCCCTACTCAAAATTATTTAGCCTCTTGAGCTGATCACTATCTATCACCTTCTCCTTGAAAACCAAGACTTTCTAGTTCTTAAACATGTCAAAAACATCATATTTCCTCTTTATGCAATAAACCCATACCTTTTTTATAGCATAACACTATGATCCTCCAATAGAAGCTCCCTGAGCTGGTCCCCACACATCTACGTCAACAAGCTCCAACCTATGCTTCTTCTTTGTTGACCCAGTCTTGAGAAACCTCACTTTCTTTCCAAAAATACAATGCTCACAGAAATCTCGATCTATGCTTTTCAAATCTGAAAGATTACCATTTGACTTAAGAACATCCATTCCCTTCTCACTCATGTGACCAAGCCTACAGTGCCACATCTTTGCATCTACATCTGAAGTAGATAAAATAAAAGGAGAATCAGTAATACAAGTAGATAGATAAAGTGTACCTACTTTCTTACCTCTTGCTAATATAAGTGCATCCTTGGAAACTTTCCAAGATTTCGTTGTGAGAGTTACTGTACAACCCTCATCACCCAACTTTCCTATAGAAATTAGACTCCTCTTTAGGATGGGAACATGCATGACATCTTTCAACACCCATATATTGTTAGTTTGGAATTTCAGCTGCACTTCTCCTTTGCCAATAATTTGGCAAGGCTTACCATCCCCTAAAAAAACTTTTCCAAAGTCTCCATGGACATAATCATTGAAAAATTCTCTATTTGGGGTTGCATGGAAAGAGGCACCAGAATCTAAAACCCAAGATTCTACTTTATCCCAGGAACATATAAGAGCATCCCATGCAACAATACTCGCATCTTTTGCTTCTTTATTTTCTTCATGCTGATCTTCTACAAACCAACAATCTTTCTTTACATGCCCTTTCTTTTCACAATTCTAGAAATTTACACCTCCATTTCTAGATTTGGATCTACTACCTATCTTTGACCTTGATTTTCCTTGCTTGACCTTCTCTCTTTGCTTTTCCTTGCTTTCAACACTTAAAGCATTCCTTAATGTTTTTGCTATGTTTTTCTTATGAATTTCTTCATTCAAGATTACACTAACAATATCATCAACTTTCAAGATATTTGAAGCAGATGCAGTATTACTAACTGCCATTACCAAACTATTCCAACTTTTAGGTAAAGAGCATAAGATTAAGAGAGCCTTAATTTCATCATCAAAAACTATATTGACTAAAATTAACTGATTTACTAATCCATGGAAATCACTAAAATGACTATATACCGATCCACCTTCTTGCATCTGCAAATTAAATAATTGCTTCATAAGAAATACCTTATTCAAAGCTGAGGGTTTTTCATATAAATTTTCCAAAGATTCCATTAACTCTACCATTGTCTTTGCCTATGATTTGTTATAAATCACACACGATGCCAGGCTCAACCTTATAGATCCCAGAGCCTTTCTATCAAGAACATTCCATTCTTCATCTTGCATATATGTGGGCTTACTTGAAACCCCACCCAATGGTAAATATAGATCTTTCTGATACAGATAATCTTTTATCTGCATCCTCCATAATTGATAATTCTTGCCATTGAATTTCTCCATTCTTAGTTTACTTTCTTCTTTCATTGCTTTACTCCCACTCAATCAGAAACCCCTGAGAGTGAACCTATAATCAACAAACACTAACCTGCTCTACCACTTATTAGTGATCCTAGCTCTGATACCAACTGTCAAGATCCTCCTTATGAGTACAATTGATTACCTTTGTATAAGAAAATAAACATGGAATTAAACCAAAAGTAATAAGTAACTAGAAATTAGAAATAGCAAAGAATAAGAGATATGAGAAATAATACAATCTGTATTAACACTCTTCCAGAAGGAAATATAATGAAGAAATTTCACTCTTCTTCCCACACCTCTTGGGTGTACAGTAATTCTCCTTCAAGATTTCTCTCTCTCAATCAATTACAACCAACTCAAACACTGAGTTGTTCCCTCCAGTGACAATCAACCCAATGATTGTTGTTGCCTACTCTCATCCACAGCAAATCTTGATCTTGCACCCTTGCAAATCTAACTAATCTTGCTTACACCGTGTGTTTCAGATCTTCTTGATCTTGCTGCCCCATAGATCTAACTGATCTTGCACACACACACCCATGGATCTTCTTGATCTTGCTACCACACAGATCAACTAATCTTGCTTACCTGTAGATCTTCCTGATCTTACACTCTTACAGACCTTCTAGATCTTACACTTGAGGATCTAATCCTTCTTAGTCTTGATTACAATAAAGCCCCATGGGTCTCTTAAATAGATCCCAAAATAAATAATAATTAGAAATGCAGAATCAAGACTAAAATTAGTCTTTACATGCAAATTAACTATTCGTCTAAAATTAGAACAATAGTTTTGGAAACACACAGGTGACCGATGTCAGTGCCTGTCTGACTGATGCCGACTAACCATAACCGATGTGAATTACTGTGTAGCTAAAGATAACCAATGTCGGTCGACCCCTAACTATTTTTGACCAATGTCAGTTATTGTGTAACCCAGAAACCTCCACATTTGCATACTTGTGAAGCTTTTAGCTCCACAAATTAACAATCTCCCACTTGGAGATAAATAGTTGCACCTGTACCTGTATAGCAACATCCTCTAATTTTGTTTCTAGCTTGTATCACCATCTTCAAGTTCAATTTTGAAGACCAATAGAATTTGAATGAAGATTAAACTTCTCCTTTGTTCTTGGCTTTGTTAACATATCTGTAGGTTTCTTATCCTTGCTAGCCTGTATGACTGCAACAACCTTTTACAACTTTGATATCCAGCTAACTGTCATTCCACCAATAATGAACACATATCCTGTGGTGCTTCCCCTACCATCCAAGTCACCTACCATATCCGAATCTACATACCCATGTAGAGAAGTGTTTGACCCTGCATAGCATAAATACTTGTTGTTGGTCCCTCTCAGATATCTAAGAATCCACTGAACTGCTTTTCAGTGCTTCTTTCTTAGATTGTTCATAAACTTGCTGACAACTCCCACTGCTTGGGAAATATTTGGTCTAGGTGTGCTAACCGGTTTTACATCCTACATATTGAACCTCTCCAACACCAACCTGGACATATGTCTCACCTGTCCATTCTCTCCTTTCTTTAACCTGTATATCCATTTGTTTTTTAGTGCTTTCTTTTTGGCTGGCAACTCTACCAAATCCCACATTTAGTTCTCTTCCAAGGAATCAATTTTCTCGTTCATGCCATGCTCCCACTATTTCTTGGATTCTACCTACATTGCCTCTACAAAACTTCCTAATTTTCCACCATCAATGAGCAATAAGTAGTATAAATAAGGGGAATAAAAAATTTGAGGCTTACTTACCCTTTCAGACCTCCTCGTGGGCATTTGAGACTCATTAATAGCTTGTTGTCTGCCCAAATTTCATTCTAACAGTGACCGATCCTGGTCATCTCTCGATCTACACCTGACCAACATCAGTTTCACTTGACTAACCTGATTGACATCGGTTCTCACCTGACTGACGTCAGTTTCCACCTCCCTGACATCACTGACTTTGGTCTCCACCAGACCGACATCGATTCCTACCTAATCAATGTCAGTTCTCACCTGACCGATGTCGATATCTGTGTTTTTTTGAGTGATGATTCTTACCTGTGAGCTCATTTTGGATCATAACCTTGTCTAAATCAACATTGCCATGCTCAAAATTATTCAGCCTCTTGAGCTAATCACTGTCCATCACCTTCTCCTTGAAAACCAAGGCTTTCCAGTTCTTAAACATGTCAAAAACATTATATTTCCTCTTTATGCAATAAACCCATACCTTTTTTGTAGCATAACACTATGATCCTCCAATAGAAGCTCCTTGAGCTCATCCCCACACATCTGAGTGAACAAGCTCCAACCTGTGCTTCTTTTTTGTTGACCCAGTCTTGAGAAACCTCACTTTCTTTCCAAAAATACAATGCTCACAGAAATCTCGATCTATGCTTTTCAAATCTAAAATATCACCATTTGACTTAAGAACATCCATTCCCTTCTCACTCATGTGACCAAGCCTATAGTGCCACATCTTTGCATCTACATCTGAAGTAGATAAAATAGAAGGAGAATCAGTAATACAAGTAGATAGATAAAGTGTACCTACTTTCTTACCTCTTGATAATATAAGTGCACCCTTGGAAACTTTCCAAGATTCCACTGTGAGAGTTACTATACAACCCTCATCACTGAACTTTCCTACAAAAATTAGACTCTTCTTTAGGATGGGAACATGCATGACATCCTTCAACACCCATATGTTGCCAGTCTACAATTTTAGCTGCACTTCTCCTTTGCCAATAATTTGACAAGGCTTACCATCCCCTAAATAAACTTTTCCAAAGTCTCCATGGACATAATCATTGAAAAATTCTCTATTTGGGGTTGCATGGAAAGAGGCACCAGAATCTAAAACCCAAGATTCTACTTTATCTAAGGAACATATAAGAGCATCTCGTGTAACAATACCTACATTTTTTGCTTCTTTATTTCCTTCATGTTGATCTTCTACCAACCAATAATCTTTCTTTACATGCTTTTTCTTTCCACAATTCTAGTAGGTTATACCTCCATTTCTGGATTTGGATCTACTACCTATCTTTGACCTTGATTTCCCTTGCTCGACCTTCTCTCTTTGCTTTCCCCTACTTTCAACACTTAAAGCATTCCCTGATGTTTCTCTTGTGCTTTTCCTGTGAATTTCTTCATTCAAGATTACACTAACAACATCATCAACTTTCAAGATATTTGAAGCAGACGCAATATTACTAACTGATATTACCAAACTATTCAAACTTTCAGGTAAATAGCATAAGATTAGAGAGCCTTAATTTCATCATCAAAAACCATATTGACTAAAATTAACTGATTTACTAATCTATGGAAATCACTAAGATGACTATATACCGATCCACCTTCCTACATCTGTAAATTAAATAATTGTTTCATAAGAAATACTTTATTCAAAGCTAAGGATTTTTCACATAAATTTGCCAAAGATTCCATTAACTCTATAATTGTCTTTGCCTGTGATAATTAGAAATCACGAACGATATCAGGTTTAACCTTATAGATTCCAGAGCTTTTTTATCAAGAACATTCCATTCTTCATCTTGCATATATGTGGGCTTACTTGAAACCCCACCCAATGATAAATATAGATCTTTCTGATATAGATAATCTTCTATCTGCATCCTCCATAATTGATAATTCTTGCCATTGAATTTCCCCATTCTTAGTTTACTTTTTTCTGCCTTTGCTTTACTCCCACTCAATCAAAAATCCCTGAGAGTGAACCTGTAACCAACAAACACTAACCCACTCTACCACTTGTTAGTGATCCTAGCTCTGATACCAACTGTCAGGATCCTCCTTATGAGTACAATTGATTACCTTTGTATAAGCAACTAAACACAAAATTAAACCAAAAGTAATAAGTAACTAGAAATCAGAAACAGCAAAGAATAGGAGATACGAGAAACAATACAATATGTATTAACACTCTTCCAAAAGGAAATACAATGAAGAAATCTCACTCTTCTTCCCACACCTCTTGGGTGTATAGTAATTATCCTTCAAGAGTTATCTCTCTCAATCAATTACAACCAACTCAAACACTGAGTTGTTCCCTCCAGTGACAATCAACCCAATGGTTGTTACCTGCTCTTGTCCATAGCAAATCTTCTTGATCTTGCACTCTTGCAGATCTAATTGATCTTGCTTACACCGTGTGTTTTAGATCTTCTTGATCTGAAACACACACACACACCCATAGATCTTATTGATCTTGCTACCACGTAGATCAACTGACCTTTCTTACCTTTAGATCTTCCTGACCTTGCACTCTTGCAGACCTTCTAGATCTTACACTTGAGGATCTAATCCTTCTTAGTCCTGATTACAATACAGCCCCATGGGTCTCTTAAATAGATCTCAAAACAAACAATAATTATAAATGTAGACTCAAGACTAATATTAGTCTTTACATGCAAACTAACTGTTCGTCTAAAATTAGAACAACAGTTATGGAAACACACAGGTGATCAATGTCAGTTCCTGTCTGACCGATGCTAGCTGACCATAACCGATGTCAGTTAGTGTGTAGCTAAAGATAACCGATGTTGATCGACCCCTAACTGGTTCTTATTGATGTTGATTACTATGTAACCCAGCAACCTCCACATTTTCATACCTATGAAGCTTTTAGCTCCACAACTTAACAAAAATTAGGATTTTTAGGGCTACAAGGAAGAGGCACAAACACACAAGTAAACTAAGGGTGTTTAACTTTCAATAAAAAATCTAATGATCGAAATGGGTCTAAATAAGTACATTAAGGAATTTTAAGTGTCTCCATGAATTCATATTGATATGATAATTTTTTTTTCAAAATTGGGACTTTTAATTCATAGGAGAGATAGAAAAGAGTTATCTGTGAGATAACATTGGATTTTGGATATGAGTGAGTTGGTTGAGATAGGAGGGTTACACCACTTATCAAACAATCAAGAACACACACAAGAGTACTCAAATTTCATGAAAAGATGGGTCTAAGGATAATTCAAACAAGGGGCATGGTCAAATGCTTCACACTTAATGGGAAGACATATGCAAATGTCTACACACCAAAGAAACAAGTAACACTCATGTCATTTTTACCAACAAAAAAGTAACATGTTTAAATGTTCTAAAATTAATAAAAAGAAGAAAAAAATATTTAAATTCAATTAAGATGCATGAATATATTAATTAAGTGAAATAAAATAAACTAGCATAAGTATGTCATTTCACTTACTAATCCCTACATACATATGTTAGCAAAATTTCATTAGAATAGCATATCAAGTACATTGTGTAATATAGAAACATAAGTATAAGCATATATAACTGTTAGTATATGATCTTCACATGATAATGGAAAATTATCATAAAATAATATAATATGTGTCAATCATGATCATTTACAAGCAAGATTCCCCCAACATAGTGTATCTCATGGGAAGAGGAAAGGTCCAACATTTGCATGCTCAAGTATAATGTGTCTAATGTATGCTTGTATCACAGTACCTATGAAACATATTTGTGTATATAAATGATATGTTATATTCTAACATAAATTAAACAACATATACAAAAGCTATTAAACATGTGAAATGCTAAATATATTTATATTTTTGTTTTATTTCAATATTCTTATATTTTATTGAATATTTGATCATTTTTTAAAAATTGAATTTTTTGGACTTTTTATGTGTAATATTTGTGAAAGTTCATAATTTTCATTGGGTTATGAAGGGGTTTTCACTTAAGTGTATCTAGGTGGTACACATCTTTTCCCAAGTTTTTGATAATTACAAATGGACCTAACCAATCTGGTTTGAATTTCCCTTTTTTGACTTTTTTAGCATTGGTATCATTTTTATTTTATTTTATTACTAACTCACCCACACTAAACTCACATGGTTAAACCTTCTTGTTAAATTCATTCTTAACATGACCCTAATAAACTTATAGATGTTGAATAGCATGTGTGTGTTTTTCACTTAATTGATCTAGCTGATGTAATCATTTTTCACTGTACTTATTGTCTTGAATAATATCCTTAAGAGAAACCCATAAAGAAGGGATTTCAAGTTTAATCAGTAAAACTACCATGGTATCATAAACCAATGAATTATGTGTTTCTCAATTAGAGGTATGAACACTGGTATGGTATGTCTATAAGGTATAAACAATCTGTTAACGCCAATCTAGATTGTATCTTTTAACTATTTTTATAGTATCTTAATAATAGTCTTGTTTGTCACTTTTGCCTAATTGTTACTTTATGGGTAGTATGGTGTAAAGAATGTATTTTTAATTTTATATTTACTAAAAAAATTATTCTCTATTTTATTCTTAAATGATGACCCATTATATGTGATAATAGCTCAAGATAAACTAAACCTGGAAATAATATTTTTCATCAAAAATCTACATATGTCATCTCCAATGGTAAACTCTAGTGGAATTGCCTCTACCCATTTGATAAAATTTACAGTGTCTATAATGATTAATTTTTGTCCTCCTATTGATTGACTTATTTTTCCAATCAAATCAAATCCCCAAAATGAAGATGGCCACAATGAAATAATCAATTGTAAGTCATGAGAGGGTGCATTAATTAAATTATTGTATTTTTTATAATGGACGCACAATTTAGCATGTTTGATACATTCTTGTTACATTATGGGACAATATTAACCCTATCATGATAATTTGTGAGATTACGTTTCCATTATAGTGTCCCCCATACCCATTTTTGTGCATATTTAGAAGAGCAATTCATGCTACTTCATTTTTAGGCATCGAAGTAATTATCCATCAAACCCTCTTTTGAATAATGCATTCCCAATAATAATATAATGAAGTGCTTCCCATGGTAATCTACATTTTTTATTTACCTTAAAATGATCTAATACAAATGTTTGGTATAGGAAATTGTATACATCACTATACCATTACATATTTTATACATTATGTGTGATTGCAAGAACTGCTAAAGCATCCATTTTATCTAGCATGATATAAGCTTGATGTAACTATCATATTATAAAATTTATGTAATCATCATTAATATCCAAGAAGTTAATAATGTCACATTGGCCATTACATTATCATGATGATTATCCTTACGTGGGATACTTTCAATTTTAAATGTGTTAATTTTTCTTTCAAATTATCTACTATTTATTTGTATGGAATCAAATGCTTTTTTGTTTATTTGATAATGATTTGTAATTTGATTAATAACTAACTGGAGTCACCAAAAAACTACATATGCCTGACATGAAATTTTGATGCAATATACAAACTCATGATCAAAGCTTCATATTTTGCTATATTATTTAGGCATGGAAAATATAGTCAATAAGAAAATGGAACTTTAGGATTATGAATAATGATACCTACATTGACACCTATCATACATCTAGATCAATACATAGTCCATGTATTATGTGATACATGATAATTTTTTATCTCATCATGAAAAATGTTTGCCATTGGAAATTATCAAATAATGATTTACAGCTAGTTGATCTAAAATAATTTGACCTTTTACTAATTTTTTAGATATGAATTTTATATAAAACTCTGTTATTTGCATTACCCTTTTTATTATTTATCTTGTAACTCAAAAAATATGGCCCACAAGCTACTCTTTATATGTTTTAGACCTATAATATGACTATTTCTATGATTGATATGAAAATAGGGAGTAATATGGGAGAATAACATAGTTTTGCAATTGATTTTTAGTAGTATAGTCTAAGATTGAGAGGTGATTTCTAGATAGATGCTAGATAGATATTAAATGAATAATTATTTGGTTTTAAATTATATTTACCACCTATTTTGAAAATATCCTCAAATAAAGGTTATGAAAAATATTATGTTGACCCATACATGTCAAAATATTTGTAAAATTATGAGTTTAAAGGCAAGGACAGTTATGTTAGAGCATGGATAATAGTGTCAACACTATTGTCTAGGTTTGATATAACTATCTAGGAATATGGAAGGTTATTGGAGATTTGTAATTTATAGTGAAGGATATATATCAAAAAAAATATTTTGCATCACATGTGATTTGGATCCATTTTAATTTCTAAATATTATTTCCCTATGTAAATAGTCTAGCTCAAGATTATTTAATGGGATACACTAAAATATTCAAATTTTTGTCATGGGCTTCCTTATTATTTAAATATTTGAGCCCATGTAAATGATGAAGCATTAGAAATAAAAAAGTAATTTATTTCAAAAATATCATGCTTTTAATAAAAGATTGAAAACAAGTTATGGGAATGATATTGAAGAGGCCCATCATGAATTTAAAATTCAAAAGATATCCCAACTAGGATTTAAACATTTAAGAATGAAATTGTTCATTTTTAAATATATATAAGTGGCTCAAAATTTAAAAAATGTACAATCCAATTATGTAAAACAATATGGACAAGCATGTAAAAATTTGTAAATGAATTGATTGAGCCATTGCAAGTTAAAACAAGGGATGAAGTTTGGTTTTTTTTAATTATGACAATGGACAAATGAATTTGATTGATTTTCCTTATTTTTCTAATCTCTTTATCTATATAATTTAATTTAATTTAATTATTCGATCAAAGGGATGATCTCTTGGGTATTCCCTATCCACTGAATAGATATTAATCAAATTCAAGCCCTTATTTGTTATTATTTATGAAAACCCTAATCCCTCAATGTAATGGAGTATGATTAGCATATTTATTCTAGTTAACATAGCTATCATGGATCTTATTTTTCTTCCCCTTATCTTTGGTTTTGTTGTTGCAATTCTATTTATGGGATGTGCCTTTCTATTTATGATTTATTTTCTCTATTGTGTTATTTTACCTTCATATATTATGACTATATTATATTCAAATAGATAGGAAGTCTTCCCATTATCTATTTATTGCATCACCACTTAGGTTTTGTTGCATTTCATTCTCCCTTTATTTCTCAAATATTTTCATTTATGCCATTATTTTTAGGTCAAATAACATTAAAATAGGAAATTGAACCAACCAAATCTAGACTAAGAGAAGTTCCACACTAAACATAGAACTCATGTTTTGGCCATTATGTGGGTGTCATCAAGTTGATAGAATAAACCATTAATAATGAGTTTATAAAATAATCACTAGTTTATTTAGGACATGTTGTTGGAGGATGAGAATTGAGAGTGGATCCAACAAAGGTTAATGCTATCACTAATTGGCCCATGCCTAATTGTTATGTTGAGACAAGAATTTTTTTGGGAGTAGTACATTAAATGAGGATTATTATCCCAAATTATTTGAAATTGCAACACATTTTATACATACTTGAAATAAATGGTAATAACTTTCATTGGGGTAGGCAACATGATCATGCTTTTGATTAATTTAAATATAATATTAGACATGTACCATCCCTTTCTCTTCCTAATTTACAACAATCATTCAAATTTGAAATGAATATAAATGAGTATGTTATGAGGGTAGTGTTTTTTTCAAGGAAGTAAGCCATTTTTTTATCATTCAAAGATATTGTATTCAGTAGTAAGGGGGTACCATGTTTATGATATAGTGTATGCATTAGCTTAAAAAATAAAGAAATGGAAACAT
The DNA here is from genome assembly GCA_037957365.1 of Torreya grandis. NCBI lineage: Eukaryota > Viridiplantae > Streptophyta > Pinopsida > Cupressales > Taxaceae > Torreya > Torreya grandis. The sequence goes on along the minus strand of JARHVA010000105.1, from coordinate 6,681,487 downwards.
TATTTTTTGGGTAAATTAACTATTGTGTATACTAATCACAAACCTCTTCAATATTTTCAAGCACAACATAAATTAAATAATTAAATAAACTACAAATGTATGAGGTACAATAAGGAAGCACAAATATTGTGGTAGATATACTATCTAGGCCATTGATAACAAATCAAGTTTCAGATTTGGCAGGATCTAATAACTTGAGCCTTACACAAAAGAGGCTTATGAGGAAGCATATGCACAAAATGTAAATTTTGGGGAGACATATCAGTAGTTTTAGGCTAATAAGGCTGATAATAAAGGCAAATATGGGTGTTACCTCAAGGATGGGATACTATAAAAGGGAGATGTAGGCTAATAAGGTTGATAATAAAGGAAAATATGGGTGCTACCTCAAGGATGGGATACTATAAAAGGGAGATAAACTATGTATGCTAAAGGGTGAAAGACTCATATTAATGATGAAAACACATACTTCCAAGGTCTCAAGGTAATTTAGTGTTGGTAAAACCATGGCTCATTTTCAAAGGTATGTATATTATCCCAATATGAAATAATAAGTACAAAAAATTATTAGATGATGTAAGTTATGTTGTAAAAATAAGCCTAAGGTTAGGAAAAAATGATTGTACATGATAATATCTATATATACTAGACTATGGGAAAGTATTTCCATGGATTTTGATGGAGGATTACCAATGTCCAAGCATGACCATGACTATTGATATGTTTTTGTATATATATTTGATAAAATGTGTGTGTTGATTACATGTAAGAAAATAATAAAGGGCTTGAATATGTTGTACCTTTTTTTTTAATATGTTTGGGTTACTTAAGTCCATTATTTCAAATGGAGATTATATATTTTTTGATAAGTTTTGGAAAACCTTGGGAGAAATATGGATACCAAAATCCAATGAAACATAATTTTCAATCCACAAACTGAAGGACAAATAAAAATTTTAAATAGGACTTTGGCATTACAAAAAGTATCTAAGGATTTAGGATGAGTCTTTGGCATAAATCTAAGACTCATAAAATAGGTAAATACACACATTCACTAATAATTCACCATTTGAAGCATATTTGGGCTAATTTTCAACTGATACAATAGATGTTGTAATGGAATAATAGGTTGGGTATAGAAACATGATTTATAGTTGATAAGAACATGAAAATTCATTGATAAGATTAATAAAATTCATCTCAAAGTGAAGGAAATTATGGATAAGTCTCAAGATAAGTACAAGGCAAGGTATTATCAGCACTAGAAGGAGCATATACTCAAAGTGGGTGACGAGGTATGGTTATAATTAATGAAGTAAATAGTTCTAAGACAATTTTGGAAGCTTAAGCTTCTAAGGGGCCATTTTTATCTTGGAGTAAATTGGAGAGAATGCTTTCAAGCTTGCTCTACCCTCAATCATGAAAATGTATTTTGTTATGAATTTTGAAAAAAAATTGTTTGTATGAAACATTCATGCTAAATGAGGAAGAAGAAGATAAATTATTACCCTTTATATAAGCCTTGGTTATGGACACACAAGGAGGTTTTAGGAGGATGTTTTGTTACAACAAAAGTTAGATAAACTTGTAGGGGACCACATGAGTCTCGACATGTTGGAATAAATGGGAAGACACCAAGTCAATCAAGATGGTACACTAAGGATAATATGGGAGAATTATTCCAATGTCTCCTCCCCCACTAAACTTTTATGGGACCAAAAGCGTCTTGAAAAGGGAAGTGTGATCCACAAGGATCCAAAAACAATCCAATCATCAGATAACAAGAGAGAAACATGATTTAAGTCAAAAATAAGGATAAAATAAAATAAATTATTATATCATGATGAAACTAGTGCTTAACATCACAATGGTGGTTATGTACCAACTAATTTTTCTAATGGAAGTTTACATTAACTAATGGTTTTTCCCATGGTAATTTTAAATGTATGATAAAGGTAGTGGAAGGAAACTCTTCCATTCTTGAGATGTTTGAGTATCCTTTAGTACATGAAAGTAAATATATAAGGATGATAACAAGTGGAAAGAGTTTATATAATATCATTGGTGATCAAATTTGACATCTAATTGATTTCACAAAGGAAAAATTAGAGAAGTCAAGATAACAAAGACTATTGAAATTGTTATACTATACTAATTCTACTCTACATTTAGCCATGAAAAGGTAGGATGTGGTGAAATTATTTTAAATAATAAAATTTTATTTATGTAGTACCTCAATATTTTACACTTGGAAAATATCCATCATGGCTATACCTTTTAGTTATATACCTACCTGTTGTCTAAAGGCTCACATTCACTCTCTTTGTGCCTAAATTGCTTGTCTCTTAGTTTAACCACTATTATTATAATGACCAAACCTTATATACTATGAAAAAATATCTAAACTTGATTATTATAATTAACTACCAATTTTAGACATATACCTATTTTATATCTTCCTAGACACTTATGTCTCAGACAAACACATATGTCAATGCAAGTGCCCACTTTTCCTACAAAGTGTCAAGTGCCCAAAAATCATCTAATTTTTAAATTAAATGTACCCTAAAGGTTATCCTAATTGATTTAGTGTGAGATATTTTTAAAAAGTATTGGTATATATACAAGATTAACCCTCATTCACCTATGTCAATGTAAGTGTCCACTTTTCCTACAAAGTGTTAAGTGCCCAAAAATCATCCAATTTTCAAATGAAATGTACCCTAAAGGTTATCCTAATTGATTTAGTGTGAGATATTTTAAAAAGGTATTTTTATATATACAATATTAACCCTCATTCATTCACCACCTATAAAATATTGAGAACTCATAAGATAATATACAAAAAATCACTCAATCAAACATTCAAGTGAGCAAAACTTACAATGTTCATACCTACTTATATATCAGTCATAAAAAACTATTCGTACAAGTCTAAAACATTCAAAGAATAGTTAATGAGCCATATTTTCCAAGTTATAATTTAGGTCATTGCATTTATTGTATTATCACACATTACATCCTTGTGCACACACAAGCAAACACATAGGGGAGAACTACATAAGTTTAAATCCCTCTTTTGAGAGTATTGGCTATGTAGGCAATTCCCATTGATAGAGTTGTTATTGGGATAACTTCAAACTATGATCCCACTAAGCCATTTTTTCCAAATCACTCAAAGGGTGAAGAATCTAGGGTTTGATGATTTGACAAAGAGAAACAACATATACAAATGATCTATATACATAAGAAGAAAGGCTAAAAAAACCTAGAAGGCTCCAATTAGTTGCATCTAGATCTAGTTAGTATTTTATACATTATACCTATGTCAAAATCAGACATCTACATCGATGCAATTATCTATATCCAATGCAAGCATCTAAGTCATAGAAGTAATATTCCCAAAATTTGATGATTATTCTATGATCAACTTCTAGTCCACTTCCAGCATGTTCTAGATTAGACCTGCATGAGAATAGTAAACTAGATAAGTATCATTATTCCCTATTCAATGTAATATATATATAAATAATTATACTTAACTATTTTTAGCAACCTTAATTTTATAACTTCAAAATATTATTTATCTAAATTTTATATTTAATTGGCTTGGTCATTAGGTTAGTTCACTATTCTTGTGTAAAAGTTATTCTAGTAGCCCTTAACTTTAGAAAACCATGCTTATCTAAATTTAGCATTAAATGTTTAGTGACACTGACATGCAACTCTCTCATATCTCAAAAATATATTACTTATATATATTATTGATTTTTTATTAGGAATATTTTAGGGTTTTGATTTTGAAACATCTCACATTGTTTGGCTCATTTTTGATACATGGCAGCTTTATTTTCAAATTTATCAGAGGTTTTTTTAGTCATATTTCTGTAATCGTAAACCTCTTTTTATTTATCAAAATTACTTAGGAAAATTTCAAAAAAGTAAATTTATTGTTTTTAGTATATCTTAATATACATTACAAAAGGGATACCTATTTTTATTTATTTTTATGGGTTTTGAATATTTACTATATTTTATGAAAAAACTTTCTCATGTTTCCAAAAAACCAAGCCAATATCCTAAAATTCCTACATATTATTATGCAAAAAATTTACCAACTTTTTCCTTAAAGGTTTCAACTTTATAGGGTTTTAAGTTGCCACATTTATTTCTTTCAGATTTAATTTTTATGTTGGCATAGTGTAGGTGATGTTTTTTCTTCATGTTTCCCTAGCCTTTGTGTTATTTCTTTTGTGTGTGTTTGTAAATTTTCAAATGGGTAAAAAATAATCTCTTCCTCCTCCTCCTAACCTTAAGGAGGATAATAACTTCCATCCCTATAACCAAGTTAATTCCATAGCGTAAGGGGTCAAGCACCACATCCATTAGTTGGTATGTCGATTCAAGTCCCATCTCTAAGGTATAAGGTGGCTTGTCATATTATATCTATAATTTCTCAAACCCCTCCACCTTTCACATCCCCTCTGAATTGTGTGTGTATGAATATTAAATATAAATTACCTAGGTTTTGTGATTATGGAGCCCTAAGATATAAAAATATCACTATGATCAAATTAATATAAGCATTACCAAATAAAAATCAATTTTTAGTTCAAGGCTCACATCATTGGAAAATCAAATTACATAAATGCAAAATCCAAAACATGCTAGTGTTAACATGTATTTTCATCTTCATCTAGCAATGTTATACCAAACAAGGTTTCTTATCAAAATGAAAAGATAAAACAACATACATCTAAAATAAGTGAAAAAAAGGCTAATAAGATTCCAAATGAAATCCTAAGAGACATGCTTCAAAACAAAATGATCCCACTACCTACACATCCTCTTATAATGTCAAAATACTATCATGTATATCATATAATGCATGGACATCATACATATTATTGTCTCATTTTGAAGAAAAAAATACAAAATATAAATGGTGGTGATGATCATATCATCAATACATCAATCAAGAATCTCACTCACATTATGAGCACCTCTCCTAAAACATAAGTGCAAAAAGAACAAATATGGGTACTAAAGTATAATCTAGAGCCAAAATAGTTACAAATGTCAAATCTAAAACTAGAAAATAGTCAAAAAGCAAAATCAAACCAAGAAAAGGATACAAATCTACATCTCAATAATGATACTCATCTTTAAAAACAATATGGTTTTAGAAAACAATATTTACAACATTTTTATTATCATGGTCAAGGATTGAGAAAACATGCACAAGGCATCGCTTATCCTATCTCTACATTTAATCATAATGATCACCAATGCTTGGGATATAGTGTAAATATTGATGCAAATAATTCAAAGATACATTTTTTCAATGCAAAAGAGTGAGAACTTACAAATGAGAACAATTTAAATAATAAAGAACAAATAGAAAATGTAACATTACAAAAAGAGCAATGGGTGCATCAAATATTTAAAATAGGGTTTCTAACAAAAGAGGTCAAAAATTAAGAGACACTTGACAACTCTAAAGTTACAAATGTGGTTATAGAGGGGGAAACTATAAGCCCTTCCTCATATCAAAACCATTCTACTCTCACTACTCATATAGATGGTAAATAAGCTTCAAATGAACAATCCAACAAACTATGTTCTAATCCACTTGATAACATACAACATAATTTATTCATACCTGTAGGACCTAGTATCTATCAATTTAATCAATCACTAAAAAATTAGAAACCAAATATAAATAAATGCAAACCAAATATACCAAATACAAACTTACCAAAAGAATATGATACACTCTTTGATTATAGTATGAATCTAGATGGCGCATCTCATCCAATAAAGGTTATACATTATCTAATCCTTGCATATTATCATCCTCATCTTGAGATCATTAGATATCTTATACATCTTCAAATACTCCGGATCAACTAAAAATTTTAGTACTACTACTACTACTCCAAACAAACCTAAAGACACTCAAAAATGGGTTCCATCAACTAATGCATCTACTACTTCTACTTCATGACCTTGTACTCCTATAAGGGATACACATAGTGTTATCAATTCTCTAATTTCATATATGAAACATATATATGCTCCTTGGTGACATCACTATTTGATTCACTATTTTTAGAGTTATAGCACTTCTAAATGATCATCCCTTAGATGGGATAATTGGCTAAACTTTGCCTTATTTAAATATTAGAAAAAAATCAAAGATTCAAGAAAATACAAAAACATTCAAATAATTCAAAAATACCAAAAAAAATAGCATGTTCCTACTTGTACTATTTCTTATGCATATGTCATTTGCTTTATGATGGTAGATAGCATATCATTATTTTCTTATATACACATATGTTTCATGCTTCATTTGAGTGTGAAACATGCATACATAGATACATGATATACTCACATTCAAATGTTGGGATTTCCCTCTTCTCATATCCTAAGTACAGTGGGGGAATTTTCTTCTTTGATCATGATACACCCATGTTACATTACTATATGATCGCTTTACATGATCATTTTTGAACTTATATACTTACACATGCATATATGCATTATTATACCTTTTATAATGTACTTGATATGCTATGTACTTAAAATTTTACAAACACATATGTTTAAGAACTAGTATGATAGGTTCATGTTTATTGCTTACATTTGTCCTAATTGTTAATTTTATAAATTCCTTGAGTGTGTTCCTTGTTTGCTATTGTCTTTAATTGTATTAATTAGTCAAGTAATTTAATATGATCCATTGATTGAGCCCCCATGCCTTTTATTTCCTATTTTAATATGTGAATATGTCATTATTTTTTGTATAAAATTTTGAATATGTCATTTTATGCTTTTTGGACATTTGACTAAATCAGGTCTTTTTGATTGTGTGACATTTAAACATACCCCTTGTATGAGGTCTCCTTGGATAATTTAATGGTGCTTTGCCTTTGAGTGCTCTTGTGTGTGTGTTTAATTGCTTGTTGATCTTGTATTATTAGTCTCTATATGTTTCCATGATTTATATCATGTATCTTAGGACTTGATGTGATCACATATTGCATACCTCAATGGTATATCTTTCTATACATGTTACCCATTTATATGTAGACACTAAATTTTACTTATATATCACCTTAGTCTTGTATGCTTAGAAAATACTTATCATGGTTGTACCCTTTAGTTCTAATACCTTACCACTACTAAAATTCTCATGTCCACTATTTATTTATGCCAAATTATTTATCTCTTACTCTGATCATATTTCATTCGAATGACTAGGCCTTTTGTGTTATGTAAAATGCTCTTAACCTGATCATTATCATCCTCTACTAGTCTTGGACATGTACCTATATTATAGCTTCCCATACACTTGCATCTAATCCATATGCATACATTGACACAAGTTTTTGTTAAAATTAAGTGTCCAATGCTAAAAGGTCATCAAATTTTCAAGTGTAACATGTCCTTATGCTTAGCCTATGTGCTTTAGTGTGAGATATTTTCAAAATGGATTGGTATATATACAATATCAATCATCATTCATTCCACACTTAGAAAAATCATACCTCTCACATACAAAGTGATAAAATAACTATTAATTGAGCATTCAAGTGAGAAAATTACCCTATTCATTCTTATTTATATATCAGTCATAGAAATAGTCTATCTATAGGTGCAAACTATAAAAGCATCAGCCCTTAAGACATACTTTCCAAGTTACATGATAGGTCATTGTATGTGTTTGATTTTCACATATTTCACCCTTATTCACACACAATACAACACATAGGGGATACCCACACAAGTCTGAGGCCCTCTTTGGAGTATTGGCTATGTAGGCAACACCCATTCATAGATGGATCTTTGGGTTAGCTTGACACTATGTGCCCACTAACCCATTTTTCCCATAGTCACTCCAAGGGTAAGGAAGCTATGGTTTGAAACTTTAATAAAGAGTAACATCTTGTATGTGTAAGGAATCTAGAACCACAAAAAGCTCTGATACCACTTGTTAGGATCCAACTCCTCAATAAGAGTACAATATGATTACCTTGTATAAGCAACTAAACACGAAATTATACCAGAATTAACAAGTAACTAGAATTCACAAATGATAGAATATGAGAGACAATACACAATCTTGTATTAATACTCATGCTAAAAGGAAATACAATGAATATTCCACACTCTTCCACACCTCTCAGATGTACAGATCTCTTTCCCTCAAGAGTTCACTCTCCTACCAAAAATGGTCACAACACACAACTCAAACATAGAGTTGGTGTTCACCTCTAACCAGTCAGTAATAACACTGCTAGTACACAAGTACTCAAAGTAATTCAAGTAGATCTCCCATGAACTTGCAACAACCTGGCAACTCAAATGATCTTACTTACCATGTAGAACTTCTTCCTGATCTTGCAATAACCTGCAGATCACCTGTTCTTACAATTGGAAGGATCTACTTTGCCTTCCTCTATTGCTCTTAATTACAATACATGCCAATGAGTCTATAAATAGATCCCATATTAAACAATAACTTAGACTTCTAATTTACAATAATTATACACACAGCTCAAGACTTGAAATAGTCTTTAGATGCAAACAATCGGTTCAACAAACTAACTATTCATGCAATGAACAGTTCTGGAACCACACAGGTGACTGACATTGGTCCTTGTCTGCCTGGAGGTGACCGACGTTGGCTAACTCCTGACTGATGTCAGTTGCCTTCTTGTCCACCACTGACCAATGTCGGTCGGCCTAATTGATGTCAGTGACTGTGACACTCAATAACTCCTCCATGTCTGCATATAGTGAAGCTTTTAGCTCCATAACCTAACAATCTCCCACTTGGAGATAAATAGCTGCACCTGTACCTATACCTGTACATCATCTAGTTTATTTTTTGGCTTTGTATCCCTCTTCAAGATCACTCTTGAAGACTAACCACCACAAATCTTGTGGTGCACCTCCTATCATCCAAATCACCTACCACATCTACATCTACAAACCCATGTAGAAAAGAACTTGACCCTGCATAGCATGTGCACCTACTGCTGGTCCCTCTCAGATACTTGAGAATCCACTAAACTGCCCTCCAGTGCTTATTTCTCAGATTGGCTCCAAACTTGCTGACAACTCCCACTACTTGGGAAATCTCAGGGCTAGTACACATGTACTTAACCTCATCATGTGAATCAGGACATTATTCATAGAATTGTCCAACCATCAGCATGCTAACTGGTTTCACACAAGCATCTGGACACAAAATCAACTTGTGACCTTCCATGTCTCTATAACACACTCATGCCAAGGAATCTTACTGCTCCCAGATTCCTCATGACACACCTCTAAACTAACTTTACCTTTAGTTCAGCAAATCCCTGCATATGTGACCCTGCAACAAGCACAACATACAGTAATAAGATAATGTAGTTAATATTATCCAACTTGGTAAAGAAAACACAATGGTTAAACCTCCATTATCCTGCAGCTTACTCAAGACCATATACCCTGGCCTTCTATCTCACGTGTCCATTCCCACTCTTCTTTATCCTAAAAATCCATTTGTCTCTCAGTGCTTCCTTTTAGCTGGAAACTCTACCAAAAACTCCTGTTTGGTTCTTCTCCAAAGAATCACATTCCTCATCCATGCCAAGCTCCCATTATTTCCTGGATTCTATCTGCTTTGCTTCTTTAATAACTTCCTAGTTCTTGACCATTAGTGAGCAACAAGTAGTGTAAAGAAGGGAAATGACAAATTTGAGGCTTACTTACCCTTTCAGTCCTCCATATGGGTGCTTGAGACTCCTTGACAGCTTGTTGTCTGCCCAAAATCTATCTCAGTGACCGATGTCGATCACATCTTAGTCTGCACTCAATCGATGTCAGTTTCATGCAACTGCCTCATCACTGACGTCAATTCCCCTTGATCGATGCCAGTGTTTATTTGTTTAGAGTCACTGACATTGAGCTGCACATAGCTGATGTCGGTCCCTATCTGGATGTCGACGTCAATTTTCTAACCGACGTCAATCTCTGTGTTTTACTTGTGAGCAATGACTTTTACCCATGAGCTCCTTTTAGATCAAAACCCTATCCAAATCAACCTTACTCTGCTCAAAATTCTTTAGCCCCTTGCATTGATCTATGTCTGTCATCTTCTCCTTGAAAATTAAGACTTTCCTATTCTTGTCACGAACATCAGATTTCTCAAGAAACGTCACTTTCTTCTTTTACTTACAGAAATCTCGATCCATGCTTTTTAAATCTGAAAGCATACCCTTTGACTCAAGAACATGCATCCCCTTCATATTCATGTGACCAAGCCTATTAAGCCACATCTTTGAATCTACAGCTGAAGTAGATAAACCAGAAGGAGAATAAGTAATACAAGTAGATAAATAAAGTGTACCTACTTTCTTACTTCTTGCTACAATAAGTGCACCCTTGGAAACTTTCCAAGAGTCTGTTGTGAGAGTTACTATGCAACCCTCATCACCCAACTTTCCAATAGAAATCAAATTCCGCTTCAGGATTGGGACATGCATGACCTCCTTCAACACCCATGTGTTGCCCGTCTGCAATTTCAGCTTCACTTTCCCTTTGCCAACCATTTGACAAGGCTTACCATCCCCTAAATACATTTCTCCAAAGTCTCCTTGGACGTATTCATGAAAAAATTCCCTATTTTGGGATGCATGGAAAGAGGCACCATAATCTAAAACCCAAGATTCTACTTTATCCAAGGAACATACCAAAACATCTTGTGCAACAAACTTTGCAACATCTACTTCTTCATGTCCTTCATGTTGATCTTCATTCACCCAGCAATCTCTCTTTACATGCCCTTGCTTTCCACATTTCTAGTAGGTTATTCTGCCATACCTAGATTTGGATCTCCTGCCTATCTTTGACCTCGATCTCCCTTGCTCTATCTTCTCTCTTTGTCTTCCCCTACTTTCAACACTCAAAGCATTCCCTGATGATTCACCTATGCTTTTCCTATGAATTTCTTCATTCAAGATTACACTCACAACATCATCCACTTTTAAGATTTTTGAAGTAGACGCAATATTACTAACTGCCATTACCAAACTCTCCCAACTTTTAGGTAATGAGCACAAGATTAAGAGAGCCTTAATTTGATCATCAAAAATAATATTGACTGAATTTAACTGGTTTACCAAACCATGGAAATCACTAAGATGATTATATATAGATCCACCTTTCAACATTTGCACATTAAATAATTACTTCATAAGAAATACCTTATTCGAAGCTGAGGGTTTTTCATATAAATTTGCCAAAGATTCCATCAACTCTACCATTTTCTTAGCCTAAGATAAATTGGAAATCACAAACAATGTAAGGCTCAACCTTATAGATCCCAGAGCCTTTCTATCAAGAACCTTCCATTATTCATCCTTCATATCCATGGGCTTACATGCAACCCCACCCAATAGTAAGTACAAATCTTTCTAATATAGATAATCTTCTATCTGCATCCTCCATAATTGATAATTCTTACCATTAAACTTCTCCATTCATAGCTTACTTTCTTCTGCCATTGCTATACTCCCACTCAAATAGAAACCCTTGTGAGTGACCTATAATCAACAAACACTAACCAAATCTGATACAACCTATTATTAACCCAACCAAAAGCTCTGATACCAATTGTGAGGGATATCTAGAACATAAATGCTCTGATACCACTTATCAGGATCCAACTCCTCAGTAAGAATACAATATGATTACCTTGTATAAGCAACTAAACACAAAATTATACTAGAATTAACAAGTAACTAAAATTCACAAATGACACAAAATATGAGAAACAATACACAATATTGTATTAATATTCATGCCAGAAGGAAATACAATGAAGATGCCACACTCTTCCACACCTCTCAGATGTACAGATCTCTTTCCCTCAAGAGTTCACTCTCCTACCAAAAACGGTCACAACACACAACTCAAACACAGAGTTGGTGTTCACCTCCAACCAGTCAGTAATAACACTACCAGTACACAAGTACTCAAAGTACTTCAAGTAGATCTCCCATGAACTTGCAACAACCTACAACTCAAATGATCTTACTTACCTTGTAAAACTTCTTCCTGATCTTGCAACAACCTGCAGATCACTTGTTCTTACAATTGGAAGGATCTACCTTGCCTTCCTCTATTGCTCTTAATTACAATACATGCCAATGAGTCTATAAATAGATCCCATACTAAACAATAACTTAGAATTCTAATTTAAAATAATTAGACATGCAAATCAAGACTCAAAATAGTCTTTACATGCAAACAATTGGTTTAACAAACTAACTGTTCCTGCAATGAACAGTTCTAGAACTGCACAAGCGACTGACATCGGTCCCTGTCTACCTAGAGGTGACCGACTTCGGCCGACTCCTGACCGATGTTAGTTGCCTTCCTGTCCACCACTGACCGACGTCGGTCGGCCTAACTGATGCCGGTGACTGTGACACTCAATAACTCCTCCATGTCTGCATAGAGTGAAGCTTTTAGCTCCATAATCTAACAGTATGCATGATCTATATACATTAGAAGAAAGGTGACAAAAACCCCAAAATATTATTATTGTTTTTATCTAGATCAAGTTAATGTTCTATATAGAACAACTACATCGATGCAACTATCTAGATGTGACACAAGTGTTCAAGGCCATAAAAATAATATTCCCATAATTTGATAACTATTCAATGATCCTAATTTAGAACACTTCCATCTTGTTTAAGCCCAGATTTGCATGCTCACAATAAACCAAGTACTCTTATTTTTAATTATATAAATATCAATAATAGTGATACTTTCTATTTTTAGCATATCTTAATATTTAAATTCATTATATTTTTTATCTAAGTTTAAAAATTAACTGACCTACTATATATTTTTTATCACCTTTGTGATTATTCATTTCTATACTATTAACCATATTTACCTTTGTATCATTAAATTTAGGGTTAAACATTTGGTGAACCTAACATGGGTATCTTTTTATGCAACTCCTAGTCTGATAAGGTGTCCAACCCTATGATATAAAATGAATGTAATTATTTTATCCTTCCTCACACCCCTCTTACATCTACTATAAATGATATTTGTATCCATATCCAATTTGAGGTACCTAGGGTTCATGCTTATGAGGCCCTAAAAGATCAAACCATCACTATAATCAAGTTAATATAAGTTTTAAAAAAACTAAATCAATGTTTGAACTCAAATCTTGCATCACTATAAAGTCAACTTTTATATATATAATACTCATAAATTTGTTAGTAATAAACACACCTTTGTATCTTCTACCAACATCATGCCCAATAAATGATCATTTCAAAATCAAGAGTTCAAAGAAAATCCATTTACAATAAATAATTTAAACAATATGAAAAAGGCTAATAGAATTCAAAGTGAGATTCTAATGGTACCCTTAGACACAACTTGATCCCCTTACCACCTTTACAACCTTTAATAAGAACAAAATGTTATTGCCAATATAATAGAATGTAGGAGAATCACACAAATCATTGTTTGGATCTAAAGAAGAGGATACACTGAATAGTTGATAGTGGTAATCCTATAATTGATACATCTCACTTTGGATCATAAACATCTAAATATTCCAAATATACCAAAAAATTAAAAAAATTAAAAATACAAAAAATATTTAGCATTTCAATGTTTATTATCCCCTTGGAATCTATGTTGTTGGTTCAATGCTGGTATATATCATATCACTTCTTTCTATGTACAAACATACATTTCATGCATCCTTTGAGTGTGATACAGGCATACCCAGGCACATGATATATGCACATATAGATGTTGGGCCTTCCCTCTACTCATGCCATCAGTATATTGGGGGAATTTATGTCTTTGATCATGATACACCCATGTTATATTATTCTATGATCACTTTCCATTATCATGTTTGAGTTTATTTACTTACACATGCCTTTATCCATGCTTATATCTTTCACAGTGTACTTGATATGCTATGTACTTAACATTTTTTGCTAACAGATATATCAAGGGACTAGTATGATGTGTTTATATTAGTTTATTATGATTCTATGTTTTTCCTTTTTTTGCTCCCTTGAGTGTCTTTCCTTGATTGCTCTTATCTTGTTTATTTGAGCATTTAAACATGCTCCATTTTTTTCATTCCTCATGCCTTTATTTTCCTTTTGTGACATTTGAACATGTCATAGTTTGTTGTATGTAGACATTTGAATATGTCATTATATGATTTATGGACATTTTATTAAGTCGTGTCCCTTCACTTGTGTAGCATTTGAGCATTCCCATTGTATTAGATCTCCTTAAACCACTGCATTTTTTTAATTGATCTTATGTGTGTGTTATATTTCTTGTCGATCTTATATTATTACTCTCTAAACATTGGCATGATCTACATCATGCATGTTAGGACTTGATGTGACTAGATTTTGTGTGTTTCAGTGATATATCTAGCTAGACATGTTTCTCCTATATGGTACATACATATATTATATAATTATCTTATACTTTTGAGGTATGGTAACTATTATTTTCTATTTCCCTCACCTCAAAAGGGTGGGCATGTCATAGAGTCATGGATTCCACATTTTGCATACTTTTAGATCACAGTAGGGGCATGTTATGGAAACATGTTCTCCGTACTTACACCAATTCTCATATTCTTTAGATTATAGTAGGGCATGTTATGGAAACATGTTCTACACACTTACACTAGTTCTCAGATTCAGTGGGAACATGTCATGCAAACATGTCTTCCACACTTTCACAAAATTCAAATTGGACAAATTTCATAGTTATATGATTCTATTGGATAAGGATATTTATATGGTATAGATAGGGTTAAGAATATATAAATGAATAAGCACAAGGGTGATAAACCAATATATAGTAGGCTAATTAATTTCAAAACTCAGATAAAATAGAAAATATAATTATGTTAGATATTGCCATGATAAAAAATAAGATACGTAGTTGGTTTTGATGCTAATACAAATTTGTATATAGAATAGGTAGGAAGCAAATTGGAATAATATTCTAGAATAATTTCCAAATTTTGAATTAAGTGCCTCTGTAATCATCAATAGTTGCATCAACCTAAGACAGTTATGGTGGTGTTATTATTTAGATCAGATATAGGTGTCTGGTATAGAATACCTACTTAAATTAGATGTAATCACTTGGGTTATTATGGGTTCATTGTCTCCTTCACTATGATGAATTCAGATCTAGGGTATGGACTATTGCTTCTTACCAAATGATCAAACCTTAGTTATTCATCTTCATAGTGGCTATGGGAAAAATAGATTAGTGGTCTCATAGTGTCAAGTTTCCCCAAAGATCCCTTTGTCAATGATCATTTCCTACATATCCAATACTTCTAAGATGGCCTCAAACTTATGTACTTCTACCCTATGTGTTGGTTTGTGTGTGAATCATGAAATGTGTGATAAGTAAGTACAATAATAACCTAACTTGTAACTTGAAAAATATAGATCTTAGGATGTTCCTTCAATATTTTAGGCATGTATATGTGTCATTCCTATGACTAATATGGAAATAGGATAAAATAGGGAAGTTTTTCTCACTTGAGTGCTTCATAGAATGATTTTAATAATTTGTATTGGTCTTTGTAGGTCTTTTCTAGGTGAGTTTAGAATGAGAGAGTGATCTTACATATATACAACTCTTATCAGAAGAATATCTCACATAATATCACTTAGTCCAAACATTAACATATGTTTCATTTTTAAATTATATGACTTTAGGGCACTAGACACTTATATCAAATAAGACACCTACATCATTGTAGGTGTTTGTCTGAGACACAAGTGTCAAGGGAGAAGGAAAATATGTGCATGCTCAAAACTTATAGAGGCATAAGATAAGTAGGTTTTAAGAATTCTAGGCAAGATAGAATGCCTGTGTCATCAACATAATATTGGTCAGACTAAAAGATAGGCCAAGGGGCATAAGAGATAGTAGATGCAAGATATATAAAAGCAAGAAAAGTTTAACACTAAGAGTAATAGCCAAGGTCTGAGTTTGCCAACTATACAAGACTAAGGTGTTATATAATTCATAAATATTATCTACATTTTCCCCCTTTAATATACTAATGAAATTTATAGTTTAAATTAAAATGAATGCGCACCTGGGTGTGTATAACACACCTTATAGTTGCTTGAGTCCAACTCGAGTTCTTTGTTGGTGACTAACCTACAACCAAGAGCATGTTATAGTATATAATTAGTGCATATAATTTAAATAAAAATGAATAAAATTATTTATATTGAAAGAGAGCCATGTTTAAAAGTACACCTATTTATTGATGAAACCATATTACCTTTTAGTAATTTCATTTGAAAGATGTATCATTATGAATCACTAAAATTATGATTAGAACAAATATAAATTTGGAAAGTGAATATATCCAAGGAGATAGAAATAAAGAGAAAGAGAGAGATGAGGGTTCTTTCCCCAACCTTAGAGAAAATGTGGATTGTCACTTGGTAGTTGAGATAAGTTCAACTGTGTAACCCATGCATACTTAGAACCTTGTGAGTATGAGTGAACCAAGTCAACTCACACTATCAAACTGGTGAGATTGGATGATACAATCAATTCCACCCTAAAAACTTTTAAATATTGAGTAATTTAATCACCTCAACCATACTAAAAAGTGAACCAACAACTATAGTATATTGGCTCAATATAGTCCATAAAATTTTAACCTGGTGGGTGATGACAATGTTTTATGGTTTTGGGGATTTTGATAGAAAACACACAAATTGATAAATTATTTAAAAGTAATGACAATATTCATATTTACACTAAAATATATTCAATAATATGTTTTTCCTAATTTAGCATGTGTAATAAATATCATAAATATAAGGTAGTCAAAGGATAAAAGAGAGGATTTCTTGTTTGATATTTTGTTCTAATCTATGATAGTGATCAAGAGTCATCAAAGGGTTGGATTAAATGTTTTTACCTTTTTTTTGAAATTTTAACTACCTTTGTCCACCAAACTCTTTCATCGAATAGGGACAATAGTGTTAACACAAGTGTCTACATCTGATGCAGGTGTCTAGTCAAAGATATACACATGAATGGATCCAAATTTGTACCAAGCCAAAGGTTGTCACATGTATAATTTCCCTATGCCTCAAATTATATCTACCTATGATCAAAATTCATCTAATAAATAAAACCCTAATTATTTTACATTGAACCTCCTATAACTTGGTAAAAATGGGTTAACACAATAGTTGATCTAACCCTAGTAACCCTTATTATTGTTAAGTGCTACCTACATAACCAATACTCTAAAGAGGGCCTTAGAATCACACGTAGTTCTCCCTCTAGGCATGTGTTTGAAATTATTATTATATAACTATATTCCCTTTCTCTTAATAACCCTTGTTATAAGCAATGTAATAGTATATTTTACCTTTTGAATGTTTCATATGTTTAATTCCATATTGTAATGTAGTTTGATAGCTTGAAATATATAGTATTTTCCAATTTGACACAAAGTAATCAATATATATAATTTGTATGTAATCAATAATAAAAATTAGCATAAATAAAGAGCATGGATATAATACACCTATGTGTGTGTCATGCACTAATGGTTCTAGAGTATTGGAAACTGGAGAAGTACACAGGGGGCTTACAACCTCATCCATCTTCTGGCCAGGAAGATGAATGAACTTAAAAGTGTTAAATTGGGTTGTATTATGGTGGTTTTTTACCTATAATATGGATATTTTTGAGGCGATCATGCCCCCAACCTAGAATAGGAAGAATGGTGTTTCGACCATTGAGAGTGTTGTTTCCTAACCAACACAACTCGAGTGCAAAAGATATGTTTATATAACTTGATATAGGATGAGTGATGTAGTCAATCCCACCTAAAAACTTGGTGAGACTAGATTATTTAATCACTCCAATCTAACCAAAAATATCTAACCAATGTAGATGGGTAAGGCTCAATACAGTTTGTAACAATCTGACTTGGGTATCAGTGCATAAAAGTCCATGATATGGTAACAGTCCATAAAAGAGTTTTTAAATATGAAACTGATTTGGATTTTTCAATATTGGGCACACATTTCATATCATATACACCTTATATATGTCTCATGTTAAAACTACCTATACCAATTGTACCAATGTATAGAATTATGCCACAACTGTGACTTTGATTCATATAACCATGTGTTTTTGCCAATTTTGAATTTTTCACAAGTGTGGGTAGCATGCTACCACAACATGCCCCCACTATATATGGAGAAATATGAAAAATGATATAAGTGACAATGTGGGGGACATTTTCCCAGAACATGTCTCCACTTAATGTAGATATGTTTAATATTTAATAAGTGTGGAGAACATGCTTCCAAAGCATGCCCCCACTAAATCTAGAAAAGGTACAAATTGTAATTCACTATGAATAACATTTTTGTAAACATGCCCCTACTAATATGCCCACCTTTTTGTAGGAGGTTATATATTACATGTTATTCATCTCCTCTTAAAATGAAAAGGTGAGAATTTACTTGATAAAAATTTCAAGTTACGTCTTGATAGTATTGGTGGTAAAAATTTGTAACATTATTTTAGTAATACTCATAATCTAGTATAATATCTATGGAGGAAATTTTTAACAATTATTGGTAATTTTTAAAATCCTAAAAATTTGGTATAATATAGAAGAACTCATTTTTTAGATTCTAATGCAACTTGTGGTTTTGAAACTGGACAAACAGTTGCCCAAGATATGCACATTTGAATTTTGTGAAGTTGTATATTAGGTACTTTGAATAGAAATTTGAAGTCATTAACATTTTTAAATTTTCAAAAAACTGAGCTCTAAGTAGAAGAGAACCATGCCACATGATAGATCCCCTCGACTAATGTGATTTGATGTATTCTATATAAGTCTAGCCAACCAGGATTTCACTAAATTGGTAAGTAGG
The DNA here is from genome assembly GCA_037957365.1 of Torreya grandis. Classification (NCBI taxonomy): domain Eukaryota; kingdom Viridiplantae; phylum Streptophyta; class Pinopsida; order Cupressales; family Taxaceae; genus Torreya; species Torreya grandis. The sequence continues at coordinate 6,662,459 of JARHVA010000105.1, read as the reverse complement.
TTTAGGTGTCACTTTACTAATAATTTTGAATTTTTGAATTTTTTTCATCTTGGTCATGATTTTTGATTTCTAAGTGGATCAATAGACACTTATGTTAAGGTCTAGGATACCTATAGCATTAATATGATGCTAGAGTCTAATTTTGGATACAAGCATCTAATGTTAATATTATGTGTCAATGCCAGTGTCTAACACGATTCTTCTACATCAATGTTAGTGTCTGACACTAATATCCTATGTTGACACTAGCATCTGATGTTATTGTATTTTTATTTTGTGAATATTTTGTTGTAACCTCTATATTTTTTAATTAAAATTTGATAGCTAATGAGTATTCATTACTATGTGTTTGGTTGCAAAAAGATATGCATATTCAAGAGTTTTGACACAATAAACATTTTTCTACTCTAGTAGAGTTGGGTTTAGATGTGGCTGACTAGGCCATTTTAGATCAGGTAAGGTTGGGTCACATGGCCTAATTATGATAGATTATATATGATATCTACCTCCTCATAACCCTAACTAAGAGGTGTAACCTAGACACATGCACTTTTTGGATCCCTATGGGGTAGATGACAATCACAGTGGAGGATGTGTATTGGAGTTTTTTGTCTTCCTATTAGAGGTGAGAGAGTTTTGATTACTAGAGATGGTAGCCCTAGTTATATAGAATGTTCTCATATGTATTTCAATGGATAGAGGACTCTAAATATAGATACAAGTAGTATGATTCATCTAAATAACATTATTAGAGGTGATGTTCTATGGTTGTGTAAGTTTGTTTTTGTTTTTTTGGTGTCATTCATATCAGTAGAGGGTGACATAGTGGGTATCTCATATCGTATATACCATGTAGTTTGGCATGTTGATCTTGATCATACCATATATTCTTGGGATTGAATTGTATTGGCCCTCTTATATATGTATATTTACAAATTTACATTGGAGAGCCATGGTGGAGGGATTGGAATAGGGACTCTTTGATCCGGGCAACAATTCAGATGACAATTTGGGTGATGGGTCCACCCCAATTGATGGCAAAACTTTCGAGAGCCATAACTTTTGCACTATAGCTCTAATTGACTCACCGTTTGAACCATTGGAAAGATAATAATAATGGTAACATCGTGTGATGGCATTGATCTTTGCTCAATGAATTTTAACCCCTAAAAACTCAATGGAAGTGCCCCAAATTTCAATTTTAGTAGTGTAGTCTAAGAATAGTAATTCCTTAAATTTTGTATTGTTGTACATCATGGATGTTGAACCAATTCATATACCTCAAGATTGGTGACCTTACACATCCTCCCCACACCTTAAAAACATGTATAAATGAAGATGTAACCTGAAATGGAAATCAGACATCTCTTCTCAGAGATAAGCATATGTTTGGGTCTGAAAATTTGATCAATAAAACATCTCTTCTCAGAGATAGAATTATTTGAATTGTGTTGTTATTCTTTCTTGAATTATATTTCTACCAAATCTTTCAAGTTTTGGATCACTCTTTTACATGTTTAGGTATATGAACACATTGTAGTGGTATAACTAGTGGGTAAACCCCTAGTTTGGTGAGCCTATCCACATATTTATAGAGTAGTGAGTATTTCCCCATGTTAGACTACAAACCACCATGAAATACCACATTATTATAGATAGGTTGACCTTGGATTATATTATATGACATCTATATAGGACATTTTTTAGATGGCCTAAGGATGGGAATGAGCTACAGAAGGTCTAGTTGATTTTTTTCTTAATGCGTATGAGTTATTTTAGTATGACCATGTTTTATGATAATTTGATATAAATCTAGGAGTTCCTTCAGCACCTTATCACTAACATCAGATAACATAGATTAGGCATAGGCCCCATGGTAGGCCATCACCCACAGCTAAAGATCTAACATCATGTCTTGCTAATGAGAGAGATCTTACAATTTTCCTAGCTATGGAGGATGATGTGGGATGCATAGATAGTTATATGCAATCATGGGTGGGATACCACTAAACATTATTTTTCCCTATTTTAGTTTCCCCCCAGGTGTCATTCCTACATCATAAGGGGATGTAGGAGGAGAGATAGGTGTAGATGCAGGTGATGGTGGCCATGTGATACCAACACCAGTAAATGAGGTAGAATTTAGAGGCAAATGTGCATATCATATTTTTAAAATTTGTCATTTTATTTGGGTATAATATTAAATAAAGTATTTTATTTTAGATAATAGATAATTGGTATTGTATATCTTATGTATGCAGGTAATCAGGAGTGGGTGATGATGGTAGATCATATGATATAGGACCTCACAACAGCATGCCCATAGATATAGTCGGGGATGGTTTTATTGAGATGGTAGTTCATATTTTAGTTTCCCATGCACCTTTATTTAAACCTATAATGATGTTTGTGGTAGCATGTCATACTATGGCAACTGAGCATGAGGACCTATATGCAAAGTTAGATAGATGAGACATCCTCCAGCATAGTGTCATAGAGATCATGTAAGTTTTGCTTGATTGATTTATCAATATACTATGATGTAAACATGAGGATAAATATAGAGGAGAAAAATTCAACTTTTTGTATACTTTCATCATTGGAAAGGGAAGAAGCACACTCACTTCTTGAAGTAACTAAAGGATGTATGCATGCAATATTTTGATTTTTAATATTATGAATTCTACCATTTTGCATATCTAAATAAGGCATTAAATATTGAGGTACACATTAATATCAGGAAGCATTAGTAAAGGATCCAATATAACCACAAGATCCCAATTATTTGAGCTTCCTTTATTTGTCAATACTAAGCAGATAGATGGCCATGATTCAAATTACTATGACAGTGATGATGATATCACTTATGATATGATAGATAAGAAAATGCAAAAATTAAAATTTGATCCACTTGATCACCTTTCACATAACCTATTCAAACCTATAGGTCCCAGTATATATAAGCTAAATCCACTTTCAAAAGATCCAAAATTAAATCTAGATAAGGGAAAAATAAAAATAGTAGACGAGCATGTAAATGCTTGTTATTCCATATATCCCTCTTGGATAAAAACATTGAGTCAACCTTGCAAGGGTCAAATGTAAATTCATCATGTGAGAAATGTCGAGTCTTCTCAAAAGGCTTCATAATAAATTTTATAGATGCAACATAGCAAGATACTCTAGATACAATGTTATTAATGTTACCTGAACATATAATGATTTTTTTACCTTCTACTAGACATAGATCATACAATAGACTTCTACCTATAGAATATAAGGTACCATATTGTAAATAGCATCAAATCATTCGCCATAATACCAATCAATGTGAGGCATTGAATAAATTAATTCAAAAATATAAGAATGAAGGATGCATATACATTGTGTCTGACATCAAAAAAGGCAAAATCTTCTAGAAGAGAATTATCTCTCAAAATGATCAAAGTATTAAAATTTAACTATTATTGAAAATATTGATGAGGTATATTGCTACCATATCTAGTTCAATATTAATAAGTGGGATACAAGTTGTGGCACCACATTTCTTGCACAATTAAGACATTCTACATTTGAACTAATATACTCTCCATTAATACTAGAATCTCAAGGATACATTCAGTTAACCATATCTTTTAGCCCACATGTGGAATATTCCACCATATGGATATTAGACCATGAACCACATTTGAAACTAAATTTTGGATGAAATTTGTTAATCAAGTGGAATTCTAAGCTAGATAATACAAACATGTGTGTTAGTTTTCTTGATATGAGTATAAATATTTTCATACATCATGATGGGTATGATTATTTGCCTACACCATTGACTTTAGGTAAACCATTAGACAAAAACATTGAAGAGGTGGCATTACATAGATATAAATAAATATGGATAAATGTTATAGGTGGTCCTACACCTTTTGATGATGAGGATTTCCTTGACTAAACATCTTTTCAAATATTTCAAAATACCAAAAAATCAAAAACATTCAAAAATTCATAAAATATTTTTGGCACCTAAAATTTTTATTAGATCCTTGGAATCTATGTGTTAGTTCCATATTAATGGATTTCATATCATTTACTCCAACATACACATGTGTGTCATGATTTTACATGATTGTGATGAAGGCATACAGAGATACATGATCTATTCTTATTTTTGGATGTTGGGCCTTTCCTCTACTCATGTCATATGGACATTAGGGGAACCTCCATGATCATGATAATTCTAGGTTATACCATGTAGTCATTAAAATTAACCATTTATGATTTGGATGTCCTATTGAGGTCACTTTACCATTAGTATATAACTTGACCCATCTTATTATCCCCTTTGATCCACTTTTAGTCACATGGTATCACAAATAGCACTCAAGCCTATAGAACACCACATGAGACCCATATGGGACAATACTTTAGTGATTTATGTCCCTGAGCCCTCTAAAAGTAATTTTACATCTCCCTAAGAGGATTAAGGTTGACATAAACCTATTTTTAAGTCACCCTCCCAAGTCATTTGTATTAGAACACTATATAATCACTACTTTCACACTCTTACACTCTAAGTGTACATTATCACAAAGAAACACACAAAACTACCACTTCATATTGATAAAAATATCTTAATTTTACAAATATTATATTGATTCATCCCATACATTTAATAATCCAACCCTAGTGTAGGTATCTAGATCTCAAGTAGACTCTAAGTCATTCCTTCATGCATTCACACTCAATCATTCTAACATTCACACATATCACATAAGTAGGAGAACTACATCAATCTTGATCCCTCCTTTGAGTATTGGTATGTAGGAAACATTCCCACATAGGGGTTTGGATCACACATCTAGCACATCAGACCCTCTAACCCCTTTTTCTCATGGTATTAATTAAAACCCTTATAATAATAAAAACCTAGAGTGTTTAGAGGAAAATAAAGCTATAGGAAAAAGTATAGATCATACAAACCTAAAATTTGGACCCAAAAAAAAATAGGACCTATTCTATAGATCTCAAAAATTATTCATATAAATTCTAAAGTAAGACAATAGCACTACATAGGAAAATAACACACTGCTTGAGTGTCTAGGACCATGCTATTGTCTAGGGTTGTTTTTCACACTTAGATCTGGTTCCTAACAAGTTTCCCTACTCCTACATCACTTCCTAAACCACCACTTTTCCATCTTAGTTATATTTATGAATTACACTCTTTTCTAATCCATTTCTACTTATAGAATATTCAAACAAATTAATTATTGTACAAATCAATGGCTATTGATATTGTAGTATTTTATTCCCTAATTTTCATTCCTTGACTCTTTTATCTACTTAGGGTTTTATATTAATCCCCAAAATATTCAAATAATTTAGTGAACTAGACTAAATTTAAATAGTATAAAAACCCTAACCCTAGACCACCTTTAGGGTTTATGTTCACTGCCTTCTAAAACTCATACTCATATTTCAAATCCTTGTATCTTCTAATTTTTATTTTATCTAATCATAACAATAATAACATAATATGTTTATCACTTTCTAACGTAAACTTTCCTAGTTTCATTTGCATGTTTGTTATCTTTCATTTGGAATCAATTCAAATAGTGTATAAACACATGTGTCTATGATTTTCTATATCAATTAAAATATATTTTAGTTGAATTACTCCATAAATTTAATATTCTAATGACCACATTTCAATTTTTAATGTCATATATTATGCACGTGAAATAATATTCTTCTCATCCTCATCTCCATGAGGGTGATAACTACTTTCCCTCTAACCAATTCCATGTTATCACTCCTCCATGAGATGAAACAACCTATATTATTGTTACTAATTCCCATACTTAGAATATCCATGCCTACACCTCTTCTATATAGAGTGTGTGCTTACATGTTGAAATAAAATGAATCATTTGTATGTGTGTAACGCTAATGGATCAAATTATTAGTATGTGCAAGTCATGCAGAGCTTGCACAAGTTTATCAAACTAGTCCTTGATCAATGGAACTCATTCTTAGTCATAGGATTAAGAAATGAGTCACCATGAAAAATAAATGGATCACTATACTATGTTGATAATATAAAATCTTTACTTTGATAATAAGATCCTCTTAGGAACTCTCTATACCCTGTTGGAACTATCTCCAACACTTATGCAACTCTACCTTCTCCACTTACATTCCTTATAGCTCTTTCTGACTATAAATACCCTTATGACTTTTCAATGATATTTTCTCCTTTTTATTATTAATACACACTTGTGTGTCAATTTTTGTGACCTAACTCACTCCTTAGGTCCACTCTCTCTCTTGTAGCCTACCTAATTAGGCCTCTTTTAGCCCTTTCACAATTCCACTTGATATAAATCCATAATCCCTAGTCTATATAGGTATATAAGTGACTTATTCACTTAGGAAACTTTAAAACACACAATATTACAAAATTTTGAGATTTTTCAAGGGTTACTTTTCTCACAATGATCAAAACCCTAATATCTAAGGTTTAGGGTGATTGTGCAGGTTGAGGGGGAATTAAACTCCATATATTAATCAAGAAAGAGTTTAAAATCAAAAAAAATGTTGTAAAATTTATATATTGGCCTATTACAACTTTTTATTTGAATGTCCATGATCTTATAACACTCAGATCAAACACAAATAAGAAAACTCAGATAGTTTTGATTGTATTTTACAGACTGAGAATAGGACAGGAAAGGTTTCTTTGTATTTTTAAACATTTAAAGACTCAAAACCTTAAATGAGGATATAAACACATTATAAAACTATCCTAAACCCTTTAAGATATCTTTTGAATCAAAGTCACATTTCAATTCAAATACACAGTATATAGAAACCTTCTTTTTTGTGAACTATAAGTTTCAATGATTGATGCCAATGACCTACCTAGCATAACAACTATTTGTCAATGTATACTAAACAATATTGGCTCATAATATTCATTAAAGTATCCATTTCCAAATACTCCATATAACTCAATGCCAAAGGATCAATGCTTAGGTTATTATTCTTGAACAACTATATTTATGCATACTTTATTGACAGACTTGATAGTCTTTACAAACTTGACTGCTAATCAATTCAATGAGCATTCCCCTATCTCAAAAATATATCATTATTTGACCACAAACAAAATAAATAAACATTAAATGAATATTCTTACCACATTGATGATTCAAACACACAAAGTACTTTATTTTAGCCATGCATTTCAATGCACACAAAATTCCAATATCATAATCCTTCTTTATTAATCAAGTTTCTCTATTCCATGTCCATTCTCTCTATCATCCTCGAATGGAATTCACTATTACCAAAACTGAAACTAACTCTCCAAAACTTCTTACAAATAATCATAACTAATTCTTGGATCTTTCCCAAGTAGAGGTCACTTTTACATTGCATTGTTCATGTTTTACATAAAATGATAATTTAAGACCTTGACAAAGACTAAAGAACATTGTTATGGACCTATCCTTGTCTCCAAACCTATTAGACATGTTTTTCCACACCTTTCCACCTTCAAAAATACATGAAACCCCTTTGGAAACATTGTATATGCATCTTTGGATAACTTAGATCACACCTAAAGAAAACTTAGGACCTCTAACACCTAAGAAAAAATTAAAACACTAATTCAAGACAAAATTAAATCCATTTTCGGTTCCTTATAGGATGACCTTGCATCATACTACCAAGCTAAAGAATTTTTGCCATAGGTGTCAACTTGGTGTATGTTCCTATTTACTTGCATTGTACCTCTTGATAGAAGGCATTTGCTATTTCTTAGCTCTCATTGAGGTGAACATGTTCTTCAGCCCCATAATTATTCCTTCTCTAGTTATTCTTCTTCAATGGTGTACCTACATATGCAACAAATTTATTTAGGAAAACATAGTTGTTGTCTTTTGTTACTTACTTTGAATGTGCATACCATGCTTCCACTCCTTCAAATTGATCCATCACAACCTTGCTTCAATGATACACTACTTCTGTAAATGTGTCTTCTTTATCATTCATCCATTATTCTTGATTTGTACACTTTATCACATGCATATCATCCTTTAGGTCCTTGTATGTTACATTCTTGTGTAATTTCTTGGTTTATTATTGTGCTTCTCCATCATAACTTCCCTTTACCTCATACATATACAAGGACTACATGTTCTCCTCCAACTTCTCATTATCTTGACTTGACACTCTCATATTATTGCATTCACTTGGTTGTCCTTTATAGACCTATTGTATATCACCCATCTCTTTTTCATCTCTTTCCTTTTCAAGACTTTCTCTCATGCATTTGAGCTTGGTTGCCATGCCTTCTATGAAATCACAACTAGAAATCATAGATACGTGCTAAGACAAACTTGTAAATAACTTACTCACATACTTGCTTTAAAAATTATTACCTGACAAAGGTTCACACTTCTCCTCTTGGGATGCCACAATCTCATTGAGTTATTCATCCATCTTTATATCTTCATCCTGTTATTACACCAACTCCTTATAACCTATAACCAATACTTTAGAATAGACACCAACAACTTTATTATCATTCTTCAAAGGCAATAATGTGTGCTTGTTTCCCTTATGTTCCAAAGAGTAGGTATTATTCACCCCATCATGACTAGTTGACATATTAAACTACAAAGGCCTTCCTAATAACACATGACAAACATCCATTAGGATGACATCACACATAACCTGATCCTTATAAGTACCAATCTAAAAATATACTAAACATTGTTCATTAACAAGCACAGTATAACCTTTCTGAAGCCAAGAAAATTTGTAAGGTGTAGGGTGTGGTAATATTTTGAGGCCAATTTTACTTACCATTTCATTTGAAAGCAAATTATATGTGCTTCCTAAATCTATTATCATATTACAACATTTACCATGGGACTCACATATTGTTCTGAACAGTGTTTTTCATTGAGTAGGCTCTTTCTCCTTTGGTGGATTCAACAATGTCCTCATCATCAAGAGTGATTCTCCTTCTTCAGATTATTCTAGGTGTGAAGTTGATCCAACACTTTCTTCCTTTGTAAGTTGCACCACTTTATTTCTACTCTCACTCCTATAACTTCTTTCTTGTTGCTCCTCTGAACACTCCCAATATTTATTACCTACATACTTATTGCATTTGAAGCATTTCCCTATGAATCCACTAGTACATATTCCTCTAGATGCATCTCCACCTCTATAATATGGCCTCCTACCTATATAACCACCTCTTGGTTGTGTTTCATGCTTTTGTGCACTACTTTCACCTTCTTCATATGCATTCTTGCTCTCATACTCTCCTTTTCCTCTCATTGATTACCTCTTCCTCTTTTTTATTGTGTGTATCTTCTTTCCAACTTTTCTTCAACTTTCAAGGCTAATTGATAATCTTCTTAAACTATTTTCAAAGTCAAAATGTTGATCTCATCTTGTATGGAAAATTTAAGGCCATTTAGATACCTTTCTACCTTCTCATCATCCTCTTTCAAGTTGCTCGTTCTGATTGTCAATCTATGAAACTTTTATGTATATTCCTTCATTAAATGTTAATTTTGTCTAAGATCATGAAATCTCATAAACAAGTGTGTGTGTGTGTGTGTGTTAGTACTCAGGCATGAACTTTCCCTTTATCTTCATCACCATCTTATCCCATGACTAGATTTTTGCTTTACCTCTTTTCCTTCTTTCTTCTTGGATTCCATCCCACCACAAAGAAGAAAGTCCTTTCAATCTTGTCACTACAAATTTGACTTTATTAGTGTCATATACCTCTTTATAATCAAAATATTTATCCATAGCTACTATCCAATCCACCAATTCATCCATATTAAGATTCCTTTCATATATTTATACATCTAACTTTGGTTTTGAACCCATTTTTATCATGGCTTTGATCAATCTTTCTTCCACTCTATCTTCTCTTTCTTCCTCCTCTTCTGCTCTAGGATCTTCCTCTTCTCTATCACTATCATCTTCAGCTATGACCCTTCTTTGGGTTATCTCCATAGCTCCCATTCTTGCCTATAATTCCTCATCTTAATGACCAAATTTGTTTTATTATACTACATTATTTGAGCTACAGTAGGTTGTCTTTATCTTGATTCCATTTTTTCCTCTTTATCTTATCCTATCATCTAACCTAACTTTATTCTTTGATACCAAAATGATGTAGAGTTTGCATAATGTTATCAAACTAGTCCTTGTTCAATGAAACTCTTCCTTAGTCACAGGCTTAAAAAACTAATCACCATGCAAAATAAATGGATCACTATACTATGTTGAGAATAAAAAAGCTTTACCTTGATCATTATAGCCTCTTAATGACTCTTTATACCCTTTTGGAACTGTCTCCAACACCTTTCCTTTCACTTATGCAACTCTGCCTTCTCCACTTGCATTCTTTATAGCCCTTTTTTACTATAAATACCTTTTTACAAAAAACTACAAGATTTTTTAATTTAAAATTATATTTTATACTTTTTCTTATTAATACACACTTGTGTGTCAATTTTTATGACCTAACTCACTCCCTAGGTCCACTTTCTCTCTTGTAGCCTACCTAATTAGGCCTCTTTTAGCCCTTTCACAACTTCACTTGATATAAATCCATACTCCATAGTCTATATAGTTTTGGAAGTGACTTATTCACCTAGGAAACCTAAAAACACACAATATTACAAAATTTTGAGAATTTTAAAGGGTTACTTTTCTCACAATGATCAAAACCCTAATAGCCAAGGTTTAGGGTGACTATGCAAGTTGAAGGAGAATTAAATTACATATATTGATGAAGAAAGATTTTTAAATAAAACTAAAGGTTTTGAAATTTCTTTCTGGGCCTCGTACAACTTTTTCATTTAATGGACATGATCTTATAACACTCAGATCAAACATAAACAAGAAAACTCAGTTAGTTTTAACTATATTCTACATACTAAGAACAAGACATGTAAGGTTTATTAATATTTTTCAACATTTAAAGACTCCAAACCTTCAATTAGGTTATCAACACCTTCTATAACTATCTTAAACCTTTTACAATATCTTTAGAATCAAAGTCACATTTTAATTCAAATACATAGTATACAGAAACCTTGTCTTTTGTGGACTATAAGTTTCAATGATTGCTGCCAATGACCTACCTGGCATAACAACTATTTTTAAACGTATACTAAAAATATTGGCTCATAATCTTCATTCAATTCTCCATTTACAAATGATTCATATAACTCAATGTCAAAGAATCAATGCTCAGGTTATTATTCTTAAACAACTGTATATATGCATATTCTGTTAACAGACTTGACTGTCTTTACAAAAGTAACTACTAATCAACTCAATGAGAATTCCCATGTCTCAAAAAGATAGTATGATTTTATCACAAACAAAATCAATAAACATTCAATGAAACTTCTTACCACATTGATGATTCAAACATGCAAAATACTTTGTTTCATCAATGTCATTTCAATGCACATAGAATTCCTTCTTTATTCATCAAGTTTCTATATTCCATGTCCATTATATTTTTCATCCTTGAATGGAATTCACTATTTAAAAAACCAAATTTGACTCTCCAAAACTTCCTACAAAGAATCATTACTGATTTTTGGGTTTTTCCCACATAAAGGTCACTTTTACATTGAATTATTCATGTTTTACATAAAATGATAATTTAGGACCCTGACAAAGACTCAAGAACATTGTTATGGACCTATCCTAGTCTAAAAACCTCTTATACATGTTTTTCCATACCTTTCCAACTTCACAGATCATTAAAGTCATTTAACAATGCTTGAAAATTTAAATTTTCAAAAAGTGCATTTTGGTGAGAAAAGCTAGAATTTGAATTTTATGCAACTTTGGACAACCTAAATCACACCTAAAGACAAATTATGACCTCTAACACCTATGAAACACTTAAAATACCAATTCAAGCCAAAATTGAATCCATTATGGGGTCCTTATAGGATTCCCCTAAATTAGCAAGCTAATATTAGAATTATAAAATCAAAATCAATTATTAAGTGCAAAGATTATAGTATTCAAACATCAGATTACATGTATAAAGTTTTCAAAATATGCCAGTGTTCCTCATGTATATGCATCTACACCTAGTAAAGTTGTGCCTAACATTTTTTCATATACAAATCATAAAATATAACATAATGCATCTATTATAAGTGATTCAAAAAGCTTAAAAGGGTCTAATAAGAGTTCAAGTGAGGTACTAAGGGAAATTATTAAGAATAAGTTGATCAAACTACCTCCTCTACATCCAGTAAGGAGATATAAATACTATTGTTCATACCATAGAATGCATGGTCATCACACAAATTTATGTTTGGCATTGAAAAAGAATAGACAATTTTTAATGAGGATCCTATACAAGATAAATCGGTTAATAAATCCATAGTGATATGGGAACACATTCAAAAAGGGTCAAATTTAGAAATAGTGAAAAAGTGGTTACCAAATCATAACTCAGAACAACAAAAGGTTCACAAATCAAAATCAGAGGAAGAAATAGTACAATAAGCATGTCTAAAGAAAGTTTAAGATACAAATATACCTCTCTAAAATGAGATCCCACTTTCAAATAAGTATGGTTTTGGTCAAAAATGTATACAACAATTTGATTATTAAGGTCAAGGGTTAGGTGAACATGTTCAAGGCATCACTACTCCTATTCTAGTAGTTGATAATGTTGGTCAACAAGGTTTGGGATTTATGTAACATACTAAGTCAAATCATTAATAGACATAATTTATCAAGGCATAATCTCAAGTTTAAAATGTCATATTAAAAAAAGAGCAACCACATAAGTTACAAATTCAAATTCTAGGTAAGCAATACAACATTCATAATAGAGGGTTTCTAACCCAACAAAGTCCAAAGCAACTAATTCATACAAAATCAACAGTTTCAAATGAGGTTCCAAAGTAGGTGACAGTTAAAATTTCATAGAGCCTTTGATTATTACTCCACTCATAGATGTAAATTAATGTACCAATGTTGTGATCTATAATTCTATCAAAATTAATGTTTGTAGCATGACACTCTTACAATCTTGGATATGACAAAGAACATTTGGGTAACATCACTTTATCTAAATCATTTATTGGATCCATTGAGATTCCTTTCATTGTTGGACCAAACACATGTTTAGTGACATTTCATGTGTGTCCTAATTTGACACAATATAGTGTCAAATTAGGAAGATCATGGTTAACAAAAATGGGGGAAACATTGGATAGAGATTCCAACCAAGTCACCTTTGCACATGAGAGTGAAATGATCATAGTTTATAGAGATGACAAAATTTATTCTAAGTAAGATATTCCACAACAAGATATACCTATAATGAATATAGTTTTATCATACTCATATTTAATTCAACCATAACATGTCCATCACACTTCATGAGAGGTCACCATTCCTCATTTTGACACAGGACACATTGATAGTGAGTCTCCCATGAGACTTATCAGTTAGTAGTACCTCTCTTCTTGTACATAATTTTGATATTCCAATTTTCTAGTTATATACACCCTAAATTGGTTAAGAAACCACACATATCATGTCTTTTCATAGTCATTTTTATAGGAGACTCTGACTAGAGAATATGAGCCTTTTTCACATTAGCCATGTCTTTTGTTTTACTTAGCTTGGTCTTATTTCATGCATAAGTCACCTTTTTTTCCATAAATAGTCATCTAAAACCTTTTAACCAATCATTCTACCTTAGTCAAGCAGTGTTCCCCATGATAATTCTATCCCCCAGGTCCTAAGCTAATAGGATAGGAGTGTTAGGATTAGACTATAGCACTGGACCCTAGGGTGTCCCGATTTTGGTGCTCCTATCCTTTTGCATTTTGAGTCCCAATTGTCATTTATATTTGCTTAAGAGGTCCTAAACCCTTCTTATCCTCCCCCCTTAATTTTTATTGGTATTTTGGATGTTGGCTAATGCGAATAAAACTCCCAAATTAAAAATAAAGAGTCTTCTATATAAAGGACTTCAGGAGGCATTTTATGTCTAGCACTTACTACTTTGGCATAGTATATAATTAAAATTCAATCAATAGTATAGCTTAGCATTCTTCATCACACTTAGATTTGCATTTTTGATCAAAAAAGGGCCTAGGATAAAGTTCATTCTTGTATCTATCGTGTGCATTGATTATGCACATTCCTTAAGGGAGAACTACATTTGATCAGATACCCTAGCTTGAGGGTTAATGTAGGCAATGATAAAGATAGTATGGTTTCTAGATCATGTGATCATACTTCCCCTAACCCAATTTTTCACCCTTTTACTTTTGATGTATTTGTTATTTTGTGTGTGTAGATAGACCCAGGGTTTTGAATATTAAAAAAACTTTATAAAGATCTATGTCATAATTCAGCATATGAAATTTCATAGGTAATATCACATAGGGATAGTGAACAGAACCCAGAAAACTCATATCTATGTGACCAATTTGGACAATGTGGCAAAAGTGGACAATAGTGTTGGACCCTAAAGATCTAGGTTCTTGACATCTTCCTAGTCTTATGCAATAGTTTTTAGGCTTTGAAATAGTCATCTTAGTATATTTTTCTAGATAAGTTACTTATCTTACCTATGTAATTAATTTTATCAAATCTTTATTTTACCATATTTGATTAGATTCTAACCCTTACTCCAGACCCTTTATTGTTTAAGAACTAAAGAATAGATTCCCAAAAATAATAAAACTCTAGTACATAGTTTCTTTTATCTTGTTATTTATACATAGTTTCATTTTCATGTTGCTTGTATATAACTTATATTCAAAAAATGTAAAAACAATATAATATGTTCAAAAATACAAAAACATTCAAATATTGTTCAAATAATATAAATTTCAAATCATATGCATTTCCATGTTTACATTCCTTTTATTTTCAAGGTAATACATATGTTATCTATGTTAGTGTAGTTTGCTTTATCATACATACATGATTCACTTCTTCCCCTAAAAATGTTTATATATTGATATACAAATCTAGTCCTATAAATAGATACAAATTTGATACTATCCACCCATTGATGGTGCTTACACATATACACAAATTCAACATTGATATATCAGCACATTGGGGACATCATACCCACAACTTTTGATTTGATAGGTTATATCTTTATATACTCCATATCACATATTTAACATTGATTATATATTGATATTGATCATCCTAAACTACACTAAAATTTTTCCAACTACTACTACTATAGACTTAGCTTACGTAAATTTTTGCTCCTATTTAGATTTATACCACGTGTTTATGCATACTTTCTTTTATAAATTTACTAGTTTAGATTTTATTATGTCTCTTTCCTTATACATCTACTCAAAGACATTTGAATATGTCATTTTTATATGGATCTAAGACCATGCCTTTCAATGTGTGTATGCTTTGGACATCTTCCCATGTCCTTGTGTGTACTTCTCGATTGTGTATGTAGATATTTGAATATGTCCTTCCATGTGTCTCTAAGACAACCTTGATTTCTCTTTGTGTATGTGGACATTTTAACATGTCCTTGTATGTGTGTCTTTTCTCAGACTTAGTGACATGTGTTCATGTCCCTTTTATTATGGCCCCTTGGCCTACTTTGTGTGCCTCATGTTTATATGTATGCTTTCATATATGCATCATGGGCATAACACTTTTCACTTAATTCTTACTTTCATATCCAATTTATGATGTGATGAGGGATCTCATACATCTCCCCTTACTCCTTGGGTTCCTTGATGGACATCATGCCCCATCCCCCAAATTAGTTTACTTAGATTATATTTAGATTTATTGTTCATATGCATGCTTATATTGTTATATTTATTTTTACAACCTTGTGAATGTTAGATCTAACACACATTATTCTTTTCCAACTTGTTCTCAGACTCTTTTAAATTATGATGTTATGTATACACATTAAATTGGTTTATCATGTAAATATCATGTGTTTTCAATCTAACACACATGATGCATAGCTTTTCTTTTTAGGATAGTTATTACAAAGGTTTAACATCTCCCCTCAAAAGAGGAAGCATTCACATGGGTTTGTCATAGATATCAGGCCATCCTAGTGCACTTAGAACATAGCTTTTATCACACAGACATAGATTACAGAGCTTATACTAATTAAAATATAGTGAAACATAGTCATAGACAAATCAATCTTAGTTTCCCTTAGAAATAACTCTATAATATCCCCAAAAATTAAAAAAACTCTATAATTGTTAGAAAGGTACAATAATTATAGTTATATTTACACAGTCTCAGTCATAGACTATCAAATATGTTTATTAAATACTCACTTTTTACATATAGTTACATAGGTTTGCTCAAATTGGGGGTATCATGCATGGTATGATCACTCTTATTTCAGTTTAAGATATGCATAGACATAGATTAGTATGACTCAATCCAAAATCCATATGCACAAATATCAAAATCAAGGTCATGTATAGAGCACATTATTCCCATATGTTTAGTTTTGGACTACTTCTCTCAAATGGAATGACAACTCTATGTCATTCTCCACATTATATACTTTAGACACCATATACACCATTTTTGCACCAATTTCACACCAAGATCACACTATATTGATGCCTCATTCCATCTATGTTGGTTGTCATTTTTGAGTGGCCCAAAGTCATTTTACATTCCTACGTGGCCCAAAGCCATTTTTACATTTCAGAGTTTCTATGTGATCGAGAGAGACATTACATAGTTTTAACTACATCATGCAATTTCAATTTTAGATTCATATAATACACATGGGTAGGCAATGGTGGATTCATAACCTACTTGAATTCTTGAGCCACCTACATAAGAGGGTTATATAACTCATTAGTCCAATCTAATTTATTCACAGGTTATGATCCATCAAATAGGGATGGGAAATGATGGAGCCAATACTATCTTGAGTTATTGAGCCACATACACATGGGGATTGGGCAAGCCATTATCCTAGTCCAATTTATCCACCATTTGATCCATATACACACACATAGGATGTCACCAAATTTTTGTATTAGTTCACATACCTAGTGAGGTGTATTCATTCCTTTCCTCTCTCACACATCTCTTTACTTTGTTTTATCTTTGATTTTGATATTTATTAAGTAATTAATTATTCGTATATGTTTCATTTGTAATACATGCAATGGATGACTACTCACATACTCAAACCCATATTTATGGGCTTCACTATTGGAAATATTATCATTTTATGTGAAAGGTCTAGCATTGGTGACAAAGGCCCTATTGCATTTAATGGTGTTTTTAATATTCATATCTTGGCTAATGTGTGTTAATATTAATTAATATATTTTTGGTTGCATATAATTCAAAAGAGGGTCCATGGAGAAGTCAAAGAGTCAATGGGGTAAAGATAAAATAAGAATGGAACCCATTTTCTCATGAAGAGTCAACTTAAGGAATTTCAAGAGTCACCATGTGAAGACAAAAGAGGGTATGGTGCATTTTTCCATGAAGGGAAACTTTGAGGAATATGAAAAGTCACCAAGATAAAGAAAAAAGAGGAAAAGATGCATTTGCTTATGAAGGGTCACCATGTGTCTTCAAATGCAAGGACACGAAGGGTCATGTAAGTTTGGTGCCATTTTCCATGAAGATTGAAGGGTCATAAATGGTGAATTCCAAAAGTCATTTGGAAAGCTATAAATAAAGGTTTGAGAATCCATTTTTAATATGCAAGAGAGTGCATAGCTTGTATTTGTTTTATATAAGAAAAAAGGAGAGAAAAGTAGGAGATATTGTAGATTCTATCATTTATTGAGTAAGTAACATTAAGAAATAGTTATGTTTTATACACAAGAGGGGTTGGTGCACCTATGTTTTGGTTCTCACAAATTGTTTTTGTGTCAGTGCTCAACAAAGGGGTTGGTGCTCCTGGAAGTTGGTGCTTGTGAACTTTTTAATTTGAGTTGGTGCTCATTCATATACTTGAGATTGTTCTCTCTCTCTCTCTCTCTCTCTCTCTCTCTCTCTCTCTCTCTCTCTCTCTCTCTCTCTCTCTCTCTCTCTCTCTCTCTCTCTCACACACACACACACACACACACTCATGTGGTGCATATTATTATTTCAATTTTATTGCATATCTTGAATGTGTGATTAAATGGTTAAAATAAATAAATTATATTAAGTAAAATATATATAATATACTAATTCACCCCCCCCTCTTAGTATATTTCATGCTTAACAATTGGTATCAGAGCAGGTTCTTTTTGAAAAAGTTTTACAGCTTAAAGGTAGATTAGGGAAAGCATGATGGCTAGATCACATGAAGGTTTTTCTACAAATAAGGCACCTTTATTTGATGGGATAAATTATGCTTTTTGGAGCATAAATATGAGGACTTATTTGATGGCCCTTGGATTCAACATTTGGCAAGTAGTGGTGGAGGAATATGAAGAGCCATAGACACTTATAACTACTTTAGTAGAAAAGAAGGCAAGTAAAAATAATGCTAAAGCTTTAAATGCTATTTTATATAGTTTATGTGAATCAAAATTTGTTAAAGTTATGTAATATAAATCTTCTCATGAAACTTGGGTAAAGCTTGAGAATATTTACAAAGGTGATGGAAAGGTTCCGCAAGCTAAGCTTCAGACTTTTAAAAGATAGTTTGAGATTTTGAAGATGGAAGAGGAAGAAAATATAAGTTACCTTTTGTGAGTTGGTCAAATAGTTAATCAGATCCAAGGTCTTGGAGAAAAGTTAGAAGAATCAATCATGGTACAAAAAATTTTGAGATCTTTACCATTGAGATATGATGCAAAAATTTTGGTAATTGAAGAGATGAAGAATTTAGCCAAGCTAAAGATGGATGAGCTACATGGTATTTTTATGGCATATAAGATGTGGACTGAACAAGAGAAACCCTAAAAGAGAGAAGTTGCTTTCAAGACATCAAAGAAAGAGAAGGCTAAGATTCAAAAATCAAGTGACAGTTCTAGCGATGATGAAGATGATAATAGAGCTTTATTTATTTGTAAGTCAAAAAAGGGCACAGTTAAACATCAAGGAAAATTACCTTTTAAATGTTTTAATTGTGAAAATATTGGACATTTTGTGGCTAAGTGCCCAAATAAGGGTAATGGTGACAATGAAAAAGGAAACTCTACATACAAGAAGAATTTGAAAGGAAAATTCAAGAAGGGATTTGAGAAAAAGAGTTTGTATTCTAAAGATCCTAGCTCAGCCAAAGATAGTGGAGTCAATGATTCAAAAGAAGAAGATATTCTCTTCATGGCCATACATGAAGATGCCTTCGCAAGCAAAAGTATAGATGATCAAGAAGAAGAACAGGATGAAGCCAAAGTGAATCTGGAAGAACTCATTTATGCCTTAGAAGAGTTCTAAGCTCTTGAGAAGAAGAATCAAAGAATGAAGCTCCAGATCAAGAAAAATGAAAAGGAGTCAAAGAAAACAATTGAATATCTAAAACCACAGTTTGAAGAAGCCAAGAAGCATGAAAAATATCTAATGGTACAGTTGTAAAAAGTAAGTGAAGAATGTGTAAGGTATGTTATTGAAATTGCTTCTTTAAAAGTAGATATTGAGAAAATAAATAAAGCAATCAATGATAGAGAAGTTAATGATTCAAAATTTAAGAATACCACTAATAAGTTGAATAAGATATTAGAAAATTAAAGATCAATATCAAATAAGATAGGTATCAGATTTGAAAAAGAGAAAGGTGAGGCCACTACTTTCATAGACAAGGTTAACACAAAAAAGGGAAAGAGCTATGTTGAAACTCTTACAAAAGAGGAAATAAAAAGGGAAGAGGTTAAGAATATAGAGGACATCTCAAATAAAAAAAGCTAGAAGGAACAGAGCCACAAAAGGCAATCAGATCATAGATAAACAAATAGGTCTTATTTTATGGTTATTATTTTTATTGTAATAGATATGGTCATAAGAAAATAGAATGTCAAAAAAGAGGTAACAATTTTAGAAATAAGGAGAAAGAAAATCATGCAGAGTCAAGCAAAAGCCACAACTCTTTTACTCTTATATCAAGCTTTAATGAAGAGGCCATAATATGTTACAAGTTCAAAAACTTTAGACACATAGCTCGGTACTGTAAAAGCATGTTCGAGTCAGTGAAGGACTAGAGTTTCAAGGCTCCACTCATCAAGAAGAAAGTTCAAACAGGTTCATGGCAGAAGAAACAACCTAAAAAGTCTATGTTGGTATAGACAGCTTTATATTCAACAAATAAAGAAAAGCCATGGTTCATTAATAGTGGATGTTTGAGGCAAATGATAGGAGATAAGAGCAAGTTTATAACCTTGAAAAATCAATGGTGGCATAGTGAAATTTAGAGATAATACTACTACTAGAATTTTTGAAAAAGGTACACTAAGTTTGGATAATGGTAGAACTAAAACTAAAAATGTTTTGTATGTAGAAGGTCTGAAGAATAATCTTTTTAGTGTAATTCAAATGTGTAATCAGGGGCACACACTAAAGTTTTATGTAGAAGGTTGTGAAATTAGGAGAAAAGATTCAAATGTATTGGTTGTAGATGCTCAAAGAATAGAAAATAATTTATATATGCTATCAAACATCAAAGGTCAAAGTTGTTTGAGTCAGATTGAATAAAGTTGGCTATGGCACAGGAGAATGAGACACATAAATTTTGATAATATTTTCAACATCGGCAAGAAGTAAGTAGTCAAAAATCTTCCAAAGATTACAAAGCCATCCAACATGCTTTATGAACCTTATCAGCATGGGAAGTAGGCTAGAAGGCAGTTCAAAACAAAAGAATACTTGACCACTCAGATGTTAGAGCTTATTCACACTAATTTTTGTGGACCTATGAGAACTCAAAGTACTTAAGGTGAGAAATATTTCATGTTGCTTATTGATAATTTTTTATGTATGATCTCGGTAATATTTTTAAAGAAAAAAATAGAAGCTTTTAGACATTTCAAAGCATTTAAAGCATTAGTTGAGAATGAAATTGGTTTGAAGATTAAGAGACTAAGATCAGATCGAGTAGGAGAATTCATGATAGGTCAATTTCTTAAGTTTTATGAAGACCATGGAATAAAGAGACATTATTCAATAGCCAAAACTCTACAATAAAATGGAGTAGTTAAATAGAGAAATAGAATAGTTTAGGAGATGGTGAGGACAATGCTAAATGAATCCAAGATACCAAATAAATATTGGAGATAGGTAGTTGGTATAGTAGTGCATATTTAGAATAAAGCATTATTAATATTCAACAGTGACAAGACTCCTTATGAGCTATGGAAAGACAAACCAGCTACAGTTGATTATTTCAAAGTTTTTGGTAGTAGATGCTTCATAAAGAGAATCGATGAAAAACTAGTTAAGTTTGAATTTAGAGCAGATAAAGGTATATTTCCTGGTTATTCTTGAAAAAGTAAAGCTTATAAATATTATAACAAAAGAACCAAGAAAATAGTTGAAAGTGCAAGTGTCAGGATAAAAAAAATGGAGCATAAAGAATCAGTGATGTAGTAGACATTCCTAAAATCATTGAAGAGGAAGATTTTGAAGAATCAGATGAAGATGAGGAGAAAAAAGACACCAAAACCCCATCTAAATATGTCTAGAGAAATCATAATAAAAGTGACATCATCAAGGACATAAATGAAGGAATTCACACCAGAAGAATGATGGTAAGTGAATATAAGCATGTTAATTTCTCTTTGTTATCCAAAATTTAGCCTAAAACTTTTTCAGAAGCTAGACATGATAAGTATTGGGTTAAGGCAATAGATGAATAATTAAATAAAATAGAAAAGAATGATACTTGGGAATTAGCGCCTAGACCAAAAGATCACAATGTGATAGGAATAAAATGGATTTATATAAATAATTTGAATGAAAATGGAGAAGTGACCATGAATAAAGCAAGATTAGTATTTATAGGATATGCTCATATTGAGGGAATATATTTTGAAAAAACTTTTGCACCAGTGACAAGGCTAGAGGCTATTAGAATGTTTCTTGCATATTGAATGTTTAAAAATTTCAAATTGTTTTAGATGGATGTCAAATATGCCTTCCTAAATGGGAATCTAAAAGAAGAGGTCTACATTGAGCATCTTGAGGGATTTATTCTCTCAAATATTAGTAGCCATGTATGCAGATTGAAGAAATCATTATATATATTGAAACAAGCTCCCAGAGCTTGGTATGCAAGACTTGATAAGTACCTATAGGATCAAGGTTTCAAGAGAGGATTTGCTAACAGTAATCTCTACATCAAAATAGAACGTGAGCATCAATTGATTTTTGTGGTATATGTTGATGACATCATTTTTGGAGGAAACATTGAAAAGATGACAAAAGAATTTTTTGATAATATATAAAAAGAATTTGAAATGTCTATGCTTAGAGAATTGTCATTTTTCTTAGGGTTGAAAATATTTCAATCAGATAAAAGAATTTTCATATCTCAAAGTAAATATGCCAAATAAATGTTGAAGAAATTTATCTTTGAGAATTGTGCACCAATTGGCACACCAATGAGTATAAGAAATAATGTGAGCAAGGATGAAGATTCCCCTGTTATAGATCTATGATTGGTAGTCTTTTATATTTGACAGCATAGAGGCTAGACATCATGCATGTAGTAAGTATGGTTTCAAGATATCAGTTAGCTCCAAAAGATAGTCATGTTCAGTTGGTGAAGAGAATATTTAGATATATCAAGGGGACATTGGATTATAGATTGTGGTATCCCATAGGCAAAGATTTCACTTTGGTTTCTTATATAAATTTAGATTAGGTAGGTTGTTTAGATGATATTAAGAGTACCAGTGGAGGAGATTTCTTCCTTGATGATAGCTTAGTATAATGGCTAAGCAAAAAATAGAATTCAATATCACTTTCTATAGTTGAAGTAAAATATATTATAATGGTATTGTGTTGTACTCAAGTGCTTTGGATGAAGCAAATGTTGGAAGATATCAAGGTAAAATATGATGAAATTATTTATATTTTTTTATGACAACACAAGTTTTATTAATATTTCTAAGAATATAGTGATGCATTCAAGAATAAAACATATTCCTATCAGATATCACTTCTTGAGAGAGCAGGTTGCAGATCAACAAGTTAAGATGGAACATATTAGTACTATAGAGCAAATTGTAGATATTTTCACAAAGGCACTACCAAAAGACACATTTGAGTATCTGAGAGAAAAGTTGGGAGTAATTTATTTTACTTCCTACCATTGAGGATCAACATCAGTTGAAAGGTAGCTAAGTGTTAGCTCTAGGATAGGCCTTTTGCCATTGATGTCAAAGGGGGAGAAAAATAAAACTAGGTATAGGTACAGGTGTATAAATGGGTATAGGAAATAGGTATAAGTTGCTATAGTAAGGGAGAGTTATTCTATGTTTTTCATATGGTATTATGTGTAGGTCGACATGTGTAGTAAAAGTTTTAAAATGTGGTAGTTTTAGTTTAAGATTGCCATTAATGACAAAGGGGGAGATTGATAGAAATATTATCATTAATGTCAAAGGTTTAGCATTGGTGATAAAGGGCCCATTGCATTTAATGGTGTTTTTAATATTCATATCTTGGTTAATGTGTGTTAATATTTATTTAACATTAATGAATATACTTTTGGTTACATATAAGTCAAAAGAGAGTCCATGGAGAAGTCAAAGAGTCATGAGGTAAAGACAAAAGAGGAATGAAACTCATTTTCTCATGAAGAGTCATCTTGAGGAATTCCAAGACTCACCATGTGAAGACAAAAGAGGGTATAATGTATTTTTCCATGAAGTGACACTTTGAGGAATATGAAAGGTCACTAAAATAAAGACAAAAGAGGAAAAGATGCATTTGCTTATGAAAGGTCACCATATGACTTTTCAAATGCAAGGATATGAAGGGTCGCGGAAGTTTGGTTCTATTTTTCATGATGATTTAAGGGTCACAAAGGGTGAATGCCAAAGGTCATTTTGAAAGCTATAAATAAAGGCTTGAGAAGCCATTTGTAATATGTAAGAGAGTGCATGGTTTGTATTTATTTTATATAAAAAAAGAGGAGACAAAAGTAGGAGATATTGTAGAATTCTATCATTTGTTGAGTAAGCAACATTGAGAGATAGTTGTGTTTTATACACAAGATGGGTTAGTGCTCACAAATAGTTGTTGTGTCGATGCTCGGCAAAGGGGTTGGTGCTCCTACAAGTTGGTACTTATGAACTTTCTAATTTGAGTTGGTGCTCATTCATATACTTGAGATTGTTATTTTTGGTTTTTCCCACTTTGGATTTCCACGTAAAAATCTATTCTCTCTCTCTCTCTCTCTCTCTCTCTCTCTCTCTCTCTCTCTCTCTCTCTCTCTCTCTCTCTCTCTCTCTCTCTCTCTCTCTCTCTCTCTAAAGTTATTATGTTTCTATCAACTAAAAAAATACGATGTTATTTTTTTATTGTTGGCTATTACTATGTTTTTGTCAACTAACATAAAATGATATTCATTTTTGACTATTCATTGTTACTGTGTTTCCAAGAAATCAAATCTAGATATGTGATGGTAGGAATGGAAAGGTTACATGGAAGGTTACTACAGGGTGTGGTTAGTATATGAGCTTGTAAATATATTAATCTCATTCCTAAAATAGTGTCGGCTTAATATTTTAGATCTCTAACTATGATGGATAACAATTATGTATCCCTATATCCTATCTCTGAGGTACAATTCAAAAAAAATCCTAAATCTAATCGCTTACCAATGCATCACATAAATAGATAGTTGAAGGCTTCCTATGGCTATGCTACAAAAACAACTAAGGAGTCTTCTTATATACATGAAGGCAAATGGAAGCATAATTTTGTATACAATGTTATCTAATGGCTTTTGTATTCAAGCATAACCCCTTGCTCCATGGAATCATACAAAAATGATAACCGCTTAGCCGAAAATGATAAATTTTTGTTAGTTTTGAAACTATCAAAACACAATTAATAACCTAAAGAATAAAGATAGAAGAAAAAAATCAGGAAAGAAACTCAGTGCCGCCACCCTATTACTACTTTATGATCACCAAGATCCTCATTGGGCATGGTGAAATTGTACGGTTGATAGATGTAGAAAAACCTAAACCGTTGAAATTGTTGTAAAAAAATAGCCATGGAAAAATCTCTAATACCAAATGTTATGGCCCTTCCTACAATAGTGCAAATACTAGAAAAAATAATGCAAATGAATGGAAAAAAACTATATTACATAAAAAAATGGAGAAAAATTGTATTAAAATATCATTGGCTTCTGCAATAAAGAAACCTCCTTTAAACATACTCAATATAATATAATTCTTTGATGTCTTTCCATTAGTCTAGGCTCTTGTTTATACTAATTGTATCCTAGTTAACTACTATTTCCCATGCATGTAGAATTATTGCAATTATCTCAAGGGATGATTTACAAAGTGCATGCATCCATAGTTTTTATTAGAGATAATAATTATAAATAAATATTTGGGACAAATGGGTCCTAACACAATCTATGCACTACCTTGTTTGAAAACCTAGATCCATGTGCCAAATCTATGTGATGATTAATGTTCCTCATGGGTGGCAATCCTCCTAGAAAATCCTTGGAAATAATCTCAGAAAATTCCTACAATAAATCCTTCACTTCATGTGGAATTTCACTCACACTATCTATTATTTCAACTTTCATGGGTTTGGAAATGAAATTAAAACACATGTTCTCCTTCTTTACCCATTTCATAAATTATTTTCCAAAAACAATCAACACTTTAGAATTATTGTTCACTTTTTATGTATTCCTCAATGGGCTCAATGTGTATACTTTCCATCTTCACAAATGTGTAATTATTTACTCTACCATCATATATGTCATTCTTATCAAACTGCCATGGTCTATCCAACAACACAAAACATACATCCATAGGCATATTGTTACAAAAAACTTCATTTTTATAAGACACAATCTATAAATTGATCACACATTATTCATTCACTAACATCTGATGTCATTTTTATAATTAATACACCTTACATGGATTATATCACTTTTTTCAACATAATCTTATCTACCATCTATTATACACCAAAATATTTGTGTTACCACTATCAATAATGACCTTACGACACTTACCTCTAGATTTCCATATGGTTCAAAAAATATTTTTTCTTTGCACTAGCTCATTCTCCTCCTTAGTTGGATTTAATAATACTCTCTTCATCATAATATCTTCTCCATGTTTTAGTTCTTACATAAGATTGGGTGATGCAACACTTTCATTCATCCATTTATGCAATGTGATTGCAAGCCTCATTTATTTTATTATTGTTTTGTTGTGTTGATAAGCACTCAAAAGCTTTGTTCCCAACATTTCTGTGCCTAAAACATGTACCCATGAAACCTCTAACTCTTTCTCTATAATATTTTATTCTTCCTCTTTATGTATGATTGTGATTGTGATAAGTGCTAGCTTCTCCCTCATGAGTATGTTCTCATCATTCAGTGTTTTCTTGACCTCTTCCTGTTAAAAATATTACTCTACCTCTTGTTTTATTTTGTTTACTCCTTAACAACTTCTCTTCAACTTTAAAATCATGTTTATATGCTTCTTCTACTAAATGCAACTTTATTATTCTAAACTCATCTTGTATGTAAATTTGAAGATCATTCACATACCTTGATATCTTCTCTTCATCACCCTCAACATGACCAACCTAGATTGTAAGCTTGTAAATATCCTTCATGTCACCTTTTACACTCATGTATTTTTGCCTCAAATTTTGAAACTTTTTTAATAAACTCAATTGATAATAAAAAGGTAGAAACTTAATCTTCAAGTTTTCAACCATCATATCCTAAGTCTTGATTTTTTATTAGCCTCTTCTAACCTTTTTTTAGTTGCACAAGATCCTACCATAAGAGTGAATGTCCCTTCAACATTGGATGGCCTCTAATCTTAGCAATGGATTTCAAGAATATATCCTCTAGTTCATAAACCAACTCCTCAAGTTTCATGTATGAGGTTTCAACTTCATCTTCACTCATATTTGTAACTATTATCATATAGATTTTACACCCATTTTTGATGTTGTAACTCCCTATGCAAAAATATAATGATACAATGGGATCACCTATAAGTTGTAGGACCTTGGAAAATTGAGGTGAACCTCTAGATAAGGCCAGATTATTTTCACTAAATTTCATGCAACTGATAAAATACTAGTTTATATATAAATTTTGCTTCTTAGTAATCTTGATCCTAAACTAGGGTTTGACTCAGGAAAAGAGTATTGGGAATGAAATTACAAAACTAAAAATGGTGATTGCACCAAATATTTTGTAGTGTAATTTTAATGCTTTCTTTAATCAACACAACATAACAATGAATATTGAAATTTATAGAAGCACAAACTCATGCAAATGTGAAACCAAAGGCAATATTGGGTATTTTTCATATAAGGGACAAGATTCTTTATTTGTAATAAAATAATCTTCCAAAAGGGTAAAAAATACCAGAAGTGAAATTTCATGACTGAAATAATAATTAAAACATCCACAAATATTTAAATAACCTTGCATACACAAATATTACAAAGACAAGAAAGGCAAATCTTCAATTTAATCTCATTCTCCAAGTTATAGCATGTAGAGAAGTTATTCAAAATGTAGAATAATATCTCTAGCAGCAAAAAGATAGACGGGCTACACTATATTGCCCATATTTATACAAAAAATCTCATAAAAGAGATATAGTTAACAAGGAAATCCACTCCTAATGGAAGAACAAGCAAAAATATGGAAACTCCATGAACAGAGGCGTGATCTTCAACTAGTGGCATCTTTGGTCAAGTGAACAAGTGTTTTAAAATATCATGAAAGAGCTGGGCATGATCCAAATTGATGGAGGCATGGTGTAAACTTCATCTAATGCCTTTATTCTTCTCCAATTGAGTTGAAACTTCATCTTCATGCAATGAAACGCCAAAGTGAAACGCCAATTTTAGAACAAAAGATAAATTTAGATAACTTAAGTTACTTTTTTGTAAAACCCTAACTTGTGATTTTCAATTGGGACTTTTACAACTTTCAAGTCATACAATTCTATCAAAATTGGAAATACATTTTGCAATATGTGCTTTTGCAACTTAAGCAGCTCAAACTTGTCAAAATAGAAAGTGTAATTTTCAATCTTGCTTTTTACAACTTTCAACCTATCAAAATGGAACATGGAAATTACACATAGCTCTTGCTCAAAAAGATCTATCAAAAGATGTAATTTACACGTTGTAACTTTACAATATTTTTACAATAAAGAAAATACAATATACAAGAATGCTTTTGATAGAAAGAATAAATCTATATCCAACATTTATATACTCTTTGTCCTTTTTTGCCTATATATTTTCAATATATGCATCAAAACTCTTGAAGATATCTAATCTTTCATCTTGATCAAGACAAAAAGAGTAGAGGTGGTTTATCATGCATTCTATTATTGTATTAGAGATTTCCCTTTTGAAGGATCTATATTCTTGAGTCTCTTTTCCCATTTGATCTAATGTGTTATGTTACTTGATGAAATGATGGATAGAGCTCAAGCTAAAGGTTGTATCTCTTATTGATTCTCTTTCAACTACTTCTTTAAATTCATTCTAAACTTCTTCTACTGAGAGGACCTGGTTCTACTAGTCTATTTCCTAACATGATAATTTATTCAACAAATCTTCAATGTCATATACCATATCAATGGCTTTGTCATGTGTAACTTTCACCTTATGGGCTCTATACCTTTATTCTAAATTGAAGTGATCTATCCAATTCCTCTTGCTCTACATCATTTCTTAGTATCTTTTCTGTAAGGAGGATGTCAACATCAATTGAGTCCATAACAATCAATTTTGGATAGAAAAGTTTTAACCTTTATGTCTCTTCGTCATAATTACTTATTTGCTCTCTCAAGGTGACCCTTCTCTCTGTCAGAGTTATATAGTGGTCCATTACTAATTCAATAACTTTTTTGCCCTTTAAGATGAGCTCTTTTTCCTCTTCCTTCATGTCCCTTCTCATGCTGCCAATTCCAATCATTGCATTAAGTGTTACTTGATTTGTGATATGAGTGACAGGTTGTGTTGGTTGAGTAGTGGACTCAATGAGTTTCTTTAACGTAATTTTTAATTTTTCAATCTTATTCTTCAACTCATCCTTAGTGACCTTGTCACTATCCATTTTCTCAAAAAGAGAGTTAATGTTAGATTAAACATCATGTTTTAATCCCTCTCTTTTATAATGTCCAAGGTGGACTTTTGATACCTGGTAATCCCCCACCACTAGATATTTTTATTTGTTTGGTGGGGGGACTACAATCTCTACATACTTTTCCCCTAGTAAATCATATAATATTATTGAAATGGTCTGAGGAGTTGTATTGGATTTCTTATGTACATCTATGAGACCAAAATCCAATGTGTTCAGGGACACCATCTACTTATGTTTATTCCCCATTGTCTATACTAACCAACTAGAAGTATCATTTTATTGTGTTGACACTATCACTTGAGAATCTATAGTGGAAGATGTTGCACTGGTGGGCACAATGAGAAGTGTGTATCCTTTACTGATATTACCACTAATTATTTGGCTGATGACATTACAACCTCTTCCCAATGTGGGTTGATGGTCCACATTTGTATCAGTGAATTTCTCCATTTCTATCTCCTTTTTATGGGTTTGGGTTGGGGTTACTATCGAAGTGGAAGAGATGGAGGCAATGAAAATGGATGTGTCTACTAGAGGTTTTGGTGATGTAAGTGATATCAATGGAGGAGTAAACACAAGGATTTGGAACTTAGGAACCTATGTAAGTGTGGATTCTAGAGCCTTAAATGAATCAATTAAGTTTGTAGGGACACTCAAGGTTGGTAAAGTGGGAAAGGTGAAGAGAATGGAAGGAATTGTAGATGAGACAGAAGGAATTATGGAATGGGGGAGTGAGATTGTGGAAGAGGGAAGTGAAATGAAAACTTGAGTGTCCAATTGAGGATAAACCTAAGTGTCCAATTGAGAGGATTAAATTATGGGAAATGGACTTATTGACATAGGTAAATTCGTGGGAATGGAGGGTGGAATCACTTGAGGTGAAGGAGTGGAGATAGGAGGAGGAGGAGGTGTTGAAGCGATAGGAATTACATAAATAGGTGAGGGATGTATCACAGGGATGGAAGTTGAAACTATGACTGAGATGGGGGTTAAAGTTATGGTTACTCAAACTATAATTGTTTCCTCAGATGAAATCACTATAGGTTGATCTGTTGTTACTCCCTAGATACTTGATTTTCCCTTCTTGGCCTTTGATTTCTTCTTTATATTAGGGAGATCAATGGCCTATCTGGTTCTTTTGGGAGTGCTCTACTGCTATAACCTTCTGTTGATGGTGGTACTCCCTTTTCCTTGAGTTTTAGTAATTTTTCATTGATGCTCATTGTCTCTTTGGTCATTTGGACCCCTTTAATTATGAGTGAGTTGAGTGTTATATTGATTAAGTTGGCGGTTCTATCGATAAAAGAGAAAGACTCAAGAATGGACCACCTCACTTATGGAAGGGGTAAAGTATAGATTTTTTTCTCATGGTAGACCTTGTCTATTAAGGACTCATCATCAACCAAGTCCCCAAGGACTGGTGTTATGTTAAAGGCATTGATCTAATCAAGGGTCATTATGGATTAGTCCTTCAGTATTACTTCTTATTCATCCTCCAATTCCTCCCAATAGTATTCATAATAGGGGACATGGGAATATTTGGATATTCCTAGTGTACTAGTAATGTTGCCATGAACATCATAGAATGGTCTTACCTCTAAGGCTCTTTGGGTCATTTGTGTCATTTCAACCTCTGCACACTTGGATTTGGATAGAGAAGGGCATGTGTACCTACCTATCTTGATGGGGAAATGAATTCCTAATTTGTGTTTTCTAGATAATAACAAGTGAGTTATAACAAGTTACCTCATAAGCTCCATTAATGCCCATTTATCACACACATAGCTCGAGAGAGTGTAAGGAGAATTTTTGAATTTGTATACTCTAATGTATGAGTATGTGGGGAACTAGATGATATAAGAACCCCATTTGGTGATCTCCTAAGTGGAAACATTAGAGAATATCTTCTTCTCTAGTTCCTTATCAAACATATCTATGATGCAGTAGATAAATGCATCATTCACTCTTCTAAAGTGTTGCCTACTAGCCTCAAGAGTGAGGTCTAGGTAATAATTGACCACTTTATTTGCCTGATCAAATATTATGTTGAGTCCTAGGAAAGCTCTCCCTTTGTCCTTTATATAAACTATATAAAAATTCACAAAAATTCCCTATGTTTTAGACCTCCATCAACTAATTATGGATGGAGTCACTAATGATGTGTGCCTAGTGGATGTATTGTTGGTTCTAGCAAATCACCCAAATATATTGGTACATCCAGTCCTTGAAGATTTTCACATTAAGGCTACCAGTGATCCTATGTAGTATTATGATTAGATCACCTACCTCATCTTTAAACTCAATCCTTGCCAATGTTTTAGACAATCTGGTGGTTTCAGCCCTAGGGATCCTTAGCCATTATTTATTCATTACTCTCTAACATCCTATGTTGTTGTCTTGATAGAATTTTATTGATGACTATGGAGTTATATCTAGGAAAATCTCAAATTTGGGTATCATGAACATGGAGTATATGAAGTTTGGGTCTAGATATAGAATCCTTTCCCCTTTGTCATTTAGCACCTCTCTCTTGTCAGCATCATAATGCTTTGTTAGTGTATGTACCAACTCAGGGCTTTGCATAGTAAGGGAGAAATCTACTACCTGGGATAGTCCAGAGTCATAGATGCTCTAGATCTATTCATTCTTGAATTTAGCATTTATTCTAATCCAAAAATCACCTACGTCAATGTGACCTAGGTCCATGTCTATAATCTCAATTGTATTGGATTCTAGACTGAGAGTGACATCGAGTCCTTTAGATTTGAACTTCATCTCTTTCTTAGACATATATTTTGGAGAAAATGCCAGGGGGAACCAACTATAGATTTGGTGGTATTTGCAGGTGTAAAACACGGGTGAAAGATCTGATGAAGATTGGATTTGCTTAGTACACTAGAAAAATCCATGGGAAAGTGAGGTTGCAATTACATGTGAGAAGTCCACAAGGATATGGAGTTACAAATACACGTATAAATCTCTGGCGAAGATGGGAGTTTCAAAATACACTTGTGTTTCTTGATGAAAAATCCAGTGTAGATTGAGGTTGTTCGATACACTAGAAATGTTCATGGGACTATGGAGTTACAAATGTAGGTTGGAATCCTGCAAGTTTTAGAAGTGTAAAATGTAGGTCAAAAGTCCACAAGGACTAAGAGGGGATATCACAATGGAATATTCACTAGTTTTGGGAATAATTTTGGAATTATTTGTTGGATATGAATTTGACCAAAAACCTTAGGTTTTCAATGTGTAGAGAAGATCTTGAAAAATGACCTTAGTGGAAGATAAATAGCTAAATGAGCCAATTCAACACCACAAAAATAACCTAAACCCTATCGATGCCTGGCAACATAGATAAACCCTAAAAAGTAATCGAATCCACTAATAACATGCAAAAAATCTAAAAATGACTAGAAGCAAGCATGAAAGAGGAAAGATAACTTGAAAATGAAGGAGATTAATCAAAATATTGTGTAGGTGGGAAACAATGGTGTTGTGGTGTGGTGGCATTACTCAAATGAATAGCTTGTACGGTTGATGTGTGGTGGCATCGCTTAGCAAGTTTTTGATTTAAGGTGGGAAATCCAAATTTGATTATCAACTTAAACAATGATTTATTTAACCCTAATTTATTTTATATATGTTGAAATTCCCTAAATTAAATGCCCCAATGGTGGTGGTTGGTAAAGATCTGAAGTCTAAAAACACATTTGTAACTTTAAAATTTTGCTAATTGTACTTTCAATGTCGGATTCTACTAGCTTGGTTTGTTTAACCCTTTGAAAATGGTAAGGTGGTACTTGGGGAGTAATTTACAACTTTTCAATTTATAATTTGCACTTGAAGTTTTGGATTTTATAGGAAGGGTGGTCAGTGGGAAGTGAAACTCATATTGTAATTTGCAACTTTGCAAATTAAAAATTGCAACTAGAGTTCTAGTTTTTAGTTGTAGTGTTGCACGATAAGTGAAGGTTGGGAAGCAATTTTCAAGTTTGCAAGTTACAAATTGCATCCAAATTTTTGGTCTTTATGGGGCATTTGGTTTGTGGGAAGTGTAACTCTACTTACAATTTGAAATTTTGTAAGTTGAAAATTATGAGCGGGGTTTTGGTTTCTATCAGCTTAGTGTTTAGTGGGGAGTGGAGGTTTAGATGCAACTTAAAAGTTTGCAAACCTATAAATTGTACCTAGATCTTTAGTTTATGTTGGATAATGTATTATAGGATCCAAAGTCTAGGAATAAATTTATAATTTTGTAAACTTGTAAATTGCAATCCAATCTCCAGCTTCTACCTACTTAGGGAAATGAGTGTTTTGGGTCAATTTAAGGCATTTTTACAAAATATTAATGGGTCTCCCTTAGGGTACTTGGTATTTTGACATTTTTGGGACAAAAAGATCAACATTTTTTGTGACCTCTATGGGATGATTGTTTCCTAATGAATTTCTTTCTATTAGCCTTCTAGTTCATTAGGCATGAAGTCATTTTAAGCTTAACACACTTTAACTAGAACTAGAATTTGCCTAAATAAGGGGGGGGAAAAGGGGAAAAATAGAACAAACTAAGGAAATAAAAACTCCTAATGATTTGACTTATGTGAAAGCACTTATTTGGAAAATATAACTAACCCTAAAATATTAAAAAAAAAAAATTGGAATGAATTCCTACCTCAAAATCAAGCTTTGAGGTATATCTCATTGACTAGGATAGGTAGTTATAATCCATAAAGTTTGGATAGTTGGAATGCATTAGCTCCTTTACACTGAGTTATAATATATGGACCACTTTATATTGCATCAAACTTGGTGTGTTTACCTAGTTTATCTTTGTATGCATCTTATTTGAGAACCATGTCTCCTTGATTGAAGCTCCTGTCAGATGATTTTTTGTCAAAAGTCTAATTTGTTTGAGCCTAATTTGTTTTCAAAACTTTTATTGACCGATTCCTAACTTCTTCTAGTTCCATGAGTTTTGTCAATCTTATTGTCATTTCATTGTTGTCAATCAAATCCAGTTGATGATAGAGTTTTAGAGATGGTAACTCAATTGATAGTGGGACTCTAGCTTCCCTTCCATATACCAACATGAATGAAGAGTTGTCAATGGCTCTCTTAAGAGTGATCCTATCATCTCATAGTGTTGATTTCAATTTTGTGTGTCATGTCTTTTGATTGTCCTCCATTTTCCTTTTGATAATTATTATGAGGTTCTTGTTGGTAGACTCAGCCAAGCCATTGCCTTGTAAGTAATAATTGGAAGAAGTACTTAGGTATACATTTTGTTTTACATCCAACTTACTTGAGTGACCATAAAATATTTGGCATTGTATGAGATAATGGTGTGAGGAACACTAAACCTTGAGATGATGTCATCCATGAATTCTAGGATAGATGCCTCTGTGGCATCTTTCATTACAACTATTTCAGTCCATCTTGTGAAATAGCCTATCATTTTAAGGACCTATTTATGGCCTGCACTCAATAATGGATTGATCATACCAATGAAATCCAATCCCCATTGAGAAAATGGTTGGTCTGCTTGAATTGGTCGGAGAGGAAAAGCTACTAATCTTTATTTTCCTATGAAGTAAGCACACTTCTTGCAGTTCCTTACCCATTGGTTGGAATATTTAAATATTTTAGTCCAATAACAATGCCCTCACATTATTTTGATGGTTTTGGTTCTTGTAGATAAATGTCCACCCAACAAGCCATCATGAAATTCTTCGAGCACCTTTAGGACTTGATTGTGCTTGATATATCTGAGCATGACTCCATTTATATCTTTTATAAATAATATTCCATCAATAAGAATGTAAAGAATGGATTGGAATCTAAAATACCTTTTCTTGGGCCACTAAAAGTCATACCGATACTCACCAGTCTATAGGAAGATGGTCATGTCACAGGATCCAACTATTGAAAAGAGGTGGATCGCTTGTTGAGATGCACTTTGAGCATATATTGCTTCAAATACTATTTCATCAGTCTTGAAATCATAAGCCATCTATTCACATAAACCCTTTCCTCTTAAAAGCTTTGAAATTTTGATGTCCACATCATATTCCATGACTTTTATGATCTATCATACTCTTTTTTCATTTATTTCCCAGCTCAGTAGGAACTCTTTGACACTTTGGTGACTAACCATCAAATGAATTTTTTTGTTGGAGAGCATATGCCTAAAAATTTTGAGTGATTTAATTATAGCATATACTTGTTTCTCCACAAAACTATAATTTTCTTTATAATCCTTCAAGGATTGACTGAAGAAAGATATTGGTTGTTCTAATTATTCTTTATTTTTCTAGGTTAGAATAGTTGAGATGTTGGCTTCCCCTCCAAAAGCATAGAGAATAAAATATTTATTTTAGTTGGGGTTGACTAGGGTAGGAGCCTAAGAAATAGCTTCCTTGATGGCTTTAAAGCTATCCTTTCCTTCTTGCGTCCAGCTGAAAATGATATCCTTCTTAAGCATTGTAGTAAGGGGTTTGGTCATAGAGGCAAAATTTGGAACAAATCTTCTTACAAAGTTTATTTTTTTTAGGGAACTTTGTAATCCCTTCTTATGTCTTAGTAGTGCTAATGCAGATATATCACTAATTATCTTTGGGTATATTGTAAGACCCTCTTTTGAAATAATGTTACCTAGTATTTTACCCTCTTGAACTATAAAATGCACTTCTTTGGATTGAAAGAAACTCAAATTCTCAACACCTTTCAAAAATATTCCTAAGGTGATATAAGGGTGCATCAACATGCCTTGAGTAAATAGTGATATCATCTAGGTACACCAAGATCATCTCATTTATCAAATCTCTGAAAACCATATCCATAGCTCTCTAGAATATTGTACTAGCATTAGTCAGATCAAATAGCATCTTTTCATATGCATATGTACCCCATTTTGTGGTTTTTGGGTTTATGATCCAAGGTCATTTATTTTAATGTTTTGGTTGATTATTTTATTTAATGTTATATTTTGTTAAATAAGAGTTGGTTCACAAGTTAGTTGAGAACCATAACCACCCCATGAAGCTTTATAAGCTTTCACATTCTTGTAAATAATGATCCAACATAATTATATTTTTATGTTGTGTAAAACATTGTATTCATGATGTAAATCCTTCTACTCCCCGGGCCAATATTGGTATCAGAGCTTAGCAATTTGAGTGGAAGATTCAACATTGATTACTTTTTCCCTTAAAGCCTTAAACCTAGCCTGTCTTCCCTCCTTATGTCATTTAGCATGTGAATAAATAATTTTTTTGCATTTTGATAAGTCTGGATACTACACTTTCAACCTATCAATTGCAAACCCCAATAGGAGGATGTCATAAAATAAAAAGGTAACACTGGTTGAAAGTGATGTCACAGCGATAAGAGGTAGAGATCGAATGATAAAAATAATAGACAAAGAAAATAAAGATTCATTGTATCTAGTTGGTCGTTACCACACAAAGGGAGTATTTTAGATGTTGTCATAGTATATGTTTCCAAAACTATCAAAACCATCAAGAATAGCATCTAGGAATCCTTCTTGCTTGGTTTCTTTCCATCAGTTTTACAATGTCCTTATCTTTGATCATATTTATGGTTGATCTGATAAATAAAGTCATTTTTACCTCACTCAAACTTAGATAATATTTAAAATAGTCAAGGGGATTTTTTTATTAAGATATTTGTGGTAATATAGAGGGATTCTTGTTTATTTCAAAATAGCTGATCATTATGTGGGGACTCACATTCTATCTTATTAATATACTCTTCTCCTTTCTATATGCAACTATACAAATCTGAGAATAACTATGCATTTCAATCTGATCACTACACTAGTAAATCTTCATTTGATTTTTTGTCTTGTAAAGACTTTAAATATACAATTTTCAATCCTAAAAATTAGGTCACGTGCCTGATGAGGAGAAGTAAAGTGTATCACTTTTTAACCAGGCCATGATATACACTTTGATTTTTTCCACCAGGTTTATTTTTGTTTATGGCAACATGATTTGACCAGGACTTCAATGTCATTGCAAAATTTTTGATTAGCTCAAATCCAACAAGATCTATATGTGAAGAAAATGCCTTTAAAATCCCTAAAATTATAATGGGGTCCACCAACCAAAAGTGGCAGTCAAAACATTCAGTGAAAGTTTTTACTTTCTATGTTATTTTTTTTAATTATCTTTCATTCAAAGAAATAATAATAACAAAGTATGGTTATCTAGCATTTATTGATTTTATATGCTTAGATTAATTAAAGGTGAGGTGGATAAAGTGTTTTTCATAGTCACTTGACTAAGATAAGGTCACAATTTCAAAACCATATTTTGGACAATTTTCCTTTTACATCTAATTTTTGGAATATATATATACATATATATATATATACATATATATATATACATATACATATATATATATACATATATATACATATATATATATATATCTGTGTGTATATATATATATATATATATACATATATATATGTATATGTATATATATATATATATATGAAAAGTGAATATTCTATTTTCAAAAGTCTTTGTAAAAGAAGAGGTGATATAAGGGTGTTTTGTTTTTGTAACCAATGTAATGAAATTAATGTATAAAGGTGCATTTTTTATTGAATCTAACACCTTAAAAATGAAAATTTTCATAATATCAATTCATGCTTGTGCTCTCGAAGACAATACCATCTATTACAGGTCACAGGATCCTTTTGATTAACACCATCCAAGTGATAACTAGATGTTGGAGGATCCGTAGGAGGCTGGAGGACAATTACCCTCTCCAGTTAGTTATTCATTTGAAGTATGGGTCCAATGCTTGAATGGAAAATTTTGACTTGTGTTCTTTACTTTAGTTCCATTTTGTTTTTCTATATCTGATATTCATGACATAGAGTGGACAGAGTTAGTTGTTTTTTATTTATCTTGATGCACGGCTTCTCACCTCTTGCCTAATAGGGGAAAATATTTAAGCATTTGTTGGACTTTGATCAGTCAATGGCAGTATGAGTTGATAGGGGTTGATAGCACTAATAGTGTTGAGCAAAGGTCATCAATGTTTATTGGGCATTATGAAGATGTGCCATATAGAGTATGGGTTTGTCACTTGGATGGGTTTTTATGTGAGACCTTATGTGGGTCAATGTAGTTGGACATGCCCTATCATGTTCTACTATAGTAAGGTATGATTATCATTGGGGATGATCAGGCCTTGCTCATGTTCATCAACTATTTATTGCGATAACTCACAGGGGCAAGCTTCTTTATGAAGTGACATAGTTTTTGGTCAGTGTTAGAGGAATAGTGTAGCACTTAAAGTTTCACTAGAGTTTCTTTGATGATTTCAGAGTCATTGCTCTAGCTCATTTATCTGGTATACCCCTTTAAATCAAGGGGGATTTTGTTGGGTTTATGATCCAAGGTCATTTATTATAATGTTTTGAGTAATTATTTTCTTTAATGTTATTTTTTGCTAAATAAGAGTTGGTTCACATGTTAGTTGAGAATCATAACCACCCCATGAAGCTTTATAAGCTTTCACATTCTTTTAAATAATGATCCAACATAATTATATTTTTTTGTTGTGTGAAACATTGTATTCATGATGTAAATCCTCCTACTCCCTGGGCCAATAGTGGTGAAGGTAGTCTTGAAGTGGTTTGATTTCTACACTAGAATTTGGTTATATCCAGAATAACTATCTAGAAGGGAAAACCTTTCAAATCCTAATACAGTTTGTAGAATTTGATCCATGGGTGGAAGGGGATAATGATCCTTTAGATACCCTTTGTTTAGATCCCTAAAATCTACACAAAGCTTGATTTCACCATTCTTTTTTATTATAGGGACCAAATTAGCAACCTAGGGTGAGTGTTTAATAGGGAAAATGATGTTAGTCTCTATCAGTTTAGATAGCTCACTATTCATCAAGGGTTCTATCTTTGGATTAATTGGTCTCTACTTCTATCTAACAAGGTTAGTATTTGGGCCAATCTCTATTATAGGCTAAGCTGGGGTCGAATCCCCTTAGATCATGATAACTCCAAGTGAAGTTATCATCAAACTCTTGACACAACTCAATAAAATCTTGTTTTTTATAATTATTACATACCTTTCCTATCTTTAGTGATTTCCCTTCTGAGATGACTACTGGCTCGCAGTCTTCTTCATTGATAGTGATATTATTATTTTTTCCTTTCAGTTCATCATCTGAATTGAAGATACTCTTTAAAATGATGAGGACCATGAGGTTTTTTTTGTCTTCAATTGATTGATTTGATCTCCATATTGGTCTTAGAGTTTGGAATGGTTTCTATCATAGAACTCAACTTCTTCTCTCATAAAATTGACAATTTGTTGATCACTATCAAAGACTTACCAATTGGTTATGTTATTAGGAGCAAATGGCCTTACTATCAACTTTACATGTTGGTTGTTCTTCTTATTTATTTCCTCAGGTAGGTTATATTAGGAACCTACCAAGGCCATATGATTAGCATCTTTATTTTGTCCTCTTGGTACCACTTGAATGTTTAAAACAATAAAGTCTTCTAACATGTCCCAAACCCTATGTTTGTAATATCTCAAAAAATTATTCTTAGTTATGATTTTGGATCTTACTTGGTGATCAATCAACTCACTATAACCAAATATCTATAGGGATTTTATCCCTCTTTCCTTAGCCAATTTTAGACCTTGAATCAAAGCTTCATATTTAACTATATTGTTTATGCAGCTGAACTGAAGTCTGAAAGAGAAGAAATAGCTCTCCTTTTGTGGAGAAATCAAGACAATACCTACACCTACACCATTCTTGAATCTCAAACCATCAAAGAATAATTGCCACATTCCTTGAAGATCTTCAACTAGTTTTACAAGATTCGAGATAATTGCATCATTTTCATGAATGTAATATGTACCCAATCTAGTTTCCTATACATAATCATAAGGATAGAATTGGAGAGTTGATCCCCATTCATCTATATGAGTGTCAAGAATCTCCTCTACAAGTGTTTTAACTTAATGGTCAAACTCCTCTTCCTGATCCTGCAATATATAATTCATATCTATAGGGATAGGAGTGTATGGATCATTATGGTCTTTGGTGATTAGCTTAGTTCTTGTTGTTACTCTTGTTCCATATCTCATCCTAAGCAATATGTGAGACCAATCCATAGATAGATATCTTCCCATTTTTGTATTGAAATCTCATGAAAGACAAATGGAAAAATAAGGGGGGGATCTATAACTAAGATATCTTGGGAAATTGGTAAGCTTGGACATACATGGATAGTGATATTTAGCTATTTTATTACCATTATTATTTGAATAGTAATCCCATACAATTGTACTACACCTTTTGAGACAGGTGTATACTTAATACCAAGAGCATCAACTATTTTATTGAGCATGATAGAACTACTAGCCTCTAAATCTACCATGCAATTATAAACGAGATGCTTCCCTACTATGAGAAAAAGATAGAAGGGGGGAGGCTTACCATTTTTACTCATTTTAGTGTCAATTTATGTTGACATAAATTAATTTCAGCATTAGGTCCCTTGGTTATAACCTTGTCCACTATCTGGAAGTTTTTCAAAGCCTCTTGTAGCAAATCTCTTTGTACTGGAATGGATAGTGCTTCCCACATAATGACATTCAAATTGGTCTTCTTCATTTGCTCAATAATGTTGAAAGGAATGTTATCAACCTCCATTGGTGCCTTTTAAGGAGCTCTATTTTATTTTATAAGATTTGGAGTCAGCATGTTTACTTTAGAGTGGCTCATGGGTAAAAAGGGTAGCATTTGTATTGTGTTTCTCTTTGCAGGTTCTTGTGCAACTTTGGAAGTTGTAGCTTATTACACCCTGGATGGTTGATCACTTTCTATTGCTCTTTTATTTGAATGTGTATTGTCTTCCACTGGATGTCCACCATTGAACAATGCCTCCTCTTGATTTACACCATAAAAATCCTCATCCTGCTAGTTTAAAAGAGTAGCCTCACCTTGAGCAAGTTCTTGTGTATCTGCTCATTGAGAAGTGGCTTCTTCGTGTTGTCCTTGTGTGTTCGATATGCCTTGCACCATCAAAGCTTTATTGATGACACCATTAGGACAAGTATTTTGATTATGTGGTTGAGCATAAGGATAACACCATTCATACTCCTGAGCCAGGTTATTTTGAATAGGTATACTAGATTTGGAAGTACCTAGTGCAGGTAGAGCATAGATGTTTGGA
Organism: Torreya grandis; assembly: GCA_037957365.1. Taxonomy (NCBI): domain Eukaryota; kingdom Viridiplantae; phylum Streptophyta; class Pinopsida; order Cupressales; family Taxaceae; genus Torreya; species Torreya grandis. The sequence continues at coordinate 6,620,847 of JARHVA010000105.1, read as the reverse complement.
GGTTTTACTTGTATATTTTGACCTTATGGCTTTGAATTACCTTTGTATGGCTACCTATTAGGTTGGTATGCTTGGTTAGCTTACTGATAATGCTTGTAGTTCTAGGATTGTTGCCTCTTCATTACTACTAACTCATTTCCAAAACTCTTAAGTAGTGACTTAACCTCATATAAATCATATGTAGGAGTGAGAATTAAAGTTGGTGCTTTGCTTATGGTGGAAATTGGAGTAATTTTAGGTGGTGTAGGAGATATTTCTGGAAATAGAGGCATTGATGGCCTTGTGGCAATTTTTCCTACTTGAATAAAATAATTTTATCCCCTTATTGCAATTTCATAGGCGTTGGAAAGGGTGGTACCACACATTGACTGAATCATAACAGCTATATCACTATTCAAAGCTCTTAATTAATATAGGAAAACATTATTTGAAGTTGATTTGACCAATATTGGAATTCTATTCCACATCTTTTGATAGAAAAAATTGAAACAATCATATGCTCATGAGGAGCTCATTGAAAAGTAGTTAATTGTTCAACTATGGAGATGTGGTCACTCTTATCTTTAAATTGAGTGCATAGTCTAGTGCCTAAGTCATCCCAAACATGGATAGAGATGAGAGGTAGACCTTTGTACCATTGTAAGGCTTTACCCTTGAAAGAAGAGACTAGGAGTATGATTGCAACATTATCTTGTACCACTTTGTGTCAAGAATCTAGAACAACAAACATGCTCTGATACCAATTGTTAGGACCCGAAAGCACCATTGATTACCATGTACAAGCAACGTAATATGTGAAAATTAACCAGAGTGCATAAGTAACTAGAATTCAAAAATAACACAAAATATGAGAGACAATACCCAATTGTATTAATACTCTTCCAAAAAAGAATTACAAATGAAGAGACGCCACACTCTTCCCACCTTACAAGCTTCCCACACCAAGTGTTCAGTAATTCACCTTTAAGAGCTCACTCTCTCAATTATGGTCCCAACACACAATTCAAACACAGAGTTGGTGTTCACCTCCAACCAGTCAGTATCACTACTACCAGTACACAAGTGTTCCACACACTCCACAAGTGCTCCACGCACTCCAAGTATACAATCATACTCCAAGTAGATCTCCCCTGAACTTGAAACAACCTGCAACTCAAATGATCTTACTTTGGAAGGAACTACCTTGCCTTCCTCTTTGCTCTCCAACTGAGTACACACCATACTCCAAGTAGATCCCCCCTGATCTTGCTCCCTGTTGTGTTGCTATCACCTTGATCTTGTTGCCACCTGTAGATCAACTTGGTTCTACACACCTACAAACCTAGACCTTACACACACATACACCTGCAGATCAATGATCTTACTTACCATGTAGATCTCCAAACATGGCCTTGCACACCTGTTGACCAAGATCCTACATACATGAAGAATCCTTTTGATTCTCCAAACCAGCATCCATACTTGGCACTGTGGTACTAGGAGGAACACACCATGCTCTCTTCACTTTGAAGGAGCTAATATTTGTTCTTTTACTCTCTAGCACACATTACAATACAGCCCATGAGTCTATTATATAGATCTCATGCAAACAATAATTAGACATCTAATTACAATAATTAGATCCGTAGCTCAAGTCTATAATTGGCCTTCTACATGCAAACAACTGGTTCGTTAACTAATTGTCTGTAAACTGGCAGTTCTGGAACCGGATAGGCGACCAACATCGGTCCCTGTCTGCCTGGAGGTGACCGACACGGACTAATCTCTAACTGACATTGGTTGCTCTTCTCACTGTATATGACCGACGTTGGCTGATCAGACCGATGTCGATTGCTTTGCAACTCAACAACCTCTCAACAACCTCCTCCATGTTTGCATCAGTGAAGCTTTTAGCTCCACAACCTAACAATCTCTCACTTGGAGATAAATAGTTGCACTATACATGTATCTGTACACCATTTAATCTATTTCTTGGCTTGTATCCCTCTTCAAGCTCAACCTTGAAGACCAACCACCATAAAAACTATGGTGAACCTCCTATCATCCAAGTAACCTGCCACATCCGCATCTACAAACCCATGTAGAAAAGAACTTGACCCTGCATAGCATGTCAACATGTTGTTGGTCCCTCTCAGATACCTGAGAATCCACTGAACTGCCCTCCAGTGCTTCTTTTTTGGATCAGCTTCAAACTCTCTGATAGCTCCCACTACTAGGGAAAACTCAGGGCTATACCAGACTTCATGTGATTTCAAACACTGAACTATCCAGCCCTTGGTGTGCTCTGATTCTGCATCATGTGTATTGAACCTCACTAACAATTGATTCACATCAGCTCCCACTGGAGACAAAATCAACTTGTGATCTTTCATGTCTCTCATGCCAAAAAATTTCACTGCTCTAAATTCCTCATGGCATGCCACTGAACTAACCTTACTCTTAGCTCAGCAAAACCCTATATGTATGAACCTGCTAGCTAGCATACCATCCACATACAGTAACAAGATAATGTTACAATCATTATCCAACCTGGTAAGACAAACATGATGGTTACACTGACATTGACTAAAGCCATGCTTTGTCATCCACCTGTCAAAACTTGTACCACTATCCTGCAACTTCCTCAAGACCATATGACCTGGCCTTCTGTCTCACGTGTCCATTCTCTCTATTCTTTAACCAAGGAATCCATTCGTCTCTCAGTGCTTTCTTCTGGCTGGCAACCCTACCAAATCTCCCGTTTGGTTTTGCATCCTCATCATGCCATGCTCTCACTGTTTCCTAGATCCTTCCTGCTCTGCAATAAGCAATGAGTATAAATAAGAACAATGAATTTGAGGCTTACTTACCCTTTCAGTCCTCCATATGGGCATTTGAGACTCCTTGATAGTTTGTTGTCCACCCAAAATTTATTACAGTGACCAACCTCGATCACCACACAATCTGCATCCGATCGATGTCAGTTCCCATGCGACTATCCTTTTTGTCGATGTCAGTTTTATGACCGACGTCGATCTTACCTGGTCACCAACATCGGTTCCCTGACCAACGCTGACAACCACCCTACTCGACACCACCGACTCTGGTCTGCACATGACCAACATCGGCACCTGTCTATTCGACGTCAATTCTCCTTGATTAATGTCGGTAATTGTGTTCGCCTGTGAGTGATGACTTTTTACCCATGAGCTCTCCATGGATCAAAACCCTGTCCAAATCACCCTGCTCAGAGATGTCCAGCCTTCTCCACTGATCTCTGTTAATCATCTCCTCCAAAAACACCAAGGCTTTCCAGTTCTTAAGTATGTCAAACACATCTATCTTCTGCTTAAGAACATGCATCTCCTTCTTGCTCATGTGACCAAGCCTACAAAGCCACGTCTTTGCAACAGAAGAAGAATCAGTAATACAAGCAAGTAGATAAAGAGTGCCTGCTTTCTTACCACATGCTAATTCAAGTGCATCCATTATGAGAGTTTATATGCATCTCTCATCACCCAACTTTCCTAAAGAAATTAGCCACATCTTCAAGACTGGGACCTGTATGACCTCCTTCAACACCCATGTGTTGGCCACCTGCAATTTCAGCTTCACTTCCCCTTTGCCAATTCTTTGGCAAGGCACACCAGCCCCTAAATAAATCTTTCCAAAGTCTCCAAAGACCTTAACATGGAAAAATACTCTATTTCAGACTGCATGGAAAGAGGCAATAGAATCTATAAAACAAGATTCTACTTTATCCAAGAAACCTCTCAGAGCATCCTGTGCAACAACACCTGCAACATCTACTTTTTTAGTTCATGCTGATCTTGAACCAACCAACAATATTTCTTTACCTGCTCTTTCTTTCCATAACATCATAATTGACCATTCATGTTTTTCAATTCCTCCATTCTTAGTGTACTTTTTTTTGCCATTGCTCTACTCCCACTCAATCAGAAACCCCTGAGAGTGACCTGTAATCAAACACAAACCTGCTCCCTGCAACCTTAGCTCTGATACCAACTGTCAGGAATCTAGAACAACAAATATGCTCTGATACCAACTGTTAGGACCCAGAAGCACCATTGATTACGATGTACAAGCAACTTAATATGCAGAAATTAATCAGAGTGCACAAGTAACTAGAATTTAGAAATAATATAGAATATGAGAGATAATACCCAATTATATTAATACTCTTCTAGAAAAGAATTACAAATGAAGATACACCACACTCTTCCCACCTTACAGCCTTCCCACACCAAGTGTTCAATAATTCACCTTCAAGAGCTCACTCTCTCAATTACGGTCCCAACACACAACTCAAACACAGAGTTGGTGTTCACCTCTAACCAATCAGTATCACTACTGCTAGTACACAAGTGCTCCACACACTCCAAGTACACAATCGTACTCCAAGTAGATCTCCCATGAACTTGCAACAACCTGTAACTCAAATGATCTTACTTTGGAAGGAACTACCTTGCCTTCCTCTTTGCTCTCCAACTAAGTACACACCGTACTCCAAGTAGATCCCACCTGATCTTACTCCCTGTTGTGTTGCTGTCACCTTGATCCTGCTGCCACTTGCAGATCAACCTGGTTCTGCACACCTGCAAACCTAGACCTTGCACACACATACACCTACATATCAATGATCTTACTTACCATGTAAATCTCCAAACGTGGCCTTGCACACTTGCTGACCAAGATCTTACATACATGAAGAATCCTTCTGATTCTCCAAACCAGCACCCATACTTAGCACTGTGGCACTAGGAGGAACACACCATGCTCTCTTCACTCTGAAGGAGCTAATATTTGCTCTCTTACTCTCTAGCACACATTACAATACAGCCCATGAGTCTATTATATAGATCTCATGCAAACAATAATTAGATATCTAATTACAATAATTAGATCTGTAGCTCAAGTCTATAATTGGCCTTCTACATGCAAACAACTAGTTCGTTAACTAACTATCTGTGAACTGGCAGTTCTGAAATCGCATAGGCGACTAACGTCGGTCCCTGTCTACCTGGAGGTGATCGATGCCGGCCAATCTCTGACCCACATCGGTTGCTCTTCTCACTGTATATGACTGACATCGACTGATCAAATTGACATCGATTGCTCTGCAACTCAGCAACCTCTCAGCGACCTCCTCCATGTCTGCATCAGTGAAGCTTTTAGCTCCACAACCTAACACTTTGTGGACTAAAAAAAAATTAACAATGTCCTATATATGTTTTATAGGAATGGTGGAAGTTTCACTAGTAAAATACGAAAAAAATTTTAAAGCCGAGGTAGGTATATCATCATACTAGGCCAATTGAAGTAGGATGCCTCCATTAAAGGCTAGGAAATTTAAATTTATAGCCATAATAGGAGGTATGAAACTGATAGGAACACTTGAAGGAGATGCAAATAAATTTGAATGATATACTCTAGGGTAAGGTACAACTAACCTTGATCTCTTTTTAGAAGGAAATGGCAATTCCAAAAAATAGCTCTCTTACCTTTAGTAGATGATCTTGTTTGTTTCTTTGGCATACATAAACCTTGAATTCTTGAATCTATAAGACAGTGGAGTTGTCAAGTGATTTTATAACATGTACAGAGCTCATACAATACTTTCTAAGAATATCACCAATTTCATTGTAATATTTAGATCCCATCGGGCGTGCCAAAAACTGTTATCACATAGATTTTACACATGTTCTTAATGTCGTAGTTCATTGTGCAAAAATCTAATGATACAATGGGATCACCTCCAAGCTATAATACCTTGGTGAATTAATTTGAACCTCTAGATAAGGTTAGATTCCTTTTACTAAATTTGGTGCAATTGATAAAATACCAATTTATGTAGAAATTTTGCTTCACAGTGATCTTGCTCCTAAACTAGGGTTTGATTAGGGAAAAGAGTTTTGGGAATGAAATTACAAAATTGAAAATGGTGATTTCACCAACTATTTTTTAATAGATTTTAATGCTTTCTTTTATGAACACAACATAACAATGAATATTGAAATTTGTAGGAGCACAAACTCATGCAAATGTGGAACCAAAGGCAATATTGGGTATTTTTCATACAAGGGGCAAGATCCTTTATTTTTAATCAAACAATCTTTCAAAAGAGTAAAGAATACCACAAGTGAAATTTTATGACTGAAATAAGAATTAAAACGTCCAAAAATATTTAAATAACCTTGCATACACAAATATTACACAGACAAGAAAGGCAAATCTTCAATTTATTCTCATTCTCTAGGTTACAACATGTAGACAAGTTATTCAAAATGCAAAATAATATCTTTAACAGTAAAAAGATGGATGGGCTATGCCATATTGCCCATATTTATACAAAAAATATCATTAAAGAGATATAGATCACAAGCAAATCCACGTCTAGTAGAAGAACATGCAAAAATCTGGAAACTCCATGAACGGAGGTGTGATCTTCAACTAGTGGCATCTTTGGTTAAGTTAACAAGTGTTGTAAGAGATAATGCAAGAGCTGGACATAATTCAAACTGATGGAGGCATAGTATAAACTTCATGCAACGTCTTTCTTCTTCTCCAGTTGAGCGACAACTTCATCTTCATGCAATGAGGTGCCAAAGTGAAACTCCAATTTCATAACAAAAGATAAGTTAATTTTTTGCAAAACCCTCACTTGTGATTTTTAATTGGGACTTTTACAACTTTCAAATCACACAATTCTATTAAAAATGGAAATGCATATTACAATATGTGCTTTTGCAACTTAAGCAACTGAAACTTGTCAAAATAGAAAGTGTAACTTGCAAGCTTGCTTTTTACAACTTTCAACCTGTCAAAATGGAACATGAAAATTACACATGACTCTTTCTCAAAAAGAGCTGTCAAAATGATAGTTGCAATTTACAAGTTACAAATTTATAATTTTTTTACAATAATGAAAATACAATATACAAGAATGCTTTTGATAAAAAGAATTAATCTATATCTAACACTTTTATAAACTCTTTGTCTTTTTTCGTCTGCGTCTTTTCAATATATGCATCAAAAATCTTGAAGATCTCCAAGATTTTGTCTTCATAAGGACCAAAAGAGTAGAGGTGGCTTATCACACATTATGATATTGTATATTAGAGTTCCCTTCTAAAGGCTCTATATTCTTTAGTCTCTTTTCCCATTTGATTCAATTGGTTATGGTACTTGATGAAACGATGGATAAATATCAAGATGAAGGTTGTATCTCTTGACGATTTTATTTTGACCACTTATTTGAATTTATTTTGAACTTATTCTACTTAGAGGACTTGGTTTTGTTGATATATTACCTGACATGACAATTTATTCAACAAATATTAAATGTCATATACCATATCAGTGGTTTTGTCATGTGCAACTTTAGCCTTATAGGTACTATCTGTGAGCATCTTTATTCTAAATTGAGTTGCTCTATCCAAATCCTCTTACTCTACATCATTTCTTGGTATCTTTTTTGCAAGGAGAATGTCAACATCAATTGAGTCCACAACTATCAATTATGGATAGAAAAGTTCTAACCTTTCTGTCTCTTCCTCATACTTGTTGATCTGCTCTCTCAGGGTGACCCTTCTCTCTGTCAGAGTTGTATAGTGGTCCATTACTAATTCAATAACTTTTTTGCCCTTTGAGATGAGCTCTTCTTCTCATTCCTTTGTGGCCCTTCCCATGCTGCCAATTTTTTTCACTGCATCAAGTATTGCTTGATCTATGATCTAAGTGATAGTTTATGTTGGTTGAGCAGTGGGCTCGATGAATTTCTTCAATGCAGGCATTAATTATTCAACATGTTCTTTATCTCATCCTTAGTGACCTTGTCACTATCCATTTAATGTTAGATTGAATGTCATGTTTAAATCCCTCTCTTATAGGATGTCCAAGGTGAACTTTTGATACCTGGTAATTTCCCACCATTAGATCTTATTTATATTTATCTAGTGGGGGGACTACAATCTCTTCATACTTTTCCCCTTTTGAATCATACAATATTATTGAAATGGTCTAAGGAGTTGTCTTGGATTTCTTATGTGCATCAATGACACCAAAATCCAATGAGCTCGGGGAAACCATCTTCTTGTGTTTCTTCCCCATTGTCTGTGCTAACCAACTAGGAGTAGCATCCTATTTTTCTGACACTATCACTTGAGAATCTATAATTGAAGATGATACACTGGTGGGCATGGTGACAAATATTGTATCTTTCACTGATATTGCCATTGATTGTTTAACAGATGATTTTGCAACCTCTTCCCCATCTATGGGTTGAGGGTCCACATTTGTATCAGTGTCTTTTTCCATCTCTATCTCCTCTATAGGGGTTGGGGTTGGGGTTATTGTGTAAGTGGAAGAGGTGGACGCAATAGAAATGGATGTGTCTACCGAGGGTGTTGGAGATGGAAGTGATATCAATGGAGGAGTAGATATAGAGAGTAGGAACTTAGGAACCTATGGAAGTGTGGAGTCCAAAGCCTTGAATGAATCAATTAAGTTTGTAGGGGTACTCAAGTTTGTTGAAGTGGGAAAGGTGAAGGGAGATGAAGATGAAGCAGTAATTATCCCATGGGTTGGGATGACTAGTGGGATTGTAATCAGAATGACTGAATCCACAGCTATATATTGTTGTGTAGTGTTGGTGATTAATGGAAAAGAAGTAATTGTAGATGAGATGGAAGTAATTATAGAAGGGGGAGTGAGATTGTGGAAGAGGTAAGTGGAGTCGAAACTTGATTATCCAATTAAGAGGAAACCTGAGTGTCCAATTGAGAGGATGGAATTATCAGCAATGGACTTATTGACACAAGTAAATTGGTAGGAATGGAGGGTGGAATCACTTGAGGTGAAGGAAGAGTTTAGATAGGAGGAGAAGGAGGTGTTGAAGCTGTAGGAATTATAGAAATAGGTGGGGAATGTATCATAGAGATGGGAGTTGAAACTATGACTAAAATTGGGGTTGAAGTTGTGGTTGCTCCAAATGCAGTTGTGTCCTCTACTGAAATCACTATAGGTTGATCTTTTGTTGCTCCTAGGCTACTTGATTGTCCTTTCTTGACCTTTGATTTCTTCTTTCTCTTGTGGGAGATCACTACCCTATCTGGTTGCTCTAGGAGTGATCCACCACTAGAACCTTCTGCTAATGGTGGTGTTGTATCTTGGAATTGCACCCTTGTGGGAGAGTTTTTTAGGCTTTCCCACTTCTAGCCACAAGGATGGGAACAACCTTAGGATGTGGGTATCCTATGGTGAGGTTGAGCCTCTAGGATTTTTAAAGAGGCTAGTTCCTCTTAGTGGATCACCTAAAACTACTACTAAACTAATGCTTCACGAGGAAAATGGTTATAAAGGAGATAAGGGATCCTAAAAAGGCTAACCAAAAGAAGAACTAAATTTAAATGACCACTCATATATGCTTGAACCCACACTATATCATTCATGAGAAAATTTGTTCTTGCACTATCCCAAGATCAAATAAACACACGATGGAAGAGGTTCAGGCAGAACACTAATCTAGACCTGTAAAAGCTTGAGAATACTTCAAAGAAGCAAGTAGAAGGCTAATGGACTAGGAATACATTCATTCATGAATCCACCAAGCACAAGCATACTAAGGCACTAATCAAAGACAAGAAATAGGCAAAAAAATCATCTCATTACATTCAAGAGGTGGTTCTTACAATATCTCGACAGGGTTTAGCCTGGTTGAAGGAACACATTTTTGTAAATGTCTCAATGAGCAACCATCTCCCAACAAGATGAAAAAATTCTAAAAAATTGGGGCCTTTACAATGGAAAATCATGAGATATTTATATAGAAAGGGGGAGAGAAAGAAAGGGCCATGTGAGAAGATGGGAAGAGGGAAGAAGTCGTTGAGTCATTGATGAGTACTGACTACTGCCATCACCACTACCTTGACCATGAAATGTGTTTCCCAAGATCACCACAAAATCTTCTTGAATCCCTCCCACATTCAAGTCTCTCTTTGGTGGATATTAAGAATCCATGTCATGGGTAGCTGGATGTCTCTGCTTGGTGTGACTAAGTTGATCCTTGCATTAAAAATGGCATGTTCCTTTCACCTGTGTGTCTTATGTGTAGGCTATTGACCACGTCATCAGAGTTGAACGGCAAAATCCTTGTCCTTTTCTACTGATTGGATGTCAAAATCCCACTAGGACCTTTTAAAAACTTGAGATTTTCTTATCCATTGATCTACTGAGCTTGGACTCCCATGAACCATTAGTCTTTTACTAGTTGGAGGCCCTTGTGCCACTTGTTCTTGATCGACTAGCCCTTTAGATTTGTTGACCATTTGACTTTAATGTTCTTAAGCTTTTTTCCTTTCCCTGCCCTTTTTTTTGTGGACTATCTTCCCTCAACAATTTCCTTAGGCCTTTTCTCTGCCACTTTACCAAAGTTATTTCTTCAGCATTTTTGCTTTGGCTTGTCTTTTAGAGAACCCGAGAAGCACTTCTAAGACCTAATCGGGCTTTTGATGTCTCATTACTTATTTTAGGCTTCTGACTACTCACAACTTATGAAATGATTAAGTAGTGCTCCCTTGAGAACCCTAAATACACTACCTAGACCAAATCAGGCTTTCCAAGCCCCACTACTTACTTCGGACTCATCATTACTAATTACTCATGAAGTGAAATAAGTTGTACTACCCAGGAAACCCAAAGTTGTCTCTTTTGGAAAACCTGAAGACTTCCTAATGAGATAACCTGAAGCCTTCTGTTTAAGACCATTTTGGGTCTTTAATACCTTGTTACTTACTACTTCGGAGCTTTGTAACTCTACAACTTATAAAACCATTTAAGTCATGGGTTGATGAAAGTTTGAAGTCTTCTAAAGACTTTCCTTTTCCTACTTGAAAGTCTATCTACTCACATTTAGGAAAAAATTGGTATGTGGGCCAAAAAATGGCCAACATTTTTGGTGACTCATAGGGAAGCATGCATGCTATGCTTGAGAACCCAACCACTTGCATTGCCTAGTCCATTGGGCATGGAGTCATCAGCCTCTGCAACTAGGCTAGTCTGAAACTAGATACAACGCTGACCCTTTCTAGAACTCCCTCTTGAAGTAATGAGGATACACAAAAAAACATAAAACAAAGTGCCCAAGGCACCAAATGAAAATAAACTAGCCTAGAACAAAACAAAAAAAACAACAAACAAATGTGCATAAAACAACACTTGGAGGAATTTGATCAAAACTAATCTAATATATACATCCTAAAACTATATGTAGCCTTTCCTCCTAGATCAAAAGGAAAATTTGATATTTTTCTTATGTTATGATATAGGGGATTGAATAAGGCATACAGTTGCTTGACCCTTGGCCTTGATGCCTACCTCTTCCTTGTTGTAACTATTAGCTTCTTCATCATTATGCTCAATGAGAACCAAACAACTCCAAATAGGTCAACTATGTGAAACCAGATAGTCCCAAACTCTTCATAAGGCTCCTTAACTGTAACCTGTAATGGTGGTTCAACAAGGCAAACCTCTTTGATTTTTATGGCCTCCTCAAAAATACTGGACTTGTCTTCATTTTATATTTTTTAGGCTCATCAAGGCGCTGATAGCCTATTCTAAAGATCTAAAAAAAGTCCATATCAGCAATGCACTCTTGGGCTGGTAGAGTTGAAAAAATTCCCACTCCATCCCCTGTGATTTGCTTGACAAAGTTGCTCTCCATGGCTGCAACCATACCATAATTGCCATGGATAAGAACATAACCAACTCTCAAAATCTCAAACAAATCCTCAAATGAGCCCTCCAATTGATTGGGAACCTCTGGCTGCTCCATAATTTCATCAGTTTGATCAGCTACTTCATTCATTTCCTTATCACTTTTATCACATGGTAGCTCATTCAAGGAATTGACAGCCTCGACCCCTTCATTCTTAACATAAGGTGGTAGCTTTGCATCCTCAATAGTGCACTCTACTTCATGCACTACTGCAAAAGAGCCTTCAATATGTTCTCCTTCATTCAATAAGGTTGCTTTGATCTTTTGCAGACCAAGGGGGGACCCTATGGTGATCTCTTCCTCATAGTTTCTCATAATATCCTCCTCCTCACCCTCTTTGGATGCATCTCTTTGGTTTCCTTCACAGAGGAGAGGCTCTTTCTCAAAGAGTGGCATAATATGCTCTTGAAAATGCTCAACAAGGTGAGAAAGGTTTAGGGAAGCTACTATAGGTTCCTGATTTTGTTCTTGAAGCTACTCTACTTGGATCACCCTCACCTCCTCTTCCTAATTCTTTATTTCTTGAATAGCTCTCCATCAAGGAAAGGCTCTAGGATTTTGAGGGGAAAATAATAGAGGCTGCAAGGTTTCTTGTCTGATTTCAGGAAACACCACCTCCTCCTTCGGCCCACTACTCTAAATGGATTTCCAAGATGGAAAAGATAGATGCTCTTGAGGAGGGAGGGATGCGGGTTGACTAACCTTGGACTTATCTGACTGCGTGACTTGGCTCCAAGATGGGAAATGTAGCAGTTTTGCTTTCATTTGCTTATTCTGCCTTTCTTCTTTCCTTGCCTTCGGCTCTAACTATCTGATTTGCTTTCCTATATTTTCTTGAAATAGATCCTCTTTAAGGTGGTCAGGAACATAAGAGGGCTCCTAAAGAGGGATGAATTCTTGGGCCAAAAAGTAGGATGTTCCACAGCAAGCACTTCATTTTTTTGACAACCCCCTTGGATGGATTTCCAAGTAGGAAAAGACTATGGAACATATGATGAACTTGGAAGATTCAAAGGAGTACTTGAAATATCCTCTTAAGGAGGAATGAACGACACATAAGAAGGATATGGAGGTGCGTATGTAGGCACGAAGGGTTGGTGGGGCTAGACCTGTTATTTCTCAAGTCTCTCCAACTTGTCCTCAATGCTCTGAATGTAACCGCATATATCCATCATGTCACTAGTGAGGTTGTTCCAACTTGCTCTCTCAACAGGTGCCCATTCTGCTTTCATTTGCTATAATGAATCCCTCACATAATGGATCTAGTGAGTAGGGACATTTTGGCCATAACACTTTTGTGAGCACAACTCTAGTGCATGCTTGTCAAGGCTCACTAAATTTTGCCTCTAAGTGTTGGTATAGATGGCTTATGATAGGGCTGATGAGGAGCATTATTTTGATGGGCTTGTTCATATGGATGATCAGGGCAATACTCCTACATATATGGACCATAAGGAACTTGCCAAGGTTCACCATAGCCTTGATAGAAATCTTGGTAGGGTTGATTGAGCTCATATGGATCATGAGGATCATACTGGGGCTGTTGATAAGGAGGTGAATAATAGGAATATTCACCATAGTTGTTCATGTTAGCCTCATAAGTCAAGTAGGCGCTGATTAAAACTTCAAAGAGACAAACTTGGTCTGCTCATAACTAGGAGCTTTGATTTGGAGTCGCCAATGGTGCTAATACTTGCTTTCAAAAGCAAATAACGATGATCAGGAACTTGGGCTACTTAAACCAGCTGATAGATGCTCAGAGTCATCATTGATGTTTGTTGAATGCCTCCAAAAGCTGATATGTAAAAGAAAAACATCAAAAATCCTTTCACTGTTTTGGACCTTAGTCCCATCGAACGTGCCAAAACTATTATAGCTTGGAATTGTAATCTTGTGGGAGATTTTTTTAGGCTCTCCCACTTCCAGCCACAAGCATGGGAACAACCTCGGGATGTGGGTATCTTATGGTGAGGTTGAGCCTCTAGGATTTTTAAAGAGGCTAGTTCCTCTTGTTGGATCGCCTCAAACTACTACTAAACTAATGCTTCATGGGGAAAAAGGTTAAAAGGGAGATAAGGGCTCCTAAGAAGGCTAACCAAGCAATGCACCAAATTTAAATGACCACTCATCTATGCTTGAACCCACACTAGATCAGTCATGAGACAATTTGGACTTGCACTATCTCAAGATCAAGTAAACACACGTTGGAAGAGGTTCAGGCAGAACACTAATCTAGACCTGTAAAAGCTTGAGAATACTTCAAAGAGGCAAGCAGAAGGCTAATGGACTAGGAATACACTCATTCATGAATCCACCAAGCACAAGCATATTAAATCACTAATCAAAGATATTAAATAGGCAAAGAAATTGTCTCACTACATTCAAGAGGTAGTTCTTACAATATCTCGACCAGGGTTTAGCCTGGTCGAAGGAGCACATTTTTGCAAACATCTAAATGAGCAACCGTCTCCTAGCAAGATGACAAAATTCTAAAAAATTGGGGCCTTTACAATGGAAAATCATGAGATATTTATAGAGAAAGGGGGAGAGAGAGAGAAAGGGCCACGTGAGAAGATGGGAAGAGGGAAGAAGTCGTTGAGTCATTGATGACTGCTGACTACTGCCAACGCCACTGCTTTGACCATGAAATGCATTGCCCAGGATCGCTGTAAAATCTTCTCGAATCCCTCCCGCATTCAAGTCTCTCTTTGGTGGATATTGAGAAGCCATGTCACGGGTAGCTGGATGTCTCTGCTTGGCATGACTGAGTTCATCCCTACATTAAAATGGCATGTTCCTTTCACTTGTGCATCCTACGTGTAGGCTATTGACATCATCATCAGAGTCGAAAGGAAAAATCCTCATCCTTTTCTTTTGATTGGCTGTCAAAATCCCACCAAGACCCTTTGAAAACTTAACCTTTTCTTATCCATTGATCTGTTGAGCCTGGACTCCCATGAACCATTGGTCTTTTACTAGTTGGATGCCCTTGTGCCACTTGTCCTTGATCGATTAGCCCTTTAGATTTGTTGACCATATGACTTTAATGTTCCTTGACTTTTTTGCTTTCCCTAGCCCTTTTTTTTTGCAGACTATCTTCCCTCAACAATTTCCTTGGGCCTTTTCTCTGCCACTTTTCTAAAGTTATTTCTTCAAACTTTTTGCCTTGGCTTGTCTTTTTGATAACTTGAGAAGTACTTCTAAGACCAAATCAGGATTTTGATGTCTCATTACTTATTTTGGGCCTCTGATTGCTCACAACTTATGAAGTAATTAAGTAGTGCTCCTTGGAGAACCCGAAATACACTGCCCAAACCAAATCAGGGTTTCCAAGCCCCACTACTTACTTCAGAGTTATCATTACTGATTACTCATGAAGTGAAATAAGTTGTGTTGCCCAGGGAACCTAAAGTTGTCTCCTTTGAAAAACCTGAAGACTTCCCAATGAGATAACCTGAAAGCCTTCTATTTAAGATCATTTTGGGTCTTTAACACCTTGTTACTTACTACTTCAGAGCTTTGTAACTCTACAACTTATAAAAACCATTTAAGTCATGGGCTACCAAAAGTCTGAAGTCTTCTAAAGACTTGCCATTTCCTGCTTGAAAGTCTATCTTCTCACACTTAGGCAAAAATTGGTATGTGGGCCAAAAAATGGCCAACAGGGGGTACTCCCTTTTCCTTGAGTTCCAGTAGTTTTTTGTTGATGCTCATTGTTTATTTGGTCACTTAGACCCTGTTACTTCTAAGCCAGTTAAGTAATCTATTGATCACATTGGCGGTTCTATCCATTAAAGAGAAAGACTCAGGAATGGACCACCTCACTATTGAAAGGGGTAAAGTATAGATTTTGTTCTCATGGTAGACCTTGTCTACTGAGGACTCATCATCGACCAAGTCCTCAAGGATTGGTACCATGTTGAAGGCCTTCATTTGATCAAGGGTCATTATGGAGTAGTCCTTCAGTCTTACTTCTTCTTCATCCTCCAAGTCCTCCCAGTAGTCTTCATATTAGGGGACATGGGAATATGTGGGGATTCCCAGTGTACTAGTAATGTTGCCATGAACATCATAGAATGGACATGCCTCTAAGGATTTTAAGGTCATTTGTGTCATTTCAGCCTCTACACACTTGGCTTTGGCTAGAGAAGGGCATGTGTACCTACCTATGCTAATGGGGAAATAAATTCATTATTTGTGTTTGCTAAATAATAACTTGCAAGTTTCAACTAGTTGTCTCACAAGCTCCATTAATGCCCATTTGTCACTCACATACCTCGGGAGGGTGTAAGGGCAACAGTTGAATCCACATACTCTGATGTATGAGTATGTGGGGAATTGGTTGAAATAAGAACCCCAATTGGTGATCTCTAAAGTGGCATCATCAGAGAATTTATTCTTCTCTAGTTTCTTGTCAAACATAACTATGATGCAATAGATAAATGCATCATTCACTCTTCTAAAGTGTTGCCTACTAGCCTCAAGAGTGACGTCAGGGTAATAATTGAACACTTTATTTGACTGATCAGCTACTATTTTGAGTCCTGGGAAAGCTCTCCCTTTGGCCAATATATAAACTAGATAAGAAGTCATAAAATTTCCCTGTGTTTTGGACCTCCATCAACTGCTTGTGGATGGAGTCACTGATGAGTTGTGCCCAGTGGATGTATTGTTGGTTTTGGTGGATCGCCCAAATATATCAGTACATCCAGTCTTGGAAGATCTTCACATCAAGGCTACCATTGATCCTATGCAGTAGTATGATTAGATCACTTACCTCATCCTTAAAATCAATCATTGACAATGTTTTAGGCAATTTGGTGGCTGCATTACTAGGGATCCTTAGCCATTGTTTGTTCATTACTCTCTAACATCTTGTGTTGTTGTCTTGATAGAATTTTATTGATGACTTTGGAGCTATATCTAGGTAACTCTCAAATTCGGGTATCAAGAACACAGAGTCAATGAAGTATAGGTCCAGATTTATAATCCTTTCCCCTTTGTCATTCAGCACCTCTCTCTTATCAGCATCATAATGCTTTGATAGTGTAAGTACCGACTCAGGGCTTTATACAGTCATGGGGAAAGTAACTGCGTAGGACAATCTAGAGTCATTGATGCTCTGGATCCAGTCCTTCTTGAATTCAGAATTTATTCTGATCCAAAAATTGCCTAGGTCAATGTGACCTAGGTCTGTGTTTGTAATCTCAGTTATATTGGATTCCAAACTAAGAGTGACATTGAATCCTTTATATTTGAACTTCATCTCTTTCCCAGACATGGATTCTGGAGAAAATGTCAGGAGAAAACAAAATGCAGAGTTGGTGGGATTGCAAAACCTAGGGGAAAGCTCCAACAGAGATTAGAGTTGTTGAATGCACTGGAAAACTCTGTGGGAAAGTGAGGTTGCAATTACACGTGAGAACTCTACAGGGATATGGAGTTACAAATGTAATTAGAAATCTCTGACAGAGATGGGAGTTGTAAAATACACTTGTGTTTCCCGGTGAAAACTTCAACAGAGATTGAGTTTGCTCAATGCACTGGAAATGTCCGCAGGACTGTGGGGTTGCAAATGCAAGTTGAAATCTTGCGGTTTTTGGAAGTGTAAAATGCAGGTGGAAAGTCCACGGGGACTAAGAGGGGATCTCACAATGGAATATTCGTTGGTTTTGAAAATATTTTTGGGAATATTCGTTGGTTATGATTTAGGCAAAAACCCTAGGTTTTCAATGTGTAGGGAAGAGTTTGGAAAACAACCTCAATGGAAGATAAACAGCGAAACGAGCCAATTCGACACCATGAAAACAACCTAAACCCTATCAATGCCTAGCAACATAGAGAAACCCTAAGATGTAATTGAATCCACTAACAACATGCAAGAAATCAAAAAAATGACTAGAGGCAAGCGCAAAAGAGGAAAGATAACTTGAAAACAGAGGAGGTTAATCAAAATACCATGCAGGTGGGAAACAATGGTGTTATGGTGTAATGGTGTTGCTCAAATGTGTAGCTTGCAGGGTTGATGTGTGGTGGTGTCGCTTAGTAGGTTCGTGGTTCAAGGTGAGAGCTCCAAATTCGATTAGCAACTTAAATAATGATTTATTTAACCCTAATTTCTTTTATATATGTTGAAATTCCCTACAATAAATGCCCCAATGGCAGTGGTTGGCAGAGATCCTGAGTCTACAAACATATTTGCAACTTTGCAATTTTGTTAATTGCACTTTGACCTCCAGATTCCGCTGGCTTTGTTTGTTTGACCCTTCGAAAATGGGAAGGCGAAACTTAGGGAACAATTTGCAACTTTTCAAGTTGCAAGTTGCACTTGGAGTTCTAGACTCTGCAGGAAGGGTGGTCAGCAGGAAGCAGAACTCAAATTGCAATTTGCAACTTTGCAAGTTACAAATTGCAACCAGAGTTTCGATTTTCAGTTAAAGTGTTGCACAGGAAGCAAAGGTTGGGAAGCAATTTGCAAGTTTGCAAGTTGCAAATTGCATCCCAATCTATAGTTTCTGTAGGGTATTTGGTTTGCAAGAAGCGAAACTCCGCTTGCAATTTGTAAGTTGCAATTTGTGAGCAAGGTTTCGGTTTCCACTGGCTAAGTGTTTAGCGGGAAGCGGAGGTTTGGATGCAACTTGCAAGTTTGAAAACTTGCGAATTGCACCAAGATCTCAGATTTTCGTTGGCTAATGTATTGCGGGATCGAGAGTCTGGGAAGCAATTTGCAATTTTGCAAAGTTGCAAATTGCAATCCAATATCCGGTTTTCACCTACTTAGGGACATGAGTGTTTTGTGTCAATTTAAGGACTTTTTCCTAAAAATCACTGGATCTCCCTTAGGGTACTTGGTATTTTGACATTTTTGGGAAAAAAATATCAACAATAATAACCTCTCTAAATTATGTAACATCCATAGTGTCCAAACTAGCTTGAATTCCTCTCTACATCTTTGCCAAGTTTACAATCCTTGGTGCTCTTCCTCTTCTTCTAAGAGGTACTCCTTTCCATGTCATTTTGTGTTCCTCAAAACTTTCAACGGTGAAAGACTCTTCACAACTTGCAATAGACACAATTGGAACCTCACACGCTTAACTATGCAAGACACGGCCTACTCTGATACTAAATGATGTAGGATGGGTAAGAGGGGGCAAAATTAATAGCAACCTTTCCCTGCAACCCAGACATAGTACTATTCAATTGACACACACTCACATTTGAGACCAAGCTCACATTTTATTTCATTCAAACGGCATTCTTATAGAGAATGACACAAACATGTCACACTTAACTTATCATGGGATTACAGATATGAAGATGAAACCAATACAACATAGTACCTCATGCACTTGAGCAATTCTTGCTACTTACTCTCACACACTCTTGCTCTTTTCCCCCAATTGAAGCTACTCTCTCAAACTCAACTCTCTCTCTATCTCTGAAGCTAACTCCCTAACTAGCTCAAATCTCTTCTACCTCTTCACTGCAACATGGAGTGCCTCTTTGAGTTCTTTGTTCTTGGAAAATGGTTCAAATAGAAAAAAACATCATTTTAAGAAATAGTTTTTTTTTTTAAACCAATGCAGGTGAAACCGCCACTTACTACAAACCAACAATGTTGAAACTACCTCTTATTTTAACCAGTGGTTTTGTCACTGCCAATAAGAGTTAGTTGATCCCTGAAAGTTGGTTGAAACCTTTTGCCCCTATTGTTCCCGGAGTGGTTGGGCTCTAGAGATGTTTCTTGGACCTTTTCTAATCATCTTCAACAAGTTAAATAGTGTTGTCACTGCCAATAAGTTGTAAATACACACCAACACACAACATATATTTTTGGGTGATGCAAGATTGTTCATCTATCCCAGAGGCTCCTACATTAGCATCTATGTAATTTTAAGAAAAATACAATTTGTGCATAACATGAGCAAAGGAAAAAATTGTCAATTGTGCTTCAAACCACAAATACATAATGATGTTGTCCAACTCCTTGTAAACATATTTATAAAAATCCTTGTGGAGTTTTAAATCTAAATGATTCTTTCAAATCCCTCCCAAAAACTCTAGATCTGGATATTCAACCCCAAGTAATAACCACCAACTAAATCTCACACTTCTCCATACTTGAACAAAGTCTTTAGGACATATCCATAAATTTTGATACCATATTAGTGTTTAAGTGCAATATTTCATAGTTCCATAAAGGAAATATTAGCATGCGATGGAGAACACAAACATAAAAGAATTGATTGAAGAATCCCCCAAGGATCCCAATACATTCAAATGCGAGAATAGATTGCAAATGCATATCAACCATCTATAAATACCCATAAAATTAATAAACCTAAAGGTGAGAGCCTCTACGTTGACATACATCAAATATTGTCCATAAATTTATCAACTATCTATAAATACCCATAAAATTAATAAACCTAAAGATGAGAGCCTCCACGTTGACATACATCAAATATTTTCCATAAATTAAGGATTAGACAAAGGCCGCCTTGATAAGAGCGATTTGCATCTTACTCATTAACACATTGGTATCACATACTTTCTTAATAGGATGGTAAGTAAAAATATGGAGGGTCCAACTTCAAGCCAAATAGCAATTAAATACAAGATCATGAAGGCAAAGCTCCCAAATGACAACAGATGGAGGAAGTTAATTAGCACATACTTGCCACCTACCCAGAAAAGCAATAGCCAAGCCTAATGTACTTAATCAACATGAAGCATGGTAGATGTTCACGCAACATTTAGTCCCACCATAATTTTTTTCCAAGTTGTATTGATCTGAATTTTTGTTAAACAAAATCGTCATCTATTAGGGTGTTGTCTAATTGTCGTCTATTATGATGTTGTCTAAGTATTCCATGACAAGTGTCTTCTTGGCAAGGGAAAATTGCTTTCCCCTCTATTTAGTGCTGAGTTAGAAGAGTCAATTGGAGTAACTCACCCAATCTTGGACCCATGGGTCATCTTACCAGAAGGGAATCAAGCATTCTAACCCGCAATTAGAAGTCAATTATGAAGCTATTGGAAGAATTGATAATATATGTAAAAGAAATGTCTCCAACTTTGTTGCCAAGTTCTGGTAAGATAAATTTTCGGTGGTCAGACTAAAATCCTATGCTGTTATATGTTTCCCATTGTTTGCTTACACCCTCAAAATTCCCTTTCCTTATTTCAAGTTGCAGCAAGAATGGGGATACTTGTCTTGCTCTGGGATCAATCCAGATTACTACCAGGTCTAGAGACAGGATTTATAAAGTCAACAATTAATGATCTTTGCTTACATAAACATGAAGTATGATGTATAATAAAAGTTACTGAAAAAGAATGAATACACTATTATGCAATTAAAATCAATGAAATGAAAGTTCTAATTAATGATCTTTTAAAAGTCTTCAATATCATGCGTCAAAATTAATTAATCTATTGCTCAGTTTTGAAGTTTCATTATCTTAATGTATTCAGAAATATTTATCTAATTTGTTTGTATTTAAAGATTATTCAATTCGCATGGCTCTTCTTGCTTTAAACAATGCTTTCCGTTAACTTTTGACCTTGCATCCATTGTGTCAAAACTTATCTTTGCCACTAGAAAAAGGTTGAACCTCCGGAGTTTGACAAGAGACTGGTCTAATTCTGTCCATTTAACAATATCAATCAAATCTTTAGGCCTCTTGAAAGATAGGTCAAATGTGGTCCCATGTCAAAATCTGATACGCAGTTAAAAAATTGCTTGAAAGACTTTTGAAGTTGAACTAAATCTTAACCAGCAGAGGACCAATTCAAAGGATAACAATTCTCTATAACGAGACCCCTTATATACTAAATTTTCTTATGAACATGTCACAATCACATGTTGGATGGTGAGGATTGTTTTTTCCAATAATACCTGTACGGACTATTGCTTTTATAAGTTTGCAAATATGATGGTGGAAAGAATCTCTTTATCAACATAAGACCGGCAGGTCAAAACTGTCTGTACTCACAACCTTATTCCTTTCTCTCCAGTTGTACTTGTTCCACATTGCATACTTAGCATGGATAAAAACCTTTACTGTAATGCTCCTATCAATGGGTGAATTTTTTTCTTCCAGTAGTTGCACGCTTGCATGTAAAAAGCTATGCCTGAGAATACATCAGATCTATCAAATTATCATTAGAAACTTTGAATTGCACGTTAACAGGCTTTAAAATCAAACGTCAAATAAGTATTCAAACCTATTTTTTCTGCACTGTAACAGCAAGAATAGAAGTTATGATCATGCTTAAATGCTCATTTAATACTTGTCTTATAAGTGATGACAACTAATATTGGATGGAAAAATGGTCATCTAGAGTCCTTTCTATTAAACGTCATCAATTAGCTAATTTGTGTGTCAATCTGTAAGCACATGCACCAGTGTTGTGTCAATATCCAAGGGCATGGATGCATGGTAGTGCAAGACTGCAAGTAATGCTAGGTGACTATTTGTGTTAATTATATTTTAGTGTTATATTGTAACATCACTAGGTATTAGGAATCTATCAAAATGTGCAAATAGAAACGAAAACACCTGAAATATGCAGTTACAATCTGAAAGTTTTCTGGATTCAACTGCGCAAGAATTAGTAGGTTCAACATTTCTGATCTCTCTACACAACCCATCATCACTAAATTTTTGTCCATTTAACAAATCAAGTCCAATGGTAAACAGTAAAAATCCCATCATCACTATGGTTTTTCAGGGCATTTTTTGATTTTTTGGTTGGTTGGTATGCATTTAAATATTTTCTAATTTGGTTTCCAATACTTAAAGCCCTCTCTCAAAATCATAAACCTATTGACTTAAATATCTACATGTGCATCATTCTTTGGTTAGCATTTATGCTAGGAAATAATGTGTTTCTGCGCAGCACCGATGCTGGCATGTTAGAAATGAAGAACAAAGTTGAGATGTATAGGACTTCAAAGCATGTTTAGCACTGTTTCTTCTGAGTTAAATAATGCTGCAAATAAACACAAGATAGAGGAACAAGTACAAAACACAATCACACCTTTTTTGCCTTCTTTCATCAACCCGCTAAAAAGTAAATTTACAAAATCGAATAAAGTAGCATACATAGCAGATTTTCCGACGAATGAATTTCTCAGAATTCTATGCTGTGATTGAGGGAAAACTCCATAAGACTAATTGGATAAATTATTCATAAATTGATGATGACAGTCTTCATTAAAACAAAAAAAAAGATCAAAAGTGATGTTTAAGATTGATATTCCAAGCATCGGCCACTGCTACTGCGTCACCATTCTGGATAGGATATAAGAACTGGATAAAATATTTAACCAATCATTGACACAATTACTGAGATTTCTCATCAAATCATTATGTGCCAAAATTTGCACATTTGCAATCTCACTTCTGGCGCTTGTATATCTTCCCCAAGAAGGACTTCAAGACAAGCTGCCAAACAAAACCTCACTATAAATAGATACAATATTGACCAGATTTTCTTTGGCATCATAGCTAATTTATAATGTCAATAAGAGTAGAATATAGAAATAATTTCTACCGAACTCATTATGTGAACGTCATATGTACCTGCACTGACTCTTCTTGAGCTTCAATGGAAGAAATCAGGTCCTTGTGACTAGTATTCTCATACTCTAGAAAAACATCCTGCATCAAACATGGAGAACACCAAATCATAATTTTAGTCAATCTCACTATATGCCTTCAGTGTACCCTGTACAATATGAAAGAGAGCTTGCACATCAATTGCCTTGTAATTTAGTTAATTATCTTGGATAGGTGAAAATCCCGAGACTCCAAATCTGGCCTTCGAAACATACACAATGCCCCTCTTCAAGTTTATCAAGCAGCATGAATTGTAATTTTTAATCAGCAACACTAATGTTAGAAAGAATGGTAAACAAATTTTCAGATGGCTTTAGCCAGTGCCATATTTTTACCAGAGATCTTCCCAGCTCTTGATTGAAATCCTATTAGCCACTGACATGGAGAAAATCCTGAGCAGATTTTGCAATAGCTTTTACCCAAATTTCATCAAAGCGCTTTCTATATACTCTAAACTGAAATACTGCTAAGTTTATCAAAGAAGGTGACCAATTATACTAGCTTATAGCCAGCAACATTAGGCTGACAAATTATGGTAATCAAATATTGAGATTAAATTTACACAAGTTGATTTGCTTTCATAAAATATAGAAAAAAACCGCAGTCTATAAAATCATACATATATCATGTTGATACAGACTATCCAAAATGTGCCAGTACATGCTAAGCTCGATGCAATAAAACCCTTAGATGTTACATCCCTGACAAATTATGTTTACAGAAATAATCAAGCAGAAGCTTCCTACACAAACTAGCACACTGGTTCTAGAGTGGCTATGGAGGCCCGCACAGACTACAATTCAACAGTGATAATACCCCAAAAACCACAATTGAGATAAGATGAAAGCCACCAACACTTGGAATAAGTGCCAAAACAACAGATTACAAGTATAACATCACCCGACAAGAGAAATATGAATTCAAAGATCTGTAGATATTCCTCAGGCATCCTAATCTGGTCATTCATCGTAAGTTTTCCATGCCTCTTTCATTCCATGGGGTTCTGTCTTGTATGTTCTGGCTGGCATTTGTATATAGGGCAGGTTTTGACTTTAAATGTCCACTGCTGTAAGGGGAAGCAAAGATACTTATCAATACATGGGCAGGATGATTGTATGTTATTTTTTATAACCACTTATAATTTTGATCATAATTGAAACATTATATTTATTACCACTTAAATTGTGTGTGTGTTTGTGTGTGTGCATGTGCACAGTGTGTGTGTGCATGTGTTAGTGCAAGTGTGTGTGTGCACGCGCACATGTGTATGTGTGTGTCTGTGTCTGTGTCTGTTTGTGTGTGTGTGTTTTGGTGTGTGCGCTTCTGTGTATTTGTGTTTGTGCATGTGTGCACACATGTGAGAAAATGTGAGTGTGTGTGACAGGTGTGAGTGCGTGTGGCAGGGTGTGTGTGAGAGAGTGTGTAACACATGGGTCAATCTTCTCCACTGGGAGACTAGTATGCCATAAAATGATAACAAATCGTTTGACACCCTAAATAATTAATAATTATGAAAATGACATGAAGAGTCCAATCTATTGGAAAGAGAGATTCAATCTTTTCATTCTCTTTCCTTATTTCTCACAGACTCACCATTTGAAGTTAACATTTTTATTGTTCTAATTGTAGTGTATCAATGTGCCATGATGGAAGAGCCTAATGCTAAGCACTAAGTTCTTGAACAACAGTTGTAGGGTTGACATGAGACTATGGCTTTTGTCATTGGCAGTTGTCAGCTTCAAATGAAACTTGAGTGTTGTGTCACCGACAGATTGAAGGCATACTGTTGAAAGCAAGTTATGAAAATGCTCTGGAAACAGGCTTTGGACCTGAGACCAATGAATCTGCATATCATCGATGTTGATGAGCAGATTAGAGAGTCAAATAGAAAAGGTGCAAACACCAATTCATCAACTGTCCTGTACACGAAGAAATGGCATAGACCAGATTAGAGAGTCAAATAGAAAAGGTGCAAGCACCAATTCATCAATTGCCCTGTACAGGAAGAAATGGTATAGACCACAGTGTCAGAGCACTGACTCACACTAGGATACGTGCAAAATAGATTTAAAAATTAACATACTCAAATATGTTGGTAAACTCAAAGGTGTACATTCCAGTGCACTTTAAACATCAAACCCTTACGACCCCCAAACTCTACATGGTTGATAGAACAAGCATATTTTAACTTCATAATTATTTATCCTTTTTATTTACATGCCACTTCACTATTAACAATCAACTTCAAACTTGATTTGAATGTTCCCATAGTCATCCGAAGACACATATAGGGGCATCATTTTCCAAAAAATAGAATGAGGGTACGGGGAAGCAACAAAATAAAAAAAACATTTAAATGTATAATTATTTCATAAAATAAAAGTATTACAAGATTTATAAATGAAAAATAAAAAAATTGAAATAATTTATTAATATGAAAACCTAATATATGGATGGTAAAGAGACATTAAAAAAACTCACTGATTCAACAAATCTCAAACAAGATCAAATATGAGAACCCTTGGACTCCATAAGGTTCCCGGAGACAAAACTGCAATCCATAGCTTTAGAGATCTGTCTAGAATTGTTCAAATAATTATTTAGTATTTACTCCCAACACTAAATCAGGCATTATCACAATTGTGCTACTAAACTATAGTGTTGCCAGTACTCTATGAAAATGTAAATCAGGCAACACTATAGTTTAGTAGCACAAGCTACTAACATAGAGTACTGCTCTTGTGCATTTCGATCAATTGATAAAAATTCTATATACAAACATCTTACCCTCTTATTGTTTTTTCTTCTTACAAGTACCTCTTTGGACTTGGATGACAAAATTCTTTACTGTGAAATATGCCTGTAGGTTTTCAAGCAAAGTGTACACCTGTTTTTCTCTCTGTCTTCTAACAATAACTAGGACAAAGGAAAACAGAATATTATGACATTAAAGAATCTTCTATAGGAGGTTTCCTGATTTTTAACAGATGTCTAAATGTGTCAGCTCAAGCCCCCTGTTGTCTGAAGACATCCAAACATGTGTCAGAGAGACAGGGACATGTTTCTGAGTACCAGGGATCAGGTTACGAGTCCCTACGTAACTATGTAATGTCCCTCATATAAGTGGAAAATGATTTTAAAAGTCCCAATTCCAAAATTTATATGATAAATGAATTAGATTTATAGACTCTGTTTGATAAAGCAATTCTCCTACAAACCATGCACTTTGATACTTGAAAGGGGGGAAAAAAAGGCAATTTTAACATCTCATGACTCCAGAAAAGAAGAATAATCAGACCTCAAGTCCAAGATCCCTATATAAAGCCTTGATTTCTGCAACACAAGATGGATCTGATTTTCCATAATTAGCCTGGAAAAGAACATATTCACTGTTAGTAAACAAGCAGCTATTGCATAATTAAACAGATTGTCAAACATGAAAATGGAGGTATCTGCCTACATATAGCATTTGAGTTTGGCTCTCATTTGCCCGTTCAAGAGCTTGCACTATCAGCCAGGAGCATTTGAAGTCTTCAATGTCAGTTCCTATCTGCATGCACCCACTCCAAAATAAGACCGGTGAGTTCATGACCCTACAGATGGAAATTCTTGAGATATTTTTCATCCCAGTAATATTTCATTCAGATATATAATGTGGATTATAAATTGATCATCAAATCAAGAGAGGACCATGTCATAGGTGTTAAAATACAAAATCAGACATTAAGCATTCAGCCCTGGTAATAATGAAACTTGTTTGATCCTTCTATAAATATTTCAAAAATATGAAGGAATGAGATATTTCATACAGTAAAAACATCTTTGATCATTTTTGTTACTTCCTTATTACGACATTCCCATGCTAATTATCACACATATTTCAAAATATCAAAAGTAACGGAATTATTTCAAAACCTTCCACCTGACATTTTTTTGTTAATTTTTACAGTGTAACATTAGAATGCTAATTATCATAAATCTAAATCAATTCATTTATGTTTAAGCCCTTGATCATAACTCCAACTCTTAATGAAACAGACTAATCTAAATATTTCAAGAAGCTGAAGTCAATTTTTACAGTATAGAATTACATGGCTCATTATCATAAATCCAAAATCTCAGATTCATTTTCATTTTTGTTGAAGCCCTTGATCATAACTCCAACTCTTAATGAAACAGACTAAATTTCAAGTAGATATAGTCAATTTTTACAAGTATAAAATTACAATGCTCATTATCATAAATCCAAACTCTGAGATTCATTTTCATTTTTGTTGAAGCCCTTGATCATAACTCCAACTCTTAATGAAACAGGCTAATCATTAAACTTCAAGTAGCTGAAGTAACTTTGAACTGTTTATAAGGTTTAATCGCAATTAAAACTAGTTTGTCAACAAACTATCTTACTGGATTAAATGGCTTCATAATTCACAGCTTTGTTGTAGTAATAAGGTCAGGTATACAATGCATCTTATTATGAACATAAGAGAATCTGTCTAAGGAAAAACAGATGCAGGTTCGAAGCTTGCAATATTGGTGTATGGCTACAAAAGAATTAGGAAGGCCACCAATAAGCATGGGGAAAGTGCAACAAGGCTGGCATATGGTCAAAACCATGCAATGATGAAGAAATGTTGGGGCAGGCACCCCTTGTTGCGATGCGATGGGTCTCTAGTGCTTCAGAATTCAACTTTGGAAAACCTACTACTTAGTTGGATGTGTACATTTTTAGTGCATATATTGCACCATATTGTGATCCTGACTTGTCAAGTTTGTGTTGGTTTAGGAACATTCTCCATATACCTGAGGTGCATTGATTTATGGGCCCTACCTAATGGTTCTCATATTGAACCCCCTCCACCTTGTGTAAATAAGTGGGGTCAGCATGAGATAAAGTTACCTAAGGATGGCATTCATAGTGTATAAATAGAAAGTTGTGTCCCACGTAGGAATTCAAGATTCATATGCTAAAGTGATATTGATAAAACTCTCTCTCTCTCTCTCTCTCTCTCTCTCTCTCTCTCTCTCTCACACACACACACACACACACACACTCTCACACATGCACACCCCCCAATTGAATGTTATTTTCGATGCTTTATGTAAAGATTGCTATGGTGTGCTGATAGAGTAGGTTTCACATGGATATTTTCTCAACAATCTCAACTATCTATAGTTGGATAAAGTACATCATTTCAGATATCATTCAATATGGGTTTCAACATGATGCCAGAGCGCTTAGGGAATAACCCCCAAGGTTTTGAGAAGTGGAAGTGTGATACTATTATTTTTTCCAACATGGTACTGGGGCTTAGGGATTGATGCCCCCAGGATTTGATAAGTTGAAGTGTGATATTATTATCTGTTATAACATGGAACCAGTCCAAAATTACTGATGCTGTCTTGATCTATTAGAACCAGAGACATAGGGTTACAAGAGGTTGTGGTTCAAATTTTAAGTAAATCACAAGACCCAAATTCAGGGAGTACATGTATAATACTGCTTACATTTTTTGAAAATTCAGAAAAAATTGTCATGGGGTGTAATTTCACACTTTTTCCAATTTTGTTAGTTTTCCCCTCAAATCCTCAATCTAAGTTTTCATTTTTTCCCACCAAAATTGTAATTTCAAAGCAAAGATTTCAAATTTGAAACCAAAATATTATGTACAATATTCCATGGTGGCCGAGCAGCAGCAGTGATTTGAGGCTGAAAATCAATCATGCAACAATTACAAAATATTGAAGAATCCCCATAAAAAACAGTTGAGACCATATCTCAACCTCAATCAAATAACAAACACACCATAGAATTCCCAATGGATGACATGATAAATGATGAAATCCTCTATGGAGCCAACGATCCTCCTCTCTTCCTTAGTGTCATCATCAGCGAGTCACATATTTGGAATGTCGTAGTGGATGAAGGTTTAAGCATTGATGTCATCTCCCTATGGATTATCAAAATCTTGGGATATTCTCAAATTAACCTCCAGTAAACTCAGCTTAAATGTCGCAGATTTAACAAAAATAACCAAAAACCACTTGGATGCATTTGGCTCCCAATCAAAGTGAGACCCAAAACTGTACTAACCAAAGCCATGGTCCTTGACCTACCAACCTCTTACAACCTACTCTTAGGACAACCTTGGGCTCACTGTATTTGAGTAGTCACTTCTTCCGGAAGCCAATGCATTAGATTCATTCACAACAACAATCACTTTAAGCATGAAGCCAACCCAAACCCATGGGATCTCCCTGTTGCCAACCCAAAAAAGGAATTTAAAATCTCTACAGCCAACATAGACACTTATGTGCCATTACCTAATTTATATCAACATGCATCCTGCCTTACATATCACCATAGTAGATTCAGAAGACGACGAACCAAATGAGCTCCAAAACAAATGCAATTATACCTCCAAGCTACTAAAATCCATCACCGATTGACTCCCACCATCCCATTGCTGTGGGATAGGTATTTACCCATTATAGATGTCGACAGCAAAAAATATGCACCTTGCAACACTGATGAGGCAACATATGACAGCCACATATTTCAATGTGATGAAAATGGAGTTGCAAAATGTTTTCAAGATCCACTCTTACTCACTCAATCCTTTAGTCAGTTCCGTAGCTCCATTAAGGATGCAACAAATGAGAAGCCTCAACAAGAGCATATGCAAAAGCAATCCTGCACCATCCCATGATGACAGCTATGTCATATCTTACGCTTAAGCCCATAAATCCTCCCTTGGAAGACCCAAAATGGATCATTCAACAAATCTCAAATTACATCGAACCCATTCCTCAAGTGACACTTGCTAAAATACTTGAAGCCAAAAAAATGTCTTCAGCCAGGCCAATGACATCAACCATACTTCACAAAATTACGTCTTCAACCAGACCGAAGAAGCAGAGTGGAAATTACCCAATAACATCATCAACCATGCCGAAGATGAGCATAAATCAGACGTTTCCAACTTCCGCAACCAAGCCAATGACATCCATTTAGAACCTCAAATGGTCAACAAACGTTTTGCTTGTTTAATGAGGCAGCACAAGGCTTGTTGATAGAGATCCAACGATCCTTTCAGCATTGTAATTTCTTTGATAAGTACAGACATCTTGATTAAAGTATCATCGGCAAAATAAAAGTTCACATAGGCGTAGCTAGGCTTGCTAGTCTTTGGCATGAGCAATTACCAATTCAGCTCTTCAATCATGATTATGACAAATACAAAGAGAGGTGGCGTAGGCCTCTTGTTGATGGAAACAACGCTCCTTGTCGTCCATTTAGACAGATGCTGAAAGTGGCAGTAGGCAGACAACTATATCCAATCTCTAATTGGAGTAGAAAAGCCAAAAGCTTATGTTTTTTAAGGACTATTTCCCAATTACAACAATCAAATGCTATGGACGTATCCATCTTAATTACCACTCCCAGTCTCTCCTTAGATTCCAGTGAGTGTCCTGTACTGGTATTATATTGTATGTCGATTGCCTCCCTTTAACAAATGCTGATAATTTACAGAGAAATGGCTATATTCGTTGTACTATTAACTTGGAGATGATTTTGTAGACCGTATTAAAAGGTGTGATCAGCATGAATGACTCAAACTTATTGCCCCCCTAAACCTTTGGGATAAGAGCAAGTGTGGTTGTATTGGTATTTTTAATCAATCTTTGTTTTTGTCTTGATTCCTCAACCTCTTCTGGCATATCAGATTTTAGAATATCCCAAAAATTCTGATAAAATTAAGTTGGGAATCCGTCAGGACCCGATGCTTTATCCCGAGGGAATGAGAAGATAGTGCTTTTTCATTCCTATTCAGTGATCAGTTGGAATATTTCGTCACTTTCTACTTCTCTAAGAAGGCTAGGATTGCTGGCTAATAACTACTGTTGGCTAGTTTCCCCGTCCTCCACTGTTTCAGTGAGAATTTACCTGCAGAAATTTGTAGCCGATAGAATTTCTAGAGGTTCAGTTAAAATGTGCCCATTAATCAGGTGGGTTTGTGTGCTGTATTGGTCTGCTGGCATTTCAAAACTGATTTATGGAAACTCTGTGTTGGCATTCATTAATCCACGTTACCCAAGCCTTCTATCTCCAATACATCTCTTCTCTAACTTGGAGGGAGGAGAGCTTTGCAATTATATTCTGTTGTTCAAATACCTGTTGATGATTGTATCCTAACTCTGATTTTTTAAAGCCTCTTCAGCTGTTAGAGGACTGTCCTTGATGGAAGATCTTGCCAAACACTTGCTTATTCTAGGTCTTGAGTTTGAATTTGAGGAAATTTAATCTTCCCGAAAACTGATACATTGCAGAGCCAATTGATTGGAAGCTTTGTCTCCACCTTTCATGGATGCTAGCCACAAGTTTGCTCCGCATATTCTCATACTTGAACTGAGGTGTGCGAGGATGTTGAGCAGATCAGAGATCTGTAGAATAATAGGCTAATGATCCAACAAAGTGGCATCTGCAATGGAGGCTGTGATGATACTTCTTAAAGTGATCCAGTCCGTTGTAAGAAGACAACAAACCAGTTTCTCTATGACATATCATCAGCTCTTCCCCCAATTCCACCACATAAAATTGCCATCTGCATATTCCAGATCAACCACAGATTGTGTGTTTCAATCAAATCGTGCAGTAATTACAATCTGTCAGCATGTACTGGGCATTGCCTGTTTTTTCTCTTGATGCTTTTATGAGATTTAAATATTCCCCTAATATGATTGGTCTAAATTATTTAATAACAACCATCTTGATAGATCCATGATCAACTTTATTTTTAATGAATTGGAGAAATGTAGACCGATGCAAGGAAACATTTTTTTTGATTGTGTGAAGAGTGGAGTTGGATAATTAGCCCCAAGAATTAATTTAAGAAAAGAGGACTAAACACTTGGATCCCACACTACCGTTGCTCCTCCACCTCTCCCGAATGTTTTTTCATACACTGAGAGAAAGGGTCACATAAAGAAATCTGATTATACATTTGACCTAAGAAATCTTATTTGGTTTCTTGGAGGAGAATACACGCTCGATTCTCATTAATAGCTTTCAGATGAAGGCCTCTTATTTTCTGTCCCCAATCCTCTAAAATACCAGGAAATGGTCTTCATGAGAAACTAGGTGAAGGGGAACGACCAATTTTACCCAATCCCACTGTTGCTAGAGTCTCATCATTGTGAAAAATTGCACGTTCCTGCAGTATCTGCATATGTTCTTCACTGTATGGAAGACTATTTGTCTCATATTCTGAATTTCGAAAAAGTATTCCTTTTCTTCTCCTTTAGTGGGGTTGGAGGAGTATGTTGTTTCGAACATGTGGTGTGTTGTGGTGAGGATTCCACTTTGTGCACAAAGTCAGTGATCTGGGTTTTTGTCTTTGAAGATTTTGGGAGTAAAGCATAAACTTTTCAGCATCTCTTTGACTGTTGTTTGGGTGTCTCCATCTTGTAAATTATATATTAGAGATGCAAATACCATTAACTTGCTCATGTTGTCCATGATATCGTCTTGCATCTCTGAAACTTATAACACCAAAAATTAGTTAGATGTAGATACCGTTAGGAATTTCTCTCTCATCCCACATTGTCTCTGAACATGTGATTTTTCTGGGGCTTTCTCCATTTGTCTGGAACTGAAATTGATCACTGACCAGATTCCCTGAGCCCTCTATATTTTTCCCTTATCCATTAAATTTTCTGGCTGATGGACCTCCCCAATAGTTTGCATCTCTTACTGAGGATCTATAGCACATTCATTCATCTCCTCATGGTGGTCATTGTTTTCATTCATTGGAAAAACACAAGTTAAATCTCCTTGCTGATGTCAGACTCTGTATTTGAAAGGGATATTCTCATGATCCACCAGTTGTTCCCACTCAATTCTGCCCAATTCAAGGAATATTTTTCCCAGATCCACATTGACACAAATTCTAGCATAGTAAAAACTCTCGGCCGTAGGGTGAGCTCTGAGGCTTCCAGATATCCCCCAATGGAGTTTCCAGTCCTTTTGAGAGATTTTTCTCCCCAGACTTCAATGGGGGGTGAATGGTAGTTGCACCCACATTGGGACAGTGCTTGGAAGATATCTTTAGGATTAAACAATGGGGACCAAGGCTTCATGATATTTAAGATTTAAGTTTACTTTCATGATTTTCCAAATAATCAATAAATTAATGCACATGAAAGGCATGGACCAAATCTAACTAGTGTTGATAGATTATACTGAATCATCGGCACAAGAGCTTAATGTAAGACGTTAAATTTTAACATTATTTTAACAACCTCCAACCACACTACAAACCAGGGGGCAAAAATTCAAAAATTAAATAAGTAATAGCCAGCTTTCCTGCTTGTAAATTTTGTAATCTAAAAAATGTAACATTAACAACACAAGCAACCTATTCGAGGTGGATCTAGATTAGAGAATGTCCTCACCTTCCCAATAACTTGTGGATCACCAAAGCAATCGAGATAATCATCCTAGAAAGAACACAAAAAGGTATTTATTACAAGCAAAAACAATAAGAATGAGGGAGGGGACAGGAGAGTCTCAAAAGGAAAAAAACACAAATAACAGTCAATATTACTCACCTGTACTTGGAAATATGTTCCCATTTGTATTAAAATGTTCTTAACATGTAAGAAGTTATCTAGATTTTCCCCTGCCATCAAGAGGGCGCAAGCAACCTACAAGAAATGCAAACACGGTGTGTTCATGTTATGGTCCCCTGAAAACATGCTTATGAAAATAGTTAATAAAGATGTTACTTGCATCAAAACAAAGCTCTGCTATAGACAGACAATTAACCATAAAAATATATTGTGAACAAAGAATAAAACAATAGAACTTTATACAATTGCTAGATATGAGATGCTCCCAAAGGTAATACAACTATCACAAGTCACTGGTATCACTCCTGCACAATCCCCATTATTTTCCGTAAAACATATCTACAGATGACATGTAAAGAAAAGCATATGGCATTGAGGTTATCCTGTCAAACCCTCAGCAGAAGTGGTAGAACCCTCAATCAGGAAGGTGAATCTCTCCTAACATCCAAGGTCAATCTCAAATTTGAGGAGGAAACAAAGCAGCTAGTAATACAACCTCCTAGGGAATATCTAATTCACTGTATCCAGAAGACAAGTACCGTAAAATAAAACCAAAAGGAGATGATCGGCAGGATGGTTCATCCGAAGTCAGAAATCCCCAAATAAATTGCACCCTATTGATACCTATAAATTATAGCATACTAAATAAAGAGGTTTATAAACCACATGGAATTTCAACATAAAGTGTAAATATATAGAGAATAGAATTTGAAAAAATATTTGTTGTGAATGACTGATAGACAGTCATACATTTGCTCCAAAGCTATGATGTCGTCAAATGATGGAAAAATTCTAATCCTTCGATTTTCATATGTTTTGAAGATATATTTGGTACGGATGAGGTTAGGTTATCTTACATTTACCTCCAAGAACTGGGGGTTCTCAATGGAATTTCCAAATATAACACGATTCAATTTTTTTTCTACGGATTGGTCTACCAATTTAATGTGAATCTTAGATAACCAAATAAAACTTTGTGCTGGGTTGATAAGGACAGCAAATCCTACTCCAAGACACAGAACTTCAGTCAGCTAGCAATACGCAAGGCGAGCATAAACTAACCATGTACATTAGAGATTTTAGGCTTCCACAGTCCATGATAATAAGAAACAGAATTTTGGAAAAAAACTGTGTATACAATTTTTGAATTGACATTTTAGATCCATCATCAGGATGTATACAGGGAAGTAGAGGATTTTTTTTTGGGCCACACTATAGATAGAAATCAAAAAGCAAGCATCGATAACATAAAAGAACCGTGAGAATATCCTCACCGTGATTATCAATAGGCTTTGATAGAAGCTGAAGCTACAGCAGATGATTACAAGAAATAGATTTTAGATACAGTAGTTGAAACATTTGATAAAGATCGAGCAGTCATTGAGGGAGATGGTCCAATTTTGCAAGGTTCCAGGATAAGCTACTGGCACAGCAGATGAAAGCATCACACAGTTTTCAGTTTTCCCAGAGATCTAAAAGCTTTGAGAGAAGCTGCTTTAGCCCCATGCTCTTGGCACCATTGAGGACATTACTATTTGTAAATGAATATCTCTTATTTGGGCTTTCAGAAGTTATATGTTTTCTATTGAACCATATATTGTAAGAATTGCAGTTATGAGGAATGCAATCTTGTTAAAAGCATTGACTTGTTTAAAAAAATCCTCGTGGGCATACCCTGAAGCTTTCACAGGGTTCGAGTTCGAGTTCACATTCAATGAGGATAAAGTTCAATATAAAATGTTGAGTTTGAACAATAGAATTTTTTTTTAATCATTTTAATTTTCTAAGAAAAATAAATGCACAAATATGTCAGAGGGACAGAGTGGACACATATTTATAAACTAATGCAGAAGTGTGCCAAAATTTTCCCATGTAAAAATAATGTTTAAATTTCGAGTTCATATTCAAAGAGGATAAAGTTCAGACTTTTCCCATAAAGTTCGATGTACCTTGTGACATAGCCCTGAAGTTACATGGATTCACACAAGCAGATGTTTTGCATTACAAACTGAGCATACTTTAAAGTTTAAAACTCTTATACATACATTTCCTATTAAGTGTTGCACGTACAAGAACAAAAATATTTTAAATTTTGATATTAACAATGGCCAGTGTCACCAGTTTCTAGTTCAACCACAAAAAATTCTATTGCCCAATCAAAATCTTGGTCATAATGAAGAATTATATTTGTGTCAATAAGGATGGACTCACAGAATGACCCTAAATATAAATGAATCCCCAATAGGCATCAACTTAACATACCTTCCATAAACAGGTCAAAGGAATAAATGGCCAAAACCAGTTGCACAATTAAACCACAAATTGTTTAATTAGATAATGGAGTTGAGTATTATAAATATTTTCTCTTTCCAAAGGCCCCAATAAAAATAAACATTTCCATATGATTTTTAAATAGAGAGCCAAATTAGGAAGAACACTGTTATCAATACACTAGGAAAAGAAAGATTGGAATTGATAACTTACAGGGAGATAGAATGAATAGTAGGCAGTCTTGTATTGAACTATACGAAGATAGCTGCATTGCAATTCCATATTGCTAGTCATCAGAACATAAATCATACTCATATCCCATATCTCACCCAAAAAAAGAATTGGAAAAAGACATACTAAGGTACGACAATATTTTGATATAAAAATGATAATATTTTTATTCTAGAATAGTATGAAAATCTGAGACCCTTTACAAAACATTCTTAAAATGCTAGAAAAAGATTTGTTCAAATAACAAATACTAACAGAAAATAGCCTATTCAAATAGAGAAATGATAATCAGTATTATTTTTCACATATCTGTATCATTGGAATGTAATAGAAAGCAAGCTTAAAGTGTTCGATAATTACATTTCAGAAATGAAACCATGACAATAATGTTGGTAGGCAAAAAAAAGCAAATTTAAGGTCCATCATATGAACCCCCGCAAGCTGAAATGGATGATTGTTGATATTCTTACTAAAATATTCTCAATAGACTCCATACTTGATTCCTTTTAACTATTTAGATACAAGAATCCCATATTTTGGCAAAATAAAAACCATCTCACAGTTGGGATAGATATAAGAATCCCATATTTTGACTAATAAAAAACCATGTTACATTTGGCATAACTATGTGCATGTGTTCCTGACATACGTTGGCATTTTGTACTTTGAGAGATCCATTTTTCCTTCATGAGTAGTAATCAGATCCAACAACTGCCCACAAGCTGTTTGAAACTCAACCTACACTAAACAAGATCGAGCATTAAAATGTTTTTTTTACTAGTACTAGTCACAGCAAATAAAAGATATCTGCATGATTTATTTAAAGCCGTTTTACCTCGTTGAACAAATCAAGAAGATCAACATAGTACGGTTTAGTACGAAAGTGCATCTTAAGAAATCTGCATATGTGGTTACGAAGTAAAATTCCATCATTAGCAGCAATGAAACCAACCTGCAGAAAACAAATTAGGAACCACCCAATTAAGTTATTTCCTCATACCAAATTAAATCTAGAAAAGGCAACATTAATCCACTGTAGAAGTGAATGAGAAGTTGGCAATCAGTTCACACTAAAATTTGGTAGAGTTCTTAGTTTACATGAACTAAAATGAAAAGTTTTTCACACTCAGTATCATGCAATTCTAAGAGTATCAAAAATTAAGGTTATTAATGATGTCTACAGACTATAATATAATTGCAACTTTCAAATTAGTATAATAACTCGAGTTCACTGATATGCATTTTTCATGTTACCTTTGCCAATATTTTGGCACATACCAACGTTTCTCTCTTTACCCTCCACTTTGCAAGCAGTGGTTAGAACATTTCCAGTGGCCCAATTTCATAAACTAGTTTGTTTCCATTATCAACCCAACAGCAAAAGCAGAGGCATAACATAACCAAAAGGTATATTACTTCCAAATTTATCAGCTAATTA
This sequence comes from Torreya grandis, assembly GCA_037957365.1. Classification (NCBI taxonomy): domain Eukaryota; kingdom Viridiplantae; phylum Streptophyta; class Pinopsida; order Cupressales; family Taxaceae; genus Torreya; species Torreya grandis. Next base: position 6,582,875 of record JARHVA010000105.1, on the reverse strand, counting down.
CTTTTAAATCGTCCTAATTTTTTCAGTATCTCAGCAGTTTACAAGCCTGCAAAATATATTTCTGCATTAAAAAACAAAAAGAATGTAGTTCCTCTCCCAAAAAGGAATGGTAGTACTGTGATTAAAAAACTGTCAGAAATATATGGGAATGGCTTTGGCTTTCTAACCTGTACTACACAAGTCAAGAAATGACTTCCAAGATGGAATATAACATTGATGATTTGTGGCCTAACAAAAAACTGATTCTTGATATACCTGAAAACGATATTTTTTTATTACCACATGATGTATTCACTGGGATAATCTCTTTGTTCAAACCAAAGGGAATGATGATTTTGAGTAAAACAAAGTGGATTTGTTTTCTTTCCTTGGTATTCCGTTCGACAAGTCGTATTATGGCAAATGAGAGAAAGACAAACAAAGATAGGAGAAACAATCAAAAATGGAGAGAGAAAGGTTTGCTGTGCTGTTTTTCATTGAAATCAGAAATGAAATTGGTGGACACATAAAATTCCAACTACCCTTTAGTTACAAGGTTAACAAATGTACCCTCAGTTATTTCTCACTTTTATAAAGCACAATGTTATATTTTCTTATTGTGCATTTATTTCCTATGTCAATGTACTTTTGTAATATAATACTTGACTTACATTTATGACCATTATGTTAAATATTCTAACACCATTCTTTAATGGTCATTTATGAAAACATGATAAGTTTATCCCTCAATTTATTTAACTTTTCAGAGAGATTTTGTAAATGTATCTTCTGCTTGCCCCTGAATTGGACAATATATTAATTCAATAACTGCTTTCTCAACCAGAAAACGAATAAAATGGAAATGAACCTCTATGTGCTTGATATGTGCATGGAAAACTAAATTTTTAACAATTTTGAGCACACCCTAATTATCACAAAATATACATGTAAGCTGCTTCCAATTTAATTGTAAGTCAGCCAAGATCCTCCTCAGCCAGCCCACCTTGCATGCAGCCAAAACAGCAACCTTGTATTCTACTTCTGTTGAAGACCAAGCAACATTCTTTTGTATATTGCTTACACAAGATATTGCACCTGTTCCAAGACTGAAGATATATCTAATTGTAGACTTCTTGTCATCAACTGATCCAACCCAATCTGAATCTGTCTACCCAACCAGCTGAAAATCATCAGAAACAACATACCAAATTTCAAAAGCCAATGTGCCTTTGACATACCTCAAGATCCTCTTTCCTACCCTCCAATAATCAGCATTGGGTTTACTTATTACTAAGAAATCTGCCAACATAGCTAACACCAAAGGAAATATCCACCCTAGTGGAAGAAAGATATACCCGGCTACCTACCAATTATCAATAAAGTGATTCATCAACCTACTTAACAAAACCACTAGAGGTTGTAAATTTCAAACCACCCTCCATAGGGTCATCATTGGCTTACTATCCACCACCTTGAATCTCTCAAGTAGTCCCTCTTGCATACTTTTGTTGAAAAATAAACACACCTCTATCTATTTGAAAGAACTCAACCCCTAAACAATAGTGTACGAGACCTAAAGATGTCATGTCAAACGCAGAGTAAAGATCTGATTTTACCTTGTTAATGCTACTAGTCTCACCTCCTATGATGATTAAGCCATCCACGTAAACAATGATAATGACTATATCACAGTAGAACACACAAAAAAACCTACAAAAAAAAAATGAAGAATGGAGGCTCATTTGACTGGTTACCCTAACCCTAAGCCTCTTACACCTCCTGCTAAACAGCAAAAACCTCATGGCAAACCTTCGAAATCTTCACCCTCTACATCTTCAAGCATTAATACACTACAAAAATCTATTGTAGGGTTTTGATAGAAATCTGCAGGTCTTTTGGCGACAACTAATATGTTCAGCTTGTTGGGCGAGGAAAACCTTGAAGTAGTTATGGTGCCTGTGAAGTTGCCACCTAATGGGAAAGAGAAACAAGGAACCAAGAGGGCTAAAATTTCTCCCATGAATTGCAATCATCTGGATCTTTGTTGGCAAAACCTGTCCCCAACACAAGTCGTTTTAATATTTGCCACGTCACCCTCGGTTCAGTTTTAATCCTCCTTCAAGGGATGCTTCTCTCTCAGCACAATACTCTTCTTTTGCTCAGGGCATCAGAGTGGCTCCTCTTTCATTCAAAGACAACCCGAAACCTCCTTCCTACTAAACTTTGTGATATGCCTCCTAGAGGGTCATTTTGAGGTAGCAGTTGGAGACAACATTTTGATCCTAAATTTGGGTTTGAAAGTTGTGGATCATGAAATTTTCTAAGGTCATGGTCTGATTTGTAGATTTAACGTTTTTTTACGCAAACTCTCTAAGCTCCACAAGTGGATCTCTGCCTCATGGAAACCCTTGCTCACAAGAAATTTACACCTTACTCAAGCGCTAGAGGGTTTTTTATTGTTGAGGTCAATTCAACTGAAGATCACAACCTCATTCTTCTTTTAGGTCCCACGGTTTTGGGGAAGAGAGTGTTTGTGTTTAAAACCTTGGTTCCCCTCCTTCACCCTTCCTAAGGACCTATTCATTTCTTTGGTTTGGGTTAGGCTCCCAAACCTTCCCTTGCATTTCTAAAATCCCCACAGTTTGCAATCCATAGGGGATGCTCTAGGGAAATTCCACTTTTGTTCTCATGACACGCCTCAGCAGCACATCAAAACTTTTGCTCACTTGTGCATTGAAGTGGACTTCTTTGGCAAGTTTCCAAATAAAATTTGGCTGAAGGTTGAGGATCGTATTTGGAAACCAAAACTAGACTATGAACAAGTAGCTTTTAGATGTCGAGCTTACTCCTCTCTTGACCATTTGGCAACATCGTGCCCTAAAAATCAATTTAAGAAGCCTAGTGGCAAGAGAGAAAAAGGGGGGAAACCCTGACTGACTTGGTGTCAAGTTGTTGAGAGCAGCACCACTTAGTTGAACCTTGTTCCAAGGTTCCAAATGTTGGTTCCTTGTTGACCTCTTCAATGATGGAAATCTCTTGATTGTTTGGCTGCCCCTGCTGCAATTGAAGGCCTTGCTTTCCCTAAGGCACATGTTTTTGGTGATGCTCCTATGAGAGAGGAGTCTCAAGGTGCCTCCCCTCCTCAAGAGATTGACAACAGGATCTTCTTGAAGCAACTGGTGACTGAAAAGACTTACACTCCCTCACGCTCTATGACTCCCATGCAACCCTACCCTCTCTAGGTGATTGCATCGAAGTTCAATGAACAAAGATAGATAAAGGTCAAGAAGACAAAAGAGCAGGGAAAATCTTCTCTCTCCAATCATATGATTCCCAGCTCAAGAAAAGAGTGTTTTGGGGAAGAGAGTGTTTGTGTTTAAAACCTTGGTTCCCCTCCTTCACCCTTCCTAAGGACCTATTCATTTCTTTGGTTTGGGTTAGGCTCCCAAACCTTCCCTTGCATTTCTAAAATCCCCACAGTTTGCAATCCATAGGGGATGCTCTAGGGAAATTCCACTTTTGTTCTCATGACACGCCTCAGCAGCACATCAAAACTTTTGCTCATTTGTGCATTGAAGTGGACTTCTTTGGCAAGTTTCCAAATAAAATTTGGCTGAAGGTTGAGGATCGTATTTGGAAACCAAAACTAGACTATGAACAAGTAGCTTTTAGATGTCGAGCTTACTCCTCTCTTGACCATTTGGCAACATCGTGCCCTAAAAATCAATTTAAGAAGCCTAGTGGCAAGAGAGAAAAAGGGGGGAAACCCTGACTGACTTGGTGTCAAGTTGTTGAGAGCAGCACCACTTAGTTGAACCTTGTTCCAAGGTTCCAAATGTTGGTTCCTTGTTGACCTCTTCAATGATGGAAATCTCTTGATTGTTTGGCTGCCCCTGCTGCAATTGAAGGCCTTGCTTTCCCTAAGGCACATGTTTTTGGTGATGCTCCTATGAGAGAGGAGTCTCAAGGTGCCTCCCCTCCTCAAGAGATTGACAACAGGATCTTCTTGAAGCAACTGGTGACTGAAAAGACTTACACTCCCTCACGCTCTATGACTCCCATGCAACCCTACCCTCTCTAGGTGATTGCATCGAAGTTCAATGAACAAAGATAGATAAAGGTCAAGAAGACAAAAGAGCAGGGAAAATCTTCTCTCTCCAATCATATGATTCCCAGCTCAAGAAAAGAGTGTTTTGGGGAAGAGAGTGTTTGTGTTTAAAACCTTGGTTCCCCTCCTTCACCCTTCCTAAGGACCTATTCATTTCTTTGGTTTGGGTTAGGCTCCCAAACCTTCCCTTGCATTTCTAAAATCCCCACAGTTTGCAATCCATAGGGGATGCTCTAGGGAAATTCCACTTTTGTTCTCATGACACGCCTCAGCAGCACATCAAAACTTTTGCTCATTTGTGCATTGAAGTGGACTTCTTTGGCAAGTTTCCAAATAAAATTTGGCTGAAGGTTGAGGATCGTATTTGGAAACCAAAACTAGACTATGAACAAGTAGCTTTTAGATGTCGAGCTTACTCCTCTCTTGACCATTTGGCAACATCGTGCCCTAAAAATCAATTTAAGAAGCCTAGTGGCAAGAGAGAAAAAGGGGGGAAACCCTGACTGACTTGGTGTCAAGTTGTTGAGAGCAGCACCACTTAGTTGAACCTTGTTCCAAGGTTCCAAATGTTGGTTCCTTGTTGACCTCTTCAATGATGGAAATCTCTTGATTGTTTGGCTGCCCCTGCTGCAATTGAAGGCCTTGCTTTCCCTAAGGCACATGTTTTTGGTGATGCTCCTATGAGAGAGGAGTCTCAAGGTGCCTCCCCTCCTCAAGAGATTGACAACAGAATCTTCTTGAAGCAACTGGTGACTGAAAAGACTTACACTCCCTCACGCTCTATGACTCCCATGCAACCCTACCCTCTCTAGGTGATTGCATCGAAGTTCAATGAACAAAGATAGATAAAGGTCAAGAAGACAAAAGAGCAGGGAAAATCTTCTCTCTCCAATCATATGATTCCCAGCTCAAGAAAAGATTTGTGCTAATCTCCAAGTGTAAGGACCCCAATAAATACCCACATTTTACCAATCAAAAAAAATATAATGACTATACTATTCACCAGACTTTTGACATAAATATTGGGATCAAAAGGACTCCTATTGAACCATAAAATAATTTAAAAAAGGGTCAATTTTGGTGTACTATACTCTTGAAGTTTGCTTCAAACCGTAGAGCGCCTTCACCAACCTACACAAAAGTTTTACCTTGCCAACAACCACAAAACCTTTTAGTTGCGTCATGTCCACCTCCTCCATCAAATCACCAATCAAAAAAGCTATTTTAACGTCCATCTAAAACATTTTATAATGAAACTGAGAAGCAATGGCAGTCACAAACATGATTGTTTTCATCTTAGCTTAAGGGGCAAATGTCTCCTCATAGTCTATCCCCTCCTATTGCAAATTGTCATATCCCAATTTTGCTAATGTGACTGCATACACTGTTGTAATCAGACTTACGTGCTATTTTGGATAGACTACTATAAGTACCATGATGTACTTGTTTATTTGTACTTGATAAAACTTCAGTAACCTGACTTTAATGCTTTATTTAGTACAATTGTTTACTTTCAGTTATTTACAGTAGCTTGTCTGAATGTTTTTTGTTTGGGTATTGTTGTTATTGTTTGATTGTTTCAGGTCGGCATGATGAGTTAGGCTTGACAGCGGAGGGGTCCGACATGCAAAAAAAGATGCAGCATACAGGTATATGCATGCATGTAATTCATTGAGGGAGAGATACTGTCCAGCTTGCACGAATGTTTGTGGGTGATGTGTTTGACCAGTATTGTGCGTACTTGTTTGTCGTTGTCCTATACTAGGGTGGATGTGATCATTGATTGATCAGTTGATCAGATACTTGACTTCTTGTCGGTAGGGATCAAATGCATCATTAGTGTATTCAGTGTCGTAAAGGCTGTCATATATTGGACTTCGTCCATGGCGAAAATGAAGAAAGGTGGTCTTTAACTACACTCTAATGCTTATAGTGTTTTCATTCCACTTAGCATTCTACTTTGAACTCGTATTATATTGCTTGTTTTGGTTATAAACTTCATTTGGAGTTTAGGCACATAAAGTGCTTAACATTTGAAGGAAGCACCATGGTCACTGACATTGGAGGGCATAACAATCATTTAAAACCTAGTTTCATTGTGTTGCACTTGGTAAAAGCAGCACATAAGTCCAGGCGTAAGGTGCTTTAGGTGGGAACCAACCATCAACTAAACCTTGACTTTGGAGATTGAATGATTGTTAAATATTTGTTAGATGAGAAATGATTATTATAATCAAGCCCTAATTAAGGTGTTGACTTAGCCAAAAGGAAAAAGTAGGAAGAGGAAAAGTGAGGGAATAGAGAAGAAGAGGAAGACAATGGGGAAGTTAGAGCAGAGCCTTATTGTGCCCCCTAAGGAGAAGAAAGAGAAAGAGGAGGTGGGAGAGTCGAAGATTAATGGCAAAAGCACCAATCTCCATCCCCACTACCATGTTTCTGCTCATGAGGAGTTATTGGAAGTTGATGATAATATGTGGCGATTTTGGAGGATTTGACACACACAACAAAAGGAAAAGAAGATAGAGAGAGAAGTGGTAGTTGGGAACTTGGTTTGGACAAATCTCAGTCTATATTTTTGAGCTCAAAATAAGAAGTTATTTTCATTTTTACTTCCATTTTGAGCTCAAAACCAGAGTTGTTAGACATTGAGTTCTGTATTAAAACATCTTATATAGTTCTTGGTTATGTATAGGCCGTTGGTTGGTGGTAAGAGTACTAGGTTACATTGTACCCTTGCTCAACTCAATACCTGATCTATTGCCAAGCAACACTCTTTGCATAACCTTGTTTGTGATCTTGCTTCTCTTTGTTGTTATTGTTATCACTCTGGAGTGCACCCTGACCGAAGGTATGCAAGCACACCCTCACTCCAGCTGATACAACTGGAACTTCTTAGAGCATGGGTGACTCTTTGATGAGAAGAACCTCCAGATAGGGCTAGTTCCCTTTAAATTTTTCAATAAATTTGACTACTGTGATTTTTGGAGTGAAAAGGGAGAAGGAAATTGAAAAAGAAATCCTATCTAATGAGGTGATGCCCCTGAATTGTTCAAATACTCTGAAGTTACTGAAATCAATGCACACATTTAATCAAATGAAATCTATAATTCTGTCGTTAAGCATAAATATTTCAGATGAAGGGTTGAAAACCTCTTCAAATGACCTGCAAAAGGTTGAGATAGAGAAAGATAAGTGAGGAAGGGACCTGCAAAAGGAGAAAAATCTCACTTATACATTGATGCACAATCAAATACACACTATTCTTTTTTTCAAACTCAGATTCAGAACATAAATTTCTTTATTGATCACTGGTCCAGCTTACAATTTTCTTCTTCAAACTTCAGGGATCCTTCTAAATGGATTGATTAAGCCAATAAATAAGCTTTCCCAAAAAACTTAAATAGCCCTAAGTGTATTTCTAAAAGGGGAAAGGGTTAGTCTTGGTTAATTAACTCAAGACTTAACAACATTTACAATATTTAGAATATTCAATAAAATCTTTTCCTTTTACAAAATTGCATGCCTTTCCAAACTTTGGCGGTGAAGCCAAGTTTGAAAGTTTAATTCTTAAAATAAACATGACACTCTCCAAAAATCTTCAAACATGCATGAATCCAAGGTTGGCATAGAAGTGTGGATGGTGAAATCATTGAAAGTCAAACTTCAACTTTGCATGGAAGACTACGTCAAATCTCTAAATAAGGAACTCCATTTGATCCATTTGAAAGCTGAGCTGGAGGAAGAGATATTCCCGTTTGCATGAAAACAAGGAAGATGTGTAACAAGCTTGTCCAATCAACTCTAACTCAAGATCAGTCAACCTCCAATGAACTCCACTTGCATGCCACATCTTGGACGGAGAACTCCGCTTGAACTACCTGAAACGTTGAAATCTTTGGATTGCATGAAAACCAAGGAGAAGCGTGATTTAGGTCAAATAGTCAACTGAAGCTTTGACCAGTCCACTATAAATAGCCCTTGCTTGCATGGACAAGGACATTGATAAGTGAGAGATGTATTCAAATTGAATCTATTTCTCGACTTTTTGTTCTTGGTTTCTTTGATTCTGTGCATGCATTTCTCTTGGCCTTATCTGTTCATGGCTCTTCCTCTGTGTTGCAATGGTATGCCCCTCGGACGCCTCTTGTCCGGAGATGCCTCTGGCACGAGGACGTCCTGGGCACGCCCGGAGGCGTCCCAGAGGCGCCCATGGCCGTGCCGAAAACTTCCGGCACAGCCATGGGTGCCTCCGAGACACCTCCAGGGGTGCCCGGGACATCTCCAGGAATGCCCGAGGATTCCAAAAATAAATTAAAAAACAAGAATAAGGGATATTTAAATTTAATGTTTTAAAATTTTATATATAATATAATATTAATATTTATAATTTATTATTATGTCATAACAATATTTAGATATTAGATAAATATATAATAAAATATATATGTATAATATAATTAATATAATATTATTATTTACAAAGTATTATACTTATAATTATTGATTTTATTTAAATATTATAAATATTATATTTAATATAATATATAAAAAAGTTAAAACATATTATATTATCATAATATTATATAATAATAATAATATATTTTTATATATAAAGGCATTATATATAATATATATAAATTGTATTAATGTATATAATTATAATTATTATATTAATTATAATATTTATATAATTATTATAATCAAATATATTTTTTTATATAAATATAAAGAAAATTTTAATTATATATAATATATTAATATTTAATATATTATATTAATATATTTGATCTAAAAGAAAATCTGATAAATTTAATGGATGAAAATCTGATAAATTTAAAGAAATAAGTTGGCATCCAAGAACGCTGAGGATTTGGTATTTGTGCATTCCAATTTGCGCCTCCTTTCACACAAGTCTAAGGACTATATGCGAGGGCCTAACAAACTTTGGAATATCCTTTCAGAGAATACAGACTTGGATGCCTCCACATCTACATTTGCACAAGTTTCATTACTTGGTGTGGATGATGTCGATGACAATGAAGAGAATTCAACCCTGAAGGTGGAGAGTGGAGCTAGTGGGAGTTGTCCAAGTGGAGCTAGTGGGAGTGGCATTCATAATTATGAATATGAGGACAATCTAGATGAATTATGAATCTATAATTTATTCTACATTTGCATTTTGAAAATTTGAATGTATTTGCAATGTATACTTTGGAAATTTGAAACAATGAATGAACAAAAAACTATGTATTTTCAAGTGTTTTACAAAAAAATTGAGTAATATGCATTTATATATATATATATATATATATATATAGACGTACCCACGACATATCCAAATGAAGGTTCTAGAAAAATGGCATACTCACGTACCCGAGTCGTACTCGTACCTGTATCCAAACAACATAGCTCTTCCTGTATTTGCTTGCCTATTTCTCTCAGACTTTTGTCTCTTGGACAAAATGTCCGAGACTTCTTCCTTATGCAACTTTCTTTAGTATCTTCTATGGCTTGTTCCTTTTCAATATGGAGTCAAGCATCTATTAGGGCATTTGTTCAGTCAATTTTCCGTAGACAATTATTTTAGACTTCTTATTTGGACTTTTTATTGCCTCTCGGACTTTTGTTCTTTCCACTTTCCCACAGACAAAATGTCCACTGGAATTGTCTATAGCTTTTCCTTGATTGTTTTCCCGCAGACAAATTGTCTATGGGAATTCGTTCCTTCTGGCTTTTGTCTTAAGGACTTTCCGAAAGAAAGAGCCCTTCGGGCTTTCAAAAATGACCCTTTGGAAAATTAAACCATCCCTTCAGAATTCTGGAAAGTGACATTCCCGAAGGGTACATACCCATTCGGGTTTCTTGAAAACATCCCTTGAAATCTTGAAGTGAACCTTCTCGAAGGGCAGGTACCCTTCGGGATTCTTGCCAATGACCTTTCTGAAGGGTACATACCCTTCGGGTTTTCTGTAAGTGTACTTTCTCGAAGGGCACATACCCTTCGGGTTTAATATAATGGACCATTCCTTTTGAAAAAGAAGCCCCTCAGAATTCTCGAACTGGCCTTTCTCTCTGAAAAGTTGGAAAGTCCTTCGGATTTTTCTTTTTTAAACTTTCCCGAAGGATAGGTACCCTTCGGGATTTTTGCAATGAACCTTCCCGAAGGGCAGATACCCTTCGGGTTTCTTGTAAAAGTCCTTTTCCCTTCACTGAACTATCTGTCCCTTGGAAAGAAAAAAAAATGAACCTTAATCTTTCGGACTTCTCGCAAAGTCCTTTTAAATTTCTTTTCCCTCGGACAAAAAGTCCAAGGAAAGTGTTCCCACACTTAGCCCGACAGAATTATGAGAAAGACAACACTTGGGAAATAAAACACTTGATGTAAAATCCGAAAAAGTAAACCTGTACTCATGCTTCTGATCGCTTGCTTTTATTTGAAAGTGAACCTACAGGCCTATAGGTTAGCTTTAAGGATGGTTGTAGCTATATAGACCAGTAGATTTACTTGAAATTGTCCTCTTAATATATATCCCTTAATGCCTGATGCATTGTTTGTCTTGTCACTGTGGCTTTCAAACCCTAGATTGAGGCAAATGTTTGATTGGTAATCAAACTCGACTGTAGGTACCTTTTTGAGTTGTAGGTGGCCCTTAGATGGATGGCCTAATCGAAGAAGTGCCTGAGCATTATTCACAATCCATCATGCATTGGATATCATGTATCTCTATGAGGTGTCTTTAGCCTCCTTAGCCACCAATCAATCCTTCACTTTAACATAGTTATCTCATTCAACAAATATTTATAAGAGATTGTTGTAGGGAACATTTTCTGTAGGTGTAATGGCTATAGCTTGATTAATTCTTCATTGGCTCTTATCCACCTTACGAAGTCATTCCTCCTACAACCCTATAGTTTAACTTTATAACTGTTTATGACATTTTGAGTGGGAGATATGCTTTTTGAACTTGTTGTAGGTGTCTTGCCTTGGAACATATTTGATTGTGTAACATTGTTGTAGGTCTTCATCATGACTGTACTTGATATTTGACTGCCTACATATCCCTTTGTTAATGCCTTTAGACTATAATTCATCAGTTTGATCAGTTGTATGGGGGATTTGACCATTTTGGGAAAAGTTTCGAATAGTAGGGGTAGTAATTTGGCCTTGACAGGCCAAATTACTAATAATTATGTTTTTGGTATTCTCCTTGTGTTGCTTTGATTTAACAAATATCAAAACCCTAGGTACCCTTCTCAAGGACTTAAATGAGACATTTGGATGAAATCTTGCTTGGTACCCTCAGATGGTTGCAAGAATGATAAATGGCTAGATGCCCTTGGATGGTTGCCATTTGATTGTGAGTTTGTTTACCCTGGACCATCGTGAGTTCACTATGTTGTGTTGTGTCTCTATATATTTTACCTGTTATTCATTCACTGTGTACCCTCTTAAATGTTTTCTTGATGAACAAATAGTATCTCTCTAGATTATTTACTTGCAAAAGCTTTTATTTTGTTATCTCCGTCTACATGGAGGACAAATGCATCCTCAGACTGATGGTTGGGGTGGTAAGTGTAAGCTTTCAATTCCTAAACACCATTTGTGTTGAAATTGTAAATCTTACTCGAATTGCACTCAAATGTCCAATTTAGGCCAAAATCACTTAAACGCGCAAAATGGTTCGAGCTTGTTGTATACAAGTGCCAAAATAGGCTAATGTATCCCTAAATGGGACAAAACATTGTATGTGATTCCTAACTTTTCGGGTCAAAATGATGATTTTGCATTTTGGTGCTCTGGATCACTCTTTTCTTCTAATTCGTTAGTACACGTCACGTACCTTTGTTATTTTGTGTCGACAACATTTTAAATGAGATCACGGTACGTCCGCATCTAACATCACCTTTCAATTCTTCCCGAGTCAAATTACAACCCAGTAATCTAACTTTTTAACCATTTTGATTAATTGTGTACCATTTTCCAAAGAATTGCACTAAAATTGATTAATCTTACTTAGGCAAATTAACTAAAATTAAGAACTTAAGTGAGAATTCTTTTTAGCAAATTGAATATTTTTTATTGGTAAATGATTTTGAATATCTGCATCACCTAATGATATGATCAATGAGGTGGCATCTATAAGCCATAAATGCACTAAATATCAGGTTTATGGGCACCCATGTCTCATTAATGCCCCTTCCTCCCAAATATTTATGAGGATATTTATAGATTTATTATGCAATATTAGATTAATTCATGACCACACATCTCAATCTTGAGATGGACAGTCATGGTTGATCCTGACCCATTTGAAAAATCTATAAATAAAAGGGCATAGAACATCATTTTTAAGCTAAAATTATGTAAACTTATAATGCAGGATTATCTCCACAAGCTTTTTTTGTGTTGATTATTGTGTTTTATTTGCAAGCTTCATTTGATAAGCATAGATTAAATTTCTTATCTTGAACCTAGATTATGCATGGTGATCTTGAGATAATGGAGGAGTTTGGCATCCATTGTTGACAAAGACAAGAACACCAAATAAGGGGAAAAACACGCTTGGAGCTGCTTTTGGATGGTGGAATCACTTGGGAAGGTAATATGCATATATGTTTTCTTTCAATTGCTTCTTATTGTCATTTGCAAACCTCGTAGAATAGGTTGGCTTAGATTGTTAGTTCTTATGCATTCTTTTGTGTTTTTCATGACTAATGTTTGAACTAATCCTCTTTGTAATCCAACACTACAATAAGGGCCACTGATGGCTGGGCTCATCTTGCTCATCTCCCTATTGTTAGTTGTTGCACAAGTTAATACTGATATGAAGTAGTTGGATTCTCAAATACACTTGGATTCTTGATTGTTGGATTGAAGACCTATATTGATGTTAAGGCATTTTGTATTATATCTAGTTGCAATGTTGAAAGTTCTTGATTGTTGTAATGTATACATGAAATACTAGCATTTGTCGTTGCATTGTGACTTATTGTAACAGTTTTGCTATGTTAGACCAATGTGCATGTCTGTACTTGTAAAGATTAATTTCATTTGATTGTAATATATTCTTAATATGAGAAATCAATAATAGTAGACTCTGTTGTTTTTGCACTTGTTGCTGAGTTATCTTGAACTTGTGATCATAACCATTGTGTTTCAAGCTGCAAACACATAATTAGATCTGTTACTTACATTTGATCAGTACATGGAATATTACCGATAGCATTTACTTGGATTATTCTGGAAACATAGATTTATTCATAGCTCCAGTTAATAACTATCTTTCTGTGTTCAATAGATAATTCATACAGTTCTTGGAATTGTAGAAGCATTGCTTGTTTTATACTCATATATTTTTGTACATGACCCTATGACAGTCTGCCTGTAGATGGTGTAAAAGCCCATCTTGACTAGGACAGTTGGGGGTTGCAGTGGCCTGCTATGTACTTAGGATTATTGAGGATGATCTCACTGTTGATAGGCAGACTTGTTATATTTTCTTCATTTTCTTAACTCAAACTGTCATAAAGATGGCCATTTGTAGTCGCATGTTTCTTTTGTGAGTATATTGAGATGGTTGAGCATGTTAGATAAATGACAAGCTTAGGCCTGGTAACCCGAGTTGATATGCTTATTATGGAAACTTATAGAAAACAATACTACTTATTGTGTTATGAGTTGTTGAGTTTCTCATTTCTATGTAATATAGACCAGCTTGAGCAATTTACAGTCTAGCAGTTATATTTAGTTCTTTCAAAATGAGCAAAAGAGAAGATCATGGGTAAAGTATGAGATCCATGTTGAACTGTGTTATATGAATACATTGATTTGTTTGGCATAAGAACTCTGTGGTCTGTGTGTATGTAATAACCTTGCTGGGTTAAAGCAACATAACTATAAAAGGAAATGCCATGGGTTTCATTGCTGATGTATGAATTATTAGGAAAGTATTACCTGTGACATTCTGGGACTGTATTTTGGATATGTTGTTCAGACTTACATTGGTGTTTAAGTGAAAGAGGGTGTTTTGAAATATTTTGATCCTTCCTTGTATGAATATCATTGTATTTTCAATATATAAACCCTCATTCACTAAGCTCAGGTGATAAGTAAGATGTTCATTTAATTAGGCCACAAAATGAAGGGTAATGATGCTTAGTGACTCAAGTAACTAAATATAATTTGTAGGTTTTCTAAGATTTCAGGACCTGTACTGGATTAAATGAATACTGCATGCATTGATGAAGTCAAGTAAATGGATAAGCAATTGCTTGGTTATTCTGTGTACTGAAGAACCTCAGGAAAAAGTTGTTAATGTTAGCGTTTTCTCGGCAAATTATTGTTGGATCTGAGTGGTGGTACAGATATTAACTCTTTAATATGTTACGAGTTGTTAAATCAAAGTCATACTAAGATTGTTATAGGACAGAACCGTGTTTTTTGATGTTACTAATGATTTGCTGAATTGGTCAGGTAATTACTCATGTTCTGTAGAATCTCTCAGGGTTGTGTTTCCATCTTGTTGCAAATGGTTTATTGTTATAAACATAATGTAAAGTGTGTTGTTTTCAATTCTCTACTTTGGAAGCATGGTGTAATGTTTTCGTTAAACATTAATGTTGTTATTCAAATCTATGACAAACCTTAAATCAAGATATAGTCCCATAATTCAACTAAGTGAACAGATGTCAATTGGGAACACTTGAAGGGAAGAGCTTTGTTCTTATGCTGCAGTTCATTACATAAGTTGTGATTTTTTAGGTACTGTTTTGAGTTGTAAATATCATCCTGGAATGCTTGACCGAATTCAATAAATTATTTTGTCTCGAAGGTTGAGTGCAAGTCTGATCACAATCCTTGTATATTGATTTAGATATTTTAGACTTTCTTCACTATATAGAGTAAAGGTTGCAATAGATTGGTCAAATTTGTGAATATTGATTTAGTATAAAAGATAAGAGAGAGGAAGTTCTCTAAAAGAAAAAGAATATTCATTATTATGTTACTCATGTATGTCATGAATGAAATCTAATATGGTATGGAGAGTCTAGTTTCATCTCTAAAGTTATTGAAGTTTTTAGTTAAACCATACCAATTACCTAGCTGAAGTAACCCTGTTTTAGGGCAAAAAAGCAGTATAATAGTTAAGATTGATTTGATAAAAGTAGTATATGTATGTTTTGTTGCAAGTTGATCTAAAGGATATTAGGAATGTGAATATCAACTGTCTCTTGATTATTTGATGGATGATGGATGGTACGCTCCGGATTGTGATAAAAATTATCTTAAAAGTAGATATTCTCTTGGGTTTTATTGAGTTAATTAATGCTATGACAGTGCTATTATATTTATTTGTGGAATAGTAAATGTTAGTACAAGTGCTTTCAAATCTATTAGGGAGATCAAAAATAGATTGTAGTACTTGGAAATATTTAAGAAGTATTGCAATGCATGGATTTGCTCTTGTTTGTCAATTGGGTTAATTTTAATGAGTAGCATTATGGGAATAGAGCTAAAAAGTGGTACGCAATGCATTAAACCAATAGTGTTTGAACAATGCAATGAGTGATTACAAGTTGAGTTCTTCTCTAACTGACCTTAGATAAAACTTGTGACTAGGTAGATTCTTTAGGACTCTTAAGGAAAACGGAAACGTCTTACCTTGATTGAGGTAAATTAGGTTAGTTTTTTAAACCTAAATCATCCCAATCAATGTAATGAGTATCTTGTTTGTCAAGCTAACTTTATATTATCTTTTCTTTACCATGCTTCTCCAAATGAACCAAAACCCTTAGAGCAATCCAATACGAGTTGTTTGAGTCCAATTATGGACCTAGTTCGTTTCCGCATATCTATGCTTGCTACTCTACAACATAAAGCACATTGTCTACTACTGAATTGAGGGGGTTGTGCTATGATGGCACGTTTGAATGAATATATACTCACTTGGTGTTGGAAAATGTCTGAGTAAATGATATATATATCCTTGATTATTCAAAAAAAATCGAGTTTGATATTTTAAGGATATGACACAAATCCCTTCGCTATAAGCCTCACTTTATGTTTGTCCAATGAGCCATTTGCCTTCAGTTTGGTTTTACAAACCCATTTTAAGCAAATTGCATTTTTCAATGTGGTTTTATAAACCCATTTTAAGCTAATTGCATTCTTACTTGGTGGCAAATCAACAAGCACCCAAGTGTTGGCCCACATCAAAGCATCATACTCAGCCTTCATGGCTGTCTCCCACTCTTAACTTTCTGTGTGCTTCCTTATAAGAAGGTTCACTTACACTATTAGTAACAAAGCACAATCACCACCTAATCCAGATGCAAGGAGATATCCAGGGGACCACACCCTAAATGAGAATCTAGATGTGTTGTATACGTGTGAGGAAACTATATGGACTATTATGCAAACAATCGAAAGAGATAAAATAATAGAACTAAAACATAAAGTTTTATTAATTTGTCTTTTTTACAAGGCATACTCTTGAGAAAGATGTACGGTTGTCTATCTTCTACTTAAATTGTGATCTAAAGTTATAGATGTGTATATATATATTACAAAGCCACAAAGGCATAAAGAATTGTTGCGGAAGTCAAAACTGTTGAGCTTACATGTGTGACTCTTCGGCTTCCAATGATTAAGTTGGCATTTTAGGGGGCTCCACCCCTATTGGAACAGAAGCAACCAGGTTGTCAACATCTATGCATACCACAAGCTGTGAGAATGGGATTGGTGGTATCATTGGAATTGCTTCTCGAGGATCCTCCTGGATCACCACCAACATCGATTATTAAAAGATTTGATGAGGAGTCTTTGATACTAGGTTCTCTAGAGGAGGAAGAAGACGAAGTTAAAGAGAGTGAAACTTCAGAAATATGTGGAAAAGGCCATCCCTAACAAACTAGACACTTCGACTTTGAAGGACATGGGAAAAGAATGTGCTACCAAACTATCCCCTTTTGTGTTAAAGTGATAGTAATTTCTTGTACATAATGAGGGTTATTTAAAATTGAAAAGGAAAATAGAGTGTGACAAAGATAAAATCCAAAGGCTTGACTTTGGTTAACGTCAGGCTATAAACCTTAGGATTTTCATTTGAAGCAAAGAGGAAAAAAAATGACAAACTGATCTTAACAAAATGATCATTAAGAAATTATAGAGTTTACGGTATGAAAATTCCAGCTAAGTTTTGTATGGCCTTAACAATGTATAGAAAGCCTGAGATACTTAAGCAGGGAAATTAAAGGATACATAATGCATATTCCTGGAGGAAACGTTGTTAGATAACTGAAGTTCCTCCATCGCAACTAAACAAGTTATAAGCTGCAACCCTGAATGTTAAAAGCGAAGTGTCAATCGGAAAGTGACAACTAAAGGGACAACCATGTGAAGCACAGGAATATGTCTGAAAGCTTACCATATAAGACCCTAGTGCACAATAGAAACGATCCAAAATGGATCAGATAGATAGGATAGTGTTTGTATATCAGACAACAGACCTCCAAGCACTCAACAAATAGCCCAATACAAGAATGCCACATATTGGGACATGACGGGAGACTTGGGATACCTTCCAAACAAACCCAAACCTGCATCATCATCTCTGAGGGGCAAAAACTGGAAAAATCATGGGAACAGCTAACCACCAGGAAGGTATGCCAACTCTCAGAAGTTTGAAAAAAGGAAACCAGGAAAGATTCACCAGCCGACATATCCATAACCATAATAACATCACATATGTTAAGCCATTTGCTACAGAGAATTTAAGGACAATTTGGCACAACAAATTCGCCGATTGATGAATCCAGCAAAAAATAATTGTCAGCTCCCAAACTTGGATAGCAGGGAGTAGATGTTACAATTGGTCTGTCTCCATGCTCAGACGGAAGTTATCTTTTTGATTGAAAACTTCAATGGGAGTTTTGACTTCAACCCAGCCCTAACTCATCATTGTTGGAGATAAAAGATGGTTCTTTCATTTTTGAGGAGTTCCTTTTTGGTAGTTTCAGACTGTAATGTCCCTAACTGGATAATTTATCAACTCTAAAGTTTTATGTGATTCCTTTTCAATACTGGATATCAAACAAATACTAAAACATCCCACATGCAATATTGATATTGAAAACCTAATGAAAACTTCATTGAAACCCTTATTGTATTAAGATGAAAGCATATAAAATTCTGATAACGAAGCAATTTAAACAATAATAGAATGTTGTAATAAAATCCTTACATTTATTTTGCATCACAAGGCCAAAAGACAAAACTCTTGAATAAACCTCCATAAAATAATTACATGCAACAATGAGCAACAAACAGCAAACATAAGGATCGCAATCTCAATGAAGCTAGAAGTAAGGTTACAGCTGGAAGTAAAGGCCACAACAAGCACTTCGATTTGCATAGATTAGACTCAGCTGGTCACATAAACCCCAATGCAATAACCCCAGCTGTACATGAAACCCCAGCACAACAAGCTACAGCTGGTCCCTGACTAGTACAACTGCAAATAAAGGTAAAACAGCCCTGAAGGAGTATTACGGCAGTCTTGGACATGAAATAATCCCACATGGCAATCCTTCATGTACTACACTCCAACGCAGCAGTCCTTGATGTACTACACACCAACATAGCAGTCCTTGATGAGGAGAAACCCCAACACAGCAAGCAATATTAATAGAAACCCCAATGCAGCAGTCCAGCTGGAAGGAAAGACCATGCAGCACAGTTGTAGATGAAAGGGATATATCAAACCATCATAAATTCTAAAAAAATTATAGTAATATTCAATCACACTGAAACTAGAATTTGATCCTAATCTGTCAACACAAATATGATTCTTGAATGGAATCACCTCAATGGGTTAGAGGATTTTTGTCCTTGAAACCTATATATCAGAGAGTTTTTGTCCTCAGATGAAAAAATTGAATACAATGACTCAAGCTATGGATTAGGATTTGATTGTCAAAGATGATTAATGAATAATAATCCTTTGTTTTACCCTCAGCTCCTCTTATAATTTTCCTTTTTTCCTCTAAAGGGCGTTTTAAAACACTTTTAATAGAATATTGTTTTTTGACAATATTACTTTTTGTCCCACGTGATAATAATAACTATCCATTTTTCATGTTATAAAATAAAGTAACTTAGGATGACTTAAAATATTATTAATAATTATTTCCATAATTAGATATTTTGAAAAGGGAACATAACACTCCGTCTTTCCCAAAATTGCTTGCCCTCAAACAATTGCAAGCTCAACTGCTCAGACTCTCCCTAACTAACCATCTCTATAATACCTGGATCCCAATTCATCCTTTGGAACTTGCAAGTCCAATGGCCCCTTCTGAGATTGCACCCTCGATGCCTACATCAGGGGCTTTTTGTTTGCAATTTTGGTTGCCTCAGAGAATCCAAAATTGTACTATAAATCAGAATTCCATTTTCCTTGAGAATCACATGGTCTCCTTTGTTTATCATGTTTCTTTGTAGTGAAAGTGCTTAATGAAGCTTCAAATTCACCTGCAAATTGTTTGTTGCCCGCACCTAATATCTGGAACAATGATTCATTTACCCATTAAAATCTAACTTTTGAAATTTCTCTTTTGTGCATCTTGGGGTGGCTAACATGTTTGGACCCTAAATCCAAACTTATGAGGTGTTGGGTTCCTTCCCCTAGCTAAGATCCTGCAGACAAATAAGTAAACACCATACTATACTTATTCAAAAAACTGTGAATATCAAAATGGTGTTTATCCAACTTACCATACAATGAGAAGGTACGAATGCCTTCTAAAGCCAAGCATCTGGTTGGCCCTGCTACTTGTCATTTACAAAATGAGCTCTCCATCCTCTTGGCTATGACAATTGTAGGGGCTCCATTTGCAATACCTTGGAGCACTACCTCTTTTCCTTCTTATTTGAATTTTGGCTACATAGTCTGATAATTTTGTGTGAATTCCCCAAGGGAATGTAGCCACTACACCCCTAATACCATATATGCTTCTCCTATGCCCACAACATAGAAGTCATCACACATCGTGTCTGCCAAGTGTAATTTCCAATTGTTGAATTCTCTTGGTGCAAGGAAAAGTAAAACCATCGGCTACAATAACATTGAACCCATCAAAGTCCTTTGTTTTCAAACCTCTTCTGGCTACCAGTCCCTCATCTATAAGTCGTGGGTTACCCCACTATCAATCAACACTGTGAATTTATGACCATGCAAAACTCCATGAACTTTGAAAGGGTGATATTTGGGTGCACCAGAAAGTGCGCAAGGGTGCCTCCTAAAATGAGTGTGGCAAGGGTGCCTCTTGAACTATCTCCTTCTTCCCTTCTTTCTAGTTCTGGTTCTCTTACTTTAATTTTTGATTCAAGTTCCTCAACTTCTGACTCATCATCTGATATCACCTATATGTAATGTACATGACCTCACCCAAGACATATGTGACCAAGCTCCCATGGATCCTTGCAAGTGAATCACAATTTATTTTTTTTAGTTCATTTCTAGTCTATAAATATTTACCTGATCTCGGTAGGCAACTCTTTATGTTGAGAAACTCCTTACTGAAATGGTTTCTTTTGTTGCCTTCAACTCGATGGCACTTGCTGCCCAAAAGGTGGTGTCTCTTGTTGCCTAACAGGTGGTGTCTTTGAAAAGAACTTGTCCTTGGGTCTTGAAGATTTCAAGTTTAAAGCCCTCTTAATAGCTTCTTGCAAAGACAGAGGGTCAAAGGCTTTTACCAAACCCTTGAGTGGTTCAACTAGTCCTACAAATAAAACAATAAGTCTCCTTTCTGTCACATCAAGAACCATAAATCTCTGTAATTCTGCAATATAATTGTCCACCGTTCCATACTGTTTAAGCTAAGTTAATTCCCTGAAGTGGATCTTAAGATCTTTTCTATCAATCTTTGACTGAATTCTTCCAATGTGGAAATAGATCCGCGCTCTTGGGTAATCATACCATGATACCACCACTCATGTGCCACTCCTTCCAAGTGGAGGGTAACAAATTTCATTGCCTCTTCTTCATACATCAGATTCAATGAGAGATAGGTGTTCAACTTCTATAACCAAGACCTAGCAAAATATTTATTGGATCCATCATAAGTAGGAATGGTAATCCTTCCCAAATGTTGTTGGATGTCTTTCTGGGGCTGATCCTGTTGAGTTCTCCTTCCTCTCGTATTATTCTTCGTTCTTAGATCACAAATCTCTCAGAAAGTCAATGCTTGTTGTAATGCAAGGCGAAGTCCTTCATATTCTGCATGAAATGCTGCAAAATCATTACCTCTGTGATGTTGGGGCTCTACCTCTTCTAGATGTTCTTTTTGCAGAAATTTTGCTTGGATAGTCTTGGAAGGGGTATTGATTGAGGCCCACTCATTAGCTGACGCGCTTCCTTCTCCTTGATTTGCCTTATTCTGATTAACATATTGCAGAGCTTGTACTAACTGTATGCTTGTAAAATTGAGCTATGGATTGAAAATACTAAAAATAGTAACCTTAACCCAAAACTACAAAACATCAAAGAGAGAGAATATGGAAGCAAATTAGAAATTAGATAAGAATTATTACCATCACTTTGCTTCTCTTGTCTTCCCTCCAAGATCTTCAAACGAATTCTTCAAGGATTTTGGATTGTTTTTGTTGATTGCTATGGATAGACTCAAAATTTCATCATGATGGTGGCTTGATCAAGAGACTTGGATTGCATGGATTCATGGATGATAGTATGAAGGCTTAAAGAGCTTGTGTATACATGCAAGAGTTAGTTTGGCAATGGAGGGGTGGTAGATTTAAATAGAGGAAAGAGCGAAAATTAAAAAGGAATTAAATATTCTCTGGAAGCCTCTAGAATTAGAGGCTTCTAGAGAGGAAAGGTTAAGATAGAGAGGATTCTAGAATTGGAGAATTCTAGAATCCATTAGGAGAATAAACAAGATTAGTAAATGATTAAATGAGGTGATTAGATGGGTGATTAGGGACTAGGGATGTAGGAGAGCCTAGGAATAGGCTAGGGTAGGTGGGATTGGAATTTAAAATTCCAATATAATGGACAAGTGGAATTAGTTAGTGGATAATAGGGAATTAGGTGAATTAATTGATTTGTGGGATAGGAATAAGGTTAAGTGGATGAAGAAGAATATAGGGAGATGTTAGATAAATCATAGTTTGCATACTCGTCGATTACTCGTCGAGTGGGCAAGTAATCGTCAAACTTCACCGAAAACGATTAATTGCCACTCGAAATGGCAGGGTTTTGATTACTCGGATCTGGACGAGTACTGGCACAGCACTCATCGAGTTCTCGAAGATTACTGTGCCAATACTCACCTAGTCCTGAGTAGAATGCATGAAAATTGTGGGAAAAACATAGTTTTTTGTCATTTTTAAACACGGATGCCCTGACAGTATATATATAAAACAAACATTTAAGTATAAGTTTACATTTAGATATGGACATCTAGTTTCTTATACTTTAAGTTATATTTTATATATATACTTTCAAGGTGTTTGAGTGGTTTCGAATCTCTAGGAGCTATAATGCATATTCTAGGTTTTGGAGTATCCTATCATATTTCAGAGTTAGTCAAAATTCAGGGCTTCATTTCAAGGTTTCAAGTTCAGACTTGGCCATATTTCAAGGTTTTAAGATTTCAAGTAGACATCATAGGAGGTATGAAGGATGCATGAAGGGATGTAGGTATGATAGATATTAGACACCTTGCATTCAAGAAATAACTAAAAGACTTCCTTGTGTATTAACAGAAGCAGGAGATATTAAGTTGGATGGCATCCTTGTAGTTGTTGTCAAACATGAGGCAAAGGAGGAGTCACTACCATTTGGTTCCAAGGTGGAGCCACAAACGCAACATTCTAGGCAGAGCAAGGAGGGGCAGCGGAGTGGAAGGACTGGAGTTTCTTAGTCTCCCTTAGTTTTTCAGAGAGCAGGGAAGAGAAAATTATAGATTCTTGTAATCCATACTTGTAGATTCTTGTATAAATATCACTGTATCAATTTTTTACTAAAATTTGATAGTATCACAATTGTATTCGGATGAATCATGATTATGCGATTTTATACTTGTATTCAAATCTAATATAAAACGCTTCTCCAACGTTTTACAGACTCATTTTATACATTTTGCAGCTATAATTTCTATAAAATTTGTGTTTTTTCTAAATTTAAGTATTTTTTTAATTTGTCGAATAATGGCGAGTGGTTGTCGAATAATCGTCGAGTAAACTTTTTGGGAGTTGGGCGAGTACTCTTCGAGTACAAGTATGTGAACTATGAGATAAATGACTCGAAGAGATGATATTAGGACGAAATTAGAAGAGATAAATGAGATTACACGATATAAATGAAATTAATGTTAATTAATAATAATATTAGTGACGATAAATGAAGCGATTAAATTTAGATGTATACACTAACCATGCTATGGATTCTCTCAATGTCCTTTGGATTATTTTTTCCAAATCTTTCTGACCCCAACCAATTATATCTTGCTAATATCTATCCCACATGACCTTTGTTTCTTTTTCCGATGATTTAACCCTTTTTTTCTCTTTGATAATACCTCGTTTCTCTTTGATAATACCTGGGTTCTCTTTGATTGGATTGCATATGAAATCAAAATATTAATTTCCCCTGCCAGCTAGCGGAATCAATACTTCGATACCACTGTAATGTCCCTTTCTGAATAATTTATCAAATCTAAAGTTTTATGTGATTCATTTTCAATACTGGACATCAAACAAATACAAAAACATCCCACATGCAAAATAGATATTGAAAACCTAATTAAAACTTCACTAAAACTCTTATTGTATTGAGATGAAAGTGTACAAAATTTTGACAATGAAGCACTCTAAACAATAATAGAATGTTATAATAAAATCCTTACATTTATTTTACATCACAAGGCCAAAAGACAAAACTCTTATTTGAATAAACTTCTGTAAAATAATTACATGCAGCAATGAACAACAAACAACAAACATATGGATCACGATCTGAATGAAGCTTGAAGTAAAGTTACAGCTGAAAGTAAAAGCCACAACAGCCACTTCGATTTGCACAAATTAGACTCAGCTGATCACATAAACCCCAGCAATACACGAAACCCCAACGCAAGCCCTGGTACGACAACAAATAAAGGTAAAACAGCCCTAAAGGAGTATTACAACAGTCTTGGAAACTGAAATAATCCCACGTAGCAGTCCTTGGCAGCAGACAATATTAATAGAAACCCCAACATAGTAGTCTAGCTAGAAGGGAAGACCACGCAGCACAATTGTATATGAAAGGGATACATCAAACCCTCACGAATTCTAGAAATTTATAGAAATTTTCAATCACACTAAAACTAGAATTTGATCCTGATCTGTCAGCACAAATATGATTCTTGAATGGAATCACCTCAATGAGTTAAGAGGGTTTTCATCTTTCAAACCTATATATCAAAAGGTTTTGGTTATCAAATGAAAAGATTGAACACAATGGCTCAAGCTCTGGATTAAGGTTTGATTGTCAAAGATGAATAATGAATAATAGTCCTTTCTTTTACCCTCAACTCCTCTTTTATAATTCCCTTTTTTTTCCCCTTAAAGTGTTTTAAAACACTTTTAATAAAATATTACTTTTTGGATATATTATTTTTTGGCCCACATAATAATAATAATAATAATAATAAATGTTTTTTTTCCATGTTATGAAATAAAGTAACTTAAGACGACTTAAAATATTATTATTAATTATTTCCATCATTAAATATTTTGAAAACGGGACATGACACAAGCAGTTTGTAGTGGCTTAAGAGGTTATCTCAGAGCAAACACCTAAACAGCTTTGAGATTGTTGTAGGAGCCATTGGAAGTGAGCTATGGTAGTACACTGCTCCTTGGAGAGTCACCATTTCTGTAAATTGTTATGCACTTGGTGACTCATTGAAGGAAACATAAAGCAAAACCTTCATCTTGCAAGAGTTTTCCAGAATTGAATTTCTCCAAGGTATCTCTTGCATTGATTGTGTATGTGTGATCATTGCTGCAACAGAATTCCTTATGCACTCTTTCTGGAAATTTTGATGCACTTGGTCATTCATTAAAGGAAACATAAGCCACAAGCTTTGTCTTGTAAGAGTTTTCCCAGATTGGATTTCTGCAGGACATATCGTGTGTTGGTTGTGCATATGTGATTGTGGTTGCAATATATGTCCTTACATGTTTGTTCAATTTTCGTTATTGTAGCTTGAATTGCTGTGAATTGGAGCATAGTTTTGGTTTGTTTTCACAGCACATGAAGCATGGTACTTGCTGTAACAGAGTAAAGAGCTTGTTTATGACATTAAATCTAGTTAAAGTCTATGTTTTTGAATTATCTTAGAAATATCTTCGGCAATTACACCTCCCTGGTATCAAGGACAGTTTTGCTTAGTTTGTATGGGAATTTACAGGTTCGTGCCCTTAACTCGGTTGGGGAAAGAAAGAGGTGAATGAGACTTGGTTCCCTTGGATTTGAATATTGAAGCAAGGGAGTAAAACATACAAGCAAGAGCCTCTGGTATAGAGCATCAAGAGGAGAGGACATACATGAAGCAAGTTTTCTGAAAAATGGAATCACACGTGGCACATGTATCCCTGAACATTGACAAGCACATGGTAACCCTTAGTGGAAGTCTGCTGTCTCTTTTGATCAGGCCCTTCAGCACAAAGGAGAAGAAGAGCACAAAGCTTGAGAGAACTCAAGCTATGCGTTATCACAACCACCTTTCAAACTAGAAGCCCAAGTGTAAATTCAACCATATGAAGGTCAGATGCAAAGAAGTTAAATATTCAGCAACCTGAGGTCTACCTCAGCATGCATCATGTAAGTGAAGATCAGAAAATAGCATTTTCCCATTTGAAATTGTCTGATCATGCACTTGCATGGTGAGATAACTATGTGCGAGCATCTAATTTTGGTGCAGGGGGTAGTTATTTGTCATAAAATTATATTATTCTAGGGTACTTGTGTGTTTTTAGATCATTGGTGAAAATTAGCTCTTATTGGGACATTTTCCCTGCATTTCTAGCTGTTCTCCGCCTTTTTCCTCCTCATTTCCTCTCTCTCCTCTTTATCTCTCCTCCCCTCATGTTTCCATAGATTTATAAGACTTTCCCCAAAAATGTACATTATACAGTTTTGGCCCCAGAAATGTATAGTTTACGGTTTGGGGGTGGGCCTTTTTGACCTTTGTTTTGTGTCTCATGTGGATAGTGGGTTTCCTTTTGTCTTCTTTCCCACTCATTACATTTCGGCTCCTGCACCAATAAGTCCTAATTTGAATTCAATACATCTATAAATATAGATGTACATTAGTGCATGTAGGACATGAATCCATCCTTAAGAGATGAATTGTGAAAGTTCCAAATCAATTAATTCAAGCATTTAGAGCAGAATACAAGCAGATCTGAAGTATTTATTATCCCACATGAATTCATTCTGGAGGGAAAAAGTCATATAGAGTAGAGCGTGCATCACTGGACTACCTGGATGAACATACATTATACTTGGTGTGTCATTTTTGAAAGTTTACAAGCATTCTAGGGGCCTGATAATAATCAAGCTAAGGAGAACACAGGGCCCAGAATACATCCCCTGTTTTCACATTTTCTAGGTGTGTGTGGCTTCCCTATTAGGGTTTTGAAGAAGGAGATCAATTTCCCAGAGATATGGGCAGAATTTCAAAAAAACGAGTGAGGTTTTTGGAGCCCTATCATTTTTGGAGTCGAATCATTTTTCGCATGTCTATCATTTACCAGGGCCAGCCTCACATTCCCAAAAATGGAACTACTCTTACAAAAATGTCAGTTCAATTCTTAGAGGAGTCTTTGGTCGTTTCTATTTTCTAGGCTTGCTTTGACTCACTCTCTACACCTGTTATGCATTGTATGTTTCTGACAACTGTCTCCAAATTCCCACAAAATCAGATGTTCTTCTTAAACCCCCTCTTTATCATTTATTACATTGGGATACTATTAATTCAAGTAAGTATGATTTTAATGTTTTAAATCTGATTAGGCTTATTTGCGGTGTATATAGGTAAGATGTGAGGCCATTTGACTTAGATCCATTTATCTATTTAACATTTTGGTTAAATGTGTGCTCTCTTGCACCCCTCTAGAGTTATATCTTGCTCGATATTGTGATAGATCTAAATTTGCTTATTAATGTATTTTCTCCCCTAGGGTTAGATCTTGTTTCACATAGTGTTACATTTGAATCCATCTAATTTTTCTAGGATTAATTCTATTGCATGCTATTAGATCCAATGGCACCAGCTCCCTTGTGTTTGATTCATTTGATCCCAAGACGTAGGTTATTTTAATTTCCGAAAATCTGTTAAACCCTAGTGTGCTTGTGATGGACCACCCTCTAGATATTCTTTTTCAAGATGTTGCAAATTCTTATATGAATGTCATGTCTTTTCCGAATGATATAGAAGAAAGTGATTATGATGATTATGATAGTGAAGATAATATTGATGAAAGGTTATGACAAATAAGTTTTACCCCAATAGGACCAAATGAATATATAGATGATATGAATGTTTTTGGTGTTGGTTCCCTTAGTATAACTCCTCGTGATTTTGGAAAGCCAAACTTTGACATGAGAAAACCAATTAGAAATGGAAAAAGTGTTAGCCTCACACAGAGCAAGCTCGAGCAATATGGATTTGGACTTAGATGTGCCCAACCACCTATTGATTCCTTTGTAGAACATGAAAAAAGCCTAATACAAAATTTAGATGAAAATGTGGATTTAGATGCATGTTCCCATGTAGAGATCAATGTTTCTTCTTTGAATGTCAATGATGATAATAATGTGAATGCTAGAGCCTCTCAAGATGATTATTGGAACGAAAACGACAAAGATTACGAATTACGATTATGTGGTTGAATTAGAAGAACAAAATATAGATGAGAACGTTGATAGTATTAAGAAATATCTCTAGGCAATCCTATTGATATATCTATAATCATAGATGCATTGCAAGAAATCGCTTGTCAAAATCTCCCTTCTCGTGAGTTGACTTCAGAAATTCCTCCTAATCATAATTATGTCTCTATTCTTTCTACTATGTTTTTTTCCCAAAATGCAATGTTTTCAAATGTTCACAATGCCTCTATTGCTTTTCCCCCTCCTCAAACTTTGATTCCTCGAGATTCTCAACATGCATTTTGTTCCCAAGATTTTTCGTTTCCTAAACATACTTCTAAAATTCCCCTTGTCCAACCATCAAGTGCATACAATTTTTCTCAAAAATCTCTTAATGTTGTTAATCCTTTGAATTCTTCTATACCTATCTCGTCTACCACTTCTCCTTCTATTCCTAATGCAAAATTCCAAAATGATGCATACAATACTAGACTTGCAACAAGTTAAATTATTATGTCAAGGGTCACAAAAGCCAAGTGAAAGGGTCACTTCACATGATATAGTTTTAAACCCTTTGGCTCATGATGTATTTGCTTATTTTTTTCCGATTGGTTTTATTGCTCCCAAATTTACATTGTATAATAGAACGGGAGACCCCTCTCATCACATTCGATCTTTTTATGCCTAATGCTTACATTTTGCTCACAATGATAAATTATTAACTAATTATTTCCAAGAAGATTAAGGGAATATGCCCTTGACTCGTTCTATACTTTACCATGTGGATCCAAACATTCATTTGCACCTATAGTTGATTGTTTTTGGGCCCATTTTCAAATCAATATTGCTCAAAAGGTTAAATTTGTGGAAATAGCTCAACTTAAACAAGCATCCAATCAGTACATTAGAGATTATGTGCTGAGGTTCAAGACCATGGTAATTAAAATAACTTACCAACTGCTAGATAGTGTGTTTCAATGTATTTTTATTAGTAGTTTACTATCAAAGACAAAGTAACTTTCAACATTTATTAATCTTTCGATGAACTTTGTTATATGATTAAGGCCTTTAAGTCAAGCTTTTAGAGGCGAATATGCTTTTACATATGAGACCAATGCTCCAACTAATGCAAAATTTCATAATAAACTTGTAAACTGTAATATTCGTGTTTTCATGATTACAAATTATGTGGTTGTATTGCCCGACTTACTTAGTTTGTAATGAATGACTCTTGCTGGTTATGTTTGGGTGTTGATGATGGTGTAAACTGCCAACCAAATGCCATTTGTCTTATATATAGCAAGAGATGCATCAGGGGAAGGGAGTTTGTATCAGGTCCTCCTTGTACTATGCAAATTATATTGAGACGCATCTTTTATGAATACAAGTTGCTATTGTTGAGATTGCTATTAAGTGTATGCTGCTATTGATGGTCTAGTATCTCAGTCAACATTATCTATTCTACATTTGGCACCATTGCCTTGAAAACGTCGGGTCAAGTTAAATTCAATTCACAAATCTGTGCTGAACATAACCTTGAAACACGACGTCAAAGATATTACAACGATACAAAGAGCCCATGAAGAAGAAGACCAACACATATGAGCAATAATTAATGCTATTAACTCTGAACAAAAGTGGGAGAAAGACACAATCAAGGAGGGGACAAGAACCACCAAAGAAAATAAAGGCTACAATCGACAGCCATTTCAAAAAAACATCAAGGGAAGTACGAAATGTGAGGCCAAAGCGTTCAGCCGAACTAGTGGACCCTATGCCATTAAGGAGTGGGTAGAGATTGTCATAGGCCCATTTGAAGAAAGGAATTATGGACATTGCCAACTAATTAGGGGTTAGAGGGTGATGCAAGGGAATCACGAGAAAGTCCGGGGCAACCCCAACAACAAGTTGGAGTGCACGAAAAATACCTAATGGCGAGTAAGACAGTCTATGGTTCCCTGCCAAATGAAGGGTCAAGCATAGGGACGTGTCAGATAGAGCTAAGAAAGTAGAGGAACGTCTAACATTGACCTTCTTAAGAGAGAGATATTTGAAAAACCAAGCCAACACCATGGTTACCACATCAACTCCAACTCCAAAAAAATAGAAATTGCCAAAGTTTACTAGTGGCGAATTTGACAATCTAGTACAGCATTGTCGTACATGCATCACTACTTGGATTGCCAATTGGCAGACAAATGCGCAAGATGTGGATAGGATGCTTCCTAACTACACTTCGGGGAATAGAAATCGATTAATAAATTGATGCATCAAGTACTGACAAAGTAACATGCGCAACACTTATGCAAGCATTCAAAAAGGAATTCAAACTTCTAAGGGATGAAAACAAGATTATCGCAAAGATCTACAACACCAAACAAGGTAAACACGAGGCAGTTCGGGCTTACAATACAAGACACAAGGAGTTGCTTGGAAAACTTGAGAAGGAACCAGCCGATGGGCTAAGAAAGATGTGGTTTATTCAAAAATCGATTCTCTCATTGAGGAAAAAAATGAAGGTAGTCCCACTTTCATCATACGAAGATGCCTATAAGTGAGAGATGGACATCAAAATTGAGAAGAAAACATCATCCTCGCACACAAGAAGACAGTGAATATGACGACTCTGATTTCAGTGACAGTGAACCAAGATCAGTGCGAGCCTTGAGGAAAGTCATGCTCTAGATGATGAACTAAATGTAGACGATAACAATGAAGGTAATGATGATTGGTCAAAGATTTGTCAAGTTACAGGGCATTCAGTCAAGGACTGCTTGTACCATTCACACAAGGAGAGATGTCGACACCACCCACCACATCCCCAAGGAACCACCGAAGACAAAATAATTGCGGTGGTGGGAGTCAAATTCAATATGACCCTAAAGGACAGCCAATTAGACATTGTTGGGAGTGCAATGAGGGGGGCCATTTCGCAATAGATTGCCCTAACCAAAATGACACTGGATTTCTGTATAGGTGTGGGCCCAAGAAACATAACGATGGCAATTGTCCAAAGATAGCCAAATTCAATATGATTGACATAACTGATGGCAAGGAAGTCTTGGCAATTATTAAAACAAGTAAAGAAATCCAATTACCCTGATGAAGCAAGAAAGGTTGGCCAAAGCAAGGGTGGAAGTCGAGACGGCCATGGTCAAAGAACAATGTCAGTTGAATGAGCATACAAGCACAGTAATGAGCAAACTAGAGTCCAACAAAGCTATTGCACAAGGCTTGCAAACCACTATACATGTGACGATAGGTGACTTATTACAAATCATTCCAAAACTCGAGAATGCTCTCATTGCTACCATACAAGACATTAGCCCAAATATGGAGCATATAATGGCACATCTAACGTTTGGTGATTAGGAGAGCAAAAAGTAGAACAAACTCATAGTCGGGCCCCCTTGTCAGGCAACCAAGTGATCGATCTTATGCTCCTAACAATGAACCTAGCTCAACAGTCAGCAATTGTGCATATGGAAGTTACGGGTAGGAATTTGACAAACATCATTGTTGACAATGGTTTGGATGTGGATGTTCTTTTTGAGAAGACTTGGAAGAGTCTAGGGCAGCCAACCCTGTGGGCTCTGACATTCCAACTAGTAGGTGCAGATCAACAAGGCATTAAGGTATTGGGTGTATTGATGGGTCAAAAGGTAATTAATTGAACCCACCCCTTTTTGCTCAATTTTGTAGTCATCTTGTTGAAGAATCGGGGTTGGTTGATAGTAGCCAAAGCAAATCATCACTGGAAAACAAATCTGATCTATGTTGAAAACAAAGGATGGAAGTATATCATAGACTTGAAGAATTAGGGAGTTGATGAGGAAGCAACCTCATGAGACTCATCGGATTCGGATTCTAAAAAGAATGCTCATTAACTGATGAAGGGGTCTTGGAGTTATGGTCGTGGATGAGACAAACTCTCTCAATAGTCTCTCCCATTGGAAGATGGAAGACTACCAAGTTTTCCACCCTAAATGTTATAACATGGAGATTATAGAGATTGATGACAGCCAAACTTCTAACAAGATGACTGGAAACAAATGTCATTAATGCTAAGTCCTTCCAAACTGGCGTAGCTGGCTTACCCACTAGAGTTTAACAATTGCAACATCAAGGGTGCAATGTTTGATACAAATTGGCCCACCAATTGGAACGTCTAGCCAACATGCATTCTAAAGAGCCGACTTCAATGAGTGTGAACGAAGGGACCAAGGAAATAACTTTAATAGGAGAGGTATGACCTCCTAAAGTACGATATATTTTTGAAGTATGATTAGAATGATGGCACAACACAACTAAAGTCATGCACGACAGCTACAGACAGATATATTTTTTGGAAAAAAAATTAATACGAGAGGTACGACCTCCTAAAGTACGATATATTTTCGAACAAGACGAACATGTGATGGCACAGCATACAACTAAAGTCATGCAAAAGAGAAGAAAGTATTGGCATGATAAACACTTTTGAGGCAGGAACTTTAAAGCCAAAGCTCTAGTAGTAAGGTATAACGGGCGATGCAAAACTAAGCCAACTAAGCCGGGTAATTTCAAAGTATTACAACTGGGACCATTTGAAATTATTGAAATCTTGGAGAATGGGGTAGTCGGGCTAGAAAACGTGAACAGGACGATGGTCATAGGCATACTGAATGGCTCTAAATTAAAATTGAATAAAATGAGGATGGAAAATATGAATCTATTGGAAGTCAAGCTAAGTCAAGACTTGACAAAGGGTCACTTTTTAAAGATAAAGGCACAGTCAACTATAAAGGGTGAGGTGAGGCACAAAGGCAAGTTGAGGGCACAATTCACTCCCAATCGTATGCCCTTCTTGGTTTGGTTAAAAACACGCTTAGCCTAGCCCTATTGTACGCCAGCACACTTACCCTCATTAAATGTCCTACCTATTGAACCTACAACAACCCGTATGCCTTTATTCTCACAATACGTCCCACCCATTGAGTCTAAAACAACCAAACCAACAACAGCCCACCATACATCCGATTCCATTGTGCACCAAACGTCCAAATCTTTTGACCATTGTACGACCTCATCTAAAGCTCAACGTATGGTCCATACATTCACCGATCCATGTATGTCTAGAAACCCACCGTCTTTTGCCAAACTCAATTATGTCGTATGTCCCCCATGTTCATCCTCTACAACATTGAAACCCCATGTACCACCATCATACATTTCCCGATGGAGCAATCACTCCTCGTACCACCTCAGTTCTAGATTTGGTGAACACCCCACAATACGTCAAGCTATGCTTGTAACCCTTGCATTGTATGACAGTGTGTCAAGTAGGAGCCCAATCAAGCAAGCAACACCATACATCTCTTTAAAACTTGAGTTTTCAGACCAACAGCCCCCATTTAACTGTTTAATTAGCCCAACTTGCCCATAGACAGCAATAGTGTAGAAAAAAAGGAGAAAATCAGGTGCTTTCAAAAGCAGCATTTTTTCAAAGAAATTTGGTTGTCAACATGCCTTTTCAAGGGTTACAGAAGGGTTAATTTGTGCTTGGCTTCGGGGGCATTGCCCCTTGACCCTATTGGGGGCCACCCCCAAACCCTCATTTGCTTTTTCAAAAAAATAGTGACTGAGAATCATGCCGAGTGAAACATGTTTTTTCTTGCCTCTAAATAGGTTGCACACTTTCTATATCAACAGTAACTTCACCAGAATGACTTCCATCTTCTCTCTTCATTCTAATTTTTATCATGTTTTGTAAGACTTATGTCAGGAGGGACTCCTACTTGTTCAAAGGGAGGAATAATGTAGACAATAACATTTGTATTGTCATGATATGAGTTGTGTGGTTGTATTGTCGAGCTTTGTTAGTTTGTAACAATTCGTGTTGGTTATGTTCAGGTGTTGATGGTTGTGTCAACTGCCAACCATATGTTATTTGTCTTGTATATAGAAAGAGATGCATCAGAAGGGTTTTTGTATCAAGTCCTCCCTGTAGTGTGCAAA
Organism: Torreya grandis; assembly: GCA_037957365.1. Taxonomy (NCBI): domain Eukaryota; kingdom Viridiplantae; phylum Streptophyta; class Pinopsida; order Cupressales; family Taxaceae; genus Torreya; species Torreya grandis. The sequence continues at coordinate 6,548,846 of JARHVA010000105.1, read as the reverse complement.
TTGTATTGAGACATATCTTTTTTGAATACAAGCTGCTATTGTTTGAATTACTATTCTATGTACGCTGCTATTGATGGTCTAGTATCTCAGTTGACATTATTTATTCTACAAAACCAAGTTTCAAGGCTAAAAGCAATGACCACGAGTTTCAACCCAAGAATGATGCTACGAAGGTGGTCAATGCTATACAACAATGATTTAAGAAGCTTGTGTTACCTTAACAGAAGGAACATAACAAATTTACACATTTAAGTGAAAGTCCACAAATTGTCTTGAAAAGTTACTTAAGTGCAACATGATTACTTTACCACCAACAAAGGAATTCAATACTTTAAGACCATTGTCTAAATATTTTGATGCAAATGCATATTCTGATTTTCATAGACTTCAAGGGCATTTTACAAATCGATGGGTCACTTTGAAATACAAGATACAAGATTTAGTTGATAGTGATCAAGTTCAACTAGATGGTACACATACAAGTTCAAGTGCAAGAATAGACACATCTCCTCACAAGTTGCAATCAACTGATAATAGCAATGTACATATGGTAGACAAAACAAAGCACAACAATGTGCCTATTGAATACAAACATCCACTTGAGGGTTTTATTGGAGCAATTGATTCAATCACGAAGAATGCAACATCTTTTCAAATTGTATTTATTGAAGAGGACATTTCACATGATGATAGCACATATTTTAGCAACATGCCTTTAAGCGCAAAGAATCTTGATGGAAGTTGTAGGTAAGTAGGGATCCCTCTATTTTATTGTTTCACTTTTGGCTCTTATTTTCCTTTATGTGATTGGATTTTTTATTGATTGGTTCGTGTCTTTTGAAATTTCTTTGCCTTTATCTTGTTGATTTTTAATTTGCACGCAACTTAGCTACTCCATGACTATGTTAGAGTGCACATTGTATGTTAACGATTATTCACCTATTAGTGGAGGGTATACTACACCCATGGCTTATACACATGCTATTGATGAGATTGTCAAGATGGATGCATGATTTATATGCAATAGGTACATACACATGATTATGGATCCACAGTTGGTCGGAGGCACATCCAATGGTCACTCTAGGGGCATTGTGTGGGGCATCTACTAGCATCATTTCAAGTTATATATTTCATGATTTCCTTTATCATATTGCACTTTCAAGTGATCTTATATATTGTAGTCTATCTCGTATGCTGCATATTTCCTTATGTGCTTAGTGCTTCATATATGTTCATGTTCTTGTTATGCTTGTTATGATTGTTATGTACTTTCTTTTGATGTTGCTTTGTGCTTAGTTATATCATTACATTGTTTGCTCTATGTGTGACATGTTCCTTACTTGTTTCTATATACTTTGTGTGTTGCATGCGTATGTGTGATATGTTGTCCTTATTTACTCTATGTGCTTTAGTCACTTGCTAGCCATCTATTTTCCCTACTTACTTTGTGTATGATATGTTTGCCCTATTTTCTATGCATATTCTATGTGTGACATTGTTTGCCCTGTGTTTTCCTTGTTTACTCAGTGTGTCATGTGCTTACTTTATGCTTAGTGTTCCTTCCTTGCTTGCCTTGTCTACTTTGTGTTACTGTGTGTTTTGTGCCATGCTACATATTATGCACAGTTCTCTTGTTTGTCATGATTTATATCATGCAAATGTTTTTCATTGCTTGCCTATGTTGCCATGATTCCTATCATACATCTACTGGGGACAAGGCCTCATATTTATACTTGGAAATTGATATATCTATTGCTTCATTGATTACATTTTGCCCATGAGGGGCATCTCATTCTTATGCTTATATTGATTACATGTCACCATGTGGGGCATATTATTGGTGCTTGCATTGTTTATATTTGGTCCATGTGGAGCATACTTGGGAGCATATTGCCATTGTTTTGCACTAAATACATGTTGCCTACTTGGGGCACATTTTTTCCATGCTTACATTGGTTATGTTTTTCCTAATTAGGGCATATTACACTTATACTTACATAGATTACATTGCAGGCCCGTATGGACCATTTTATCATTACATACATTATTTCACAATAATATCTTACCATGCTAGACATCAATGATTTTAATTTCTATCTTATACATGATGTGGATAATCCTTTTCTTTTGAGATATGTGCTTTACAAGTTAGCCCACATCTCAAAAGGGGGGAATATATATCCCATCGATTCTTAGTTCCAAATCCCATGACCCAAGACATTTCATACTGTTTTTCTCCTATGTGTGAGGGAAATTACATGTTGATGCTTCCATGACATCCCAACACATGACATTTGTTCCCACCATGGGATATATATAGGATATTTCCTAACCTTACCCTCTTTCATATTACATCAGATTTATTTAGCTTTTATTTTTTATAATTAAAAACTGCACTCATAAATACATGCAAGATTTAGTAAAGGTTCTATGACCTGGACTTCTATAGGGGCATTCTTATTTGGCATAAATTTGGAGATGCGAGGAACTCATACAAGGACGCCCTCAATTTTTCCAACAAAACCAGGTGCATCATTTCCAATTTGTCTTTTCTAAATTTCAATAAATTATTGTTGTGAGCATTATCCACCTATATTTGTTCTTGCAAGTTTCACAAGGACATCATCACATATCCATAGATATTGAGGACTCATACATGGGTTGCTACCAAGCCACCAACCAAACCAGGTCTATAGGGGCATTGGAGTTGCTGCAAGAGCTTCAGGGGCACATAATTTTTGTATCCCCCTGCCTTTTGTTTGTTTTACTTTGATATATGTGCACACACAAACATCAAAGTGGAGCATTATGTAAACCCCTGATTTTCATACACATGTAGTTATTAGTTGTAAAATTGCATTGCTCTAGGGTACTTGTGTGTTTTTTATCATAAATTCAGATTAGACTCTTATTGGTGCATTTTCCTTGTGTTCGGAGCTATTCCCCACCTTTCTCCTCATTTTCTCTCTCCCTTTTCTCTCTCCTCCCCCACCATTTCCCATGGTTTCTATGACTTTCCCATAGAAACATACAATGTATGGTTCTAAGGTGCACCCTTCTAACGCTTGTTTTGGGCCTCACATGGATTGTGTGTTCCATTTTTTCGGCTTTCCTGCCATTTAATGTCGGCTCACACACCAATCAATTCAAGAAGTCTATTAATACGCAGGTGCAATAATGCATATGGGACATGAATGTATCCTTAATGGTTCATTTGTGCAAGTGCCAAAGCAATTAATTCAAGCATTTAGAGCAGAAGACGCGCAGATCTGAACCATTCATTCCACCATGCATTCATTCTAGAGCAAAGAGTCATGTAGAGTAGATATTACATCACTGGATTGTCTGGCTAGACATGCATTACATTTGGTGTTGTTTCAAAAATTGTGCAAACATTCTAGTGGCCTGACAATAATCAAGCTAAGTAGAAAAGAAGCCCAAAAAACATCTCCCATTTTTTTCACGTTTTCTAGATGTGGCTGCCCTATTAGGGTTTTAAAGGAGAAAGTTTCCCAAAGAACCATGCGCGATTTTAAAAAAGCGAGCAAGGTTTTTGGAGCTCTGAAGCTAACAAACAGGATCGTCAAATCAGTTTTTGCATATATGTCATTTACCAAGGTCGGCCTCATGTTTCCAGAAAAAGCCCTACTCTTGTGAAAGCAGTTCTGGGAGCAGTCTCTATTCATCTCTATTTTTCTGGGTTTACTTCACCTTACTGTTTAGACCTGTTCTGCACTGTCTGTTTCTGACAACTGCTTCCAGATTCACGTGAAATCAGTCTTCTTAAATCCCCCTCTTGTCATTTACTACATCAGGATATTATTTATGCAATTAAGTCTGATTTTACTGTCGTAAATCTGATTAGATTTTTTTGCAATGTATATAGGTAGATGCCATGTAATTTGACTTAGATCCATTTATCTATTTAACACTATGCAAATTCATTGAAGTTGAACAAAGACAAAATGGGAGACGTACAAAGACTTGATAAAATCCCAATTTTATCCAATTGGTTAAAAAGAGGAGCATAAATCAGATGGTTATATTCTAGCAAAGAACATACAAGAGTACACCACAAAATTTCGAAACAAGTTATGAATTTGAAAAATTCTTCAAAAGATAAATGTGTGGTAATCAAGTACCTTGGATAAGAAGAAATGACAAGAAGGACGTTCTTCCAATTCCAATCAGCAAAAAACTTTCAACAGGTAGAAAGGAGAAGGAAAAGGAAAATGGAGTAACAAAAGGCAAAACAAATGCTATTACCACCCACAAATGCAACAATTCCAAGAACCATTGTCAGCATCGCAACATGAATGGGCATGCCGATGGGAGGTGTTGGAGATTACAACCGGAATTACACTCCAAGAAACACAATAGAGTGCAGCCTCAGAAGACTGTGACAGCACTGGTTGATGGAAGAAAAGCAGGTTATAGTTCCAATTTTGATGAGAAGATAGCATGCGCTACCATGTAAAAGGTGGTAGGCATGGACAGCAAAGAAGCCAAGGAGTATGAAGAGATGGGTAAGCGCTTCCACGTCAAGGTACAAGTCAAAAAAAGCAAGGTAGATGCGATCTTTGATTTCACTTCTCAAACAAACTTGATTTCAGAAGAGTTTGAGAGAAAGCTTGGATTAGAGACTCATAATCATCCACATCGATACCCCTTGGGATGAGTGCATAGTGATGAAGAATGGATGTGACTAAGCAATGGAGAGTCAGATTTTACATTGATGTAAGCTACATTGATTAGGTGGAGTTAGATGTGCTTCCCCTTGATGTGTGTGGAGTAATATTTAACAGCCCCTACACGTACACAAGGGATGCAATCTTCATGAGCAAGGGAAAAAATACCGCTTAGTCAAGGATGGAGAGGCCTTCATTATCAATGCATACAAATACAAGTCCAAGAAACGTCGGTGAGTGCCAACCAAGCCAACAAAAGACTCAAATGGATGCAAGAATTTGTATTACTGTTCTTGAAGGAGAAACAAGGAGGATTAGTTGTAAGTAGAAAACCTAACAAATCAGTTGTAAACAAGATAAGAAGCATCAATTGGAAGGGCTACTCCAATCATTCAAGGAATTTTTTATGAACCAAGATATTTGCCACCCAAGAGAGAGCTAGAGCATGAAATACAACTGCTACCCAATTCACCATTGCCTAATATTAACCTATAAGGCTCTACCTATTCTGAGTCAAATAAAGTAAAGAAGCAATTGCGAGATTTATTCGAACAAGGAGCCATCCGCCCAAGTTCTTCACCATGTGATTTTCCAATTGTGATGGTCCCACAAAAAGATGGACATAGAAGACATGCATAGACAATAGGGCTTGGACAAGCTCACTATAAGAAATAGGTACCCTCCTCTAATGATAGATGACTTGCTGGATCAACTATAACATGCCAAATACTTCACCAAATTGGACTTGAAATCGAGCTACATCAAGTTCTTATGAAGTGTTGTCAACCTGGAGTTGCACCCTGATCGAAGACGTGCTAAAATGGCTAATCCTCGCTCCAGTTGAAACAATGGGATCTTTTCACAAGGGTGAATGCCTCAATGATGAGAAGAACCTCCAGAGAAGGTTGGTTCCTGTAAGATGTATCTATGAGGATCTCAACTTCTACGCTACAAACTACCTGGAGAAAATGGAAGAAAGAACTTGAAAGGAAATCTTAGCTAAAATGGTGATACACCTAATTTGCTTGATCTACTCAAATCGAGCTTCTAAGAACACTGATTCAGACAAAAAAGAAGCAGAACTTCTACTCCAATTGATCAATACACATAAGTATTTCACGAAAAGGTTTAATCTAACGATTTAATCTTGAGGGAAATGGAAAAATAGCCCTGATGAAAAGCACTAAACAGTCACTAATATCCACTATAAACTCAGCAAAAGACGTTCAAACACAGAACGTGACCTGCATAAATGACCAACTAGTAACTAGGTACGAATCCAGATTTGACAAAGAAGAAAAATCTATCACTTAGGCAAATCTATAACAAAAGTACACTATACCAGCTACTGAAAATTGAAAAAATACAGTCCTCTTATTGATTCTGAAAAAGGTTACAGCACAATCTTTGGCAGAAGTTTTTTTGTCAAAAGAGGGATGATTTTTTACAACGCTGAAAATCCAACTTATAGAAAAATACAATAGCCAAGAGATGGCATTGAAAATAGGAAAGGAAGTTAACTCTTCATTAGCCCAAGTCCAAATTGCGTTGCATGAGTCTTCCAAATTTGTATTTTCTTGTCTTTTGTCTTGCATGAAGAATCCTTGGCTTTGAAGTGGACAGTGGCTAAGCTTGGGCTGCTAAAGCTCTCTATCATGCAATAATGCTACGCCCACTTCGAAATTTGGCATTCTTCATGCGCTGCTGGAACGTTTGAAAATATGAGATGACAATAGCATGCATGAAATCCAACGCCAATGCCAATTTTAGGACTCTGACTTGATTCGTTCGAAGCCGAGTTGGAACGTTTGAAAGGCTTAGTTGACCTTGAAGATAAACTTGACTTCAACAACCAATCAACTGAAGCCTTGACCAGTCAACCGTAATTAGCTTTTGCTTGCACAAAATTCCACATTGACTCCGTCTTTTGTTTGTGTATGGGTTTCTCGGCCCAACTGTCCATGATTTCTCTTGGCTAAATTTAGAATTCTACTTCTTGACCTTTGTCTATATTTGTCTTTCCACGGACTTTCCCTTACTTATTCCTTCAGCCTAATGTTCATTCTCTTCGGGTCTTTATTATCTCGGACCTCTCCATTTTGTTTTATTTCTTCGGATAATCCATTGGGCTATTTGCTAAGTCATTTTCCCGTGGATTATGTTCATTCTTTTCGCACTTCGTTTTTATATCTCTTTGCCCTCGGACTTTCCTTTCTTTGACCGAGCTTTCCGAAGGAATCCTTTGGACAATTTGTCCGAAGGATATCCATTTCTTTTGGACTTTTTGGCTTCCCCTTGGTTTTATCTCCCGCGGACTTTATTTCCTGCGGGCTTTCTCTTGCACTGGCTTTTCTTCGGATTTTTTCTGTCTACCAATTTTTTCAAAGGATATCTTTCCTTCTTTCTTTGCCTTGTTTATATTTTATTCCCTCGGGCTTTTTGTGTTCAACTTCCCTGTCCCTTGGCCTAAAAAACAGCCCTTCGAAAATCCTGTCATGGTTTTTTCCCGAAGGGCAGGTGCCCTTCGGGCTTTTGTAAAGCCCTTAAAATCGTGAGATGAACCTTCCCGAAGGGCAAATGCCCTTCGGGTTTTTGGCAAACCTCCCTTCCGATCCTGAAATGAGCCTTCCCAAAGGGTACCTACCCTTCGGGTTTTTTGTCAACAACCCTTCCAAAGGGTACCTTGCCCTTTGGGTTTTTAAACAACCTCTCGGACTTTTCAAACAGCCCCTTCCGAAGCAAATAACCCTCAAAGAAAAAGGCACCCGAGTTTTTTTGGAGGGCACCCAGGCTTTTTGAAGGACACCCGGGCTTTTTGGAAACGTCCTTTCCGAAGGGTACATTGCCCTTCGGATTTTTATTTTTTTCTTTGAACTTTTCCGAAGGAATTCCTTCGGACAAATTGTCCAAAGGAATTCCTTCGGGCTTTTTGTCCGAGTCTATTTGCTTGTTCTCCAATGTCTGCAACTTCGGACTCTTCACTGGCATCTACTTCAAATACTTCAGATTCTTCATCGCTTGTTACTTATAAAAGAGATAAGTCATTCACCCTGAGAAACCCAAAATGCACTACCCTGAGTAATTCAGGTTTTCCAACCCGGATTACTTCTGCTGATAAAACTTTCATAAGCAAAGCACTTCTCAAAACCCGATTTGCACTGTCAAGAGTAATTCGGGTTTTCCAACTTGGATTACTTCTGCTGAGGGGTTTCAACTGCTGATTACTTATAAAGTGAATTAAGTTGTGTCTCTTGTAAAACCCGAAGACTTCTCCTTCCAAAAACCCGAAGTCTTCTGCTGTGTAAAACCCGAAGTCTTGCTTGAATGCCCACCCTCTCACACTTAGGAAAAATTTTGGTATGTAGGCCAAAAAATGGCCAATAGGAAGATGGAAATCCACATCCAAAACCAGGCAAGAATTATGTGTGGGGCTAGTGATACAATTTAGGATGTCCATCGCAACAGCCACTTTCATAAAGATGGTGAATGGTGTGCTGCATTCTTTCGTAGATATTTTTGGGAAAAAAAAATTGTTTTTTGGCAAGACAATAGAGGAACATATACATCACATGGGGTGACGTTTAAGAGCCTTCCAATGTGGCTGAAAGGAGGAGATTTATAGGTGTTGTCAAATATCTACGAAAGTTCATAGCCACTTTCTCTACTAATGCAACCCCTCTCCATGTGATTTCAGCAAGCGATAAGTCTTTCTTTGGGGTAAAAAGTTGCTTTTAATGAATTGAAGCAAAAAATAGCAATGCTTCAGCATTAGCATTAGGTAACTCACAGCAAACATTGAAGATTAAAATGGATGCGAGCAGATATTCAATGGGATCAGTTTTAATGCAAGCAGGAAGACCAGTACTTTACCATCCCAAATTATTCTATGGTTCTGTTCTAAATTATCCAACATATTATAGAGAGTTGTATACATTGGTGTAAGCAGTCAAGCAATGGTGTTATCTTTTTTTGGGAAAGAAACAATCACTCACACTAATCATCAACCTCTACAATACTTGCAAACATAAAATATATTGCAGCAAGGCACTTTGAGTGGATGGGGTTTGTTCAAAAATTCCAGTTGGTGATCAAGTATAAGAAATGCATTACAAAAATGAAAGTGAATATGCTCTCTAGACCTCCAATGGAAAAAAAAATACAGCAATGGGCAAAAAAACGTAGCTTGAACAATTTTCCTATGAGATGAGTGAATAGCATGCCAATTATGCAGATCTTGTAGATGTATATTAGCCTTTATAAGTTTCCAAAGGCCAAGATTATGAAGGAACACAGATCACTGCCTCGTGCATGCGCTACACTACAGAGTGGGCAAGCTTTGTTTACCCAAATAATAATTAATTCATCTTAGTGACAAGAACACACCTCAAAACTTCAAAAGTGGAGAGGCATTTTGGGGTGGGAAAAACATTAGCAGATCTGCAGCAATGTGCTATAATTGGCCAAAGATGCAAAAGGATGTGACAAAGTTCACTTGTGGATATGTTTTATGTAGCACAAGCAAGCCTGGTGATAGGAAACTTGAATTGTACATGCCATTACCAGCAACAAGGAGACTATGGGAGAGCATCGAAACAGACTTTGTAGGTGGATTACTTTGTGATGGTAGATCTGCGTACTCAATGTAAGAAAAATATTAGTAGACAAGAGAGAGTGTACTTGTTCCTCACCAATGTGTGGGTACACTTTAAGTTTTCCAAATGCATCATTTCCGGAAGAGATTCAAGTTTCTTGAGAAAGTTTTCAACCATGTTGTGGCAACAGATGGATTGAAAAATGAAGAGATCCACTGTTTTCCATCCACAAACGGGCAGAGAAACTGAAGTACTGAATATAACATTGGTGCAGCTCTTGAGGGGTTATAATAAGAAGCATACAAAGGCTTGGGATGAGAATTCAGTATACATTCAGCATTTCTAAAATGGAGTATTGCACATTTCTACCAGAAAAACCTCCGTCTGAGATATGTTTCGAATATTTACCTCCTATACCATTTGATATTGTTTATAAACAACAAGAAGAGGACAAAGATTTCACACATTCGGAAGCATCAAAGGCTTAATAATTCATTAAGAAAGTTAAGAAAATCCACCTTAAGGTCCAAGAGAAGCTAAAAGGACCTCAAGCTAAGAATAAGGTGTGCGATGACCAGCATAGGAAGAAGCATCAATTCGAAGTTGAATACATGACATGGCTCTTTTTTAGCAAGAATAGACTCCAAGGCCAAGCAAAGAAGTTGAATCCATTGAGGTATGGTCCCTTTAAAATAGCAGCTAATGATAATGCATTGAAGTTGAATTTTTCCTCCCAAATGAAGATGTATTCATTGGTGAATGTGATGAATTTGCACCTCTTTAAGCAATCCATGTTAAATGAAGAAGAGATAGGGCATGAAGCATTGCCTTCAATTGAAGACTTGCCACCAAATGGACAAGTTGGATTGGAAGAGGATGTAGTGCTAGAAAAGATCAAAAACAAAGTAAGGGGAGAGCAAGAACATTGGCAGATAGGCCTCAAGGGACAGCTACAAAGCAAGGATAAGTGGTGCTTGAAGGAGAAGGTGAGGGACATGCTTCCTCATCTCTTTTCAAATTATTCCAATGTGAACCAAAATCCTCCCAAAATGGGGATGTATGATCCAAAATGGATCAGATAGATAGTAAGATGCTTGCATATTAAACATCAGACCTCCAGGCACTGAACAAACAACCAAAGACACCAACACCATACATCAAGACATAAGGAGAGACATGGAAGACCATCCGAACAAAACCAAACCTGCATCAACACTCCTAAGGGACAATAATAAGCATAGTTACCAAGACCTGAAATCTATATTCATTTGGAAGGGCCATAAAATCCAAAATTCTTGAAAACATTTGGCAAAATCCAGTCCAGAATATAAACACATGCACATATGACAAATGCAATGAAAAAAATAATAACACAAATAAATATGTTAAAATATTTAATATTATATAATATATAAGGTTGTTGGACACCTTTCTTGGCAAAAGAAACTACCAAAAAGGTAAAATTAAAAAAACAGCGCCAACCCGGAATGGCTGAAAAATCCAGATCCAGGCAGATTTTGTGCAGATCCGGCTGGATTTGGTAACTATGATAATAAAAACATCAGAAGAATCGGTAGACCCAAAGAAGCCAACTGTCAGTAGTTAGAAAAAAGTAAAGCTGGAGGGACTCTTCAGCATGTGAACCCATCAGAAATGTTTAGCAGAACGGATTGTACAGTTCCTAAACTTGGCAAGAGAGGAGTAGACATTACGACCAGTCTATTCCATACTTGGATGGGTGTTTCAAATTCAATCTCATACTGATTCGTCAATGTTTGAGATAAAACATGGTTCTTTCATTGTAAAGGGGGTCCTTTTTGGCACTTGCGGGTCATGTTTTGCAGCATAGAAGATTGTCTCAAAGCAGAAGGTGGGAGATTGTTGTAGGACTCGTCAGCAATCAGCCATGGTGTCATATTGCTCCTTCCAGAGATATTCTTTATGTAATGTGCAATGGACTCAGTGATTCATTGAAGGACATATACAGAATAACTTTTCCTTGCTCATTTTCCCAAGTTGGGTTTCTCTAGGGTATACCTTGTGTTATTTGTGTATGCGTGATTGATGCAGCTGATTTCTTTTGATTCATATTCAATTTCCATCAGTATAGCTTGAACTATTAAGAATAGGAGCACGACACATGAAGCATTGTAGAGAACATATATATCTAAATAAGGTCAATGTTGGTGAATTGTGTCCCGAATATCTTGAGCAATTACAGATTGAGAAGTGAGGTTACACCAAAAGGTTAAAAACAAAGGAAATAATCCAATCATAAAAGAGCTACAGTGGAAAGTTCATAGACAACTTGTGGGCAGTTAATGCTAAGAAAAACATACATTCAAACTGTTATTAGCACTTGAGAAAATATTAAATAAATAGAAAGTTCACACCACCCACATGTAGAGCATAACCTTCAGAAACCAGATTAAAAATTTGAAGGAAAATGTTTGGAACCTTCAGAAACCAAATTAATATATCAATTAAGAAAAAAATTACATGTGGCAAAGTATAAAAAGCTAAAAGACATAACATAGGACATTCAGAAAAGAGCGCATTTGTAAATTTTAATAATTAAGACAAAAATTGTCCATACAGAGACTTGATAAAAGCCAACACATAACATAAATGTCAAAATACATAATTGTAAAAAAAGAACATCCTCATAAGTCATAATAGATAAAAGTTCAAAGCAACTAATATATGTGCAAAAGATTATTTCCTTCTCTATTCTACAACTAAACTAGGAGAAAAAAACAGGATTGAGAGATCTAGAAACATGTACCTGAGGTAACCTGAACCAACAAGGTTGGCCACGCCTCGTGTGAGAGCTGTCCATCATATCATCTAGCACAAGGAAATATGCTTGAAGCTGTAATAGACATGATCTGAATATTAAATGATGCCTTCTTGGCAGCGGTTCACCACAATCCAAAAACTGTACTGCTAGAACTCTAAGCTGCAGGAAATGCCCCCTGCACAAGGCACAATCCCCTAGAAACACTTCCAAAGTGAAGCGGGGAACTGAAATGCCCCAGAAACACACCAGAAGTGCCAGAAATTTCCAAATACCTGCTGGAAACGGCACGGCCATTTTCGGGGCATTTCCAGCAGATTTCTGGAAAAAACTTTAAAAACTAAAGGAAAAACTTGGAAAATAAAAAAGAATACCATATTTTTTAAGTGTTTTATTTTTTATATGTATTTCTGTTTTTTAATAATTTATTGTATGGACTTTTCTGTGCCATTTCATTTCCAAGGATTTTTTGAATACCGGCATTTCCACATTTTGGATCCGCTTCTGTTTCCATTTCCTAGTAACTTAGGCTAGAACAGCATATAAGCACATTATAATAATAATAATAATCTTTGAGGTCAAAATCCAAAAGGATCTACCAAACCAAGAATCCTAAAAGAAGATACTGAATCATGTCTTGATTTTAATTATATAGGCAGCTGCACAGATAGGAAAACAGAGTCATACCCATTCAATACACCATCCAAGCACACATCCAAGGAAGAGTTCGTCTTCAAATAATTCTTTTCTATTTTTCAGCAGTCTATAGCTGTCAATTACTGACAGGCCTCGATTCAGTTTTCCTGTAAAAAGAATGTGATCAAGTGAGAACACATATTCTCCGCCCTTTTTAACATATCAATACTGTTTTGACTGATTAATGCTGTGTGACATATTTTAAACATTTAGTTCTATGCAGGAAAAACTTTTATTATCATGCTTCTGTTTAATGTACATCTCCGTGAACTTATGAGTCCATTGCTTTATTCTTGCAAGGCAGATTATGTTATATTGTTTGATAAAGTAAAGAGTTCCAAGTTCTCACAGGCAAGAAAGCCCAATACTTCCATGTTATAATGCACTTGATATTCATAAAAATGAAGAGACATAAAGGACTCACCTCCTGGTACATTGTAGTCCAGCATCTTTTTGCACCAAACATTGGGTGGGGCCAAAACAAACCCAAAAATAGTCAGATACTAAACTTGGATAGGTTATTATCATCTGCAGCAAAACTATAATGAATGCAGGTCATTACTAATAAATACTGCTGGTAAATGAAAACAGATTATAGGTGGATTTTGAGTTATATGAATCAGAAGGAAAAATTGTCACATGTTATAGGGGTTCCAGGAATCATATGATAAAAAAATAACAGCTACAACAAATCAACACAGAATTAAAAAAAAAGCAACTGTATCTCCTCTATGAATTGCAAGAATGCCATTGCACAAGATGATAACATAAAAGGTGAAGCATTTTACAGTGAAACATTTCTGGTTACTATCATCAACCCAGACTAATATGAGCTCAAGATATATTTGCAGTTGTCAAATAACAAGATTTGTTCTGATTCAGCCAAGTTAAGACCTATCCCTGTAGAGAGTTCAAGTATGGCACATCACCATAAGAAGCAAGACAACTCTGGGGCACATAGAGTGAGAATCTTCCATTCTTGTGAAGGTTAACAACAATATAATATGAGAACCAAATCGACAGTCTTTGGTTTGTTATTCGCCTCAAAAAGGGTACTGCAGCCTCAAACAATAGATCTTAATGCCAGTACTCAGTGATCATTAAACATGGCTGCACCAATAAGAACTAGACTGTGGAAGTCCTACCATATTGTTAGTAATGATTGTCTTCCATTTTTTACAACCGAAATTCCAGGCATTCAGTCAAGTTCAATAGGCACGCTTTTTAAGTATGATATCATGCAATTCTATCAGTTGTTTGTCATTTGTCCCCACTCTGCAGTCTCAAATTGTAACTGAGTCAAATTTTGGCAGCCTCAATTCTACCAAGAATCTAGGGGAAAATAGACACCAACGATGTTCAAATTTTGAGATTCCCATCAAAAGAGGTATTTTAGATCCAAGGCATGGCTAGAATATGACAGCAGCTGGTATACTCGAGCATGCAATGTAAACATTTATACAAAGTCAGCATATAATTGTAAGAATTAGGAGAGCATCAATACTTGTACTGCACCAAGCTCAGAAACAGATTTAAAACTACCTCTATTTTATGCAGAATCTAAAGAGAGTGCCATTTGAAGCAAAGTTCCCCGAGAAATAGTACATAGCAGAGATTCAAAAACTCCCAGAAATAGCTGATAATCGCAAATTGTCCTTGAAACGATTAATCTTCTGATAAATCGCAAGTAGAGTTTTCGTGATAAATTGGTGATTTTTGCTGAGTAATAACAGTGATTACTCGAAACAAATCGCAACTTTATCGCCATGACTTGCCCAAGGAGAGGATAAAAGCACAAAATGAAAAAAAAATAATAATATTTTATTCTTATTTCTGCATTTTTTCTTTGCAATTCACAAATACAGTGCACGCTGAGGTTTTGTGGCGATTTTTGAACCTTTGGGTCACTCTGTAACAAGAATCATCTTAGTAGTTTCATGGCTGCCACTTGAAGTGGAGAATCAGCCATTAAAGTCAGGGCCGTAAGTTTTATTGGGGATTTGGCAAATCACATAGGTCATCCACAACAACTCAGAGACATACTTACATATTTGCCACTGTAAAGATTCAAAGTGATTGACAATGATATAAAATTACAAATACACAAGCCTAGGGTTTTCATTGTTCAAGGCTACCTCAAGCTCAAGGAACACATATTGATACAGTGATTACCAAGGCCCAGGGGTATACAGTTACACCATACACAGTCACACAACCTACAGGTGCCTACCGCATTTTTTAAACATATTCTGTTTTTAAGCTTTAAGGAAAACAGTCACATAGCCTACAATCTACAAGTATTTATTTTATTTTCCATTATATTTGAACTTTGAAGTACTCCCCAATAAGACTATACCTATATAATACGAATCATGATATCTACTTCATCTTCTACTTCTTCGTTTGAACAACAACTAGGGTTAGATTCTAAATTTTATTTCATTTTTATAGGGATTAAGCTTATTTTTATCCGGTTCAAGTCCCATGACCCTTCTTGCAAACATTGTGAACTAGCAATAGAGGGCAATTGTGTTATTGAAATTATTGTGGGATGAAAATAAGTGGAAATGTGTATCACCTTAAATACCAAATCACACAATACCAGGGAATGATGTGGTATTGTGCACACAAGCACCACTTGAGGTTCAAAGAGAGACAGTTGCTTACTTTGCGACTTATGCATAGAAAAAAATGAAAGTTGATGCACTTGCAGCCCTAGTGAATAGGAGGGCAACAAGGGATGATTATGACATTTAGGCCTCTTCTATGGCCCCAACTCCAGGGGGTCAGGGTCAAAATCAAGGACAAAACTCATCGACTAAAAATAGTTAGGCTACTTTTTTGGTTCCTCAAAGTAGTCTTGGGTCACATCCTTCACTCGAAGGTACCGCTTGGAATCGAGAAGTGCACAACGAAGCAAGGATAGCTAGGACAAACTTTTGGTGCAACAACATTCCTTTCGATATGGTAAAAATCTATTATTGGGAGAATTTGATCGCTGCATTGACTGTCGGCGAGAAGGGGTTCAAGGCTCCTACTCATGATTTGAATGGCCCCTTGTTGGATGATTTCGTCAAACACACACAATCTATTCTAAAAAATCAAAAAAAAAAAATGGCAAAAAAGATTGTACCATTTTGTCTGATGAGTGGACATATGGAAAAAACCACACATTGATTAACTATCTAGTGGCTTCAAGTGGGCAACTAGTCCTCTTGAAGTCAATTGATGCCTTCCACCGAGTAAAAAATGCAAACACTTTGTGTAATACGTTGGATGAGGTGGTGATAGAAATGGGTGTGCAAAATATTGTCCAAGTTGTGACAAACAACATAACATCATGTGTAGCAACAGGGAGACTTCTTGAAGAGAAGCACCCTACAATTTTTTGGACCCCTTGTGTACCTTATTGCAATAATCTACTCGAGAACATAAGAAAAAGCTCATGGGTGAAAAATGTGGTTGAAGAGACGAGACATATCACCATGTTCATCTACAATCACATTTGGGTGTTAAACTTGATAAAAGAGCACACTAATGGAAATGAGCTTGTGCGATCGAGAGTCACACGGTTTGTCTCAATCTTTATCACATTGCAAAGCATTGCAGCCTCACTAACATCCCTTAAGCAAATATTTGTGAGCCACCGATGGTTGGAGTCTTCCTATGCTAGGAAGGCCGAAGGGGAAATGGTCATAAAGACCATTTTTTATGATGTGCTTGCAAAGTGCATGGAGGAAATCTTTGATGTAACTTTAAACTTAACTATTTTTTAAATTATCATTTATTTGTTATGAAAAAAATCTTAATTTTGATTTTAAATTTGTGTATTATTTTGTTTTAGGTGTCCAAACTTTTGGTTCAAGTTCTACGATTAGTGGATGGGGTGAGAAACCAAATGTGTTATTTGTATGAGGCCATGGACGTGACCAAGGAGGCCATAAGAAAATATTATAATAGGCAAAATCAAAGAAAATATGAACCCATTTGGCGTATAATTGATCGGAGATGGAACCAGATGCTCTATCGACATATTCATGCAATGGCATACCATTTGAACCCTAAGTTTTTCTATTCTAATTCATTTAAGGCCGATGTGGAGGTTATGGATGACCTCAATACATGCATAGATAGGATGATGCCTGATGATGACACTAGAGACGTAGTTATTGAGGAGCTGCAAATTTATAAGAATGCAACGGGGAGACTCTTTTCTTCAACTCTATGCGTTAAAAGAAGAAACACCTCTAAGGCAGGTAAAAACAAATTGAGCTATTTGTTTTTACTTTTTAATCTCGTTACTCATAGATACTACTACTAGACTTCTTTTATTTATTCAAGCCTGGGTAACTTTCAAAATTATAAATGTGCGGTGAGAAAATTATGGTGTGAAAACACCAAATTTTCAAAGGTTAGCCATCTGAATTTTGTGACAGCCATGTAGCTCTTCTAAGTGTGAATGTAATTGGAGTATATTTGAAGCTTTTCACACAAAGAAAAACAACAGGTTGACAACAAAATGCCTCAATGACCTTGTCTTTGTGTGATACAATCTTCGTCTTCGCATCAGACAAGTGGAAGGGGTAGAGAGTCATGATGCAATTGGCTTGGATGGGATAAATCCATGTGCCAACTAGATTTTTGATGATGCGGAGCCCATGTTTACAATGGAGATCAAGGATTTGAAAAGGGAGGCAGAAGAAGTAATAGCATCAAGGGCAACAAAAGCATCAAGAGAGGTTGGTGAGGATGTAGATGATATATTTGTAGATAATGTTGTTTCAAAAAGAGAATATTTACCTTCCACTTCCACAAGGCAGCCACAATAGACTTATACTAGGCACTAGAGATGATTTGTAATATGTATATTTCATAATAGTCACTATAGTTTATGACTCTATGAGCATTTTGGTTTGTACTTTGTACTCTTTTTTGGTCAAAAATTAATAGATACTACACTTATGCATTCTCTACATTCATTTTTCATGTCATTTAACAATGTTGTACATGTTATTTAAGTTTATTTTATGAATTTATTGTTTTTTAAAACTCCCAAGTCCCGAGTACAAGTCAATTTTGGGCTACTAAGCAATCTCCGAGTATGAATTTTTGAACTATGGGTGAGATCAAAGCCTTAGATAATCAGCCTCGAGAGACCCCTTTTAAATGTTAATTAGTATCAAGAATTCAAAATATTTTTCAGTCATACCTTTCATTGAAGTTAGGCTATCACAAGATGTTGTAAAGAACAAAAATTTAAGATGTTTGCAATTTATTTCTGTTCGTAACCACCATTTCCTCAGTTTAGCTTGAAGACAATTTTTTGTGTTTAACTGGCTAACATTAGACTTTTGCGGAAATAGACAGCACTAATCCTTCTATTATCAGCATATCGTACAGTAAGATGTTCACGTACACTATTTGCTATGGATATTGATGGCCTTCAGTTTCGCACAGTGCAGAATGCAAACAGTTTTTTCAACATGCATGGTGACTAGCATTGACGATAGAACTTGTGAGAATTCTTTTTCACCGATACGGCAACTAAATTAGCATAGTTAAATGTCTAATTGTTAATCAGCTCTGTTAATAGAGACTGAACTGGGCACCAGCAACAGAAATAGAATCCAAAGCCTTGAGTTTGTGTACACAAAACTAGTTAGAAGCATGCCAACAGATTATGATTCTTAATTTGTTTAGAAACTTAAATACAGCCAAATCAAGTTGGATTTATTAAAAGCGCCGAACATAAAAGTGTGCCCTACCAAAGATGGAAACTTGAAAGAAGAAATCCATGAGAATGTTGAGAAAAAGGAAAGCAGGGGTCCTTAAGAGTGTTGAAAAAAGGAAAGCAGGGATCCATAAGACTGGACTGGAGCGGACTCGACTCAGTGAACCTCTGTAAAGCATCTAGCTGTGTGAGTGTTTTTCCATGTCATTGAGAGGGTCAAGGGCTCAGATGGTCAAAAACATATTTATCTTGGCAGGTGTAGGGTAGCTGCCAAGCCAAACATCAATATAAGGGCGGAATAAGCCCAAGGTATAAATGAAGCCTAAGCAAAAGCATTCGCTGTTGAAAGAAGCAGTGCAGTGCTGCCTTTGAATAATAATAAAACAAAAGAAGAAAGAAGAAAGAAAAACTTAGAAAAACCTTGTCAATCCATTGGCGGGCATCTTCGGTGGAGTCAAACGCTGGATCGGCCAGGATCTGGGCCTTGAGATGCTCATAAACTTGAAGGAATTTTGATTTAATATCAACATCAACAATAGCATTGCCGTTTGAATCCATTGCCCAAGGATCGATTCCCGCTCCCTGCTTACAATCAGAACTTGTGCTGTGTAAAATTCACTCCAAGTTTTGATTGGGAATCAGTTAGTTCAGCTTTTTAATAACGTCCTCGGGAGCAAAACAGTCCAAGTTTACCTAATGCCGATATTTTCGTTCGTAGGCCGCCGACCAATGATGCAATGGATTTTGTTATTTTTTAGTTTGAAAAACAGTCAGTCTGGTTGACCATGGTCTTTTATTTCAATTTCCACGTGCCCGCTATTGTCGCATTTGGAATAACGTGCCAACGACTGTTGACTTCCCAGTCCCCCTCACTTCAATATTATTATTATTATTATTATTAATTAGAGCAAACATTACGATTTTGGGATTCCTAGGTTGATGACAAGGGACAGGATCTTTGCACATATGCTTCCAAAAATTATTACTTTATTTAAGAATGTAGTTTATATCTACATAATATTTTTATAAGGAGGAAATAAATATATGTTTATTTTATTTATTATCGGTTGAAATATAAAGGTGCAACAACTTTGTTAAAGTAATTTTTTTAATTATTTTTAAAAATATTAAAATTTGAAATAAATAATTATTTTTTTATATTAAATTTTTTAAAGTTTTATTATATATATATATATATATATATATTCTTTTATTCAAACTGCTAAAAGGTGTATATGGTTGTTCCCTCTTTAAATAGTATCGTTTTCATTTTTTCATTTTGTACATAATTTTCGATAAATATGTTTTAGGAGGATGTTAGGGAGGGTACTTCTTTGAAGAGAGTGAGGAACAAAAAGACTACAATTTAGTTTGGCATTTATCGCAATTAATATTTTCTTGAAGAGATTACACATTTGAATGTGTGTGTTTGTATGTTTTTTTTTGGGGGGTCCTTTTCATCCTTGCCATATTGTGTTCTTGGCAAAGGGGAATGTTTATGAGGAACTATCGTTTGAAGGGTGCAGTGGTATTGCTCACTCTAAATTTTATTACACTCATGGTTCGTATATGACTAAATTTTTAGAAAATCAACCACGACATTAGCAGCAAGTACAGCGTCTCACACCAGCAAGCAAGGATCTCAGGTTTGGCCATGCCAGCTCCCGAGGGGAGTGAAAATTAGGGTTTTTGCATGCAGATGCCCCACAGCAAGCCACAGGTTCCATAGCGGACCACAAGTTTTTTTTGTAGAATATGAAGGAACATGTCTATTCGACCACCCCTACTCCCCTTCTTTTGTCATTGTTTCTTTTGGTTTTATTTTACTTTATACCAACTCTCCAAATGGCAAACAAGTGAAAATTGTGGACTATGGTTAAACATTCTAGTGGCAAGAAAACCATGGTTAAAAGGGGGGAAACAACCAAGATAGCACATACACGATGACCCATGGTATTACTACAGATAAAACATAATTTCCTTTGGAAAGCAAGTACACAAAAACCCTAGGGCCAGGGAAACTTGGTTCAGATAGTTTTGAGAGGGTTGTTGGATCCCAACTGTAGTTAGCTAGTCTATTGGTCAGGAGGTTTTACCAAGAAGGTTTAAGCATTCCATGGGTTCAACCTTTACATATTACAAGGGGGCCTAGAGAGTATTACCTCAACACACAGGTAGAGAATACCATTGGACCATGGGGTTCCCTCTTATCAGGTACCAACAAGCAGACTCAGTTGACACACATGTAAAGTTGGTTATTATGAATGCAAAACAGTGTAGGGAGATTTTAAGGCGTAGACATATTCGTAAGATGAGGCACACTCAAGAAAAAAAAAACTCTCTATGATATTTTCAAAACCAACTAGAAACAATGCAACTATCACTATTGAAATGCAACATTTTTTAGGAGAACAAATAGTGTCAAAGGAAGGAAAAAATAAAAAGAAAGAGGTTTTTTCACTTCAAGAGGACTTGGAGTCAAAAAAAAAAAAAAAATTGGAACTCTCACAATAGGTAAATAAAAAAGAGGAAGGGTTCTAGGACAATAAAGACCCATACAGTCCCATGACCACACCGTTGATATGGTCATTAGAGCTTTATGTACAAGAACTCATGAGCATGAAAGAGAGGATTGAAATTATTGAAGCAAAAGGACAACCTCAAGGTATCACGATAAAGGAAATTACAAAAATCAGTTGGAACCTTGAAAGGGAAAACAAGTTGCTCAAAGAACAAGTAATAAACCTGAAAAATAGTATGGACAAAGGACAATAGGAACTGATCTCTCTAAAATATGAATTAGAACAAATGAAAATAGCAAAAAAAAGTGTTTGAAAATAGATAAAGTGAATGACAACACACAGTTAAAAGAAATTCAATCTACACTTGCAAGCATAGAAATAAGATAAAACTAGTTAAGAGGCCAAATATTGGGCATAATTTATAAATGGGCCATCAAACGTACAAAAAGAAAAAGAAATCATTGAGAAACAAATTCAAAAATGAATAAAAGAATAAAAGGACGAACATGACAAGGATGTAAATCTCATCATCAAAGGTTGGAAGGACTTTGGAGAGAATGAGATAATGAATATTCTAGTAAGAGACTTCCTCTAGGACGAATTGAAATAGATAGGTTGTATTCAACAATCGAATAGGATTGGAAACAAAATAGAAGAAGGAAGGGATAGACATATAAGAGTTACCTTGAGAAACATGGAAGATAAGAACATGATCCTAAGGAATAGAGGATTGCTTAAAGGCACTCATATATACTTAGATTAAGATTTAACATTCACCCATCAAGAAGAACGAAGGAAGGAGTGGGAGTAAGTAAAAATAACAAGAGATGTAGGAAAGTGGGTGTGGATGAAAAATGGGAAAGCTCAAATCAACGAGCAATTATCACACAAGAAATAAGAACTCAAGGCACCACAAGAGTATTTATACATGGTAAGTTGAAATTATAGAGGTTATGCATAGAGAAGAGGATCGAGGTTGGGGCCCATAGCGGAAGGGAAAGACATTATTATTCTTATGGAAACCCATGAACATGAGGGATGCAAAGTCCCAGACTTTGAAGGATACAACAAAAACTTAGTTTGGAATGAAGGGACTGAAACAAGTAAAGGGAATGGAGGGGTTATAGTGTTAATAAGAGAACAATGGGATGAAATAGTAAAAAAGAGGATCCAAATAAACAATTTATATGGTTGAAAATAATTGATAGGGAGGTAACCATCAGTTTGGCTTCTTGTTACTTTTCCCTAAAGGGTTCAAAATTCTAAAAGAAGAGAAATTTGGACTGTGAAGATCCCTACGTAGTTTTAAAGAAAGACATTTCTATTTTTAGCACCTTACGAGAAATAATTTTAATTAGGGATTTTAATGTTAGGACAACAAATAGTCAGTGTATGTAGTTGGGCAATGAAGAAAGAGGGGACAAAAATCCTTTGTGGCTTGAGGAAATTGGGGACCAGCCTTGGGAAAGGACATCTCATGATGAGAATGGTACTGTGACACATTTCAGAGTGGAGCTTCTCAATCTTTCTAGCTTATATGGCATGGTTATTTGTAATGGTATGAGAGTTTGGCCAAGGTCGGGTAGTATCACTTGTAAAACATGCAATGGACAAATCATGGTGGAATATGTAATTTGTTCTTAGAGATCTATGCCCAAGTTGTTGGAATTCGATATTAGACACTATCCTATTGAACTAAAATATGATCATATGCCCCTCCTTATTAAACTTGGCATTCCTTGAAACATGCAATAAGGAGATCAGGGTCAACACACTCAAAGGAAAGCCCACTCACAAGGAAAAATCCTCATGAATTAAGAGAATCAAGAGCTCTTCACTGTTGTCCTTGAACAACATCTTCAAATCTCAAAAATAATGCAACTGAAAAGGAAAACAATGATTCTAGTGAATATATTTGTAGCAAGATGTTGATCCCTTTAATCCATAAAACATTAAAGGTTTGTGTTAGGTTGTGGAGCTAAAAGCTTCACAGGTATGCAAACATGGAGGAGGTTGTTGAGTGTCACAGTAACCGACGTTGGTCAGGCCAACCGATGTCAATCAGGAGTAGACAGGAAGCTACCAACATCGGTCATAAATCGGTTGACGTCGGTCATCTCCAGACAAATAGTGACTGACATCGGTCGTCTGTGCGTTCCAGAACTAGTCTAATTTTAGATGGATAGTCAGTTTGCATGTAAAAGACTAATTGTAGTCTTGAGTTTGCATTTCTAATTATTGTAATTAAGAAGTCTAATTATTGTTTGTATGGGATCTATTTAAGAGACCCATGGGGTTGTATTGTAATGTGTAAAATCATAAGGACTTGTCAAGAACAAGGACAAGGGTTCTTCCATGCTGTAGAATCATCAGGACTTACAAAGGCAAGGACAAGGGTTCTTTCACGTGTGTAAGATCTAGGTTTGCAGGTGTGCAAGACCGGGTTGATCTGCAGGTTGTGCAAGATCAGGTAGAAGATCTACATGGTAAGTAAGATCAGTTGATCTGCAGGTGTGTGTGTGAGCAAGGTCAAAGGAGATCTGCAGGGTAGCAAGGTCAAAGGAGATTTGCAACACAACAAGGAGCAAGATCAGGGAGATCTACTTGGAGTACTTTGAGTACTTGGTACTGGAAGTAGGCATCAATGGTTGAGTTGATTATCACTTACTGGTTGGTATACTGGCAGTATTGTTACTGACTGGTTGAAACAACAACTCAGTGTTTGAGTTGATTGGTTTGTAATTGAGAGAGAGAACTCTTGAGGGAGAATTACTGGTACGCCTAAGAGGTGTGGGAAGAGTGTGATTTCTTCATTGTATTTCCTTCTGGAAGAGTGTTAATGCAAGATTGTATTGTCTCTCATATTCTGTGTTGTTTCTAATTTCTAATTACATTTTACTTCTTGTTAAATTCCGTGTTTAGTTGCTTACACAAAGGTAATCAAGTGTACTCTTGAGGAGTAGGGATCCTGACAATTGGTATAAGAGCTGTGTGCTCCAGATCCTGACAAGTGGTATCAGAGCTAGGTTGCAGGTTCATTAGAGCCTGGTTCGGAGCAGGTTAGTGTTTGTTGATTACAGATCACTCTCAGGGGTTTTTGATTGAGTGGGAGTAAAGCAATGGCAGAAGAAAGTAAGCTAAGAATGGAGAAATTCAATGGCAAGAATTATCAATTACTGTATTGTGGAAAGAAAGAGCATGTAAAGAAAGATTGTTGGTTAGTAGAAGATCAGCATGAAGGAAATAAAGAAGCAAATGATGTAGGGATTGTTGCATGGGTTGCTCTTATATGTTCCTTGGATAAAGTAGAATCTTGGGTTTTAGATTCTATTGCCTCTTTCCATGCAACCCCAAATAGAGTATTTTTTCATGATTATGTCCATGGAGACTTTGGAAAGATTTATTTAGGGGTTGGTGAGCCTTGTCAAATTGTTGGCAAAGGGGAAGTGCGGCTGAAATTGCAGACGGGCAACACATGGGTGTTGAAGGATGTCATGCATATCCCAGTCCTGAATAGGAGTCTAATTTCTACAAGAAAGTTGGGTGATGAGGGTTGCACAGTTACTCTCACAGCGGAATCTTGGAAAGTTTCCAAGGGTGCACTTGAATTAGCATGTGGTAAGAAAGTAGGTACTCTTTATCTATCTACTTGTATTACTGATTCTCTTTCTGGTTTATCTACTTCAGATGTAAATGCAACGATGTGGCTTTGTAGGCTTGGTCATATGAGTAAGAAGGGGATGCATGTTCTTAAGATAAAGTCTGATGTCTTTGACAAACTTAAGAACTGGAAAGCCTTGGTTTTCATGGAGGAGATGATGGACAGAGATCAGCTCAAGGGGCTAAATAATTTTAAGCAGGGTAGTTTGGACAAGCTTATGATCCAAAGTGAGCTGGCGAGTAAAAGTGATCACTCATAGGAAAACATAGTTACTGACATTGGTCAGGTGAGAACTAACATCAAACAGGCAGGTACCGACGTTAGTCATGTGCAGACCAGAGTCAGTGGTGTCGGGTAGGAGGAGACTGACGTCGGTTAGAGAACTGACGTCATCGACTAGGTGGACACCGATGTCGGTTAGGGAACTAGCGTCGGCGATCAGGTGGAATCGACATTGGTCAGGTGCAGACCAGGGTCGACTAGAGAACGGATTTTGGGCAGACAACAGGCTGTCAAGGAGTCTCAAACACCCATATGGAGGACTAAAAGGGTAAGTAAGCCTCAAATTCATTATTCCCCTTCTTTATACTACTTGAACTTGTTGCTCACTGATGGTCAAGAACCAGGAAGTTTTGAAGAGGCAATGCAGGTAGAATCCAGGAAACAGTGGGAGCATGGCATGAATGAGGAGATTGATTCCTTGGGAAAGAACCAAATAGGAGATTTGGTAGAGTTTCCAGCCAGGATGAAAGCATTGAAAGACAAATGGATTCCTAGGTTAAAGAAAGGAGAGAATGGACACGTGAGACAGAAGGCCAGGGTATATGGTCTTGAGCAAGCTCCAGGACAGTGGTATAGGTTTGATAGGGGTATGACAAAGCATGGCTTTAGTCAATGTCAATGTAACCATTGTGTTTATTTTACCACGTTGGATAATGGTCGCGACATTATTCTGTTACTGTATGTGGATGATATGCATGTTGCAGGTTTATACATGAAGGGATTTGCTGAGCTAAGGGTAAAATTAGTTCAGAGGTGTGCCAGGAAGGATTCAAGAGCAATAATCCTTGGCATGAGTATTTCTAAAGACAGGGAAAGTCACAGGTTGATTTTGTCTCTAGATGATTATGTGAATAAGGTAGTAGAGAGGTTCAATATGCAGGATGTAGAACCGGTTAGCACACCTATGGATGGACAGTTCACAAAACAATGTCCCAAATCACATGATGAGGTTGAGTACATGAGTACTAGACCTGATATTACCCAAGCAGTGGGAGTTGTCAGCAAGTTTATGGCCAATTCGAAAAAAGAGCACTGGAAAGCAATTCAGTGGATTCTCAGGTATCTGAGAGGGACCAGCAGCAGGGATTCATGCTATGCAGGGTCAGGCACTTCTCTACATGGGTATGTAGATTCGGATATGGCAGGTTACTTGGATGACAGGAGAAGCACCGCAGGATATGTGGTGGTTGGTCTTCAAGACTGAACTTGAAGAGGGATACAAGTCAAGAAATAAAATTAGATGATGTACAGGTATAGGTACAGGTGCAGCTATTTATCTCCAAGTGGGAGATTGTTAGGTTGTGGAGCTAAAAGCTTCACAGGTATGCAAACATGGAGGAGGTTGCTGAGTGTCATAGTAACCGACGTCGGTCAGGCCAACCAACATCGATCAGGAGTAGACAGGAAGCTACTGACATCGGTTATAAATTGACCGACGTCGGTCATCTCCAAATAGACAGTGACAAACGTCGGTCATCTGTGCATTCCAGAACTGGTCTAATTTTAGACGAACAGTCAGTTTGCATGTAAAAGACTAATTTTAGTCTTGAGTCTGCATTTCTAATTATTGTAATTAGGAAGTCTAATTATTATTTGTATGGGATCTATTTAAGAGACCCATGGGGATGTATTGTAATGTGTAGAATCATAAGGACTTGTCAAGAACAAGGACAAGGGTTCTTCTAGGTGTGTAAGATCTAAGTTTGCAGGTGTGTAAGACCAGGTTGATCTGTAGGTTGTGCAAGATCAGGTAGAAGATCTACATGGTAAGTAAGATCAATTGATCTATAGGTGTGTGTGTGAGCAAAGTCAAAGGAGATATATAGGGTAGCAAGGTCAAAAGAGATCTGCAACACAACAAGGAGCAAGATCAGGGAGATCTACTTGGAGTACTTTGAGTACTTGGTACTGGAAGTAGGCAACAATGGTTGAGTTGATTGTCACTTACTGGTTGGTGTACTAGCAGTATTGTTACTGACTGGTTAAAACAACAACTCTATGTTTGAGTTGATTAGTTTGTAATTGAGAGAGAGAACTCTTGAGGGAGAATTACTGGTATGCCCAAGAGGTGTGGGAAGAGTGTGATTTCTTCATTGTATTTCCTTCTGGAAGAGTGTTAATACAAGATTGTATTGTCTCTCATATTTTGTGTTGTTTCTGATTTCTAGTTACATTTTACTTCTGGTTAAATTTCGTGTTTAGTTGCTTATACAAAGGTAATCAAGTGTACTCTTAAGGAGTAGGGATCCTGACAATTGGTATCAGAGCTGTGTGCTTCAGATCCTGACAGTTTGCAAGAGATCTTAGTCTAATAAGGGATTTTCAAATACTTTCTTGACTAATTGGTGGTATGACGAAGAGTGCAAGGCAGTAAAAAGATTCCTAAAAAAGAATGAGACAAACAAAGAAAGCAAGAAAAAGTATGAAACGCTGATAAAATCCAAAAAAGAGAGGTATGTGATCTTAGGGAGGACATAATTAATTGCCTTGGGTAAGCACAACCCCAAAAGATTTTGGAGAGAGCTACAACAAAATAGAAAACAATATTACAAATACACAATGGTTAGAACATGTGAAACTTCTTTATGAATGACCACAAGAGAAAAGGTACCCTCCCATAATTAACACTCTAATCGAGCTCTTTTCGGTGGAAGAAATTAAACAAGGTATAAAGAAATTAGCATGTGGTAAAGTGCAAGATATTGATGGGTTACCAGATGAATTTTAAAAGTGGGGGGCTAAACCTCTTGCTCCACACATCAAAAGAATCTTTAACAACATCACATAGGGTGGCTTTCTGACAGAATGAACAACTAGTGTTGTTATCCCTCTCTTAAAAAGTGGGGATATCAATAATCCTTCCAATTATTGCACCATCATGATCAACCCTCTTCTTGGAAAACTTTTTGCGAGCATGATAGAGTACATAATTAGTATTTGGTCTGAAAAAAGAAGGAAAAAGAGCAAAGGGCAGGTAGGCTTTAAACCAAGACACTCTACCATTGATCACTACATAACCCTTAGGCACCCCATTAAAAAAGTTTGGGACACTCAAAAAGAGGAAGCCTTTTTTTGCTTTGTTGATTTCAAGAAAGCCTTTGACATGGTTCCCAGGGATAAACTATGGAACAAGATGGAGGAACTTGGTGTTCCTAATGAGTATAGAGCAATAATGGATAAGCTTTATGAACAAGTGAGGTGGGTATGTCTGAATGCTTTAGTAGTGACATTAGGGTCAAATAGGGATGTCCTCTATCCCCCACTCTTTTTGGTTTATATATTGACAAACTCGAAGATTGGCTAAACAAAACCAATGGGGGAGGTATTTAGCTGGCAAGTTATGTGGTAAAGTTACTTTTGTATACCAATGATCTTATTGTAATTGCAAAAACAACTAGTGATTTGAGCCAACATTTGAAAGCCTTGGAGATATTTTGCTAAGAAGTTGGGATGTAAGTGAATATCAACAAGACCAAAGTCATGATTTTTTCACTAAAAAGGAAAAAGAAGCATGTTAATTTTATTTTTGAAGGGATCCCACTAGAGATAGTATTAAAGTACAAATACCTAGGAATTGATTTTCACAATAGACTTAGTTGAGAGACATGCAGATCAAAAATAATCCAAGGTGGATGGAGGGCATCTTACCTTCTTCAAAACAGGTGTAAGAAAGTTAAATTATGGGATTGGATAACCAAAAAACCCTTTTTAGTTTGTTGGTCACCTCGGTTTCCCCTATGGTTGTGAAGTTTAGGGGTAGTAGCATGTCAAACTACAAGTGGAAATAGTTAGAAAGAATTAAAAAACACCAAATCACTAATAGCTTCAAAGTCAAAGTGACAATCTCTTACAAGATCCTTTTCATTGAAGCAGGAATGTTTTCAATGGAGGCTTCATCGTTAATCAAATTATTAAGCTACTTAAAAAAGGTTGGAAACATGGATAATCATTGCTGGCTCAAAATGGTCATATAGGAGAAACTAGATCAGAAGAAGAAGACATGGATGAAGCAGAGCAACAAATAAATGGCCAAATAGGACATTAATTGCAAGAATGTCCTAACATTAATGAGAAAATAAAGAATTTTGTGTTAAGAAAATTTAGGATTGTCATGTGGACAAATCAAAATGGATGGAAAAAAGTGCATTACATCAAATTATTCAATCCCACATGGAAGCATGGTGAGAAGGCTTATATGCAAGCTACACTTAAAGGCAAGGCTAGGATTTTAGTGGCTCAATTAAGGACTAGGTCACATCATCGTAGGTGCGAAATTGGTAAATAGACATTCTGAAAAAAGAGTGGGAAGAACAAACTTTCATTTTCTATAGCAAAGGGGTGGTTGAAATTAAAAATAATTTCATCATTGAATGTATTGCATATGTAGATATTCGGAGTCAATATGAAAATACTTTGAAATTAGGCAGTGTAAGTGAGCTTTTTAAGGAGTCTAGGCTTCACAATACAGTTGGTTTATTGATCAAGCTTCATAGTAGAAGATCTAATATCAAAAAAACAAGAGTTTGTCTTGGTTTTTTGGCTCTTTTTCCCTTAAGCTTCTTGATCTTGTGGATGTCATTAAAATATTTCATTCATTCAAAGCTTTTTGACAAATAAAACTATGTTTTTTTAATCATATGGTGCTCTTTCTATTTCTAGTAGTTCGTATAAAATGTAGTAGTCAATTTAGAGGTAATTAAGTGTTTAAATTTGATATACCTTTAAAGATGAACCTATTTTAGTTGAGAAAAATGTTTCTAGGCACCTTACATTGATCTATAAACTCTCAAGTATAAATCTTTGTAGAATCTACAAAAATATAAATTGTTGTTTTACTTCAAATTTGTTTTAAAATGATAATTCAATTTATTCAAATGACTTAGAATCAATGTGTTGTGTTATTTTAAGATATAAATGGCATTTTCATAATTAAAACATGAGTATGAATAAACACGAATAGAAAAAATAAATTATGTAGGTGTGAAGCAACAAAAAAATATTGTAGGAAACCCCAAGATGAGGAAAAATTAGTTAGAAGAGGTGTTTAACCCTAAATTTAGATAAGTAGGATTATCTAAGGTTAAGGAGTATAGATTAGTTTTTAGACAATGATGGTGAACTAACCTAAAAATATTACCAATCAAATAGAAAACCGAGATAAATAATAGTATGAAGTCATAGAATTGAGATTGCTAAAATAGTAACGTACAGTTATTGATAGATTTTGTAATGAATATGGAACAATGCTACTTAGTTGGTTTATTGTGTTTATGCAGGTCTGATCTAGAATAGGCTATAAGTGTATTGGAAGATGATCCTATAATAGTCATCAAATTCTAAGAATATTCTTTTTGTTGCCTCCAGTGTTTGCATCAGATTTGGATAGTTGCATCAATACAAGGGTTTAACTTTGATGCAAGTATCTTGTACAAAATATTGACTGGATAAGGTTGCGACCAACTAGAGCCTTATGGGGTTTTATCACCTTTATTATAATGTATATGGATCATGCACACATGTTTTTCATTATTTGTCAAAATGATCAAACCCTATATTCTTCACCCTTGGAGTCACTGTGGGAAAATGGGTTAGTGGGTTGACGATGTCAAACTACCCTAAGGACCCCTCCATCAATAGGTGTTAACTACATAGTCAATGCTCTAAAGAGGGCCTCAAACTTATGTATTTCTCCCCTAGGTATTGGCTTGCATGTGCACAAGTATTTAATGCATGATAACTAAATCCATGTAGTGACCTAACTTATAACTTGGCAAATATGGCTCATGAAGTAATCTTTGAATGCTTCAGACCTATAGGAATATTGCTCCTATGACTAATATAGAAATAGGGATGAATAAGACAAGTTTTTATCACTTGAATTCTTGATTGAGTGCTTCTTGGTATATTTCCCTATGAGTTCTTGGTGTATGTTAGGTGGTGAATGAACGAGGGTTCATCTTATATATGTACACACACACACACACACACACACACACACACACACACACACACACACACACACACACACACACACACACACACAATTTTTGAAAATATCTCACATGAAATCGCTTAGGTCGACCTTTAGGATACATTTTATTTACAAATTAGATGACTTTTGGCCACTAGACACTTTAAAAGAAAAGCAGACACTTGTGTCGATGTAGGTCTCTATATGGGATGCAAGTGTCTAAGAAGCTATAAAATAGGTATAAGTATGTACTACACCTTTAACTTATAGTGTGTCTAGAGATATGTGTGGTTGACTTGTGGCTTACATACCTTCATATCATCTTATTGCATTTCTTGATGTTCTTAGTATGGTCAACCTATGAAATAACCATGGCTAAGTAGAGTATATATATGAGGTAGTAGTTAGTCTTTTATCATCATATTTATAACAATCATATTGGGTTAGACATAGAAATATGTGAATTTATTTTTAAATTTAACACATATATCAAATATAGATTACATCACGAGAATCTATAGAGACCATAAGAAATACACAAGGTGATAATAATAAGCATAATACATCACATAATATTAATCTCTAATATCATTAAAGTACACATCATAATGTGAATACATAAAGTAATTAATCTCAACTATAACTGAAACAAGTCTACAACCACCACTGTTGATTTACAATAACAAGTAATTACAACTCTTCATGACAATAGTAAATAATAAATATAATACAATATAATGTACATATATATACATGGCTCCCCAGAGCATGAGTTCCCCAGACGCTCTAGTATCTGTGGCAATCTCAAGTGTTGTCTCAATAGTAGTATTTTTGTGGAGAGGGATAGCATCATCTGAGCATTTTTACATGCCTATAGACCAACGATCCCCCACATAATCTCCCATCAGAGAATCTCCATCCCTTCATGGATGAGTAGATAGTGATGGTGTGGGAATCCAGAGAGATTAACAAGTACTCGTGTGTTGTAGGATTCTAAACTAAACATGTAGTGTATCATATAAATCTATTTTATTATAATTTATCACACAAACATGTGAATCATACTCATGAAATGATAATGTCTCACCATTCATACTTTGGTCCAAAGGTTTACAAATGATAAATAATAATTATCTAGATCAACCAATTCATACACACCACTTGATCGGATTACCTTTATATGTTATTATGAGATTAGTAAGCCAATGAAGTCCATCTCACTCCTTACTTTGAATCAATAATTTAGATTGGTCAAATACAACTCAAACACAAGATTTATTTAATTTACATCATATTCACACATACAATCAAACCAGATGCTAAACATAGGAGTAGCCAAAACATATATTTATTTTGTCAAATGTATGAATGAATCTTACATTATTTCTATCCCATACTAGAAATAATAACTACAGTTAATACCATCAGGTAAAATATACATAATTGTAGATTTCAACAACCACAATTTGTTTCCAAACATACTATACCTATGATAACCCATATTACAATAGTCTAGTATTCTAAGACATAACTACCAATTATCCACAAAAATAATCATATATAATAGTCTTAAACACATGAAAACTTAAGCATTATACAAGTAACTATATATAACAAAACAAGTCATCATTCCCATGGAACACAATAACATACCAACACAACATTTGCTAAACTTTCAAAGTTTGCATGTACGCATATACAAGTCTTACCAATTATAACAACACACGTTATCCACAATAATAACCAACATGCATACAATAAAATAGTCAATGTAGATATGAGTTTAGGCATAATAATTATAGTATGTACCACCCAGTTACAATATACTTTTATACTATAGTACCCTATGATATATCATACTATCATAGGTTCCTAACTACAAAACAAAATATAATCCAAACTTATGATTTTTAGGACTCAACAGATCCATGCAGATAATAATAAGCAAACAATAAAGAATTATACCACCTGGGTATACCATAAATTAGACTACATATAAGCATACCAAAGTATCATAACATATAAACATGCATCACGATGAACCATTATGCATTAAGTATAGCTAAACATTTAACACACTCATAGTATGTAATGCACATAAGCATTCCATATTGAATACATATGACTAACAATCATTCATATTATTAGTAGTGAGTCAAATATTTCACAAACCCATTATGTCTTTTCCTTCTAATGACTTGTTTGCTTTTAGGAGACTGTTCAAAGGGTCGTAGTTCTTGATTCTTATATAACTTAATGACTTATTCAAAACATCTAATGAACTACATGTATAATCCCTGTATACTAGCACTTACACATCATAATGTGCACCACTTGCAGGTATTCTAATGCTAGGCAATTTTTAAACCACTGTTTAGTGTTTTAATCATAACTACTAAGCATAGAAATCAACTAATGAAGTAGTTATAAATACATGGAACACACTTGCATGCAATAGCTAGAAAAACTAGAACTTCATTTTCCCAAAACACAAGTAATATAGTTTCATAACCCATTTATATTTGGGGGTTCATAAACAAGCATTCGCTAAGTCATCTTTAAGTAATTCTTTCTCTTTCAGTTAATATTCCACCTAAGGATTTTATCAAAAAGAATATATTCCAATTTCCTAAATATGATTTTAGGCTTGTTTTACCCCTATTTCCATAAAGAAACATTCTATTTACAGTTATAAGACATAACTAGTTTTAATATCAATTTCCATGTAAGGGTTTCCATAAGCAAGTGATCTAAATGTTTTCCAAATTTTATCTTGTGAAACTGGGTTTGCTATAGTAACCCTAAATACTTATTACTCAAATAAGGAAGCTTATAATAAATATGCACATTATATTCTTAGAAGCATAAATCATCCCTTAATGATTGCATACGTAGAACAACCTGTCCTAGCTTTAGATATTTCAGATATAGTTATATCATAAGCATACATCACCTATCTAGACTTTTCATAATCAATTGCTTCCATATAATAGTTTCAACTGTAATTTTAGTGGAAAACTATTACAAGGCTTGAAAAGTTTACATTATAACCAGATTTAAATTCCTTACATAAATAAAGCTTTTATTGGCATTGTTTGATGCCTATATAATAGGTATACTACCTGACATTACTCAACTATGTTCAAGTTTATATACCACATGATAATAATTATGGATGGTATAATTCATTAGCTAAACATGGTTTCTATTATTTTCAGCTAACAACTCAAAGCTTATAAAAACATTATAATACCCATCCAAACCATAACTAAGCCATGGAACATACAACTAAATTCTAGTGATGCATTTATTATTAAATGCTTGACCAAACACTAAATCAGCATTGTTATTTCATCTTAGCTCTATTTATATGGTTTTTTCTCGTTGAAAAGTGTTATTATAAAGGATACTTATAATGAAGGATACTTATATATATGAGCACTATTATAAAAGGTACAATTTTTTGCTTGTTGTATGAGCGTTGTTACATACCTTACCGAATCACCTAATTTGGGTTTACTATTATATATCTTACCCAATCACCACATAGAACCTCTAAGCTAACTGGCATAACTATTTAAGTCGCCCTTCTAGAATAACTTCAACATATAATAATATTACATAGGCTATTTATTAAATAATATAAATAATATTTATTATTTTCTTTATGTCTAAACATACTACCATTGATGTATGGTGTTTTATATTGTTTATCACAATGTACAATAAGCATGTTTATATAATTATTTCCATATACTTCAATTGGTAGTGGCAAGATAGGGTGATGCCACAATTGAATATCCTGGTTAAGTAAACTTATTTTATATATATATATATATATATATATATATATATATATATATATATATATATATATATATATATATATATATAAAATTAATACCACTCGATGGTAATACTCATAATGCCATAATACAATATACAACATTTCATCTGGAACACTTTATGCAACATTATCAACCCAATACATATTTTCGCATGTGAATATAATGCAAATTGCTCCATATAAATATAATTTTTTATAGAGATGAAAGTCATTGTATAAATTATCCAGCTAATAATTATCATTATTTAAATTGTATAAAAATGGGTGTCGTATAAATCATTCAGCTAATGTTTGGCTAATGTTCAAATTTACATTATTGTGATATCAATACCATAATAAAATAGTCCTTATGATTAATACCTTTTATATAATCTACAGCGCTAGTTTAATAATAATAATAATAATAATAATAATAATAATAATAATAATAATAATAATAATAATTTTGTTCAAAATGCTTAACAACACACCTCCTATAGACATGAATACAAATCTCTAATGTGAGGCAAACCCAACCCCTGAAGAGTTATGTTGGTTGTTAAATATATATACTGTTGATACTAATGCTAAGGAATTTTTCCCCAATTTGCTATGCATATCAGACACTAATATAGATTTTTTTATTTTTTACAAAACCAACCTTTAAATGGTGAAGATCCTCTCCTTTCTTTCAAATCTCTTTCTCAAATCCATGCCTCCCTCTTCCTTCCTTGTGCTTTGTTGCTTCTTCCAAGCTCCCTCTCTCCAGTGCATCTAAAAAAACATGAAAACCTCCTCAACTCTTTCCTTTATGTAGAGGTAGGTGCTAGTTTCTTTTCAAATTTTTGTATTTTATTTTACCTAATTTTAAGACTTCCAATTCTCTTTTTTTTGTTTTCTTTTTTTTTTATAGATTTTTAATTAATTTATTTTTCTTTTATAATTTCAATGTTTTTTCCTTTTTTAAAAAATAATTCCCATTTTTAAAATATTTTAGTATGAAATTCTAATTTTATATTGAATTAATTTAGTATTTAATTACACTTAAGCAATTTGATGGTAAAATCATAAATAATAACCCAGTATTTAATTTTACCTTTATTAAATTTGCCTTTACGTGTATTAACGACACATTAGGCTAAGCATACAAAGGAATTTATTTTTACAATTTACCTACTCAAGCAATCACATAAAATAACAATTTAAATAAACACCAAAAGTAATAATCATTAAATGCATTTCTTTAATGATTAACTATTATGTGTGTGTAGGGTTTTACCAGCTTTCTATAGACCTTCAATGTCTCCATCTACACCACCCTTTTCGATGATGCTCTC
This sequence comes from Torreya grandis, assembly GCA_037957365.1. Taxonomy (NCBI): domain Eukaryota; kingdom Viridiplantae; phylum Streptophyta; class Pinopsida; order Cupressales; family Taxaceae; genus Torreya; species Torreya grandis. The sequence continues at coordinate 6,512,740 of JARHVA010000105.1, read as the reverse complement.
CCTCTGTCATGCTCGAGGGATGAATTCTCCTACATCCACCTCACAACACGTAGGTAATTAGATCATATCATATGATAATCATAAATCAATATTATAACTAAAATAATAAATTAATACGCTCAAAACATAAATGCATACATTAATCCAACTCATAGTAATCAATCATGTGTCATCATCTAACTAAGCAATATTCTACTATCTCATAATATCATAAATCTCAAGCTTAATCAGAAATATAACCAAATCTAAACTATTAGCTACAAATATTCATGAATAATCTATCAATTTTACCCGATCAGGAATCGAGATGTAACAATATTGTGAATTTTGTTCTTATTTCATTATTGTGGAGGTTACCCCCTCGAAGTGGCTCAGTCATAAATTTCAAGTATTCTACTCTTATACCAATTGTTATTGAAGATCTAATTATTCTATTCTTAATTATATAATACATTATTCTATTATTATGAATCATCTAAGTAATTTCATTATAAGTGGTATTAGAGCTTCAATTTGGGCAAGTTTCTACGGTGACATTTTTTTAGATTTGGTGTCCTTAGTACTATAAGGTTGAAAAACATAACTTGTAATCCAAGAATAATTGATTTTTTTCATCACCATAGTTTCGTGCATGGATTTTTTTATCAAAAAAAGATAAAAAATAAAAAAAATTGGAAAAAAAAAATATAATGTCTTTTACCTTGTGCAAATTGGCAATCATTGGATTCATCTCTGCGAGATAATTACAATGGTATATTCTACTGGTACACTTTTTTGGGCCAAAACTTTTTCACCCTTATGCACATTAGCAATCATTGGATTTGTCTTCGTGAGGATCATAATGCTATCATCTATTAATACACTTTTTTTTTAAAATTTAACCCTCCTAGGGTTTGTGCATGGTTGGACCTAACACTCATGGACATGGAAAATGGTCAGAAATGTCTAAAACTCCTCACAAGAAAAACATGGAGTCTAGAACTTCTAATCTATGTATTTTAGAGGCAATTCAATAACTTAAGTAAGAGTTACATGGCATGATGTAAAAAAATGGTCTCAATGTGATTAAAGGAAACATCATGAGGCTAAGAGGGGACTTGAATGGCTTACAAAATCAATTTTAATAAATAACTGGGTAATTGGCCAACTTTGCAACTTAGTCATTGTAAAATAACCCTCCACCATTCTAGTTTGGTTTTCTTGCTCCAAACAATCATAATGCCAATCTTGGTACAAAGTCATTGTTACCAAAAGTGGACCTATGCAAGTTTGATGGTACAGAGTCACAATAATGTCTCTAAAAACTACTTCAGCCAGCTAGCCAAGTTGCACCCTACTAGGATTATAGAGGATTACATTCATCAATTTTAGAATCTTTCCTTATGGGTGGCACACATCACCAAGGAAAATCTGACTAACCTATTTTTGGGTGGCCTCAAATATAACATCCAATTGGAGGTTTACATGTTTCATCTCAGTAATGTATCTGGAGCCATACCAAGGGCATGCAAGGCTGAGAAAAAAGAGTTGATCAAATGAATAGCTTTCACTAATGTCTATGAATGTATCTTCTTAGCACCATCATTTTTGTAGCCTACCAGATTGACACCTCAGCAAATTTAAGAAAAACATGTAAAAGGTTTATGTTTTGGCTATGATAGCAAATGAAGCAAAGGACATCCATGTGCTGAAAATAAGTTGTTTTACATTGAAGGTGTTAATGAGGAGGAAGAAGATGTGAGGCTTCAGAGGCAGTTTTGGAAGAAACCAAGGATGAATCTAAAGATTCTCAACCTACTAATTCTTGTCATGCACTTTTAAACATTAGTACTCATCAAAATCTTAAGATGGTGGGTTTCTTAAAGAAAGTAAAGGTGATTGTGTTAAATGACTTTGAGAGTAAGCATAAATTTATCAATAGTAAACTGCCTATTCATTTAAACTATTTAATTTACCTAGCTCCAAAATTTTAGGTCATGATTGTAAATGGTGGTATCATCAACTGTTATAGAAAATATTATAACATTAAACTTGTTATGGGATACTAGTTGTTAGATTTCCCTATGTTTTATATTCCTATGGGAGGAGCTAACATTGTTTTGGGAGTGTAGTGTCTCACCACTTTGGTCACTATTGAGATGATTTTTTAGGAACTATTCATGAGGTTCCATTCAGAAGGTAGGACCTTTGAACTATATAGATTATGGACTAAATATCCACAATTAGCTATTTCCCACTAGATGATGAAGATTCTTATAAAATGTGTCAAGGGATTTATGGCACACTTATTTTCCATATAGGTTCAACCAACCAAGGAGTATACACATCCTAATTTACAAAGGGTGTTGGATGACCATTTTATTGTTTTTGGTGACATGCCAAAAGGACTTCCTCTAATTAGTGATCATGATCATGTCATTAGGCTCATTCTAGGAAGTACACTACCCAACATCAGACCCTCCAGGTATCCCTATGGCTAGAAGAGTGAAATTAAAAATATTGTACATGAGATGTTAAAGGTAAGAATCATTCGACACAATCAAAGCAACTATTCCTCCCCTATGGTCATGGTGCAAAAGAAGGATGACACTTGTAAGATGTGCCCAGACCATAGATAACTCAACAACGTTGTCAAAGATAAGCTTTCTATTCTAGTAATTGATAATTTTTTAGTTGAATTACACAGTGTTGCTTATTTTACCAAGTTAGACCTTTACTCTAGGTATTATCAGATTTGAATTTGTGATGAGGACACACCTAAAATAGCTTTCAGAACTTATGAAGGCCATTATGAATTTATAGTCATGCCTTTTAGCCTCACAAATTCACCATCTACATTACAGAGTTTGATGAATGATATTTTTAGGCCATTTTTTATAAAGTTTGTATTGGTGTTATTCGATGATATCCTCATCTACATCCAAATTTGAGAAGACCATTTGAAGCAAGTGAAACATGTGCTTTTAGTTCTAGAATAATATCAAATTTATGTTGGACCTTCCAAATATTTATCAAAAAATATGGTAGTATTTTAGCCTCACTCACTTCTTTATTGAAGAAAGACTCATTATAGTGGACTGATTCAACTACCAAGGCATTTGAATAGTTGAAAATGGCTATGTGCACAACTCCAACTTTGACTACTCTTATTTTTCAAAAAAAATTATTGTGGAGTGCAATGCATCAAGATATGGCATGGGAGTTGTACTCATGCAAGAAAGAAAACCACTGGTATTTAAAAGTCACCAACTTAAGGGAAAAAATAGGCTCAAACCAATCTATGAGAAAGAGATGATGGATATTTTTCATGCAATCAAGAGATGAAGACCTTATCTGATGGGTTATCACTTTTTGGTAAAGAATGATCATGATAGCCTCAAATATTTTTTGGAACAACAATTATCATCTGAAGAACAATATAAATGGGTGATTGAAATCTTAGGCTATACTTTTTAAATAGTGTATAAGAAATGAAAAGAGAATGTGGTGGTAGATACCCTCTTCTAGCGGGATGAATCAATTAAGGTATTGTTATGCATCGTGACCATGTGGAAAGTAGATTGGCTAGAGGAAATAAGATTCAAATGGGATAATGACAATGCTACCAAGGATTTGATTTAAACTCTTCAGTAGGGCTCTAACAAATCTAAAAAAAATACATGGAAGAAGAATGCATTATGGTATAAAGATAGATTATACCTCTGTAAGCGTTCTCTCCTCAAACATAAAATTCTTCAGGAACTTCATACCTCTCCACTAGAAGGTCACTCCAAATTTTTGAAAACATATCATCGAATCAAGTAAGATTTCTTTTGGAAAGGACTCAAGAGGGATGTACATAAATATGTGGCTGAATGCATGGAATGTCAATAGAATAAATGTGAAACCATGAAGACCCCAAGTCTTTTGCAACCTTTGTCCATCCCTATCTAGCATTGGGAGGAGGTTTACATGGATTTCATTATTGGTTTATCGTGGTCTAATGGCAAAAATATTATCATGGTAGTTGTGGATTGACTTACCAAGTATTCTCATTTTTATTCCTTATCACAATCATTTATTGCTAGTATAATAGCTTTTGATTTTCTCAATACAATTCAAAAATTGTATGGTACTCCTAAGTGATTGAGATCCCATATTTACTAGTATTTTTTTGATTAAATTATTTGCATGTTTGGGCACCCAATTGGTTCATAATGTTAATCACACACTTATACTGAGAGGGGGGGGGGTGAATAAGTATCAATTAATCATTTACTTAATAAAACTTAATAACCATAATAACACCATTCACACCAGATAACACAATTAAGAGACAATATTTATGTGGAAACCCTTTCTCAGAATAAAACCATAATATAAAATTCTCTTATAAAATTTATAGGCACCAACTTAATGGAGACACCAATCCCCACTATACAAATATTTGTAGGCACCAACCTACTAGAGACACCAATCCTCACTATACAAATATTTGTAGGGACCAACCTACTGGAGATACCAATCCCCACCACTAAGCACTAACTTATCAAGAGACACAAATATCTTCTTATAGGAGGCACTGACCTCCAAATAAACAAAGTTCCACCTTCTGAATGTTGCTTCTTCAATGGATGATGGTTAAATCGATCTCCTTCATAAAAATCTTCTTCTTATTCACTCCTTATTTTCTTTCTTCTTATTCACTCCATGATTGATATTTCAATACATATACTTTCCTTCACTAATTTGCATATACTCTCCTTCACAAATCTTCATAGATTCTCCTTCATAAATCTGCATATATTCGATTGATATTACATTTTTTTTCTTACTTTATAACTCCCATTCATCTCTCTTTTATACCTCTTCACGCCTCTTGGAAAGGGTGTGATTTATCCCAAGGCATATGACCTCTCTAAGGGTGGCATCCCTTTTTTTCTAACAAATGTGGTTGGTCATCATTAATACAAATGAATTTAACTCCATTTCAATGCTACCTTTATTAACGTAAAGTCGACCCATTGTAATGTCTTTCCTTTCAAATTGTTTGGGTGTTGCTTAGTTTAAATAAAGTCTTCCCTTTGACATCGATTAGTGGCCTTTAGCCTTTCAGTCCCTATTAATGAGTTCTTAAGACTTTGACATATGATTTTCTTATTTCTTGGTAGATACTTTAACATCAATGACAATTAATCCAACATTCTTCCCCTTTGTCATTGATGGTAACCTTGTAATCAAAGAGACAAACTATGAATATAACAAGAACATAATTCTCCCCCTTGATGTAATTTTCCTTCTGTCTATAACTTCCCCCCCCCACCGTTTGACATCAATGGAAAAGGGATGTTCATTATACTTACATTCACAAATAGATCATGGGAAACATCCAAGACATCTTATTGAACATTTATATTATGTTTTCTCATTGTTATATCTGCACATAAATCAACCCAAACAACTTCATGGAAACCCACATGTATCTCTCCTAATGGTCCTTTCTCCTTTACTCCACTATATGGTAGCTTTTTAATATGTAGTTTGCTACTACCATATCATTATCTTTCTCTAATATTCTATGAGACTTCATCCTTTGAGTTGTCTTCTCCATGGAGTTGAAAGATAATGCAATGATTAACTCCCCCTTAATTCATACTTCTCCTTATAAACTTAGTGATACCTCTTATGCAACAAATGCAGTTTGCACAAGAATAAATTTCTACTTCTCTTGTTTTTATTACTCTTGCTTCCTATTTAAAACTTTTATAGGTTATTCCTTTTCCTTTCCAAGGGTATCCACGTTCTTGTTTTGTCTAAGAGGTTCCACAAAACCAATTCTACAAAAACATGTTATATGACCATAGTTGTTGTACTTATAACACATAACATTGTTATCCAGTAAAGGAGAAAATGGATTGTATTTTCTATTTGAAAATCCATAAGAACTTTTATTTTTGTTACATATAAAATTATTTCTTCCTCGTGCCCTACAATCTCTTACTTGTGACCAAAATGTATAGAAATAACAATAACCGTAAAAGGGACTTTAGAACCTAGTCATATGAGTATGTCTTGGAGGAAATGATCTTTTGAATGTATTTTTATCCTTGCTGGCTTTGTGTGGAATTCTAATTTTTTTAGGAATGTCATTTTCTTTCTTCTTATTGCTTTCAATATTAATGGAACTCTTGAGAGCATCAACTTAGCCTTTAGGATTTTCTTCATTTTTTTTTGATGATTGTGTGGCCTTTGGATTTTAATCTTCTTTAGTATTCCCTAGTTTTTATTCATAGCCAATACTAGTTCTTATGAATGTTGGCCTCCAACAGTTGATAATATCATCTAAGATTTTAGTACTCTTTTTCAGGTTTTAAGATTCTATTCAACTAAGTAGTTGTTTTCTCTAGTTTCTTCCTCAAGATAATAATTTTAGACTCTATCCTCTCACAATTTTCTTATTTTGTCATCAATTTTATTCTCGCTTCTTCCTCTATTATTTTTTCCTATTCAAGTTGAATTTTTAGGTTAATGATCATTTTTTTTGATTCTTCAAGGCTTTGTGACATTTTTTTTTGAACCATGATCATCTTCTTCATATTTTTGAAGTTGTAACTTTTGTTTTAAATTCCTTTTCTTGAGATTCTTGCTTTTGCTTAAGGCACAATTGAGTTCTTCTTCAAGATCTACTTCTCCTACATATTTGACATTCTCTTCCCCTTTTGAATCCTTTTCTTCTTTTTATTTGTCTTCACTTTCCAATATATAATCTTTTGTTTCTATTGCCATGAATAAGATCTATTCTCTATCATTAGTGGAGAAACTCTCTTTGGATGAACTACTTTCTTCTTGGAATAGAGGCTTTTATTGTGCTTATAAAAGCTCTTCTTTTTCTCAGGTTTGTCTTATTTGTGGATTTTTTTTATATTATGCTCTTCTTCTTCATCACTATTTTCTTTTTCTGTATATGGGCATTTTTCTACAAAATGTCCTACCTTTCCACAATTAAAGCATTTAAAAGGTAACTTACCTTTGTACTTATTAGATATTTTCTTTAGTTTCCTAATAAAATGAGCTTCTTCTTTGTCTGATTCATTATTATAACTATCATTTGGCTCATGATATTTATTCTTCACTTTATTTGAGGCTTTAGGTTACCTCTCATTTAGATTATTTCAACTTTTTGATCCTCATTTCATATGCCATGAGGATCCCATGCAATTTATCCATTGTTAGAGTATCTAGATCTATCATTTCTTTGATGGCAGAGACTTTGGTATCAAATCTCAAGGGAAGAGACCTTAATAATTTCTATACAATCATTACATATTCAACCCTTTCTCCAAGACCTCTGATAGTGTTAATGATTTCATCCACATGAAGCAAATAGACCATAATGTTTTCTTCATCCTTTTTCTTCAAACTTACAAATTATCTTATATGTGTTTGAAGCTTAGATTTCTTAACTATGTTATCTCCTTCATAGGTGTTCTTCAGTTTGTCCCATATTTCATTTGTTGATTTACAATGCATCACCTTGACAAATTTCAATTCTGATAGACCACACAAGATTGCATTCATAGCTTTTGCATTGTTCTCACTGGCCTTCTTTCTAGCTTGATCTATTGGTGGAGATGATGGAGCAATATAACCATTTACTAGTGATTACTGAATATCAAAGCCAAGATACATTAAATAGGTTCTCATCTTTATGCTCTAGAATGCATATTTTGTTCCATCAAATAATGAATCTTTATTTGAGGAAAATCCTTCTTGACTAACCATGTGTGCCCTTAAGATCTACCTTCTAGTAGTTAGAATATTTCTAAAGGAATTCATTGTGATACCAATTATTAAGCACACAATTATACTAAGAGCGGGGGTGGGGGGGGGGGGGGGTGAATCACTATAAGTTAATCTTTTACTTAATAAAACTTAATAACCATAATAACACCATTCAACAAGATAACATAATTAAGACATAAGATTTACGTGGAAACCCTTTTTGGGAATAAAACCACAATATAAAATTCTCTTAAAAAATTTATAGGCACCAACATACTGGAGACACCAATCCCCACTATACAAATATTTGTAAGTACCAACCTACTGGAGACACAAATCCCCACCACTAAGCGCCAACTTAGCAAGAGACACCAATCTCTTCCTATAGGATTCACTGACCTCCAAATAATTAAAGTTCCACCTTTTGAATGTTTTTTCTTCAATGGATGATGGTCGATTCAATATATTTCATACTCCATGATTGATATTTAAATACATATACTTTCCTTCATAAATTTGCATATACACTCCTTCACAAATCTTCATAGATTCTCCTTCACAAATCTACATACACTTGATTGATATTAAACTTTTTTTCTTACTTTATACCTCCCATTCATCTCTCTTTTATACCTCTTCATGCCTCTTGGAAATGGTGTGATTTATCCCAAGGGATATGACCTCTCCAAGGGAGGCATCTCTTTATTTCTAAAAAATGTGGTTGGCCATCATTAATACAAATGAGTTTAACTCCATTTCAATGCTAGCTTTATTAAGGTAAAGTTGACCCATTATAAATTTTTTCCTTTGAAATTTTTTGGGTGCTACCTTAGTTTGGATAAAGTCTTCCCTTTGATAGTGATTAGTGCCCTTTGGCCTTTCAATCCCCATCAATATTTTCTCAAGACTTTGACTTATGATTTTATTTTCTTGGCAGCTACTTTGACATCAATGACAATTAATCTAACACATAACTCATCATATCATCCTCAAATGTCTAAAAGGGTATCTTCATTGTTTTATTTTTGACAAACATGAAAAATGGGTTCATTGGTTGCCACTTGCTAGATGGTGGTATAACACTTCTTCCAAAATGTCTCCTTTTGTGGCATTGTATTGGTATCACCCCCCATCCATCACTTCATATTTGATAGTGCATCCCAAGGCTTGAGCTATTAAGGAACACATTCACCATCAATAAGAGGTAGTAGTTAGTTTACGAGAGAATTTAGTAATGGAAAAAAATAGAATCAAATAGCAAGCAGATCAACACTGTAGTGAGCAAAATTTTTACATAGGTGATTGGGTTGTTGTGAATTTATAACCATATAAGTATGTCTCTAAAATAACAAAAAAATGATAACAAGTTATCACCTAAGTATTATGACCCTTATTAGATCTTGTAAAAAATTGGTAGTGTGGATTACAAGATGGAATTGCCCCCGTCCACTCACATACATCTGTCATTCCATGCATATTTCCTGAAGAAGGTAATTAGACACAATTTCCACTCAGATTGAATTACCTGAATTGGATGAAAAAGGTTGAGTCATTCTAGATTGTAAAGAGATCCTTCACATGCACTCTAAGTAATTATAGACTAGATCTATTAAGGAGTATTTGATCAAATGGAAGAATCTGCATTTTGAAGATGCAACATGGAAGGATGAAGTATTCCTGTAGTAACATCCTAATTTTATTCAACATTGAGGATAATTTTATTCTAAAGGGGGGGGCATGGTACACTCTGAATGCATAGTGTGTCTAGAGATATGTGTGGCTGACTTGTGTCTTACATGCCTTCATATTATCTTATTACATTTCTTAATGTTTTTAGTATGGTCATCCTATGAAATTACCATGGCTAAGTAGAGTATACATAGGAGGTAGTGGTTAGTCTATTATCATTATATTATGAAATTGTGGAGGTTTCCCCCTTGAATTGGATTATTCATAATTGTTATTGTGGATCTACTTATCTTGTTCTTAATTATGTGATATATTATTCTATTATTTCAAATCATCTAAGTAATTTCATTACAATCCAGAACTGGTAGTGAAAGATCATAATCAGGTTTAGAGTTTTTTTTCATAGTATATCATGCCTAGTCATTAGAGTAATAGTGGTCAGACTAAGAGATAAGCAATTTAGGCACAAAGAGATAGTGAATGCAAGATTTTCAGTAATGGTTAGGTTTATAACTAAAATGTACAACCATGATGGATATTTACCAAGTGTACAAGATTGAGGTACTACATAAATATATTTTAGTATTTATGTTCCCCCCTCTTAATCTAGTAATGAAATTTCTAATTTAAAGGAAGGAAATGTGTGCGTGGGTGTATGTACACACACCTTATCTTTGCATGAGCCCAACTTGAGTGCTTTGTTGGTGACTAATCTGTAACCAAGAGTAGGTTATAGTTTATAATTAGTGTATGAAATTTGAATTTGAAATAAATTTAAATGCTTGAAATTAGAGAGAGAAAGGTTAGGAGTACACTTGTGTGTTGATGCAACCATCTTGTCTATTGGCAATTTGATTTAAAAAGATGCCTTATTATGAAGCATTGAATATGAGATTAGGACAAATTTGAACTTGAAATTGCATATATATATAATATACCCCACAACCTTGGTGAAACTGTGAGTTGCAACATGTCCATTAAGCTTGTTTCATCTCAATCATGTAACCCAAATATTTACATGATCTGTGAGTGTGAGTAATTTAATCAATTCCCAACATATATATGGTGAGGGTGGATGATTTAGTTAAATCCAACATATAAGTTTGGTAAAGTTAGATGATTTAATCAAATCTAACTTATAAACTTGGTAATATTGAGTGATTTAATCAACTCAACCCTCCAAAGGTGAACCGACTACTACAATAGATGAGCTCAATAACAATCTATAAAAGTCTAACCTAGGTATAATAACAGTCTCTAACATTTATTTGAAATCTATAAAATGATTTAATTTTGAAATTTTAGGTGCCTCTTTTCATGGCATATGCACCTCATATATGTCTCAAGATAAAATCTATTTATAATAACAATAACAATATATAAAATGTTGCCACTAATATGTATTTGAATCATATAGTTGTGAAATTTATTTAATCTTAAATCAGTGTAAGTGTGGAGGACATGTATTTATGACATTCCCCTATTGAACCTAAAAGATCTAAGAACTAATTTGAAATGAGGAGAACATGTTTACATGATGTGCCCCCACTATTATTTAGAGAATTTGAGTACTAGTGTAAAATATGGATAACATTTTAACACAACATGCCCCCACTATGATCTAGAGATGCTATGTAATGAATAAGTGTGTAGGTCATGCCTTTTTAACATGCCCCCATTCATATGTCTCTCGATTTTAAGGTGACAGGAAGTAGACTATGGTAGTCACTTTACCTTAGAAGGACAAGATAATTATATAAGTTGTGTATGGATCATGTAACATATAGGGGTAACATGTCTATATAGATATAACAATGAGGTGTGTAGTATGTGATCACATCAAGTACTAAGATACATGATATATATCATGGTAACATCTAGAGAGTAATACTACAAGCTCAACAAGTATTTAAGCACACACACACAAGAACACTCAAAATCAACACAATTAGAAAATACTCCAAAGAGACCTCATATAAAGGGCATGTTAAAATGGTGCACAATCGAAGGGACATGGCTTAGTCAAATGTCCAAAAAGCATAGAATGAAATATTCAAATATCCATACAATAAACAATGACTTATTCAAATATCAAAATAGGCAAGAAAGGCACGGGGGCCATAATCAATGGAACATATTCAAATGCTCGAACAAGTAATATAATGAAAGAAAATAGAAAGAAAGGAACACATTCAATGAAGTGATAAAATGGATAATTAGGACAAATATAAACAACCAACATGAACCTAGCATACTATTTCTTAAACCTATTGTTTGTAAAATAAGTACATTATGAAAGGTATAAGCATAGATGCAGGCATGTCTAAGTCTATATAAGCTCAAATATGATAATGAAAATTGATCATAGAATAATTTAACATGGTGTATCATGCTCAGAGAATCATATGTCCCTAACATACTTAGGATGTGACTAGAGGGAAATCCCAACATTTATACATGAATATATCATGTATCTAAATATGTGTTAGCCAAAATTGGCCACCATTAGTGAGCATCATTCAAAACTTTGGTAATCAAAATCTTAAATTTGTTGATAGCCATCATAAGGGTCTTGTATTCATCATGGTTGGTCTTTAGGTGATAGGATTTGTATTGTTCTTAGTAGTTTTCAGAGTCTCTTAGGGTGGTCTAATTAGAAGTAAGGTCAAGTCACCTAGTCTTGCCATCAAAGTCAGTCAATGTGGCCATTTCCAATGTGTTTATCATAGATTAAGGTAAATTTGACAAAGTTAAGGTCTGAATGTGAAGTCAAGGTCAAGTTTGAATCATGGTCAAGAAATAAGAAGAGTGGCCTTTCAAGGAGGAATGTGTACCAAGCTGAACAAGTAGACCAAGGAGCATAACCAATACGTTGATAACATCACATTTTAAGCATTTTGGAGAAGTTAAGGTATGTTTAGAATGTTTAAGGTTTCTTGATTATGTTTTGTATTTCTTACTGTAATGTTGTAATTTGAATATTTGAGAGAATATCAAACATGAAGGTTTACATCATTGTATATGGGTCATTTGTGTAATTTGGCACTTGTTAAATGTCATGGTACATGTACTTTACCATACACCTTATCCAAATATGTCTTATAACTACTTTTCAAACATTGAAACACTTTTGTAACTACCCATTCATATTTTATAATTTTCAATTAAGTCATAATGAGAAAGTTTGAAGGGAATAAGGGTGAGAAATACTTTGGCATATTGCTCCACCTCCAGACAAGTCAGGAAAAGTTTCATAATCACCTAGTTCATCAACTCCAACAGTTTAAGAAGGCAAAATAGGTAGTTTCTTGAAGAAAATAGGCATGTGGAGGTTTCTTTGCAAAGTTTTCTTCTAAATATAAAATTAAAATCCTCTCCAAGTCTCTTCCTAGACCTCTTCGACCCAAATCCATGTAAATGAGGGAGTTGTAGAGCCAAACAAAGAAAAAACCTATATCATTTCTCCATCATGTTCATAGGTACGCTTAATAAGCTCAAAATTGTCACCAGTTTGAGGATAGTTCATGGAGGAGAGAGAGAGTTGGATCCAAATATCTTAGGAAAATAAGGGGACCCTAATGCCCTTTCATTTTGTGTCATTGGTTTTTTGATCAAGCCCTTTAGCTTTATGAACAATTGTTAACAAAATATTGTGTCTTAAACCCTTGTAAAACCCAATAGGGTCAATTTTCTATTTCTACAACATTATGGGATCAAATGAATGCATTATAATTATTTAAATATGTCTATTAGTATTCATTTATACTCTTTAATGTCAAACTTAGGGGAAAATTCCATTGATCACACTTGTACCTACAATAAATCTCATTTTTTTAGATGATTCTTGGTCTAATAGAATTTTTTTATAATCTAGAGGTATTTTCACTTATGTATATGGTTGAATATAGTTATAATATGTTTTATAGAGCCTATTATATCTTTCAAAAATCTCTAAAAGATGTTAATAGGGTTATGATGGCCAAGAAGAACCCCAAGGACGTACTCAGCTAGACCAAGTCAATTACTAGAACATGAAAAGAGCTTTTTAAGCCCAAAAAAAGATCAAGTGCATGATGGAACTCATAATTGAGTCCTCAAGTAATATTTATATACCTTCATACTAATTTTACCAACCATTTCAATCCACTTCTACTTCAATATATCTTGTTATAATGTTTTAACACACAGGCTCCAACGTGAGAAGCATAATCTCAAAGGCATATATAAGTCATAGTGTGAGGACCATGCACCTCAAGTGAAGATTCAATAACTATTTCATGTATATTAAATACTATAATATCCATAAATAATCTTGTAAACACTTCATGGGTATCTTAGTAGAGAGTTGTAGTTGGTAGTCCACCAACAACCTTGGTTCAGGTTCCCTCACATGTTTTCAAGTGTAAGTAGATAATAGGTAAAAAACTCAAGGAAATAGGATTAATAGTACTTAAATACAGTATAAATTATATTTAAAATTCCATATAGTACTTTAAATCCTAAATGAGGACCCAAAAAACATTAATGATTACCTATATTTTTCTATACAAGCTTGGCTAGTATAATGGCGAGGAACATGATAGAGATCATTTGAGTTACTAAAGTTAATTTTCCTTGTAAAAGTCATAGAGGGAGTCATTATATAATATTTATGTATATTTTATCATGGTAAAAAGTGATCAAAGGGTCTAAAATGGGAAAACACAATCATGAGGACCAAATAAGACTATACATGTAGAGATAAGTGCTTGGAGACATTTTAGATGTCTTGAAGAGGAATTTGGCCTTACCATGAGCTCTGAAGGCAATATGAAGTATGAGATACCTTATAATATATTGATTTTTTTAATAATTTATATAAATGATGATAAATCACTCAAGTAATAACTATTCTTAGGCATTGACAACCATTCTTAGACCCAAAAGAACACCTATAGGCCTGCTTGTATAAAACATGAGAAAAGGTGCAAATTTTGGCTTGATCATGAAGTTTTAGGGTAATTTAAGATGTGATAAATCTTATGAGGATTGTGAAATTTTATAAAATATCTTCAATAAGAAGAAAATCCATCAAGAAGGATACAAAACAAGCCTAAAAAAAGACCTATAGGTATGTATGCATGAGATGAAGACAAGGTGAACTTCCTGGTTTGGTCATTATGCCTAAGGGTTAATAAAAGTTTAATAGGAATTAATAAGTGTATAATTTTATTAGACTTATTTTTAAGTGAAATAATCATCCAAGGAGGATCAATGCTTGAACCTCCAACAGAGTGTTAGGCCTTGAGGAGAATATATAGGCTTGCCTGTATATTATTAGGAAAGGATGTAATTTTTGGTTCTGATTATGGATTTTGAAAGTGATGATAGGTCAAGGAGACTATATATAATTCCTTAATAATGATTTTATACCTTGTAATATAAAAAAGACATTGAAACAGAGACCTTTAAGGTAAAAATGGTAAATCTGTCTACAAACTCTCATTGTAGGTCCCAACAAATTTAGGCCATTTGAAGAGTCAAGTTTATTGAATAATTGTTGGATAACTTCATAGGAGGTTTTTAAGACCTCTTATAGGCATTTATATTCAAAATAAATCATTTTATGATTAATTTTGTTCAAAACCTCATCTCAACCTCATCATATAGTTTACACAAACTCGAGAAGGCCTAGTCCCTATGTGTGATTTCAAAGGAGTAAGTTTATGGTAAAAATGATGTTAGGGGGTTTTGGTAGACCATATGAACTCCTATTTTTTTTAATTATCCATAAGGAAGAGGATATATTCTTTATGAATAATCCTTAACAAGTAGAAACCCTAAAACCTTGCTAAAATGTCTCAAAGAGACCTGATTGAGTTTTTTGATCTTCTAAGTGCATCAAGTAGATTGGTATGGCATATAAAATATTTAGATAGTATATAAACACCCTTGGTCATCTGATAGAGACACTATTAGGCACATGTGGTAGTAAATATATGGAAGAATGGCCTAAACGACTATTTTCTTAAGCCTAATTACAAGATTTTCAATAGGTCAAGCCTATTAATCTATTAGGAGAGAATCTCCAAGATAGGATAGAGATGTTTTAATCCTTTACATGTCATTTAAGAAACCTTCATAGTGATAACATATATTTTAACTTGACAACTAGGCCTATATGAAGAAATGTGACCAATATAGCCTCAAAAGGTTAAAGTTGTAGACTTGTTTCAAGAGTTTGAAGGTGAAAAGGCTATCATAACATATTAAGAAGAAGATAACATAATATATACAGGACTTGGAAGTCATTAAATAGTGATAATAACCATTCTTAACTCTCATTTCTACTTGAAGCTTCCATAATAATGAAAATAATTTATTACTCTCTTAACAAGCAAGTGTGAAGACTCAACTACAAATTGATTTTCAATGCTCATACAAGACCTATATAAACTATTAAAATACTTACATGAAGTAACAAACCATGATGGAGGTTTGAAAAGCACAAAACTAGACTTTGTTTGAGTGATCAAATCCTAATAACAAAGAATATGGGATGAAAATAATCTTGAAGTTCAAGGCCAAATCTCACATGAAAGAGAAGCATTGCAAGAGGTGAGGGTTGGCATAGTAGATTATAAATTAATCCAAGTGTCAATTGTAAAACTTGTAACTACCCTCAAATAAGCATATGTGTAACTTTATAGAAAGTGAGTTAGATTAAATAAGTATCAAGTCTGCCAAGATGGCTTTTCATGCCACTCTTCATGAATAACTTCATCAACACATGATCTAGAAGATTAAAAGACAAGATGACAACACAGTCCTAGTAGACTTGGTGTCAAATCCTTTATGTTTTGTAATTTATTTGATGATGAAAGATAGTTCATGAGTTCTCTTCTTGTCTTATCCTTCCTTCTTTCTTCTCTTTTTGTATAAATGAAGCCTTGAAAGGCATTGAATGTAACCTCTAAATGTGTATGGAAAAACCCTACCAAATTTGATACGTGTTATTACCTATGAAATAAAATTCAAGCTAATTTACACTTTATTCATCTTTCATTTAATGAATCTGAGATGAATTTTTGATGAATGTTAGTGATAGTTGCATTACTTCCTTGTATTTGTCCTTTCTATTCATGCCTCTATGTGAGGTAGTTATATTTACATACGTCATATGAAGTGTATCAAATGATTTATTGAGTTCAAGTGTTGAAAGGTCATTAGTTTATTCCTTTAGGCCTCTTGATTAATAACCTTGGTTGCTGTACTAGCCATAACTTTCATAGAGAAACACTTGTGTGGGAGGAACTATCTAAAAGTTGTAAAATCAAGTTGTAATCTTATAGTTTCATATTGAAAGCATTGACAAGTAAAGGAAAATCCATTTGGTGCATTACCTCCATATTCTTTTTTATAATTTTAGTCCTCTTCTATCACCTTTATTTGCAATTTTAATAGGTTATTCTTAGTTTTGGGTGAAGCATCAATGGAGATATCCCAATCTAGAGATTCACTTCACCAATTAGGCCACCCACAACTTGGAAGTGATTGCATACTATCATCTATTTATTAAGGATTGAAAAACCTTCTTAGGGGTGAAAATTAGATAGATAACAATTATGGCATGCCCAGTGGGATCTAATTTCAATAAGGTTATCCAAGATTGATGTTGGTCTTGACAAATTTTTACCTATAATAGACTCTTTCATGCAACATCTGGTGACTCTAACAAGTTTTTAGCTCTTAGTTGTAGACTAGCAAGCCAATTTTCATGCCAAAGATGACAACAAGGTCAAGAGAAAAATGTATTCCGTTTGAATTTATTGAGTTACCTTCATTTTTAGTCAAGAGAAAGAGATTCCTTTATTATTCTCTTTATACCAAGACTCCTAGAAGGAAGCTCCATTTTCATTATACTCCAAACTCTCCTAAATCTAGAAAGATGGCTAGAAACTTGCCATTTTTTACTTTAAATGGTGGATCCCCTCTAAACATTTCAAGATATGATGACATACCTATACAAAATCTATAAAGTGTCCCATACTTTTGTGGATAAAACACCATTAGTCCCATTAAGCACATTAGATACATGACAATTTTTTGCAATATTCATAATATTACTCAAGAGAATGTGGCTATTAGGTTTTTGTCAATATAATTTAAGGGAAAATATTTGTATTGGTATAGGAATTTGGATCCTAATTCCATTAATTCATAGAATTAATTGGGAGAGAATTTGAGTAAGAGGTTTGAAGACAAGAGTGATCGCTTGTCTCTAACTAAGCAATCAACCACTATTAAGAGAGACCCCCCATAAGATTTTGTGAAGGATTTCAATTCTAGACTCTAAAAAGCATAAGATAAGTTCCCAAAATTTTTGAGACCTACTCCAAACTATTCCTTCCTTTACTATCTCAAGGCCTCGAATAGTGACATAATTGTTATGATACAATCTATGAGAGGAGAGACCTTACCCGAGGCCTATTATGTTGCCATTAAGGCTAAAAATAATTTCATATAATCTAAAAAGATATCCCAAAGACCTCCCATGTCATTATTTCCTAATATACAGTCCCCTAAACCAAATTTTGATCCCATTCCCATACTAATCAGTCATGAACAAGTTGCTCCTAGTCGATGAAATAAAAGCAAGAGTTAATAATCTGCTATGCCCTTACCCTTTGACATGTCTAGGGATATGTGTAGTTGACTTGTGGCTTAGATACCTCTTTTATATTCTTGTTACATTTTTTTATGTTCTTAATTAGGTTGGCCTATATAATAACCATGGCTAAGTAGACTATATATAGGAGGTAGTGGTTAGTCTTTAAGCATCATGTTAATTATTCTACTCTTAGTGCATTATTGTGGAAGTTGCCCCCTCAAAATGTCTTTGCTATATTATCCAATATTATAATTTACTATCAATTATTATTGTGTGATCTCTCATATTTGCTTATTATGTGTGATATATAATCATTCTATGTGAACATCTAAGTAATTTTATTACAAGTGGTATTAGAGTTTTGATTTGGGCAAGTTTCCTGTGATGTTTTTTTGGATCTGGCAAAGCATGAATTCTGAGAGAGGAAGGAGCAAAAAAACATAACTTGTAATCTGGGAAGAATTAATTTTTTCTGTTAGTGTAATATTATTCAAAACATTATTTTGAAAATAAAATTAAAAAAAAGTCTGGAAAAAAATTTTGCTTTGAACAATTGTAGTCATTGGATTCGTCTTGATGAGATGATCGCAATGGTATATTCTACTGGTACACTTTTTTGATGTTAAATTTTTTACCCTAGTGCACAAAGGCAGTCATTGGATTCATCTTGGTGAGGCAATTACAATGGTACCATCTCTTGGTACACTTTTTTTGGGATGAAAACCCTCCTAGGGTTTTTATATGGCCTATCCTTCTACACAAGGAAAAAAAGGGGGTAAAAAACTCCTAAGACTCCTATCGGTGAAATGAAAACTAGAACTTCAGATCCATTGATTTCTCAACTTTAGGTTGATATAAAGGGATTGGTGTGGCATGATGACTTTATTACAGTTTAAACTAATGTTTTAGGGATGTCCAAAGATATTAATGGGGTTCACACTCAATTGAATCAGATCACTACTCAATTAGTTTCCCTTTCATCTCAGTTACATTCAAACAACCCTCCACTTCATCATTTGGGTCCTCCTCTCAACACTAAAAACTCTAATTCTAGTGTGAAACCAATGTTTCCAAAATTGGACATGTGCAAGTTTGATGGTAAGGATCCTCTCACTTGGATGACCTAAATTGATAATTTATTTGATCTGCATCAAACTCTTAGTTCTTAGAAGGTGATAGTGGCATCTCTATATCTGGAACCTGAGAAGTTCATTTGGTATCACTAGTTGTGTGCTCAAAAGAAAAAGAATGGTGCTCCTATTACATTATCTATTTTCATTGATGAGTTATTGGCTCATTATTAGAATAATCTCTCTGAGAACTACTTCAGCCAATTAGCCAAACTACAACAAACAAGAACTGTGAAGGATTATATTCATTACTTTCAAAATCTATCCTTACAAGTGGAAGACATCACTAAGGAAAATTTGACTGATCCATTTTTGGGTGGTCTCAAAGATAGCGTCCAATTGGAGGTTTGGATGTTTAACCCAATATTTGTATCAGAACCTATCCCACAAGCACTCATGGTAGAGGAAAATGAGATGGTCAAATAGAAAACCTTCACTATGAGTCATGATCGCACCTTTCCAGTACCATCATATCCTCAACTCACCAGATTGATACCTTGATAAATTAAGGATAAGTGAGCCAAAGGGTTGTGTTATGGCTGTGATAACAAATGGATCAAAGACCATTATTATGCTAAAAATAAGTTATTTTACATCAAATGTGCCAATGAGGATGACGATGATGAGGAGGCAATTAGTGAGGATGAATAAGGCCCTAAAGAGGAATCTAAAGACTCTAAACCTACTATATCCCATCATTCCATTTTAGGTATTAGTACTCCCTAAACTCTTAAGGTGGTGGGTTTTCTAAAGAAATAAAAGGTCACTATATTGATTGATGCTAAGGGCAGACATAACCTCATCAATAGTAAGTTGGCTACTCATTTGAACTGTTTCATTTATCCCTCTCCAAAATTTTAGGTCATGATTGTAGATGGTGGTACTATTAGATGCTCAAGAAAATGCCATAATATTAAGCTAGCCATGGGAGACTACTTGTTGGATTCTCCTATGTTTTCTATTTCCATGGAGGGAGCTGACATTGTTCTAGGAATATAATGGCTCACCACTTTAGGCACTATTGAGATGAATTTCTAAGATTTATTCATGCATTTTCATTTTGACGAAAGGACATTTGAGCTAAGGGGATTAAGAGATAAATCTCCATAACTTGTTAGCTCCCATCAAATGACAAAGATTCCTTGAAAGGGTACTAAAGGATTTATAGCTCGCTTATTTTCCATGGAAGTTCAACCAACTCATCCATCTACACCTCCTGATCTATAACAAGTGATTAATACCCATTCAATTATTTTTGGTGACACGTCAAAAGAACTTCCACCATGGTGCACACATGATGATGCTATCAAACTTATTCCTAGTAGTAAACCACCCAACATCAGGCCATATAAGTTTTCCTATGACCAAAAAAGTGAAATTGAAAAGATGGTATAGGAGATGTTAGATGCATGAATCATTCACCATAGCAAAAGCAAATATTCTTCACCAGTTGTCATGGTGAGAAAGAAAGATGACACTTGCAGGATGTGCCCTGACTATAGAGAACTAAACAAGTACACTATCAAAGATAAATTTCCTATTCCTATCATTAATGATTTTTTAGATGAATTAAATGGTTCTCTTTATTTTACCAAGTTAGATCTACATTCTAGGTATCATCAAATCCAGATCCATGATGAAGACATACCCAAAATTGCTTTCAGGACTCATGAGGGCCATTATGATTTTTTGGTTATGCCTTTTGGGCTGACAAACACACTATCCACCTTTTAGAGTTTGATGAATACTATTTTTAGGCCATTTTTGAGAAATTTATTTTGGTATTTTTTGATGATATCCTCATTTATAGTAAAAATTGGGAAGACCATTTGCACCATGTGAAATAGGTACTCTCAATTCTGGAACAACATCAATTATATGCCAAACCTTCCAAATGTACTTTTGGAGCTTGCGAGGTTGAGTATTTGGTTCATCTAGTTTCACAAGAAAGAGTGAAAGTGGATCCTAAAAAAATCCAAGCAGTGGTGGACTGGCTGATTCCTAAGACACTCAAGCAACTAAGGGGATTTCTAGGGTTAACTAGTTACTATCATAGGTTTGTAAAAAATTATGGTAGCATTACAGCCCCACTCACCTCTTTATTAAAGTAAGACTCCTTTTAGTGGATTGATACAACTACTAGGGCATTTGAACAATTGAAATTGGCTATGTATACCACTCTAGTATTGGCCAATCCTCATTTTTCCAAGACTTTTGTGGTTAAATGTGATGCATCTAGGTATGGTATGGGTGTTGTACTCATGCAATAAGGTAGACCACTTGCATTTGAAAGTCATCAACTGAAGGGTAAAAATCAGCATAAGCCCATTTATGAGAAAGAATAGATGTCTATTTTGCATGCAGTTAAACAATGGAGGCCTTATTTGATAGGTCATCACTTTCAGGTAAACACTGATCATGATAGTCTCAAATATTTTTTGGAACAATGATTGTCATTTGAAGAACAACATAAATGGGTAACTAAGATGTTAGGCTATGATTTTGAAATAGTTTATAAGAAAGGCAAGGACAATGTAGTGGTAGATGCACTATCTAGGAAGGATGAATCAGTTGAGGAAGTGCTATGTGTTATGACTATTCTATAGGTAGATTGGCTAGAATAAGCATGATCCAAATGGGATAATGATAGTGATACCCACGATTTATTTCAGAATCTTTAGCAAGGTTTGGGTGGATTTGAAAAATTCACATGGAAGGGTAATGCATTATGGTATAAAGATATATTATACCTATGTAATAATTCTCTTCTTAAACAAAAAATCCTTCAGGAACTTCATGTAACTCCAATTGAGGGTCATTCAAGATTTTTGAGAACCTATCATAGAATCAAGTAGGATTTTATTTGGGAAGGACTCATGGGGGATATCCAAAAATATGTGGCTGAATGTATAATCTGTCAAAAAAATAAAGGAGAAACCATCAAAACCCCATGTCTTTTGTAGCCTTTATCCATCCCTAGCCAATGTTGGGAAGAGCTATCTATGGACTTCATTACAAGGTTACCGAGATTTGATGGTCAAAATGTTATCATGGTTATGGTAGATCATCTCAGTAAGTATGCTCATTTTTTTTCTTTATCACAACCATTTATTGCTAGTATAATAGCTTCTACTTTTCTCAATATAGTTTAGAAATTGCATGGTACCCATAAGATCATTGTTAGTGATAGAGATCCCATTTTCACTAAATTTTTTTGGACTAAGTTATTTGCATGTTTGGGCACCTAGTTGGCTCATAGTTCATCCTATCATCCTCAATCAGATGGAAAAAATGAGGTAGTCAACGAATGTCTGGAAGGATATCTCTATTGTTTTGTTTTTGATAAACAGGATAAATGGGTTCATTGGTTACCACTTGCTGAATGGTGGTATAATACTTTTGTTTATAGTTCTTCCAAAATGTATCCTTTTCTAGCACTATATGGATACCACTCTCCATCCATCACTTCAACCTTGAAGGTACATCCTAAGGTTCATGCAAGTGAAGAACACATTCACCATCAATAGGAGGTCCTTGCAAGTTTTCATGAAAATTTAGCCATGGCTTAGAATCACATGAAGTAGTAGGTAGAACAACACATGAGTGAGAGGCATTTTGACATTGGTGATTGGGTCTTTGTTAAAATTGTAGCTATATAAGTAGATGTCGTTAAAGTAATAGAAAAAGGATAACAAGCTATCCCCTAAGTATTATGGGCCTTATCAGATCTTAAAAAAATTGGTAGTGTGGCCTACAAGTTGGAGTTTCCTTCCTCCACTCACATGCATATAGTATTTCATGTATCATGCCTGAAGAAAGTCATTGGACATAAAGTTGCTACTCAAACTGAGATACTAGAATTGGATGAGGAAAGAAGAGTTATTCTTGATCCCAAGGCAATCCTTCAAATGTGTATTAAGTAGCTATGTTCTCGAGTGATTAAGGAGTACCTGATCAAATGGAATAATCTACCTTGTGAAGATATCACTTAGGAGGATGAATCCTTTATGTAGCAACATGCAAAGTTGACTCAATGTTGAGGACAATATTGTTTTGAAGGGGAGGGGCATGCTATGCCCTTAACCTTTGGCATGTTTAGGGATATGTGTGGCTGACTTGTGGCTTACATACCTCTTTTCTATTCTTGTTACATTTCTCTATGTTTTTAGTTAGGTTGGCCTATGAAATAACCATGGCTAAGTAGACTATATATAAGAGGTAGTGGTTGGTCTTTAAGCATCATGTTAAGTATTATGCTCTCAGTGCATTTTTGTGGAGGTTGCCCCCTCAAAGTGGCTTTGCTATATTATTAAGTATTTTACTTTGCTATCAATTATTATTGTGTGATCTCATATATTTGCTTGTTCCATGTGATATATAATAATTATATGTGAACATCTAAGTAATTTCATTACATAATCCTATTTAAAGCTTAAGCAAACAAGATAGTGGCCATTGAGAGGTAGCTACCTCAACCTCATAGACCTTATCAAGCTCCATATCAGTCCAATCAGCCAAATAGACTACCTTTTCAAGCCAATTCCCAAGGGCAAGGGTAGATTTAAATTTGCTAGACCATATAATAGTTACAATCCAAATATTTCCTCCCCCTCTAGAGATCTAGTACCTACTCAAAATAATTTTATACAAGAGAATGATTGGTATTATCAATGGGATCAGCCTCATAATCAATCTACCAATCAAAATGAGGTGTTTAATCAAGCTTTTATGACACAAAATTGAATAATTCCTTCTATGACATAAGCTAAAGTTTATAACTAAGGAAAGACTAATGTGTAACAAGTTTAATATGATGTTACATTGGTAAATTAGAAATAAGCAGATTGGTATGCAGTCAATCAGTTGGAAAGCATAAGTAAAGTTGGTGATACTTCTATAACAACCAATACAAGGTCCAAAATGAGAGTAATTGATGATGCTCAAGAGACAAGTAAGGGGACAATAACTATGCCTTCTATGTCTCAAGGAAAAAAATAGACTAATGTAACTCCTAAGGCCTAAGATACTTAGAAAAATTAGAATATAAAGGGTGCTTTTATACCTCAAACTATGCAAGCTCTAAATAGTATGGCAACTCCTAAAGGACAACCAAGGGTTGGTTGCTATTGCATCAAAACTATGGACCAAATGAAGAAGTTAAATGTGAGTATTCATATGTGGGATACATTGGATCTCCCTAGCCAAAGGGAGATACTTCAATAAGAGTTTTCAAAACTCAACCTTTCAAAAACATCAATAAGAAGAGAGGGTTCATTTTTCACAAACACACCTACACCTACTAGTGGGAAGCCAAGCAAAGATGTTAAATTACCCCCCTTTTATGTTTATATGATTATTAGAGACTGTTTAGTGCAAAATCTCATGATAGATAGTGGGGTAAGTATCTCAGTGATGCCTAAATAGATAGCTAATAATTTAGGCCTAAGGTATGAGCCTAATACCAAAGGTGTCTTACAAATGGATGGTTCAACTACCAAGACCATGAGTGTGATCAAAGGTTTGATTCTTACTCTCCATGCTTGTCCCAAATTTTTTATTGCCCAAAATGTTATTGTAGTATATTTTCCACCCTACTTTTCTCTATGCTTGTCAAGAGACTTCACTACTAAAATTGGCAGGTACTTGTCATCTGTTTGGTCATATATGGATTTTAAAACTAGATATGGTACTAAAGTTAAAATCAGATATGAACCTATGTCTATATTTCATCTTAAACCATACAAGCCAAACATTTCAAATGTGAATTGTACCATCATGATGAGGGAAATCATCCCAATGATCATGAACCAATTATACCTCTTGAAGGCATATCAAACCTTTTCCTTGATGAACATGGAGTATGAAATCATGAATGTGATCCATATAGAGGTGTTGAAGAATATGGTATAGGTGTTTACTATTTTCATAAAGAAGGTGCAGCCATACCATCTCTCTCCAAGTCAAGTTAAGATGATGATGGTCTATGGAAATTATTCTTTGATGGTTCAAGGAGTAAGAATTGAGTAGGGGTAGGTGTAATGCTAGTTTCTCCTTCTATGAGAAGTACTATTTTACAATTAGATTTTAGTTTAATTTCAATTGTAATGAAATTGAGTATGATGCTCTTATACATGGGCTTTAATGGGCAAGAAAAAAAGGAATGAAGTAATTACAAGTTTTTGGAGATAGTGAGCTAGTAGTCCACCAAGTGAAAGGTAAAAGTGTTACTATGAATCCATTATTGAAGTATTACAAACATAAGGTGTGGGAACTTAATGAATGTTTTGAATCCTTAAAAATCCAATCAGTTCTAAGAGAAGAGAATCAACGTGCTGATAGGTTAACTTCAATGGGAGCTCAATTTGACATTCTTAATGATGTCAAGAACTCAAAAACCCAACCATGCTTCTTTCAATTACAATTTGAGTGTGATAAGTAAATAACATGCTTCTTTAAATTACAATCTAAGTTTTCTTGTAAAAACTAGGCTAAATTATAGCATCAATATGGAGATCAGATTATGTTATTGAGATCAAATAAGCTTCCCAAAGGGTTGGTAACTCTTGAGAACATATTCAATGATAATAATCAAATGAAGAAGGATAAGGTGAGTATGTCTACCAAATAATATCATTAAAGGGTTATTATCTTCAAGGACAAGCTTATTAGGCTTGGAAAGGTATGTACTTTAGCTCAAAGGATTGCATTTGTGAAGTTGTGTAAAGAATTTTTTGATATCTTTACTCGAGAATATAGTGATCTTAAGGGGTTTGTTCCTAGATTAACCCAACATAATATAGATCTTGATCCAAATGCCAAGCCTATAAGATAAATATAAATACCTATAAATCCAAATATTAAGCTTCTAATGAGGAAAGAGCTAATTAAATTGATAGAGTAAATCATCATATTCCATATTAAGCACTCCACATGGGTTGCGAAGCTAGTCCCATGAGAAAAAAGAGTGGAGATATCATATTATGTGTGGATTTAAAATATTTAAATAGGGTGTCATTTAGATATCATTACCCCTTACCCTCCATGGGGAAAATTCTTCAAGTGGTTGTAGGTTCTTAACACTTCTCTCTCTTGGATGGTTAGTCTGGTTATAATCAAGTCTTGGTGAAGGAAGAGGATCAATACAAGACAACTTTTACTACTAAATGGGGCACATATTCCTATAAAAAAATTCCGTTTGGGTTATCTAATACATGGGATATATTCTAAAGAGCCATGGATATGAATTTTCAAGGCTTGATAAATGAAATGATGCTAACATAATGATTTTCTCAAATAATGCTACTGATCATTTATCTCACTTTAGTTTGATTTTTGAAAGATGTTAGCAATATGAGATCTCTTTAAACCCCCAAAATTGTGTTTTTTATAGTTCATGAGGGTAAGCTATTAGATCACATTATCTCAAAATATAGGATTGCCATTGATCATGAAAGGGTGAGTGCCATATTAGATTTATCTTTACCGAAGCATAAGAAAGGTTTGAAAATTTTAATTGGGAAGATCAAATTTGTTATAAGGTTCATACCTAGTTTTTACAACCTTGTGAAACCTATGACAACCGTGTTGAAGAAGCATCAAGTATTCAATTGGACCAAAGAAGGAAAAAATAATTTTGAGGCTATTAAACAAGTCATAGCCCAAGCACCAACATTGATCAATCCTGATTTATCGAAGGATTTATTCTTGTATGATTTTACTAACATTTAAAACATCTCATCCATGTTGATGCAATATAGTAGTGAAGGTCATGAGTAGCCTATAGCCTTCTTTAGTCAAGGG
This sequence comes from Torreya grandis, assembly GCA_037957365.1. Lineage (NCBI taxonomy): Eukaryota > Viridiplantae > Streptophyta > Pinopsida > Cupressales > Taxaceae > Torreya > Torreya grandis. The sequence continues at coordinate 6,485,710 of JARHVA010000105.1, read as the reverse complement.
CTAGACGATTATGAAGAGAGATACACCTTTATTGAGAAGTAAGTGTTGGCAGCTATAGTAAGCCTTAATAAGTTTAGGCATATGGTTTACAATAATAAAATCCATGTCATAATGAAACATCCAGGCATAAGATACTTCCTTTTTAACAAGGATTTAAATGAGAAAAGGGTTGGGTGGATAACCAATGTCATGAAGTATGATGTAGAAATCAAGGCTACTAAGTTGATAAGAGAAATAGGGCCATGTGAACACTTGGAATTAGATATTCAAGAAGAAAAAGAGGTTGTTTTGACATTAAAAGATTATCCCTATACAATTATACCTTCATCCCCTCCAAGTTGGACATAAGATATGGTAAGTTTTCTTTAAATAGGTGAGTGTCTTATTGGTTTAGATCAATAAAAAAGAAGATACTTCAGATTGAAGTCCATCACTTATGTTCTCATGGATGGAGTTCTATTTATAAAGGATCTTAGGATGCTATTGAGATGTGTTGAAACTAATTAGATTGATAAGCTTTTAGAACAATTTCATGATGGGCATACAAGAGGTCACTTTAGACCTAAGACCATAATAGTAAAAATAATTAAAGCTAGGTATTATTATCATAGATTATTTAAGGACTCCTATGCATGGGTAAGGAGGTGACAAAAGTGTGCATTTTTCAGAAGGAAACAAAAGATGGCAACCCTCCCTCTCAATACTATTCAAGTAGAACAACCATTCATGCAATGGGGTCTTGATTTCATTGGCATGATAAATCCTCCTTCAAGTGCTGGCCATAAGTGGGTGATTATAGCCACTTACTATTTCAAAAGGTTGGTAGAAGTAATAAATATTGAAGAGGTTAATGTAAATTAAATTATTAACTTTTATGAAGGCCTAGTGACTAGATTTGGAGTTCCTTCAACAATAGTTTATGATAATGCAATAACATTTAGTGGTGCAAGAATAATTGAGTGGGCTCTCAAGCATGGCATATATATAAGCTCTTATTCCAAATAATATACTCAAGGGAATGGGATATTTGAGTACACAAATTTTTTTTTGATCATAATGATTAATAGGACAATGGAAGACAATCAAATAACTTGGCACATCAAGTTGAAGACAACTCTATGGGCTGATAGGATCACTCCCAAGAGGGTTATTAGTAATTCTCCCTTCATGCTTGTTTATGGGAGAGAGGCCAAGATACTTATTTATCTTGAATTACCTAACCTAGAGTTAGATCATCAACTTGAGATGATGGAGAGTGATCACATGACAATAAGGTTGACAGAGTTGATGGCCTTGGAAGAGATAATAAATCATGCTATGCATACCATGGAGTGCCACTAAGCCCAAGTGAAGAAGACCTTTGATAAGAGAGCTATTTTAAGAGCATATCAAGGAAACCTTGTATTGAAGTGGGAAAAAAATAGGGGTAAACCTGATAGGCATACCAAGTTTGATACATTGTGGAGTGGGCCCTATGTTGTCATTGGTTGTAAAGAACGTAATGCCTTTCAAATTGAAAAGTTGGATGGAGAGGATTTAAGTATCCTAATCAATGGGATACATTTTAAACAATGCGACTAAGGTTAATTTTATAGCTTTTACATATTAAAATAGGTTTTTGTTTTCCCTAAGTGCTTAGATCATAAGTTGTTTGTTTTCTTCTATTATTATCCTTCCTCTAAGTGTCTTATGCCATATGTTTGTGTGTGGTGTGTGTCTTGAGTTTTATTCATCTTTCAGTTTGTTTCAAGGATGTTATCAAGTTTATGTTTTAGTTTGATTTCAAGTAAAACAACATTCATGACCCCATAACCCAATAGACTACAAAGGCTACTAGTCTAGATGTATAACAATCATGCAATCCCAGGAGGTCACCAAAGATGTCAGCTAAAATTGGCCACCATTGTTGAGTATCATTCAAAACTTTGGTCATCATGATCTTAAATTTGTTGATAACCATCATAAGGTTTTTGTATTGGTCATGGTTGGTCTCAAGATGATATTATTTGTGTTGTTCTTAGTAGTTTTTAGAGTCTCTTAGGGTGGTCTAGTTAGAAGAAAGGTCAATTCACCTAGTCTTACCATCAAAGTCAATCAATGTGGCTATTTCCAATGTGTTTAGCATATATGAAGTTAAATTTGACAAATTTAAGGTTTGAATGTGAATTCAAGTTAGATTTTGAATCATGGTCAAGAAAGAAGAAGAGTGACCTTTTATGGAGGAATGTGTACCAAGCTAAACAAGTAGACCAAGAAGTAGAACCAATAAGTTGATACCATTGCATTGTAATCATTTTGGAGATGTTAAGGTATGTTTGTAAAGTTTAAGATTTATTCATTATGTTTTGTATTATTTATTGTAATGTTGTAATATGACTCTTTGAGAAAAGATCAAACATGAAGGTTTACATCATTGTATAGGGGTCATTTGTGTAATTTGGCACTTGTTAAATGTCATGATATGTGTACATTACCATACACCTTGTCTAAATATGTATTATAACTACTTTTCAAAAATTTGAAAACTTTTATAACTACCCATTCATCTTTTATAACATGAAAGTAAGGCATAGTGATAAAATTGCAAGGGAATAAGGGTGATAAATGCTTTGACATGTTACTCCACCTTCGTATAAGTGATGAAAAGTTTCATAATCACCTGGTTCATCATCTCCAATAGTTCAAGAAGGTAGAATAGGCATATTCCTTAAGAAAACAAGCTTGTGAAGGTCTTTTTACAAAGTTTTTTGTTGAAGATCAACTTCGAAGCCTCTCTAAGTGTCCTCGTAGACATCTTAGACCCAAATCCATGAAAATACAGGAGTTTTAGATCCAAACAAAGCAAAAACCTATACCATTTCTCCATTGGGTCCATAGGTATGCTTGGAAAGATTAGAAAGGTCACTAGTTTGAGGATACTTCATAGAGGAGAGAGAGAGTTGGATCCAAAGTTATTGGGAAAGAAGGGGACCCTAATTCCATTCCAGTTTGTGGCACTAGTTTTCTAATCAATCCCCTTAGCTTTATGAATAATCATTAATAAAATAGGGTGTCTTTAATTCTTATAAAACCCCACAGGGTTGGTTTTATCTTTATACAACATTTCGGGATCCAATGAATGCATGGTAATGGTTGAGATATGTATTTTAGGATTCATATATATTTTTCAAAGTCAAAATTAGGGAAAAGTTCCATTGATCACACTTATACCTACAACAAACCTCATTGTTTTGGATTATTCTTGGTCCAATAGGTAGGTTTTGTAGTCTAGAGGTATTTTTTATTATGGAGATGTTTGAATATACTTAGAAGATGTTTTTTAGGGCCTATTATATATTATTTAGAACTCTTTAAGATGTTAACAGGGTTATAATGGCCAAGAAAAGCCCTGAGTATGTACTCAGTATGATTGAGTCAATTGTTAGAACATGAAAAGAGCTCTCTAAGCCCAAACAAAGATCAAGTGAATGATGGAACTCATAATTGAGTCCATAAGTAATATTTATCTACATTCACACTCCTTTTAATAAGCTACTTCAATATATCTTCTTGTAATATTCTTACACACAAGCTCTAATGTAAGAAGCATAGTCTTGAAGGCATATAAAGTCATAATGTGAGGACCATACACCTCAAGTGAATATTTAAGAACTAGTGATAAGTATATGAAAGACTATCAGAGCCATAAATAAGCTTCTAAACACTACATGGGTATCTTAGTAGAGAGTTACAGGTGGTAGTCCACCAACAACCTTGGTTTGGGTTCCCTCATAGGTTTTCAAGTGTAAGTAGATAGATAGTAGGAAAAAATATCAAGAAGGTAGGAGTAATAGTATTGAACTAAAATAGACATGATATTTAAAATTCCCTATATTATTTTAAATCCTACATAATGACCCAAAATATATCAATGATCACCTACAGTTCTCTATACAAGTTTGGCTAGTATAATGGTGAGGAACATGATAAATCCCATCTGAGCTACTAAATATAATTTGAATTGTCAAAGGAATAGAGGAGTAATTATAGAATATTTAGGTATAATTTATCATGGCATAAATTTATCAAAGGGTATAAAAGAGGAAAACATAGTCATGAAGACCAAGCAGAACTGTATTGGTAGAGACAAGTGCTTAGAGACATTTTAGATGTCTTGAAGAGGATTTTGGACTTGTCATGAGGTCTGAAGGTAATGTGAAGTATGAGAGACCTTTGAATATAGTGAAATTGTTTATAATTTATATATAGGAGGAGATATCACTCAAGGAATAACTATTCTCAAGCCTTGACAACCATTCTTAGACCCAAAAGAACACTTATAGGCCTACCTATATAAAACATGATAAAAGGTGAAAATTTTGGCTTGATCATGAAGTTTAAGGGTAATTTAAGATGTGATAAATCTTATGAGGATTATTAAAGTGTCTAAAATATCTTCAATAAGAATAAAATCTATCAAGAAGGATGTAAATTAAGCCTAAAATAAGACCTACAGGTTTGTATGCATGAGATGAACAAAAGGTGAACTTTTTGGTTTGATCATTATGCTTGAGGGTAATAAAAAGTATAATAATAATTAATAATCCTATAATTTTATTATAATCCTTTTTAATATAAATAATCATCCAATGAGGATCCATTATTGAACCTCCAACTGAGTGCTAGGCCTTGTGGAGAATATACAGGCCTGCCTGTAAATTATGAGGAAAGGATGCAATTTTTGGGTCTGAGTATGGAGTATGAAAGGATGATGGGTCAAGGAGAATATATATAATTCCTTAACAATAATTTTATACATTTTAATAATAATAAGACACCAAAATAGAGACCTTTAAGGTAAAAATGGCAAACCTACCTACAAACCCTCATTGTAGGTTACAATAGGTTGTAGGACATTTGAAGAGTCATGTTGATTATAGAAGTGTTGGATAATTTCATAGGAGGTTATTAATACCTCTTGGAATAATTTATAAGAAAAAAAAATCATTTTTATGACTAATTTTACTCAAAACCTCATCTTGACCTTATCACACAATTTACACAAACTTAAGAAGGCTTAGTTCCTACGTGTGATTTTAGAGGAGCACATACATGGGAAATAATGATGTTAGGGGGTGTTGGTAGATATTATTACATCCAATTTTTTTCCATTATGTATAATGAAGAGGATATGTTCTTTATGAACAATCTTTAACAAGTAGAAACCCTAAAACCCTATTAAAACCTCACAAAGACACCTGATGGAGTGTTTTGAACTTATAAGTTAATAAAATAGATTGGTATGGACTAGAAACTATTTGGATAGTATATACATAGCCCTGAGCATATGATAGAGCCATTATTTGGCATGTGTGTGAGGAAATGTATAGAAGAATAGCCTAAAATATTATTTTCTTGAGCCTAATTATAAGATTTTCAATAGGTCAGGCCTACTAATCTATTAGGAGAGACTCTTCAAGCTAGGATATAGATATTTTAATCCTTTATAGGTAATTTAATAATATTTTATAGTGATAATATAGGTTTTAAGTTGACAACTAGGCCTATATGAAGAAATGTGACCAATATGGCCTCAAAACATTAAAGTCTTAGACTTGTTTCAAGAGTTCAAAGGTCAAAAGGTTATCAAAGCATATTGAGGAGAATATAAAATCATCTATATAGGACTTGGAAGTCATGAAACAATGATAAGAACCATTCTTAACTCTTAGTGCTACTTGAAGCTTCCATAGTAATGAAAATATCTTATTACTCTCTTGACAAACAAGTGTGAAGTCTTAACTAAAAATTAATTTTCAATGCTCACACAAGGTCTCTATGAACTACTACAATACCTATATGAAGTAACAAACCATATTGGAGGATTCCAAAGCACAAAACTAGACTTTACTTGAGTGATCAAATCCTTATAATAAATAATATGGGATGAGAATAAGTTTGATGTTCAAGTCCAGATCTCACATGAAAGAGAAGCATTGTAAGAGGTGAGGGTTGGCATTAGAGATTATAAAACAATCCAAGTTTGAATGGGAAAAATTGTAACTAACCTTAAAGAAGTAGATGTGTAACTCGATGGAAATGGAGTTAGATTCAATAAGTATCAAGTCTGCGAAGATGGATTTTCATGCCACTCTTTGTGAAGAACTTCATCAACACTTAGTATAGAAGGGTAAGAAACAGGATGACAACACACTCCTAGTAGACTTGGTGTCAATTACTTTCTATTTGTAACTAATTTGATGATGAAATATATTTCATGAGTTATATTCTTGTCTTATCCTTATTTTTTCTCTTCTTGTATAAATGAAGCCTTGAAAGGCATTGAATGCAACCTCTAAATGTGTATGATGAAGCCCTGCCAAATTTGATACTTGTTATTGCCTCTGAAATAAAATTCAAGTTGAATTACACTTTCTTGGTCTTGAATTTAGTGAGTTTGAGATGAATTATTGATGAATGTTAATGTTGGTTACACTACTTCCTTGTATTTATCCTTTCCATTCATGCCTCTATGTGAGTTAGTTATCTTTACATAGGTCATACAAAGTATGTCAAATGGTTTGATGAGTTCAAGTGTTGAAAGGTCATTAGTGTATTCCTTTAGGCCTCTTGATTAATCAACTTAGTTGTTGTACTAACCATATCCTTCATATAGAAATAATTATATGGGAGGAGCTATTTTAAAGTTGTAAAATTAGGTTATAATATTATAGTTTCATAGTGCAAGCATTGGAAAGTAGAGGAAACTACATTTGGTGCATCACCTCCATGTTATTTTTTTGATTTTAGTCTTCTTCTATCCCTTTTAATTGTAGTTTTAGGAGGTTATTTGAAGTTTAGGGTGAAGTATCAAGGGAACTAGCCCAATCTAGAGATTCACTTCACCAATTAGACCACCCATAGCCTAGAAGTGATTTCATGCTATCATCTAGTTAAGAAGCCTTGAACAACCTTCCTAGGGGTACAAATTAGATAGATAACAATATGCATGTATCACACTTAAATGAAGCTTGAAACATGTGTGTATATAGGAAAATAAGGATATTTTATCTACTACCATGAAGCAAACAACACATGCATAAAAAATAGTACAACTAGGAATATGCTAAAAGAATGGTATTTTTGAATTATTTGGATGCTTTTGTGTTTTTTTAATATTTTAAGAAGTAAAAGTCTAGCCAATTATCCCATCCAAGGGATGATTCTATGGAAGTGTTATGAACTCTGAATATAACGAGTCAAATTGGTGATGTTACCAAGGAGCATCTATATATATGTGTCATATCTAAAATCAAAGAACTGGTAACACTATGTGTATCCCTCATAGGAGTAAAAGGTTGTGGAGTAGAAGTAATATATCTATTGGTTCATGGAACCCATTTTTGATTGCTCTTGGGTTATATTAGAGTAGTATTAGTATGAATATGATTCTTTATGCTAGAGTGTTTGAAGATACATAAGTTATCTAATGATCTCAAGATAAGGATGAAAATCTTTGAGGAGGGGAAGATGTATAATATTTCTTGAATGAGATGTGTTATATGCATGAATAGTAGAATCATAAAGGTATCATGATATTTTGGTAAGTTTGTACTTGTTATCTTTGGATTGCATTTATCTACATTGGGTTTCTCATTTTTCAATGATGGATTCAATCAATAGGTACCAGGTCCTATAGGTATGAATATATTATGTGGTATGTTATTGAGCAGATTAGAACATAGTTTGTTAGACTCTTCATCTAAAGGTTGTTTACCATATATACGAGCAATGAGAGTAAAAGGGTTTTGATATGAGGAAGGGATTATAGTTTCCCCCTTCATAACCACATTTGGAACTTTATATTTGTCAAGTGCATCTTAATTTTTGACATCTTTTGTTAGAAATCCTATTTTAAATATTTAATGTGCCCATTGATCCTTTTATAAAATTACCTTTTATACTTGTGCTTTATTATTTGGCTTGTTCTCATTTTTAGATTCTTGCTCTTTTACATTGATAAAATGTATCTTTGAATGATTTGTATCAATATTACTACTATAACCCAAGCCTTGGTGATCATTATGATCAGATGTAGATATAGGATAAGTGATTCTTTGTGCATGTTTTCCTAATCCTTTACCATGATAACTAAAATATTGTAAACATTGTCTTTAAAAACCATATTATTTTGAAATTCGAGTATCATTATTGAGAGGCATATTTGTATCCTTTTCTTGGTTTGATTTTGTTTTTTGAATCTTTTCTTGCTCTATGTTTGTCATTTGCAACTGTTTTGGCTCTAAATTATTCTTTGGTACCCATATTTGTTCTTTTAACATTTGTGTTTTAGGAGAGGTACTCATAAGGTGATTGGGATTCTTGATTTTTGTATAAATGATATGATCACCACTACCATTTCTTTGGAGATTATGATAATATAATGGTAAAATACAATCAAGATTACTCAGCCTATATACATAGGAGCAATCGATGCCTTTTCTTCCTTACCATTCATGAAGTGCATCAGACCCTCTCCCATCTTTACTATATTGGTATTGGGGGATGGGCTTAGCCTAATACACATACCCAAACAAGGCATTTAATTTGTATCACATATGGAGGATATGATAGAAATGGTTCGTCAACACTCATTCATAGAACAAGAGAATCCTATACCACATAGGATTCATCCCTATATATCCATATAGATGCCCTATATATAATTGCCTAACCCCATATCCATATATATAGGGGGTCGAGTTTGGCTACCTTATATTACATAAATAACATAACATAACATAACATAACATAACATGAGTGTGGGTGTCTACATTGTTTGACTACAATCCATCCTTGTTGGGGTTGGGGAGTTGGTTTAGTACCACCCATCAATAAATTCCTTGAAGTCAGTTGTATTTTTTTCTTCAAGGCAAGACAATAATTGGTATGATGTCCATGCATTCTATGACATACATAATAGTATTTTGACCTTCTAAGAGGATGCATAGGATGTAGTTGATCACTTTGTTTCAAAGCATGTCTCTTAGAATTTCACTTGGAATCTTATTAGCATTTTTTCACTTTTTGAATCACTTATTTTAGAGTTATGTTATTTTAGCTTTTCATTTTCATAAGAAACCTTGTTTGGTATAACATTGTTAGATGAAGATGAAAACACATGACAAACACTAGCATGTTTTAGATTTTGCATGTATGTAATCTGATTTTCCAATGATGTGAGCCTTAAATTGAAAAATTGGTTTTGGTTTTGTAATGCATCTATTAACTTGATCATAGTGATGTTTTAATCTTTTAGGGATTCATAAGCATAAATCCTAGGTAATTTGGATTTAATATTCATACTTCCACCATCTAGAGGGTTTATGGGAGGTGGACGGGTTTGAGAAAAGATAAATACAATAGGATGAGCCACTTTACCCGTTAAAGTAGTGATAGTATGGACATAGTTAGAGGGATGGTATCTATCACCCTTCTTAGGGTTAGAAGGAAGAAGAGGTTATTTTTTACCCATTTGAAATTTTCTAAACACACCCAAAAGAAAGAGTATAGAGGCTAGGGAAACAAGGATAAAAAATATCACCTATATTATGCCCTTATACAAATCAAATTTGGAAAAAGTAAATATAAAAATTTGAAATCCTGAAAAGTTAAAACTATTTAACCCTAATTTGGATGTGTATCCTCTTGGGTAAATAGGGTTAAGGATATAGAAATGATAGGGCACAAAGGTGAATATTAGATCTACAGTAGGCCAATTAAAGTGCTAAACTTAGATGTACCATATATTGAATTTATTAAAATGAGATAGTTTATAAATAGAAAGTACATCTATGTTAGATACAAAAATGGCATAAAATAAGGTACTTATTTGGTTGTGACACTAATGCATATCTAGATCTAGAATAGGATGAAATTAGGTAGGAAGATAGATTTGGAATAGTTTCTAGATTCTAGATCTGGTGCCTTTGGCTCTTTAGATAATTACTTTAGCCTAGGATACCTAAGTCGACGCTATTGTTTGGGTTTGATGTTAGTGTCCTATATAGAATATTAGCTAAAATAGGATGTGACCATCTGCATGTTTGTTGCATTTTGATTCACCTTTCATCTGGTTCATTCAGATCTGGGTAATGGACTATTGCTTCTTGTGAAATGATAAAACCCTAGCTTTCCATCTTCAATGTGACCTTAGGGAAAAATGGGTTAGTGGGCACATGGTGTCGAGCTAACCCATAATGACCCTGCTATCAAAGGGCACTACCTACATAGCCAATACTCCATAAAAGAGCCTCAGGCTCATGTAGTTCTCCCCTATGTTTTGGATTGTGTGTGAATTATGTAATGAATGTAAAGCAAGTATACTAGTGACATAACTTATAACTTGGAAAATAGACCTTATGACTATTAATTTAGTACTTTAGACCTATAAATGTGTTATACCTATGACTCATATGGAAATAGGGAAGCTTTTGATTAACTAAATGCTTGATAAAGTTCTTTTCATAGGTGCATTGGTCTCTTTGGTTTGATTTTTAGGTGAGGAATGAATAAGGGTTGATATTGTATTTATACCAATCCTATCAAGAGATAACTCACATTAAATAACTTAGGCTAACCATTGGGATATGTTTCATTTGAAAATTAGATGACTTTAGAGCACTGGATACTTACATGGGGTTAGAATAGTAATGTTGATGCTACTGTCTATCCCATACGTTAGTGTCTAGGGAGTAAAAAATAGGTATAGGATCAAAACTTGTAGAGGTGTAGGATAAGTACATTTTAAGCATTATGGGAAAGATAAAATGTCTATGTCATTAATATAAGATTGCTTGAACTAAGGGATAAGCCAATGGACACAAGATAGAAAATATGTGAGGCTTATGAAAGCAAGACATGTGTACGACTAAGAGAAATAATCAAGGTATAAATTTTTCAAGTGTACAAGACTAAGGTGCTAAATAATCACAAGATTGTTAGGTTGTGGAGCTAAAAGCTTCACTGATGCAGACATTGGAGGAGGTTGCTGAGTGTCATAGTCACCGGCGTCAGTCAGGCCAACCGACGTCGATCAGGGGTGGACAGGAAGCTGCCGACATCGATCAGATATCGACTGATGTCGGTCATCTCCAGGCAGACAGGGACCAACGTCAGTCGCTTGTGCATTCCTAAACTATTTATTGCATGAACAATTAGTTGTTAAACGGCCAATTTACATGTTAAAGGCTAATTATAGTCTTGAGTTGCGTGTCTAATTATTGTAATTAAGAAAGTCTAATTATTGTTTGCATGAGGTCTATTTAAGAGACTCATGGGCTGTATTGTAAGTAAGGACAAGAAAGAGATCCTTCTGATTGTAAGATCAGTTGGTTTGCAAGTTGTGCAAGATCAGGTAAAAGATCTACATGGTAAGTAAGATCAAGTTGATTTGCAGGTTGTTGCAAGATTAAGGAGATCTACTTGAAGTACTTTTGAGTGCTTGGTACTGGCAGTATTGTTACTAACTGGTTGGAGGTGAACAACAACTCTGTGTTTGAGTTGTTTGTTGGGACCGTAATTGAGAGAGTGAACTCTTGAAGGTGAATTACTGTACACTTGGTGTGGGAAGCCTCATAGGTGTGAGAAGAGTGGCATCTTCTTGATTGTATTTTCTTTCTAGATGAGTTGAATACAAGATTGTATTGTCTCTCAAATTCTGTGTTATTTTTGGTTTCTAATTACTTATTGCTTGTGGTTTAATTTCGTGGTTAGTTGCTTGTATATGGTAATCAGTTGTGCTTCCTAGGTCCTAATAGTTGGTATCAGAGCTAAGGTTGCAGGGAGCAGGTTTGTGTTTGATTACAGGTCACTCTCAGGGGTTTTTGATTGAGTGGGAGTATAGCAACGATAGAAGAAAGTAAGCTAAGAATGGGGAAATTCAATGGCACAAATTATCAATTATGGAGGATGTAGATAGAGAATTATCTGTATCAAAAAGATTTGTACTTATCGTTGGGTGGGGTTGCATGCAAGCCCCTGGATATGAAAGGTAAGGAATGAAATGTTCTTGATCGGAAGGCTCTGGGAACTATAAGGTTGAGTCTTGCATCATCTGTGATTTCCAACTTATCACAGGCTAAGACAATGGTAGAGTTGATAGAATCTTTGGCAAATTTATATGAAAAACCCTTAACTTTGAATAAGGTATTTCTTATGAAGCAATTATTTAATTTGCAAATGCAGGATGGTGGATGGGTACATAGTCATCTTAGTGATTTCCAGGGTTTGGTAAACCAGTTAGTTTCAGTCAATATTGTTTTTGATGATGAAATTAAGGCTCTCTTAATCTTGTGCTCATTACCTGAAAGTTGGGAGATTTTGGTAATGGTAGTTAGTAATACTGCGTCTACTTCAAAAATCTTAAAAGTGGATGATGTTGTGAGTGTAATCTTGAATGAAGAAATTCATAGGAAAAACATAGGTGAATCATCAGGGAATGCTTTGAGTGTTGAAAGCAGGGGAAGGCAAAGAGAGAAGATCAAGCAAGGGAAATCAAGGTCAAAGATAGGCAGGAGATCTAGATCCAGGTCCGGCAGGAAAATTTGCTGGAATTGTGGAAAGAAAGGGCATGTAAAGAAAGATTATTGGTTGGTTGAAGATCAACATGAAGGAACTAAAGAAGTAGGTGATGCAGGTATTGTTGCACAAGATGCTCTAGTATGTTCCTTGGATAAAGTAAAATCTTGGGTGTTATATTCTGGTGCCTCTTTCCATGCATCCCCAAATAGGGAATTTTTTCATGAGTATGTCCAGGGAGACTTTGGAGAAATTTATTTAGGGGATGGTAAGCCTTGTCAAATGGTTGGCAAAGGGAAAGTGAAGCTAAAATTGCAAACAGACAACACATGGGTGTTGAAAGAGGTCATGCATATCCCAGTCCTGAAACGGAATTTGATTTCTATAGGAAGTTTGGGTGATGAGGGATGCACAGTAACTCTCACAACGGACTCTTGGAAGGTTACCAAGGGTACACTTATTTTAGCAAGAGGTAAGAAAGTAAGTACTCTTTATCTATCTACTTGTATTATTGATTCTCCTTCTGGTTTATCTACTTCAGCTATAAATTCAAAGATGTGGCTTCATAGGCTTGGTCACATGAATAAGAAGGAGATGCATGTTCTTGAGTCAAAGGGTAAGAGTTTAGATCTGGATAGCATAGATCGAGATTTCTATAAGCAACAGAAGAAAGTGAGGTTTCTTGAGACTGAAGCTACAAGAAAGGATCAGGTCTATTACACAAAGAGGAAATTTGATGTTTTTGACAAGAACAGGAAAGCCTTGGTGTTTAAGGAGGAGATGACGGATAGAAATCAGTCATAGGGGCTGAAGAATTTTGAGCAGGGCAGTTTGAACAAGGGAATGATTCAAAGTAAGCTCGTGCGTAAAAAGTCATCACTCACTGGTAAACACAGGTACCGATGTCAGTCAGGGGGAACTAATGTCAAATAGATAGGTGCTGATGTCAGTCATGTGCAAACCAGAGTCAGCAGTGTCTGGCAGGTTAAGACCGACGTTGGTTAGGAAACTGACGTTGGCAGTCAGGTTAGTCACATGGAACCAATGTCAGTTGGATGCAGACTGAGAAGTGACCGACATCGGTCACTATTAAAATGGATTATGGGTAGACAACAAGCTATCAAGGAGTCTTAAACGCCCATGTGGAGGATTGAAAGTGTAAGTAAGCCTCAAATTCATTATTTGCCTTCTTTACACTACTTGTTGCTCACTGATGGTCAAGAACTATGAAGTTTTAAAGAAGCAGAGCAGGTAAAATCCAGGAAATAGTGGGAGCATGGCATGGATGAGGAAGTTGATTCCTTGGGAGAGAACCAAATGGGAGGTTTGGTAGAGTTGCCAGCTAGGTTAAAGAAGAGAGAGAATGGACACGTGAGATAGAAGGCTAGGGTATATGGTCTTGAGCAGGCTGTAGGACAATGGAGGTTTGACAGGTGGATGACAAAGTAGGGCTTTAGTCAATGTCATGGTAACCATTATGTTTTCTTTATCAAGTTGGATAATATTAGCTACATTATCTTGTTACTATATGTAGTGTGTATGCTTGTTGTAGGGTCACACATGCAGGGATTTTCTGAGCTAAAGGTAAAGTTAGTTTAGAGGTATGTCATGAAGAATTTGGGAGTAGCAAGATTCTTTGGCATGAGTATTCTTAGAGATAGGGAAGGTCATAGGTTGATGTTGTCTTAGGATGATTGTGTGAATAAGGTAGTGGTGAGGTTCAGGATGCAGGATGTAGAACCAGTTTGCACACTTTTGGATGGACGGTTAATAGAGTAGTGTCCCCAATCACATGATGAGGTTAAGTACATGTGTACTAGACTTGAGTTTTGCCAAGCAGTGGGAGTTGTTAGTGAGTTTGTGGTTAATCTGGGAAAAAAGGACTAGAAAGTGGTTCAGTGGATTCTCAGGTATCTGAGAGGGACTAGCAACAGGTATACATGCGATGCAGGGTCAAGCACTTCTCTACATGGATATGTAGAATCGAATATGGTAGGTTACTTGGTTGACAGGTGTTTCACCACAGGATGTGTGGTGGTTGGTCTTCAAGACTGAACTTGAGGAGGAATACAAGCTAGGAAACAAATTAGATGGTGTACAGGTACAGGTATAGGTGCAGCTATTTATCTCCAAGTAGGAGATTGTTAGGTTGTGGAGCTAAAAGCTTCATTGATGCAGACATTGGAGGAGGTTGTTGAGTGTCACAGTCATCGGCGTTGGTTAGGCCAATCAACGTCGGTTAGGGGTGGAGAGGAAGCTACCAACATCAGTCAGATATCGACCGACGTCGGTCATCTCCAGGCAGACAGGGACCGACGTCAGTTGCCTGTGCATTCCAAAACTATTTGTTGCATGAATAGTTAGTTGTTGAATGGCCAGTTTGCATGTTAAAGGCTAATTATAGTCTTGAGTTGCGTGTCTAATTATTGTAATTAAGAAAGTCTATTTATTGTTTGCATGAGGTCTATTTAAGAGACTCATGGGCTGTATTGTAGGTAAGGACAAGGAAGAGATCCTTCCAATTGTAAGATCAGTTGGTCTACAGGTTGTGCAAGATCAGGTAGAAGATCTACATGGTAAGTAAGATCAGGTTGATTTGCAGGTTGTTGCAAGATTAAGGAGATCGACTTGAAGTACTTTTGAGTGCTTGGTACTGGTAGTATTGTTACTGACTGGTTGGAGGTGAACAACAACTCTGTGTTTGAGTTGTTTGTTGGGACCGTAATTGAGAGAGTGAACTCTTGAAGGTGAATTATTGTACACTTAGTGTGGGAAGCCTCATAGGTGTGAGAAGAGTGTGGCATCTTCTTGATATTATTTTCCTTCTAGATGAGTTGAATACAAGATTGTATTGTCTCTCAAATTCTATGTTGTTTCTGGTTTCTAGTTACTTATTGCTTCTGGTTTAATTCTGTGGTTAGTTGCTTGTATATGGTAATCAGTTGTGCTTCCTAGGTCCTAACAAAGATATCATCAATAGAAACCTTCAAGGAAAATCTTACTAATTTTTTTACACAATAATAATCTAGGAATTTTAAGAGATTGGCTAGGTTTTTAGAAATATGATAAAGGTTTTTCATAAAATACAATAATTATGCAAAACACATAAAAATAGAGTAAAATAAGTATCCCTTTTACATTTTATATCAATATATACTAAAAAATATTAAATTCATTAATTTGAAAATTCCATCCATAAATTTGACAAACGAAAAGAGTTTTATGATAATAGAAATATGATTTGAAAAAACCTCTAATAATTTTGAAAATCAAGCTATTATGAATCATAAATAAACCAAACAATGTGGAACATTTCATAAACAAAACCCTAGAATATTCCCAATAAATAATCAACAATTTCTATAAATCAATAATATATTGTTGAGATATTAGAGAGTTTCATGTTGGGTTCACCAAATGTTTGACCGTAAATTTAGATAAGTGGGATTATTTAAGGTTAAAGGGTATTTGACTATCTTTTACATAAGGATGGTGAATTAACCTACTGAGTAGGCCAACTAAATAGAAAACTTAAATAAATAGTATTATGAAGCTATACAAATGAGATTACTAAAATTAATAAAGTATAACTATTGATAGATATTAGAATGAGTAGGGAACAATGATACTTAGTTTACTATGATTATTTAGTTTTGATCTATAATAGGCTGGAAGTGGACTGGAAGATGATCCTAGAATAGTCATCAAATTTTGGGAATATTCTTTATGTGGCCTCAAACACTTGCATCAGATTTGGATAGTTGCATCGATGCAAGTGTCTAGATTTGATGTAGGTGTCCTATACATAATATTGATTGGATTAGGATGTTTCCAACTATATCTTTATGAGTTTTTTGTCACCTTTATTTTGATGTATACAAATTGTACACACAAGTTGTCACTCTTTATCAATTGATCAGAGCCTAGCTTATTCACCCTTGGAATAACTATGGAAAAAATGGGTTAGTGGGCTCATGGTGTTGAGCTACCTCAAGGACACCTTTGTCAATAAGTGTTGCCTATATAACCAATACTTTAAAGAGGGCCTCAAACTTATGTAGTTATCCACTACATTTTAGTTTATGCATGCACAAGGATGTAATATGTTGACATGCAATGATATGGCTTGTAACTTGGTAAATATGGGTCATAAACTACTCTTCAAATGATTCAAACCTATAATAATATTTCTCTTATGACACATATAGAAATATGGATGAATAGGGCAGGGTTTTCTCAATTGAATGCTTGATTGAGTGCTTCTTGGTATATTACCTTGTGAGTTCCTAGTATTTGTAGGTGGTAAATGAATAAGGGTTGATCTTGTATATATAGTAATCTATTTTGAAAATATATCACACTAAATAACTTATGCAAACCTTTAGGATATGTTTCTTTTGTAAATTGGATGACTTTTGGGCATTAGACACTTTGTAGGAAAAGTAGACACTTACATCAATGTAGGTGTCTGTCTGGGACACAAATGTCTAGGAAGCTAGAAAACAAGTACATGT
This sequence comes from Torreya grandis, assembly GCA_037957365.1. Lineage (NCBI taxonomy): Eukaryota > Viridiplantae > Streptophyta > Pinopsida > Cupressales > Taxaceae > Torreya > Torreya grandis. The sequence continues at coordinate 6,468,638 of JARHVA010000105.1, read as the reverse complement.
TTGAAACTAATAGTGAAAGATAATAACCAGGTTTAGATCTTTTTGCATAATATAGAAGGCATGGTCATCAAAATAATAGTGGTTATACTAAAAGATAAGCAATTTAGGCATAAAGAGATAGTGAATGTGAGTATTTCAATAATGGATAGGTCTATAAATAAAAGGTACATCCATGATAGATACTTTCCAAGTGTTTAAGACCGAGGTACTACATAAATTAGATTTTAGTATCTACGTTTATCCACCTTTTAATCTAGTGATGGAATTACTAGTTTAAAAGAAATAAATATGTACTTGGCATGTGAATACACACCTTGTTTATATGTGAGCCCAACTTGAGTGCTTTATTGGCGACTGATATGTGACCATGAGCATGTTACAATATATAATCAATGTATGAACTCTTAATTCAAAATGCTTTAAAGTAGAAAAATCAAGGTTAGGATTACACTTGTGTGTTGATGCACCCATCTTGCCTTCTATAAATTTGATTTGGAAGGTTGACTCATTATGAAGTATTGAATATGAGATTAGGACAAATTCTAACTTAAAAATACATATATATTAGAAGACACATGAACACAACCTTGGTGCAAAGGTGAGTTGAAACACATCCATTGAGATTATTTTATCTCAATCATGCAACCCAAATATGTGCATGATCTGGTGAGTGTGAATGATTTAATCAACTCAAAACATATATCTAGTGAGGGTGGATAAATTAATCAAATCCAACCTACAAGTATGATAAATTTAGATGATTTAATCAAATCTAACTTATAAGCTTGATAATATTGAGTGATATAATCAACTCAACCTTGCAAATGTAAACCAACTACTACATTAGATTGGCTCAATAACTATCCATAAAAGTCTAACTTGGGTATAAAACAATCCATAACAATTATTTGAAATTTGGAAAATGATTTTATTTTGAAATTTTAGGTGACCCTTTGCATGGAATATGCACCTCATATATGTCTCAAGTTAAAATCTAGGTATAATAATAGTATCAACGTACATAATGTTATCATAAATATTTATTTGAATCATTTAGATGTGAAATCTAGTGAATCTGAAATTGATGCAAGTGTGGAGGACATGTTTCTATGGCATGCCCCCATTGAATCTAGAGGATCTAAGAACTAGTGTCAAATGTGGAGAACATGTTTACATAACATGTTTGCATTATAATTTTGAGAATATGAGTACTGGTGTAAAATGTGGAGAATATGTTTACACAACATGCTCCCACTATAATATACAGATTTTGAGTACTAAATAATTATGGAGATCATGCCTCTTTGACATGCCCTTCTTATATGCCTCCCTTTCAAGGTAAGGGGAAGTAAAATTTGGTAGTCGCCTTACCTCAAAAAGGATAAGATAATTGTATAAGTTATGTATGGATCATGTAACATATTATTTAAACCTAAATTGAATGATACAAGGGTAAATAAGGTTACAAGTATAGAATTGAATAAGCAAAAAGTTGATAAATTGATCTATAACATGCCAATTTATTTGTAAATTTAGATAAATAGTATTCTTAATTTGAATACTGAGATATGCCAAAAATAAAAAGTACATTAATTTTTTAATATTATAATAAATTAAAAACAAGAGTACTTAGTTTACTGTGTACATGCAGATCTGACCTAAAATAGGTTGGAAGTGTACTGGATCATGATCTTAGAACATTGATAAGATTATGGAAATATTATTTATGTGGCCTTAGACACTTGCATCAGATGTGTAAATTGCATCAACATAGGTGTTTAAATGTGACACATGTGCCCTATAAAAAATATCAATTGGATATGGATGTGACCAACTAGAACCTTTCAGGTATTCTGTCACCTTTTTTTTTATGTATACAAATCATGCACATAGTTTTTCTCTCTTAATCAAATGGCTAAACATTAGCTTCCTCACACTTGGAGTGACTATGGAACAAATGGGTTAGTGGGAACACCATGTCGAGCTACCCAAAGGACCCTCTATCGATGGGTGTTGCCTACACAACCAATACTCTAAAGAGGCCTTAGACTTATGTAATTATCTTTTACATGTTGGCTTGTGTGTGCACAAGGGTGAAATATATGAAACTCAAGTAAATATAATGACCTATCTTATAACTTGTAAAATATGGCTCATGGGTTTCATTTTTATTAATTCAGACCTATAGATAAATTTCTCCTATGACTAATATAAAAATAAGATTGAATAAGGAAACTTTGCTCACTTGAATGCTCAATTGATACATTTTTTGTTGCTCTATATGTATGAGGTATGAGTTTGTTAGGTGTGGAATTAATGAGGGTTGATCATGTATATATACTAATCCCTTTTGAAAATATTTCATATTAAAGCACCTAGACTTACCATGAGGTCACATTACACTTGCAAATTGGATGACTTTTGGGCATTAGAAACTTAGTTGGCAGAGGGACACTTATGTTTACGTAGGTGTCTTAATGGGATGCAAGTGTCTAAGAATATGGAAAAGGGGTATAAGTTGAAAACTAGTAGAGGATGATAATGATCAATTTTACAGAATTTTGCACATTGTAGAAGGCCTGGTCATTAGAATAACATATGTTTGGACTAAGAAATAAGCAATTTGGCATAAAGAGATAGCGGATGCAAGCATTTTAGTAGTGAGAAGGTCTTAAAAATGAAGGGTAAAACCATGATAGGTATTTTCCAAGTGTACAAGACTAAGTTGATATATAATTCAAATTTAGTGTTTACATTACCCCGTTTAATCTAGTAATGAAATTTCTAGTTTAAAAGAAAAAAATTACACAATAGAGTGTGTATAACACACCTTGTCTTTACGTGAGTCCAACTTGAGTGATTTATTTGTGACTACCCTATAACCAAGAGCATGTTATAGTGTATAATCAGAACATATAATCTAAAATTAAAAAGCATTTTAAATGTTTGAAAGTAAAGAGAGTGAGGTTAGGAGTACACATATGTGTTGACGTAACCATCTTGCCTTTTGGTAATTTAATTTGAAGAAATGCTTCATTGTGAAGCAATAGAGTAAATATTAGGATAATTTTGAAACTTGAAAGTGCATACATATATAGGTATTAGAGGACAATATGCCCCCAACCTTCGTGAAAAGGTGAGTTGTCACACGACCATTGAGATTATCTCAATTATGTAACCTAATCATATTTATAACCTAGTGACTATGAGTAATCAATCAAATCACACTATATATTTGGTGAGGGTGGATGGTTTAATCACTTCATCCTATAAATCTAATAAAAATATATGATTTAATCAAGTCTAACTTATAAACTTGGTAAGATTGATTGATTTAATCACGTCATCCTTCACAAAAAGTGAACTAACTACTATAGTATATTGGGTCAACAACAATCCATAAAAGTCCATCCTATATATGATAACAATCCATAGTAGTATTTGAAATATATAGATTGTATTGATTTTGTAATTTAAGGTTCCGTTTACATGGCATATGCACCTCATATATGTATCAAGCTAAAGCTTGGGTATAATAATGGTACCAATGTATAAAATATTACCAGAAATGTGTATATAGATCATATAAATATGAAATTTGGCCAATTTAAATTTTGTGAAGTGTGGAGGACATGTTTCCATGACATGCCCCCATCGAATCTAGAGAATTTGAGAATTGGTGTAAGTGTGGAGAACATGTTTCCATAACATGTATTGTAGAAAAGTCTCCTATTTAGATTTTGTGCCTAATCATACACTTAGAAATCAATCTGAGTCAATTTTATACTTGATATAATTAGGATCAAACATAGTAAAGGTCTATGATGCATAAAATTTAAATTCACTACTGTGTTGGTATCAATTTCACACAATGTGCAAGCCTTATATGATTACCCTAAGTGTAAAAATTAAGGGACCAAGGCTCATGTTGAGCTAGTTGAAACATAGCACAATATTGGTCTCAACAAGACTTAGTCATTTGCAAATCAGGCTTAGGTAGTTCTATCATCATGTACCATCTTGGATGGGATCAAGAGGCACAAGCCTATTCAAGAGCACAAGTTTTTTAACACAAGTTCATATTTGGCTAAGCAAAGCTTTTAAGGGTGTAAACTATGAGGATAGCGAGTTAAGGGTCTTTCACGTGCTTGGTTGAGTCAAAGGAATGGCTTATACTCAAGTTATCATCCCTTAAGTTGGTGCTCTAAGCATGGGTGTTAGGGCCTCAATGCATGCTAGTTTTAACACTTAGTTGATTTCATAAGTATATTGAAGTCATTATATGGTATAATAATGCCATTAGTGACTTGGAATAGACCTTTACATTGAAATACATTAAATAAATGAAAACTATATCATTATTCACATAAAACTTAGGTCATAAACATACAATAGAGCTAGACTATATAGAAGGAATCAACAATCAAGAAGATATGCAACGACATTTTTATTAACTCAAAGTTTGTCAACACAAAGTATAGTTTATATCAATAGAGCATGCACTCATCTATGTTCTACTACAAGCCCAATGGCTCATAGGTGAGCTTGGGTGGTATACGGTGATTCTCCAAAGTATTCCTGCTAGGTTTAAGCCAAAAATGCATGTATAAACCTAAAACTAATCCTATAGAGCTTCACCACATTAATGTCACCTCCTTAGTCTTCAGGTTCACAGTCATTTTATAATTGGAGGGGCATCTTTTTACCAAGTTAGATAGGTGCACACCAAGTGTTAATCTATTATTGGGGCTTGTTATATTTCTAGCTCCACTACTCTGACACTCGTGCCTTCCAACTGCTATGTGTAATCACTCAAAGGGATGTCCCTAAAAACTTGGGTGTTAAGCAACTACCTGCCAACTAGCATAAGGTCTCTAAATATTCTTCCATCTAGCTCTAACAATTTCAAAAGAGAAATAATTTATAATGACTACCATCCATCGAGATGTGTCGAGTTGGTGCAGTCCACTAGGTATCACAAAAAGGGGCACAACAACATGCCCCCACTAAATATTAAACTGTGCAAAATGTGAAATCCATATCTCTATGACATGCCCCCACTGATATGCCTCCTATTTTGAGGTGAGGGGAATAGAAACTGGTAGTTACCATACCTTAAAAGGATAAGATAACTATATAGCTATGTATGTATCATGTAACATATAAGAGAAATATGATTAGGTAGATATATCATTAAAACACATAAAATGTGATCACATCAAGTCCTAAGATATATGATGTAGATCATGGTAATGTGTAGAGAGTAACAATACAAGCTCATCAAGCAATTAAACGCACACACAAGAGCACTTAAAACCAAAACAAAAAATAATGGTCCAAAGAGACTTCATACAAGGGGTATGTTCAAATGTCACACAATTGAAGGGACATGTCTTAATCAAATGGCTACAAAACATAGAATGACACATTCAAATGTGCACATAAAATAAACTATGACATGCTCAAATGTCATAAAAAGCAAACAAAGGCACAAGGGCCGTAAGCACTGGAACATATTCAAATGATCAAACAAATAAGATAAGAGCAAATAAGGGAAGACACTCAAGGAAGTTCAAAAAGGGAAAGCACGGAATCATAAACAACCAACATAAGCATATCATACTAGTCCCTAGATATATGTTTTATTAAAAAAGTTAAGTACATAACATACTAAGTACATTGTGAAAGATATAAGCATGGATAAATAAATATGTGTGTATATAAGCTGATAATGAAAAGTGATTATAGAATAATATAACTTGGGTGTATTGTGATCAAAGAAGTATGTGCCACTAATGTATCGATGACATGCGTAGAGGGAAGGCCTAACTTCTATATGCGTATATATCATGTGCTTGGGTATGCCTGTATCACACTCAAAATATTCATGAAACATATGTGTGTACATAGAAAGAAATGATATGTTATCTACCAACATGGAAGCAATAACATAAATGCCAAGGGGCTAATAAAACATGGAAATGTTGAATATTTTTTGGATTTTTTAATATTTTATTTTTTGACTATATATTTAAATATTTAGATGTTTATGATCCAAAGTGAGATGTATTGATTTTAGGATCACCATTATCAACTATGTGGTGTATCCTCTTATATAGAGCCAAATAATGATTTTTATGATGCCACTACATTCTATGATATTGGCATTAATATTTTAATCTTATAAGTGGTTATAAATGAGGTAAGGGGATCAAATTATGTCTAAGGAGTACCCTTAAAATCTCACTTTGACTCCTATTAGCCTTTTGCATATTATGTAAATCAATGATCTTAAATGTATTTAATTTTAACTCTTGATTTTGAAATGATCCTTTGTTGAGCATGACATGTGTAGAAGATACAAAGGTGTATGTATAATAACACATTTTGAGTTTGTATATATAAAATTTGATTTTATAGTGATGTGGGCTTTCAGATCAAATATTAGTTTAGCTTTTATAATGCTTCTTTTAACTTGATCATAGTGATGGTTTGATATTTTAGGGCCTTATAAACACAAACCCTAGGTGCCTCAAATTGTATATGAATACACATATAATTTACATGAGAAGTATGAGGGGTGTGATGAAGGACATACTGATTGCCTTCATTAAGATGATAGGGTTTGCCACTGTATGCCTTGGAAGAGTGATAACATGGACATGGTTATAGGGATGGTAGTTATTGTAGACACCTAAATTAAATTTAGTGTCAAAATGCACCTAAAACTTATTAATTATTTTTATTAATATTCAAAATATAATTCATGACATTCCCCTCTTCTTAAATAATTGAATAAATAAAATTTAATCAATTGTACACACTTTTAATCCAAATTTAATTATTAAATCCAGATTTTATACCTCACCCAACATCTTCCACCTTTAACTCCCTCACATGTTGACTCATCCCAACATATCCCATAACTTCCTCAACTTCCTTTGAGTCATCTCCTAAGTTGTCAAATAGTTTGACTCATTCTTGGTGACTCAGCGAATCATATCCATGTTTCTCTCAACCATTTGAAATGGCATCATCCTCATGGATGAAGATTCATTAGCCACCATAGATTATTTAGATTATTCAAAATATTCAAATAATCCTCCACCATTAGATATTTCATCCAAATATCTATAAATAAGCATGAAATCCATCACTTTCATCATCCTAAATTATTCTAACAAAATTCTATCAAAATCACAAGTGAATCTAAAGTAAATCAAAGCAATCAAATAACATTTTTACATCAAAATGCTACCCATTTTACCTTAAATTGGAAGAGTGAGAAACCACAATTTAAAGAGAGAATCAAATTCACATCACAATGGAATAAGCTTTTTGCAACTAAGGTATAAGTTTGTGTTGTTTCTTTTATTTGTATCTCTAGCTTAGTTCGAGATAGTTTAGATTAAGGTTTTTTAGTCTAATTTGCAATTTTTAATTTTCTTCAATACATTTTAGCACACCTAGTGGGACTAATCCCTCATATTTTACATCTCATATTCATCATAGTTACATTTAGAAGTATTTTCAATTATTTTTCCTCTGCATATGCATATAATCTTGGTCTTATAAGTGTTGTTTGAAGTTGCAAGTCATTTTTTGGCATTTTTCATTCGATTATGCATGGCTTCTGTGTAACTATGAATTCAAAAACATTAATAGTGAAATTACAACCCAAAACTCTGAAACCATTATTTACCCTACTTTTACAATGTTTTTCCTATTTTTCTTCTTCCCAACATATTTCTATTTGACTTATACTTTTGTCTTTGCTTTTAGTTTTATGTAACTCTCTATTTCAGGTAAATTGTGAATTTGGTGAGTACATTAAAAAAATCATTGTCATTAACTATGAAATTAATCAAATAAACTATGAAATTATTTAAATTAGCTATAAAATCATCCAAAAATGGTGAAATCATTACCTATGTTTTCTATTTTTTAATGTATTTTTTGTGATAGGTTTATGCAAGTCAATTATGAAAATCAGACTAAAATTACAAAATTATAGCCATAAACTACAAAATCATTGCCATCCACTTGAAATCATCATCTTAACCTATAAAATAGGTAAATTTGTTTGTGAACTCAGTGAGTATACTTGAAAATTACTTTGGAACTATGAATTCATTTATGTGTATTTTATTTCATTCTATTTGTTTTATGTCTAACCAGTGACAATTTCATATTTTTGCTTAACTGTGTAATTAGAAATTTGTAATAGATGCTGATTTTTATATTGGTTTTTTTGATTTTCCTTAATTTTTTGTAGGTTAGCTTGACTCTAAGCTAAAACAAACTTTCTAACAAATTGTTTGTAGGATGTTAGTCAAAGAAAATTTGCAAAAAGGCTAAAGTAAAATTTAAAATCTTTATATTTTTGTTACTAACATTTCATTTCAGTCTTTTTGGCAATATGATTATCATTGATGTCAAACGGGACACTATGGATATCATTGATGTCAAAAGGATTAGGCAAGATTGATGGAGAGAAGAGCATGTTTCACAGTTGCACTATGCAAAGTTATCATGATTTTACAGAGACCATTTATGGATGTTTAAAGTCAAACAGATAGAAGATCCATCATGGGCTTTTTCATGTACATTCTAGAAATATGGTCCACAAATTTAGAGGAGAAGGAATGAGTTTATAAGTGATTTATTTAGCTCTCAAACATTATAGGGTTTCACAATAAAATATTAAGGGTTTAGCCATGGCATTAACAAGCAAAGTTCTATTTTAATGTTGACTTGGTATAGCTAGAAAATGGTAACTTAAGTTACAACTTAAGTCCATATCATCATTAAGAAATTGGCCCCTTGACCTAGAAATTACCAGCTCCAAGCAATGATCAAAGGAATTTATATTTTCCTAAGTCTAAGACTTAATATATGTCCTAGCTTAATCAATGACCCATGTTTCATCGTACATAGATGATCCAACAAAGTGAAGCAAAGTCAAATTATCAAAGGATCCTCTAAGGTAACATACAAGTGACAAGTGCTACAATCACGAAGCCTACATAGTAGATTAATGGAGTGGTTTAAAGTCAAAAGGTCAATGAGCAATGTGAGGATCCTAAATGTCTCAATAGTAGGAATTGATAGCTATGTATAGAAGGCATGCACTTAAGCCAAGTGTCATATTCTCAAGGGTTGGATAGATATAAAGAATGCACTTGTTAGAATATCTCATGGTGAGTGGGTGATCATGCAAAGGAGATCTAACAGAGCAAATGGACTTAAATGCTATAAAGTGCTTAAGGTTTATCAACATGGTGGCAAGTTAAAGACTGAGCAAGTCTAAGAAGATCAACATAGTGAAAGTGATCCAAAGATGTAGGAAGCAATGAGATGAGGTTAGAGTGTCAAAGTTTAATGACCAAGTCAAGGTAAAATTCATGTAAGTTCAAAGATATAATGGCACACAAAATCTTAGATGAGAAAGATCCAATGGCATGAGGAGACTCAGATGGAACAAAGTGATCAATGTTTATTGACATAATAATGAGTTAAAAACCAAGCATGTTCAAGAAGATTGATAGAGAAAAAGTGATCCAAAGATATAGGAAGCAATGAGATGGGATAAAGAGCTCAATGTTTAACATCTTGATAGAGATAAATAACATGCATCTTTGGATATCCAATGGCACATGAAATATTGAATCAAGAAGATTGATAGGCATATTTTAAAGATGATAAATCTAAAGTTTATAAGTGTATAAAGATTGGATAATTAGCATGAGCCTATCAGATATTGATCAAATGGATGTATTTTAAAGCTGAGCCAATTTAATAGAGACCGTCAGATCATGGCACCAAAGGCAAGATCAATGATTGACATTTAAAATCATGTCCAGACAAATGATTAGTTACAAAAACATGCAAGAGCTTGTGTATAAGCTCTATATCTCAACATATATAATGAGATTGATCGATCTTATTGATAAATTCTACATTAAAGAACCTATGCATCAAAACTTGAATCTAATAGATGTTATAGATAGTAAAAAGACCTATAATTATGGTGTGATGCATGTAATCAAGATTTGGGAAACTTACAGTCCAAGTAATAATGAACTAGAGTCCAAAATTGGTATGATGTGTTGTAGTCTGAGTGTGAACACATAGAAGATATGGAACCCTAGATCATTTGTTTACATATATGATATCTAGGACAAAGAATAGATGTTAGAACCATTGTTTTTGTTATTAAGCCAAAATGAATATAGATAAAGGCAGAGAGGAAAAGCAAATAAAGAGTGTCAAATAAAAAATCATAAAAACACATAACTAGAGGGGGCAGAGAAGAGCAAAGTGGTTTGTGAAGGCAATGAAGTGTGTCAAATAAATACATATCCAAACACAAGACCAGATGAATAGAGAGGAGTAGAGAGGTAAAAAGGCACAAAGAGAATGTCTAGAGTATGACCAGTTGTATATTTGACCTATGACAAAGAACAAAGATCTGGATTCATGTATGAATCTAATTTGTAAATTAGAGTTGTAGCTTCATAATTTTTTTTGATAGGTTGGTGCCATTAGATATGTTGAATGGGTGTTCATATTATGGAGTGGGTGCTTCCTTAGAGTTGGTGCTCTTAAATCAGGGAATTGGTGTCTCCTTAGTATTGGTGTCCTTAAACATTATAACCAGTGAGGTTTACCAGTGAGGCTTTGAACTGTGAGTCTAGATTAGAATAGTAGATTCTAGCAGATATCCTCACCATGGTTTTTCCCTTTGGGTTTTCCATGTATAAATTTGGTATTACATGTATTTGAGTTTGTGTGATCTCTGCATATTTGATTTGATCCACATATATATTTTAATCTACATTACAAGTACTTAAAGGACTAATTTTAGTTAATATACTGATTCACCCCCCTTCTCAATATCTAGTTGTGTTCTAACAATTGGTATCAAAGCCTAGGGTTCCTTTAAAAAAGCTTAATCAACTTAGGTAGATCTTGGAATAGTGAACACAATGGCTATTCAAGAAGGATCTTCATAAAAAAAATCATCTTTCTTTGATGGATTAAACTATGCATTTTAGAGCATAAAAATGGAAGCATACTTATCCTCATTAGGGTTTGATGTATGGATGTCTATATTAAATAGATATATAACCCCTTCTACAAATCATATTGATCAAGCTACCAAGAAGGCATAGGAAATCAATGCCAAGGCAAATAATTCTATTCTCTATGGATTGTCCAAATCAAAGTTTGTCAAAGTGATGCATTGTCAAAATGCACAAGATATCTAGAATAATTTGAAGAGCATCTATGAAGGTGATGAAAAGGTAAATCAAACCAAGCTACAAACATATAGAGGAATGTTTAAGAGTCTTAAAATGACTGAAGAAGAGAATCTTGCAGACTACCTTCTCAAGGTAAATTAAATAGTCAATGTAATTAGAGGCCTTGGAGAAGAATTGAAAGAATCAATCATTGTCAAAAAGGTCTTAAGATCTTTGCCATTAAGGTATGATTCTAAAATATCTACAATAGAAGAATCAATAGATATAGATAAGCTCATTATAGATGAGTTGCATGGAACCTTCACTGCTTATGAGATGAGAATGGGAGAGACATACACCTTCATGAGAGAAGTTGCATTCAAAGTAGCTAAGCAAGTAAAGGAAGAAACATCAACATCTAAATTTGAGGAGACTGATGAAGAAGAAGCTAAATTTTTTATAGTAATAAAGAGAGAATCTAGAAAGTACAGAGGTAAGTTACCCTTCAAATAATTTAACTATGGTAAAGTAGGACATTTTGATGTTAAATGCTATCATAATAAAAAGGATAACTCTGAGCAATTAGAGAGTAGCAAAAAGGTAAAACCCTACTATCCCAAGAAGAATAACTTCTTTAAAAACAAGAAAGGTCTATACATAAAAGAAGATAGTGACTCAATGGAAGATAGCGATAATTCAAATGATGATCATGACTGTGCTTTTATGGCTAAGGGAAATGAATCCCTATTCATGACAATAGGCTCAACTTCTATAAATCTAAATCAAGATGAAGTTGAAGACTTGGATGATGAAGAAGAAAGAGAAGTGGATATAGAATGTGATCTCATATGTGCTCTAGATGATTTTGACAAGCTGATAAAAGAAAACTCAAAAAAAAAGAAACTTAGATAAAAGAAAATTTAGAAAAAGTCTGAAAGTCTTGAGAAATCTAATCAGATAGTAATTAGCCTAAAGACAAAAGTTGAAGAGGCTAAAAGAACAGAAGATGTAGTCAAAATGGAACTGCAATCTAAATATGATGAATGTGTGAAGCTTGAGGTATAAATAGTGGCTTTGAGAAAATAGCTTGAAAAAGCCAAAGGTCAACTAGATAAAAGTCTAAAGTTGATAGGAGGATCAAACATTCTTGATGAACTGATCAACTCTCAAAAGCCCCCAAATGAGAGATCAGGTCTAGGTTATGAGAAGGGAAAAAGTTCCTCAACTAGTACATTTGCTAACCTATATGAAAACTTCAAAGTAAAAGGAGAATTAGAAGCAAAGAGAGAGAAATCTTGCAAAGACATAAAGACACACTCAAACATAACTATTGTGAAGAAAGCAAGAACTTGAAATGAAGCCTAAAGAAAAGAAAAAGATAAAGAGAGATAATGTAGATGGATACACTAAAGTGAGAGACTTGAAGAAGTCAAAGTGAATAAGAGCTCCTCATGCTACACCAAGAAATGCTATGACTAGGTATTCCTCATCTTTCTATGGTTACTATTATAACTGTATTCATTTTGGTCATAGAGATATTGATTGTAGAGTTGTATCTACAAAGAGAAAAAATTTTTAAAGTAGAAACTCAGTTTCTCCTTTGTTAGATACAAATGTAATGTGATATAATTGTTATAATTTTGGTCACATAGCTAAACATTGTAGAACTAGCTTTGTAAAATAAAAATTACATAATGTAAAGAAAGTCATGTCTCGTAGTGTGAACAAAGGTTCACAGGTCTCTAATAAATAGAAGAAGCTAACATATAATAAACCCAATGAAGTGTGGAAAGTGAAAAATCAATCTATGATTGCTCAACCTGGACTCCATGCCAAAGAGCATAATTTATGGGTGATAGATAGTCTCAAAGCATATGACTAGTGACAAGAGCAAGTTCACCAAATTAAGAAAATGTAAAGAAGGATCTATCATCTTGGGAGATAACACAATAGTAAATATCAAAGGTAAAGGAACCTTGAACATAGATGGTAAATTGCCTACACATGATGTCTTTTATGTTGAAGGATTGAAGTATAATCTACTAAGTATCAGCCAAATGTGTGATAATGGATACAAGGTCACATTTGATGTAGAAGGCTATAATTGAAAGAGATCTAGAAAAATAGTTGCAGAAGGGAAAAGGACTAAAAGTAACATCTATGATCTTGTTTAAGTAAATGTTAATAGTTGACTCATAGGAAAGGCTGATGAAAGCTAGGTGTGGCATAGGAGAATGGGTCATGTCAACTTTGATAATCTAGTCAAAGTGAGATAAAATAAGTGCGTAAGACACATGCCTAAGATAACCAAACCTACAGATACTACCTGCAAGGAATATCAACTAGGTAAGAAAATAAGGGTCAAATTTTAAATAAAGGAGTATGCAACTACAAAGCCTCTATAATTAGTTCATATTGATCTTTATGGTCCTACCAAGATAAGAGGATCTAAAAGAGAGTGATACTTCAAGTTATTTACAGATGACTACTTAAGAATGACATGGGTAACCTTTTTGAAGGACAAATCTCAAGCCTTTGAGAGATTCAAGATCTTTAGAGCCATGGTTGAAAATGGGATTGGATGAAAAATCAAATGCTTAAGATCTGATAAAGGTGGAGAATTCACCTCAATGAGTTCATAGAGTATTTTGAGAATCATGGGATCAAAAGGCACTACTCTTTAATAAGGACTCCACAACAAAATGGAGTTATTAAGAGAAAGAACATAATAGACAAGGAAATGGCCAGAACAATGCTAAAAGAGGCCAAGTTACTTGATGGATATTGGAGAGAATCAGTCTAAATAGTAGTATACATCTTAGATAGAGTTCAACCAAGGGTAAATAGTGACAAAACTCCCTATGAGCTATAGCGTGAAAAGCTTGCATCTATTAAGTACTTTAGAGTGTTTGGAAGCAAATTCTACATCAAAATAAAGGAACACAAACTGGGAAGCTTTGAATCAAGTTGTGATGAAGGAATATTTCTTGGTTATTCCACTCAAAGCAAAGCCTATGTATGTTATAATAAGAGGCTACAAAATATGGTGGAGAGCATAAATGTCAAGGTTGAAGAAGGCATAAAACATGTTGAACCTAACAAGGAAACTGGTAATCAAGAGATATATCTTGAAGAAGAAGCAGATAGTGAAGATGCTGAGGAAAAGATTGAAAAATCACTTCCAATATTTGTTCAAAAGGATCATCTTAAGGAGTAGATAATTGGCAATAATAATGGAGTTCAGACAAGGAGAAGAGCTGTAATGAACAAGGAGCAAGTGAGTTTTGCTCTAAAGTCTAAAATTGAGCCTAAGAGCTATGTTGAAGCTAGAAAGGATGAGAATTGGCTAAAAGCCATGAAAGAAGAATTGAGCCAAATAGAAAAGAATAAAACTTGGCAATTAGTTCTAAAACCCTTTAACAAGAATGTGATAGGAACAAAATGGGTCTATAAAAACAATCTCAATGAGGATGGAAATATTATAAGAAATAAAGTGAGATTGGTGTGCAAGGGATATGCACAAATATAAGGCATAGACTTTGAGGAAACATTTTCTCTAGTTTCTAGATCAAAAGCTATAATAATATTTCTAGCATTCTCTATTTATAAGAAGTTCAAAGTCTATAAAATGGATGTAAAGTCTACTTTCTTGAATGGGAACCTAGAAGAGGAAGTCTATATTAAATAACCAGAAGTTTTTCAGTTGTCAGATGAAGAAGATTATGTGTGTAGACTGAAGAAAGCATTGTCTAGTCTAAAATAGGCACCTAAATCATGATATTCAAGATTGGACCAATATCCATAACAACTAGGTTTCAACAAAGGATGTGTAGATAGTAATCTATACTTCAAATCAGAATGAGAGCATATGTTGATTGTTGTTGTTTATGTAGATGAAATCATCTTTGGTGGTAGTAATAACAAAATGTGCAAAGAATTTGCTACACAAATGCAAAGTGAATTTGAGATGTCTATGCTAGAAGGACTTTCCTTCTTCCTTGGTCTACAAATAACACAATTTGATGAAGGGATATTCATATCCCAAACCAAATATGCAAAGGAGATGCTCAATAAATTTGGAATGGAAGATAGAAAATTAGTTAGTACTCCCATGATAACTAGATGCAAGTTGAGCAAAGAGGATGAGTCCTTTGATGGAAATCAGGCTATGTATAGATCAATGATAGGCAGCTTGCTAGACCTAACTACATCAAGACCAAATATCATGCAAGTAGTGTGCATAGTTGCTATATTTTAGTTTGCTCCTAAAGAGTCACCTATCAATATAGTGAAAATAATCTTTAGATACAACAAAATCATAATTGACTATGGCCTATGGTACCCTATAAGTGAATATTTCACTTTGACAACATATACAGATGCTAATTGGGCAGGAAGTGTGGATGATAGAAGAAGCACTAGTGGTGGTGAATTTTTCCTTGGAAATAAACTTATTTCATGGCTAAGTAAAGAGCAAGAGTCAGTTACTCTTTCTACAATAGAAGCAGAGTATGTAGCAACAGTGGCATGTTGCACTCAAGTCTTGTGGATGAAGAAAATAGTCAAGGACTTCAAGGTTGAGTACACATCACCTATTTATATTCTTTGTGATAATTCAAGTGCTATAAATATATCAAAGAATCATGTGATGCATTCAATAAACAAGCACATATCAATCAAGTATCACTTTTTAAGAGAAAGGGTTCTAGATCAAGAGGTCACAATGGATTATGTGCTAATAAAGGACTAGATTGCAAACATATTCACCAAACCTCTTCCGAAGGAACAATTTGAATATCTAAGATAGAATATGGGAGTAGTGGCTCCTACACCGCATCACTAAATCACTAGGGATAGGGCAAGAGTCTAGGGGGAGTCTCATGGAAGCTTTATTAATCCCTGGAAGAAGAGAGAAAAGTCAACTCAAGTATGTATATTTTACAAATTTATAATGAGTTGTTGGTTTTAGGTTCTTGGACAAACTCCTTTATTTGATAAAGGGGGAGAACACTTTGGACAAATAGTGATAGGGAGTCCCTCTTAAAGGACTAGTTTTAGTTAATATATTGATTCACCCCCCTCTCAGTATCTAGTTGTGTTCCAACAAGCTTTTGTTTTTAGTTTATATTAATTAGCTCACATTTGATTTCTTGGAGTTAATTATTTTCATTTTTCTAGAATTCTATTTGTGTTGTGAAATTGTGTATGTTCTACCCTTGGTGTCATGTTGGTGATAATACTTGAGAATCAAAAACAATTTCATAACTTTTGTGTTACCCAATTGTGTTTGTGTATGCTCTTTCTTTGGTGTCATATTGGTGATGATACCTTGAAATCAAAAATAAGCATTAACTTTTTATTTTTTTTAGGGGCTTTATTGATCATGAATTTCACCACCACACAGTAGGACAAACCCCATATATCTATAGGGTATATAAATTAAGATCCAAATATTTTAATTGCCTAAGTGGTTGTGTGTTTTAAGCACACTACGATGTGAGGGATTTCATGCTCCAGTACTTAGGGTTTCAAAAATTTCTTTGAAATACAATTTTACCAATTATCAACACACTAAGGCCCCTACAACTATGTTGGGCACTTTGGAATAAGACCTAATAGTGTGCATCTACTCTATCCATTTATTCCATATAATTTCACCTCAACATACTAAAAGTCATATCATAGGAATCCCTTTAGATAAGCTTTTAAAAAATTTAAGCCTAGGAAAACCTATTTGCCATTCAAATTTAGTGCATTAGTTAGCAGTTAACATCAAGAATTTATCTTCCACACACCATTAAAACTAGATTCAATGGGCCATGGGAATGACATGATTATTCATAGTTAGTGCCTTGAATATTAGGCCACATATGAGAGCATAGATAAGTCAGTGATATTAGAAAGCCTAAACATTGTTCACAACCTTTATTCTATATTTTCACCTTTTTGTGCAATTGTTTGATTGTTTAAAGTAGGACTTTGTTTATTGTTTCCTTGTGTTTTCCACATGATGTAATATCCTTGTATGAAAATTAAGTTATTTTAAGTTTTAAATCTATCAAAATGTCTTAAAATCAAACTTTCCCAAAAATCTCAAAGTAATTATTTTAAAATCAAAAAAATTTAGTCACTTTGGTTATTATTCCTAGTTTAAAAATTTCATTTCTTTGAGTCAATTACTTCTCCCTAGTCATGCCACCTATCACTAGGTAAATTACCATGCTTAATAATGCAAGTGCAATCGCTGAGCCATTCACCAATGATGATTTTCAATTCATAGCCTAAGAGCATCGTGTAGAAATATATGAAATCACTAAACAAGAATAAGAAGTAGGGGATTACAAAGATGAGGGTAACCCCAAAGCTATCCAACCTCTTCCATCCTTTAACCAATACATCATGTCAAATAAAAATAAATTCTTGCTTCAAGCCTTAGGTTTTGGAGCAAAATTGCTGCTTGACTTTGATGTGCAAAACTTGTAATATTTAATTATAAGTAAAGAGCCTTCACCTTTCACACATGATCAATCTACATCTCAAGGTTCTTTGTAGGGTATCAATTCCCTTTTAAAATCCTCAAATCCTAATCACTGAGTCTCTCAAGGCAAAGGGAAAGCTATCTTATGTGAGGATTCATCCCAAATAAGTCATGGATTCTCTATGTAAATCCATGTAACCCATGTTAACCATGAGATTATACATTTTCAATCTTGTCAACCAACTAATCTTTTTGGTAATCCTAATGTTAATGTAAATCATAGTTTACCTTCACATATTTATCCAAGCAATCCAATTTTGAGCATGCATTCAAACTCACCAATCATCAATCCAACTAATCAAAAGCTGAATCTTCATTTAAGTTTACCAATCACACAACAAATCAATCCAAACTTGAATATACATTCAAGTTTAACCAATCCAAATTTGACTACATCAAATTTGAATGTACATATAAGTTCACAAGGTCATGGCCAAATCAATTTGATTTTGGATCTTCATTCAAACTCAAAAATCAACCAAAATCAAAGTTTCTAAGGCTCACCCATAATCACCAATCCAAATCAAAATTAGAGCTTGAATACTCATTCTAGCTCACAAATCCAACCATCTAATCCAAGTTTGAGAATTACTGCACATATGCTCAACAATATTAATTTAAATAGTGGTTTACCAAATCATTTTTCTCATCCCAATACTCTTGGATTAGTTCCACCCAATCCGAATCTGACTCTAACTAATATTAATTCCAATCCAAACCCTTCCTTTAACTTTAACTCAATCTTATCTCATATTGAAACCAAAACCCAACTAATACAAACACTCCCAACTTTAACACAAAACTTAACCCCAACAATTAAAACACAAATCCTAATTATATCCTTAACCAAAATCAATATAACCCAAACCAAAATCCACTTCAACCAAAATAAGCTAATTCTAATTTAAACCTAGGCTTTAACCCATCCAACCTAAACTATAACATGAATCCACAAGAATTCAATCCCAACTTGTTTAACCAATCTAACTTTGGTTACAACACTAACACAAACCCCACACACTTTAACACCAATCCTCCACCAACAAACTCAAAATTTAACACAAACCCAAGTCAACCAAATCGAAACATTAAATTTGCAAATAAACTAAACCTCAGTTTTAACACTAATTCAAATAAAATAAAATTTGGTTTTAATACTAATCCAAATCCAACCAACCTTGGTTTCAATGTTAATCCAAACCCAACAAACCTTGGTTATAATACTAATTTGAACCCTTTTTTGAATCTGCAAAATGTTAACTTTAACAACCAACCCTCAAATAATTTCAACCAATAACCTAATTAATTTCTAGAAAACTAAACTATCACAAACTAATTCATTGGTCAACCCTCCAACTTCTATAATATAACAAGTCAAATAAACCAATTATCTCCATATCTTTTATAAGAGTTCTAAATCTAAAATATAGGATGCAATGCTTATAATATGGTTCTTTATCTAGGCAAAAACAATTCAAATTCAAGGGAATTTGTTCATATCCTTGTGATTTAAGTACCATGATGACACCTTTTCCAAAATACTTTGGACTCCCAAAATTTGATAAATATAAAGGTAAATGAGATCCCAAAGAACACTTAATAGGATTCTATCATGTATGTGTGGATGTTGCTCATAACAATGAGTATATATTGAGATTATTCTCATGAAGTCTTGGGGGTCAAGCCCTTGAATGGTTTTCACACCTTTTAAAAGGATCTATCTTTATTTTTTAGGACCTTTTTAAGAATTTTATTTGCCACTTTTCATATACCATTGAAAAAAATGTGAACACTTTGGATTTGCACAATACCAAACAATGCAATGGAAAAACCTTTGATTCCTTCTTACAAAGATGGTGAGTAATGGCAAGTTGTTTCACATGGTCATTTCCCAAAACTGAACTTGTGGACATATTCATGAAAATTGCAAACTCAGACTTGGGACATCACTTGTTACTCCTTTGCCTAAGATCCTTTGATGAAATCATTGAAAAGGGAGTTCTAGTTAAGAGAACATTAATTAATAGAGGTGTGATCAAGATATTTAAACCCAACAATAATTATTCCAAACCAATGAATAACCCAATTTTTTTTCAAAGAATAATAAACTTGTTGGAATTGGTATAACTGATGTCAAACAAATTCAAAACCCTTCAAATCAAACACAAACTTACACTCAACCTGTCAATAACATAACTATTCTTAGTGGACAACCTAGACAAAGAAGACCTAAGCATAAATTTACTCAATTAGGTGACACTTATGTTTTTTTTTGAAAGATGGCCCACACTAACATTATCACTTGGCCTAACACCAAACCTTTCAATGAGAATGTTCCTAAACTTGATTGGTATAAAGAAGACAAATACTCTGAATATCATAGGATCAAAGGAAATTATACTCATTGGTGTAAGCACCTCTAACACTATGTTCAAGACCTCATTGATAGAGGGGACATAGTGATTCAAAATAAAACATCTGAAACATATAATAATGAAAAGATTGGGATATACCAAGATCCATTCCCCAAACATTATCAAAGAAAAAGAAAATAAAAACAAGAACAACCTGAAGCTAGTAATGTCAACAAATCTAATATCTTTTTGACTCTATAATTAATATTGTCAATTTTATGAATAACCACATCAATGCCATTACTTTAAAACCCTAAGAGTGCACTATTACTATAAAGTGTGAAAATATTACTATTCCAAGTGCATCATCCTCTAATGTTGAATGCAAATACAACATTATCGACCATATTGAGAAGACACCTACAAATGTTTCTATATGATACCTTCTAAAGACGTCACTTGTATATAAATATATCTTGTACAAATTACTTCAAGAGTATAGTGTCCCTTAAGACATCAAACCTATAAACTTCCAAGTATTAGTAGGCAATTTGTCAACTAATAATCAAGTAATATTTGACCAATCTATTGTCTCTCCTTTAGGATCAGAGCAAAATCTTTCATTATACATAGAGGTTATCATCTCTAGGTATAAGATGAAGAGGGTGTTTCTAGATAATGGTTAGACATTAAATCTATGTACATTACAACTAATAAAACACTTATGATATCTAACAACAACATTAGAAACTAATATTATCACTATAAAGGCATATGACAACATTGAGTGACAATCCATGGGCAAAATCCATCTTCCTTTGATGGTGGGGTCTATTATTAAAGAATCTCTATTCCATTTAATTGATGTTGATCTACCTTATAACATACTTCTTGGACGTCCATGGATACATTCCATGAATTCCATCCCATCCACCCTGCACCAATGTTTGAAATTTTCCCATGAAGGTATGTAAATGACTATTAAAGGAGATCCTCAAATCTTCTTATATTAAAAGATATTGGAAGGTAAATGCCAAAAATATAATTATTTACCAGTTATCGATGATAACTTTACTCCCATTGAGGATTATCCTTTGCTTTAAAATTATGTCCATCTAGAAAATTTATTTCAAACACCTCCTCTTGGTGGTTGGATTAACACACCAACTACTTCCATTTTCATTAAAATGGATTTCAACAGTGAAGCATCCAATCAAATTCTACATAACAAGCTTTCAATCATCCTTCTATTGATCAAGCTTCAAACCAAGCACCCACTTCCAAAGCATCCTCATCCATTTCATCCCATTTCAAAATCATTGATAAAGGAATGAATGAGTACATAATCTAAGATTTAAAATATATAAGTACAATCCATATAAATCCACATAAATATGGTAGGCCTTGCCATCAAAAAATATTATAGAGTGGTTGATAAAGTTGGAAAAACAAGATTTTTAAAAGGTGGTTTCCTTTTATACGAGCATATTAAATATTTCAATCCTTCCTATCTTTATTCTGATGAACTAGCTACTTACTTTACCAATAAAAAATATTCCATTGCTAAGTCCATCATGTGTAACATAATTAATTATAAAGGTAAATGCCTTGACCTCCATGAACAAGGATCCATTAAACCCATAACAATAAAATCAAATGAAGCTAAACATGGCATATGGTTTAATCTACTCAATGTGCATCTCACACTTTTCCAAAGTGACTCTTCTAGTGAGTCATAGGATGATTCTTCAGATAACAAAATAGGTTATATTCTTAGCCACTTCAAAGACCTTGCCCTCACTAACCTTTTTCATGAGAATTTCATTCTTACACTAGATCTCACATATCCATCCGTCATAAGTTGAGACCAACACGTAATACCTCCATTTGATCATTTCCAAAATGACGAGGCAATTTACAAATTATTGAGAACATGGGTCAATATTCCAATAAGTGATTACAAGAAAGGGATTTCAATTTAGTTAGATGATTCAACATACTTTAGCGAATAATAACTACATCAAAATGTCAATTCAGCATCTACATCAAATCAGATAGACCTAGAGGAGGATTTCAATCTTCCTTCACCACCTCAAAATTATAAATAAGAATCAAATCTCCTAGTTGTGGAAACTATTCATGTGAACATTAACACAAAAGAGGATCCCAACATTATCAAAATTGCAATATCTCTTACTCAAAAAGAAAGATAAATACTTAGACTTTTGATTCATGAATTCTCTAATGTATTGGCATGGTCTTATGTGGATATGTTAAGGCTTGATCCATAACTATTAGTGCATCATTTTGTTGTACATCTAGACACAAAACTAATAAAACAAAAACTCTATAAGATGCATATGAAGATTATGTTACTAGTGAAAGATGAATTGAAGAAGCAACTAGTAGTTGGTTTGATACACCCCATTGACTATTCAGATTGGATATACAACATAGTACCAGTATCAAAGAAACTAGAAGAGATCAGAGTTTGCACAAATTTTTGTGAATCAATAAGGCATGTCCAAAAGATGATTTTCCATTGCCCAATATCAACATGGTCATGGATTCTACTGCAAGTCTTGAAATTTTTTCTTTAATGGATGGTTTTTTAGGCTATAATAAAATCAAAATCACTAATGAAAACCAACATAAACTACATTCACAACACCATGGGGAACATTTTAAAATCAAGTAATGTCTTGGTTTAAAGAATGTCAAAGCTACATATTAGTGGGAAATGACTATCATATTTCATAATATACTTCATGATATTATGGAAGACTATGTTGATGATATTATTGCAAAATATGAATCTAAATAATAACATCCTCAAGTGCTTGATCACATCTTTGAATGCATGAGAGAATATAAGAAGAGATGAATCGTAAGAAGTGTGTGTTTGGCGTGACATCAATAAATTTTTTAGGTTTCATTATTTCACAATGCAACATAAAATTTTATCCTTATAAAGTTGTAAATATCATGGAGATTCCCCCACCAAAGAATCTTAAATAACTTCAAAGTCTGTAAGGAAAAATTCAAACAATCAAGCATTTTATATCATAGCTTGAAAATATTTGTCACCCTTTCACATTTTTTCTAAAGAAAGACACTCCTTTCAATTAGAATGAGAATTATGCAAAATCATTTGATAATATTAAACAATATCTTTCCAATACATGAGTATTAATGCCACCTTGCAAACCTTTTCTATTATATATATCAGCTACTCAGTTTGCACTGGGGCCATTGTTAGCATAACATGATGATAGTGGGAAAGAAAGGATAGTGTATTACTTAAGAATAAATTTTATATCTTATGAACTCAATTAATCTCAAATAGAAGAGGCATGTATCATAGTTATTTTTTCATCATAAAAACTATGACATTACATGCTCAACAATCGAACTAAGATAATTGACAAAATATACTCTCTCAAGTATCTTCTATTAAAAATAAATTTAATAGGTAGGATGGATAAGTGGGTTATGCTTTTCAATGAGTTTGATCTAGAGTATGTCAATCAAAAAGTAATTAAGGGATAAGTATTAGTAGATGTATTGGAAAAAGCACCTCTCAATGATAAAGCACCTCTTATTATATAATTTTTGGATGAAACAATAATGTCCATAGAGGAGTCTCTAGTTTGACAACTATTCTTCGATGGTTCCTTTACCAATCAAGGATTAGGGGCAAGTATATTATTAGTCACATTAGATGGGGTTTGTATTCCTAAGGCTTTCAAAATTGAGTTCCTTTATACAAAAAACATTATAGAGTATGAAGGTCTTATAATAGGTCTCAAAATGAATATGCAATGGGGCATCCAACATCTTCTTATTTTTAGTGATTCTAAGATTATAATTAACCAAATAACCAATGAATTCCAAACTCATGATGATAATTTTATCCCTTAAAAGTGGATGGTGGATAGTTTAAAGTTATCTTTTAAATTCATCTGATTTGAACAAGTACCAATAATCAATAACAAGGTAACAAATGGCATAGATAATATTGGTTCGCTACTTGATTTAATCACAAAAAACAACAAGTTCTTTGTGGAATACTTGATGATACCAACTTATGACATGCCTAATTCAGATTTAGTTTGTGAGGTGGTTGGTCCCACTTCTCCCTGGTACTCTGACACATATACCTATCTTAATAATAACAACTTACCACCTAACCTATCCCATAATTAGCACAAGTCATTTATCCAATGTACCTCTTTCTACACCATCCTTAGAAACACATTATATCATAGAGGCTATGATGAAATTCTTTTATGATGTTTGAATTATGAATAATCTACTTTGGTAATTAGGTAAGTCTATCAGGGAATATGTGGTGCACATTTGAGTGGCATGGTCTTAACAAAGAAGATTTTATGTGTAGGTTATTATTTGTATACCATAAAATCCAATTCATGTGCCTATGTTAAGAAATGCATACCTTGTTAAAAACATGGAGACCTTATACATAGCCCATCACAAGCTTTACAACCTATTACCACACCTTGGCCATTCTCCACATAGGGGTTAGACACATTGAAAAAATTAATCCCAGTTCTTTTGGTGGTCATATTATTACAGCAATATAGTACTTTTCCAATTGGGTTGAGGCAAGGATCCTTATGTAATAGGAAAGCAAATTTCAAAATTCATCTTAAATCACATTATCTGTCAATTCGGTATCCCTTCCACTATCATTTTTGATAATGGTAAATCCTTCAAGAATAAGGACATTAAATATCTTTGTCAAACTTATCACATCAAGCATAAGTGGTCCACTCCCTACTACTTGTAAGGAAACAACCAAGCTGAGGCAACCAATTAAAACATTTTACACATCCTTAAATGAATTGTCAATGAATTTGGTTGTGACTAGCATACACAACTATATCCCACCCTTTAGGCATACTATATTAGTATCCATATACCCATGGGGTCAACCCCTTATTCCCTTATATATGGTAGTGATTTTATTCTACCAATAGAAGTCGAGGTTACATATTTGTGTATGTCCCTACAATAAATCATTGATGAACAATCATATCATACTTCACACCTCAATGAACTTGACCTTTTAGATGAGAAAAGAATTAATGATTTAAACCATTTGTGAGTATACCATAATCACCTTCACTGTAGTTATAATAAGTGAATAGAATATAGGTATTTTCAAATTATATATCTTATTCTTAAGGAAAACCAACATAATACAAATTCTAAAAGAGAAAAGAAAGGAAAGTCTAAGCCTAAGTAGTTGGGCCCATATGTTGTCATTGCTAAGTATGGATTAGTAGCTTATCAATTATCTACAAAAGATGGAGAGGAGCTTGATGAGCCTATGAATATCATGCACCTTGAGAGATTATATGCCTAAATTTTTCTATATGTTGTTGTTGATATCCTAGGTGTCAAAAAAAAAAAAAAAAAAAAAATCAAAAGCCATAAGAAAATTAAAAAAAAATCATCCAAAAGTGAAAACTAATTTACTGGTGCTTTGGGCACCATGGGGAAAACTAAATTTTTGGCACCATGTGTAATCCATTATATATATTCACCATAGTTACTTGGGGGCATCATGTTTTAGTAGTCCATTGTATATTTTTGCATTGTCCTTTAGCACTTATCACTTATCCTATAGTATGCTAGTTTAAGGTTCAATGCTTCTACTTGCGTACTTTCATCCTTACTCATGATAAAGGAACATATTCTATATTACCATCTTTGTCACAATCATTTATCACCTATATTAAACCCCAAAATAATAAAAAAACCAAAAACATCCAAAAATACATGTAAAAATTTATTGAGAAACATATGCCATCCTAACTAACTTCCAACTGAGTTCACTCATATTTCTTGGGTGGGATAATCAGACATATTTTCATACAACACTTAACACTTCATCAATCACCCAATTTATCATCACTTCCCTTATTATGAGAACTACATCTTCCCTGATATCCCCACATGGACTTTTTCTAGGGTGGATTATGTAGTCAGTGATTAGAGATGTGGGGTCTCTAGGGTTAGTTCAGCCACCACTTTCCCCACCATACATTTCCTTGAGATTGGGTTTGTTGCTCTTTATACTTCATCATAGGTTGTTTAGTTATTATCCTAGCTCTTAGCTACCAATTATCTTAAACCTTTATTAGGATGTTAAGTTTTTTGTTTTATCTTTCAGGTATTGATTACTTGTTTCTTTAGTTTTTATCTTATTCATGTTTTATCCTTAACCATTAAGTTGATTATTTATGATTTTATATCTTTAACCATTAAGTTAGTTATTTATGCTTAACCATTTACTTGGTTATTTTTCATTTCATACTTTAACCATGATTAGTTATTACTTTTTAGATATACTTTTTATATCACATTCTTTTTTATTTTACATAATTATGTACTTTGTTTATATTTAAAAAATTTTATCTTTGTTTATTTGATTGTTTATATGTCATTTGTATTCATTTTGCAAATATTATTTTCATAGTCATTTTATGTGTTTACATAATATGCAATAATTATGTTTTCATATCTTTCTTTCAAAGTTTTTATTTTTTGTTTTTGTGTATATGTCAAGATTATTGTGCATTACATTATAGCATGGTTATGATTTGTCTATATCATGACATAGTTTTATTTCCATAAATAATTTTTTTTAGACCATATGCTTAAAACATAAACATTCATCATGATTATTTGATATCATTGGTGACAATTTGTTTTATGCAATATCAAACATCAGGTTGCTCAATACTCATTTATGATGGAAATCCAATGCAAGGAATAATAAAAAATAAGGAAGTTATATAAAACCATTATCCAATAATCCATAATCAAATCATACATGTCATAATCCATAATAAAATACCAACAAGAATTAACATGTTCTAGTGTGAATCAAAATGCAGGACGTATAATAGTGCTTTATATATCCATCGATCCATAAACCATGCATAAATGAAATAATAATCATACAAAGTCCATCAAAAATCCATCAACAGTCCATAATGTCAATCCAAATAGTACAAGTATCATAAATAAAATGAATCATGTATATATATCAAAAATAGAATGTGTCTATACAAAATATACATCTAAAAAATGTACATCGACTCATCCATCCTCAAAACTGTGTCAAGTCTCACCCTACCCCTCATATGAAGCATTTGATCTTAGACTCGATTCATAACACCATGGTGTTCCCCATGGAGGACCCATCATGTAATGTGAATCCTGTCCCATTGATCTCTCCAACTCTATATGTTTAACTAATTTATCCAACATATAATGCCTAACCAAATACTCTTTATATGATGGTGACCTCTATGCACACATAATGAACTCTTCATTTAAACTCTTATACTATGTCACCTATTCTATGGCTCTCATCACCTTTTATAGTATGGATACCTACCCTCATCCTACTAGTAAAACTCTAGCCTCTATGAGCTCTGTCCTCATTGTATCCCTCTCCTATCTATGCCTCTGAGATAACATTATGTAATGTGGAGTCTGTGTCTATAAATCATGTGTGACAACTCCAAGTGTAGTAAAAATACCATCCCTTTCTAATATCTCCACTGAGGATTTCAATATATCCACCTCACCTTGTCAATCTCTGAAATCATCTAATGTAAGTGATAACTGACCCCCTCTACCATCCACCTCACCCTATAATCTAGACACCTCTCTATGTAACCTTGTAATCTCATTATCATGAGATCAAATCTCCTAATGTAGTCTATCAATAAGGGTATTATCATCCTGAGATATAACTATACTTTAAGGACCAACCATGTCCCCTCTATTTGCATGTGTCTCATGTTTTGATCCCATCACTGTGTCCTATCCATTCCTATCTCCCTCACTATCAATAAATACAAATGGAGTCTCATCTTCACCTACCTACTCTGTATCCACCCTCATCTTTGTATCTCCCCCATATCAACACTTGCCTTTCATAAAATCTCAACATCCTCCACCTTATCAATCTCTACATTATGTAACTGGATCTCCTCTACAACATGTATTCAATTACCCCCTTTCCTTTAGATTTCACATTTTTGCTATTCCCTTTTATGTTTTCACAATCCATTTTGATGAATTATAACTTCATCCCTTCAATTTCACATATTTTCACAATTGATAAACCCATTTTAATGATTTCTCTATCTGTCTTTAATTTCACTTCTTTGATATGCAATTTCACATTCACCTTAATCTATTTTCCTCCTAATTGATTTTGTTACCCAGATTGATGAATTTACAACTAATTTACATGATTTTACAACTCTAAAAATGCAAATTCACCAATCCCTACTATATTTTTATCCTCCAATGATTTCACAACCCTATTTTATGAATTCCCTATCTAGTTCAATGATTTCACAATTTACTATAGCAAATTCATAACTTTCATTGATGAATTCAGAAATAGCCTAATCACGAATTCATTTTAGATAATTTTAAAACCTAATAAATTCACTTAAATCAAAAAGTTAAGAAATGAAATTTCACTTACTAAAGGATTGTTCCTTTTTGGTCTTTGATGTCTCCTCATGCACTCTCTATGGTGTTGGCAGTGTGGAAAATGGTCCATTTTCCTCCAAGGTTTCAGAGCAAATCTCCTCAATCAACTTATACTAGAAAATAGCTCTAAAAATCAAATGTGCACAAATGAATTTCTTACCACCCACTCTTATAATTATATTCCCCCCCATTTCAAATATTGCCCCCATCCTTCTAGTATATTCATTTTTCATCCATTTTCAATCAAATTTTAGGATAATCTAAACCAAACTATTTTGAGTCTATTTCAATCACTTGCAACTATCACTCTAGTAAATTTTTCATTATAATTTGAAACCCTATATATTTTCATTTTTGGATCCACAACTTACCCTTACTAGGATATATAGTTCCCACATCCACTCACACGGCCCTTGATTCATGAGCATCCATTCAACATGTAATCTTCAAATGGACAAATATTATTTTTCTAATCAATACTCTAGTTTCACAACTAGGGGCAACCTATTTACATTTATCTCAATCTTGCATGTTTGGTGATGATTCTAGTAATTTGATTTATTTATGGTCCCAAACATGTCATCATTTTCCTATTTTCATTAATTTCAAGTGTTTGTCCATTTTCTCACACAAACCCTCGAGGGGACATCATCACATTCATTGTCATTCATTTGGGGTAACATTTTTTCTTCCTAATCATCAATGCTCTACTTCTTCTACTATTCTTCATAATAGTACTGCTTCACAACACCATTTCAAAGAGGGGAAAGTATAGATTCCTAATTTACATTTAGTGTCAAAATGCACATAAAACCTATTAATTATTATTCTTAATATTTGAAATATAATTCATGACATTTCCCTCCTTAAATAATTGAATAAATCAAATTTAATCAATTGTGTACACTTTTAATCCAAATTTAATTATTAAATTAAGATATTACAACTCACCCAACATATTCCACCTTTATATCCCTCACATGTTGACTCAACCCAACTAATCCCACAACTTCCTCAACTTCCTTTGAGTCATCCTTTGAGTTGCCAAATAGTTTGACTCATTCTTAGTGACTTAACTAACCATCTCCATGTTTCTCTCAACCATTTGAAATGGTCATCATCCTCATGGATGAAGAGTCGTTAGCTATCATGGTTAATTTAAATTATTTAAAATATTCAAATAATCCTCCATCATTATATATTTCCTTCAAATATCTGTAAATAAGCATAAAATCCATCACTTTCATTATCCTAGCTTATACTAATGAAGCACTATAAAAATCACAAGTGAATCCAAAATGAATCAAAGACATCAAAAAACATTTTTGTATCAAAACACTACCCATTTTACCTTTCATTAGAAGAGTGAGAAACCACAATTGAAAGAGAGCTAATCAAATTCACATCACAATGGAAGAAGCTTTTTGCAACTAAGGTATAAGTTTGTGTTGTTTATTTTGTTTGTAACTCTAGCTTAGTTTGAGATAGTTTAGATTAAGATTTCTTAATTTAATATGTAGTTCTAAATTTTCTTCAATACAAATATTACCCTACATATGGTTAATAAGAGGAAGAGGCTCTATTTTTGCGTTTAAAATGTTCTAAATATTGAAATGTGGACAAGATAAGAGAGGCACACAAACTCTAGGGAATAATTCATTATGTGAAAGTAATCTTTTGATTTTGAAAACAAACTACTTTTTGACACAAATTTTAGTAAATTAGATATTAGAAAAATCCTATAGCACATTAAGAGTTGCATGAAAATACACTCACATTAGGTTTGCTAAATTTTTAACCCTAAATTGAATGATATAAGGTTAGAAAAGGTTAAGGGCATAAAAATGAATAAGCATAAAGGTGATAAATAGATCTATAATAGGCTATTAATTTTTAAACTCATATAAATAATATTATGAATTTAAATACTGGGATATTCTAAAAATAGAAAGTAAAACTATTGATTGATATTTGAATAAATTTAAAACAAGAGTACTTATCTAGTTTACAATGTACATGCAAAATTGGGTTGAAGCAGGCTGGAAGCGTATTGGATCAGAATCCTAAAATAGTCACTAGATTATGGGGATATTATTTATGTGGATTTAGACATTTCTATCTGATATAGAAAATTATGATGATGTATGTGTCCTATACATCATATCGATTGGATGTGGATAAAACCAACTAGAATCTTCTAAAATTTTTATTGCCTTTCTTTTCATGTACATAGATTGTGCACATAGGAATTGCTCTTTATCAAATGGTAAAAATATAGATTCCTCACCCTTAGAATGACTATGGAAAAAATGGGTTAGTGGGAACATGATGTCGAGCTACCACAAGGACCCTTCTATCAATGGGCACTACCTACATAGCCAATACTCCAAAGAGGGCCTCAGACTTATTTAGTTCTCTTTTATATATTGGCTTGTGTGTGCACAAGGGTTAAATATGTGATAAACATGATCATACAATGTCCTAGCTTGTAACTTGGAAAATATGGCTCATGAGCTACTCCTTCATTACTTTAGACCTTTAGATAGATTGATCCTATGAATAAGATAAAAATAGGAATGAATAGGGTAGATTTACTAACTTGAATACTTGATTGATAGTTATTTTGTTGTTATGTGTTTGAGAGGTATGAATTTTATATGTGTGGAATGAATGAGGGTTGATCTTATATATATACCGATCCTTTTTGAAAATATCTCACACTAAAGTAACTACGCTGACCATAAGGATGCATTATACATGTAAATTAGATGACTTTTGGGCACTAGACACTTAGTTAGAACATAGAAACTTGCATTGATGCAGGCATTTGGTTGGGACTCAAGTGTTAAACAATATATAAAATAGGTACATGTACAAAACTAGTAGAGGAGGATAATGATCATGTTTAGAACAGTTTTCACAATATAAAATGTCTAGTCATCAAAATGACATATGTTCATACTAAGAGATAAATAATTTGGCACAAGAGATAGTGGATGTGATCATTTCAGTAGTAGGAAGGTATTAGAACTATGGGGCACACCATGATAAGTATTTTACAAGTGTATAAGACTAAGGTGCTATATAATTCAGATTTAGTGTCTACATTCCTCCCCGCTTTAATCTAGTAATGAAATTGCTAGTTTAAAGTAAAAAAATTGTGTACTTGGATGCTATAACACACCTTAACTTTATGTGAGTTTAAATTGAGTGCTTTATTGGAGACTAAATTAAAACCAACATCATGTCATAATATTTAATAAGTGAAAATAATCTAAAATTAAAAAATATTTGAAATGTTTGAAACTAAAGAGAGCAAGGTTAGGAATACACCTGTGTGTTGATGTAACCATCTTGCCTTTTAGAAATTTAATTTGAAGAGATGTTTCATTATAAATCATTGGAGATGAAATTATGAAAAATTTAGAACCTAC
The DNA here is from genome assembly GCA_037957365.1 of Torreya grandis. Taxonomy (NCBI): domain Eukaryota; kingdom Viridiplantae; phylum Streptophyta; class Pinopsida; order Cupressales; family Taxaceae; genus Torreya; species Torreya grandis. The sequence goes on along the minus strand of JARHVA010000105.1, from coordinate 6,436,522 downwards.
AAGTGCATACATATATAGTGTTTTGAGGACAACATTCCCCTAACCTTGGTGAAAAGATGAGTTCCCACAAGATCATTGTGCTTATCTCAATTGTGAAACCCAATCATGTCTATAACCTAGTGAGTATGAGTGATCATAAATCACACTATATATCTAGTGAGGGTGGATGATTTAATCACTCCATCCTATAAATCTAGTAAATTTATATGATTTAATTAATTCTAACTTATAAACTTGGTAAGATTAAGTTATTTAATCACCTCAATCTTCTCAAAAGGTGAACCAACTACTACAATAGATTGGCTCAATAACAGTCTATAAAAGTCCATCCTAGGTATGATAACATTCCATAATAGTATTTGAAATATATAAACTGATTTGATTTTATAATTTAAGGTGCCATTTTCATGGCATATGCACCTCATATATGTCTCAAGCTAAAAAATGGGTATAATTATGATACCAATCTATAGAATGTTGCCATAAATGTGTATCTGAATCATATATTGTTAAATTTGGCTAATTTTAATTTTGTGAAAGTGTGTAAGACATGTTTCCATTAAATCAACCCATTGCATTTAGAGAATATAAAAATTGGTATAAGTGTGGAGAACATGTTTCCATAGCATACCCCCACTATAAACTAAAGAATCTGACTAGTGTAAGTGTGGAGAACATATTTACATAACATGCCCCTAGCCTAATTTGAAACTATGAAAAATATGGAGGTCATGCCTCTATGCCATGTCCCCACTGATATTCACCCCTTTTGACGTGAGGGGAGTATAAATTGGCGATTACCTTACCTCAAAATGATAAGATAACTATATAAGTTGTGTATGTATCATGCAACACATAGGATAAACATATCTAGATAGATATATCATTGAAGCATGTAAAATGTGATCACATCAAGTTCTAAGATGTATGATGTATATCATGGAAATATCTAGAGAGTAAAAATACAATCTTAGTAAGTAATCAAGCACACACACAAAAACACTCAAAATCAAAACAAATGATAACGGTCTAAGGAGACTTGATATAAAAGGCATGCTTAAATATCACACAATCGAAGGGACATGAATTAATCAAATGTCCACAAAGAATAGAATGACATACTAAAATGTCCACTTATAACAAACTATGAGATGCTCAAATATCAAAAAAATCAAACAAAGGCATGGGGGTTGCAAGTAATGGACCATATTCAAATGCTTAAACAAATAAGGCAAGAGAAGACAAGGCAAGACACTCAAGGAAATGCAAAAAAAGAAAGCATGAAATTATAAGCAACCAAGATAAACATATCATACTAGTCCCTGAATATATGTGTTAGTAATTTTTTAAAAGTACATAGCTTATCAAATACACTATGAAATATATAAGCATGGATAAAGGCATGTGTAAGTACATAAGCTCAAACATGATAATGGAAAGTGATCATTTAATAATATAATCTAAGTGTATCATGATCAAAGAAGTGAATGACCCTAATGTACTAATGATGTGAGTAGAGCGAATGCCCAACATCCCTATATGCATATATCATGTGCCTGGGTATGCCTATATCACACTCAAAAGATGCATGAAACATATGTGTGTACATATAGATAAATGATATGTTATCTACCAACATTGAACCAATAACATAGATGCTAAGGGGCTAATAAAACATGTAAATGCTGAATATGTTTTGGATTTTTTTTGTAATATTTAGAATATTTAGATGTTTATAATCTAAAGTGAGATATATCAATTGTAGGATCACCACTATCAACTTTGTGGTGTATCCTCTTATTTAGATCCAAATAATGCTTTATGTGATGCCCCTACATTATGTGATATTGGAAATAATATTTTATTATTCTAAGAGGTTTTAAAGGAGGTAAGGGGATCAAGTTAAGTCTAAGGGGTACCCTTAGAATTTCACGTTGAATTTTATTAGCCTTTTTCATATTGTGTAAATCAGTTATCATAAATGACATTTCTTTGAACTCTTGATTTTGAAATTATCCTTTGTTAGAGATGATGTTGGTAGAAGATACAAAGGTGTGTGTATTACTAGACATTTTAAATTTTGTATATATAAAATATGAATTTGTAGTGATGTAGGATTTGAGCTCAAATATTAGTTTAAGTTTTATAATGCTTCTATTAAATTGCTCATAGTGATGGTTTAATATTTTAGGGCCTCATAAGCACAAACCCTAGGTATCTTGGATTGGATATGTACACACATATAAGTTATAAGAGATGTAGGAGGGGTGTGAAGATGGAAATATAGATTGCCTTCATTTGAGATCATGGGGTTGGCCATCATATCCTTGGAATAGTGATAACATAGACCTAGTTAGAGGGATGGTAGTTATCACCCTCCTTAAGGTTAGGAAGAGGAAGAGGATCTACTTTATCCATTTGAAATGTTATAAATAATGAAATGTGGACAAGATAAGAGATTCATACACATTCCAATGAATAATTCATTTTGTTAATGTTTTATTTTATTTAAAAAAAAAACAAAATTTTGAAACAAATTTTAGCTAATTAGCAATAAGAAAAAATAGAAAAATCCTATAACATACTAGGAGTTGCATGAAAAGACAATCACATAAGGTTCACAAAATGTTTAATCCTAAATTGAATGATACAAGGGTAAATAGGGTTAAGAATATAAAAATGAATAAGCACAAAGGTGATAAATAGATATATAGCAGGCCAATTAATTTACAAACTTAGATATATAATATTCTAAATCTAAATCTGAGACATGCCAAAAATAAAAAGTAAAACTATTGTTTGATATTTAAATAAATTAAAAATAAGAGTACTTAGCTAATTTAATATGTGCATGTGGATTTGAGATGAAATAGTTTGGAAGTGTACTAAATTAAGATCCTACAATAATCATCAGATTATAAGATATTATTTTTGTGGTCTCAAACATTTATGTCAGAGTTGGATAGTTGCATTGATGCAGGTGTCTGATTGTGATGTAATAATCCTATACAAAATATTGATTGGATTTGGATGCAACCAACCAAAACCTTTTGGGTTTTTTGTGCCTTTTTTCTGATTTATATCAATCATGCACACAAGCTATTCCTCTTCATCAAATGGTCAAATAATAGATTCTTCACCCTTGGAGTGATTGTGGAAAAAATGGGTTAGTGGGCACATGTTGTCAAGCTACCCCAAGGACCCATCTATCAATGGGCACTTCTTACATAGACAATACTCTAAAGAATGCCTCAAACTTATGTTATTCTCCCCTACATGTTTCTTGGTGTGTACATAAGGGTGCAATATGTGATAAGCAAATACATATAACAACCTAGATTATAACATATAAAATATGCCTTATGGGTTACTCTTTTAGTACTTCAAAACTATAGATAGACTACTCATATGACTGATATAAAAGTAAGAATGAATAAGGTACCTTTTCTCACTTTAATGCTCAATTAATAATTTTTTGTTGATCTATATATATGAGGTATGTATTTATGAGGTGTGGAATGAATGAAGGTTGAACTTGTATATATATCAATCCCTTTTAAAAATATCTCACACTAAAGTAATTAGGCTGACTATAAGGACATGCTACACTTGTAAATTAGATGAATTTTGGGCACTAAACACTTAGTTATAACATAGACACTTGCATCGATGTAGGTGTCTAGCTTGGATGCAAGTGTTTGAGAAGCTAAACAATAGGTACAGGTCCAAAACTAGTAGAGGAGGATAATGATCATGTTTAGAGCATTTTGCATAATATAGATGGCCTGGTCATCAAAAGAACATATGGTTTGACTAAAAGATAAGTAATTTAGCACAAAGAGATAACGAATGTGAGGTTTTGAGCAAGGTCTTAATCATGATAGGTATTTTCCAACTGTATAATATTAAAGTGCTATATAATTTAGATTTAGTGTCTACATTTATCCCCTTTTAATCTAGTAATGAAATTATTAGTTTAAAGGAAAAGAAACATGTACATGGGGTATATATAAATGCAATGGAACAAGGGTGATATTCAAATCTATAGTAGGCCAATTAGTTTCTAAACTTAGATATAAACATACACTAAATTTATTATACTGAGATAATCTAAATATGGAAAGTACAACTATGCTAGATATAAAAATGACAAAGAAGTGATGTACTTAGATTTTTTTGATGCTAATGCAATTCTCTATCTAGAATAGGTGGAAAGCAGTCTGGAAGGAGATTTTGAGACAATCATCAAATTTTAGTTCTAATTCTTTTAGATCTCTAAATAGTAACATTAGCTTGGGAAGGTTGCATTGATACTACTATTTGAGTTTGATGCTAGTGTCCTATATGGAATATCTATTGAAATAGGATGTGACCACTTGGATGCTTTTGGGTTTTGATTCACCTTCACTCTAGTGCATTCAGATATGGGTCATAGACTATCACTCCTTGTGAAATGGAAAAACCCGACTTTTCTATCTTCATAATGACCTTGGGGGAAAATGGGTTAGTGGGCACATAGTGTCGAACCACACCAAATACCCCATTGTTAGTGGGTGTTGCCTACATAACCAATACTTTGAAGAGGGCCTCAAAATCTTGTTTTTTCCCCCTATGTGTTAGCTTATATGTGAATCATACAATATGTGTAAAGTAAGTACAAAACTGGGTTGGCTTGGATCTTAAAAAATTAGGCTCTTGGGCTACTCCTTTCATACTTCAGACCTATAAATGTGTAGTCCTATGATTGGTATGAAAATATTAATAAATAGGGAAGCTTTGTTCAATTGAACTCTCTTTGAATGTTCTTTGGTTTGCATTATAGGTGTTTCATAGGTGAATAATCAATGAGGGTTGATCTTGTATTTATATCAATCCCTTTGGAGTAAAAAATCACATTAAATCACTTAGGTTGACCATTAGGATACATTTCATTTTAAAATTAGATGACTTTAGGGCACTGGATAGTTGTATCAGGATAGGATAGTAATGTCAATGATACTATCTATCCAAAATGTTATTGTCTAGGGAGAAAGAAAGCAATTATAGGTTCAAAACTTGCAAAGATGAAAGATACATACATTTTAAGCATTTTGGGCAAGATATAAAACTTGGTTCATCGACATAAGACTGGTAAAACTAAGAGATATAGGCTGAGGGGCATAAATATAGAGTAGTTGTGAGATTTTTGGAAGCAAAAAAGGCAAATAACTGAGAAGAACAACCAAGGTCTAAGTTTGCTAAGTGTACAAGACTGAGTTGCCACATAGCCATTGAGCTTATCTCAATAATGCAATCTGATCATGTTTATAAATTGGCAAATGTGAGTGATCAATCAAATCACACTATACATATGGTGAGCATGGATGATTTAATCATTCCATCCTATAAATCTGACGAGTAGTTAGATGATTTAAGTATAAACTTGGTTCGAGTGAGTGATTTAATCACCTCAACCTTCCTAAAATGTAAACTAACTACTGTAGTATATTGGCTCCATAATTATCAGTAAAAGTCCATCCTAGGTATGAAAACAATCCATAGTACTATTTGAAATCTAGAAATTGATTTGATTTTTCTATTTAAGGTGCCCTTTGCATGGCATTTGAACTTCATATATGCCTTGAGATAAAATCTAGGTATAATAATGGTACTAATGCATATAATTCTACCACAAATGTATATCTAAATTTGTAGAAGATATTTATGAATTATATATCACCTTAATCTTGTACACTTGGCAAACTTAAACCTTGGTTGTTTCTATCAGTTAAATACCTTTCATACTTATACAAGTTTCACATCAACTCTCTCTTATGCCCCTTGGCTTATCTCTTAGTCTAACCAGTCTTATGTTGATGTCTTGAGCCTTCTATCTTGCCCAAAACTATTAAAACCTACTCATCTTATGCCTCTACAAATTTTGAGCATGCGCCTATTTTTTTGCTTTTTAGAAACTTGTGTCTTGGATAGACACCTATGTTGATATAGGTATCCTATTCCAATGCCTTAAAGTCATCTAATTTATAAATTAAACATATCCTAATGGTCAACCTAAGTGCTATTATACAAGATATTATCTTTATAGTAGTGGTATATATTCATGATCACTCCTCATTCTAAACTTAGAAAATATGTAAAGAGACCAAGATAACTTATCATTCTATCAAGCACTAGAGTGAGCAAACCTTCCCTATTTTCTCATATTTCCATATTAGTCATAGGGAAATCACATATTTAGGTATGAAGTAATAAAAGAGCAACCTAAAAGATATTTTTTCCAAGTTACAAAACAAGTCATTATTATACTTGCTTATCACACTTTACATGATTCACATACAATCCAACATATAAGAGACAACCACATAAGTCTGAGGCCCTCTTTAGAGTATTGGTGATGTAGAGAGTTCTCATTAACAAAGGGGTATTTTTGGAAGATAGACACTATGAGTGTACTAACCCATGTTTTCCCATAACCATTATAAAGATGAACTAGGGTTGATCATTTGACAACGAGCGACAATTCATGACCCATATCTGAATGCACCATAATAAAGGCAATGGTGAATCCAAAAGCATTTAGGTGGTCACATCTAGTTTTAGTAGGTATTATGTACTAGATACCATCATCTAATCTAGATAGTAGCATCAATATAACCACCCAGGCTAATGCAAGTGTCTGCAACTATAGAGTACTTAATCTAGAATTTGGTGATTGATCCAAATATTCTTCCAATTTACTTCTTACCTACTTTTAGATATAGATCTGCATTAGCATCAAAACCAACTAAGTATCTTATTTATTTATCATTACAATATCAAGAATAACTATAAGTTCCATTTTAGCATATCTAAGTGTGATAAATTTAGTATATGTTCTATCTGAGTTTTGTAATTAATTGGACCACTATAGATCTACTTATCACCCTTGTGCTTATTCATTTCTATATTCTTAACCCTATTTATACCATATTATGATCCTTATCTAATTTAGGGTTAAACATTTGGTTAACCCTATTCATGTGAATGCACATTTTTTTGATTCCTAAGGTTTTCAGTCATCTAGGTTTTCAAATTGCTATACTTTTTCAATTCTTATTTACATTATTTTTTTATATGTAACCAAGGCTTAACCCTATATTGGGTGGTGGGCATAATTAACATGTTAAGTGTATACACACTAAATTGGTCAAGCAAACATACATATTATGTCTTTTCAGAATCCTTTTATAGGAGACTCCAATTGAAGAATATCAACTTTTATTCATGTTTAGCCATGTCCTTTTATCTGACTTGTCTTGGTCTTACTACATTCCCTAGACATCATTTTGCTTATCCTTGGTCATCTATAGCTTTATGGACTTAACCATTTTAGATCAAGGTAAATATTTTAGATCTAGACCCATCCCCCTAGGTCCCATACCCCTTAAACAATAGCACCTAAATAGGACTATAACACTGAAACCTAAGGTGTCTAGTTTTTGACACTATTGTCTAAGAGCAATTTTGTTTTTTAATGGTCAATTTATTCCACAGGATGAGTCTTGCCCATTTTATTTTATTCATTCCTAAGTTTCCCAATGTCATCCAAATGTAAATAAATCTCCCAAATTTTAAAAAATGAGTCTCCTCTATAAAGGACTACACAAGGCATTTTATATCTAGCACTTACTATTTTGGCACATTAGATATAATACAATCAATCAATAGTATAGCTCAACTTATATGCATCACACATAGATTTGAATGATTTTTCAAGGAAGGGCCTAGGTGAAATTCATTCTTTCATCAATTGTGCATGTTGATTATGCATATTCCCTAAGGGAGAACTACATCGGATCTAAGACCCTAGCTTGAGTGTTAATATAAGCAACAATCAAAAAAATAGGGGTTCTTGATTATGCGATCATTCTTCCCGTAAATAAATTTTACCCCCTTTTTATTGTTTCCATGTGTATAGACTAATATAGGTACTAAATATTAAATTGACCTACAACGAGCTCTAGTGACATTTAGGACCTAAAATTTGGTATGCAAGGTCATACTAAGCAGATAAACAGAACCCAGAAAGCTTTTATCCTTAAGACAACAATGCTAGGAAAGGAATATAGCACTAGACACCAAGATGTATTATTTTTGGTGATCCTATCTAATTAGGAAATAGAGAACAAAGACAAAATTTAGGTACTATCCTAGTCTTGATCCTCAAATTGTAGACTCAGAATCTTCCATTTTGGCACAAATCTAGCTAAGTTAATTCTTCTTTGTCTTGTATAATTCTCAAATAAAATATATAATTTTCCATGTTAGAGTATATTTTACCTATCATTCTAGACCTTTATTACTTAGGAATTACACATCTAATCTTCTAAAATAATAAAACATTTGGTGAACCTGACTTACTTTGAACAAAAAACCTAAAACCCTAGCCACACTTAGTGTTTTTCCTTCTTATCTTGTGAAAAAATTTAAATATCTAACTTATAATTTTTATATTAATTTTTGTACATTTATCCTATTCAAAAACTATTTTTATAATTTAAAATTATTGCATAATTTTCAAAAATTCTAAAACCCTAGTTCAAAACCCTATATTTTAAAACTAGGTCATCAAACAACAAGCCTTGCCTCCTTGCAAATTTTAGAAAACTTTTTTGGATTTTTTGCAAATTAATTACCTTGTAAAAAATTATTTCAAAATTTCTAAATCATTAGATTCTTATGCAAAAATTTAATTTTCAAATTTTTGATTTTTGTATTAATTTTTGTGCATATTCCTATTTTCAAATAATTTTTAGAATTCAAAATTATTGCATAATTTTCAATAATTTTAAAACCCTAGTTAAAAAACCTAGATTTCCAAATTAGGTCCTTAAACCACAAATTTCCCTCCCTTATAATTTTTAGAAAAATAATTTGGATTTATTGTAAATTGTTTGGGTTATCAAAAGTAATTTTCAAAATTCAATGTTAGTGGTTCTTTATGCTTTTATTTGCTTCATAGTAATTTTTAAAATTCTCTTTAGTGATAAAATGGCCACAAAGGAAATTCTTCCTCATCCCATAGATCAATTTCTCATTTTTTTTTTACAATTATGACAATGATTGGACAAATTTGCAAAATTACACATTAGCTAAAACTAAAGAGAATGATTAAATTTATAGTGAAGATAATGACTATTGTTGTAATGAAGGATATGATGATGTACGTAATGACTAGGGTGAATCACAAATAGATGAATCTTTTTCTCTTCAACCCATCTCTTTTGTTCCTTCTTTTAATGAAATTAATTTTGATAAATGGAAAAGATACTTCTCACCTCATTCTCCTAGACACAATGCACAAAATGCACAAATTAATCATGCACTTCCAAGTGAACCTCTTATTGGTGATGATTTTCTTCCATATGAACCTAATAGATCTCTACCTTTTGCTACTGTTATGTTCAAAATACAACAATATAAATACAATAGAATCAAATTACCAAAGCATAGTTCAAAAGATGCATTATGTGTTCCTAACTCTACTCTCTCAAAAGAATGTTCAGATGATAACTCTTTTACTCTTCCTTCTCATGTTGAAAATGAAGAAAATGCATATAATCCATCCATGGATAGCATAGATACACATGATATTCCAAATTCCAAAGATAATTTATTGCATATTAGAAAGAAATTAATTCCTCTTACACCTCTCCCTAGCAATGATGGAAGTGATGATGAATATGATAGTGAACATGCAAATGAATATGAGAATGAAAGTGAAAAAGAAAATAATATTTCAAATTCTTATATTTCAAATGAATAAATGTAGATTGTGATAATGCATGGACTAGTGATGACTACTATTTATATAGTGAAGAAGAAAATTCATCTCATGCTTCTAACCCTTTTCTCACTCCTCTAAAACTTGATGTAATTCCAAATGATATTTCTACTTCTATTAATGATTCTATGTCAAATGATGCATATAATAATGCTAATAACACATCTTCTACTAAATTAGAATGTGATTCACTAAAAAATAAAGACACCAATGAATCTCCCAAGCTAACCTTCACTATGGTAAAATCCAGTTGTCTCCCTTAACTTAAAGAGAATGGTAGCCCACATCCCTCTAGTAAGGTCCAAGTTATCATTACTCCAAAGGTTCAAGTGAGCACACCCACTATTTATGAGCCACTTGTTAAATGTAGCATTACAATGGTTAAAATTAAAAATCAAATTCAATGATTAAATGAACCACTTCAAGATACTAATGTACCATCCTAGGAGATCATCTATTTGATGCATGTAGTTGGTGAACTACAACACCAAGTACATCTCCTTACCTTGGAAAACAAATCTTATAAAAATGGATAGATGCCAATGATCTACGTGGTATCCCTATTCTAAAGACATTCATAAAAGCTGCATTGCCTAAGTATTTCTAGAAACTATCATTATCTCACTTTGATGGAACTAGAGATCCATTTGCATACCTTCAGGCCTTTTGGAAGGCTTTACCACCTCATGCAAGCCCTTTGATTCTACTCAAGTTGTTTCAGCAAACATTAGTGGGGGAAGCTCAAAATTGTTTCTTTCATCTACTCTTCATTGGTTCATTACACACGTATGATGACATAGAGGAGGCATTTCTCAGAAACTACATTATAAACATGAGCCCTCATGTTACTGTTGATGTAGTGGATTACACCCAGGGTAGGAAGTCGAGCTCCTACCTTCACACGTCAAAATGGAAACTCCCCTCTTGCCTGTGGGACTAGTGAAGCTAGAGGGGAGAGTCTCTAGATGAGGGCTAGCTCCCTCTGATGTATCATTTAGGCCCTAGTTTCTCATACTGCTAACAAACAAATGTAAAAAGGGGGGGATGAAAAGAGAGAGAGATGCTGAAAACAAAACCTAAGCCTAAAAAGTAAAAGGTGATACACTAGAAAAGTGTGATCTACTTTGCCTGAACATACACTTTCCATCGAGAAATAGCTCCCATACACTTCATTTGACATGAGAGAACCTTCTGCATCAGTGGGTCAGGGGTCCGTAGAGATACAGGGAGGAAATAACCACTAGAGGCATTCTGAGACACTACAACAGCCTATCCACTTCACCTATACTCCTCTAGGGACACTTCTAATAGACCTATAAAAGGAAACTCAAAGAATGCACTAGGCATGTTGAAATCATTCTACAAAAGCATTAAGAAAATGACTTAACATAGAATCAAGGCATAGACACATACTAAAGATGCAAAACTCAGAATGGAGGTAAAAATGCTGTGTTTCAATTTAAGGTAAAATCTGGCAGCTCTGCCTTACAAGCTTGAGAGATTTTTGGGTAGAGTTTTGCCTTAAGGCTAAGAGTCTATTCCTTATCAAAAGAGAAGTTTACAATATATCAAAAGAGGAAGAGAAACTTCACACTTCCTAGGAAAGATTTTGGCACCCTTTTCTGCCAGTGGCCCATGTGTGTTCTAAACTTTGGGAAGAGGAAACCACTGTTATTGATGTCATTCTTCTAGAAGAGGCCTACTGGAACCATGTTGTACAATCACCCAAATTGACTTTGGCATTCAAGCATTAATGTAAGAACATGGCTGCACCTCTTTTTTGCAAACATACTGCAGTTTGTCCCCTCTTAAATGCTAACTAGAGAAAATAGGCTGCACCGCTCGTCTGGCAATAACTCGCCTTCCCTTTGCCACTTGGATGCTTTGTCTTTTTTTCTCCTTATTTCTTTCTACTCTTTCAACCCTCGGGGGTGATCTTCTAGTGGGTCACTGTGTTCTTTGGGCTCTTTCCATGGTTGACGCTCTTTTAATTCAAAAGCAAACGGTTATTTCACTACGTTAAATTTGACGTTCGCACGACTGTCACCCAATGGCTAATTCATCTGCTTAAATTTGATGACTTTTGGGACATCACCGTCCTTGACAAAAGTCATCAGGTCTTTTTTGTGGCTTTTTTGCTTCACAGGCTTTTGTTTCAGGCTTTTTTCCCATGGATAAAAGTTCACAAGAATTGGCTGCTTTGAATTGATTTGTTTATCCTTCCCAGAGGGAAAAGACCCTTCAAATTCTTGAGAAATGACCCATTATCTTCGGTGAGAGCCCTCTGCAAGGGAACATACCCTTCAGGTGGGCTTCTTCCTTTAGTCCCCTTAGCTGTGGCCTTTCGGTGAAAATCTTTAGACTTTTGTCCGAAGGAAATCCTTCAGATAAAAAGTCTGAAAGAATTTTGACTTTAAAAGAAAACTACAAAAAATGCCCCCTTTAGCTACCTTTGAAACTCTAACTACCCTCCGTACGGGCTTTTGGACCTTGAACTACCCTTCAACTTTGGGACACACCCTTGAACCAAGCCGTTGAACCAACCCATTGAACCAAAATTGGTTTAACGGTTCAATCAGTTCAACGGTTCAATCACTGTGCGCTGAGCTCATTGAACCAACTCATTGAACCCGCTCATTAAACCAACTCGTTGAACCAGTTCAATGGTTTAATGCTGCATGCTGATCCCATTGAACTAGGCTAATGAACTTAAAAGTTGAACTATGTAATGAACTTTGCCAATTGAACCAACTGAAATGAACCAAGGCATTGAACCAAGCTGATTGAACCAGCCAAAACCGAATGAACCAAGAGCCGCCAAACCAACTGAATTGAACTAAGGCCGATGAACCTTGTGTTGAACTTGAACTGATTGAACCGAGCATTGAACTAAGGCATTGAACTAGTTCAATGATTCAAAGATGCCAACTTTTCTTGTGATTTTCTTTAGATAAGATCCTGAAGAATAAAACCCAAAACTCTCTGAACTGATCCTTCATGCACCAAAGGACTAACCTACTGAGTCTGTAGAAATCCAAAACTTGTAGAGTCCATAGATTTAGATCTACAGAGTTTGTAGAAATCTTGTAGAGTCTATAGAAATGGATAGATTCATGCAAAATTAGAAAATAAAATGGCCTAAAATAGTAGGGATAGAAGGGGACCAATTTTTGGCCTGTTGGGCAAAAAATGGTCAACAAATTGGTGACTCCCAGGGGAAGCATGCCTGCTATGCTTAAAGACCAATTTCCTTGTAGTCCATTAGGCACGGAGTTAGAATGCAGCTTTGAAGAAATGTTAACAACAACCCCAAAAGATCCAAGAATCAAACATGAAGCTTTTTACCCCACACACAAAGAGACACACAAGGCTAAAAACACTACCTGTGTAAACTGCACTTAGGGAAACCAGGAAAGAAACTAAAAACAAACTACTATATATAGCTAATCAGGAATGTTTGCCTCCCTCCTAGATCAAAGGGAAAAATTCTTAAGTCTCCTTCCTGGTAAGAAGACTTATGATGCTAGGCAAGTAGCTGAATGAAAAAAGAGTTGGTGATGTACTCCTCTTTCTTGTCACCTGGATTGGCTAGTATCTGAGTGGATCATATTCAAACATGCCTCCAACATACATGTATTCTTCTTGTCCCTAGAGGCTTGTTGACTACTATTCCCTCATACTGGTGCATATCACCAAGAAATCAATGGCTGGTGGCTCATCACCATAATCCCTTTGATATGTATATCTCCTCTACAATGCATCATGGTCTAACCTATTTCCTTCTACTTCATTACAGACTCTGTCAGACTCATCCTCAAATTCTTTTTGGCCTTCTTGAAGAAGGGTGACTATTGTGATGTCTAAAATGGACTCACAAAATGATTGCTCATCCCACAGAACATCACCTCTTTGTTCAAAGCTTTCTTCTTCAAGGCGTTCCTCCAGGAAGATAGACCTCTCCTTTTCCTCCATGATGATCAGGGTTTCTAGATGTTTAAAGGTATCCTCCTGATCCTCCTCTAACTCAAGCTCCTTATCATAGTTGTCCTCCTCATCAAAACAATAAGGAAGTTCATCGAACAAGGGGGAAGAGAGCTCACCATGCTTTTGTTCCTCTTCATATTGCTGGAACATCTGCATGTATGCAAGACCTACATCTTCTCCATTGCTGATGGTGTCTTCAAAAGGAGCATCGATGATGATTTATTCTTTGTTGTCACTCATGATAGCCTCTTGGGAAAATGTAGATTGGATATTCTACTCCTCACTCGCCTCTTATAGAATAGGTTCCTCCTTGAGAAGGGGTGAAGTGGGAAAACTATGTGGAAGAGGAGGCAGTCCTTGAGCTAGAATCAAATGATTCTCCTCTTTCCATTTGGTTAGCACTTCATCAATATCAGGTGTGGCCTGATATCTCTCTTAGAAATGCGTAGGTGGGGTGTGTTTAGACATGGAATGTGCCATTAGGTCTGAACTGTCCATCACACACTAGCTAAGGAATCTCTCTCTAGGTTCCAACTCTACAATTCTTCTGGCCATATCCTCTTGGAAGAGCCTTTCCTGTAAGTCACCAGCATCATCATGAGTAGGGGAAGCCTCATCTTCTTTAAGGTTTTGAAAAAAACCTTGCTTCTCCTCCTTCCTACCCCATGATTCTATCATTTTTCCCTAGTTTAGGATCACAGACTTGGAAATTTGCTCCTGTGAATAGGCAACAACTTTGTTTTCTCCAAGGTCCTGGGGCTCTTCCACAAGGTCTAGAAGTTTGAACTCTCTTTCATGAAGCAGTATCATCTTAGCCTCTAAATATTCAATTTGTTTGGCTAGCGTATCTTGAAAGAGTCTTTATTGGAGGTCACCAGCATCATCCTCTTCAAGGCTCTGGGCTGGTTCTTGGCATTCCTTCTTCCTACTTGGAATCTACACATCATGTTGAAAGACATGGGGAGGTTGAGGAATGTTAGGAAGAGACTGTTGATGCACTAGAATAGTCTCTAGAAAAGGGATGTGCTGGCTCATGGTATTTCCCCCAATGGAAGATTCACAAAATAATGAATTGAGAAGATTGATCTCCATGGGGGGCTGCTCTAATGCCCTTTGATGTTGGAAAGCTAGGCACACAAGATTGAGAGTAGATGCATCAGGTGAGTTGGAGTGAGCAAGTGATATCTGATAGAAAGGATTTGGTGCACAAAAGGGGGCTTTCTTTAGAATAGGAAGGGGCACACAAGGTTGACTGCCTTGAATAAATGGATTTCTCCATTTTGCTACCTCCTCTTCCATGGATTTCAAGGCCTAAGCTTGCCTAAACAAACACTCTTCTTTAAACATTAGCTCTTATTGATATCTGTACTGCTCCTCCAATCTGTCGATCTCCATCATTTGCTTCTCAAACTCTAGGGCCACTTCCCTTATTGTTGAAGGGCAACTAAGAGAGCTGCTTGAGGTGATTCTCTAAAGATCTTGAGCTTGATCAAAATTATAAGAAGGAAAACAAGGTCCATGATTTTGTGTAGATGGATTATACATACAAAAATAAGATTTCCTTGATGGCACTAGGATGCTTAACTAGCAAATTCAACTCAGAGTTGCCATTAGTGTCGATGCAAAAGCCTTCAAAGGCTAGTTGGTTGAAGAACACACCAAATATTCTTCAACTCTTTGGATAAAACTTGTCCTAGTTGGTCCCATCGGGTGTGCCAAAAAATTGTTGACGCAGTGGCTTGCACTTGAGGTAGGATGCCAAGCTCCTACCTTCCACACATCAAAATGGAAACTCCCCTTTCGCCTGTGGGACCAGAAAAGCTAGAGGGGAGAGTCTCTAGATGAGGGCTAGCTCCCTTTTATGTATC
Source organism: Torreya grandis (assembly GCA_037957365.1). Lineage (NCBI taxonomy): Eukaryota > Viridiplantae > Streptophyta > Pinopsida > Cupressales > Taxaceae > Torreya > Torreya grandis. The sequence continues at coordinate 6,420,847 of JARHVA010000105.1, read as the reverse complement.
ATTTAGGCCCTAATTTCTCCTACTGCTAACAAACAAATGTATAAAAGGGGGGGATGAAAAGAGAGAGATGTTGAAAACATAACCTAAGCCTAAATAGTAAAAGGTGATACACCAAAAAAGTGTCATCTACTCCACCCAAACATACACTTTCTATCAAGAAACAGCTCCCACACACTTCATCTGACATGAGAGAACCTTCTGCATTAGTGGGTCAGGGGTCCATGGAGATACAAGGAGGAAATAACCACTAGAGACGTTCTGAGACACACTACAGCAGCCTATCCACTTCACCTATACTCCTCTAGGGACACTTATGATAGACCTATAAAAGGAAACTCAAAGAATGCACTAGACATGCTAAAATCATTCTGAAAAAGCATTAAGAAAATGACTTAACACAGAATCAAGGCATAGACACATACTAAAGATGTAAATCTTAGAATTGAGGTAAAAATGTTGTGTTTCAATTCAAGGTAAAATTTGGCAGCTCTGCCTTATAAGCCTAAGAGATTTTTAGGCAGAGTTTTGCCTTAAGGCTGAGAGTTGATTCCTTCTCAAAAGAGAAGTTTAAAATATATAGAAAGAGGAAGAGAAACTTGGCACTTCTTAGGAAATATTTTGGTGCCCTTTTTTGCCAGTGGCCCATGTGCATTCTAAACTTTGGGAAGAGGAAACCACTATTACTGATGTCATTCTTCTCGAAGAGGCTTGCTAGAACCATGCTGTACAATCACCCAAATTAACTTTGGCATTCAGGCATTAATGTAAGATCATGGCCATGCCTCTTTTTTGCAAATAAATTGCAGTTTGTCCCCTCTTAAATGCCAACTAGAGAAAATAGGCTACGTCACTCGTCTGGCAATAACTCACCTTCCCTTTGCCACTTGGACACTTTGTCTCTTCTACTCCTTATTTTCTTTCTACTCTTTTAGCCCTCAGGGGTGATCTTCTGGTAGGTCACTGTGTTCCTTGGGCTCTTTCCATGGTTGACAATCTTTTAATTCAAAAGCAAATAGATATTTCACTGCATTAAATTTGACATTCACACAGCTGTCACCCAATGGCTAGTTTGTTTGCTTAAATTTGATAGCTTTCAGGATGTCATTGTCCTTGACAAAAGTCATCAGGTCTTTTCTACAACTTTTCTACTTTATGGTCTTTTGTTTCAGGCTTTTGTCTCGCAAACAAAAGTCTGCAAGAATTGGCCACTCTGAATTGCTTTGTTTATCCTTCTCAAAGGGAAAAGACCCTTCGACTTCTTGAGAAACAACCCATTATCTTTGGTGAGAGCCCTCTGCAAAGGAACATACCCTTAGAGCGGGCTTCTTCCTTTGATCTCCTTAGCTGTGGCCTTTCGGTGAAAATCTTTAGACTTTTGTCTGAAGGAAATCCTTCAGACAAAAAGTTTGAAAGAATTCTGACTTTAAAAGAAAACCACAAAAAATGCCCCCTTCAGCTGCCTTTAAAACTCTAACTACCCTCCGCAAGGGCTTTTGGACCTTGAACTACCCTTCGGCTTTGGGACACACCCTTGAACCAAGTCATTGAACCAACCCATTGAACCAAAATTGGTTCAATGATTCAATCACTGCACATCGAGCCCATTGAACCAACTCATTAAACCCGCTCATTAAACCAACTCGTTGAATTAGTTCAACGATTCAATGCTGCACACCAACCCCATTAAACTAAGCTAATGAACTTAAATGTTGAACCAAGTAATGAACTTTGCTGATTGAACCAACTGAAATGAACCAAGGCATTGAACCAATGTGTTGACCAAGCTGATTGAACCAAGCCAATTGAACAAGCCAAAACTGAATGAACCAAGAGTCACCGAACCAACTGAATTGAACCAAGGCCAATGAACCTTGCATTGAACTTGAACCAATTGAATTGAGCATTGAACTAAGGCATTGAACTGGTTCAATGATTTGAAGATGCCAACTTTTCTTGTGATTTTCTTCAGACAAGAGCTGGAAGAAGCCTTGTAAAACCTGGAACTCTCTGAACTAATCCTTCATGCACCAAAGGACTAACCTGCTGAGTCTGTAGAAATCCAAAACCTATAGAGTCCATAGATTTAGACCTGTAGAGTTCGTAGCAATCCTACAGAGTCCATAGAAATGGACAAATTCATGCAAAATTAGAAAATGAAATGGCCTAGAATAGCAGGGATAGAAGGGGACCGATTTTTGGCCTGTTGGGCAAAAAATGGTCAACAGTTACATATGAAAAGCTTGCCACACTACATCATAATTAGTTAGAGCCAGTCAGTAAGTATATCTTAAGATTCAAAGCTCATTTGTTAAGATTGATATACAAAGTAGTAGATCTATGGATTCAACATATCTTCATCAAGGGCCTTCGCCAACCTCTGCTCAAGAATCTACTATATCAGACAACCTTGTTTCAGACATTTATGTTAAATAGTTCTAGCTTTGGAAAATAAATTAGAATTAATTGAGATAGATTCAATTGATTAGATGACTCTAGAATTCATAATAACATCTTTAGATATAACTCCTACTACTTAGCCACCATGTACTAGACAAGATGGGAGACCACAACTAGAAAAGCAACCAATCAAGAACAAAGAGCAAGTTTTTAGAACACAACCTATAATATGTATTATAGAGAACAACAATAAAGAACCACTACAATTTGATTTAGAGTAGGATAGCCCATCTATCATATTATCAACACTATTAGATAAGAGGTTAATCACATTACCTTCTATTCATCAATGAGATCTACATCTCTTACATAGATAGCCACATCGACCTTTTTGAAACTATCATCACATCTATTGACATAGAGATAATGACTATTTTGGACTCAGAGATTACATTACTAGATGCGTTGATAATTATATTATAACATTCATACAAGGGGCACAAAGATCCCCTCCATTATGGAACCCTAGAACACATTCTTCCATGACTAAGTCATCCTAGGACATTCCTTTACAATAATCATCGATCACTCATCATGAGCACAATTCTAGTTTTAGGATAGAATCTCATAGGAGATCTACTATTCCAACTAATCATAAATTTTGGAAACTAGTACAATAGAAACAACCCACATATAGCAGTATAGTTCATGGAATACATAGTGTAGTTCCATATACATATCCAACAAAGTCATAGGCACCATAATAGAGTACTGTTCTAGAGAGATATTCATTTATAACTGAGTTTTTAGGGTCCTCACACATAGAAATTTTCTACGATTAAGACTAATTGAACCCACATTATAGAGTATTGATCTATAAAAATATTCATTGTAGTTAAGTTTTTAGGGTCCTATCTCATGTAACAAAGCATTATGATTAAGATTAAATGAGCCCTCAACATAGGTTTTAGATCCATCTCAACATATTTCACATTCATATACATCACAATAGAGACCATAAGGTATTTAGTTATAGATAGATGAGCCTTATTCATAGTAGATAGTATCAGCTATAGAGTAAATTCCTACACAACATTAGTAGTATGGGCACTTGTTCATGTGGCCAATAAGGTTTAGATAGTGATATAGCATAGTGTGATATGACATACATTCATTTCAACATCAATTCATAGCTTTCTTTAATAGGGCAATGATGGAGCCAAAGGTCTAGCTAACCTTTGCATTCTTAAGCCACTCTCGGGGAAGTAATATGCACATAATGCTATCTTACTTTTCCCTTACTAACAACTAACATTCATGATTCCAAAAAACCATCCTTAACCAGAACCAAACTATCAAAGTCCATATATTACCAAATCAAACATATCCAAATCCTACTCAAATTTATCTAAATAGTTTACCAGTTACCATAATAAACAAATTCTTACTTACATATGGTTATAATTTGAAATCAATAAGCCTAACATCAAAATTATCAAAACATCACATCCAAACATATCAAAACATCACATCTAAACATATCAAAACACCAAATCACATAACCAAAGTACTAATTTACCAAACAAATGTGATAATCAAAATCAGTACTAGATCAACCATTTCCAAAATCAACCACTTATAATCCATATACCAACATATTCTAGAATCCATAACTCAAATACACCATCATGCCAAGGTATAATCAATCATGAATAGGGGTCATGCCCTCACTCTCAATATCACTCTCTTCTCTAGTGCTAGTCCCATAATCTAGTCAAGCACTCGATGACCCTACACCTCCTCAAGATCCTGAATGCCTCTTACGAAGACTATCCTACTCTAACAACCAACCATGCTCCTCACACAAGTATGCATATCATCATTGAAGATCCATATAGTCATCCATAATCTTTATGCTCATCACATCATAATCAAGTGGAGGCATCATACGGCTATCCAACTTAGCTCTAAGCTCATCCTTCTCTCTTACTACCCTAACATGTGGAGTTGTAGCTATAACATCCTTATTAAACAAATGAGAATAAATGCTAGTCATAACTATTATTCTCTCTATCAAACCCTTCTCCATGGCATTATTAGGAACATTCCACATGATCTCTCAGAGTTTCAACTCAATTATAGTCTCCCAAAACTCATCATCTCCCCTGGCCACCCTAGAAGGTGCCTCATCTAGTACACATCCCATCCCACCTACACACATAAGAAGTATAATACTACATTAGATATATACTTTCAAATCTAAACTAAAGTATAAACATAGGTATAATTCAAATATAATCATTGATTACCTCCCATCATTTGGATTAGCTCAAGCTCCTCATATGTCGGAACATAGACTCCATCCATAGGATACAATAGAGCACATCACTACCTAGCCCACCATGCAATATATCCCTTAGTATATCCCACATCATCCACATCAAGAATATCTATAACAACATCTCATGCATCCATAGGTAAAGGTTGCCAACTTAGCTTCAATTAGTCTTGCATAAGCCCTGGCTCTTGCTAGTGCTCATGCACTCCTCAACCATACCCATGCTACAAGAGGAACATCTTGTTAAACTCCAAACTACCTAGTCATGCACTTATACTGAAAGTGATCATAAACTCCAAGCCAGTGATCATGTAACCAATAACTAACCCTCATATACTATAATTTCTCTCTATCCTTAGGTCATCTAGGGAATCCTCTATAGGTCCTTCATATGATATCTTGGGCCACCAATCTATCTAGCATCCTCTTATAGTGATTTATCCTAGGAGATTAGATATCCAACTCACTCATCCATCACTCACCAAATGACTATGGATATGCCTAGTTCACCCTCAGAAATCTAATAGGTCACATAACTGCTATGTGATCATATACCCAATAATGTGATAAAGTGGCTACACCCACACCACCACTAAATGCCTCCTGAGTAAATCTATATAAGTCTCTATATAAGTGGGCAAGCATAGTCTTACCCCATGAAAACATAGTACCATACATCTCAATACTATGAACCATCTTGTGCATCCTATAAGCAATAAACACTCCACTTCCATCCACTACAAAAAATGAAGCCAAAAATATAGCTAACCATTTTTGCAAGTGTGGAACACTTGACTATACAATCATTGACATCACATCACTATCACTACCTCAATGATGTACTCTTGTAGGCACCTTGATAAAGTATCTAGATTCATGATCAATGGTAGATGCACCCATATCATCTTGTAATGTCACCCATCACCCACTAATTGGCAAATGCAAAATATGGTATACATCCTCCAATGTAATAGTGATATCTCTAGTAGGAAGCTAGAATGTGTAGGTATCAACATTCCACCTCTCACATAAGGTGGCAATCATATGCCTATCCCATTACACCATACCCAAGTCACATGCATGACCCAATCCAAATTTATCCATAATAACATGCTCATCAATGAATAATGGTAACATCCTTAGTCTTTCCATCACCTGACCTCTATGGAGCTCTCACATCTGCACCTCACCCTACAAACACTAAAAAATAGACTATATATCAGACAACAATACTAAGTAGACACCCAAGCTATAAAATATTAGATAACAAATTAGAAACTTTGACAATCATCCATAGTGGACAATAATGTTGCAAAAGGACACTAGTGCTAGATAACAATGTTATAACCTAGATAGTAGCACTGCATCCTAGATAATAGTGCTAACTCTAGGACATGAGTACTAAAACTAGTCAAAGCTTCTCTAGACTACTTAAAAAAACTTAAAATTGACCAAAACAAACTTATAGATAGGTAAAAATCAAGTGATAAGCATCCTTACTAGGCTAATATCCCTATTGGCTTCAATCTGGGATACTAACTGCTTAAAATGGGTCATAAAATGTGATTATTTCTTAGGTATTTTGAACTCTAGAGCTCTAATATCTCAAACTTGTCACTACACAAATGCACCTAAAGTCATTCTCAATTCATATATCAACCAACTCTTCTATTAAAAAATAAAACACTATTTTTCTCATAACTCGAGCCTCGTGGCCCCGTTTAACAAACCATTTTATTCATTATAATAATGACGATGACACCTTTGACATCAAGAAGACCTTTCTCTATTATTATATCATTTTAATATTAAGGAACACACATATATATACCTCTCTTATACCTAGACATATAAATTGGTCCCTACTAATCCACACTTGTTTAACTTTCATACAACTTGGTCCTCACTAATCAACATTCATCCAAAACATACAGGTAACCCAACCTATTCAAATAATTAACCTTTCACTACATTCAACCTATCACTACATCATTTTCCTACCACACTCATGAAAATTCTATATCTCTACTATACCCAAACATAAGCTTTGATCTTACTCAATCCAAGATACCTTTTACTCTTAGTAATTCAATCTCACTAATTTAACAATCGACTCTTAATTAATTCAAACTATACCAACCTAGTTCCTATACATTCTACCACTAGTCATCACTTTTGGCGCAAACTTCTCTATCACAAATTTCATCCTTCTCCCTAAAAGGTGGAATCATTCCTACTTTTCCTATTTCTACACTTATCCAACACACCTATCCATTTGCATAGATGGATACACCATGGTTCTCACATGTCTACCAGTCAAATTATCAGCATTAATTAGTTCAAATTTTTCAATATTATACAATGGTTTATATTATATGGGTCACTTAGCATTAGTAAACTTAGATTGGTTGATATTATATAGTGGTTTAGACTATATGGGTCACTTAGCATTACTAAATTCAGATTGGTCAAGATTATACAATGGTTCAAACTATATGGATCACTTAGTTTAGATTGATCAAGATTATATAGTGATTTATATTACATTGGGGCACTCAACATTACTTAAGACATTTAGAGGGATACACCTTTGATTTTTAGATATACAAACTATCTAGATACCAGATTTAGGGGCATGTATATTACTACACGTCTCACACATACAACTTCATACAACATGACAAAGTTACAGACTAGCTATCCGATTATAGGCATAGTGTAGAGCACATTATTTTGATCTCCAATTTTATACATGGGAAATGACATGATATATCATATCACATGTGGTTATATAAAATTAGAGATTATCTAGATGCATCACTCACATACCAAATTTGGAGGCATGGCATAAATATTCATATCCTTCATCTTCTATGATTATATAGATTAGGATGGTAGGACATACCATATTCTTCTCACATAATTACTAGAATTTCTGGTTTACACTTAAGCATTAATTAGGTTATCACCAGGCTAGACCGTATGATCATTTGTAGTGATTGGTTTATAGTATTACTCAAACTCAGACCTAAGAGTTTTTGTAGGATAAAGGACATGCATTAGTTTTGAACCTTTGAACACTTCTCAAATCTAATTTAGATTATTCAGATTTAGTATAGGGGGCATATATTAAAGGGATTCTTTCTTTTTTTAGGCACTATTCAAATTTAGTATAGGGGACATCTATTGTAGGGAATCCTTTTTTTTCCATGAACTATTCAGATTCAGATACAAGGGGCATCTATTACAAGGATTCCTTCTTTCTCTAGACACTATTCAGATTAAGTATAAGGGGAATTTATTACATGGATTTCTTTCTTTCTCTGAGCACTATTTTAGTTCCTCATCCACTACCATAGCTAGGAAGTTAAACCTTTTTTAGCACACTTAACTTCACATAGGTAAGTTCAGGTATGCATCTTCTTTCTTTCTTTTACTCTAATACTTCAATTCAGTTCATCACTAGATTAAAAGGGGGAAAAATGTATACACCCTAAATTGGTCAAGAAAGCACACATATTATGTCTTTTCATATTCCTTTTATATGAGACTCTGACTAGAGAATATGATCTTTTATTCACATTTAGCCATGTCCTTTTATCTAACTTGTTTTGTTCTTACTACATTCCCTAGACATCATTTTACTTATCCCTGATCATTTGTAGCTTTATAAAATTAACACTTTTAGACCTAGGTACATATTTTAATTCCAGAACCACCCCCATAAGTCCCATAGCCACTAGACAACAATTCCCAAATAAGAATACAGTGCTTAAACCTAGGGTGTCAAGTTTTCGACACTATTATCCAAGAGCAATTTTGGTCCTAATGATCAATTTCTTCCATAGGATGAGTCTTACCCCTTTTATTTTCTTCATTTATAAGTTTCCCAATGTAAACCAAATGCAAATAAAGCTACCAAATTTGAAATAATGAGTCTCCTATATAAAGGACTACATAAGGCATTTTATATCTAGCATTTATTATTTTGGCACATTAGACATAATAAAATCAATCAATAATATAACTTAGATTCTCTACATCACACATAGATTTACATGCTTGAATGGCCTATGTGAAATTCATTATTGAATCAATCATGCACGTTGATTATGCACATTCCCTAAGGGAGAACTACATCAGATTTGAGACCCTAGCTTGAGGGTTAATGTAGGTAACAATCAGAACAATAGGGGTTATTGATTATTTAATCATTCTTCCCATAACCCAATTTTCCCCCTTTTGCTTTGATTCTATTTGTTTTTTCCATGTGTGTAGACTAATACATGTACTAAATATTGAAATAGACCTACAACAAGCTCTAGTGACTTATAACATCTAAAATTTGGTATGCAAGGTCATACTGAGTAGATGAACAAAACCCAAAAAGCTTTTAGCCTCAAGATAATATCACTAGGAAATAACTATAGAGCCAGACACTAGGGTGTTCTATTTTTTGGTGCTCTTATCCAATCAAGAAATAGAGAATAGAGCCATAATTTAGACACTATCTTAGTCCTACTCCTTAAATTCTAGACTTAGAATCTTCCATTTTGGCACAAATCCAACTAAGTTAATTCTTCTTTATCTTGTATAATTATTAGATAAAATATATAATTTTCCATGTTAGAGTAGATTTTCCTTATCATTCTAGACCTTTATTACTTAGGAATTAAACATCTAATCTCCTAAAACAATAAAACATTGATCTTCCTCTCCTACCACCCAAGATGTCTCAAACTCATGAGGCACCTAATTTTATGGATCATGTTGATACCAATGTTGAGAATGATCACCATGATGATGAGGTTATTATAATAAAATATTGTAATAATGAAAACCATAAGTCTGATGAAAATAATGAACATGAAAAATAGACCATGAGCAAGTGTAAACCATTGCATTATTTCTTGAGTGCATTTATCAAAATATTGAGGACCTCAATGAGATCCTCATGATTATATTAGAAACTAAAAATTCCAAAGGCATAACCTTAACATATCTCCCCTTGTATGCTTCATTGATTCCTACATCTAGTGGGGGCATAAATTATGTTTTCAAACTATTGTTCCCTAAGGACCAAAATATTATTGCTACATCTACCATGGGGCTAAACAATGCTTCAAATTAGATAACAATTTCAATGCCTATTTCTACCATGTTTACATCTCCCTTGATGGATAATCACATCCAAAATTTAAATCCTAATGGATCTATAGCTCAAATGCTCATCTAAGTTATAAATAACTTGGAGGATAACCTTACCAAAATTGAGCAAAAGGCTTTAAAGTCTTGTCATGCCATTGATTCAAAATATTTGTTGCTTAATCTGCTTGCACTTGACATATATTTTCACCCTTACCAACTAGTTTTATTGCACCTAAGTTCACATTTTATGATGGGAAGGGTGATCCTGAGTAGCATTTTCGATGCTTCTATGTGACATGCCTTAATTATACTTTCAATGATAAACTTTTGACAAAATTATTTCTGAGGAGCCTCAAAGACCATGTTTTGAAGTTGTTCTATTATCTACCTCTCTAATCTGTAAAAACCTTCAAAACTCTCATAGATCAACATTTGGCACATTGTTCCATTAATATTTATGAAAAGGTTTCCTATGTCCAAATTGCAAAAATCAAATAAGGAACCAATGAACCTATCAATGAATATGTCATGAGGTCCAAGACAATGTTGGCTAAAATGACCAATCCTATGGTAGATAAAGAACTTCAAAAAAAGTTCAAGAACAATTTACTTTCTCCTTTACATGAGTCTATTATTTTTAGAAAGTTTGAATCTTTTAATGACTTATGCCATGTTATTTGGGACCATGAAATGAAGATTATTATTTTAACTTTTTAGGACTTAATGAATGTAAATCCTATGTTTATAAAGGGTTGAGTATAGTAAATTAGGGTATAAATATGTAATAAATACAACCACTAATTTATAATAGAATTGACTTACTTTAACCTTTCTAAAAACAACAATAAATAATGTAAACAAGTACTTAGCTAAAAAATGATTGAAATGGGAGATTTGGAGGCTAGAAATTGAGACAAAGACTAATTTGAGTGTCATAAATAGGATCCAAGTATCAAAACCCTTCCTATATAGTAGTTACATAATTGAAAAATGGTTTTATATGGCACTAGTGTCTCTATTTTGGTATTGGTGTTCTTTGTGCTTAATTATTCTGAGCTTTTGGGTGCACCTGTGTCTAGGTCTCCCAAGCCTATTCCTATGCACATGAGTTTTGGATCTCTGTAGATGACCTATTTTGACTAATTTTATGTGTAAACCCTAAACCCACATGTTTATATGGCATATTATTGACACAAGTATTAAAGTGTGTTGTTAATGGGGTAGAATAGGGATTGATAACCTTGATTGTACACAACTTGTTCTTAGTTTATTTGTGTAATTTGCATCTAATTTTTATATAGTGGTTAGAGGGATAAAATTCATGTATGTATATTGTTCTAGTGCTTGTGTGGGTCTTAAAAGAGGCATAAGCCAACCCTAGGTGGTTGTTAATTTAAAAATATATTCGTTGGTAGCAAAAAGAGGGAAAAAGATAATAATGCCAAAATTGGGACACTAGTACCATGGGGCACTACTGTCCCTATTATGGCATTAGTGTCTAGGTGGTAAAACCTAAGGCACTAAGGGCCAGGATGTCATAGCGATAGTCTGGGACTAATTTGGGTATGTTTAGGGATGTGTGTGGCTTGCATGAGGGATAAATAATTGGTTAAATAGGCCCTAAGATAGGTCTAGGGCTAAGCTAGGGATGGGTGGTCTCAAGTAACACTCTTAGCACTCAAGTGCCATTTTAGGTGATTAAATTTGTGCCCCCACCCCATTATTCTATAAATGTATCAAATCAAAATGACTAAGATAAATGAAAAATAAGCATATTTAGACTTATGTAAGAGGCAAAGTCCTTGAATATGGATCTATGTATGTGAAACATGCTCTATTGTGTATCTTTCAAATGAAACATGCATAGATCAATCCTTAATTAAGAGCTATAAAAATAAAATACAAACTAAGTAAAGAGATAAGAGAGAAGAATGGAATGAATAAACCTCATTAGGTATGTAAAATAATGCATAAACTTGGTAAAAACCTATGTGTGTCTATGTAGATAGTGATCAATTAGTGAATAACTTAGATTGAGTTGATAGATTGATCAATCCCCATGTGTCGGTGGCTCAAGAACTCAATCCAATTTTGATTCCATCATTTCCCACCCCTACTTGGTGGATAATGACCTATTAATAGCTTATATTGGATTGATGGTGTATCCAACCCTCTCATGTAGGTTGCTCAAAAACTCAAGTAGACCATGAATCCATCATTAACTACCCATGTGTAGTAGATGCATCTGAAACAAAAGCTACATGATGTAACTATAGATGTGAAAATTTAATTGAATTATGTATGTCAGCTCTATGGTCACTTAGGAATATTAGGTAGCTCTAGGCCACTCAGGAATGCCAACCACTATAGATGGATTAAGGCATGAATTTGGTGTGTAACCTAGAACATGGTGTGTGACATTCATAATGTAGATAATGACATGGAGTTTGTCATTCCATCTAATCAACTGGGATATAAATGAGCATATGGAAATAATGTACCATGTACATTCCAACAAATCTAATATATGAGTATATGGATTCTGAATTGAGTTATAATAATCTATATATGAGCATATGAACTTAAAAAATAATTATCATGCAGTGCATGATGCTCCTAATCTAAAAAAACTGGTATTAAGAGCTAAACTAAACCAAAATTGGTAATCTATAACTAAACCTATGTAAACCTAGATTGTACTTGCTATACTTTTCTAGCCAATATGGAATTTCCTAAAACTAAGGCTACTAAACATTAGTACCACATATAATGAAAAGAAGTGGCATGGAGACATAGAGTAACAACATATTCAAATGCCCTTGAATAGAAGAAGTAATAGAGACACAATAAAGTCTAAACCAAGAAAGCTAGAAATGAAAGTATGCATGAACATGTGGTACAAATTTGTATAACAACTAAGATGTACATAAGATGAGTCTAAATTAGTAGTAGTCAGTAAAAAATCTTAGTAGGTGTAGGATGATCAATATCAAGAGATAACAATGTTAAATCTATGATGTAGAGTTTATAAAGATGTAACTTAGAAATCAAAACTGTGTATAAGATGCCCCCACAAGGGTGAATATATCAAATGAAGAACACATGTATCTATGTATATACCCCCAGTGGGTAGATAGTAGAAAATCTAGATCTATGTAGTGGACCTAGGTCTTGTAAGTATCTACGAACACTCAACAAGAACAAGTGAAGCATGAATGTATGATAAAAATTGACTATACTAAGATAACTAGCATATGTAGTGTCTAGAAAATAAAAGAAGTGTAAACATGAAAATGCATACAGTCTATAATTTTTATTTTTTGACTAAATATTTGAATTTTTTTGTGTTTTATCATGTTATATTGTTTTTGTATTTTCTAGATATAAGCTATGAACAAGTAATATGAAAATGAAACTATATGCAAGGAGAAAGAGTAATTGTGATTATGAATAAGAAGGGAGGAACATATTAACTGATGAGTCTCATGGGAGACTCACTATCAATGTGGTATATATCAAATAAATGAACAATAATCATGCATTCTATATGAAAAGGTAACTTAGTCCCAAAACCTATTGTAATGAGTGATCTATATTTGACATTGCTTGTGAAGTGGTGCTATGAATATGTGAAGTTGATTAGGGTGTCCTCTAAAATACAAGGGTTTTAGGGACCCATATAGTAAAGATGTTATAACTAGCAATGGTGCCCTATGCTAAGAACCTTGGGAACTCAATAACATTGATCTCAGAAGGAAGGGGTAGAGGGAGGCCCTCTAGAATATACAACATATCTCTAATGCAAGGGTCTCTTTAATAATGGTTTCTATGGGAGAGTATAGATACATGGTAACATTGTAGGATTAGACCTCACCTACACTAGTGGCTCCACTAATCTATAGTTATGTAATGATATGAATTGTGCTTAAAACTATAACTGGTAACTAGGTGTTTCTTCTTATGGGATAGGTAAAAGATACTCAACTATGATCACCTGATTAACATGTATATATTTGAGGAATCTATGCATGGTGGATGAAATGGATCATAGTTGATGTATCCATGGCCTACCAAATAACATGTGAGATGTGCCTACACTAGATAATACTAAGAATCTAGTGGCCACATGTGCTGGTCCAACTTGTAGTAGAAGTAAAATCTCCCTGATGAAGCTCTAAACATGGTCACTAAAACCATGAATAACTATGTTTGTAGGAGAAATGTCCTTCTAAATTAATACCCCAAATTATGTATAAGTGTGATAGTGCACATGTTAATACTTGACCCATTTTCAACCATAACACTTTGAATAAGATGATGATCAGTGTAGACTCATGTAAAGAGTGCATATACAATCTGAATCAACATCAATGATCTCCTACTATGAGAAAGTGATGAGTGGTCTAACTAGTACTGTAGTATGATAAACACTAATTATATTATGTAGGGGGTGTGAATCTTCTATAGTAGTGTGATATAATGCTAGTGGTGGATGTGCCTAATAGGTATAGTGAACACCTAAAGTGCCCCTACCTCATTATTTGTATGCTTTGGAAATGGATTTGAGAACATTTTTAATGCTTTAGCTTAGATTTGTTGAACTTTGGGTGCCTTTGTGGGTGTGCCCACATCAATTATGTTAGCCTCTATCAAATATTGTATCTTATGTTTCAAGGTGATGCATCAGTTTGTAGTTTGTCCTAGTACACTATGATAGTTACAAAATATATTGGAATCATATCTATTTAGAAGAGGTCATGTCACATTAACCTCTTTAATGGGAGGGAGATATATGAAATTGCATTCTAGGAGCTATTGTAAAACATGTGTTGATGATTTTGAAAGGTTGGCGAAAACTTTCCATGGAGGAGATGATAAAACCAAGTGAGGTGATGGCTCTGAAGCTGTGCTAACTATGGCCTTTGGATCACTCCTATTTTTAGTGGCCCTTACTTTCAGTGGAAGCTTATTATAACTCTTATTAGTTGAATATGATACACTTGTATATTTTAGTTTGCCCATAAAGAGAAGCTCTACCTTCCTTTCTTTTATTATGTGGCATAAATATGTGAAGGTTGGAAACTTCTTGAACAAGATAGTTTCATACAATGTTGGTAGTAAGATCTATTTGAATATGTCTTGGAGCTCTTTATCTACCATGGGGCTAGTCATCTTTGCCAATATAGTTTTATATTATAAGACATATTCTATAATAGGCTCATTAAATTTTTATTTCAATTATGATTCTTGAGCATATAAGGTCTTATCATTGATGTTAATTGAGAAGTGTCCTAAAAACATATCTACCAATGGATTGAATGCAGTGATAGACTGAATCAAAAGATCATACAATCACTATAAGGCATAGTCTTTTAGACTGCATGGGAATAACTTAGTGAGGATTTAATCATTGGACATGTATTCTAAACATGTTACATGGAAATATCGTAGATGGTGATTTGGGTTACCCTTACCATCATGTAAGGTAAACTTATGGCCATGAATCTAGATGACAAAGGAGTTACCACTATATGATGTGCCAAAGGTGTATGTAAAAGAACATGAGAATCCAAGGCATGTGATGGCCTAGTAGCTCCCTAATCAAGATGTAACACCTTAGCATATAGAAAATATATATTTTACATAAAGGACTATATATATGGAGAGGAGGAACTAGTCATAGGAGGTGTAACTTCTACTGAAGGTTATCAAGTTAAGACAAGTTTTTATACAAGTTGAGTTGCCCCCAAAGAAGGTGTAACAATATTGTCATTTGGGGGAGTAGAAGATTGAACATTATTTTATTTTTTAAGTTATTCATGGATAATATTTATAAGGTCATATTTTATATCTAAATGTTTTGAAACTAAATATTACAACTGTCTCTTATCAGTTTCACCGAATTGGTTGTTGAATTCTGTCATTAAATGTTGACGAGTAGGAAACCAAACAATTATATATTTTGAATATTTAAAATAATTTAATTTATGAAAGATTGAAATAATTAAACACTAAAATAAATATGAGATTATAGAACTAATATCTAATCATATAAAATAAAAAGATATAAACCCTAAGGGCATATAGGGTTAGGGTTTGAGTAGTATTCAAAGTAAGTTAGGTTCATCAAATGTTTTATCTTTTTAGGACTTAGATAATGTAAATCCTAGATTGATAAAGTGTTGAGTATAGTAAATTAGGGTATAAATATGCAATAAATATAGACATTAATTTTTAATATAATTGGCTTAGTTTGACCTTTCTAAAAATAGTAATAAATAATGTAAACAAGTACTTAGATGGAAAATGATTGAAATGGGAGATATAAAGGCTAAAAATTGAGAAAAAGACTGATTTGAGTGTCATGGATAGGATGCAAGTGTCAAAAGCCTTCTTGGACAATAACACCCTAATTAGACAGTAGTGCCATGTGGTGTTAGTGTCCCTATTTTTGGTTCTAGTGTCCTTTGTGTAGAACTATTTTGAGCTTTTGAGTGCACCTGTGTTTGAGTATGCCAAGCCTGTTCCTATGCACATAAGTTCTGTATCTCTATAGATGACCTATTTTGATTGATTTTATGTGTAAAATCTAAACCTAAATATTAATAAGGCATCAAATTATAAAAAGTAGTTAAGTGTGTTGTTAGTGGGGTAGAATATGGATGAGTAACCTTGATTATGCACAACTTATTCTATGTTTGTTTATGTAATTTGCATCTAATTTTCATCTAGTGGTTAGAGGGATAAAGTCATGTATATATTATTATAATACTTGTGTGGGTATTAAAAATGTGTAGGCCAACCCTAGGTGGTTTCTCATTTTAAAAGATATCCATTGATAATAAAAGGAGGGAAAAGGATAATAGAAGCAAAACTAGGACACTAGTGTCATGGAGTACTACTGTCCCTAATATGGCACTAGTTTCCATGTGGTATAACCTAAGGCACTAAGGGATAGGATGCCAAAGTGAGGGTTTGGGATTGATTTAAGGATGTTTAGGGATGCATGTGTCCCACATTAAGGTTGGATAAATGTCTAAATAGGACCTAAGATAGGTCTAGGGCTAAGGTAGGGATGGGTGTTCCCAAGTAACACTCTTACTACGCAAGTGTCATTTTTAGATGATTACACTTATTTCATTGATAAGCTTAATTATGTAGCAAAAATATTGTCTAAATATACATCCAATGCCAAGTTTAAAATTTAAACTAAACTACAAGGTAAAACCTCTTGAGCATAAAAAGGAAACAACCACCAATGTTAATGCAATTTCATAACATAATCAATTTGTTTTATCTAATGTACCAAGGAGATAGTTCTCACACTTAATTGAGTCTCTAAATTCATTCCTCACATGGTTAGTGGAGTATCAACTTATATATTTCCCTCATAATATAGAGGTTGATACGATTCGACCTCTACCCAAAGGATATGATGCAAATGCTTATTATGATTATCACTAGGTAATAGGGTAGTCTATGAACATATGTTTTGCAATGAAACATAAGATATAGGAACTTATCAATGAATATAAGATTAAATTTGATGATACTCTAGAGGAATTAGGTTCAAAACTTAGTGATCAACAAAAGCATAAAATATTTAATAATCCTTTACAAGACCATTCTAAGAAGGATGCAAAAGTGAAAATGATATATAATTCACATCCTCCTCCATCACACTATGAACACCCAATATATGGGATTATTTTTATAAGTTACACATAACACACACCTTCTATGCTTTATAAACATTTTATTACCTTTGATGATAGTGAGATTAATAATGATGACTCAGATCTTAATTATTTATTCATTTGAATATACATTGATAAAAAACCTATATGTAGTGTTATGATTGATAGTGGTACAAGTGAAAATGTTTATACCATGAAATTACTCATGAATTTATGCAAATATTTATTTACATCCTTCTACCAAATCAATTATAGCATTTGATGGGACCTCACAATAGGTTCTCAGGGATATTAACTTACCTTTATAGGTGGGTCTTGCACATGTGGTTACTAGATTTTCAACTATACCATCCATGTGTGTCTTTGATATGTTATTGGGATGACCTTGGATATATAATCTTTGAAAATTACCTTCTATAGTGCATGGGTGTGTTAAATATATTCATGCTAATCAGCTAGTTATAGTTTATAGAGTTCCATATGAGCATCCTCTTGAATAACATAAATTTATACCCAAACAATTAATTATTAATCCTATTAAGACTCATCCAATGTTAAAGGGTAAGCATTAGGCAATCCCATTTACTATAAAACTAGTACTTGAGAAACCTTTACATCAGATTCATACAACGGATTCCACATAATCATCATCTACTATGCACCATATTCAGATATCTAGAACACCTACACATGTTCCTATTACTACTACTCCAAAGAAACCAAAAAACACTCAATGATGGGTTCCACAAATCCATACGCCTAATCTTTATACTTCATGGCAAAAGGGCCCTATTTTACATAATTAAAGCATCACAGATACTATAATGATAGATATCACACCTATGCATGCTTATTAATAACATCACTAGTTTATTACACCAGGTTCACAATGGGGAGATACATATGACCATCCTTTGGATGCAATTTTAGGATAGTGTTTTCCTATGAGATTCCAAAAATACCAAAAAAATAAAAAATTCAAAAATCAAAAAATATTTTCAACATCTACATATTCTATTAGCTTTTTGACATCTATGTGTTAGTTCCATGTTTATGGATAACATATAAGTTACTTCTACATACACATGTTTCATGATTTTGTTTGAGTGTGATACAAACATGCATAGATACATGATCTATGCACTTATGGATGTTGGGCCTGTCGTATTCTCACATCACTGAGATATTTAGGACAAGCATATTTTTTGGTCATGAGACATCTACGCTATATCATTCTATGATCACTTTACATTATCACTTTTGAGCTAATATGAACTTACATATGCCTTCATCCATTCTTATATATTTGACATTATACTTAATATGCTATGTACTTGATGTTTTTTGATAACACATTAGATCCATGGGATACTATGATATGTTTATGCTAGTTGTTTATGATATCATTTATGTACTTAGTTGAGTGTCTTTCCTTCCTATTATCTTGCTTGTTTGAACATTTGAATAAGATCCATTATTTGTGGCGCTCATGCCTTTATTTTCTTCTTTGACATTTTCATATGGCATTGCTTTTTATATGTTGACATTTGAATATGTAGTTTCTTAATTTATAGATATCTGAATAAGTCATGTCCATTAGACTATGTGACATTTGAGCATGCCCTTTGTTTACAGTTTCCTTAGACCATTGATTATTGACTTATTTTTGAGTGTTCTTGTGTGTGTGATTGGTTACTTGTTGAGCTTGTATTTTTAATATATAGATATTTCCATGATATTTACATGAATTTTAGGCCTTAATGTGATCACATTCTATGCATTTCAATGCTACATTTACATATACATGTCATTTTATATGCTATATAGTTCATTCACAGTTATATGGTTATCTTATCCTTTTGAGGTGAGGTAACTACTAGTTTCTATCTTCCCTCACCTTAAAGGAGGGAATATTAGTGGGGGCATGTCATAGAGGCATGGTTTCCACTCATTAAAATTTTTAAATTTAGTGGGGTAATGTAATATAGGCATGACTTCCACATGTTTAGTCTCAGATTTAGTAGAGGCATGTTTTGGAAACATGTTCTCCACACTTACTCAATATTTAACATCTCCAGATTATAATAGGGGCATGTTTTAGAAACATGTCCTCCACATAGTCTCAGATTATAGTGGGGGTATACTTTATAAGCATGTTATCCACACTTATATAGTTTCAAATTAGACAAATTACATAGTTATATGATTCATATATATATTTTTTGGTAGAATTGTAGACATTGGTACCATTATTTTACACAATTTCAGCATGAGACATATCTAAGGTGCATATAATATGTAATGTGTCCCTAATATTAAAAAATAAAATTAGTTTGAGATTTAAAACACTTTTAAGGAATTTATTTAGACATCCATATTTGGTATAAGCATAATTTCACAATATATTTTTATAGCCTCTTTGCATGTATACATCTCTTGACTGAGGATTAAATATCTAGTGACATAATTTATTATGGACCTCCTTGATTCCATATTATTTCACTTGATTCACCTACCCCTTGGGTTTTTATGTTATTTTATTACTCTTAATCCAATGTATGCAAGGGATTAATACCTTTTGTTTTTTATTATCTATATGTTTTTATCCCCTAAACAACTATGCCCGTTTTAGACACTAGTGTCCAACTACAATGTAGGTGTCCAAGCTTATCTTTTTGTCCTTTTATATATCTTTCACTTTGTGAACATTTGATTAAACCTATTTACCCATCTTAATTTTGTATTTTCATAGTCACTAGGGAAGTCCCTATATATACAATCGCTATAATCTAATTACACTACCTAGCAATTTGATTTAACAATTACCAAATTGGAAAATACTATATATTTCAAGCTATCAAACTACATTAAAATATAGAATTGAAAATTTAAAGCATTCAAAAGTTTAAATATAATATTACATTACTTATACTAAGGGTTATTATAAGAAAGAACATATAGTTGTATAATTACAATTTTATACACATGCCTAAAAGGGAGAACTACATGTGCATCTGAGGTCCTTTTTGGAGTATTGGCTATGTAGGAAGCACTTAATAATGAATGAGGTTTATTGGGTTATCTAAAATCACATGCTAACCCCTTTTTACCAAGTTACAGGAGGTTTAATGCAAAAAACTAGGGTTTTGTTCATTAGATGACTTTGGTGCATAGATGGATATAATTTGAGGCATAGGGTAGTTATATAGGTGATAACACAGGCCTAATACAAATTTGGATCCATTAATGTGTGTATATTTGAATAGACACTTGTGTTAGAGGTAGAAACCTACATCAACACTATTATCCATGTTCAACACAAGTGTCTAATGGAAAAAAATAATCAAAATGTAAAATAAATAAGGTTGAAACCTATAATTCAACCATGTGATGACTCTTAATCACTGTCATACCTCAAGACAAAATATCAAACAAGATAAGGTCTATTTTATCCTTTGGCTACTTTGTACTTGTTATAATTATTAAAAATTCTAAATTTGGAAAAAAATGTATTATTGACTATATTTTAGTGTAAATATGAATATTGTCATTCCTTTCAAATAATTTATCAGTTTGTGTGTTTTCTATGAAAATTCCCAAAACCATAAAACATTTTGGTGAACTTGTCCTCTATTATTAAGTCAAAACCATAGATTTCATGTAGGGTCTTCTCCTTCTTCAAAATAATTTCGTTTTTATATTTTGTATTTTATTTTTAGATCTATTTTTTTCTTTCCTACTTATTTGGGCATAGTTTAATAATGCCTATTTACCTCATTTATTTGGACTTATTGCTTGTGTGCTTCATAATTTTATTAAAAATTAAAATCCTTATGGAGTCAATAAAGAAATCCATACATAGAAGAACCCTAAAAATCTCAAGATGTGGGTTGTATAGGGTTAAAGGGGATAAAGATAACCTAATGTATAAGGGTGAAAAACTATCTCTGTAGTAGGCCAACTAGATACTAAACTCAAATATAACATATGATGTAATAATTAAATTGAGATAGGCTAAAAATAGTAAGAATAACTATTCTAGTTATTGAAATGACAAAGAAATAATGTAATTATATAGTTCTAATGCTGACATGGTTCTAGATATAGAACATGTAGAAAATAAACTAGAAGAAGATTCTAGAACATTTGTCATATTCTAGATTGGGTGTTTCTAGGGTTGTGGACATTAGTGTTATCCTGGGATGGTTGCATCGACATTATTTTTTGAACTTGATTTAGGTATCTTATACAAAATACCTACTAGAAAAGGATGCAACCACCTAGATGCTTCTGGGGTTATCTTCACCTTCACTCTAGTGCATTCAGATTTAGGTCATGGACTATCGCTCCTCATGAAATTATAAAACACTAGTTCTTCATCTTCATAGTGACCTTGGAAGAAAATGGGTTAGTGAGTACATAGTGTCAATATAACCCTAAAAATCTCTCTGTTAATGAGTGATACCTACATAGCTAATACTCTAAAGAGGGCCTCATATTGGTGTAGCTATTCCCTATGTATTGGATTGTGTGTGAATCATGCAATGTGTAAAAAGAAGTACAATACTGACCTAGCATATAACTTAGAAGATATAACTCTTGGGATGCTCCTTTAGTACTTCAAACTTGTGTATGTGTTGTCCTTATGACTGATATGAAAATAGGAGAAAATAGGGAATCTTTTCTCATTTGAGTGCTTGATTAAATGTCATTTATAAGTTTCCTGGTGAGTAAGTAAGAAGTTTCTAGGTGTGGAATAAATGAGAATTGATATTGTATTTATATCAATCCCTTTGGAGAAATAAATTGCATTAGAACACTTAGGTTTACCATTAGGATACATTTCATTTACAAATTAGATGACTTTTAGGACATCAAACACTTGCGTTAGAGAAGGACACCTGTGTTAACACAGGGGTCTATATTAGATGCTAGTTTCCAAAGAATAAGAAAGTAGGTATAGACTCAAAACTTATAGATATGTAAGATAAGTAGGGTTTAAGCATTCTGGGCAAGATAGAAGGTTTGGGTCATCAACATAAGACTAGTCGAACCAAGAGATAAGCCAAGGGGCATAAGGTAGAGTAGATAAGAGACTTTTGAAAGCATGAAAAGGTCTGTAACTAAGAGGAATAACAAAAGTCTAAGTTTTCTAAGTGTACAAGACTGAGGTGCTATATAATACATAAATATCATCTACATTTTCCCCCAACATTTAATATAGTAATAAAATTATTGGTTTAAAGGAGAAGAAATGCATACCTAGGTGTGTATAAAACACCTTGCGTTTGTTTTAGTCTAACTTTAGTGCTTTGATGTTAATTGACCTATAACCAAGATCATGTTACAACACATAATCAATGCATATAATTTTAAATTTAAACTATTAAAAATATTAAAATTTAAAGATAAAGGTTTAGGAGTACACCTATGTATCATTATAACCACCTTACCTATTGGCAAGTTGCTTTCAAAGATGTATCATTGTAAGGTTATGAAATTTTGATTATGACAAATATAAGTTTGGAAAGTACATATATCTAAAGTGATAGAGAGATATTGGAAGGCACATGTCTCTAACCTTAGAGAAAAGGTGAGTTGCCACTTGGTAGTTGAGATTAGTTCAACTGTGCAACCCAATAATACTTATAACCTAGTGAGTATAAGTGAGTAAATTCAATTCATACTATCAAATTGATAAGGCTGGATGATACAATCAAGTCCAACTTGAAAACTTCAAAAGATTAAGTGATTTAATCATCTCAACCATACCAAAAATGAACCAACTACTAGAGTAGATTAGCTTAATATAGTTAATAAAAGTACATCCTAGTGGGTGATGATAGTCCCTGAGAGTGTTTTAAAATATAAAACTAATTTAGAATTTGAGATATTATATGCACATTACATAACATATGTACCTTAGATATGTTTCATGCTAAAAATATGTATAATAATGGTACCAATGTATAGAATTCTAACACAACTATGAATTTGAATTATATAACTATATGCTTTGGCTAATTCAAAAACTATGTGAGTGTGGAGAATATGATTATAAAGCATGCCCTGACTATTTATGGAGAAATCTAAAAACTAAAATAAGTGCGAATGTGGAAGACGTGTTTTCAAAATGCCCCCACTAAATTTGGGTGTGCCGAATACTGAATAAGTGTGGAGAACATGTTTCCAAAATATGCCCCCATTGAATTTGAAATTGTGAAAGTGTGGAAGCCATGCCTATATGACATGCTCCTATTGAATATTAAAATTGTGAAAAATGTGGATAACATGCTTCAAGATCATACCTCCACTGAATCTAAAAATTGTGAATGTGTGTAAGCCATGCCTATATGGCATGCCCCTACTGAATTTACTACTGTCAATGTATGGAAGTCATGCATATATGACATGCCCCCATTGAATCTAAAAACTATGCCAAATGTGGAGAACATGTCTCTATGACATGCCCCCACTAATTTTCCCCACTTTTTGAGGTGAGGGAAGAATATAAACAAATAGTTAACTCAAAAGGATAAGACAACTATATAATATGTGAATAAAACCATGTAAAATATAAAATAATATGTCTAGGTAAATGTACATAGAATAATGTGATAACATGAAGGCCTAATATGCATGACAAATATCATAACAACATATAGATAGTAACAATATAAAATCAACAAGCAAATCATGCACACACACAAAATCATTCAAAAAACAAGTCAAAAGGCAATGGTCCTAGGAGATTACAAATAAGGGCATGTTCAAATGCTACATAATTGAAGGGATGTGACTTAGTCAAATGTATGAAAAATTAAGAATGACATATTCAAATGTCCATACAATAAATAATGACATATTGAAATATCAAATAAATCACACAAATGCATAGGGGCCAAAAACAAAGGAGCACATTAAAAATGCTCAAAAAATCAATACAATAACAAGGCAAGGCAAGGCACTCAAAGAAGTGCATAAAGGAAAGCATAATAAACCATCATAAACACATCATAGTATCTTATGGATCAAATGTGATATAAAAAAATGTTAAGTGCATAGCATATCAAATACCTTGTGAAAGATATAATCATAGATAAAGGCATGTTTAAGTATATAAGAGTTCAAACATGATAATTAAGAGACCATATGATGTGATTTTACTATTTTGGGGATCATTGTAAAACCCTAAGTAGATAAAAGAGTCGAGTATGTAAATTAGGGAATAAAATACTATAGTATCAACAACCACTAATTTATATAATAATTAATTTGTTTGAATATTTTATAAATAGCAATGAATTAAAAAAGAGTGTACTTAGATGGAAAATATGAATGAGATAGACAAGTGGTGGTTTGGGAAGTAATGCTAGAGCAAGGCAAACTATTAGGAACCAAATCTAGGTATTAGAAATAACCTTGGACAATAGCACAGTCCTAGACACTAGATTGGTGTGCCATTATCTTATGTAGCACTATTATCCTCCTTTATAATTTATATGAATGATTTATGGGTCCTATAGAATAGGTCTTGTTTTAACTAGGGTCCATATTTTAGGTAAGTATGATAAGTAATTTTGCTTATAGCTCCACTTTCCTCCAAACTCTCTTAGTTTTTATACTTGTAAGGGTTTTAATGCATACCATGAGAGAAAGGGGTTAGTGTGTCTGATATGATGGACATGTGATCCACACCCCTATGTGGGCATGCTACCTACATATGAAAACTCTGAGGAGGGATCATGGTTGATATAGTTATCTCACTTATGTGATATGTGTGAATGTTTGTGAATACTATAATGCCTGAGTGTAAATGCATGAGAGGATGCCTTGGAGTCCACTTGAGATCCATATACCTATGCTAGGGATGGATTATTGAATGTATAGGATGAATTAATACAATATTAAAAGAATTGGGATTTTCCCCTCAATATAAAGTGGTAATTTGTGTGCTTCTCTATGATAATGTCTATTTAGAGTGTAATCATGTGAAAGTAGTGTTTATATGGTGTTATAATAAAGATTACTTGGGATGGTGACTTAAGAATAGGTCTAGGCTAACCCTAATCCTCTTAGGGAGATGAAAAATTAATTTTGGAGGGCTTGGGGACCTAAATCACTAAGGGATTATGCCATTATGGGTCTCATGTGATGTTCTATAGGTCCAGATTCTATTTGTGACCTCAAGTGGACATTCAAGGTATAAATTATTAATTTTAATTACTACATTTCCCCCCCATTTATTCTATAAATGAAACAAATTAAAATGACTATGATAAAGGAAAGAGAAACATACCTGGAATTACCTATGAGGTGAATGTTAAGCATGAAATATACTGAGAGGGGGGGGGGTGAATCAATATATTATATATATTTTACTTAATCTAATTTCTTTTCTTTAACCACTTAATCACACATTCAAGATATGCAATAAAACTAAAACAATAACATGCACCACGAGAGAGAGAGAGAGAGAGAGGAGAGAGAGAGAGAGAGAGAGAGAGAGAGAGAGAGAGAGAGAGAGAGAGAGAGAGAGAGAGAGAGAGAGAGAGAGAGAGAGAGAGAGAGTAGATTTTTATGTGGAAATCCAAAGTGGGAAAAACCAAAAATAACAATCTCAAGTATATGAATGAACACCAACTCAAATTAGAAAGTTCATAAGTACCAACTTTTAGGAGCACCAACCCCTTTGCCGAGCACCGACACAACAACTATTTGTGAGCACTAACCCATCTTGTGTATAAAACACAACTATCTCTCAATGTTGCTTACTCAACAAATGATAGAATGCTAAAATATCTCCTACTTTTCTCTCCTCTTTTTTTTATATAAAATAAATACAAACTATGCACTCTCTTACATATTACAAATGGCTTCTCAAGCCTTTATTTATAGCTTTCCAAATGACCTTTGGAATTCACCCTTTATGACCCTTAAATCCTCATGAAAAATAGAACCAAACATGCACGACCCTTTGTATCCTTGCATTTGAAAAGTCATATGGTGACCTTTCATAAGCAAATGCATCTTTTCGTCTTTTGTCTTTATCTTAGTGACCTTTCATATTCCTCAAAGTGTCACTTCATGGAAAAATACATCATACCCTCTTTTGTCTTCACATGGTGACTCTTGGAATTGCTCAAGATGACTCTTCATGAGAAAATGAGTTTCATTCCTCTTTTGTCTTTACCTCATGACTCTTTGAATTCTCCACGGACCCTCTTTTGACTTATATGCAACCAAAAGTATATTCATTAATATTAAATAAATATTAACACACATTAACCAAGATATGAATATTAAAAATACCATTAAATTCAATGGGGCCTTTATCACCAATGCTAGGCCTTTGACATTAATGATAATATTTCTATCAATCTCCCCCTTTGTCATTAATGGCAATCTTAAACTGAAACTACCACATTTTAAAACTTGTACTGCACATGTCAACCTACACATACTACCATATGAAAAACACATAGAATAACTCTCCCTTACTATAGCAACCCTATACCTATTTCCTATACCCATTTATACACCTGTACCTATACCTATTTTTATTTTTCTCCCCCCTTTGACATCAATGGCAAAAAGGCCTATCCTAGAGCTAACCACTTAAAATACCTTTCAACTGATGTTGACCCTCAATGGTAGGAAGTAAAATAAATTACTCCCAACTTCTCTCTCAGATACTCAAATGTGTCTTTTGGTAGTGCCTTTGTGGAAAATATCTACAATTTGCTCTATAGTATTGATATGTTCCATCTTAACTTGTTGATCTGCAACCTGCTCTCTCAAGAAGTGATATCTGATAGGAATATGTTTTATTCTTGAATGCATCACTATATTCTTAGAAAAATTAATAGAAACTTGTGTTGTCACAAAAATATAAATAGTTTCATCATATTTTACCTTGATATCTTCCAACATTTGCTTCATCCAAAGCACTTGAGTACAACACAATACCATTGTAATATATTTTACTTCAACTGTAGAAAGTGATACTAAATTCTACTTTTTGCTTAGCCATTATACTAAGCTATCATCAAGAAATCTCCTCCACTGGTACTCTTAGTATCATCTAAGAAACCTACCTAATCTAAATTTATATAAGAAACCAAAGTGAAATCTTTGCCTGTGGGATACCACAATCTATAATCCATTGTCCCCTTGATATATCTAAATATTCTTTTCACCAACTAGACATGACTATCTTTTGGAGCTAACTGATATCTTAAAACCATACTTACTACATGCATGATGTCTAGCCTCTATGCTGTCAAATATAAAGGACTACCAATCATAAATATATAATAGATGAATCTTCATCCTTGCTCACATTATTTCTTATACTCATTGGTGTGCCAATTGGTGCACAATTCTCAAAAATAAATTTCTTCAACATTTATTTGTCATATTTACTTTGAGATATGAAAATTCTTTTATCTGACTGAAATATTTTCAACCTTAAGAAAAATGACAATTCTCTAAGCATAGACATTTCAAATTCTTTTTATATATTATCAGAAAATTCTTTTGTCATCTTTTCAATGTTTCCTCCAAAAATGATGTCATCAACATATACCACAACAATCAATTGATGCTCACCTTCTATTTTGATGTAGAGATTACTGTCAGCAAATCCTCTCTTGAAACCTTGATGTTATAGGTACTTATCAAGTCTTGCATACCAAGCTCTGGGAGCTTGTTTCAATATATATAATGATTTCTTCAATCTGCATACATGGCTACTAATATTTGAGAGAATAAATCCCTCAAGATGCTCAATGTAGACCTCTTCTTTTAGATTCCCATTTAGGAAGGCATATTTGACATCCATCTAAAAAAAATTGAAAATTTTAAACACTACATATGCAAGAAACATTCTAATAGCCTTTAGCCTTGTCACTGGTGCAAAAGTTTCTTCAAAATATATTCCCTCAATCTGAGCATATCCTGTAAATACTAATCTTGCTTTATTCATGGTCACTTCTCCATTTTCATTCAACTTATTTCTATAAATCCATTTTATTCCTATCACACTGTGATATTTTGGTCTAGGCACTAATTCCCAAGTATCATTCTTTTCTATTTGATTTAATTATTCATCTATTGCCTTAACCCAATACTTATCATGTCTAGCTTTTGAAAAAGTTTTAGGCTGAATTTTGGATAACAAAGAGAAATTAACATGCTTAGATTCACTTACCATCATTCTTTTGGTGTGAATTCCTTCATTTATGTCCTTGATGATGTCACTTTTATTATGATTTCTTTTCTATTTGATTTAATTATTCATCTATTGCCTTAACCCAATACTTATCATGTCTAGCTTTTGAAAAAGTTTAAGGCTAAATTTTGGATAACAAAGAGGAATTAACATGCTTAGATTCACTTACCATCATTCTTCTGGTGTGAATTCCTTCATTTATGTCCTTAATGATGTCACTTTTATTATGATTTCTCTAGACATATTTAGATGGGGTTTTGGTGTCTTTTTTCTCCTTCTTCTCATCTTCATCTAATTCTTTAAAATCTTTCTCTTCAATGATTTTAGGAATGTCTAATAATTATTTGATTTTATTATCATTATTTTCTATTTGATTTAATTATTCATCTATTTCCTTAACCCGATACTTATCATGTCTAGCTTTTGAAAAAGTTTTAGGCTGAATTTTGGATAACAAAGAGAAATTAACATGCTTAGATTCACTTACCATCATTCTTTTGGTGTGAATTCCTTCATTTATGTCCTTGATGATGTCACTTTTATTATGATTTCTCTTGACATATTTAGATGGGGTTTTGGTGTCTTTTTTCTCCTTCTTCTCATCTTCATCTGATTCTTTAAAATCTTCCTCTTCAATGATTTTAGGAATGTCTAATATTTATTTGATTTTATTATCATTCTTTTCTATTTGATTTAATTATTCATCTATTTCCTTAACCCAATACTTATCATGTCTAGCTTTTGAAAAAGTTTTAGGCTGAATTTTGGATAACAAAGAGAAATTAACATGCTTAGATTCACTTACCATCATTCTTCTGGTGTGAATTCCTTCATTTATGTCCTTGATGATGTCACTTTTATTATGATTTCTCTAGACATATTTAGATGGGGTTTTGGTGTCTATTTTCTCCTTCTTCTCATCTTCATCTGATTTTTTAAAATCTTCCTCTTCAATGATTTTAGGAATGTCTAATAATTATTTGATTTTATTATCATTCTTTTCTATTTGATTTAATTATTCATCTATTTCCTTAACCCAATACTTATCATGTCTAGCTTTTGAAAAAGTTTTAGGCTGAATTTTGGATAACAAAGAGAAATTAACATGCTTAGATTCACTTACCATCATTCTTCTGGTGTGAATTCCTTCATTTATGTCCTTGATGATGTCACTTTTATTATGATTTCTCTAGACATATTTAGATGGGGTTTTGGTGCCTTTTTTCTCCTTCTTCTCATCTTCATCTGATTCTTTAAAATCTTCCTCTTCAATGATTTTAGGAATGTCTAATAATTATTTGATTTTATTATCATTCTTTCTATTTGATTTAATTATTCATCTATTTCCTTAACCCAATACTTATCATGTCTAGCTTTTGAAAAAGTTTTAGGCTGAATTTTGGATAACAAAGAGAAATTAACATGCTTAGATTCACTTACCATCATTCTTCTGGTGTGAATTCCTTCATTTATGTCCTTGATGATGTCACTTTTATTATGATTTCTCTAGACATATTTAGATGGGGTTTTGGTGTCTTTTTTCTCTCCTTCTTCTCATCTTCATCTGATTCTTTAAAATCTTCCTCTTCAATGATTTTAGGAATGTCTACTACATCACTTATTCTTTATGCTCCATCTTCTTTTATCCTAGCACTTGCACTTTCAACTATTTTCTTGGTTCTTTTGTTATAATATTTATAAGATTTACATTTTCAAGAATAACCAAGATATATACCTTTATCTGCTCTAAATTTAAACTTACCCAATTTTTCATCGATTCTCTTTATGAAGCATCTACTACCAAAAACTTTGAAATAATCAATTGTAGCTGGTTTGTCTTTCCATAGCTCATAAGGAGTCTTGTCATTGTTGAATATTAATAATGCTTTATTCTAAATATGCACTACTATACCAACTACCTATCTCCAATATTTATTTGGTATCTTGTATTCATTTAGCATTGTCCTCACCATCTCCTGAACTATTCAATTTCTCTATTTAACTACTCCATTTTATTATAGAGTTTTGGCTATTGAATAATGTCTCTTTATTCCATGGTCTTCACTAAACTCAAAAAATTGATCTAACATGAATTCTCCTACTCGATCTGATCTTAGTCTCTTAATCTTCAAACTGGTTTTATTCTCAACTAATGCTTTAAATGCTTTGAAATGTCTAAAAGCTTCTAATTTTTTCTTTAAAAATATCACCCAGATCATACGTAAAAAATCATCAATAAGAAACATGAAATATTTCTCACCTTAAGTACTTTGAGTTCTCATAGGTCCACAAAAATTAGTGTGAATAAGCTCTAACATCTGAGTGGTTGAGTATTCTTTTGTTTTAAACTGCCTTCTAGCCTACTTCCCATGCTGATAAGGTTCATAAAGCATGTTGGATGGCTTTGTAATCTTTGGAAGATTTTTGACTACTTACTTCTTGTCGATGTTGAATATATTATCAAAATTTATATGTCTCATTCTCCTGTGCCATAGCCAACTTTATTCAATCTGACTCAAACATCTTTGACCTTTGATACTTGATAGCATATATAAATTATTTTCTATTCTTTGAGTAGCTACAACCAATACATTTGAATATTTTCTCCTAATGTCACAACCTTCTACATAAAAGTTTAGTGTGTGCCACTGATTACACATTTGAATTACACTCAAAAGATTATTCTTCAGACCTTCTATATACAAAACATTTTTAGTTTTAGTTCTACCTTTATCCAAACTTAGTGTACCTTTTTTAGAAATTCTAGTAGTAGTATTATCTCTAAATTTCACTATGCCACCATTGATTTTTCAATGTTATAAAATTTCTCTTATCTCTTATCATGTGCCTCAAACATCCACTATTAATGAACCATGGCTTTTCTTTATTTCTTGAATATAAAGCTGTTTATAACAACATAGACTTTTTTGGTTGTTTCTTCTGCCATGAACCTATTTGAACTTTCTTCTTGATGAATGGAGCCTTGAAACTCTAGTCCTTCACTGACTTGAACATGCTTTTATAGTACCAAGTTATGTGTCTAAAGTTTTTGCACTTGTAACATATTATGGCCTCTTGATTAAAGCCTGATATAAGAGTAAAAGAGTTGTGGCTTCTGCTTGACTCTGCATGATTTTCTTTCTCCTTATTTCTAAAATTGTTGTCTCTTTTTTGACATTCTATTTTATTATGACCATATCTATTACAATAAAAATAATAACCATAAAAATAAGACATATTTGTTTATCTATGATCTGATTGCCTTTTGTGGCTCTGTTCCTTCTAGCTTTTTTTATTTGAGATGTCCTATTTATTCTTAACCTCTTCCCTTTTTATTTCCTCTTTTGTAAGAGTTTCAACATAGCTCTTTCCTTTTTTTGTGTTAACCTTGTCTATGAAAGTAGTGGCCTCCCCTTTCTCTTTTTCAAATCTGATACCTATCTTATTTGATATTGATCTTTAATTTTTTAATATCTTATTCAACATATTAGTGGTATTCTTAAATTTTGAATCATTAGCTTCTCTATCATTGATTGCTTTATTTGTTTTCTCAATATCTGCTTTTAAAAAAGCAATTTCAATAACATACCTTACACATTCTTCACTTACTTTTTACAACTATACCATTAGATATTTTTCATGCTTCTTGGCTTCTTCAAAGTGTGGTTTTAGATCTTCAATTGTTTCCTTTGAATCCTTTTCATTTTTCTTGATCTGGAGCTTCATTCTTTGATTCTTCTTCTCAAGAGCTTTTAACTCTTCTAAGGCATAAATGAGTTCTCTTTCCAGATTCACTTTGGCTTCATCCTGTTCCTCTTCTTGATCATCTATACTTTTGCTTGTGAAGGCATCTTTATGTACAACCATGAAGAGAATATCTTCTTCTTTTGAATCATTGATTACACTATCTCAAATCCCTTCTTGAATTTTACTTTCAAATTCTTCTTGTATGTAGAGTTTCCTTCTTCATTGTCACCATTACCCTTATTTGGGCACTTAGCCACAAAATGTCCAATATTTTCACAATTAAAACATTTAAAAGGTAATTTTCCTTGATGTTTACCTGTGTCCTTTTTTGACTTACGAATAAATAAAGCTCTATTATCATCTTCATCATCGCTAGAACTGTTACTTGATTCTTGAATCTTAGCCTTCTCTTTCTTTGATGTCTTGAAAGCAACTTCTCTCTTTTAGGGTTTCTCTTGTTTAGTCCACATCTTAAATGCCGTAAGAATACCATGTAGCTCATCCATCTTTAGCTTGGATAAATTCTTCATCTCTTCAATTACCAAAATTTTTGCATCATATCTCAATGGTAGATATCTCAAAACTTTTTGTACCATGATTGATTCTTCTAACTTTTCTCCAAGACCTTGGATCTAATTAACTATTTGACCAACTCGTAAAAGGTAACTTATATTTTCTTCCTCTTCCATCTTCAAAATCTCAAACTATCTTTTAAAAGTCTGAAGCTTAGCTTGCTGAACCTTTCCATCACCTTTGTAAATATTCTCAAGCTTTACCCAAGTTTTATGAGAATATTTACATTACATAGCTTTAACAAATTTTGATTCACATAAACTATATAAAATAGCATTTAAAGCTTTAGCATTATTTTCACTTGCCTTCTTTTCTACTAAAGTAGTTATAAGTGTCTGTTGCTCTTCATATTCCTCCACCACTACTTGCCAAATGTTGAATCCAAGGGCCATCAAATAAGTCCTCATATTTATGCTCCAAAAAGCATAATTTATCCCATCAAATAAAGGTGCCTTGTTTATAGAGAAACCTTCATGTGATCCAACCATCATGCTTTCCTTGATCTACCTTCAAGCTGTAAAACTTTTTCAAAAGGAACCTGCTCTGATACCAATTGTTAACCATGAAATATATTGAGAGGGGGGGTGAATTAGTATATTATATTCACACATTCAAGATATGTAATAAAATTGAAATAATAATATGCACCACATGTGTGTGTGTGTGTGTGTGTGTGTGAGAGAGAGAGAGAGAGAGAGAGAGAGAGAGAGAGAGAGAGAGAGAGAGAGAGAGAGAGAGAGAGAGAGAGAGAGAGAGAGAGAGAGATTTTTACATGGAATCCAAAGTAAGAAAAGCAATGGAGAACAATCTCAAGTATATGAATGAGCACCAACTCAAATTAAAAAGTTCACAAGCACCAACTTCCAAGAGCACCAACCCCTTTGCCGAGCACTAACACAAAAACAATTTGTGAGAACCAAACCATAGGTGCACCAACCCCTCTTGTGTATAAAACATAACTATTTCTTAATGTTACTTACTCAACAAATGATATAATCTACAATATCTCTTACTTTTCTCTCTTTTTTTCTTATATAAAACAAATACAAGCCATGCACTCTCTCGCATATTAAAAATGGATTCTCAAACCTTTATTTATAGCTTTCCAAATGACTTTGGAGTTCATCATTTATGACCCTTCAATCCTCATGGAAAATGGCACCAAACTTGCATGATCCTTTGTATCCTTTAATTTGAAAAGACACATGGTGACCCTTCATAAGAAAATTCATCCTTTCCTCTTTTGTCTTTATTTTGGTGACTTTTTGTATTCCTAAAAGTGTCCCTTCATGGAAAAATGCACCATACCCTCTTTTTTCTTCACATGGTGACTCTTGGAATTTCTTAAGTTGACTCTTCATGAGAAAATGGGTTCCATTCTTCTTTTATCTTTACCCCATGACTCTTTGACTTCTCCATGGACCCTCTTTTGAATTATGTGCAACCAAAAATATATTCATTGATATTAACACACATTAGCCAAGATATGAATATTAAAAACACCATTAAATGCAATAGGGCCTTTGTCACCAATGCTAGACCTTTGACATAAAATGATAATATTTCCAATAGTGAAGCCCATAAATATGGGTTTGAGTATGTGAATAGTCATCCATTGCATGTATTAAAAATGAAACATATACGAATAATTAATTACTTAATAAATATCAAAATCAAAGATAAAACAAAGTAAAGAGATGTGTGAGAGAGGAAAGGAATGAATACACCTCACTAGGTATGTGAACCAATACAAAAACTTGGTGACATCCTATGTGTGTGTATATGGATCAAATGGTGGATAAATTGGACTAGGATAATGGCTTGCCCAATCCCCATGTGTATGTGGCTCAATAACTCAAGCTAGTCTTGGCTCCATCATTTCCCATCCCTATTTGTTGGATCATAACCTGTGAATAAATTAGATTGGACTAATGAGTTATATAACCCTCTTATGTAGGTGGCTCAAGAATTCAAGTAGGTTATGAATCCACCATTGCCTACTCATGTGTATTATATGAATCTAAAATTGAAATTGCATGATGTAGTTAAAACTGTGTAATGTCTCTCTCGGTCACATAAAAACTCTGAAATGTAAAAATGGCTTTGGGCCACGTAGGAATGTAAAATGACTTTGGGCCACTCAAAAATGACAACTAACATAGATGGAATGAGGCATCAATCTAGTGTGATCTTGGTGTGAAACTGGTGTAAAAATGGTGTATATGGTGTCTGAAGTATATAATGTGGAGAATGACATAGAGTTGTCATTCCATTTGAGAGAACTAGTGCAAAACTAAACATATGGGAATAATGTGCCCTATACATGACCTTGATTTTGATATTTGTGCATATGGATTTTGGATTGAGTCATACTAATCTATGTCTATGCATATCTAAAACTGAAATAAGAGTGATCATACCATGTATGATACCCCCAATCTGAACAAACCTATGTAACTATATGTAAAAAGTGAGTATTTAATAAACATATTTGATAGTCTATGACTGAGACTGTGTAAATATAAACTATAATTATTGTACCTTTCTAACAATTCTAGAGTTTTTTTAATTTTTGGGGATACTAGATAGTAGCATGGCCCCCTTTGATAATAGTACTTTATGTTATAGACCACTATCTTTGTTATTGACCAAATGTGTTATTTATAAGGGAAACTAAGATTGATTTGTCTATGACTATGTTTCACTATATTTTAATTAGTATAAGCTCTGTAATCTATGTCTATGTGATAAAAACTATGTTCTAAGTGCACTAGGATGGCCTGATATCTATGACAAACCCATGTGAATGCTCCCTCTTTTGAGGGGAGATGTTAAACCTTTGTAATAACTATCCTAAAAAGAAAAGCTATGCATCATGTGTGTTAGATTGAAAACACATGATATTTACATGATAAACCAATTTAATGTGTATACATAACATCATAATTTAAAAGAGTCTGAGAACAAGTTGGAAAAGTATAATGTGTGTTAGATCTAACATTCACAAGGTTGAAAAGAGAAATATAACAATATAAGCATGCATATGAACAATAAATCTAAATATAATCTAAGTAAACTAATTTGGGGGATGGGGCATGATGTCCATCAAGGAACCAAAGGAGTAAGGGGAGATGTATGAGGTCCCTTATCACATCATAAATTGGATATGAAAGTAAGAATTAAGTGAAAAGTGTTACACCCATGATGCATATATGAAAGCATACATATAAACATGAGGCACACAAAGTAGGCCAAGGGGCCATAATAAAAGGGACATGAACACATGTCACTAAGTCTGAGAAAAGACACACATACAAGGACATGTTAAAATGTCCACATACATAAAGAGAAATCAACGTTGTCTTAGAGACACATGGAAGGACATGTTCAAATATCTACATACACAATCGAGAAGTACACACAAGGACATGAGAAGATGTCCAAAGCATACACACAATGAAAGGAATGGTCTTAGATCCATATAAAAATGACATATTCAAATTTCTTTGAGTAGATGTATAAGGAAAGAGACATAATAAAATCTAAACTAGTAAATTCATAAAAGAAAGTATGCATAAACACGTGGTATAAATCTGAATAGGAGCAAAAATTTACATAAGCTAAGTCTATAGTAGTAGTAGTTGGACAAAATTTAGTGTAGTTTAGGATGATCAATATCAATATATAATCAATGTTAAATATGTGATATGGAGTATAGAAAGATATAACTTATCAAATCAAAAGTTGTGGGTATGATGTCCCCAATGGGCTGATATATCAATGTTGAATTTGTGTATATGTGTAAGCACCATCAATGGGTGGATAGTATCAAATTTGTATCTATTGAGAGGACTAGATTTGTATATAAATATATAAAATTTTTGAGGGGAACAAGTGAAGCATGTATGTATGATAAACCAAACTACACTAACATAGATAACATATGTATTACCTTGAAAATAGAAGGAATGTAAACATGGAAATGTATATGATTTGAAATTTATATTATTTGAACAATATTTGAATGTTTTTGTATTTTTGAACATATTATATTGTTTTTACATTTTTTGAATATAATTTATATACAAGCAACATTAAAATGAAACTATGTATAAATAACAAGATAAAGGAAACTATGTACTAGAGTTTTATTATTTTTGGGAATTTATTCTTTAGTTCTTAAAAAATAAAGGGTCTGGAGTAAGGGTTAAAATCTAATCAAATATGGTAAAATAAAGATTTGATAAAATTAATTACGTAGGTAAGATAAGTAACTTATCTATAAAAATATACTAAGATGACTATTTCAAAGCCTAAAAACTATTGCATAAGACTAGGAAGATGTCAAGAACCTAGATCTTTAGGGTCCAACACTATTGTCCACTTCTACCACATTGTCCAAATTGGTCACATAGATATGAGTTTTCTAGGTTTTGTTCACTATCCATATGTGATATTACCTATGAAATTTCATATGCTGAATTATTACATAGATCCTTATAAAGTTTTTTTAATATTCAAAACCCTAGGTTTATCTACACACACAAAATAACAAATACATCAAAAGTAAAAGGGTGAAAAATTGGGTTAGGGGAAGTATGATCGCATGATCTAGAAACCATACTATCTTGATCATTGCCTACATTAACCCTCAAGCTAGGGTCTCTGATCAAATGTAGTTCTCCCTTAAGGAATGTGCATAATCAATGCACATGGTAGATACAAGAATGAAATTTATCCTAGGCCCTTTTTTGATCAAACATGCAAATCTAAGTGTGATGCAAAATGCTAAGCTATACTATTGATTGAATTTTAATTATATACTATGCCAAAGTAGTAAGTGCTAGACATAAAATGCCTCCTGAAGTCCTTTATATAGAAGACTCTTTATTTTTAATTTGGGAGTTTTATTCACATTAGCCAACATCCAAAATACCAATAAAACTTAAGGGGGGAGGATAAGAAGGGTTTAGGACCTCTTGAGCAAAGATAAATGACAATTGGGACTCAAAATGCAAAAGGATAGGAGCACCAAAATCGGGACACCCTAGGGTCTAGTGCTATAGTCTAATCCTAACACTCTTATCTTACAAGCTTAGGACCTAGGGGATAGAATTATCATGGGGGACACTGCTTGACTAAGGTAGAATGATTGGTTAAAAGGTTTTAGATGACTATTTATGGAAAAAAAGGTGACTCATGCATGAAATAAGACCAAGCTAAGTAAAACAAAAGACATGGCTAATGTGAAAAAGGCTCATATTCTCTAGTCAGAGTCTCCTATGAAAAGGACTATGAAAAGACATGATATGTGTGGTTTCTTGACCAATTCAGGGTGTATATAACTAGCAAATTGGAATAGTAAAATTATGTACAAGAAGAGAGGTACTACTAACCAATAAGTCTCATGGGAGACTCACTATCAATGTGGCCTGTGTCAAAAAGAGGAATGGTCACCTCTCATGAAGTGTGATGGACATGTTATGGTTGAATTAAATATGAGTATGATAAAACTATATTC
This sequence comes from Torreya grandis, assembly GCA_037957365.1. NCBI lineage: Eukaryota > Viridiplantae > Streptophyta > Pinopsida > Cupressales > Taxaceae > Torreya > Torreya grandis. Next base: position 6,382,193 of record JARHVA010000105.1, on the reverse strand, counting down.
ATTATAGGTATATCTTGTTGTGGAATATCTTACTTAGAATAAATTTTGTCATCTCTATAAATTATGATCATTTCACTCTCATGTGCAAAGGTGACTTGGTTGGAATCTCTATCCAATGTTTCCCCCATTTTTGTTATCCATGATCTTCCTAATTTGACACTATATTGTGTCAAATTAGGACACACATGAAATGTCACTAAACATGTGTTTGGTCCAACAATGAAAGGAATCTCAATGGATCCAATAAATGATTTAGATAAAGTGATCTTACCCGAATGTTCTTTGTCATATCCAAGATTTTAAGAGTGTCATGCTACAAACATTAATTTTGATAGAATTATAGATCACAACATTGGTACATTAATTTACATCTATGAGTGTAGTAATAATCAAAGGCTCTATGAAATTTTAACTGTCACCTACTTTGGAACCTCATTTGAAACTATTGATTTTGTATGAATTAGTTGCTTTGGACTTTGTTGGGTTAGAAGCCCTCTATTATGAATGTTCTATTGCTTACCTAGAATTTGAATTAGTAACTTATGTGTTTGATCTTTTTTTAATATGAAATTTTTAACTTGAGATTATGCCTTGATAAATTATGTCTATTAATGATTTGACTTAGTATGTTACATAAATCCCAAACCTTGTTGACCAACATTATCAACTACTAGAATAGGAGTAGTGATGCCTTGAGCATTTTTACCTAACCCTTGACCTTAATAATCAAATTGTTGTATACATTTTTGACCAAAACCATACTTATTTGAAAGTGGGATCTCATTTTAGAGAGGTATATTTGTATCTTAAACTTTCTTTAGACATGCTTATTGTACTATTTCTTCCTCTGATTTTGATTTGTGAACCTTTTGTTGGTCTGAGTTATGATTTGGTAACCACTTTTTCACTATTTCTAAATTTGACCCTTTTTGAATGTGTTCCCATATCACTATGAATTTATTAATTGATTTATCTTGTATAGGATCCTCATTAAAAATTATCTATTCTTTTTCAATGCCAAACATAAATCTGTGTGATGACCATGCATTCTATGGTATGAACAATAGTATTTAGATCTCCTTACTAGATGTAGAGGAGGTAGTTTGATCAACTTATTCTTAATAATTTCCCTTAGTACCTCACTTGAACTCTTATTAGACCCTTTTAAGCTTTTTGAATCACTTATAATAGATGCATTATGTTATATTTTATGATTTGCATATGAAAAAATGTTAGGCACAACTTTACTAGGTATAGATGCATATACATGAGGAACACTGGCATATTTTGAAAACTTTATACATGTAATCTGATGTTTGAATACTATAATCTTTGCACTTAATAATTGATTTTGATTTTATAATTCTAATATTAGCTTGCTGATGTAGGGGAATCCTATAAGGACCCCATAATGGATTCAATTTTGGCTTGAATTGGTATTTTAAGTGTTTCATAGGTGTTAGAGGTCATAATTTGTCTTTAGGTGTGATCTAGGTTGTCCAAAGTTGCATAAAATTCAAATTCTAGCTTTTCTCACCAAAATGCACTTTTTGAAAATTTGAATTTCCAAGCATTGTTAAAGGACTTTAATGATTTGTGAAGTTGGAAAGGTATGGAAAAACATGTATAAGAGGTTTTTAGACTAGGATAGGTCCATAACAATGTTCTTGAGTCTTTGTCAAGGTCCTAAATTATCATTTTATGTAAAACATGTATAATGCAATGTAAAAGTGACCTCTATGTGGGAAAAACCCAAAAATCAGTAATGATTCTTTGTAGGAAGTTTTGGAGAGTCAATTTTGGTTTTTTGAATAGTGAATTCCATTCAAGGATGAAAAATATAATGGACATGGAATATAGAAACTTGATGAATAAAGAAGGAATTCTATGTGCATTGAAATGACATTGATGAAACATAGTATTTTGCGTGTTTGAATCATCAATGTGGTAAGAAGTTTCATTGAATGTTTATTGATTTTGTTTGTGATAAAATCATACTATCTTTTTGAGACATGGGAATGCTCATTGAGTTGATTAGCAATTACTTTTGTAAAGACAATCAAGTCTGTTAACAGAATATGCATATATACAGTTGTTTAAGAATAATAACTTGAGCATTGATTCTTTGACATTGAGTTATGTGAATCATTTGTAAATGGAGAATTGAATGAAGATTATGAGCCAATATTTTTTAGTATACATTGAAAAATAGTTGTTATTCCAGGTAGGTCATTGGCAGCAATCATTGAAACTTATAGTCCACAAAAGACAAGGTTTCTGTATACTATGTATTTGAATTAAAACGTGACTTTGATTCCAAAGATATTGTAAAAGGTTTAGGATAGTTGTAGAAGGTGTTGATAACATAATTTAAGGTTTGGAGTCTTTAAATGTTGAAAAATATAAATAAACCTTACATGTCTTGTTCTTAGTCTGTACAATATAGTTAAAACTAACTGAGTTTTCTTGTTTATGTTTGATCTGAGTGTTATACGATCATGGCCATTAAATGAAAAAGTTGTACGAGGCCCAGAAATAAATTTTAAAACCTTTAGTTTTATTTAAAAATCTTTATTGATCAATATATGTAATTTAATTCTCCTTCAACTTGCATAGTCACCCTAAACCTTGGCTATTAGGGTTTTGATCATTGTGAGAAAAGTAACCCTTGAAAAATCTCAAAATTTTGTAATGTTGTGTGTTTTTAGGTTTTCTAGGTGAATAAGTCATTTCCAAAACTTTATAGACTAGGGAGTATGGATTTATATCAAGTGAAGTTGTGAAAGGGCTAAAAGAGGCCTAATTGGGTAGGCTACAAGAGAGAAAGTGGACCTAGGGAGTGAGTCAGGTCATAAAAATTGACACACAAGTGTGTATTAATAAGAAAAAGTATAAAATATAAATATAAATTAAAAAATCTTGTAGTTTTTTTTAAAAAGGTATTTATAGTAAAAAAGGGCTATAAAGAATGCAAGTGGAGAAGGCAAAGTTGCATAAGTGAAAGGAAAGGTGTTGAAGACAGTTCCAAAAGGGTATAGAGAGTCATTAAGAGGCTATAATGATCAAGGTAAAGCTTTTTTATTCTCAACATAGTATAGTGATCCATTAATTTTGCATGGTGATTAGTTTTTTAAGCCTGTGACTAAGGAAGAGTTTCATTGAACAAGGACTAGTTTGATAAAATTATGCAAACTCTACATCATTTTGGTATCAAAGAATAAAGTTAGGTTAGAGGATAGGATAAGATAAAGAGGAAAAAATGGAATCAAGATAAAGACAACCTACTGTAGCTCAAATAATGTAGTAGAATATGATAAATTTGGTCATTGAGATGAGGAATTATAGGCAAGAATGGGAGCTATGGAGATAGCCCAAAGAAGGGTCATAATTGAAGATGATAGTGATAGAGAAGAGGAGGATCCTAGAGCAAAAGAGGAGGAAGAAAGAGAAGATAGAGTGGAAGAAAGATTGATCAAAGCCATGATAAAAATGGGTTTAAAACCAAAGTTAGATGTGCCAATATATGAAAGGAATCTTAATATGGATGAATTGGTGGATTGGATAGTAGCCATGGATAAGTATTTTGATTATAAAGAGGTAGATGACACTAATAAAGTCAAATTTGTAGTGACAAGATTGAAAGGACTTTCTTCTTTGTGGTGGGATGGAATCCAAGAAGAGAGAAGGAAAAGAGGTAAAGGAAAAATCTAGTCATGGGATAAGATGGTGATGAAGACAAAGGGAAAGTTCATGCCTAAGTACTAACACACACAAACACACTTGTTTATGAGATTGCATAATCTTAGACAAAATGAACATTTAGTGAAGGAATATACATAAGAGTTTCATAGATTGACAATCAGAATGAGCCACTTGAAAGAGGATGATGAGAAGGTAGAAAGGTACCTAAATGGCCTTAAATTTTCCATACAAGATGAGATCAACATTTTGACTTTGAAAATAGTTTAAGAAGATTATCAAGTAGCCTTGAAAGTTGAAGAAAAGTTGGAAAGAAGATACACATAGTTAAAAAGAGGAAGAGGTAAACAATGAGAGGAAAAGGAGAGTATGAGAGCAAGAATGCATATGAAGAAGGTGAAAGCAGTGCACAAAAGCATGAAAGACAACCAAGAGGTGGTTATATAGGTAGGAGGCCATATTATAGAGGTGGAGATGCATCTAGAGGAATATGTACTAGTGGATTCATAGGGAAATGCTTCAAATGCAATAAGTATGTAGGTCATAAATATTGGGAGTGTTTAGAGGAGCAACAAGAAAGAAGTCATAGGAGTGAGAGTAGAAATAAAGTGGTGCAACTTATAGAGGAAGAAAGTGTTAGATCAACTTCACACCTATAATAATATGAAGAAGGAGAATCACTCTTGATGATGAGGACATTATTGAAGCCACCAAAGGAGAAAGAGCCTACTCAATGAAAAACACTGTTCAGAACAATATGTGAGTCCCATGGTAAATGTTTTAATATGATAATAGATTTATGAAGCACATATAATTTGGTTTCAAATGAAATGGTAAGTAAAATTGGCCTCAAAATATTACCACACCCTACACCTTACATATTTTCTTGGCTTCAGAAAGGTTATAATGTGCTTGTTAATGAACAATGTTTAGTATATTTTTAGATTGGTACTTATAAAGATCAGGTTATGTGTGATGTCATCCTAATGGATGTTTGTCATGTGCTATTAGGAAGGCCTTAGTAGTTTAATATGTCAACTAGTCATGATGGGGTGAATAATACCTACTCTTTGGAACATAAGGGAAACAAGCACACATTACTGCCTTTGAAGAATGATGATAAAGTTGTTGGTGTCTATTCTAAAGTATTGGTTATAGGTTATAAGGAGTTGGTGCAGTAACAGGATGAAGATATAAACATGGATGAGTAACTCAATGAGATTGTGGCATCCCAAGAGGCAAAGTGTGAACCTTTGTCAAGTAATAATTTTTAAAGCAAGTATGTTAGTAAGTTATTTACAAGTTTGTCTTAGCACGTATCTATGATTTCTACTTGTGATTTCATAGAAGGCATGGCAACCAAGCTCAAATGTATGAGAGAGAGTCTTGAAAAGGAAAGAGATGAAAAAGAGATGGGTGATATACAACAGGTCTATGAAGGACAACCAAGTGAATTCAATAGTATGAGAGTGTCAAGTCAAGATAATGAGAAGTTGGAAGAGAACATGTAGTCCTTGCATATGTAAGAGGTAAATGGCAATTATGATGGAGAAGCACAATAATAAACCAAGAAATTACACAAGAATGTAACATACAAGGAACTAAAGGATGATATGCATGTGATAAAGTGTACAAATCAAGAATAATGGATGAATGATAAAGAAGACACATTTATAGAAGTAGTGTATCATTGAAGCAAGGTTGTGATGGATCAGTTTGAAGGAGTGGAAGCATGGTATGCACATTCAAATTAAGTAACAAAAGACAACAACTATGTTTTCCTTAATAAATTTGTTGCATATGTAGGTACACCATTGAAGAAGAATAACTAGAGAAGGAATAATTATGGGGCCGAAGAACATGATCACCTCTATGAGAGCTAAGTAGTAGCAAATGCCTTCAATTAAGAGGTACAATGCAAGTAAATAGGAGCATACACCAAGTTGACACCTACGGCAAAAATTCTTTAGCTTGGTAGTATGATGCAAGGCCATCCTATAAGGAACTCAAAATGGATTTAATTTTGTCTTGAATTAGTGTTTTAATTTTTTCCTAGGTGTTAGAGGTCCTAAGTTTTCTTTAGGTGTGATCTAAATTATCCAAAGATGCATAAAATTCAAATTTTGGCTTTTCCTGCCAAAATGCACTTTTTGAAAATTTGAATTTTCAAGCCTTATTGAAGGGGTTTCATGTATTTGTGAAGGTGGAAAGGTGTGGAAAAACATGTCTAATAGGTTTGGAGACTAGGATAAGTCCATAACAATGTTCTTTAGTCTTTGTCAAGGTCTTAAATTATCATTTTATGTAAAACATGAACAATGCAATGTAAAAGTGACCTCTACATGGGAAAGACCCAAGAATTAGTTATGATTATTTGAGGGAAGTTTTGGAGAGTTAGTTTCAGTTTTGTTAATAGTGAATTCCATTCGAGGATGATAGAGAGAATGGACATGGAATAGAGAAACTTGATTAATAAAGAAGGATTATGATATTAAAATTTTGTGTGCATTGAAATGCATGGCTAAAACAAAGTACTTTGTGTGTTTGAATCATCAATGTGGTAAGAAGTTTCATTTAATGTTTATTGATTTTGTTTGTGGTCAAATCATGATATATTTTTGAGATAGGGGAATGCTCATTGAATTGATTAGCAGTCAAGTTTGTAAAGACTATCAAGTCTGTCAATAAAGTATGCATATATATAGTTGTTCAAGAATAATAACCCAAGCATTGATCCTTTGGCATTGAGTTATATGGAGTATTTGGAAATGGATACTTTAATGAAGATTATGAGCCAATATTGTTTAGTATACATTGACAAATAGTTGTTATGCTAGGTAGGTCATTGGCATCAATCATTGAAACTTATAGTTCACAAAAAAGAAGGTTCCTATATACTGTGTATTTGAATTGAAATGTGACTTTGATTCAAAAGATATATTAAAGGGTTTAGGATAGTTTTATAATGTGTTTATAACCTCATTTAAGGTTTTGAGTCTTTAAATGTTTAAAAATACAAAGAAACCTTTCCTGTCCTATTCTCAGTCTGCAAAATACAATCAAAACTATCTGAGTTTTCTTATTTCTATTTGATCTGAGTGTTATAAGATCACAGACATTCAAATAAAAAGTTGTAATAGGCCAATATATAACTTTTACAACATTATGTTTGATTTTAAGGTCTTTCTTGATTAATATATGGAGTTTAATTCCCCCTCAACCTGCACAGTCACCCTAAACCTTGGCTATTAGGGTTTTGATCATTGTGAGAAAAGTAACCCTTGAAAAATATCAAAATTTTGTAATATTGTGTGTTTTAAAGTTTCATAAGCGAATAAGTCACTTACATACCTATATATACTAGGGATTATGGATTTATATCAAGTGGAATTGTGAAAGGGCTAAAAGAGGCCTAATTGGGTAGGCTACAAGAGAGAAAGTGGACCTAAGGAGTGAGTTAGGTCATAAAAATTGACACACAAGTGTGTATTAATAATACAAAGGATAAAATATCATTTAAAAGTCATAATAGATTTTACTTTTTTTTTACAAGGGTATTTATAGTTAGAAAGAGCTATAAGGAATGTAAGTGGAGAAGGTAGAGTTGCATAAGTGTTGGAGATAGTTCCAACAGGGTATAGAGAGTTCTTAAGAGGATCTTATTATCAAAGTAAAGATTTTATATTATCAACATAGTATAGCGATCCATTTATTTTTCATGGTGACTCATTTCTTAATCTTGTGACTAAGGATGAGTTCCATTGATCAAGGACTAGTTTGATAAACTTGTGCAAGCTCTACATGACTTGCACATACTAATAATTTGATCCATTAGCGTTACACACATACAAATGATTGATTTTGATTGAACATGTAAGCACACACTCTATATAGAAGAGGTGTAGGCATGGATAGTCTGAGTATGGGAATTAGTGACAATAATATAGGTTGTTTCATCTCATGGAGGAGTGATAACATGGAATTGGTTAGAGAGAAAGTAGTTATCACCCTCATGGAGATGAGGATGAGAAGAATATTATTTCATGTGCATAATATATGACATTAAAAATTGAAATGTGGTCATTAGGGTATTAAATTTATGGAGTAATTCAACTAAAATATATTTTAATTGATATATAAAATCATGGACACATGTGTTTATATATTATTTGAATTGATTCCAAATGAAAGGAAACAAACATGCAAATGAAACTAGAAAAGTTTACGTTAGAAAGTGATAAAAATATTATGTTATTATTATTATGATTAGATAAAATAAAAATTAGAAGATACAAGGATTTGAAATATGAGTATGAGTTTTAGAACGTAGTGAACATAAACCCTAAAGGTAGTCTAGGGTTAGGGTTTTTATACTATTTAAATTTAGTCTGGTTCACTAAATTATTTGAATATTTTGGGGATTAATATAAAACCCTAAGTAGATAAAAGAGTCAAGGAATGAAAATTAGGGAATAAAATACTACAATATCAATAACCATTGATTTTTACAATAATTAATTTGTTTGAATATTCTATAAGTAGAAATGGATTAGAAAAGAGTGTAATTCGTAAATATAACTAAGATGGAAAAGTGGTGGTTTAGGAAGTGATGTAGGAGTAGGGAAACTTGTTAGGAACCAGATCTAAGTGTGAAAAACAACCCTAGACAATAGCATGGTCCTAGACACTCAAGCAGTGTGCTATTTTCCTATGTAGTGCTATTGTCTTACTTTAGAATTTATATGAATAATTTTTGAGATCTATAGAATAGGTCCTATTTTTGTTTGGGTCCAAATTTTAGGTTTGTATGATCTATACTTTTTACTATAGCTTTATTTTCCTCTAAACACTCTAGGTTTTTATTATTATAAGGGTTTTAATTAATACCATGAGAAAAAGGAGTTAGTGGGTCTGATGTGCTAGATGTGTGATCCAAACCCCTATGTGGGAATGTTTCCTAAATACCAATACTCCAAGGAGGGATCAAGATTGATGTAGTTCTCCTACTTATGTGATATGTGTGAATGTTAGAATGACTGAGTGTGAATGCATGAAGGAATGCCTTAGAGTCTACTTGAGATCTAGATACCTACACTAGGGTTGGATTATTAAATGTATGGGATGAATGAATATAATATTTACAAAATTAAGATATTTTTATCAATATGAAGTGGTAATTTTGTGTGTTTCTTTGTGATAATGTACACTTAGAGTGTAAGAGTGTGAAAGTAGTCTTTATATAGTGTTCTAATAAAAATGACTTGGGAGGGTTACTTAAAAATAGGTTTATGTCAACCTTAATCCTCTTAGGGAGATGTAAAATTAATTTTTAGAGGGCTCAGGGACATAAATCACTAAAGTATTGTCCCATATGGGTCTCATGTGGTGTTTTATAGGCTTGAGTGCTATTTGTGACTACCATGTGACTAAAAGTGGATCAAAGGGGATAGTAAGATGGGTCAAGTTATATACTAATGGTAAAGTGACCTCAATAGGACATCCAAATCATTAATGGTTAATTTTAATGACTACATGATATAACCTATAATTATCATGATCATGGAGGTTCCCCTAATGTCCATATGACATGAGTAGAGGAAAGGCCCAACATCTAAAAATAAGAATAGATCATGTATCTGTGTATGCCTTCATCACAATCATGTAAAATCATGACACACATGTGTATGTAGGAGTAAATGATATGAAATCCATTAATATGGAACTAACACATATATTCCAAGGATCTAATAAAAATTTTAGGTGCCAAAAATATTTTTTGAATTTTTGAATGTTTTTGATTTTTTGGTATTTTGGAATATTTGAAAAGATGTTTAGTCAAGGAAATCCTCATCATCAAAAGGTGTAGGACCACCTATAACATTTATCCTTATTTATTTATATCTATGTAATGCCACCTCTTCAATGTTTTTGTCTAATGGTTTACCTAAAGTCAATGGTGTAGGCAAATATTTTCATACCCATCATGATGTATGAAAATATTTATACTCATATCAAGAAAACTAACACACATGTTTGTATTATCTAGCTTAGAATTCCACTTCATTAACAAATTTAATCCAAAATTTAGTTTCAAATGTGGTTCATGGTCTAATATCCATATGGTGGAATATTCCACATGTGGGCTAAAAGATATGGGTGACTGAATGTATCCTTGAGATTCTAGTATTAATGGAGAGTATATTAGTTTAATTGTAGAATGTCTCAATTGTGCAAGAAATGTGGTGCCACAACTTGTATCCCACTTATTAATATTGAACTAGATATGGTAGCAATATACCTCATCAATATTTTCAATAATAGTTAAATTTTAATACTTTGATCATTTTGAGAGGTAATTCTCTTCTAAAAGATTTTGCCTTTTTTGATGTCAGACACAATGTATATGCATCCTTCATTCTTATATTTTTGAATTAATTTATTCAATGCCTCACATTGATTGGTATTATGTCCAATGATTTGATGCTATTTACAATATGGTACCTTATATTATATAGGTAGAAGTCTATTGTATGATCTATGTCTAGTAGAAGGTAAAAAAATCATTCTATGTTTAGGTAACATTAATAACATGGTATTTGGAGTATCTTGCTATGTTGAAATCTATAAAATTTATTGTGAAGCCTTTTGAGAAGACTCCACATTTCTCACATGATGAATTTACATTTGACCCTTGCAAGGTTGACTCAATGTTTTTCTCCAGGAGGGATATATGGAATAACAAGCATTTACATGCTCGTCTACTATTTTTATTTTTCCCTTATCTAGATTTAATTTTGGATCTTCTGAAAGTGGATTTAGCTTATATATACTGGGACCTATAGGTTTGAATAGGTTATGTGAAAGGTGATCAAGTGGATCAAATTTTAATTTTTGCATTTTCTTATCTATCATATCATAAGCGATTTCATCATCACTGTCATAGTAATTTGAATCATGGCCATCTATCTGCTTAGTATTGACCAATAAAGGAAGCTCAAATAATTGGGATCTTGTGGTTATATTGGTTCCTTTATTAATGGTTCTTGATATTAATGTGTACCTCAATATTTAATGCCTTATTTAGATATGCAAAATGGTAAAATTCATAATATTAAAAATCAAAATATTGCATGCATACATCCTTTAGTTACTTCAAGAAGTGAGTGTGCTTCTTCCCTTTCCAATGATGAAAATATGAAAAAAGTTGAATGTTTCTCCTCTATATTTATCCTCATGTTTACATCATAATATATTGATAAATCAATCAAGCAAAACTTACATGATATCTATGACACTATGCTGTAGGATGTCTCATCTATCTAAGTTTGCATATAGGTCCTCATGCTCAGTTGCCACAATATGACATGCTACCACAAACATCACTATAGGTTCAAATAAAGGTGCATGGGAAACTAAAATATGAACTACGATCTCAATAAAACCATCCCCAACTATATTTATGGGTATGCTGCTGTGAGGTCCTATATCACATGATCTACCATCATCACCCACTCCTGATTACCTGCATACATAAGATATACAATACCAATTAGCTATTATCTAAAATAAAATACTTTATTTAATATTATACCCAAATAAAATGACAAATTTTAAAAATATGATATGCAAATTTGCCTCTAAATTCCACCTCATTTACTGGTGTTGGTATCACATGGCCACCATCACCTGCATCTACACCTATCTCTCCTCCTACATCCTCTTATGATGTAGGAATGACACCTAGGGGGAAACTAAAATAGGGAAAAATAATGTTTAATGGTATCCCACCCATGATTGCATATAACTATCTATGCATCCCACATCATCCTCCATAGCTAGGGGAATTGTAAGATCTCTCTCATTAGCAAGACATGATGTTAGATCTATAGCTATGGGTGATGGCCTACCATGGGGTCTATGACTAATCTATGTTATCTAATGTCAGTGATAAGGTGCTAAAGGAACTCCTAGATTTATATTGAATTATCATAAAACATGGTCATACTAAAATAACTCATACGCATTAAGAAAAAAATCAACTAGACCTTTTATAGCTCATTCCCATCCTTAGGCAATCAAAAAAATGTCCTATATAGATGTCATATAATATAATCCAAGGTCAACCCATCTATAATAATGTGGTATTCCATGGTGGTTTGTAGTATAACATGGGGAAATACTCACTACTCTATAAATATTTGTGGATAGGCCCACCAAACTAGGGGTTCACCAACTAGTCATACCACTACAATGTGTTCATATACCTAAACATGTAAAAGAGTGATCCAAAACTTGAAAGATTTGGTTGAAATATAATTCAAGAAAGAAAAACAAAATAATTCAAATAATTCTATCTCTGAGAAGAGATGTTTTATTGATCAAATTTTTAGACCCAAACATATGCTTATCTCTTAGAAGAGTTGTCTGATTTCCATTTCAGGTTACATCTTCATTTATACATGTTTTAAAGGTGTGGGGAGGATGTGTAAGGTCACCAATCTTGAGGGATATGAATTGGTTCAACATCCATGATTTACAACAATACAAAATTTAAGGAATTACTATTTTTAGAAACTTACTATTTTTAGTCTGCACTACTTAAATTGAAATTTGGGGCACTTCTATTAAGTTTTTAGGGGTCAAAATTCATTGAGAAAAGATAAATGCCATCTCATGATGTTTCCATTATTATTATCTTTCCAAGGGTTTAAATGGCGAGTCAATTACAGCTACAGTACAAAAGTTATGGCTTCCGAAAGTTCTGCCATCAATTGGGGTGGACCCATCACCCGAATTGTTGCCCGGATCAAAGAGTCCCTATTCCAATCCCTCCACCATGGATCTCCAATGTAAATTTGTAAATATACCTATATAAGAGGGCTAATACAATTCAATCCCAAGAATATATGGTATGATCAAGATCAACATGCCAAACTACATGGTATATACGATATGAGATACCCACTATGTCACCCTCTACTGATATGAATGACACCAACAAAAAAAAATAAACTTACAAAACCATAGAACATCACCTCTGATAATGTTATTTAGATGAATCATACTACTTGTATCTACATTTAGAGTCCTCTATCCATTGAAATACATATGAGAACATTGTATATAACTAGGGCTACCATCTCTAGTAATCAAAACTCTCTCACCTCTAATAGGAAGACAAAAAACTCCAATACACATCCTCCACTGTGACCATCATCTCCCCCATAGGGATACAAAAAGTGCATGTGTCTAGGTTACACCTCTCAGTTAGGGTTATGAGGAGGTAGATATCATATATAATCTATCCTAATTAGGCCATGTGACCCAACCTTACCTAATCTAAAATGGCCTAGTCAACGACATCTAAACCCAACTCTACTAGAGTAGAAAAATGTCTATTGTGTCAAAACTCTTGAATATGTATATCCTTTTGCAACCAAAAACATAGTAATGAATACTCATTAGCTATCAAATTTTAATTAAAAAATATAGAGGTTACAACAAAATATTCACAAAATAAAAATACAATAACATCAGATGTTAGTGTCAACATAAGATATTAGTGTCAGACACTAACATCGATGTAGAATAATCATGTTAGACACTAGCATTGACACATAATATTAACATTAGATGCTTGTATCCAAAATTAGACTCTAGCATCATATTACTACTATAGGTATCCTAGACCTTAACATAAGTGTCTATTGATCCACTTAGAAATCAAAAATCATGACCAAAGTGAAAAAAATTCAAAAATTAAAAATTATTAGTAAATTGACACCTAAACCTACTTACCAATTTAGTGAAATCCTAGTTGGCTAGACTTATATAGAATACATCAAATCACATTAGTCGAGGGGATCTATGATGTGGCATGGTTCTCTTCTACTTAGAGCTCAATTTTATGAAAATTTCAAAATGTTAATGACTTCAAATTTCTATTCAAAGTACCTAATATACAACTTCACAAAATTCAAATGTGCATATCTTGGGCAACTATTTGTCCAATTTCAAAACCACAAGTTGCATTAGAATCTAGAAAATGAGTTCTTCTATATTATACCAAATTTTCAAGATTTCAAAAATTACCAATAATTGTTAAAAATTTCCTCCATAGATATTATACTAGATTATGAGTATTACTAAAATAATGTTACAAATATTTACCACCAATACTATCAAGACGTAACTTGAAATTTTTATCAAGAAAATTCTCACCTTTTCATTTTAAGAGAGATGAATAGCATGTAATATATAACCTCCTACAAAAAGGTGGGCATATTAGTAGGGGCATGTTTACAAAAATGTTATTCATAGTGAATTACAATTTTTACCTTTTCTAGATTTAGTGGGGGCATGCTTTGGAAGCATGTTCTCCACACTTGTTCAATATTAAACATATCTACATTAAGTGGAGGCATGTTCTAGGAAAATGTCCCCCACATTGTCACTTATATCATTTTTCATATTTCTCCATATATAGTGGGGGCATGTTTTGGTAGCATGCTACCCACACTTGTGAAAAATTCAAAATTGGCAAAAACACATGGTTATATAATTCAAAGTCACAGTTGTGGCATAATTCTATGAATTGGTACAATTGGTATATGTAGTTTTAACATGAGACATATATAAGGTGTATATGATATGAAATGTGTGCCCAATATTGAAAAATCCAAATCAGTTTCATATTTAAAAACTCTTTTATGGACTGTTACCATATCATGGACTTTTATGCACTGATACCCAAGTCAGATTGTTACAAACTGTATTGAGCCTTACCCATATACAGTGGTTAGATATTTTTGGTTAGATTGGAGTGATTAAATGATATAGTCTCACCAAGTTTTTGGGTGGGATTGACTACATCACTCATCCTATATCAAGTTATATAAACATATCTTTTGCACTCAAGTTGTGTTGGTTAGGAAACAACACTCTTAATGGTCGACGCACAATTCTTCCTATTCTAGGTTGGGGGCATGATCGCCTCAAAAATATCCATATTATAGGTAAAAAACCACCATAATACAACCCAATTTAACACTTTTAAGTTCATTCATCTTCTTGGCCAGAAGATGGATGAGGCTGTAAGCCCCCTATCTACTTCTCCAGTTTCCAATACTCTAGAACCATTAGTACATGACACACACATAGGTGTATTATATCCATGCTCTTTATTTATGCTAATTTTTATTATTGATTACATAAAAATTATATATATTGATTACTTTGTGTCAAATTGGAAAATACTATATATTTCAAGCTATCAAACTACATTATAATATGGAATTAAACATATGAAACATTCAAAAGGTAAAATATACTATTACATTATTTATAACAAGGGTTATTAAGAGAAAGGGAATATAGTTATATAATAATAATTTCACACACATGCCTAGAGGGAGAACTACGTGTGATTCTAAGGCCCTCTTTAGAGTATTGGTTATGTAGGTAACACTTAACAATAATAAGGGTTACTAGGGTTAGATCAACTATTATGTTAACCCATTTTTACCAAGTTATAGGAGGTTCAACGTAAAATAATTAGGGTTTTATTTATTAGATGAATTTTGATCATAGGTAGATATAATTTGAGGCATAGGGAAATTATACATGTGACAACCTTTGGCTTGGTACAAATTTGGATCCATTCATGTGTATATCTTTGACTAGACACCTGCATCAGAGTGTTAGGATTGTGGAGCTAAAAGCTTCACTGATGGAAACAAGAGAGGAGGTTGCTGAAGGTTGCTGAGTTGCAGAGAAGTTGGGGTTGGTCTGATCAGCCGACGTCGGCAGGATAGCAAAGGGAAGCAACCGACGTCGGTCATATATCGGCCGACGTCGGTCACCTTCAGGCAGACAGGGACCGATGTCGGTCGCCTGTGTGGTTCGACTGTGAACTATTTACGGGCAGTTAGCTAACGAACCAAGTGTTTGCATGAAGAGATCTATTTTTAGACTGAGAGCTGCGGATCTAATTATTGTAATTAGATGTCTAATTATTGTTTGGATGAGATCTATATAATAGACTCATGGTTGTATTGGAAAAGTGTGCTAGGGAGTAAGAGAGCATAATTATAAGCTCCTTTTGTGTGTGAGGTAGAGCAATGGTGTGTTCCTCCTAGTGCCTCAGTACTAGGTGTGTTGGTGCTGGATTGGAGAGCCAGCTGGGTTCTTCAAGAGTGTAGGATCTTGGTCACAGTTGCATGGCCTATATAGGAGATCTACATGGTAAGTAAGATCGTTGATCTGCAGGTGTATGTGTGTGCAAGGTCGAGGTTCACAGGTGAGCAGAACTGTTGTTTGATTTGCAGGTGTGCAAGGTCATATAGACAGCAACACAACAGGGAGCAGTATCAGGCAGGATCTACTTGGAGTACAGGTGTGTACTCGGATAGAGCAAGAGAGGAAGGCAAGGGAGTTCCTTCCATAAGTATGGTCTGTTGAAGTGCAGGTTGTTGCAGATTCATGGGAGATCTACTTGAAGTACCTTGAGTACTTGTGGAGCACGTGGAGTGCTTGTGGAGTGCGTGGAGCACTTGTGGTGTGCGTGGAGCACGGGAGGTGAACACCAACTCTGTATTTGAGTTGGGTGTTGGGACCTGTGAGAGGGAGAGCTTTGGGGAGAAGAATTACTGTTCACTTGAGGTGTGGGAAACCTCTGTAAGGTGGTGGAGAAGAAGTGGCATCTTCTTTATTGTATTCTTTTCTGTATAAAGTGTTAATACAAGTTGTGTATTGTCTCTCATATGCTGTGTTATTCTGAATTCTAGTTACTTGGTGAATCTGGTTATTTCCGAATATTATAGTTGCTTGGTATTTGGTAATCAATTGTATGCTTCCGGTGTTTCGCATCCCTGAAAGGGTTACTAGGGTTAGATCAACTATTATGTTAACCCATTTTTACCAAGTTATAGGAGGTTCAACGTAAAACAATTAGGGTTTTATTTATTAGATGAATTTTGATCATAGGTAGATATAATTTGAGGCATAGGGAAATTATACATGTGACAACCTTTGGCTTGGTACAAATTTGGATCCATTCATGTGTATATCTTTGACTAGACACCTGCATCAGAGGTAGACACCTGTGTCAACACTACTATCCCTATTCGATGAAAGAGTCTGGTGGACAAAGGTAGTTAAAATTTCAAAAAAAAGGTAAAAACATTTAATGCAACCCTTTGATGACTCTTGATCACTATCATACATTAGAACAAAATATCAAACAAGATATCCTCTCTTTTATCCTTTGACTACCTTATATTTACGATATTTATTACACATGCTAAATTAGGAAAAATATATTATTGAATATATTTTAGTGTAAATATGAATATTGTCATTACTTTTAAATAATTTATCAATTTGTGTGTTTTCTATCAAAATCCCCAAAACCATAAAACATTGTCATCACCCACCAGGTTAAAATTTTATGGACTATATTGAGCCAATATACTATAATAGTTGGTTCACTTTTTAGTATGGTTGAGGTGATCAAATTACTCAATATTTAAAATTTTTTAGGGTGGAATTGATTGTATCATCCAACCTCACCAGTTTGATAGTGTGAGTTGACTTGGTTCACTCATACTCACAAGGTTATAAGTATGCATGGGTTACACAGTTGAGCTTATCTCAACTACCAAGTGACAATCCACATTTTCTCCAAGGTTGGGGAAAGAACCCTCATCTCTCTCTTTCTCTTTATTTCTATCTCCTTGGATATATTCACTTTCCAAATTTATATATGTTCTAATCTCAATTTTAGTGATTCATAATGATACATCTTTCAAATGAAATTACTAAAAGGTAATATGGTTTCATCAATACATAGGTGTACTTTTAAACCTGGCTCTCTTTCAATATAAATAATTTTATTTATTTTTATTTAAATTATATGCACTAATTATATACTGTAACATGCTCTTGGTTGGAGGTTAGTCACCAACAAAGAACTCAAGTTGGACTCAAGCAACTATAAGGTGTGTTATACACACCCAGGTGCACATTCATTTTAATTTAAACTAGAAATTTCATTATTATATTAAAGGGGGAAAATGTAGATAATATTTATGAATTATATAACACCTTAGTCTTGTATAGTTGGCAAACTCAGACCTTGGCTATTACTCTTAGTGTTAAACCTTTCTTGCTTTTATATATCTTGCATCTACTATCTCTTATGCCCCTTGGCCTATCTTTTAGTCTGACCAATATTATGTTGATGACATAGGCCTTCTATCTTGCCTAAAATGCTTAAAACCTACTTATCTTATGCCTCTATAAGTTTTAAGCATGCACATATTTTCCTTCTCCCTTGACACTTGTGTCTCAGACAAACACCTACAATGATGTAGGTGTCTTATTTGATATAAGTGTCTAGTGCCATAAAGTCATATAATTTAAAAATGAAACATATCTTAATGTTTGGGCTAAGTGATATTATGTGAGATATTCTTTTGATAAGAGTTGTATATATGTAAGATCACTCTCTCATTCTAAACTCACCTAGAAAAGACCTACAAAGACCAATACAAATTATTAAAATCATTCTATCAAGCACTCAAGTGAGAAAAACTTCCCTATTTTCTCCTATTTCCATATTAGTCATAGGGATGACACATATACATGCCTAAAATATTGAAGGAACATCCTAAGATCTATATTTTTCAAGTTACAAGTTAGGTTATTATTGTACTTACTTATCACACATTTCATGATTCACACACAAACCAACACATAGGGTAGAAGTACATAAGTTTGAGGCCCTCTTAGAAGTATTGGATATGTAGGAAATGATCATTGACAAAGGGATCTTTGGGGAAACTTGACACTATAAGACCACTAACCCATTTTTCCCATAGCCACTATGAAGATGAATAACTAAGGTTTGATCATTTGGTAAGAAGCAATAGTCCATACCCTAGATTTGAATTCATCATAGTGAAGGAGACAATGAACCCATAATCACCCAAGTGATTACATCTAATTTAAGTAGGTATTCTATACCAGACACCTATATCTAATCCAAATAATAACACCACCATAATTGTCTTAGGTTGATGTAACTATTGATGATTACAGAGGCACTTAATTCAAAATTTGGAAACTATTCTAGAATATTATTCCAATTTGCTTCCTACCTATTCTATATACATATTTGTATTAGCATCAAAACCAACTAAGTATCTTATTTTTTATCATGGCAATATCTAACATAATTATATTTTCTATTTTATCATATCTTAGCATGACAAATTTAGTATATATTTTATCTGAGTTTTGAAATTAATTAGCCTACTATATATTGGTTTATCACCCTTGTGCTTATTCATTTATATATTCTTAACCCTATCTATACCATATAAATATCCTTATCCAATAGAATCATATAACTATGAAATTTGTCTAATTTGAATTTTGTGAAAGTGTGGAAGACATGTTTGCATGACATGTTCCCACTGAATCTGAGAACTAGTGTAAGTGTGTAGAACATGTTTCCATAACATGCCCTACTATAATCTAAAGAATATGAGAATTGGTGTAAGTATGGAGAACATGTTTCCATAACATGCCCCTACTGTAATCTAAAAGTATGAAAAATGTGGAATACATGACTCTATGACATGCCCACCCTTTTGAGGTGAGGGAAATAGAAAATAATAGTTACCATACCTCAAAAGTATAAGATAATTATATAATATATGTATGTACCATATAGGAGAAACATGTCTAGCTAGATATATCATTGAAACACACAAAATCTAATCACATCAAGTCCTAACATGCATGATGTAGATCATGCCAATGTTTAGAGAGTAACAATATAAGATCGACAAGAAATATAACACACACATAAGATCAATTAAAAAAAATGTAGTGGTCCAAGGAGATATAATACAATGGGAATGCTCAAATGCTACACAAGTGAAGGGACATGACTTAATAAAATGTCCATAAATCATATAATGACATATTCAAATGTCTACATACAACAAACTATGACATGTTCAAATGTCACAAAAGGAAAATAAAGGCATGAGGAATGAAAAAAATGGAGCATGTTTAAATGCTCAAATAAACAAGATAAGAGCAATCAAGGAAAGACACTCAAGGGAGTAAAAAAAGGAAAAGCATAGAATAATAATAAACTAATATAAACACATCATACTAGTCCCTTGATATATCTGTTAGCAAAAAATGTTAAGTACATAGCATATCAAGTACACTGTGAAAGATATAAGCATGGATAAAGGCATGTGTAAGTAAATAAACTCAAACATGATAATGGAAAGTGATCATAGAATAATATAACATGGGTGTATCATGATCAAAGACATAAATTCCCCCAACATACTGATGGCATGAGTAGAGGGAAGGCCCAACATCTATATGTGCATATATCATGTGCCTCGGTATGCCTGTATCACACTCGAAGGATGCATGAAACGTATGTGTGTACATAGAAAGAAGTGATATGATATATACCAACATTGAACCAACAACATAGATTCCAAGGAGATAATAAACATTGAAATGCTAAATATTTTTTGTATTTTTTTTTATAAATTTTTGTTATAATTGGAATATTTAGATGTTTATGATCCAAAGTGAGATGTATCAATTATAGGATTACCACTATCAACTATTCAGTGTATCCTCTTCTTTAGATCCAAACCGTGATTTGTGTGATTCTCCCACATTCTATTATATTGGCAATAACATTTTGTTCTTATTAAAGGTTGTAAAGGTGGTAAGGGGATCAAGTTGTGTCTAAGGGTACCATTAGAATCTAACTTTGAATTCTATTAGCCTTTTTCATATTGTTTAAATTAGTTATTGTAAATGGATTTTCTTTGAACTCTTGATTTTTAAATGATCATTTATTGGGCATGATGTTGGCAGAAGATACAAAGGTGTGTTTATTACTAACAAATTTATGAGTATTATATATATAAAAGTTGACTTTATAGTGATGCAAGATTTGAGTTCAAACATTGATTTAGTTTTTTTAAAACTTATATTAACTTGATTATAGTGATGGTTTGATCTTTTAGGGCCTCATAAGCATGAACCCTAGGTACCTCAAATTGGATATGGATACACATATCATTTATAGTAGATGTAAGAGGGGTGTGAGGAAGGAAAAAATAATTACATTCATTTTATATCATAGGTTTGGGCACCTTATTAGACTAGGAGTTGCATAAAAAGACACCCATGTCAAGTTCACCAAATGTTTAACCCTAAATTTAATGATAAAAGGTAAATATGGTTAATAGTATAGAAATGAATAATCACAAAGGTGATAAAAAAATATATAGTAGGTCAATTAATTTTTAAACTTAGATAAAAAATATTATGAATTTAAATATTAAGATGTGCTAAAAATAGAAAGTATCACTATTATTGATATTTATATAATTGAAAATAAGAGTACTTGGTTTATTGTGAGCATGCAGATCTGGGCTCAAACAAGATGGAAGTGTACTAGGTTAGGATCACTGAATAGTCATCAAATTATGGGAATATTATTTTTATGGCCTTGAACACTTGTGTCACATCTAGATAGTTACATTGATGTAGTTGTCCTATATAGAAGATTGACTTGATCTAGATAAAAACAATAATAATATTTTGGGGTTTTCATCACCTTTCTTCTATTGTATATAGATCATGCATACAAGATGTTACTCTTTATTAAAATGTCAAACCATAGCTTCCTTACCCTTGGAGTGACTATGGGGAAAATGGGTTAGTGGGCACATAGTGTCAAGCTAACCCAAAGATCCATCTATGAATGGGTGTTGCCTACATAGCCAATACTCCAAAGAGGGCCTCAGACTTGTGTGGGTATCCCCTATGTGTTGTATTGTGTGTGAATAAGGGTGAAATATGTGAAAATCAAACACATACAATGACCTATCATGTAACTTGGAAAGTATGTCTTAAGGGCTGATGTTTTTATAGTTCACACCTATAGATAGACTATTTCTATGACTGATATATAAAAAAGAATGAATAGGGTAACTTTACTCACTTGAATGCTCAATTAATAGTTATTTTATCACTTTGTATGTGAGAGGTATGATTTTTATAAGTGTGGAATGAATGAGGATTGATATTGAATATATACCAATCCATTTTGAAAATATCTCACACTAAAGCACCTAGGCTAAGCATAAGGACATGTTACACTTGAAAATTTGATGATCTTTTAGCATTGGACACTTAATTTTAACAAAAACTTGTGTCAATGTATGCATATGGATTAGATGCAAGTGTATGGGAAGCTATAATATAGGTACATGTCCAAAACTAGTAGAGGATGATAATGATTAGGTTAAGAGCATTTTACATAACACAAAAGGCCTAGTCATTCAAATGAAATATGATCAGACTAAGAGATAAATAATTTGGCATAAATAAATAGTGGACATTAGAATTTTAGTAGTGGTAAGGTATTAGAACTAAAGGGTACAACCATGATAAGTATTTTCTAAGCATACAAGACTAAGGTGATATATAATTAAAATTTAGTGTCTACATATAAATGGGTAACATGTATAGAAAGATATACCATTGAGGTATGCAGTATGTGATCACATCAAGTCCTAAGATACATGATATAAATCATGGAAACATATAGAGACTAATAATACAAGATCAACAAGCAATTAAACACACACACAAGAACACTCAAAGGCAAAGCACCATTAAATTATCCAAGGAGACCTCATACAAGGGGTATGTTTAAATGCCACACAATCAAAAAGACCTGATTTAGTCAAATGTCCAAAAAGCATAAAATGACATATTCAAAATTTTATACAAAAAATAATGACATATTCACATATTAAAATAGGAAATAAAAGGCATGGGGGCCTCAATCAATGGATCATATTAAATTACTTGACTAATTAATACAATTAAAGACAATAGCAAACAAGGAACACACTCAAGGAATTTATAAAATGGAAAATTAGGACAAATGTAAGCAACAAACATGAACCTATCATACTAGTTCTTAAACATATGTGTTTGTAAAATTTTAAGTACATAGCATATCAAGTACATTATAAAAGGTATAATAATGCATATATGCATGTGTAAGTATATAAGTTCAAAAATGATCATGTAAAGCAATCATATAGTAATGTAACATGGGTGTATCATGATCAAAGAAGCAAATTCCCCCACTGTACTTAGGATATGAGTAGAGGAAAATCCCAACATTTGAATGTGAGTATATCATGTATCTATGTATGCATGTTTCACACTCAAATGAAGCATGAAACATATGTGTATATAAGAAAATAATGATATGCTATCTACCATCATAAAGCAAATGACATATGCATAAGAAATAGTACAAGTAGGAACATGCTATTTTTTTTGGTATTTTTGAATTATTTGAATGTTTTTGTATTTTCTTGAATCTTTGATTTTTTTCTAATATTTAAATAAGGCAAAGTTTAGCCAATTATCCCATCTAAGGGATGATCATTTAGAAGTGCTATAACTCTAAAAATAGTGAATCAAATTAGTGATGTCACCAAGGAGCATATATATGTTTCATATATGAAATTAGAGAATTGATAACACTATGTGTATCCCTTATAGGAGTACAAGGTCATGAAGTAGAAGTAGTAGATGCATTAGTTAATGGAACCCATTTTTGAGTGTCTTTAGGTTTGTTTGGAGTAGTAGTAGTAGTAGTAGTAAAATTTTTAGTTGATTGGGAGTATTTGAAGATGTATAAGATATCTAATGATCTCAAGATGAGGATGATAATATGCAAGGATTAGATGATGTATAACCTTTATTGAATGAGATGCACCATATATATTCATACTAGAATCAAAGAGTGTATCATATTCTTTTGGTAAGTTTGTATTTGGTATATTTGGTTTGCATTTATTTATATTTGGTTTCTAATTTTTTAGTGATTGATTAAATTGATAGATACCAGGTCCTATAGGTATGAATAAATTATGTTGTAAGTTATCAAGTGGATTAGAACATAGTTTTTGGGATTGTTCATCTGAAGGTTATTTACCATCTATATGAGTAGTGAGAGTAGAATGGTTTTGATATGAGGAAGGGCTTATAGTTTCCCCCTCTGTAACCACATTTGTAACTTTAGA
Organism: Torreya grandis; assembly: GCA_037957365.1. NCBI lineage: Eukaryota > Viridiplantae > Streptophyta > Pinopsida > Cupressales > Taxaceae > Torreya > Torreya grandis. The sequence continues at coordinate 6,358,332 of JARHVA010000105.1, read as the reverse complement.
GTTGTCAAGTGTCTCTTAATTTTTGACCTCTTTTTTTAGAAACCCTATTTTAAATATTTGATGCACCCATTGCTCTTTTTGTTATGTTACCTTTTCTATTTGTTCTTTATTATTTAAATTGTTCTCATTTGTAAGTTCTCACTCTTTTGCATTGAAAAAATGTATCTTTGAATTATTTGCATCAATATTTACACTATATCCCAAGTATTGGTGATCATTATGATTAAATTTAGAGATAGGATAAGTGATGCCTTGTGCATGTTTTCTCAATCCTTGACCATGATAATAAAAATGTTGTAAATATTGTTTTCTAAAACCATATTGTTTTTAAAGATGAGTATCATTATTGAGATGTAGATTTGTATCCTTTTCTTGGTTTGATTTTGCTTTTTGACTATTTTCTAGTTTTAGATTTGACATTTGCAACTATTTTGGCTCTAGATTATACTTTAGTACCCATATTTGTTCTTTTTGCACTTATGTTTTAGGAGAGGTGCTCATAATGTGAGTGAGATTCTTGATTGATGTATTGATGATATGATCATCACCACCATTTATATTTTGTATTTTTTTCTTCAAAATGAGACAATAATATGTATGATGTCCATGCATTATATGATATACATGATAGTATTTTGACATTATAATAGGATGTGTAGGTAGTTGGATCATTTTTTTTCGAAGCATGTCTCTTAGGATTTCATTTGGAATCTTATTAGCCTTTTTTCACTTATTTTAGATGTATGTTGTTTTATCTTTTCATTTTGATAAGAAATCTTGTTTGGCATAACATTGCTAGATGAAGATGAAAATACATGTTAACACTAGCATGTTTTGGATTTTGCATGTATGTAATTTGATTTTCCAATGATGTGAGCCTTGAACTAAAAATTGATTTTTATTTGGTAATGCTTATATTTATTTGATCATAGTGATATTTTGATATTTTAGGGCTTCATAATCACAAAACCTAGGTAATTTATATTTAATATTCATACCCACACAATTCAGAGGGGATGTGAAAGGTGGAGGGGTTTGAGAAATTATAGATATAATATGACAAGCCACCTTACACCTTAGAGATGGGACTTGAATCGACATACCAACTAATGGATGTGGTGCTTGACCCCTTACCCTATGGAATTAACTTGGTTATAGGGATGGAAGTTATTATCCTCCTTAAGGTTAGGAGGAGGAGGAAGAGATTATTTTTTACCCATTTGAAAATTTACAAACACACACAAAAGAAATAACACAAAGGCTAGGGAAACAAGAAGAAAAAACATCACCTACACTATGCCAAAATAAAAATTAAATCTGAAAGAAATAAATGTGGCAACTTCAAACCCTATAAAGTTGAAACCTTTAAGGAAAAAGTTAGTAAATTTTTTGCATAATAATATGTAGGAATTGTAGGATATTGGCTTGGTTTTTTGGAAACATGAGAAAGTTTTTTCATAAAATATAGTAAATATTCAAAACCCATATAAATAAATAAAAATAGGTATCCCTTTTGTAATGTATATTAAGATATACTAAAAACAATAAATTTACTTTTTTGAAATTTTCCTAAGTAATTTTGATAAATAAAAAGAGGTTTACAATTACAGAAATATGACTAAAAAAACCTCTGATAAATTTGAAAATAAAGCTGCCATGTATCAAAAATGAGCCAAACAATGTGAGATGTTTCAAAATCAAAACCCTAAAATATTCCCAATAAAAAATCAATAATATATATAAATAAGTAATATATTGTTGAGATATGAGAGAGTTGCATGTCAGTGTCACTAAACATTTAATGCTAAATTTAGATAAGCATGGTTTTTTAAAGTTAAGGGCTACTAGTATAACTTTTACACAAGAATAGTGAACTAACCTAATGACCAAGCCAATTAAATATAAAATTTAGATAAATAATATTTTGAAGTTATAAAATTAAGGTTGCTAAAAATAGTTAAGTATAATTATTGATATATATATTACATTGAATAGGGAATAATGATACTTATTTAGTTTACTATTCTCATGCAGGTCTAATCTAGAACATGCTGGAAGTGGACTAGAAGTTGATCATAGAATAATCATCAAATTTTGGGAATATTATTTCTATGACTTAGCTGCTTGCATTGGATATAGATAATTGCATCGATGTAGATGTCTGATTTTGACATAGGTATAATGTATAAAATACTAACTAGATCTAGATGCAACTAATTAGAGCCTTCTAGGTTTTTTTAGCCTTTCTTCTTATGTATATAGATCATTTGTATATGTTGTTTCTCTTTGTCAAATCATCAAACCCTAGATTCTTCACCCTTAGAGTGATTTGGAAAAAATGGGTTAGTGGGATCATAGTTTGAAGTTATCCCAATAACCACTCTATCAATGGGAACTGCCTACATAGCCAATACTCTCAAGAGGGATTTAAACTTATGTAGTTCTCCCCTATGTGTTTGCTTGTGTGTGCACAAGGATGTAATGTGTGATAATACAATAAATGCAATGACCTAAATTATAACTTGGAAAATATGGCTCATTAACTATTCTTTGAATGTTTTAGACTTGTACGAATATTTTTTTATGACATATATATAAGTAGGTATGAACATTGTAAGTTTTGCTCACTTGAATGTTTGATTGAGTGATTTTTTGTATATTATCTTATGAGTTCTCAATATTTTATAGGTGGTGAATAAATGAGGGTTAATATTGTATATATAAAAATACCTTTTTAAAATATCTCACACTAAATCAATTAGGATAACCTTTAGGGTACATTTCATTTGAAAATTGGATGATTTTTGGGCACTTAATACTTTGTAGGAAAAGTGGACACTTACATTGACATAGGTGAATGAGGGTTGATCTTGTATCTATACCAATCCTTTTTAAAAATATCTCACACTAAATCAATTAGGATAACCTTTAGGGTACATTTAATTTAAAAATTAGATGATTTTTGGGCACTTGACACTTTGTAGGAAAAGTGGGCACTTGCATCGACATATGTGTCTGTCTGAGACATAAGTGTCTAGGAAGATATAAAATAGGTATATGTCTAAAATTGGTAATTAAAGATAATAATCAAGTTGAGATATTTTTTCATAGTATATAAGGTTTGGTCATTATAATAATAGTGGTTAAACTAAGAGACAAGCAATTTAGGCACAAAGAGAGTGAATGTGAGCCTTTAGACAACAGGTAGGTATATAACTAAAAGGTATAGCCATGATGGATATTTTCCAAGTGTAAAAGATTGAGGTACTACATAAATCAAATTTTAGTATTTGAAATAATTTCACCACATCCTACCTTTTCATGGCTAAATGTAGAGTAGAATTAGTATAGTATAACAATTTCAATAGTCTTTGTTATCTTGACTTCTCTAATTTTTCCTTCCTAAAATCAATTAGATGTCAAATTTGATCACCAATGATATTATATAAACTCTTTCCACTTGTTATCATCCTTATATATTTACTTTCATGTACTAAAGGATACTCAAACATCTCAAGAATGGAAGAGTTGCCTTCCACTACCTTTATCATAAATTTAAGGTTACCATGGGCAAAACCATTAGTTAATGTAAACTTCCATTAGAAAAAGTAGTTGGTACATAACCACCATTGTGATGTTAAGCACTAGTTTCATCATGATATAATAATTTATTTTATTTTATCCTTATTTTTGACTTAAATCATGTTTCTCTCTTGTTATCTGATGATTGGATTGTTTTTGGATCCTTGTGGATCACACTTCCCTTTTCAAGAGGCTTTTGGTCCCATAAAAGTTTAGTGGGGGAGGAGACATTGGAATAATTCTCCCATATTATCCTTAGTGTACCATCTTGATTGACTTGGTGTCTTCCCATTTATTCCAACATGTCAAGACTCATGTGGTCCCCTACAAGTTTATCTAACTTTTGTTGTAACAAAACATCCTCCTAAAACCTCCTTGTGTGTCCATAACCAAGGCTTATATAAAGGGTAATAATTTATCTTCTTCTTCCTCATTTAGCATGAATGTTTCATACAAACAATTTTTTTTCAAAATTCATAATAAAATACATTTTCATGATTGAGGGTAGAGCAAGCTTGAAAGCATTCTCTCCAATTTACTCCAAGATAAAAAATGGCCCCTTAGAAGCTTAAACTTCCAAGATTGTCTTAGAAGTATTTACTTCATTAATTAAAACCATACCTCGTCACCCACTTTGAGTATATGCTCCTTCTAGTGCTGATAATACCTTGCCTTGTACTTATCTTGAGCCTTATCCATAATTTCCTTCACTTTGAGATGAATTTTATTAATCTTATCAATGAATTTTCATGTTCTTATCACCTATAAATCATGTTTCTATACCCAACCTATTATTCCACTACAACATCTATTATGTTAGTTGAAAATTAGCCCAAATATGCTTCAAATGGTGAATTATTAGTGAATGTGTGTATTTCCCTATTTTATGAGTCTTAGATTTATGCCAAAGACTCATCCTAAATCCTTAGATACTTTTTGTAATGCCAAAGTCCTATTTACAAATTTTATTTGTCCTTCAGTTTGTGGATGGAAAATTATGTTTCATTGGATTTTGGTATCCATATTTCTCCCAAGGTTGTCCAAAACTTATCAAAAAATATATAATCTCCATTTGAAATAATGGACTTAGGTAACCCAAACATTCAAAAAAAAGGTACAAAATATTCAAGCCCTTTATTATTTTCTTACATGCAATCAGCACACACATTTTATCAAATCTATATACAAAAACATATCAATAGTCATGGTCATGCTTGGACATTGGTAATCCTCCATAAAAATCCATGGAAATACTTTCCCATAGTCTAGTATATATAGTTATTATCATGTACAATCATTTGTTCCTAACCTTAGGCTTACTTGTACAACATAATTTACATCATCTAATAATTTTTTGTACTTATTATTTCATATTGGGATAATATACATACCTTTGAAAATGAGCCATGGTTTTACCAACACTAAATTACCTTGAGACCTTGGAAGTATGTGCTTTCATCATTAATATGAGTCTTTCATCCTTTGGCATACATAGTTTATCTCCCTTTTATAGTATCCCATCCTTGAGGTAGCACCCATATTTTCCTTTATTATCAACCTTATTAGCCTACATCTCTGTTTTCTAGTATCCCATCCTTGAGTAACACCCATATTTGCCTTTATTATCAACCTTATTAGCCTACAACTACTGATATGTCTCCCCAAAATTTACATTTTGTGCATATGCTTCCTCATAAGCCTCTTTTGTGTAAGGCTCAAGTTATTAGATCTTGCCAAAGTTGAAACTTGATTTGTTATCAATGGCCTAGATAGTATATCTACCACAATATTTGTGCTTCCTTCTTGTACCCCATACATTTGTAGTTTATTTAATGTTTTAATTTATGTTGTGCTTGAAAATATTGAAGAGGTTTGTGATTAGTAGACACAATAGTTAATTTACCCAAAAAATAATGTTTCCATTTCTTTATTTTTTAAGCTAATGCATACACTATATCATAAACATGGTACCCCCTTACTACTGAATAAAATATCTTTGAATGATAACAAAATGGCTTACTTCCTTTAAAAAAACACTACCCTCATAGCATACTCATTTATATTCATTTCAAATTTGAATGATTGTTGTAAATTAGGAAGAGAAAGGGATGGTACATGTCTAATATTATATTTAAATTAATCAAAAGCATGATCATGTTGCCTACCCCAATGAAAATTTTTACCATTTATTTCAAGTATGTATAAAATGTGTTGAAATTTTAAATAATTTGGGATAATATTCCTCATTTAATGTACTACTCCCAAAAAAATTCTTGTCTCAACATAACAATTAGGCATGGGCCAATTAGTGATAGCCTTAACCTTTGTTGGATCCACTCTCAATTCTCCTCCTCCAACAACATGTCCTAAATAAACTAGTGATTATTTTATAAACTCATTATAAATGGTTTATTCTATCAACTTGATGGCACCCACAAAATGGCCAAAACATGAGTTCTATGTTTAGTGTGGAACTTCTCTTAGTCTAGATTTGGTTGGTTAAATTTCCTATTTTAATGTTATTTGACCTAAAAATAATGGCATAAATGAAAATATTTGAGAAATAAAGGGAGAATGAAATGCAACAAAACCTAAGTGGTGATGCAATAAATAGATAATGGGAAGACTTCCTATCTATTTGAATATAATATAGTCATAATATATGAAGGTAAAATAACACAATAGAGAAAATAAATTATAAATAGAAAGGCACATCCCATAAATAGAATTGCAACAACAAAACCAAAGATAAGGGGAAGAAAAATAAGATCCATGATAGCTATGTTAACTAGAATAAATATGCTAATCATACTCCATTACATTGAGGGATTAGAGTTTTCATAAATAATAGAAAATAAGGGCTTGAATCTGATTAATATCTATTCAGTGGATAGGGAATACCCAAGAGATCATCCCTTTGATCGAATAATTAAATTAAATTATATAGAAGAAGAGATTAGAAAAATAAGGAAAATCAATCAAATTCAGTTGTCCATTGTCATAATTAAAAAAATCAAACTTCATCCCTTGTTTTAACTTGCAATGGCCCAAAAAATTCATTTATAGATTTTTACATGCTTGTCCATATTGTTTTACATACTTGGATTGTAGATTTTTTAAAATTTGAGCCACTTATATATATTTAAAAATGAACAATTTTATTCTTAAATGTTTAAATCCTAGTTGGGATATCTTTTGAATTTTAAATTCATGATGGGCCTCTTCAATCTCATTCCCATAACTTCTTTTCAAATCTTTTATTAAAAGCATGATATTTTTGAAATAAATTACTTTTTTATTTCTAATGCTTCATGATTTACATGGGCTCAAATATTTAAATAATAAGGAAGCCCATGACAGAAATTTGAATATTTTAGTGTATCCCATTAAATAATCTCAAGCTAGACTATTTACATAGGGAACTAATATTTAGAAATTAAAATGGATCCTGGTGTGAGATTTTTAACACTCACATTTCTTCACATGGCAAAACAATTGTTTTTCTTTCAACACTTGTAAGGCTAATCTCAAACAAGATAGATGCTCTTCCCATGTATCACTAAAAACTATAATATCATATAGAACAAGATGACATATTTATCTAAGAAAGTTTCAATTCATCATTCAACAATATCTTATATATAGTAGGTGTATTACATACACCAAATGGAAGTACCAAACGTTCATACATTCATCATTTTGTCTTGAAAGTTTCCTTCTGTATATCCTCCTTATATGAATTGGATCCCTTGCTCTAATGAATCTTCAATTTATTTCTTAACTTCATTACCCTCCAAAAGTAATTTATTATACAAACCAATTATGTAGAGGATATATAGACAACAATTGAATCTCATGTTTTACTTCCTTTTTTGAAGGCAAACTTTTGGGAGTTTGGAACACCTTTTGTAAATAATGTTGTAAGTAATCCAATGCTTCCAATCCTTTGATAACATAATCAATTTTATAAATATCTAATACATTTTCTCATTTATACCTATAAATAAAGAAACAAACCTTCTTATTCACTTGAATGAATGTTTTTTCTTAGTTGTCACTTGTTAGGACAAGATTGGCTTTGTTTTGATGCACCTAAATGCTATAGTTAATTTAATAATTGACCCATAGGTACTTGTTATCCCTCAAATTGAAGATATAATCATAAGATATAAGTAAGGTATTCTGAACATGACATCAAATACATCAAGAGAAATCACATATGCTTCTACCTCATCAATCTATTTTGGGGTAATCCCAAATTTGAATTTACATTTCTTAGTCACTTGAGTCTCTACACCCTTCTTAACCTAACCCAAAGGATGTGGATGAGGATGATCATATATTTTTTAAATAACTTCATCTAAAATTAAACTAGATTGATACCTAGTATCACCAAGTGCATTTACCTTAGTTTTATTTATTTTGAATAACTTCTTCATCTCTTATATTTCTTGATCATTATTGTTTGTGTTGGTAACAGTGGAACCCAACTTATCATCAATATAAAAATTGTCTTTCTTCTCCACTTTTGATTGATATTTCAAATATTACATGGAACTCAATAATTCCTCATTAGAACAATTCTTTAGATATAATTATATATGTAACTTACAACACTTATGTATAAACAATTCAATATGTTGATTAGTGTTGTAAGTTAAATATGGATACAATTATTTGGAATAATCCTAATAGTTTTTGATAATTTGTTTCCTAAGTTGAATAGTCATCGAGCTATTATAGATCATTTTTGAGGGTTGTATATAGGCAATGAGAAACACAAAACATAATATCAGATATGTGCCTTTTCCATTGGTTAATTATATATTTAGTAAGTGCAATAAATCACTTTTAAGAAATGCAAATTTGTATGTGGAATGATCTATTTGCTGCACTACAATTTTTAATATTTTTGGATTATTTAGATCACCTTAATATAAAAATAGTTAAAACATTATGGTGAACTTGGTCATTATTTTGAACATAAAATATATTAAGTATTTATCCATTAGGGTCTCAACATTAATTCTTAGGCCTTCATATTTATTCTACATTATGGTTTTAGATCTAAGTCTTAATTTTCCCTTATTAAGTAATAATCTATGCATTTATTCCCTAGCTTTCTTGATGTTTTCATAAGCATGTCTTATGTCATATAATAAGGATATCTCTCTTCTACCTGTAAGGTGAAGTTATAGTTTAAGTGGTGTTATTTTGGTCTAACCACATGTGTGTGCATGTGCAATTTAAAAAGGATAAAATCTACAAAATACAAATTCCTTCTTTTATTGATGCAAATGTTAATAATGAACAGATACAAATAAAGGAACATGTTGTCAACGATGATATGTGTGAACTTGAAAATTATTATTAAGATGATAATGAACATAAAAATGAATCACAATAGAATAAATACTGATGAACTTAATGTAATGGATCCTATAAAAGTAGTAGCACTTTTTATTTTTTGAGGTTGAATTAGAAAATAAACTTATGATTTGGATACAATATTGAATGTAATATTAAAGGCTAAGAATTCAATGAATGCTAAGGTAAACATAAGTGAGGAATAAAGTAATGGACTCTTAAATGGTACTAATTTAACTTTTAGAGGCACATATTCTATAGTAGGTGTTTAGACCACTACTCCTACTTATACTTTTCATATATCTACACTTATGGCTACACAAGTGTTTCCCACCCATGGTGTAAGGGAAACAAAATTCAAACATTAGATTTTTATGGATACTTATATGAAAAATAATTTTTTTCCTTTTAGGGTTTATACTCATGTGGCATCGTATATTGTTATATAATCTTCAATGCTTATTCCTCAAAACCTAGTGCAAACTAATGAAACAAGAATATTCTAGAGTGGGCCATTTGACTAACTCTCAAACATTATTATTGTAGATTCTAAACATGGATTTATATATTAAAATAATATCATAAACTTGATAAATATCATTTAAGGCTCTACCCTTCAGTTCTTAACCTTCTTGGCAATCGAAAGGTTCACGTTTTACATCTCACTTGGCCAATATACTTATCTCATAGTTTGACCCTAATTATTGTGATTACCTAAATCACACGTAGTGCAAAATATGATTTTTTTTTGATTTATATCCTTCACTATAAATTACAAAGCTCCAATAACCTTCCATATTCCTAAATAGTTATATCAGACTTAGACAATAGTGTTGACACTATTATCCATGTTCTAACATAAGTGTCCTTGCCTTTAAACTCATAATTTTACAAATATTTTGACATGTATGGGTCAACATAATATGTTTCATAACCTTTATTTGAGGATATTTTCAAAATAGGTGGTAAATATAATTTAAAACCAAATAATTATTCATTTAATATCTATCTAGCATCTATCTAGAAATCACTTCTCAATCTTAGACTATACTACTAAAAATCAATTGCAAAACTATGTTATTCTCCCATATTCCTCCCTATTTTCATATCAATCATAGGAACAGTCATATTATAGGTCTAAAACATATAAAGAGTAGCCTGTGAGCCATATTTTTTGAGTTACAAGCTAAATAATAAAAAGGGTAATGCAAATCATAGTGTTTTATATAAAATTCATATCTAAAAAATTAGTAAAAGGTCAAATTATTTTAGATCAACTATCTGTAAATCATTATTTGATAATTTCCAATGGCAAAAATTTTTCATGATGAGATAACAAATTATCATGTATCACATAATACATGGACTATGTTTTTTGATTGATCTAGATGTATGATAGGTGTCAATGTAGGTATCATTTTTCATACTCCTAAAGTTCCATTTTCTTATTGACTATATTTTCCATGCCTAAATAATATAGCAAAATATGAAGCTTTGATCATGAGTTTGTATACTGCATCAAATTTTCATGTCAAGCATATTTCGTTTTTTGGTGACTCCAGTTAGTTATTAATCAAATTACAAATCATTATCAAATAAACAAAAAAACATTTGATTCCATACAAATAAATAGTAGATAATTTGAAAGAAAAATTAACACATTTAAAATTGAAAGTATCCCACATAAGGATAATCATCATGATAATGTAATGGCCAATGTGACATTATTAACTTCTTGGATATTAATGATGATTACATAAATTTTATAATATGATAGTTACATCAAGCTTATATCATGCTAGATAAAATGGATGCTTTAGCAGTTCTTGCAATCAAACATAATGTATAAAATATGTAATGGTGTAGTGATGTATACAATTTCCTATACCAAACATTTGTATCAGATCATTTTAAGGTAAATAAAAAATGTAGATTACCATGGGAAGCACTTCATTATATTATTATTGGGAATGCATTATTCAAAAGAGGTTTTGATGGATAATTACTTCAATGCCTAAAAATGAAGTAGCATGAATTGCTCTTCTATATATGCACAAAAATGGGTATGGGGGACACTATAATGGAAATGTAATCTCACAAATTATCATGATAGGGTTAATATTGTCCCATAATGTAACAAGAATGTATCAAACATGCTAAATTGTGTGTCCAATGTAAAAAATACAATAATTCAATTAATGCACCCTCTCATGACTTACAATTGATTATTTCACTGTGGCCATCTTCCTTTTGGGGATTTGATTTGATTGGAAAAATAAATCAATCAATAAGAGGACAAAAATTAATCATTATAGACACTGGAAATTTTATCAAATGGGTAGAGGCAATTCCACTTGAGTTTACCATTGGAGATGACATATGCAGATTTTTGATAAAAAATATTATTTCCAGGTTTAGTTTACCTTGAGCTATTATCACATATAACGGGTCATCATTTAAGAATAAAATAGAGAATAATTTTTTTAGTAAATATAAAATTAAAAATACATTCTCTACACCATACTACCCATAAAGTAATGATTAGGCAAAAGTGACAAACAAGACTATTATTAAGATACTATAAAAATAGTTAAAAGATACAATCTAGATTGGCGTTAACAGATTGTTTATACCTTATGGACATACCATACTAGTGTTCATACCTCTAATTGAGAAACACATAATTCATTGGTTTATGATACCATGGTATTTTTACTGATTAAACTTGAAATCCCTTCTTTATGGGTTTCTCTCAAGGATATTATTCAAGACAATAAGTACGGTGAAAAATGATTACATCAGCTAGATCAATTAAGTGAAAAACACACACATGCTATTCAACATATATAAGTTTATTAGGGTCATGTTAAGCATGAATTTAACAAGAAGGTTTAACCATGTGAGTTTAGTGTGGGTGAGTTAGTAATAAAATAAAATAAAAATAATACCAATGCTGAAAAAGTCAAAAAAGGGAAATTCAAACCAGATTGGTTAGGTCCATTTGTAATTATCAAAAATATGGGAAAAGATGTGTACCACCTACATACACTTAAGTGAAAACCCCTTCATAACCCAATGAAAATTATGAACTTTCACAAATATTACACATAAAAAGTCCAAAAAATTCAATTTTTAAAAAATGATCAAATATTCAATAAAATATAAGAATATTGAAATAAAACAAAAATATAAATATATTTAGCATTTCACATGTTTAATAGGTTTTGTATATGTTGTTTAATTTATGTTAGAAGATAACATATCATTTATATACACAAATATGTTTCATAGGTACTGTGATACAAGCATACATTAGACACATTATACTTGAGCATGCAAATGTTAGACCTTTCCTCTTCCCATGTGATACACTATGTTGGGGGAATCTTGCTTGTAAATGATCATGATTGACACATATTATATTATTTTATGACAATTTTCCATTATCATGTGAAGATCATATACTAAAATTTATATATGCTTATACTCATGTTTCTATATTACATAATATACTTGATATGCTATTCTAATGAAATTTTGCTAACATATGTATGCAAGGATTAGTAAGTGAAATGACATACTTATGATAGTTTATTTTATTTCACTTAATTCATATATTCATGTATTTTAATTGAATGTAATTATTTTTTTCTTCATTTTATTAACTTTAGAACATTTAAACATGTTACTTTCTTGTTGGCAAAAATGCCATGAGTGTTACTTGTTTCTTTGGTGTGTAGACATTTGCATATGTCTTCCCATTAAGTGTGTAGCATTTGACCATGCCCCTTGTTTGAATTATCCTTAGACCCCTCTTTTCATGAAATTTGAGTACTCTTGTGTGTGTTCTTGATTGTTTGATAAGTGGTGTAACCCTCCTATCTCAACCAACTCACTCATATCCAAAATCCAATGTTATCTCACAGATAACTCTTTTCTATCTCTCCTATGACCCATTTAGATCATTAGATTTTTTATTGAAATTTAAACACCCTTAGTTTACCTGTGTGTTTGTGCCTCTTCCTTGTAGCCCTACAAACCCTAATTTTTGACCATAACTTCATATGGATTATCTCAAACACAAATTTGAAAACATTTATAAATACCCATTAATCCCTTATATCACATAAATAAAAATAACCTGAGGTTCCTTTGTATGGTTTAGTACTTCCTTCTTTAGCCTCTATTCCAATTAGCCCTCCTATCAAGCAAACCTCCTTGTCCTGAGCAAAGTATGGACTTTATGATCAAGAAAAGAATCATTAAAGATACCCATTACCTCATTACAGGTTAATAAAATGTTTTTTAGTGCACTTCTTTGGATAAAACCACTTTTCCTATATTGGGTTACTTCCTTCTCCTTGCATACAATTAGGATTCACTTTGCATTTGACCTTTTCTATACTTATCCATACCATACTACCTTGAAAACACATTAAATATTTTAATAAAACATAAAATAGAAATATCCCAAAGTTTCATGTATTTTTTTAGGGTTGAATATCTTTTTAGAACCTAAACCCTAGTTTAGGGCTTTCCCAAGCCTACACAAGGCTGAGAGCATACTAAATGGAGCTAGGAGTGTTATATAATTTTTAAAGGGTTATAAATGATTTATTAGTGTCTAAAAAGGTATCCTTAATCTATTAAATTCATCTAATCAACCATAATAACCTTATTTACATTCTAAACAAGAAGATCTCACTTGAAATGGACTGTGTGTTGTGACTGTGAGTAGGGGTTTCCTTCCTTTTTCTTAGTGAATAGAATTTAAAAATGATCCTAAAGCATAATAATACCTAAAATAACCTAATATATTATAATTATTCATGTTCCCATACTAAAATGACTTAGTCAAATCATTTATCCCATAATATATGCAAACTTCTTACTGCCCTATCTCAGTCATGTACAAACTCGATAGTCAACTTTTGGGGTTTTAAGATATTAGAGGGGTTTATAAAGCCTATTTATTATTAATTTAGGTCTAAAATTATCTCATATAACTACCTTCATACTTATATAACTTTCATGTACTCATTTTCACATTGATCCAATGCTTTGATAGTAGACTATGTTCTTAGGTGCAGAATACCCTGTCTTAACCCTGTTCATGACCTTTTTCATATTCAAAGCATTATAAACTTATTATTATCAAGTAAAAGTATTATAATCTTCTTAGTGAAATTCCAAAGGTTATCATACATAATTTTTACCAATGGTTTTTTATTTTTTTCTTAAGTTTCTTAAGAAAATGCATATACACATACACATGCCTACTCACTGTCTAGGCCAAAACTTTTACAAAAGGACACCACTATTGAATATAAATGACATTAGAGTCAATATTTAATCAAAAACAACACTTAAAATTCAATTCTAATAGTTACATGATCCATGATTAAGGCTTAATGGCTTACAAGCCTTATTTGACCTTCACACCTTGTCTTTACATGCAAATCTTCTTCCTTCTTCACATCTACAATATTCACCTCTTTTTCACTCTTAAATTATTATGATCATATTATTTATCCTTTAATGATATATTCTCTCTTTCCTTCCTCTATGTACCTTCCTCCTTTCATTACATTTATTACTCTTTGAAAGAATCTCCTACGCCAACTTGGGCTCAAAACCAACAAACAAGATCTTCCAACATTCTATTGAGAAGATTCCATAACAATATACTAATTTGGAGAATAAATAAAACAAAAAAAATCCTTATGGTTTATGGATTCAACCATCTCCTTTATTTTCTCAACCCACTCCCAATGTGGGGATTCTCTTAACCAACTTTTATCTCTCTCACTCTTTTTCACTTTTTTTTACATTTAATTTTCACATTTACATTTTACATTGATAATTACTCCTCTGTAACAACATTTTGGAGGGAAAAGACAATAATTTTAATTTAAATTCAAACCAAGACTAAATGACCATGAATTTCATAAGACCATTGTAGATGTTTGAGATGCTCCTGCATCATACTCTCCCTCCAGAAATAAAGCTTCCTCCATGCGTTTGTATTCACTAATGTCCAGATCCCATTTCTTTATTTTCCTTACCAAAATATTGTCCTTATTTTCCTTTCATTTTTATCCTCTTCCTCTTTATAAATGTCCTTCTCCTCATTTCTTTCTCATCTACCATCTCCCACGTGCATGCTTCTTCATCTTCATACATGCCTTCAAGATCTTCTTCTTGATCTTCTTGGTTTATGATCTTGTCCATTGAGATATGGAATTCATCCATATTATAAACCTTCATAAATTCATAAAAAACATCAAATTCCACCTTAGAATCAAAATCTTTAAGCCATGAAGCCTCTTAGCTACCTTCACCTTCTTTCTCTTTGATCAAAACTACCCTTGCTTCTTTATTTTGGTCTTATCTTGCTTCACTCTTCTCAATGGTGTCTTCACCATGGATTATACCTTCATTAATCTCTTTTGAATGGCCAAATAACTCTTCCAAAATTATTAAATCTTCCTCTAGTGAGGTCTCATCTACCTCACCATCTTCTTCATCAAACTTGGGTTCTTCATCTTTAATGACTGCTTGTCCTTTACCCTTCATCTCACCCTTTTTTAGCTTATCTTCACACAAACAAACTTCATCATTAGTATACTCATAAAATACAATTGAATCACCCTTACCTTGTGCCTCATTATTCTATTTGACTTCTCCTTGAAGCCATCTTGTTTACTCTTTGCCTTCAATGGAGCATTGTCTTTATGCGTGCTCATCCCTTTTCTCATAATCTATCCATTTTAAAATTCCTCCTTGCTACATGTTAGTCCATATAAACACTTGGAATTCCTCACTTGACATAAAGAAATCATTAAACGAGTCAAACACATCATCATAAGTAATTTATTTACCTTTTGTTTCCTTGGTATGCTTTTCAAGATCCTTGTCTTCATGGAATGTCTCTTCCATATTCATCACCTTATCTTCATTCTCTTGGATTCTTGCATCAACTTCCATCCTCCTTCCTTGATTTCGTGGTGCTGCTCTTAAATGTAGAATGGTAGAATGGTAGAATGCTAGAATGGACCCCCAACTATATTTTCTAGATGTTGAGTCACCATTAGATGATAGATAATGGAAATATGCTCAAGATTCCCATAATGAAGAACCTAAAGTCAAATAATCTAGCACCATGGTGTCACACCTTGAAATTTTGATGCATGCATTAGATAAGGTAACTAATCCTCAAACTATGAGAGTAAATGGGTAATTTAATAAACACCCCTCACTATTCTCATTGACTCTGGTAGCACATATAATTTCATTGATCATTGATTGGCAAAACAAGTTGATTGTTTCAAGCACCCCTATTCCAGATTTGAAGTGATGATTTCCAATGGAGGAACATTTCCATGTAAAGACAAATGTCATAATGTTAGTATTATTATGGGGAAATATACCCTAAAAATAGACATGTTTTCCTTTCCCTTGGGTGGATGTGACGTAGATCTTGAAGCCCAATGGTTACACACTCTTGGATTTACCTTATGGGACTTTGCATAGCTTTGGATGAATTGATCTAATAACCAACAACACACACTAAAAGGCTTCTTACCAAGATATGCTAGTGTCATCAATTCTCACTACATCAAAAATATCCTCAATAAAGGCTCACATGGAATATTTTTCAACTCTCTTCTCTTCATCTCCACACATATTTTGATTCCCACGAGCCTAATGAATTATAAAATGTTCTAGTCAAACATGCATTAGTATTTAAGAAAATAAAAGGATTGTTGCCTCATTGACTAGAAGACCATTATATTCAACTCCTTCCATGTAGTGTACCCCCAACATTTAGTCATACCACTATTCTTTTTTTCAAAAATATAAACTTAAGAAGATGGTTCAAGCACTCTTTCAGGCAAGAGTTATTCATTTGATCACAAGTCCATACTCCTTAGTTTTACTAGTCTACAAAAAATATGGATTTTTGTGGCTTTGCATTTATTTTTTTGAGTTATATAAGCTTACTATTAAGGATAAATTTCCTATCCCAATGGTATATGAAATTATTGATGAACTTCACGATGCCCACTTCTTCTTCAAACTAGTTCTATAGTATGATTATCATTAGATTTTCCTCCAGGAGGAAGATATTTCAAAAAAATCTTTCAACACACATGAAAATCGCTATGAATTCTTGGTCATGCCCTTCGGACTTACCAATACCCTTTCCACCTTCCAAGATTTGATGAAAAAAATATTTTGCCCCTTTTAACGTAAATTCAACCTAGTATTCTTTGATGACATCCTAATTTACAATAAAAAATGGTAATAACATCTCCAACACCTCAAGATAGATTTAAAACTTCTTACAAACCATTAGATCTATGAAAAAGGTCCAAATGTTCCTTTGGTAAGAATGAGGTGGTATACCTAGGACACATTGTCTTAGCAACAGGCATTTGGGTTGACCTAAAAAAAATTGAGGCCATGAAAAATTGGCCTAAACTTAGGTCACTCAAAAGCCTTCATGAATTTCTTGGCCTCATGGGGTACTATTGAAAATTTTTTAGAGATTCCATTGACCAACATGCTAAAAAAGACTCTTTTTGTGGTCCATCACAACTAAACATGCTTTTTGGGCACTGAAGTAGGCTATGTGCTAAATTTGTTTTGGTCATGGTATATTTCTTGAAGACATTGATCATTAAAAGTGATGCAGGTGGCAATGGTCTTGGTGTTATCCTCATGCAAAATGGATGTCCCTTTGTATTTACCAACAAATCTCTTAGTGGGTGAAATTTGGTACAATCAACATATGAGAAGGAAATGATGGATATCCTCCATGTTGTTAGTATGTGGTGACCATACTTCATGGGTTAAAATTTTTGTATAAAAAATGATCATCAAATCCATAATTACTTTTTGGAGCAACATGGCTCTTATTTGATTAAAAAAAGTGGGTTTTCAAATTAATGGTGTATGATTATGACATCACTTATAATAAGGGTAATGAAAACCAACTTGTTGATACACTATCTTGCTAGTATGAAGAACATAAACATATATTTGCCTTTTCCATCTCCATTTAAAATGGATGCATGACATCCAACAAGAGTGGTAGAAATAAAATCACATCTAGTAAAACATCCAAAAATTGTTTGTGGACCCAATTATAATTAGGACAACCAATTCTTATAATATAAAGGCCACACTATATTGATTCTAGATCTAAGTTTTGATACATTAATTTTCAATAGTTACATGATTCACATTGCACAGGTCATTTAGGCTTTTTAAAAATATATGAATGTGTGTGTTGTAGTTTATTTTGGCTAGAAATCAAGTAAGATATCAATACCTTTATTGAGGAATGTGACACATGTCAATGCCATGAAGGATAGATAGTGGTAGTGCCTAGATTATTCCAACCCTTGCCCATTCTATAATTCATTTGGATAAACATCTCATGGATCTTACAAAAGGCTTACCAAAATCTAGTGGAAAGTTAGTCATTCTGGTGGTAGTAGATCACCTCTCTAAATATTCTCATTTATGTGCCTTGGCCCATCTTTACATTGCTTCAACCATCACTCAAAAATTCCTTGATCAAATGTTCTACCTTCATGGAATATTAAATTCTATTGTATCTAACTGTGACTTGACTTTTACAAGTTAGTTTTTGTAGGAAATCTTTAAGCACACATGTACTCAACTAAAAATGATCTCTGGTTATCACCCATAGACAAATGATAAGATTGAAATTGTCAATAAATTACTAGAATAATATCTTCATCTCTTTGTGTTTGATCAACAAAATCAATGGGTCAAATGGTTACCAATTGCAATGGTGGTATAACACCTAATATCACATAGCCAAGAAGATTAATCCATATGAAGCTGTGTATGGTTAGAATCCACCATATTTCTTGTTTATCTTTATAGATTATCTCATGTGCAGAAAATGGACACTAACCTAAGCACTCAGGACAATATTCTTCACCTTCTCAAAGAACAATCTCCACATGACACAAAATTGCATGAAGCAACATGCAGATTGGTATCATTTCGTATGCACCTTTCAACCAAGATATATGTGTTTCTTTCGACTAAAACCTTATGATAAGTTTTATCTCAACTAAAGGGATGTCAAATACTTGCTCTAAAGTTATATGGACCTTATAAGGTTCTTCAAAAAATTTATCATATTGCATACAAGCTGGAAATTTCACCCTTTTTTTTGTGTCCATCCAACTTTTATAGTCTCATGTTTGAAGAAAGTTCTTAGCCATAATATCACAACTTATACAATACTTCATGATTTTAATGAAAAAGGATTTCTCCTTCTTGAACCTACCACTATTATAGAGAGGCACACCTATTATATTTACAATCAGGGCATCACTGAAGTTTTAGTCTAGTGGCATGGAATGTATCCAAACAATGTGATGTGGGAACCCCTCCTTCAACTCTAGCAACAATTTCATCATCTTCAACTTTGAGGGAAAAAAATTTTGAAGGGGGAAGGCATGTTAAGACCCCTTTATCCTAACTCTTTCTCTATACTCTTTTCTTATAATTAGTAAGTTATCCCTTGATCTAATTGTAATAATCCCACATGCTTGAGAAATAGTAACTAACTAAGATAGAACTCGTATAAAAAAGATCCTAGAGTAGTGGAAAGGTATTCATAAATTATATTATTTTGAGATTTCTCAAAGGTGGTTACCCCGTCAAAGAGGCCAACAATATTGTAATGCACTTATGCTCCCTTTTTTAATGTTATATAGTCTTTTTTATTCATTGTAATATTATTTATGGTATTTTCACCATTATTCTAATCTATTGTAGGAAGGGTTGTAACATGTTGACACTTAAAGAGAATTAAGGTCTAAAGAGACAAGTTCAAGAGTTATTGGAGAAGGGGTTAATAAGAGAATGTTTAAGTCCATATGTTGTTCCAACATTGTTATCACCTAAAAAAGGCAAATAATGGTGTGTGTACATATATTCTAGAATGTCAAAAAAATTATAATCAAGCACCAATTTCCATTACCTCAGATGGATGACTTGATGGATTGTTTGAGTAGAGAACACTAATTTGAAAAGATTGATTTGAAGAGCGGGTATCACCAAATCATATTTTGGAAAGGTAATGAACAGAAGACCCCATTCAAGATAAATAATGTTTTGTATGAATAACTAATTTTGTTATTTAGGTTGACAAATGTACCAAACACATTCTAGAAACTCATGAAATAAGTGTTGAAGTCATATTTTGATAATTTTGTTATTGTGTATTCGATGAAATATTGATTTTAAGTAGGACAAAAGAACATTTTTTGCATTTTAGGTAAGTATTTCAAAAGTTGAAAGAATAAAAGTTGTTGCCCAGTTTGAAGAAATACATTTTTGTGAAGGAAAAGTTGATTTAATTTTTTGTTTCTCTCTCACATGATGGGTTGAAGATTGACCCAAAAAGGTAAAAACCATTGTGGAGTGGCCATCACCAAAGAGCATGTTTGAAGCAAGAAGTTTTTGTAGGTTATTTATTTTTTACTAGAAATTTATTAAAAAATTTAGTGGTATATGTGCACCAACCACAAAAACAATGAAAGGTGATATAAAAACATTCATATGGATAGTTGTAGCTGAGAATTGTTTTTAGATTTTGAAGAAAAAAGTGATTAGATAAACAATGTTAGTATTATTGAATTTCAACAAAATGTTTTGAGTTGATTGTGATACTAGTAGGACAACAACAAGTGCACTTTTGAGTCAAGAGGATAGACCTATTGCTTACTTTAGTGAGAAGTTGAATGATGTTAAATATAAGTTTTATATTTATGATCAAGAGTTTTATGCCACAGTGCAAACTATCAAGAAATGGAGACAATATTTGCTTCTAAAGAAATTTATTTTATACATAGATCATCAAACACTACAATTCATAAAAAAACCAATGTAAATTGAACCAAAAGTATATGAAGTGAATTGAATTTATTCATTTGTTTTGAAGCATATAAGATCAAGTAGAGTTTTATATGCATTACGTATAAAATGTTTTTTGTTGAATTAAAAGAAAATATAGGTAGTTAGTTTTGGTTCTATGAGATTTTTTTATGAAGAGGATTTAGATTTTAGAGAAGTTTGGGTAGTATGCAAGAGCCCAACTAACATGTATAAAACTTCATAATTGGATTTATTCTTACAAGATAATTTTTTGTTTACAGCATAGTGGTTGTGTATACCTCAAAGATCAATGAGGGAGAATTTGATAAGGTAAAAACAAACTGGAGGACTATCTAGTCATTTTGGTGTGAATAAAACTTTGGTATAGCTAAGTGAGAAATACTATTGGCTTAAGATGAGTATGGATGCGAGGAAATTTGTGCATAGTGTATGCATGGGCTAGGATGAGTTATAACTATCCCCCCTCTCAATAGACTAAGACTCAAATAAGGTCATAACAATATATCCTATGTATATTTGGAATGCTGATAGGGACCTAGAATGGTTGTAGATCTGATAAAGGGTAATCTACACTAAAATTTCAATAGGAAAGGGTTTCAAAGACTAAGTATATGACATGGGGTATAACTCTTACTAGGGCTTAATGTAGATAAGTGATTGTAACAATGATAACAAACGTGTGTATCAAGGATATAATAAGAATATTGCATGTATGAAATTGATGAACAAGAGCAACCTAATCCAAAATAGATCTGAATACTAAACTAATAAGAAGATAAGTGATGCAATGGTCAACTAATAGGAGGTCTATGCAACCTTGATAGGTTTTGGACAGAGTTCACTTATAAAATAATAGTTGCAAACAATAAAACTCAAAAAATAAACTATACTCTTTATTCTATGTTATTCACTATGAACAATTTAAAATATATAGAATGATGATCTCCTTAATACAAAGAGTCAAATTTAATCAAATATCCCTTATATCTCTCACATCCTAAAAACTCCTAAAGACTCTCTCACAAGCCTATCTTTTAGTGAGATGTTATAGCTCACATAAAACTCACATTATTATCACAAAATTACATATTATACTAATAACACAATATAATTACTTACATATTTGAGTACTAACAAAATTTTTCCTAACATTTCTCCCTTTAGTATGAAAATGGGTGAAGAAAACATATTCTATTGATGTTGCTCTCTGAAAGAATTACTTAGAATATGTACAACTCCATCAAGTTGTCTCTTTACCCTTGTGAAGGCGTAGCCACAAACTAAATTTTGTGGGAGCATTCTCATTCCCCAAGTTTCTGAATTTTGAATTCTCCAAATTTGTAGAGTTCAAAACTATATAGACAATCATCCATGTGGAGTTTACCTCCAAATATTCTTCTACCCTTGAAGATTGCTTCTTTGGAACATGAATCTTTCCCAAATATTACTGCAGAGGTTTATTGAACATAACATAAACAATAAAACATAGGTGAAAGTACATGTAATTTTGTTCTTATTATCTAACAAATACCACACAATATTAAACTAAAAAAAATGTCACTAAAACAACTATGTGACCTCATCGTTAGTGACTGATGAGAGGTGGTTGAGAGTATTCCAATCTCCATCCTTCAATTATATGTTAAATTTTTTTAGACTAAAACTCAAATATATGAAAAAAAATTCACTCCACAAACTTAAAACACTCATCAGAAATTGGATTCCACCGAAAATTTATCCATGAGGCAATATTTTTTTGGACACTTTTATCAGATATACTATTGATATAAAAATAAATCTAATAACTAATTAACTATATAAACAACATATAACGCTATATAAACCCTAAATGTAAAAGATGTGGTATACACCACAATCGTTTAAAACAATGAATATATAATAAAACTTTAATCTTATAGGGAGAAAAACTATAAATGATTAACAACCTAAAACTAATAGCAAACTATAGACATAATAACCCTAAAAAAACGTATACACTAAATTGTGGAAGTGAGGAAGTCGAGATCTGAGTTGAGTGGTTGCAATGTGGAGACGCATCAAATTCCAATTCGATGAATCGAATCAAAATACCTTCAGATGCAGATGCAGGGAATGAAACATGAAACGCATCTGGAACAAGAGAGGATGACAGTTTTGAAAAAAATGATGCACAAAAGTTTTAGTGCTGGACTAAATAGAATGTACAGCAACATTTCTTGAAGATGCCAACGCAATATTTTGGCAGTAAGCGATCGAAAAACACTATGGATCCCAAAGTAGTTGAGGCCGATTAGATTGTTTCTTTATCGCCTGTGCTCAGGATAGATGAGAGCTTGCTTGCCAAATTCAGTGTTTTAAGGTCTGCTGATTGGGAACTCACCAAAATCACAGGGTTAATGCAATGTCAGGCCTTGGAACTTATATTTTGAAGCCCTGAGATACAAGGGTTAATGCAAATGCGTAAGACCTGAAACAGATTGTCCACTTGGATTTGATCGGTAATACTAACTAAGCAATTTGTGAATATTTTTAACAATCGTCCAACCGATTTTCTATGCACATGAGAGCAAAAATCCTAACAAATGCAAAAACTATCTACAATTAATTTTTCAAACAAGAACGATCGTTAATCATAGCAATAGAGGACTGCTCCTTCATATTTTTTTGAACTTCCATCAAAGTGGCCTACTCTATACCACTTATAGGTTTTGGACAGAGTTCACTTATGAAACAATAGTACGCAAAAATAAAAAAAATAAAAAATGTAGCCTTCACTCATACGTTTTGGACAGTTTAATAGTAGTAAAAATTAAACAATCAAAAAATACAATGTACTCTTTATTCTATGTTTTATTGGATAAATACCAGCGTTTTACCGGAGCCAAAATTGGGTGTGTCCCATGAAAAGGTAAAACGAGATCCAAAATGGAAACACTACAGACCATAAAACTTCAACAAATTAAGGAAGATACCAAGCTAAAAAACTAAGAACCAAACCGAAAATTAAAAACTAAATTTACCAACAAGCCAAAGAAAGAAACCACTTAGCAAATTGTTTGGAAAAAACGAGACCAAATATAGAGTCAACCTTTTGTTGCCAACAAACCCCTGCCCCTACTGGAGAGCAAAGATTCCATTGTCTATTGAGTACCTCCATTAAAGGAATTCAAAACATCAAGTTGTAGCCTTTCTGCTTCCGATTTCTTGTCTCTTTCCCCCTTCTTACCGCAATTCGGAGTCTTTAGAACACTAGGCTGCTAAGATATAGACAAAACTGCCTTACTAACCAACTCTTCTTCTTCCTACCAATCTTCACCAACCTTTTCTAAGACTTCTTGCTGCTGGGAATAATCTGCTGAAGGATGAATATTGTCAGCGCCCTTTGGCCCAAAATTTGCTATGGTTGCTTCTTCTAGAAAGGGAGGAGAAGGTTGCCTTGCCTCCATGTCGATATGCTCTTCTACTGCGGCCAAACCCTCATCCTTTTGAGGGTTGTCCTGAATTTATTGAAGGACTGTTGAAGACGGAGCCTCAACAGAAGTGGATTTTGATGAGAAATGCATTATGTGAACCAAATCTTGACTTGGACATCCAATCTTCCTGACCCATTTTTTCAAGAGCATTGTATGAGATCCTTTAAAACTTTTTTTGGGACAAGAAGCAATCTTATGATCAACATGATTGCATTTGAAACATCTAAAGGGAAGACCTTCAAAATTGATAAACTGAGTCCATACACCAAGGGAGGATGTAATTTGAATAGAATGATAAAGAGGTTTGGCTAAATCCACCAAAACACACACCCTGACATAGCTCCGTTTGGCCTCAATGGATTCATCATTTTTGACAAAAACTCCCAGCGTGCTAACTAGTTGCATGAGAAGATCAGGTTCATGCAAGGCTAAGGGGAGATTATAAAATCGAACCCAAAGTGGGGCTTGTGAAATCATTGAAGCAACTGGATAAAAAAAATGAGCCCAAGACACAAAAGCCCCTGCTACTTACCCACAAACCATGGCCCATTTGCCCAAACAAAATCTCTAACCTTTGAGGAATGAAACAAAAGCAGAAAAAACCATTAGATAACATTGAAAGAGACAAAGCTTTAATTGTAGGCTAGGTTCCCTTCAACCATTCTGAAAGAATTTCCCAAGAAGGTCGCTTCCTTACATATCTGCTAATCAAAGACTTCTCTCTTTCCATACCTATCACCGAGAGTGTTGTGTCTAAAATTTCAAGAATTGAAGGAGTGGCAGAATAGAGAAAAAAAATATCACCTAAAAAGGCCATTTTCAAGCTTCCTTTTTGAGAAGATTCTGCTTCTAATTTTCCCCTTGGAACCCTCAACATCTTCTTTAGCCTCCTTCAAAAGCTTTTCTAGATGAATCTGACTTCTAGACATCAAATAGGGTTTGAGCCAGGGTAATTTTTAATGATAATCTCTTTGAAAAAATCTCCATAGGTATGGAAAGGATTTGAAACATTAATGCAACTCACAAATAGAGAAGCCTTAGAAGAAACCCTAGCCGTCTCTAATAATGTTTCAAGCACCTGCTTCCCTGGAGAGGAGTCTCCACTAGATAAGCCTTTGTCCACAACTGACTATTCCAACCCTAGAAACTCTTCAAAAGGCACATTAGCTTGAACAAACTGAGAAGCAAATAAACCCACATAGTCTTTGAAATTTTTAGTCTTCCTTCCCCTGCTCGGTTTTAGCTTTTTCACAAACTCTTGCTCTCCCAAACTCCCCCCAAAGGCTGCTCCTCCTCTGCTGCCTTTCCCTTTCTGACTCCTAATTTTCATTAGCTCCAACCCCCTGTTGTTTTGCCCCCCTATGCACTCAAACCTAGTGCCTCTGCTACTACATCTACCTTTATTTTATTATCATAGGCCTATGCCTACCCCACCCCTGTCGCCTGCCTTCCACCCGAATCTACCAATACTTACACTCTTGTGGTTTCCACTATTGCCTACTTGTTGATGGTTTCCACTGTTACCATCATTCAAAAGTTCCTCTCTATTCTATGCTACTCACTATAAAATATTATAATATATAGGAGGATAATCTCCTTAATTCAAGGAGTCAACTTTAATCATAAATCCTTTAAATGTATTAATTACATCTTAACAACTCATAAAAATTCTCCCACAAATCTATCTTATAGTGAGTTGTTATAGCTCACGTACAATTCATATTATTCTCACAAAATTACATATTTATATTAACATCATAATATAATTATTTATATGTGAGTACTAACCATGATTTTATTTACAAACCTAACATGGCAATGGGAAGCCTATACAACCCTATATCTATACCAACATATTCAATATAAGAAGGATCATAAGCAAAGATGAACACATACATTCAAAATAGCAATGAGTAAACAACATGTAATATATGAAATAAATAAATGAAAGAGAGTAGGGATAGAGATATTACCTTTCAGTGGACTTGTTGACTCCTCAACCTCCCCCTTTGGTTCAAGTGAAAATTTCAAAAGATTTTTTAGATTGAAGACCTCAAATGGAATGATCAAGACCTAGGTATCCTTAATTGGGAGCTCAAAAAACTAGGTGTACCTCTTTTGTTCAAATTCTCTTATTAAAATTCAATGATCATAAGTAAGACTAAACCTCCAAGATAAGACTCTAAACCTATAACTCATACAAACACTACCTAGGAGTAGAAATGCAAGTGCAAGTGGAGTAGATGAATGTGTTATATCATTTGAAAATGAAATATACATCCAATGCCCAAAACTAATCTTGAAATCTAAGCTGATAATAACAACTAGTTTGATATAGTTGGAAATATGTTGGTTAACACAATACTGTATCTACCAAATTGATATAATACATAATACATAAGATAAAATTAAAACTGCATCGACCAAAATGATATTGTATAGGGAAAGATAAACATGAAATACACTGTATCAGTGTAGCCAATATAGTAGGATATAGGGAAGCTAGAAAATCTAAATAAAAAGTAGATGGAGATGTAAGATGGAAAGAGAAATGGAGAAGTTCAGACTAATATTAATGAAGGTATGCAAAAATAATGTCTAAAAATATCTCACAAAGTACCACGAGTCAATCACACCCCATTTCAACTGCACCCTTTAAGGCTTATATACTTAGGAAGATTGATGCATTGACAAGTCCTTGCACATATAATTATTAGTAAACTGATAAAGTGAGAAATATAAATTGTATACATATGCTCCACATGAATGTCATCATGTGTCATCATAGTGTAATGCGGGATGGTGCTCCGGGATAGATACATAGTAACACAAAATAACATAATTGAAAATAAATGCTGAAATAAGGGAAAATAAATGAAAGCAAATAATAAAAATACATAGCTTCAATTATGTTATTGATTTTAGATGTGATGATACGTATGTTACAACTTAAATAAGGTGCAAATCGAGAATAATGAATGGCATACCTAAAAAATAAAAGTTTTTTTTTTTTTTTTTGCAAAAAACAATTCTATTCGCACCTAATTTTTTTCAATTTTGCTAGGAATGTAATGCTACTTTTGATTTATGAAAATGACCTATAGAAACAAATATATGAATAAATAACTAAATAGTTTAAAATTTTAAAATATACTATAAATAGGTAATGTGATCAATAGGAATACGTAGAGGGGAGATTAGTATTGTGTTAGTATGAAATAAAATCAAACAAAACATACTAAAAACCTTACACCTCTAGCCTAGACATTCAAGGAGCTAGTGAACTACACAAGTAACTAACAATTGAAAGCAAAACAAACAACTTTACCTTTCAGGAGAGCAAGTGTTGTGTGTTGGCAATGGATTGATGTGCTCAATTGTGTGATCAAGAATTCTTTGGCAAAGAAGCTCCTTACTCCACCTCTCCTTGTCACCTTGGTAATGTTGGCTTGGTTTTGGCTTGGCTTGGATTAAAAAATGGGCATGGTAACTTTACATCAAGATATTTGAGATAAATCTTGCATAATAACATTATACTACTCAAGATTTTTTTATCAATGGGTGAGGCCTTGTATTTATAGCTTCCAAAACTAAATCTAACCCAAGTGTAGTTAGGTTAAAATTAACTATGATTGAGTTTGAACTAACCCTAGTTGAGTTAAGGAGGGGACATGTAATTAATATTTAAGATAGAGATCCTATTTATTAAGCATGGTTCTCTAGTTCTGAATTTATAGCATTTAACAAGATATTTTTAATTCTTTAACTTTCAAGATGACATCATCATGACCTCATTTTTATTATTTTTTTTATAAAATTTTTTTTCATTAATTATACATTAAAATTCCATTTAAGCATTTAATTTGGTTTGATTAGTTAATTCATTTTGCTTAACATTTTAGCACTTTAAGAATTATTTAAGTGCTCTGCTTAATGGGTCTAAAGGCCAAACTGTTACATTGCTAGGTCGCAAGTTGACTGGATATAAATCCATGAGAAGTTACTATTGATTACAGGATAATTACCTAAAATAGATGCCTCAAAATAATTTTGAGCACTAATATCCGATGTGTGGATGAAATTGGGACATATAGTGATTCCTAGGCTTAATTTGCATTATTTGGTAGAAATCAATCTGAAGTCTGGTTGAAAGCCAATTGTGACCAGAATGGGGTGTCTACAGTTTGACCTTGTTTGGGAAGGCATTTCAAACTATAATAATAGTAACATCTTCTCAAAAACAAAAGTCGTTAATGCTTAATTCCCTAGAAGGCGATGGAAGAGCCTTGAATGCCCCCTTGAAGGAGCGAGCGACAAATAAAGTCAATGAACGTTCCCTCGAAAAGAAGGAAATGATGGGACCTAAAGGTAAAGTGGGTGGAAAGATTGATTTACCCAATAGGTAGTTATAATCAATGGCATAGTGAGATGCCCCACTAGGGTAGATAAAAAAGGATGATTTGCCCAAAGGCAATTATAATCATCGACATAGTGAAGTGAAAAGTAATGATTTGTCCAAAGGTAGTTATAATCATTAGTAGCATGAAAAATTCTCCAGTATGGCAGATAAAGATAATGTTTTGCCTAAAGGTGGTTATAACCATTATCATAATAATTTTTTTTCCCAATAGGCCAAGAAATAATAATAATTTGCCCACAGGTGGTTATAATAATTAACAACCAGATATATCAAAACATAATGATTTGCCCAAAGGTAGTTATAATTATTAGTACTGTAATTAGCCCCATTAAGGTAGATAAAATCATGATATAAGTCATCATTTTTACTAGTAAGGCAAATAAAAAAGGGGTTTAAGCAGTGAATTTGTAGTCACAAAGTAAGAGTGAGCAGATACAAATGATATACATGAATTTGGGTTACCTGCTAGGATGGAGATGCACGTCCTAACTGATAGGAATTAAAATTCATTTATGATTTAATTACTTTGCATTTGAGTACTTTTTGGATAGATCAAGAATTTTTCAGGTGAACAAGGAGAAGTACCACATCACCATTGATTATAAGATCCATCAAATTGATTTTTGTTGTATCACATGATGGTATGCATCAGAATATAAAACACCATGATAACCTAGCTGTAATATGCATAAAGACTGACACCCGATCTAGTAAATAATTAAAAATAATGCACCAATGATAAAAACCTGATAATAATGTTGACTCATGAATATGGATGGACTTTAGTATAATGTTCAAGGAATCACCTAATGAACGTAGATATACCAAGTCAAGGCACAATAATGAAAGCAAATAAATAAGAAAATAAATAAACAATAAAACATAATAAAACACTAATAAAAAAAAACATAACAAAACACCAATATAAATAAATGAATGAACAACAAAACAATAAGAAACAAAAATGTGAACAAAATAATTAAAACAAAATCAAATAAATACAAATAATGGTTAATCACAATGATAGTGAAAACAAAAAAATAAAGTGTTCGTTCATGTGTAATAAAGGTGTTACTCTTAGCAACAGGGTGACCTCTAAGCTAGAAAACAAAGACAAAAATATAACAATGTAGGAATAAGTGGAACAAGGTTGAATCTAGGTTATAGGAAAACAACGACACAAACAAGATGACAAAGATTGCCCCTAGGCCATAAGAGACAATGAAATAGACAAATAAAATAGGGGGAATAGAAAAAAAAGGGACCATGAACAAAACAATCAAAACAAAATCAAACAAACACAAACAATTGTTAATCACAATGATAGTTGTTAGGTTGTGGAGCTAAAAGCTTCACTGATGCAAGCAGGGAAGGAGGTTGCAGAAGGGTTGCGGAGTGTCACAGACACCGGCGTCGGTCAGGCCAATCGACGTCGATAGGATCAAAAAAGAAGGCAACCGATGTCGATCAGAAGTCAGCTGGCGTTGGCACCCCCCAGGCAGACAGGGACTGACGTCGGTCACCTGTGGTTCAGACTGTGAGTGTTTTACGGGTAGTTAGCTAACGAACCAAGTGTTTGCATGTCAAGATCCAAATTTAGACTAGAAGCTGCGGATCTAATTATTGTTTGGATGAGATCTATATAATAGACTCATGGATTGTATTGTAAACTTGTGCTAGAGAGTAAGAGAGAAATAATATAAGCTCCTTCTGTGTGTGAGGTGAGCAATGGTGTGTTCCTCCTAGTGCCACAATACCAAGTGTGGGTGCTGGATTGGAGAATCAGCAGGGTTCTTCATGTATGTATGATCTTGGTCATCAGGTGAGCATGGCTACAATAGGAGATCTGCATGGTAAGTAAGATCATTGATTTGTAGGTGTATGTGTGTGCAAGGTCAAGGTTCACAGGTGTGCAGAACTAGATTGATTTGCAGGTGTGCAAGATCAGAGAGGACAGCAACACAATAGGGAGCAAAATCAGGTGGGATCTACTTGGAGTACGTTGAGTACTTGTGGAGTGTGTGGAACACTTGTGGAGTGCGTGGAGCACAGGTGTAAGGTGAACACCAACTCTATGTTTGAGTTGGGTGTTGGGACCTAAGGGAGAGAGCTTTGAGGGAAGATTTACTGTTTATGCCCTAGAGGTGTGTAAGGAAGAAGAACTATGGCAGCCTTCTTTGTTGTATTTCCTTTTGAAAGAGTTTTAATACAAGTTGTGTATTGTCTCTCATATCATGTGTTATTTCTAGATTCTAGTTACTTGTTGATTCTGGTTAATTTTGCATATTAAGTTGCTTGTATTTGGTAATCAATTGTGTGCTTCCGGTTGTATTTATCCCAACACGTGGTATCAGAGCTAAGGTTGCAGGGAGCAGGTTTTGTGTTTGGTTACAGGTCACTCTCAGGGGTTTCTAATTGAGTGGGAACAGAGCAATGGCAGATCAAAGTAAGCTAAGAATGGAAGAGTTGAAAAGCACAGATGGTCACTTACGGTCCTATGGAAAGAAAGAGCAGGTAAAAGAAAATTGTTGGTTGGTAGCAGATCAGCATGAAGGAACTGAAGATGCAGATGTTGTAGGGGTTGTTGCACAGGATGCTTTGGGAGGTTTCTTGGATAAAGTTGAATCTTGGATAATAGATTTTGTTGCCTCTTTCCATGTAGCCCTAGGGAGAGGAGCTGGTGAGCCTTACCAAAGAATTGGCAAAGGGGAAGTGAAGCTAAAATTGCAGGTTGTCAACACGTGGGTGTTGAAGTAGGTCATGCAGGTCCCAGGTTTGGAGATGTGGCTAATTTATTTAGAAAAATTGGGTGATGAGAGATGCACAAGAACTCTCACAGTGGATGCACTTGAATTAGCTAGTGGTAAGAAAATAGGTATTCTTTATCTACTTATTTATATTATTGATTCTTCTGTTGCAGAGATGTGGCTTCGTAGGCTTGGTCACATGAGCAGGAAGGAGATGAATGTTCTTAAGTGGAAAACTGATATATTTGACAGGCTTAAGAATTGGAAAGCCTTGGTGTTTATGGAGGAGATGGCGGATAGAGACCAGTGGATGTGGTTGGATACTTTTGAGCAGGGCAGTTTGGACATGGGTTTTGATTCAAAGGAGCTCGCGGGTAAAAAGTCATCACTTACAGGAAAACATAGGTACCGGCATCGACAAGAAAATTGACGTTGGCAGTTGGTAAGATTGACGTCGGTCAGGAGGACCGACATCGACAGCAGGAGGACACTGATGTCGGCAGGGTTGGTAGTTAGGACAGGCGCAGGAATTGATGTCGGTTGGATGCAGACTGTGTGGTGACCAAGGTCGGTCACTGTAACAGATTTTGGATGGATATCAAGCTGTCAAGGAGTCTCAAACACCCATATAGAGGACTGAAGGTGGTAAGTAAGCCTCAAATTCATTGTTCTTCTTCTTTATACTAGTTGCTGATTGCAGAGCAGGAAAGATCCAGGAAACAGTGGGAGCATGGCAGGAGTAAAATGCAGAACCAAGCAGAGATTTGGTAGGGTTGCCAATAGGTATGAAAGCACAGAGACGAATGGATACCTTAGTTGAAGAATAGAGAGAACGGACAAGTGAGATGGAAGACCAAGTCATATGGTCTTGAGGAAGCTGCAGGACAATGGTACAAGTTTTGACAGGTGGAGGACAAAGCATGGCTTCAGTCAACGTCAGGGTAACTATTGTGGTTTGTCTTACCAGGGGGATGGTGATTGCAACATCATTCTATTGCTGTATGTGGATGATATGCTAGCTAGCAGGTTTGTACATATAGGGTTTTGCTGAGTTAAGGGTAAGATTAGTTCAGTGGTTTGCTATGAAGAATTTGGAGCAGCAAAATTCTTTGGCATGGGAGACATGGAGATCACAGGTTGATTTTGTCTCGAGTGGGAGCTGATGTGAATCAGGTGTTGGTGAGGTTCACTACGTAGGATGCAGAGCTGGAGCACACTAAGGGCTGGACAGTTCAGTGTCCAAAATCACATGAGGTCTGGTATAGACTTGAGTTTTCCCAAGCAGTGGGAACTGTCAGAGAGTTAGGAGCCAATTCAGAGAAGTGAGTTCTTAGGGATGTGAGAGGGACCAACAGCAGGGATTCATGCTATTCAGGGTCAGGTTTTCACTACATGGGTTTGTAGGTTCGGATGTGGCAGGGTACTCGAATGATAGGAGGTACACCATAGGTTGTGTGGTGGGTTGTCTTTAGGATTGATCTTGAAGAGGGATACAAGCCAAAAAATAGATTAGATGGGGTACAGGTATAGGTACAGTGCAGCTGTTTATCTCCAAGTGGGAGATTGTTAGGTTGTGGAGCTAAAAGCTTCACTGATGCAAGCAGGGAAGGAGGTTGTAGAAGGGTTGTGGAGTGTCATAGACGTCGGTGTCGATCAGGCCAACCGACGTCGACAGTATCAGACAAGAAGGCAATCAACGTCGGTCAAAAGTCGGCCGGCGTCGGCACCCCCCAAGCAGACAGGGACCGACGTCGGTCACCTATGGTTCAGACTGCGAGTGTTTTACGGGCAATTAGCTAACGAACCAAGTGTTTGCATGTCAAGAGCCAAATTTAGACTAGAAGCTGTGGATCTAATTATTGTTTGGATGAGATCTATATAATAGACTCATGGATTGTATTGTAAACTTGTGCTAGAGAGTAAGAGAGCAATAATATAAGCTCCTTCTGTGTGTGAGGTGAGCAATGGTGTGTTCCTCTTAGTGCCACAGTACCAAGTGTGGGTGCTGGATTAGAGAATCAGTAGGGTTCTTCATGTATGTATGATCTTGGTCATCAGGTGAGCATGGCTACGATAGGAGATCTGCATGGTAAGTAAGATCATTGATTTGTAGGTGTATGTGTGTGCAAGGTCAAGGTTCACAGGTGTGCAGAACCAAATTGATTTGCAGGTGTGCAAGATCAGAGAGGACAACAATACAATAGGGAGCAGAATCAGGTGGGATCTACTTGGAGTACGTTGAGTACTTGTGGAGTGCGTGGAGCACTTGTGAAGTGTGTGGAACACAGGTGTAAGGTGAACACCAACTCTATGTTTGAGTTGGGTGTTGGGACCTAAGGGAGAAAGCTTTGAGGGAAGATATATTGTTTATGCCCTAGAGGTGTTGGAGCCCTAGAGGTGTGTAAGGAAGAAGAACTGTGGCAGCCTTCTCTGTTGTATTTCCTTCTGAAAGTGTTTTAATACAAGTTGTGTATTGTCTCTCATATCATGTGTTATTTCTGGATTCTGGTTACTTGTTGATTCTGGTTAATTCCGCATATTAATTTTCTTGTCTTTGGTAATCAATTGTGTGCTTCCGGTTATATTTATCCCAACAATAATGAGAATAAAAAAATAAAGTGTTTGTTCATGTGTAATAGAGGTGTTACTCTTAGCAACAAGGTGACCTCTAAGCTAGAAAATAATGACAAAAATATAACAATGTAGGAACAATTGGAACAAGGTTGAATCTAGGTTATAAGAAAATAATGACACAAACAAGATGACAAACATTTCCCCTAGGCCATGAGAGACAATGAAATAGACAAACAAAATAAGGGGAATAGAAAAAAAAGAAGGGGTAGTTGAGCTGACTCCAAATGCACTAGGCAAGTGGACGTTGCCTACATAGTTTCATGGATGCATGATCCAATATGAATTTCAAGCTAAATGTAGTTCTCCAATGATATGGGATAGAATAAGATTGATAATAAAGAAACATGAGTGATGTGTAGAGTTCAGTGTATGAGAAAATAGGGGATGATGTTTCATAATCATGAAAGTGTCAATACAAATAAAATACAAAAGCTTAAAAGTATGGTTTAGGCTAAAACCATACTAAAAGACAATAGATAAACACTCACACATGAACTAGGGTCATAATGCTTACCATGTCTAACTTTGAGAATGAGAATGAGATCTCAAAACAGTGAGTGTAAATAACTTACAAAATAATGAGAGCGTAAGATGAATCCAAGTGGTCATTAGCATATCAAAGTTGAATACATAATGCTCACAACATGAACTTGATAAATGGTGAGAGTGTATGGCTAAGGACAATAAGGATGGGGAAACCAAATGAAAAGTGGTTACATATGAAATAGTTAGGAGTACCAAAATCCTTAAGGCAAAAAATTAGTCAAAAAGAAAGGAAGGTGCAGTCAAGTTAACTCAAGATACCCCATGTATCAACTGCTGCTTACATACTCTATTCAGATCTCAGGTCGATATAGTTATCCCAGAAATGGGAGGAATAAACCAAGGTGGTCTAGAAATAAACTAAAATAAATAAGACGATCCAATCCAAAAATTTTGTCACCTTTATATCTCACGAGGAAATTCTAAGCCAATTTTCATGATTTTATGATTTTTAGGATTTTCTAGATCTTTTACAAATATTTTTGGAAGTTTCTAATTGTCTCAAATTGATGGAGAATTATGAGAGACTAAATGGTCTAACTCATAAAGTATCAAAAGTATGGTAAAAGGGTGACTAAGCTAACCTCAACATAAATAGAGTGCTATCTAGATAGTCTTATATTGAGACCTCAACTCACTATAGTTTTGACTTATAGCAGAGGAATCCAACTAGGTAGTAATAAGTTAATTAATTAGGCAAATGGCATAGTATAGGACAATAATGGCAAGGTGATGTGATAAGGTATGGTAAAGGTGTTGCTCCTAATTTTATTATAGGTGGTTATAATTAGAAAACAATGACATGTCAAGGATTCTAATTTGACCAAAGGCTATTATAATTAGTAGCACCTGGAATGAAATAGAATGTGACAATAATGAAGAATGCAATTACCAAACCATTGTCATACTAGTCCAAGATACTATCTCTTTATTAAATACTAAATCAACTATTGAAACTAAATCTGAATCCCACTATTAAAGGTGCCCAAAGAACTAATATATCAGATCAAATGTCAAAAAGGGTGGTCAGGGGAGGGTTAAAAAAATAACTTTGGTCAATAGTGAAGGTATGGTAAGAACGATATATGATATAATACAAAGAAGATGATAGTATGGTATGATGTAAATGATTCTCATAGATAATACTTCATGTATCTCAAACAAAATAATTATGTTCATGGGATCATCAAGTTCATCTCCATCTAGTGTAGCGACCCTGTATGTTTTATAGCCGTAATTGGCAATAATGACATAAGGACATATCCGATTAGGCTTGAAATTTACCTTCTTTTTCTTGGCCATGGTATTTTTTTTGTTTTGTTTGAGGATAAGATCACCAAGCTCAAACTCTCTATGATTGACTCACTAGTTATACTAAACACGTAATCAATTTTGATATGCTTGAAGGCTGTTTACAATGACCATACACCTTTCATCCAGTAACTCTAGCTCTTATAGGTGAGTTACTCTCTAATATTCATCATCCAAGATGTGTTTCAACTAGATACAAAAAGAAGGTAACTTGACCTCGTTGGGAAGAATGGCCTCAGTTCCATAGACAAAGGAATATAGTGTGGCTCTTATTAAAGTACAATAATTAGTATGATATGCCTAGAGGGTATGGAATATTTACAGGTGCCAATCATGACCAACATCATTGACAATATTCTTAATAATGTTGATAATGGTCTTATTAGATGCCTCTACTTATCCATTTCTTTATGGATATTATCTGGTGAATTTTTTTTGGGTGATGTTATACTCATCAACATAGAGTG
The DNA here is from genome assembly GCA_037957365.1 of Torreya grandis. Lineage (NCBI taxonomy): Eukaryota > Viridiplantae > Streptophyta > Pinopsida > Cupressales > Taxaceae > Torreya > Torreya grandis. The sequence goes on along the minus strand of JARHVA010000105.1, from coordinate 6,321,839 downwards.
CTTTGACATCCTTGCTCTTAAACGATCCACCATTATTAGATATAATCTTGGATGGGATACTATAGTAGAAGTTGAGATGGTTGAAGATGAATTTGGAAATATATTTTCCAAGCACATAAGAGAGGGGTATAACTTCAACCCACTTAGTGAAATACTTGGTAGTGGTAAAGATGTGTTTATGGCCATCATTTGAGGTAGGGTTAATCTTTTCAACAAGATCGAGTCCCCATGTTGAAAATAACCATAGTGTGAGCATTAGTTTTAGTGTTTTGACTAGGGCATGAACCAAATTGGAATGCCTTTGACATTTTTCACATATTTTAACATAAGCAGTTGCATCTACTTCCATAGTTGGCCAATAGTAACTAGTACATAAGATTTTTTTGGAAAGGACAAGCGCGATGGTGTGGGATCCATAGACTCTTTCATGAACTTCTATCAATGTTAATGTGATTTCTACAAAATTTAAATAATTAAGTAGAGTTCCATCAAAGCTTCTATGGTAGAGGGTTGGGCCAAGTAGGGTATATCGAGAGGCTTGGTGTGTAAAGGATTTTTGTTGTTTATGTGATAGGTCTACTGGAAGGATGTGATCATGAAGGTATTTATATAGGTTTGTATACCAGATAGAATTGGGACCAATAATATCACAGATCATTACAATGGTTGAAGACTCATGCATATGTGATAGAAAATGTTCAACAAGGAATTGATAGTCTTTTGCCTTGTCTATGCTGCAAATCAAAGAATCGATGGTAGCCATGGTATCTGCTATCCTATTATTGGTTTGAGGTATGTGTTCAAAATATTTATGGGAAATCGACTACTTGATAATGTCCACCATGGCCTTGTACTGTATTGGATTATCATCTTTGGTCTGAAAGTGGTTTGTAACCTGATTGATGATTAACTAAGAATCACCATGAACCCTAAGATGATAAATATTCCATTGTATTGCTTGATGAATATTTGCAACAAGTGCTTTGTATTCAACCATGTTATTAGTACAAAGAAACCTGATACAAAATGATTTGGGAATGAGATCCCCTTGTGGTGTAATAAATAATGGGCCTACCCCTAATACATGAGATGTGAATGACCCATCAAAATATAGATTCCATTGCTACTCCTTAGGAGGTGTTTCTATGATGGTCATGATGGACTCATCTGGGAATTCAAAAGTGAGTGGCTCAATATCTAAAAGGGAATCTTCAACAAGCTAGTCTATAAATACTTGTCCCTTTATGGATTTATGATTGACATACTCAATCTCAAACTCACTCAACAATATGTTCCATTTTACCATATGACCATGTATAGCTGTCTTTGATAGTAGATACTTGAGTGGATCTACTTTGGCAATGGCTATGGTCTTGTTGTTAAGCATGTAATGATGCAACTTATGGGCTATGAACACCATAGCTAAAAAATCTTTTTCTATTAGTGTATAGTAATGTTTATATGCAACCAATGTATGAATTAGATAGTAAATGGCATGCTCTTTCCAATTTCCATCATGCTGAGATAAAAGTGCCCCTAGGGCTCTATCAGTGGCAAATAGGTATAATAAAAATGACCTCCATGGCATTGGTGGATTGTCAATATGCTCCTTCAGGTGTTGAAAGGCTTTATCCAATAAGTGAGTAAAGGAATGACATTTATTTTCTAACTAAAAAATGAAGCATCTGATAGACTAGATTTTTCCCTACAAACTACGAAGCTACTTCAAAGTGGAAGGTGGTGACATCTTGGTAAGGGATTGTACCTTGGCAAGATTAACTTCAATGACTTAGTGAGAGACAATGAAGCCTAATAATTTGCCTGAAGTCACACCAAAGATGCACTTATTGGGATTGAGTCAAACCTTGTACTCATAAAGCCTTTCAAATATCCTTCATAGCACGATGAGATGATTTTTGGGTCTTTGATTTATCCAATATGTCATTGACATAATCTTCAACAATATCATGCGTTATGTCATGAAATATGATGACCATAACTCTTTGATATGTGGACCCATAATTTTTGAGGTTGAATGACATAAATTGATAACAAAACATTCCCCATGGAGTGGTGAATGCTATTTTGTGTTGGTATTCTAGTGCAATCTTGATCTGATTATATCTTAAAAAGCCATCCATAAGGGAAAGAATTTCATGCCTAACTATGGATTCAGATATCATGTCAATATTTGGTAGAGGAAAGTCATCCTTGGGGTAGGCCTTGCTGATGTCTTTGAAATTAGTGTAAATTTTATTCCTTTTTAACTTTTTATGATAATGTTTGAGACCCACTCTAAATAGTCGATCGATCAGATGCATCTTGTTTATAAGAGTTTTTCCAACTCTTTATTAACTAACACAATACTATGAGGATGCATCTTATACAGTTTTTGTTTCATAGTCTTAGCATCAAGATGCATAACAAGGTGGTGTACAACCAAGGTGGGGTCTAAACTTGACATGCCTGAATAGGCCCAAGCAAAAATGTCAATAAGCTCCCTCAAAATGGTTATAAAAACTTCATGTTCCTCCTTAGTGAGGGATGTGCCTAATTTGATCCAATTTAGGTCATTTAGAGTCTTGATGTTGAATTCTATAGTATCCTCTACTAGGAGAGTCGATCCATCTTCTAGAATGGTTAGCAAGGATGTGAATTGGCCTATAATGGCAAAGTCCTCTAGTTGGACTATTTCTTCAATCTCTCCCAAACATGATGAATTTAAATCCCCTAATGGTAATAATGGCCATGTAATAAATGATGTAAGACATTCTTGGACAATTTGATCAAAGGCATGTTATTTCTATGTACTAAACTCAAACCCAAAAGCAAGTTCCCCATTGGTGGTCTCCTAAGCTTCATTCGAGGAAAGGTGAACACCCTCGTCTAATGGCACCTAAAATAGTTTTTTACCAAAAGATTGGCCTTTCTCTTTACCTTTACCCTGATCTAAAATCATCTCAAAGAGGTTTTCAATTCAGGACCTCAAATTTTTATTCTTTTATTTTTGGTTAAGGGTGTTCACCTGCTCTCTGAAATAGGCTATAGGATCTAGTTTAATAGAAAACCCTTGTTTGTGGTCTCCCATTGAAACATTATCTCTTAGTCCTAGAAAATCACAAAAGGTCTCATCATTCTCAAACTCATCTACATGTAATATGGATTTTTATTGGTCCCAGTCTATAAGTTGAGGATGATAAAGTAGAAGTGTGGAATGCCAGATTACTAGTGTAATGGTGAAAAGGGTATGTGGGTCAAATAGGTTGGTAATGGTAAGGTCTTCATAAATGCTATGATCAGACCCTACTTCACTACCGATATCATAATCACTAGTTGTTGGCATTAGAACATGTATAAGATACATGGGGTCACCCCTAGGTGGTTTAAATCTGAGACCATAGGTTCCTTTGTATCTAGTCATAGAAATAGGCTCAAGAGTACCTTTTCAATTTGGCCCAAGGCCTCTTCCCTCATATGCTTGGTCATCCATGATCCTATTAGGGATGGTATATTTTAGACTGTGGTAAAAATCAACCAATTTGTCATTGTATAACTAGGAATCATCATTGGTAAGTGGGTCCTCTTCTTGGCTAGTGTTTGGTGTGAAAATAATGGGTGTTGGGCTATAAAGTTTGCCTTTTACCTTCTGTCACCATTCTATGTAAGCTAGTTTAGCTTTGTGCCTTCTATAGGACTTGGGGTTCTATGTAAGCTTGGCAATATGAAATATGTTATGAGTAAAATAATCTCCTAGACCATTTTCCATAATGGTAAAATGTTTATACATTTCAATAGGAGGTGTATGTGAAAATGAGGGAAGGTTATCACGGTCTATATAATTGGACTCTAGTAATGTAACAATTATCTTTTTATCTTTGTCCTTCTTGGATACTGTGTCTAGGCTAAAATTATAGTTGTAAATTTCAAATTCAAACTCCAAATGCTTACAGTGTTCATATGGTTATAGATCTCCATTGATAGTTACCTCCATCCCTAAGTGAGGGAACTTGATACACTTGTGCAATGTCAAAGGGATTACATGAATTTCATGAATCCATGGTCTACCCAAAAGCAAATTATATGATAGGTCTAGGTCTAGCATATGGAAAAGTGTATTATGGGTCAAAGGCCCAATGATCACTAGCAAACTTATTGTTCCTTGTGATTCCCACTTTTCATTATCTTAGGCATTGATAGTAATAGTCTCTAACTAAATATCGACTATGGTATATGCCATATGCTTGATCGGATTTAGAGACATAATATTGAGGCCCGATCTATTGTCTATGAGGACAGGTTTGAATTTAAGCTACGTGATGAAAACTTAAATGTATAGTAGATTGTTATGGAGAGGGCCAATGGATGACATATCAGTTTAGTCTAAGGTCAACTATTGGTCTTGGTCTAGGTGTCCAACCAAAGATTGAATTTTTTTTGGGGTTATGTTGTTTGGAACTTGGGATTGGCCTAGAAGTTATGTAAGGATATTTTTATGGATGGTAGACATGCACAACAAATCTAAGATGGAAATTTTTGCAAGTGTATTTTAGAGTTATTCCATAATGTCATAAGTGTTTTAATTAATAGTGGTATTTGGCTTGTTCTTATCCAACGTAGTAGGTTAGATTAATTCAAGGGTAGGGCATTGTGGGCTCGGGATGGTAATCTTAGACCACTAAGTTATGATTGCATAACACGAATCAGATATAAAACCATTGTAACTAGAAGATGATGGAGATGGGCTACAGAGGATAATTCTTAGTTGCTAGTACACTTTGCTGTGGTCATAGGGAAATGAAGAGTTATTGGCATAAGGTCCTAAAATAGTAATCCTTGGTTGCTATTGTGCTTGGCTATGGTCATAGGTTAAGGAAGGATTACTAGTATAGGTAGGTTCATTGATAGTGTTAGCTAATAGTCCTGGTCTATTGGCATTTGGTATAGGATTTATGGTATTGATAAAAATATGCCCACCTATAATATGATCTATAAATTTATTGTAGTCATGTGCAACTACGTGGTAATTCTATTAGTTGTTGGGGTCATTTTGGCCTTGGTTCCTTCCATTTAGTTTACATTATTTTTGTTATTGATATTATTGCTATTGTTGTGACTATTACTGATACTATTGTTACTATTGTGAGTGTTACTATGGTCTTCATTGGTTTTATTGTTGGTTGGCATTGTTATGTCATAGAAACGGATTCTGGTAAATACTCAAATTTTGATTAAAAGTAGACACTCTATTATCCAACTAAATTTCCCCATTTTCTAACATATTTTAAACAAGGTGCTTCAACTGCACATAACAACATATAGAATGTCCATGAACACAATTATATTCATAGAAATCATGCTATTTATACTAGTTTGGATACAATATACCCTTAAGATAGTATTTTAGAATTGACTAACTAATCATATTAGCCATGGCTAGTTTTCAAAACACTACATCGATAGGTTTACCAAGGTTGCTGAAGACTCTAAGAGTGGGCCTTCTTCTTAGAGGAGGGGTTTGCAAATGTGGTGGATGTAGCATTTGAGAAGATGGTCTACGTTTTAGTGTAGGCTATGCTAGTTGGGTAGCCTATTGATGCAGAGCAAGCTGCATTTACAACATAGGTTGTGTAGATGGTGTTTGCACCATTTGGACATGATGTGACTCATTTACTCCATTACCAAAAATGTTCTTGTTTTGATTGTATGGTTTGAATTTTTAATAGTTGTTAGCTTGAGCTAGTGCAAATACTTGTGCTTGGATGGTACTATGGTTATAACTTGGGCATGCATTTTGATTTTGATTCTACTTTTGATTTGAGGAGGTCAACTTGATAATCCCTTTATTGATAAGGGCCTTTTCAATCTATAAACCTTTCTCAATAATATCCTTGAATCTATGTGCACATTGAAGCTCCAAATAATAATATATTTCACTATTCAAATTTTTGGTAAACATAATTACCAATTATTTATCTGGTAAATTATGGGTGAAATGACTATCAAGCACTCTCCATCTCTATAAGTGGATTGCAAATCTTTCACCAACTTTTTACTTAGCCTGACTCAAATCTATTACTAAAATCTCATGCTCAAGATTTTAGGAGAAATGTTACATAAAATTGTCCAAGAGATTATCAAAATCAAATACTAAAATTTTTAGCAACTTGAGAAACCACTCCAAAGCATATCCATCTAGACTTTAAGGAAACAAGAGACTAGGTAAATGTCACTATAATCCACTAGCTAGCAAGCAAAAAATAACTCTGTTAGATGCATCTTAGTATCTCCCTTACCCTTTCACTTGTCAAAATTTAGTGGTTCATAACCTTGAGGAAATGGTATTTGAAGATACTCCATATTAAATAGATATGGAAGCACATCATCTAATTTGAATTTCTTAGTTTGATTTCCTGTTTGGATGGTGATAATTACATTTTTCATTTATTGCAGCTCTTGATCCATGAAACTTGATGGTACATTTAGTTGTGGTTGTGGATGGGTGATCAAAGGTGGATTTCCTTGATTGGGGTATGATGGAGGTATCAAGTGCAGTGAAATACTAGTTTGATGGGTGAATCGACTAGGAATATATGTCCACAGACTAGGATGTGATTATTGATATTGCATAAATTATTGGTAAGTATTATAGTTCATATTTAGTATATGGTCTTGGTTTTGAGGGAATTATGGCTGTGATGGAAGGATATGGCTTTAGGGAATATACTATGCTTATTGAGGTTAAGTAGGGACTTGCTGCCGACTAGTCAAACCTGGCTAAGTAATGGGAAATTGCTATTGACCAAGGCCCTATCTTTGAATCTATGGCACTTGATAAAGGAAATTATTTTATAATAGGTACTTATTAGATATTAACACCTCTTTGTTGCATAAACACCTGTTGTGAACTAAATGCTTGTTAGGTGTTTGGAATATGTCTTTGACCAATAAAATTACGTTGCTGATTAGACAACATTTGTTATTGTAGAGGTATATTGGTATATGACTATTGAGGTATGTTTATCACTACCTATTGAGGTGGAACATTTGTTTCCCCCTATTGAGGTGGCATATTATTTTGCCTCTATTTAGGTGGTAAATTGGACTATGCTTATTATTGACCAAATTTGACTTTTAGTCATATTGGGTCAACCCCTACATATTAATTTTTTTTCAAAGGTTCCTATATGTATTATAGAGGTCTCATGTTGGTCGAAGCATCTCACCCATCCCTGCTCTAGCTTTGGTCTAAGCCTAGCTTCCTTGTACTAGTCTAAGTCAACCAAAGTCAACTTTGGTCAAACATGGTAAAAGGCTTAAATTATCTTAAAATGTCCTAATATGGTCATTTATATATTCTAATGTGTTCTTAAGTTATAAAATTGATCCTTTACCATGTCTCATATGCAAAAATGCCTTTTTGGTCATATTTTGGCTTATTAAATGACTTATATGGATTTTCAAGGAAGAATATTTGTCACAAAGGTGAATTCAAATGTGGAGAAGGTCAAGAGATGTTAGGAAGTAGTCGTTTTTTAGTGAAAGAATCAATTTCATGCATAAAGAGGTAGTTTTTCCTTGAAATTAGGCCATCAATGGTACTTGTACGAACTTGGGAAGTTCACCTTCAACAAAAAATGTGGGATAGTGTCTCTTCAACTCCCTAAATTCATTTACATGCTTGGTGTGCTAGGAAAATGTCAAAAAGTTTAGTTTTTGCTTTTGTTTTATCTTTCTTGCTGCACAAGCAAAGAAGGGTCAACTTTGCATGCTTAGTGTGAGCCATATAGGTAGAGTTGGGAGAAATGATCTTTGGGGTTTTGATTTATTAGAGTAAAATTCAAATATATGGTAGGAGTTTTTAGTTTCATGGTTCCTCCTTTATGAACCATCACTAAGAAGCTAGGCAACTTTTTATGCTTCTTCATCTAAGAGGGGTCACTGTTTGAGATAGTTTAAGAATTATTTGCTTTGTTTTGACAAGTTTGATATTTTCATATGTTTCTCATGACCTCCCCAAAAGTTTTCTCATCATATTCTCAGTTTGGGAGACCTCAAGAACTCAATAAGCCTCTTCTAGGCTTGTTTGGGTTTGCCATTGTTTGCTCTTTTCATCTACAGGTGCCTTGAAGGTGTTTTACACATAGGGGAAGGTGTTTTAAGGTTGTTTTCAAAGTTTTATTAATTGAGGTTATCCATTTAAGGGATAAATTTTTTATTTGAAGTGGTTTTAGAGCCTTACCCTTATATATTCTTGCTTCTTCTATGCCTCTACCTGCATAACATAGTCACCTTCAGGCCCCTGATGATGTCATGGTGACATATGGGGAGATGGAAAGGTACTCCAATTACTCAACATTACCAAATATGCATTGACATGCCTAAGGGAGGTGTACAAGGTTCACATTAAAAAAGGTTTCATCTTGTTCACTGTGGTGTATTAGACATCCACCTTCAGGTGGTCTTGATAGAGGCTAAAGTGCCCACTTTTTAACATTGATTCATAAGGTGAACCTATTTGAGGCCCTAAAACCTATTGAAGGCATGAAAAACTTTGTATGAGGAAATAGATTGACAATAAAAGAGGTGGAAACATGTTTGAAGGAAGAAATCTAAGTTTGTCCTTTTGTCCCTAAAATGACAAAATAGAGGACCTATTGGTTGTGTGAGTAACATATACCACATTCTCAGGATCCCTTTGATGCTCCTAATTGTTTGGCCTTGTATCCCTTGGAATGGAGAATTACTGTACCAAGTTTTAAGGGGTGATGTAAAGTGGAGAGAGGTATTCTAGAGGTTTAAAAGTGCTCTCAAACACACTAAAAAGCTTCAGTAGTGTCTACAGGCTTGAACCTAAAAGTGTGTCCTTCTACAATAGGTTGTAAATGAGACCTTGAAAATTCATTAAGATGATTCATTATGTATCCAAATGAGTTTTTAATTTTATAATGACCCTCTAAGAAAGATAAATCCCTATTTTTACTTCCAATCTCACCCTCTATTTGTACATGGGGCAAATTGTAACCTACAACAGGGTGCTAAAGGGAGTTGTCTCAGGTAGATAGACAATGAGTTTGGGAGGTCTTGATAGTGTTTTAAATGGAATTTAAAGGCATGAGATAAGTCCAACACATGTTTTATAACCTTAGGGATGTTTAAAATAGCTTTTTGACATCATGACCAAGTGCATACAGAGCCAATAACACCTACAACTAGCTGAGAAGCACTGAGATAATAGTGAACATAACGAGCTTAGTTGAGTAAGACTAAGGATGAAATAGGGGTTTCAAACCAATAAAACTTGATACTAAAGGATTATATATACCATTATTAGTTCATTAAAATCTTATATAACTCCATAAATGCCCTAATACCATCCACAACCCTGTATATGGAAATACAGGTAGTGAGTTGAGAGTAAAGTTTCTTAGTACTAAAAGAAACTTTATTGGTAGAGTTTTGATTAGAAAAAGTTGAAGGTGAATTCAGGGGACTCTTGAAATTTAAAAAACATGTTTTCAAGTCTCTTTTCAAATATTAATCTACATGCAAGATCAACAATATGCCTTAGTCTAGGTAAGCACAATCACAGTCAAGGATTGGGAGGCTTACTCTTGAAGATCATGGTAACAAGATAGGGTAAAGACGAGTTACACATGATTAAAACATGATGATGTGATATGAAACCTAAAGTTAATATCATTAAATATTTCCAAGGAATAATTCATTCACATACATACCTACAATAGACCTTCAAAAGTTGTCATAGTCAGTTAGGTAGAGAGGATTCTTGTTACAACTTGAAGTTGTAAAGGAGAGGATTTATAGTGAGAAAAGTGATAAATGGCTCCTCCACATATAATTAATGATTTTTTAACCTTTAAATTACCTTAAATAGTTAAAATACACTATGGGAAGTACTCCAACACAGATGCACACAGTCAACATTCAACACTATGTAGACATTGTACTTAGGAAAAGTTTGCCTAGAAAAGGGAGATAGTTAGTGGTCTTACACTTAGAGTCAAGATATAAAAATTGGTATAGAGAATAATTGGTACCTTAATAACCATATAATTTTATTTTTGATACTAATAGGGGGATTTCTCCCTATTTTTTCTCAGACAAGGGGCACTATTCCCCTTGCATAGACCCTATTTTCTTGTTAAGGGTGGTAAAAACATGGGCTAGAAGTCAAGGAGAGATTAAAGAAGGTTTTTGGATTTGGAATAAACATGAAGAAACATGGGAAACATATTTATAATATCTAATTCCAAAAAAGGTGCCCTATGCAATAAGACCTATAAGCAGACCTAGTTAGGCAAGGTACAGGCCTAACTCCAAATAGGGGGTCTCTTCCATTTTCAGATTTTGGAAAGAATTATAATGATTTGGATAATATTAATGAAGGTAAATATTATGTTTTAGATATATCTTAGAGGTATGGAAGGCCAAAAAAGAGGTTTGAAACATCAAAGTGCAGACAAACCTATTGAACAAGGTCTAGGCCTAATGCCAAAGTAGGAGGTATTTTAATTTATAGCTCTTAGGGAGCTATGTTAATGATGGAAAAATGTTTTTTGGGTGTGTATATATGTTATTGAGATTTTGGTATGCAGGGGAGATCTCCAATAAGCCATTTTTGGCTTGAAATGAACTCAGACCTCATAGAATGCATGGAAAAAGACATGCATGTCATCTTGAGATGTTTGGGACTTCTCAAACACTTTGTATGAGAGATAAAAATGATCAAGGGAGTTATGGAGGGTCCATAATAATCCATCAGTGGAATTTAGATATAACTTTAATGATGGATATTTATGAACGAAGGTTAAGACCAAACACCTCTTTAAAACCCTCACAGACCATCCTAAGGACCTGATTGGGGAAAGAAGCAAATTGAAGTATCAATATGGGGTGGAAATTAAATGAAAAAAACTTTGAGATTTATAAGACTCCCAAGGATCCTATTTAATACAATTGAGGTTTACCTTACCTATACAGATGGGGCTAACAAGGCTTTCTTTGACAATTTTCTATGTTTTGTAGGAATGGATAAGTTTCAAAGGATGAAACCAATTTTAAGAGAGATATTGGGACTTATTATAATTCCAAATTTTTATATATTTAACCATACAATCTCCTAAGTCTATTTTATACCTCTTTCATCTCAGTCAGTCTAGTGGGCAGATAGTGAACACTTAGTGAAAAATGGTGAAACTACAATTAGGAAGATTTATAAGGATTGATTGATTAACCTAATGAATTGGATACTCTTGAAACATGTCATACCTCCTTGTTCATGGATCATATTTTATAATTGGAAGGTTTTGGGTGCTAAATGTGAGAGGTGCATGAGGAGTCATTTTGTAACTGTTTGAGATGATTACTCATGGACAAAAGAGTGTAGATGATTAGGGACCATTCCAATACATGTAAAGGTTTTTTAGTAACCATTCCCTTTAAAATTAATCATCATATCTGACCCTATATAGTGGTGAGGTAGTTTTGTGAAGGCAAATCATGAGGGTGGTTTCTTATGTAAGCACAAGGGAATCTATGCCACATATTTAGGAGTTAAATAGTGAGGGACATTTGTCCTTAATTTCATTTTAAGAAATATAAAATTACATATTAAATTATAATTTAACTCTTTTTACTTGTTTGACAAGTTTCTTAATGAATCTTGAGCTCCCTTTCTCTCTCTCCTCTCACATTTTCTATATAAACTAGCCTTTTTGGCTATTATAGAGATCTCTCCACCTGGGTATGGCAAAGCCCTACCAAATTTGTGCCTTAAATTAATGAAAAATTATATTTTTACCTCATTAAATAATTAAATAAGTGCATACTATGGTTTTTGTTCTTGATTAAGTGTATTTTACTTACCTTCACATGTTACTCCTCCTAGTGCTTTATTTGATTTAAGAGCTCTCTTTTGTAGTTCAATAATAATTGTCTAATGTGGATTTTAGGTGTAGTGAGTAGCTTATTAATTAGTGTTTATATAAGGATTATTATCTAATTTATCCTAGGATAATGTCTCTCCAATACCCCATGCTTGAAACATTGATGTAGAAGAGGAGTGTTGAATTAGATGAAGTGTATGTATGAGATTCTCCTTGATTCTAAGTGCATTGTAAGTGGTGTGAGTAGACCATATATTTGGTGTATCACCTCCCCTATATTATATTAATTTTTAGTTATCATTATCCCTTTTCACCCCCCAAAATTTAGAAATGGTTCTAAGCTAGAGTGATACATCAAGGGAACTAGACCTAATCTAGAGATCCACTTCAACTTTGGGTCACCCACAACCCTGAGATGGTTCCATTATGCCACTTGAATGAGGAAAGACTTATCATATCATCAAAGGGTGAAATTTAAAGTGACAACACTTGTTATTAAAAAATATTATCCATCACTTGTTGAGGTGGGGTAACATTGGTCACTTCTTGAGGTAAAGCATTGGTTAGCACCTAACTACTTATCCCCTATTTTTGCTGCTTGAAGAAGCATCTAGTTGAGGGGTAGGAGTAATTTGTTGTGGTTGGGAAGTAGGAATTCCTAAATTTTCTATTGTTAACCACTTTTAGTATTAGTTAGAGGTACTTATTTTTGTGGATTATTTGGTGGTGCATTTAAGTCACCTTGGCTTAGATTGGAAGACACTTATGTGTTATCCATTATATTTGGCACATTTTCTTGAGTTGAAGCCACAATCAGTTCCTTAATGAAAGGGACATTGAAAATGTCACCTATTGAAGTAATTTGGTTAAATTGGTCTATACATGGATTAACTTTACCTTTCAAATCAACTGGTACTCCTTTGAAGGAGTTAGTTCTATAAGTGGAGCATTCAAGATGGTCATGGCATTAAAATTTCATGCTAGGTTTAGATAGGTCTAATATTCTTGTTGCATTTATACAAATTGGTCCTCCATGGGACCCTTTACTCTTTCAATAATATTTGGATCTTGGTATGAAACTGACATGAGCATTTTAGGATAACTAGTAGAGGCTTATTTGATAGTTTGGGTGTAAGGTACATTTATTGATACTCTAACTAGACTAGGTAGGTTTTCATGGGGGAAGTCTACTAGAAAATTATCACCTACCTCCATGGATCTAAATAAAACCTCATCCTTATTTTTAAGCAAGTTATGTTTAAATAATTATGGGTCATACATCGATGACATAGTAAGATATCACAATTATTGTTGAACTTGTTCCACAACAGATGTCACACTAATGAGATATTATGACATTTGTTCTTTATTTTGACCTAGATAAGGAGGTGTACTAACCATGTAATGTGTTGATGGATCTTGGCTTTGTTTCACATATTTATTATTTTAAGGAGGATAGGGATCCCTTTCACAAATTACATCATTGTCATATGGGTCTTGAACAAAGTTATCATTCGTGACCATGTTATCATAATTTGGATTGTACATGGGTCCACTATGAGTGTAGTGAGGTATATATAAATCCATAACTAACATCTCGATAAAAAAGATCTAGAGTTCTCAAAAATCTTAAAACATGGTCTAAGTGGAAAATGGTCTAAGCTTGGTATCTCTAGAAAATTTGTCGAAAAGGCAAAATTGGCCTAAACTTGGCCTAAGAGTGGAGATGTTCTCTAAAGTTTGTCAATGATAAACTTGGTCTAAAATATCTTTAAGGTCTAACATCTTGCACAAAAATGGTCAATTTTAAAATACAAATCCAAATTCAAATATTGGTAAAAGTGTTTCAAACAACTCTAATAGAGGTATAAAAGCAGAAAATGTTGCTAGATCTTTGGGAATAAGCAAAAGATAGGCTTAAAATGACCTGAACAAAATCTAAAAACTAAAGCAAATTCTAGGTCTTTGGAAACAAAGCAAAAATCTATACTTCAAATGAACTAGGTCTAAAATGAATGGTAAAATTATAGTTATTTGAAAACATGTGAAACCTAAACTTGAAAATAAATATGTATAAAAATGAGAGGGAAAATTCTAGGTTTTTGGAAACAAGGCACAAATCTAGACTTAAAAATAAATCTAACAATTCAAAACACTTAGAATCAAACTAGGCACATAGATTCAAACACAAACTTGACCATTGGTAAAAGACATTGGAACTTATGCACATGCCTAAAAATAATTGGGAAATTCAATCTCAAGTAACCAAAAATAAGTATGAGGATTAAAAAATTCAAGCCCAAGTGATAAGTAAGACTCAAATGTAAACTAATCATGCTTAAGGTCATACTTAGAAAGAGAGTTTTGACCTTCGTTCTAAGCAAAAAAATAGATGTGAGGCACATGAAAAAGAGACCCCTTCCCAAATATAGGCAAAAATATATTTAAAGCAAGCACAAAATTAGTCCAAATTACATGATATAAAAGTAAGAGGTAAAAATCTAAGCCAAAATTAAGCGAGGCATAGATACAAACCACTGAATGTTGAATCTAAAATTCACAAGACAAATTTTTAAAATGATTTAGAAGACTTGGATCCTCAAATGGACAACATTATAGACCCAAATGGATGGCATAATGATACCAATCATAAACCAAAAGGCATGCGTGGTTTTGAACTTGATTTGACATAAGGTAAAGGTTTTGAAATAATACAATCAACATAACAATTCTATCTCACTCAATAGGTATGCCAATGTTTTTATTTCAAAACTCTAAGGAAAAAACATGGGATTAAATGGGCAGCGTAATGATTTCCCTTTAAAATAAGTGACACATACACAAATATTTTGAAAATGTTTAAGACAAAGTGTGGTATCAAATGGATGACATAACACCTATTTAGACAAAAAGTGGTGTACAAACATGTGATTGGTTTATGAATTTTTTTGAGCTTATTTTTTCACAAAAAAAATAGTTTTCAACTCAAAATAATTCAAGTAAAAGGAAAAGACATAAAAACACCTAAGTGTATTATCATATTCCTAAAAACTGTTAAGGTTGATTCGTATTATCAAATTCTATCTATATATTCCTTTTTGAGAGGAACTAATTTCTTAATCTAATAAATTTAGATGAACATGACAAATAGAATTTTTTAGGCCCCCTCTTCTTTCAAGAATTCATATAGTGACATGGAACTTCAAGTTACTTGCCTTGTATTGAAAATATTTCTACGGCAAGTGGGGATTTTCTAAAAAATATAACTTTCACATGTTTTTAGATGGTCCCATATGTGTGATTATCACTAGGGCACAACACATAATTTAGATCCAAGCTAATAGACTTGTTGTAAATTGGTCTTATCCTTTTTATAGACACTACATCTATTAGATTGCCTAGTGTAGTACGATGTATAGATTAGGCCATTGTTCTAAGGCAAATATTATTAATGAAGTTAGTTTAACTGATCAAACTAATGTCCTAAGAAGTCATCCTCATTTTTTATACCCCACCATGGAGTGGGGTTAAAATGATGCTAAGAGATGAAACTCCAAGTCAATGCTTCCCTAAAGAACTTATCGGGAGGTGATGAAATCATGCCTGCAAACCAAGGACATGAAATAAATAGAACTAAAAGGACTTGAAAGGTCCTTTTTTGGATCACCCAAGTTATACAAACTTGGGGAGAGCATAGATGATGTTACTCATAGGCTCTGATTAAGTAAGAAAGATAATTAATGAAGCACTTTTTATACCTGAATTCCTTAAAGGGGATGAGGGAGAGCATACACACTAAGTCCAATTTGCAAAAACATACAACAAATTAAAAAATGATAAACAAGAAAGCTCGTAAGAGCACTTCATCTAGGATTTGTGTTTGTTTTAAAGCACTAAGTGAAGTGTGAAATGAAATTTATCCCCTTGGATTTTTTTTTCATTTTTGAACTTTAAAAAATAAAAACAAAGTGATTAGATGATTTTTAAGCACCAAATGTAAGTGTGAATTGAAAATTTGAAGTGTTAAAAATCTCCTTTTTTGGCCTTGGTTCCTACAAAAATTGTTAGTGGGTTTTCTTTCTTAGAATCTCAAAAGCAAGTGAGAAAATAGAAATTACATTTGAGCTCTCAAGTTTTCTATCTTTTTCACATAATGCAATACCATCGATCTGCATTGCAATACCACATGTCCCTGCAAAATCACACTTTACCCATAACACATAATATTTTAACATAAAATTACACTTTAATAGTGTAAAACTACATATTGCAAGGGAAAAACCACATCTTAATTAAAATACCACATTTTACCCACAACATAGACTTTAACAAATTAAAACTATATGTTAATAGTGCAAAACCACACTTATCCAAGGCAATATTGCATTTACCAAGGAAAAAAATTACAAGGTAAAACTGCACTTATGTAGTGCAAAACCGTATGTCTTGTACAATAATGCATGTGAAATACCAGATTTATATAGTGCAATACTACATTTACTAGGTGAAAAATTACATGTCTCTTTGTAATGTTTGTGAGCTTTAATTTTTCACTTTTTTGGTCATTAAATAAAAGATTTAGTATGGAAAATGTTAGTAAGAGGTTTTAAAAGGCCATATGAGGATATTTATGGGGTGCACATCCCACTAGTCATTCAATTATATGATCAATATGAATACATAGAGGGGATATTAGTATTGTATTAGTATGAAATAAAATCAAACAAAACACACTAAAAAGCTTACACATCTAGCCTAGACACTCAAGGAGCTAGTGAACTACACATGTAACTAATAAATGAAAGTAAAATAAATGAGTTTACCTTCCATATGTGTTCAGTTGTGTGATCAATAATTCTTTGGTAATAAATCTCCTTGCTCAACCTCTCCTTATCACTTTGGTAATGTTGGCTTGGTTTTAGCATGGTTTGGATTAGAAAATGGGTATGGTAACTTTACATCAAGAGAGTTTTGAGGGAAATCCTACATAATAACATTATACTACTCTAGCTTTTTTTATCAATGGATGAGGCCTTGTATTTATAGCCTCCAAAAATAACTCTAACCCAAGTGTAGTTAGGTTAGAGTTAACTATGGTTGAGTTTAAACTAAACTTAATTAAGTTAAGGATGAGATAGGTAATTAATATTTGGGATAGAGATCCCATTTATTAAGCATGGCTATCTATTTCTAAATTTAAGGCATTTAAGGAGATATTTCTAATTCCTTGACTCTGAAGATGATAACATCATCATGTCCTCATTTTTATTGAAATTTCCTTTTAAAAAAAATCATTTTCACTAATTGCACATGGAAATTTCACTTATGCATTTAATTTTGTCTGATTAGTTAATTTATTCTACTTAGCATTTTAACACTTTAGGAATTGTTTAAGTGCTCTGCTTAATGGGTCCAAGGCCAAACTATCACATTATTACGTTACAAGTTGATTAGAGATGAATCCATGAGATGTTAATATTTATTATAGGATAATAACCTAAATAAGGGTGCATCAACATGATTCTAAGCACTAATGTCTGATGTGCAGATGAAATTGAGACATTTATTGATTCTTAGGTTAAATCTGCATTATTTGGTAGAAATCAATCTGAAGTTTGATTGAAAGATATTTATAGCTAGAATGGGGTGTCTACAGGTAAAAATTATTTTATTTTCTCATTTGTTATCTTTAAAAAATTAGAGCTCTGATTGTTTGAATTTAATGCTATGAGAGATGATGGATCAAAGATGATGAAATAAATGTGTTCAAGGTTGACTGGGTGTCGTTAATAGATCCATGTAGGTAGGTGATATAATTAATGTTATTATTGACCATTTTTACTATAGGCCAAAATGGGTCAACCCCCTATAATAAAAATCTTGTATAGGGTCTTTTCATAATGTCATAGTGTATGTTGTATCTCATTTGATGTAATTTCATATGCCATTCTAGCTTTGGTCATAGTCTAGCTTGGTCCTTGTATCATTTGGTATCTTAGGGGTCATTTTAGAGTCATATATGTAAGTGATAAGTTTTCATAGTGCTGAGCAGTTGCAAGAACAAGTCTAGAAAAGCCTAAGTTTTTAATTAAGAACTATTTCAACTTTTGGCTAAGTTTTAGAGTTATTTTAGAGAAATTGTTCCACACAAAGCTCAAAGCAAAAGTACAAGGCATAATTCTATTAAATAAATTATTCCAATTTATTTGGCTAAGAGTTAGAATTATTTTAGGAAAATTATCCTGAAAGCAAAGGATAAGAACAAATTATTTCAAAAATTTTGTCCAAAAAAAAAAATCCATAGACTTAATATTTTTAGGAAAAGTGGTCAATCAAAAATTCTAAAGAGTAAATTATTTTAAACATTTCATCCGTGGAAAAGGAGCTAAGTGAATTTGTGTTGAGAAAATTGTTTGGGATAATTTTCCCAAAGACCTAATTATTTTAGACATTTTGTTCACAATAAGTGTTCCAAGCAAAACCCTAAAGGAAATGGCTTTGCAAAAAGCTCAAAGACAAAGTACCTAAACCAAAAGTACATGGAATAATTATTTTAGGGAAATTATATGATACAAAATGCTTGAGGAAAATGTCCACAATAATATGCCTGATGTAAAACTCTAATGGAATTGAATTCTATTAGAGAAATCATTTGTACAATCCTTAAAAATTGATTCAAGTAGGATTTCATAGTGTTCATAATCTAGTAAAGACATGGACCAAATTGACCAAATCTTGGAAACTCATCAAGACCTTGAATCAAAATGATTTGGGAAAGTAAAGGGACTAGACCATCATCAAAATATCATGAATAACTAGACTGGATAGTGTGTTTGTGCATTTTATAAATGAGCTTAAGAAGCCTCGTGTGACCATCAGACCATGCATGATCATTGTCCTTAGTTCCAAGAGAATTCTCTATAATTTTTATATCTTGATGAGTCTTCTATCTCAAGATCTAAGCCTTCAAAGTTCATCTTGCTAAGCCTAAGGGGCTAGGCCATCCTACACATAACATGGAAATGATTAGACCAGCTTGTTTGATATATTTTTTATCTTCACTCAAAAAGCCATGAAAGCTAAATGATTACAATGTTATGGAGATCTTCATTCCTAGATCATATCCTAAAAGTTCCATGTCTGTGTGGGCTTTCTAGCTCAAGTTATAAAGTTTCAAAGTTGGACTTGTAGCATAAGGTGTTCATAATAATATCAAGTTTGAGCTCCATAAAATATATGTTTAGGTTTAAATGATTAGTGATAGGAATGTAGATGTCATACAAAAATTTTAGGTCATCTCATTAATATTTTTTAAATAAACTTAAAAATCTCTCAAAAATAATAGATCAAGCAAGTACAATCCTTTTAGCATAAAGAACATCTCCTATAAATTTGGTGCCTCCATGACCTTTTTGCTTTTATATGCAAGCTTTTAAAGTTTGTCAAATAATGTAAGACATTCACGTTAACATAAAATTTGAGCTTTATAAAGTAATCATCTGGGTTCAAAAGGTCCTTAAAAGATTAAAATTTGAATAAGATCTAATGGTCTATGTGAGCTCACAAATTGAGACATGAGATTTAATAGTTCACACTGGAGTCAAACAAGTCAAAAGGTCCCTAGGTTTAAGCCCTTGAAAGAACTACACATTGGATAAGATCTAATGGTGCAGATCAATCAAGCAAAAATTTAATGATATGATCTTCAATGGAAGGAAAGTGGGCCCAATGAGATCTAAAGTCTATGTTACATCATGTATATTGATCCCAAAGTGTGAGATGAGTCAAAAGGTCAAGAAACTTGAAATACCACCAAGTGGCATAAGTGCATAAATTAGCAGGCTGACAACAAGATCTTGAGATCAACACATGATTGACAAGTGGCATGAGCACATTATAGTTGGTAGAGGATCTATGGATTATGTTCATTCACATTAGGTAGATCAACGGATCAATATGAGTCAAAATATAAATTATTCATATCATTTTTAATGGCTAATCAAATGAAGGTGAGCCCAGGTGACTTAGATTAAGGTCGGTAAAGCAATTTTTGATGGGGCAAGGTAAAAAAAAGTATGGATCTAAGTTTGAACATTGTCCTATTTAGAACAAAGCCAACATTTTGAAGGATACCACCAAGTTAGACATGTAGACTTTAATGGTTTCATCTCTAGGACCAACTACATGAAAAGGATCCTTCTCTCCACTTTTGCATGCCACAGTGAACTAGTGAAGAGTAGTTAACACCAAGACAAAGCTGTAATAGATTGATCTAATTGTTCTAACTAGATTGATGTCAAAACTTATTTTGGAACAAATTTATCCCTCTATTTCAACCATTAGGGAGCATCAATGAGGGAATAATGTAACTTTTCAACCACTTAAAGTGACCTAAGATCAATCAAAAGGTTTGAATGAGCATAATTTGGAGTTATGCTCATTTGATTCCTTTTTTTAGTGCTAAAATCCCTCTCTTTTGCTTTCCTTTTCTATAAATATAGCCTTTGATCTATTTTTAAGCATCCCTTAGGATAGTATGACTAAAATCTACCAAAAATTATATTTTGTACCTCTTAGAGTAATGAATAGAGCATTTTGTAGCTGTTTACTAATCTATGCTTAGTGTTTTGTATTTTTTTGATAAATAAAATTGGTTTTCATCCTCCTTTTATAGGTCCAAGTCCAACCTAAGTGCTAATAAAATTTTCTTTCAAGTCATCTAGTGTGTCTTAAGGTTGATGTCTCAGGTATAGAGTGGATATTTGATAGTAATTACTTTCAATCAAGCCTTACTCTCATTCCCTCTAGCCTAAGTCCATAAAATTGACTTCTAGGTGAAACACTATTACTTGGAAATCATTATACACATTACATTATTTCTATTCAAAGTCTATTAGTGTGATAATAAATCAATCTTGAAAGTGGATCCTTGAATATTAGGTGCATCACCTCCTTTAGAGTAGGTTCAATTCATGCATTCTCTAACTCTTTTCCCCATAAGTAATTAGTTGGTATAGATAGGAAGATTTCAAGATACATTTAGGGAGTTAGCCCTTAAATCTAGAGGCTCATTTCCATTATAAGTACACCCACATACTTGGAAATGTTATTATGTTGCCCAAATCTAGAAGAAGCTTAAACAAATTCTTTTAGGTTGAAATATTTGGTGACAATAGTTATGGAATGCTCAATGGGACCCATTGTCTTCAAGACAACTTGTCAAGGTGAATGCTGGTCTTGACAACATCAACTACAAATTGGTGTGCTACTCAACATTTGGTGACTCCTCCATGATAAATTTGGTTCAAGGCCATTTGTTTTGTTATAAATGTGCCCTCATAATTCATGGTTCTCATTAGGTCATATTATACTAGAACATTAAATCCCATTAACTCACCCATTCAACCTAAAATTCCTCTTGAAGTTAAATATCCATGGGCTAATCTTCCCTTTAAAGAATGAGTAGATTTTTCTAGAGAGGAAGAGGTTGAAGAGGCTAAATAATTTGAAGATATTGAAGAAGAAGACATGGATATACCTAATGCTTTCCATGCCTTTAATACTAAAAATCCAATTCAACTTCTAGTATATGATGCCATTCCTCTTAACGCCACAAAAGGTGTGCCCACATTCAATGGTGAAAGCCATATCACACCTAGTGAGTACATTAGAGATGTTTATAACTTTTACAGTTTCCATAATATTGTTCAAGAGAACATTTACATTAGAATCCTTTCCCTATCATTTAAAGGGAAGGATATTGATTGGTATATGCTCTAGAAGATGGATGCATCACAATATGGGATGAGTTTGGAGAGTTGTTGACTTCCATATTTGGAATTGAAAATGATCATGCGTCTCTTATACATCATCTCAATGTGACAAAAAGAGGATGCAAAGAAACAATGCATGACTTCATTGAAAGGTTTAAAAAGACTTGTAGAGACCACCTGCTAGCTTTGTGTTCCCTACTTACTTGAAATCCATTGGGACTAAAATTACTGTCATGCTTCATTCTATGAGTGATTCCACTCTTCCCAAAGTGTATGATCTTACTATCAAAGATAAGAATAGTCTCATCCAAGTTGGAAGATTACCTCCTAAGGTGTATATTCATCATTTTTATCATAAATCTAATAGCATTCTAGAAGTGGCTCAATTTCTTAATGCCAATACCAAAACTAAGGTTGCTATTAGGTAGGTAGAAAATAATGTTGACTAGAAGGAAAAGTTCTTAGCCTTAGAGGCTCAAAATAGGAAAGATAATATGAAAAAAGGTTAGTATCATAATACTTACCCTTATCAATAACAATATGGTTAAAAATATGGAAGAGGAAGAGGCCAATGATAACCTAACCCCAACAAGCCTGCCAATGTATACAGTCCTAACTCTACCACCAATGCAAGGGAGATAGTACCCATTCTTATAAATTTGGTATAGGGATAAGATTGGAAGAAAGAACAATTAATGGATGTTAATGAGAATGGAGATCAAGATATGGTGGCTTAAGGAGTAGTTACTCCCCTCCTGTCAAATGAAGATGAGGTGATGATGCAAATTAATGAATATTGGCAACCTCAAGGAGAGATCTTCACCAATTTTCTAGTTGAAGACACTTTTGTCCTAAATCATGGATACTCTATCATAGATAATACAAGGGAAAAGAGGAAGGATATAGGATGTGGTAGTATCATGACCATAGGTTCATATAATCCTCCTACAAGGCAACAAGACATAGCTACAAGTATGACAGTTTCAAAAATGTCTATATCTCCATCAAGTCAAAATATGTGAAGGTCTATTCCTATTCCTCATGTTCCAAGTAATTATATACCAAAAAGAGCCTAAGAGAAATTAGGTATGGATTATTTAGACATTTTATATTATTTTAAGAACACTAAAACATCCATTTCTCTTTATGATGTTCATCGTATACCTGGTCATAAAGAACTCCTACAAAAATAGTTATTTGCTATTCTTACTAGTATCTCACCCTCAAATTAAAGTCATTGAAATGTTTCTCTTGAGAATTATCCTAGTAAAATTTTTGAACCATCCACTAGGGATGAGAAACATCCACCATTTTACCTCACCCTCATTATAGGTGACAAGTTGGTACACAATTGCGTAGTTGATAGTGGATCTTCTACTTCTGTTATGCCCAAAGTTGTAGTTAACAAGTTAGGCCTAAAATATGAGCCACATAACAAATGGGTACTTTGATTAGATGGTGAAGCTACCAAGATAGTATGACTAATAAAAGTCTTTAAGGTTTTCTTGCACAATTGTCCTAGTTTTTCTATCTTGCAAGACATAATTGTAGTTGATCTCCCAACCCACTTTGCAATATGCATATCAAGGGAATTCATAGCCAAGATAGGTGGATAAATCTCAAATTATTGGTCTTTTTTGGCCTTTAAAACAAGGTATGGGGCCAAGGTGAAAATTAGGACACAACCCCTTGCAAGGTTTTATATTGAGCCTTACATTAAGACAAGATCCAATCTAAATTATTTGGCCCATGAAGAAAAGGACTCTATTATAGATGATGAAACTTATTCCAATCTTGAGGGTATTTAAGATTTATTTCTTGATAAATATGACACTAATGCTTATGATCATGATCCCTATGCTTTTTTAGAGGAAACTAATTTAGGAGTGTATTGTATATATGAAGAAGGATTATCAACACCTCTACTTACCAAGGAAGAGGGTGAAGATAATGAGTTGTGAAAGATGTTTTTGATGGTTCGAGAAGTAAATTTGGTGTATGGGATAGTGTTATGTTGGTCTCCCCATTAAAAAAAATAGTATTATGCTTCATACATGTATCATTTTAGTTGTACTTGTAATGTGGTTGAGTATGAAGGTTTAATTCAAGGCCTTCAATGGGAAAGGAGATAAGGAATCAAGAGCTTACAAGTATATGGAGACACTGAATTGGTTATGCATTAGGTGAGGAATGTGGTTGATACTAATAAACCTTTAATTAAGTCATATAATCATATGTTATGATATTTTCTTGAAGACTTTAGTGCATTCAATATACAATCAGTCCCAAGGGATCATAATAGTCATGTTGATAGACTAGCTACCATAGGAGCTTAATTTAATACTCCAACTTCCATAAAAGAGGAGGGAAAATAGTCTCATATTAAGGTCATTATCAGACCTATTATACCTAATAATTAAGTGTCTTGGAAAGTGTTTGATAGTGACAAACACATTGCATGCTTCTTGAAAAATGAGGCCGAGTTTTCTTTAAGGAATCAAAGGAGGCTCCAAGAGAAATTAGGTGATTATATTGTGCAACTAAGAACCAATAAGATACCTAAGGATGAATGGAGAAGAGATACCTATCCCTATGAATGGGATACTTTTGAAACCCTACTATTGAGAACTAAAGGTTAGTTTTTTAAATATTATATTAGGTGTGTTTTCTATTCTTGTTGTGTTGTGTTCTAATAAGTGCTTTTGAAGCACATGTGTGTTTCTTGATTTATATTTTGTTCTTATTGTTTTCTATTATTTGAGGTGTTATCAAGGTAGTTTATATGTCATTTCTATATGATTTTAAATTTGTAATCTGATGGACAAAATTAGGTAATTGGTCATGGCATAACAAACATACCACCTTTGGGAAATCACCAAGAATGTTGACCATTTTTACCAAAGGCTAAAATCGGTCAACCCCTATAGTCAGAATCTTGTATAGGGGATTTTTATAATGTCATATCATATGTTTTATCTCATTTTATGTTATTTCATATGCCATTATAGCTTTGGTCATAGTCTAGCTTGGTCCTTGTGTCATTTGGTGTCTTAGGGGTCATTTTAGAGTCATATATGTAAGTGGCAAGTTTTCATGTTGCGGAGCAGTTACAAGAACAAGTCTAGAAAAGCCTAAGTTTACACTTAGGAAATATTTCAAATTTTGGCTAAGTGTTAGAGTTCTTTTGAAGAAAATTTTCCACACAAATCTTGAAACAAAAATACAAGACATAATTCTCTCAGAGAAATTATTCCACTTTATTTGTCTAAGTGTTAGAATTATTTTAGGAAAATTATCCCAAAGGCAAAAGGATAAGAACAAATTATTTTAGACATTTTATCTGAAACAAAAAAATCTATAGACTTAATTCTTTTGGGGAAAGTGGCCGAACAAAAATCTTGAAGAGTAAATTCTTTCAAACATTTTGTCCATGGAAAAGGAGTTAAGTGCAATTGTGTCAAGAAAATTATTCAAGACAATTTTCATGAATACCTAATTCTTTTGGACATTTTGTCCACAAGTGTCTTGAAAAAAAGCCTAAAGGAAATGTCTTTGCAAAAATCCTGAAGACAAAGTGCCCAAAACAATATGCCTGATGCAAAACTCCAATGGTATTGAACTTTGTCAGAGAAATCATTTGTACAAGCCTTCAAAATTGATCTAAGCAAGATGTCACAGTGTTTATAAGTTCACAGGGACATGGACCAGATTGACCAAAATGATATGGGCAAGTAAAGGGACCAGACTATCATCAAGATGTCATGAAGAACCAGACTAGACAATGTGTTTGTGCATTTTATAAACTAGCTTAGGAAGCCTCATGTGACTAGAAAACTACGTGTGATAAATTTCCTTAGTGCCAAGATCATTCTTTACGAGTTTCATATCTTGATGAGTCTTCTATCTCTAGATCTAATCCTTCAAAGTTTAGCTTGCCAAGTCTAAGGTACCAGGCCATCCTGCATGTCACATAAAAATGAACAGACCAGTTTGTTTGATTATTATTTTACCTTCACTCAAAAAATTATGCAATCTAAAGGATTACAATGCCATGGAGCTCTTTGTGTCTAGATCCTATCCTAAAATTTCCATATCTATGTGAGCTTTCTAGCTCAATTTATAGAGTTTCAAAGTTGGACCTGCAATATAAGATGTTCATGCTAACGTCAAGTTTGAGCTCCATAAAATAGCCATTTAGGTTTAAATGATTAGTGATAGGCAAATAGAGATCATGAAAAAATCTTAGTTAAACATTTTAAAAATGCACTTAGAAAGCTCTTAGAGCCAATAAATCAAGTAGGCACAATCCTTTTAGCATCAAGAACATCTTCAACAAATTTGGTGCCTCCATGACCTTTTTAGTTCTAGGTCCAAGCTTTTAAAGTGCATCAAATAACATAAGATGTTCATGTTAACATAAATTTTGAGCTTTGTAAAGTAACCATTTGGGTTTAAAAGGTCCTTAAAAGGTTTAAAGTTGAACAAGATCTAATAGTTTGCATGAGCTTACATACTGACACATGAGATCTAACGGTTCATACTAGAGTCAAACAAGTAAAAAGGTCCCTAGGTTTAAGCCCTTTAAAGGGATACAAGTTGGATAAGATCTGATGCTATAGATCAATCAATCAAAAATATATTGGTGCAAGATTGGCTGGTAGGAACGTGGGCCTAATGAAATCTATGATCTGTATTGCATCATGCATCTCGATTTGATGGTGGAAGATGAGTGAAAAGGTTAAGGGGTTTAAGAGGCCACCAAATGGTATAAGAACATAAAGCAATAGGTTGACAATAGGATCCTAAGATCAATATATGATTGACAAGGGGTATGAGCATGTTCTAGCTGGTAGATGATTTACAAATTTCATTCATTCATATCAGACAAATCAATGGAGCAAGATGAGTCAAAATAGCAATGATTTATGTTAGTTATCAATGGCCAATCAAATTAAGGTGAGCCCAGGTGACTTAGACAAATGTTGACAAAGCAATTTTTGATGGGGGAAGGTAATTAAAAATCATGGATCTGAGTTCAAGCATGGTCCAATTTGGACTAGAGCCAAAATTTTAAAAGATGCCACCAAGGTGGACATGAAGACTTCAATGGTTTCATCTCTAGGACCAACTACATGAAAAGGACCCTTCTCTCCACTTTTGCATGGTATGACAAACCAATGAAGAGAAATTAGCACTAAGACAAAACTATAATAGATTAATCTAATTATTCTAACTGGATTGATGTTGGAACTTAGCTTGGAATGACTTAATCCCATCATGACAATCATTTGGGAGAATTAGTGAGGGAATAATGTAACTGTGCAACCACTTAAAGTGACTTGGGATCAATCAAAAGGTCTGAATGAAATTAATTTGTAGAAGCAATTGTAACTATGGTTTAAATAGAGTTGTACTCATTTGATTCCTTTTTTTAGTTCCAAAATCCCTCTCTCTTTCTCTCCTTTTCTATAAATATAGCCTTTGATCTATTGTTAAGCATCCCTTAGGCTAGTATGACTAAACTTTGCCCAAAATTATATTTTGCTCCTCTTGGAATAATGAATAGAGCATTTTGTAGTTGTTTAATAATCTATTCTTAGTGTTATGTATTTGTTTTATATGAAAAAATCATTAATCATCCTCCCTTTATAGGTCTAAGTCCAACCTAAGTGCTAATACACTTTTCTTGTACGTCATCTAGTGTGTCTTAAGGTTGATGTCCTAGGTACAAAGTGTATAGTTGACCATAAGTTCTTTAAATTAAGCATTACCCTCATTTACTTCTAGCCTAAGTCCATCAAATCTACCTCTAGGTGAAACACTATTACTTATAATTCATTGTAGACATTTCATTAGTTTTATTCATAGTCTATTAGTGTGTTAATGAGTCAATATTGAGAGTGGATCATTGAATATTTGGTGTATCACCTCCTTTAGACTAGGTTCAATTCATGCATTCTCTAACTCTTTTCCCCATAAGTAATCAATTGTTATATATAAGAGCATTTCAAGATACATTTAGGGAACTAGCCCTTAAATCTAGAGGCTCATTTCCATTATAGGTACACCCACATACCTAGAAATGTTCCCATTTTGCCCAAATATGGAAGAAGCTTGAACAAGTTCTTATAGGGTGCAAGATTTCATGACAATAGTTTTGTTTATTAAATTTGAGTAGATAGACTATATTTAGGAAATCTAAGCATCATGGTAAATTTGTGTAGTGTAATTCTCTCCAACATGCATGAAAATATAGATTAAAATATGATGCATAATGGGTTCTTAAAAAAATTTCAATTCTAGGGTCAAGGAAATTTCTTAGGGATAAAATATGAAATCATTGTTGTCATACAACTATATCAACTAGGTGGATGTAGTTGAGCAGAGATAAATTTTATCCCTAGGCTATACCATATGGAATGGCCAATGCAGTTGTGTGGAATAAAGTACTAATTTGACTGATACCATATAAGGTGGCTGATATAGTTTTAAAGAAAAGTATAATGATATAGCTAGTTGTTTAACCCTAAAATTTAGATGTGGAGAATCTAGGGTTAAGGGTTAGAGATAGCTTAGGGCACAAGGATGGTAGACTATCTCTAAAGCAAGCCAATTATTTGCAAAAATCATATACAACATATATTAAATTTATTATGCTGAGATGCTAAAGATAGAAAGTATAACTATGTTATATATATCATTGATAATGCAAAAAAGATATTAACTAGTTTTAATGCTAATACTCTGGATCTAGAATAGGTAAAAGGTGGATTAGATTTAG
Organism: Torreya grandis; assembly: GCA_037957365.1. Classification (NCBI taxonomy): domain Eukaryota; kingdom Viridiplantae; phylum Streptophyta; class Pinopsida; order Cupressales; family Taxaceae; genus Torreya; species Torreya grandis. The sequence goes on along the minus strand of JARHVA010000105.1, from coordinate 6,293,379 downwards.
ATCCTAGATTAGTCACATGATTCTAAAAATTATATCTCTATAACCATAGATACTTGCATTGACTTAGGATGGTTGTGTTGATGATACTATCATATAGGTGTCTATTACATAATACCTACTGAAACTAGATTTGACCACCTAGATACTTTTGGGTTATGTGTCACCGTCACTCTAGTGTATTCATATCTAGGTTATGGACTATTTCTCCTTGTAAAATAGTAAAACCCTAGTTCTTCATATTCATATTGGTTATAGGAAAAATGGGTTAGTGGACATATGGTGTTGAGCTACCCCAAATACCCCTATGTCAATTTGTGCTTCTTACATATCCAATACTCTAAAAAGGGCCTTAGACTTATGTAGTTCTCTCTTATGTGTTGGCTTGTGTGTGAATAATTCAATGTGTGGTAAGTAAGTATAATAATTATCTAGATTATAACTTGAAAAATGTGGCTCATGGAGTGACCCTTCAATATTTTAGACCTATATATATATGATATCGATATGACTAATATGGAAATAGTAGAAAAGAGAAGCTTTTCTCACTTGAGTGATTGATGGAGTGCTTTTGGTAAGTTGCCTTGGTCTTTTCTAGGTTTGTGTTAGGTGAGGAAAAATTATGATTGATCTTATATTTTGTTAGGTTGTGGAGCTAAAAGCTTCACTGATGCAGACATTGGAGGAGGGTGCTGAGTGTCACAGTCGCCGGCATCGGTCAGGCCAATCGACATCGATCAGGTAGAGACAAGAAACTATCGATGACGGTCAGATATCGACCGACGTTGGTCACCCCAGGCAGATAGGGACTGATGTTGATCGCTTGTGTGGTTCTGAAACTATCAGTTGCATAAATAGTTAGTTAACGAACCAGTTGTTTACATGTAAGAAGGCTAATTATAGTCTTGAGCTATGGATCTAATTATTGTAATTAGATGTCTAATTATTGTTTGCATGAGATCTATTTAAGAGACTCATGGGCTGTATTGTAATTTGTGCTAGAGAGTAAGAGAGCAAATATTAGCTCCTTCAGAGTGAAGAGAGCAAGGTGTGTTTCTCTTAGTGCCATAGTGCCAAGTATGGGTGCTAGTTTGGAGAATCAGAAGGATTCTTCATGTATATAGGATCTTGGTCAGTAAGTGTGCAAGGCCACATTTGGAGATCTACATAGTAAGTAAGATCATTGATCTGCAGGTGTATGTGTGTGTGAGGTCTAGGTTTATAGGTGTGTAAAACCAAGTTGATCTGCAGGTGGTAGCAGGATCAAGGTGACAGCAACACAACAGGGAGCAAGATCAGATGGGATCTACTTAGAGTACGGTGTGTACTCAATTGGAGAGCAAAGAGGAAGGCAAGGTAGTTCCTTCCAAAGTAAGATCATTTAAGTTGTAGGTTATTCCAAGTTCATGGGAGATCTACTTGGAGTACATTGTGTAATCAGTTTGAGTATGTTTGTATACTCAATGTACTGGTAGTATTGTTATTGATTGGTTGACTGGCGGTGTTGTTATTGGCTGGTGGAGGTGAACACCAACTCTGTGTTTGAGTTGTGTGTTGGGACCGTAACTGAGAGAGTGAGCTCTTGAAGGTGAATTACTGAACACTTGGTGTGGGAAGCCTGTAAGGTGGGAAGAGTGTGGCATCTCTTCATTTGTAATTCTTTTTTAGAAGAGTATTAATACAATTGGGTATTGTCTCTCATATTCTGTGTTATTTTTGAATTCTAGTTACTTGTGATTCTAGTTTAATTTCACATGTTTAGTTGCTTGGTAATCAATGGTGCTTTCGGGTCCTAACAGTTAGTATCAGAGCCAAGGTGTTGGTTCATAGCTTGATACCACTAACAGTTGGTATCAGAGCTAAGGTTGCAGGGAGTAGGTTTTGTGTTTGGTTATAGGTCACTCTCAGGGGTTTTTGATTGAGTGGGAGTATAGCAATGGCAGAAGAAAGTAAGCTAAGAATGGAGGAATTGAAAAGCACGAATGGTCAATTACGGTGTGATGAAAAGAAAGAGTAGGTAAAGAAATATTATTGGTTGGTAGCAGATTAGCATGAAGAAACTGAAGAAGTAGATGTTGCAGGTGTTGTTGCACAAGATGCTCTGTGATGTTTCTTGGATAAAGTAGAATCTTGTTTTATAGAATCTGTTGCCTCTTTCCATGCAGCCCCAAATGGAGGGGTTGGTGAGCCTTGTCAAAGTATTGGCAAAGGGGAAGTGTTGCTGAAATTGTAGGAAACCAACACATGGGTGTTGAAGAAGGTCATGCAGGTCCCAGTCTTGAAGATGTGGCTAATTACTTCAGGAAAGTTGGGTGATGAGAGATGCACAAGAACTCTCACAGTGGATGCACTTGAATTAGCTGGTGGTAACAAAGTAGGTATCCTTTATCTATCTACTTATGTTACTGATTCTTCTTTTGTTGTGAAGACGTGGCTTTGTAGGCTTGGTCACATGAGCAAGAAGGAGATGGATGTTCTTAAGAGGAAGTCAGATGTGTTTGACAGACTTAAGAACTGGAAAGCCTTGGTGTTCTTAGAGGAGATGATGGATAGAGATCAACGGATGGGGCTAGATACCTTTAAGCAGGGCAGTTTGGACAAGGAAATGATTCAAAGAAAGCTCATGGGTAAAAAGTCATCACTCATAGGTGAACACAGTTACTGACATTGGTCAAGGGGAACCATCATCGAATAGACAGGTACCGATGTTAGTCATGTACAGACCAGAGCTGGTGGTGTTGGGTAGGGTGGCTGCCAGTGTCGGTCATAGAACTGACGTCAGTGACTAGGTAAGACTAACATCAGTCAAAAAATTGGCATCAGCAAAAAGGACAATCGCATGAGAACCGACATCAGTCAGATGTAGATTGTGTGGTGACCAAGGTCGATCACTGTAATAGATTTATGGTAGACAACAAGCTGTCAAGGAGTCTCAAATGCCCATATGTAAGACTGAAAGGGTAAGTAAGCCTCAAATTTGTTGTTCCTCTTCTTTATACTCATTGCTCACTATAGAGCAAGAAGGATTCAGGAAATAGTGGGAGCATGGCATGATTAAGATGCAGAATAAAATGAGAGATTTGGTAGGGTTGCCAGCCAAAAGAAAGCACTGAAAGATGAATGGATACCTTAGTTAAAGAATAGAGAGAATGGACACGTGAGATGGAAGGCTAGGTCATATGGTCTTGAGGAAGCTGCAAGATAGTGGTACAGGGTTTGATAGGTGGATGACAAAGCATTACTTTAGTCAATGTTAGTGCAACCATTGTGTTTGTCTTACCAGGTTGGATAATGATTGCAACATTATCCTGTTACTATATGTGGATGGTATGCTAGCCAGCAGGTTCGTACATATACAGTTTTGTTGAGCTAAGGGTAAGGTTAGTTTAGTGGCATGTCATGAGGAATTTGGAGCAGCAAAATTCTTTGGCATGAGAGACATAGAAGATCATAGGTTGATTTTGTCTCCAGTGGGAGATAATGTGAATCAGGTGTTAGTGAGGTTCAATACGCAGGATGCAGAACTGGAGCACACCAAGGGATGGACAATTCAGTGTCTAAAATCACATGAGGTCTAATATAGACCTGAGTTTTCCCTAGCAATGGGAGTTGTCAGAGAGTTGGAGCCAATTCAGGGAAGTGGGTTTTCAGGTATTTGAGAGGGACCAGCAGTAGGTATACATGCTATGCAGGGTCAGGACTTCACTACATGGGTTTGTAGATTCAGATGTGGTAGGTTACTTGGATGATAGGAGGTACACCATAGGTTGTGTGGTGGGTGGTATTTAGGATTGATCTTGAAGAGGGATACAAGCCAAGAAATAGATTAGATGGGGTACAGGTACAGGTACAGTGTAGCTATTTATCTCCAAGTGAGAGATTGTTAGGTTGTAGAGCTAAAATCTTCACTAATGTAGACATTGGAGGAGGGTGCTGAGTGTCATAGTCACCAGCATCGGTCAGGCCAACTGATGTCAGTCAAGTGGAGATAGGAAACTACTAACGATAGTCAGATATCGGCCGATGTCAGTCACCCTAGGTAGACAGGGACCGACGTCGATTGCCTATGTGGCTCTAGAACTATCAGTTACATGAATAGTTAGTTAATGAACTGGTTGTTTGCATGTAAGAAGGCTAATTATAGTCTTGAGCTGTGGATCTAATTATTGTAATTGGATGTCTAATTATTGTTTGCATGAGATCTATTTAAGAGACTCATGGGTTGTATTGTAATTTGTGCTAGAGAGTAAGAGAGCAAATATTAGCTCCTTCAGAGTGAAGAGAGCAAGGTGTGTTCCTCCTAGTGCCATAGTGCCAAGTATGGGTGTTGGTTTGGAGAATTAGATGGATACTTCATGTATGTAGGATCTTGTTTAGAAGGTGTGTAAGGCCACATTTGGAGATCTACATAGTAAGTAAGATCATTGATTTGCAGGTGTATGTGTGTGCGAGGTCAAGGTTTGTAGGTGTGCAGAACTAGGTTGATCTGCAAGTGGCAGCAGGATCAAGGTGACAACAACACAATAGGGAGCAAGATCAGGTGGGATCTACTTGGAGTACGGTGTGTACTCAGTTGGAGAGCAAAGAGGAAGGCAAGGTAGTTCCTTCCAAAGTAAGATCATTTGAGTTGTAGGTTGTTGCAAGTTCATGGGAGATCTACTTGGAGTATGTTGTGTACTCGGTTTGAGTATGTTTGTATACTTGGTGTACTGGCAGTATTGTTACTGACTAGTTAACTGGTGGTGTTGTTACTGGCTGGTGGAGGTGAACACCAACTATGTGTTTGAGTTGTGTGTTGGGACCGTAATTGAGAGAGTGAGCTCTTGAAGGTGAATTATTGAACACTTGGTGTGGGAAGCCTGTAAGGTGGGAAGAGTGTGGTGTCTCTTCATTTGTAATTCTTTTTTGGAAGAGTATTAATACAATTGGGTATTGTCTCTCATATTCTGTGTTATTTTTGAATTCTAGTTACTTGTGATTCTGGTTTAATTCTGCATGTTTAGTTGCTTGGTAATCAATGGTGCTTCCGGGTCCTAACATATTTATACCAATCCTTTGGAGAATATATCACATTAAAACACTTAGGTCAACCATAGGAATATGTTTAATTTTATAATTTGATGAGTTTAAGGTACTAGACACTTATGTCAGAGTAGGACACTTACGTCAATGTAGACATATAACTAGGACATAAATATCATGGTAGTTGGGAATTAGGTGTATGTTAAAAAATTGTAGAGATAAAAGATAAGTAGGATTATAACATTCTGAACATGATAATAGGCTTGAGTTAGTAGAATGACATTGGTCAGAATAAGAGATAGATAATTTGGTACATATGGATAGTGTATGAGAGACTTTTGGTAGTAGGAAAGGTATAGAAGTTAAAGGTACATCCATGATATGTTTTTAATAAGTGTAAAAGACTAAGGTAATTTATAATTTAGAAATAGTGCCTACATTTCCCACCTCTTTAATTTAGTAATGAAATTAGAGGTTTAAAGGAGAACTATGTACTTGGATATGTATAACACACCTTATCTTTACTTGAGTCCAACTTGAGTGCTTTTTTAGTAACTCACCTAAAATCAAGAGCATGTTTAAATATGTAACAAGTGCATATAACCTAAAATTTAAAGTATTTAAATAATTCAAAATGAAAGAGAGCAAGGTTTATGAGTACATATATGTGTCAATGCAATCATATTGCCCTTTAACAAATTCATTTGAAATATGCATCATTATGAATAACTATAGCTTATATTAGGAAAAATATAAAATATATAAAGTGCATATATCTAAAGAGATAGAGAGATATTAGAGGACACATGCTCTCAACCTTGGATAAAAAGTGAGTTGCCACTTGGAAGTTGAGATTAACTCAACTGTGTAACCTAATCATATTATAACCTAGTGAATGTGAGTGAATTAAGTCAACTCACACTATAAATATAGTGAGGATGGATGATGTAATCAATTCCAAATTATATACTTGGAAATATTGAGTGATTGAATCACTTTAACCATACTAAAATGTGGACCAACTACTGTAGTAGATTGGCTCAATACATTCCATAAAAGTCCAACTTGGTGGGTGATGACAGTCCCTAAAAAGTGTTCGGAATCTAAAACTAATTTGATTTATAAATATTAGGTGCACATTTCATAACATATTCACCTTAGATATGTCTATTACTAAAACTATGTATAAAAATGGTACTCATGTATAGAATTATACCACAAATGTGTATTTAAATCATATAGTTATGAATTTTAACCAATTTGAAACTATATAACTATGGAGAACATGTTTATAAAACATTACCCCATTATAATCTAAAAATTAAATTGGTGTTAGTGTGGATAACATGTTTCCAAAAAATGATCCTCTTTAATTTGGGTGTGCTTCATACTGAATAAATGTGGAGAACATGTTTCCAAAACATGCCCCTATTGAATTTGAAACTGTGACAAATGTGGAGAAGATGTTTTCAAAATATGCCCCTATTATAATTTATATCTGTGAAGCAATATTGAAGTCATACCTCTATGTCATGAACCCAATGATATGCCCCCATTTTGAGATGAGGGAAAATAACACTTGTAGTTACCTCACCTCAAAAGGATAAGATAACCATGTAAAATGTGAATGTAACATATAGAGGTAACATGTCTAGATAGATATATTATTGAAGCACAAGGAATGTGATCACACCAAGTCCTATGATGCATGATATGAATCATGAAAACATCTAGATAGTAATGGTACAATATTAATAAGTAATCAAAAAGACATAAAAGAGCACTCAAAATAAAATCAAAAGTTAATGGTCCAAGGAGACCTTAAACAAGGGGCATGTTCAAATGTCACACAATCAAAGGGACATGACTTATTAAAATGTCCAAAAAAGTAAGAATGACATTTTAAAAGGTTAATATATAATAAATAATGACATATTCAAAGGTAAATATACAAAAAACAACGACATATTCAAATGTCAAAGAGTAATCAAAAGCACAAGGACCATAAACAATGGAACATATTCAAATGATCAAACAAGTAAGATAATAGAAAGGCAAGAAAATCAAGAAAGTGCATAAATGAAAACATAAGAAACCAAAATAAACACACAATACTAGTCCTTAGATATATGTTATCAAAAAATGTTAAGTACATAGCACATCAAGTACACTATGAAAGATATAAGCATTGATAAAGACATGTGTAAATATATATATGAGCTTAAAAATGATATTACAAAATGAGCATAGAATGTTATTACTTGGATGTATTATGATCAAAGAGGTGGATGCCCCCACATGACATGAGTAGAGGAATGGTCTAACATATGAAAGTGCATAGATCATGTATTTGTGTATGCATGTATCACACTCAAAAGATGTGTGAAAAACATGTGTATATATAAAATATTGATATGACATATACCAAAATGGAAACAAAAACATAGATGCCAAGGAGATAAAATAGGTATAAGTGTTACTATAACCTAATTATTTCATCAACAAGATGCCTTTGTGAAGGCCTTATATCATGCATGTCATACTCAATTCCTATGCAATTGGTATCATCAAGATCATACCAATCTTCTGTATTATTAAAATCATATTCATTAATGTAATCATTATTAAAGGATAAATGTAACCTTTTAGTCTATTCTTGAATATGTGATATAAATTTGGATTATCTATATATGAATAAAAAACCATGCCATACTATGGTTGTGACCTTTTTGGTATGGCATTATTTATATCCATGTGCACCTCAGATGTTAATGCCTTATGAATATCCTGAGCTATATGGTTTACCTTGATTATTTCTCTATTTGGTTCTATATTAGGAATAGTATCACCACTTTTATAATCATTTATAATTGTGCCCTCTTATTTTTCAATTTTGACCAATAAAAGGAACTCACATGGCTTATTTTATGGTGGTTTTAAGATCATTGGTTCCTTTTGTAATTGAATATCATTTGAAATTTTAAAACCTTTGTTAATGGTATTTTCTCTATGTCTTTGTTCTTTTGAACCTTCTCTTGCTTTGAATTATCTTTTGATACCCATATTTATTGTTTTGATAGTTATGTTTTAGGATAAGTACTCATAATGTGAGTGGTTTTATTGGTTGATGTATCAATGATATGATCACCACTATTTTTCTGACTTTGTATTTTGTTATTCAATGAAAAACAATAATCTGTATGATGTCCATGAATTCTATGGTATGCAAAATGATATTTGGATATCTTTATAGGATGTGGAATATGTAATTTTATCATTTTATCTCAAATCATTTCTCTTAGGATTTCATTTGGTCTCTTAGCAACCTTTTGTTCATTTTTTGAATCATTTGTTCTAGATGTATTCTATTTTATATTTTCATTTGGACATGAAAACTTGTTTAGTATAACATTGCTATATGGAGATGAAAACATATGATTAACACTAGCATGTTTTGGATTTTGGTCACATGGAATATTCTTTTCTAATAATGTGATATTTAAAATATAGTATTGATTTTGATTTTGTAACTCATCTATTAACTTTATCATAAGGATGATTTGATATTTTAGGGCCTCACAAACACAAACCCTAGGTACCTTGGTTTGAATATGCATACATACACCATCTACTTTACCCCTTGAAGGAGTGATATATTGGACCTAGATAGAGGGATGACAGCTATCACCCTCCTTAGGGTGAGGAGGGGTAAGAGGCTCCTTTGTATCCATTTTAAATGTTCTAAAAATTTATATGAGAACATGATAAAAAAGACATGCAAATGCTAGAAAGTAATTAATCATGATAATAACATTAAAAATTGAAAAAATATAACAATCTAAAACCCTAAGAATTTTTTTTTTGTATTCACATGAATTGGGTTCACCAAATCTTTAATCCTAAAATATATATTTAGGAAATATATGGTTAAAGAAGTAAAGATAGCCTAGGGCACAAGGATGGTAGACTATCTCTAAAGTAGTCCAATTATTTTTGAAAATTAGATATAACATATACTAAATTTATTATGTTGAGATGTTAAAGATAGAAAGTATAACTATGCTACATATTGAAATGATAATGAAAAAAATACTCAATTTGTTCTAATGCTAATACATATATGGATATGGAACATGCAAAAGGTGGGCTAGATATGGATTCTAGATTAATCACCATATTCTAAAATTATACCTCTGTAGTTGTGAACACTTATGTCAACCTAGGATGGTTGCATCGATACTAATATCTAAATTAGACACATGTGTATAACATATAACACCTACTAAAATTAGATGTAATGACTTAGATGCTTTTGGGTTCTCTGCCACCTTAGCTCTAGTGTATTTATATTTGGGTCATGGATTGTTTCACCTTATCAAATAATAAAACCCTAGTTCTTCATATTCATAATGGCTATGGAAAAATTGGGTTAGTGGGAACATGGTGTCAAGCTTCTTAAAAAACCCTTTATTAATGAGCACTATCTATATAGACAATACTTTGAAGAGGGCCCCAGACTTATGTACTTCTACCTTATGTGTTGGCTTATTTGGGAATCATGTAATATGTGATAAGTAAGAACAACAATGACCTAGCTTGTAACTTAGAAAATTTGGATCATGGAGTCTCCTTCAGTACTTAAGACTTGTAGATATGTTTTCCTTATGACTAATATGGAAATAAGAAAAATTAAGGAAGTTTTGCTCACTTGAGTGTTTGATTGAGTGATTTTGGTAAGTTGCCTTGGTCTTTTATAGGTCTATGCTAGGTGATGAATGAATGAGAATTGATCTTGTATTTATACCAATTATTTGGAGAATATATCACATTAAAACATTTAGGTAGATGATAATAACATGTTTTATTTTAAAATTGGATGACTTTAGGGTACTAGACACTTACATTAGAATATGACACTTGCATTAATGTAGGCATTTGATTGGGACACAAGTATCATGGTAGTTAGAAATTATGTGCAGGTAAAAAAATTGTAGAGATAGAAGATAAGTAGGCTTATAACATTTTGGACAAGATAATAGGCCTAGTTTATCATAATGACATTGGTTAGATTAAGAGACAAACAATTTGGCACATATGGATAGTGTGCCTTTTGGTAGTAGGAAAGGCCTAGAAGTTGAAGGTACATCTATGCTATGTATTTATCTATGATGTATAATTTAGAAATAGTGCCTACACTAGTACTATAAGGGGTATACAATACAACATAAGTGGAAGGGAGACATGGTTGATGTAGTATATGTATGGTAGATGGCATTAGGAAAATTTTTAACTGGCTAATACTATATGATATACCTAATGTAGTCAAAAAGGTGATAAGCATGGATGTTACCATAGGGGTTGACCAATGGAATAAGAAGGTATCATGGGATGATAGAATATAGTTATGGCCAATATAGTATATAAATAAATGACTGGCTGACATAGTAAAACTATAGGTGATCAGTGAAATAAATAAATGTTAACATAAAATATACAACTTTGGTTACATATAGTTGTGAGGTTCAAGTTAAATTTAGTTAGATTTAATGTATCATAGAGGTTATTACTGAATGGATTTAATTATAATATTCATTCATAAGTAGGTGTGTTCATTTATAGTACACAACACACAAATATTTCCTATTCTAACTCTATTTATATATCTATGATTAGAATAACCTTTATAATTTTTTTGTATCTCTTTACTCTATACCTTGTACTCTTTACTATATTGTCACTCTTATTTTATTTATTCCAAGGATTTATACATCTTAATACCTCAAATTTCACTCTATTTAGATATGTTATACTATCTATTATATATCTATCATATTACAATACTGCAGTGTAAGTACTAACTAGGTACCTTTACAACTCAATGATCATGTTTGTGTAAGATGCATTTTCTTCATACAAGTTATCTTGTGTTACTGCAAATGTCCAACCCATCTTGTCAGCCTGGAGATGTACCCTATTTCTATGGTATAGATGGAAGTTCTAATGTGATCTTATGCCAATCATATTTGATGTTAAAGAATCCTTCCAACATTTTTTGACTTTTATACCTTTGTTTTGTCCTTGAGATAATTTTTGAAAATCTTATCAATTCATCTTAGTGCGAAAAACTTACCAATTTTTTGAATTTTATGATGTGAATTTCCCTTCCTTAGGTAAATGTTTATCATAATTTTCTACAATAACCTTACAGAAAGTTTACTAGTTCAATAGTATTACTTTCACATCTAAGGTCTTGTATTCTAATGAGATATTCTCTTTAGCTTCCATCACCATATATTTTAGGGTTGGTGATTTCTCTAGTGTTCATATGTATGCCTCATGGTATATTATCTAAACCTCCATTTTCTCCATTTGGGTATTAAACAGAGTCTCATAATACTCTATGTCTTCATAAATAAGTATGCATTTAAGTTTGTTTTTATTTATATTATTCTCACATATCCATTTGTCCTAATTTACTTCAAAAAGAATCTTGTGGGTACCAAAACTAGTATAAATAATGTTGAACTACCTTTCTAATTCCTCAAATTATTTTTTCTTATCTTGGGTCCACATAGGCCAATTAATGGAGTAGGAAAATTAGGTAGTTTTATCTCCCAAAGATTTTTGAAGCTTCTCTAATTTCTCTTTGTACTCAAATTTTCTTACCTTATTTTCTCTTAATAGTGGGCCCAAAAATTATTCCTCATACTCTTTTATAACCTCTGATTTGATGAGTATTTTATCCACTGTATCTCTTGCATGGATAATGAAATTTTCTATGGTCTCCTCTAGCTATTATTATATCATCCATGTTGCACCATGACCATACTATGGCCTAATGGTGATTAAGGAAAATAGAGACCTTTTTATGCCTTCTTACATGTTCATGGACTACGTCATCCAAATCATCTTTGAAATTTAAATGAGAGTTTATCCAACTAATTATTTATCTATTGGTGTGATGTTTATAAGGATACTATAATCTATCTTATTTTAGTAGGCTAAAGGAATTTGGTGGCACCATGATAGTAGATGTAAATTAATTATGGTGTGCTAATTATAAATTTATCCTTATCAAGGGGTCTATTAGAGTAGCTATAATACTTGGAATAGTGTGTGTATACAACTAAATCTAAATGATTCCACTAAATTAACTAACTCATACCACTCTGATACTTCTTTCCACATTTCTACATCACACACTAACCTTATAGAACCATATCTCCCAATTAATTTTCTTATTAACACGTGATTCATTCTTAATATTTTCTTATAAAATATCTTAGGAATTTTAAATTCCTCCCCCAACTACCTGCACCACCACATCTCCTACAATTCCTACTTTTAATCACACTCTAAACAAATTTATTAACTTTAATGGAATCTAAAATGCTCCAAGCTTCCTAAATCCCCTTATAAATCTTCCTAAACCCCCTCACTAAGATTCCTTTAGAATTCTCTAGGAGTTTTTAATTCCTATAAAATTCCTCCACCCTAGATGTTCATCCTTCATGGATAAAATATAATAATTCATTTCCTCCATAAATCACTATTTAATCACCTACACCCCCATGCCAATATATATTATAATCTTATAAACTTGAAATCTTGAATCTTGAATCTTTGGAATCCTTGAATGAATAGGGCCACCACCTTGTCTCCACTATCAATAATTAATTCAATATAAAACATCCATTGCTGAAATTATTGAGCATTCAAAGAGCAATCCAATATTCATATTAAAGCATCAAGCAACTCAAAATCAGTTTGACCACATATGCTTTGTCAAGGGAGATGGAATCATTTGTTCTTAAGGTATAAAATTATTTGTATTTCATTTATATTTGCATGTGAATCTATTTATTCCACTTTTCATTCTTGAGGTGTTGTATAGATTGAATTAGATTAGTAATTATGATTTCATTCATTGTTCCTAATATAAAAATTTTATATCTAATTTTATGGACACATTTTTGGTGATTTTAGTGGGATAAATCCATTAACATTTACTTTTTAGACTTCTAGTGTGCTTTGGAAAGCTTAAAGTTCATTGGTGAAGAGATATGGTAGCTGAAATCTTCAAATTTAAATGAAATAATCACTTCCATATTGGCAATGACTTTGAACTATGTTGAAGCAGTTTTTATCTGCATAAAAATGATTTTGACTTAATTATTAACTATTTCAAACTTAATTGCTAAACCTAATTATCACTGTCTCCTTAAACATTTAAATTTTTTCTAATTTTGTTTAAAGCCACTTATTTTGTTTTAGTCATTTTATTTAACTACTAAAATTTTTGTGATATTTTTAGCAATTTCCCCTTTTTTGTTTCTATTTTTGTGCAAGTTAAAAGTTGCTACTTTAGAAATGTGGTTTTGTGTTTGACACAAGTAGTTTCATTAGATCTAAAACTAGCTTTGAGGTATAAAATTTTATGTCTTCTACTAATTAACTCTATCTGTATCAAATATGCTTATATGTTTTAGCAGTTTTGTGTTCACATTTAACAACTTTGATATTCCATTAGGGACTTCATAAATATCTACAATGACTTTGATTTCCTTAGTATTCTAGTTTGTTTTCTATATTTACAACTTTATTTTGGTAATAACATCTTCATGATAAAAAAAATGACTTTGTTATTTTGTATTTTTATGATATTTTGGTAGACCTATTATGTGTAGGGGCTTCATTATATGCAAAAAAAACTTTATCATGAGGAGTAACAGCTTCACTATGAGTAGAGACAATTTTTTTCTGACTATGTTTTTGCATGTTACCCATCAAAAATTGAATTTAAACTACTAAACCTTATTTGTAGATTTGACCATCAAATAAATGAAAATAATTCCTCCCATAATTTTTTTTATCACACTTAATCAATTCAATTAATTAATTCATTGTGTGTATGTGTGTTTAAACTTGATCATCTTAGCATAGTCTTTTTATGTTTCCTTATTTATTCTACCTGAGGCTAAGGATATGTATGCTGTCCCCTCACACTCGTATGGAAAACTTGGGATACAAATTGTAAATAAACCTCCATACATTTTTATTTTTATAGGGGAAAAATGTTGTGTAATAGATCACCACATAGTTATCATAGTCACTAGGTGGGTTGTGACATGGATTTAATTACTACACACTAATATGAAATACATGTTTTGATGGAGTATAAATATCAAGGAGAACTATCATAAAACTAAGTGGATTCATCCATAAAGGTTTTCATGAAGTGAGGAGGTAATACTCTAATACTTAGATGTCAGATAATATCCTTATATAGTCTTGAACCCCATGTACCACAAGGTATTTAGGGGACTCCCTTAAAAATCCTTGTATATCATAGAATAAGACCCTTCTATCATAAAAATTATCAGTGCATTGGAAAAAACATCTTCAAATATCACTCACCATCTAATAGGTATAGCGAGGGTAAGGATACCAACCTTGTCACTGTTTTATGTGAGTAGAATGGTGGGTTGGTAGTTATATTGCACAACCATAATAGACTAACATAGGCTTATCATATTACATGATATAAATTATGAGTTATCGATACTAGTTCTATTTGTAGACCTATTTCTTAAACCAAAAATGCACTTGTACAATTCAATACTATGATCACACATCAATCCTATTGTCTAATCCTTACATAGATTTATCATCACCTTGTCATCATATAAACATCCATTTACCTCATAAATCTAATCACATCCAAAATCAAATTTCATCATTCCTCATAATACCTTAAGCTTGATTAAATACAAAGATATAATAAAGTCACATGCACAATCAAATCTAATAATTAACCCATCCAAATTTGAGCAAACCTTGTCTAATCACTTACTTGAGTTAGTATTATCAATTTAGCTTTGATTAAGGTCAACCATGACCTGGTCATCCTATTGCATCAACATCATTTTTTAGCTAGTCCAAACATAGAACCTATTAAACTAAAATCTTAAGTCAACCCAATAGCTTGTCTTAGATCACTCTCCAAGTTAATTAGTAAAACCTAGGGTTACTAATACCCTACCCCATCTTAAATATCAACTAGCTCACGTCTAAATTCAAATTTTCTCAAAATCATCTTGTTTAAAATCATACTCTCATATCACATTTGAAGTCAAAAAATTGATCAAAAGTAAGCTTATCAATCAACACCTACCATCTCATATCATATAAACCCATCCAATCACATCCACACCATACCTCCTGCTACTCACTAACAATTCAAGATTGGAAAACAAAGGCACATCAATGACCTTAAAACCCTTTTATAGGGAGAGAAACATCATGATAATGATGAAGAAAAAATTATTGATATGGATGCACATGATTAAAATATGGAATATCACTTGTTGAATAATAACTAGGGTAGAGCCTAATTATAAAAATATTTCTATGATAATAGGGATGTGTTTTTACTCCGGCTTATTGAGGTAGGAGCTAGACTCCCTCTTAATTTTGACCAAGATAACCTGAGGCATATTATCTGAAGTCCTAAATGAGAAAGGCATATACCTAGTATCAATCCTTTTGAAAAAGAAAAAGAACCTAAGATAGAATCTATCAATATTAATTTTGTTAAACTAAGCAAAGGGAAGTCCACCTCAGAATACCAAGCTGAGGAGGATCACAAACAAGCCTCGATATATCAACTAAATCAAATCACTCAGCAAGTGGCCTCTCTTACATCTTAAATAGATCATTATGCCAATAAGTCCCAAACTCCTAAAATGTCATACAAAATGTATCCACATCTCACAAGTCAAAACTTAGAAAAAATTGATCACCATATATCATCATTAGCCCCATTTTATGACCCTTTATTTACTTAATAATGGAAAATGATGAAGGACGATCTCCAAGGGATAGAATTAGGTTCATGCAACAAGAAATATAAGTTTGAAGACCTATGATCCTATCTACTTGACAAAGACATATTATGCATTCTCTTTCCTACTTATTTTGAGCCACCAAAAATTTAAAAAATATAAGGGAAAGGGTGATCCAAGGGAGAATTCCAAATATTTTTTCATGTCTTTTCAGTAGGTCACTTATAGTGATGAATAACTTCTTAGATTATTCCCTCGTAGTCTTGGAGGACTAGCCTTGGAATGGTTCATGCACATATCTAAGGCACCAATTACATAACTTGGGGACCTAACATATAGGTTTATTAGACATTTATCCTATAATATGGAGCATGTTATCACATTATTAGACTATTATAATCCAAAACAATGTCATGGATAAATTATTTCATCCTTCCTGTAAAATATGGTGAAGTCTTATCAATAATTTTCATTACACAATCCTTGAGAAATAACTTGTTGATATCTTTGCAACCAACTTAAATCAATAACTGGCTTTTGAATTATAACTTCACAATGCCAATACTTTTGATTTTTTTTTAAAAAGGCATAAAAATCAATAAATTTTTTATTAATAAAGGATTAATCAAAATATTCTCCAAAGATAATCAAAATCAAGCCTCCTTATTAGAAAATCGAAAATTCTTTAATAAGAAAAAAAATGTGGTTGGTGGAGTCACCAATTCAAAAATGTTCAAATTACTCAAGGCTCCAACCCTCCTAAATCTAAAAGTGCATCCAACATCACTATACCTAAAATCAAGTTGAAGATAGAATATAAAAAGTGATAATATAAAGATAACAATGAACCTGTGGAAAATGTATTGAATAAGCTTATAACCACTAACATGTTTTTTATTCCTAAAACAAAACCCATTGATTAAATTCAACAAAAACCAACATGGTATAAGGAAAATTAATATTTAAACTATCACCAAGTCAAGGGTCATGACACATAAATGTACATGTAGATCCAAATTATAGCCAAGACTTGATCAACTATGGATAAATATAGGTTGTAGGAGAGGAGTCTTCTTCCAAGAATTAACAACTTAGAATATACTAGGATCCTTTTCCCAAGAATGACCAAAAATAGAAAAAAATACATCAAGACCAAGATAAAACCTATCATTATATTATAGGAGGACCTCTCACCATTATGACTTGGTTATTGGCCACATCACCCATATTAAGTGTAAAGTCATCACCTCAACATAAGGGATAAATCTCCTCAATACTTCCCTATCCAAAATTAGCATGTTATTAAGATCAAAGTACGATCATCTAATTTTTCCACTACTACACACCATGAAAAAATCACTATACTAGGGACACCTCCTAAAACTCCTCCTCCAAGGGTACCCCTAAAGGTCAATGTCCAAATACCTCATCTGTCTACTTATATAGGTGATTATGACATCATCCAATAAATTTATAATACCCCAACCCATATTTATATTATGGATATTCTCAAATCATCCTCTATCCATCATGACATTCTAAAAATAAATCTTTAGTAGTCAAGAGTTCCACCAAGACCTTGTGGGCCATCTCTCGTTTACCCAAAAGCTTACCTTTGATCCACATGACATACCTCCTATTAGTACCAATAAAAATAACCACTTGTATATCAACATATTCATTTAAAATAATAAAATTAAGAGAGTTATTGTAGATGATGGGGCTAGATTCAACCTATACAACATTAATTTGATCAAGAGTTTGTGATATTTAGAGTCTATTTTAGGCCACAGATTGTCATGATCAAAACCTATGATGATAATGAATGATAATCATATAACATTATTTAGCTTACTATCATGTTGGATCCCATTACACATCAAAATATAATCCATGTGGTAGAATTTAAATTGCCCTAAAACATCATTTAGGCCATCCTTGGATACATGAAATGTAGACTATGCTTTTAACCCTTCATTAGAGTCTTAAATTCCCTCATTATGGAATGAAAGTCACAATCCTTGGGATCCAAAACCCTTTAAATACTATCAAGTATTAGAGGGATAGTATCAATATGCCATTTATTATCATATCATCAAGAGTGTTCCTCTTCTCAATAAAAATTCTAAGTCTTAAATCTATCTAGATGATTTATAGTCCACTTCCTCTATTCCATGTGCATCTTCTCGTATCAAAATTATCCATAAAGGATATGGTGAATATGAATACCAAACCTTAAATGTTGGTGAAATACTACCTATATCACCAAGAAGTTATGGGAATCCCACCATGAAGGAGGTTAAGACAAAATCTCATCAGTTTGGAAAGATGAGATTTGCTAAATCTAGCCTTCTATCAAAAGAACATATTGAGTGATCAGATGACTCTTGGCAATTGGAGGAAGGCTTCGCATCATGTTTCCAACATTTAGATATTCTAAGGCTAATAAAATGTGAAAGAATATGAACTATAAAGGAAAAGGAATTGGACTCCATGATTAGGTCATTATAGATCTTATCCCTATTAATTATAATCAACTAGATCATCATCTGGGATATAAATCACTAGGTGGTGATCCCTACGATGCCATCTATGACACTTAGTTTTTAAGTAATCCTTGTAAAATGAATATGTTAAAACAAGGCTATTAATATTCTCTATGATGATATTGATGCCAAAAAACTCTTCACTAACACATCTATATATATCATTAACCTTGACCTTTGTTATTCCAACCTAGTTGACTAGGCTCAAGAGGAAAAACCATCTTTTGATATCTTTCAAAATGATGAAGCCATCCCAAAGTTTATGGGAATATGAGACAATTTACCATTATAAGACCAAAATAATGGCTTATAAATCAATTTGGATGTGTGTGCCTACTTTAGGGAACATGCAAAATTCCTTAGTAAGATAAAAAAAGAAAAATCAAAGGACAATAAAGTTTTTTAAAAATAATAAAAAATAATCCCTACTAAAAACCTCTTTGAGGTGATAGTGGACAAAAAATAATGAAAATAAATAGAATAAAAAAAAGATGTATTTTTTTTGTGGAAACCTCTTTGAGGTTTCAAAAAATTAAGAATTTTGTTTATTCTCTAAGTATGAAATTACAACATCAGACCAACCCCCATCATACCATCAATAAATTCTCTTAGTCTACAAGAATGAAATGCATTTGATGATCTATTTTAGAATTTACATATATCACATAATCCTAAATAATATCAACTTCCTCCCCCTTCAACATATATGTAATATCAATCACCATTATTGGTCAAATAAATAGTTGATGTCAATATTGGAACATAAGACAACCCAAAGTGATTAAGCTTGGGGCCACCTTCACTTATGAAGAATGAGAGACACTGAAAACTCTTCTCAAATAATTTTTCAAC
This sequence comes from Torreya grandis, assembly GCA_037957365.1. Lineage (NCBI taxonomy): Eukaryota > Viridiplantae > Streptophyta > Pinopsida > Cupressales > Taxaceae > Torreya > Torreya grandis. The sequence continues at coordinate 6,274,118 of JARHVA010000105.1, read as the reverse complement.
ATGTTTACCTTGTTTCATGCTAACATGCCAATCTTAGATCCATCTTTGGTTGTACATCACCTAGTCATCCATCTAGATACTAATCCCATTAAGTAAAAACTTTGTAAAATGCACCCCAAGATAGTGCTCCCAGTCAAATAAGAGATAAAATAATTCCTAGATGTGGGATTAATTCACCCTATTAATTATTTTGATTAGATCTCAAATATTATACCTATTGGTAAACCACAAGGTGGTATCTACATCTAAACTGATTTTAGGGATATCAACAAGCCCTATTTGAAAGATGAATTTCCAATGCCAAAAATTGATATGATATTCAAATAGATAGTTAGATATGAAATGTTGTCACTCATGGATGGATTTTCAACTTATAATCAAATTTTAATTGTACCAGATAACCAACATAAAATAACTTTTACCATTTCATGGGGAAATTTATACTACCAAGTCATGCCCTTCATACTAAAGAACATTGATGCAACATATAAATGAGTAATGACTATAATATTCCTTGACATGATACTTGACATCATTGAATATTATTTTTATGACATTTTAGGCAAGTCAAGAACCCAAGTTGAACATCCTACAATTCTCAAGAGGGGTTTTGAGAGACTTAGATGATATAAACTCTAGTTAAATACTAAGAAGTGAATCTTTGGTGTCACATCTATAATGTTTTTTAGATTCATTATTTCCCAATGAGGCATTGAAGTTTCTATATCCAAATTCAAATCTAATAGTGAAATTACTCCACCATGAACTTTGAAGCAACTTTGAAGTCTCCAAGGAAAGCTTTAGGCCATCCATCACTTCATAATGCAGCTAGAAAATAAATTTCAACCATTCACACATTTTATAAAGAAAGGGATTAAATATCATTTGAGTATATAATGTCATAAATACTTTGATGATTTAAAGAAATATATTTTCATCCACCAATCTTAAAACCCCCAATTCTAGGAGAACTATTGATTCCTTATATATCAACAACTCATTGTGCTTTAGGATCCTTCTTAAGACAAAATGATGAGCATGGAAAATAATGGGCCATATATTACCTAAACATAACATTAGTATCATATTATATTATCTATACCCCAATTAAAAAATCATGTTTATTAGTTTTCTTTGCATCCTAGAAACTTTGTCATTATAGGTTAAATAAACAAACCAATCTCATTACCAAGATCAATCCTTTGAAGTATCTATTGTCAAAATCATTCCTTATAGGATGAATGGATTAGTGGATCATGATTTTTAGTGAGTTTGAATTTGAGTATGTATTTTAGAGAGTAATTTAAGGACTCATTTTGGAAGATCAATTCATATAAGCCCACTTTTATGATATGCAACCATGGGCTATAATATTTCTTGATGAATCTATCTTAGCAACTGATGAGTCACACATGTGGAAGTTATATGTTTATAGTTATTTTTATACTCATGGATCAAGAGATGGCATACTTATTATCATAGTTTAAGGTGATATCATTTCAAGGCCTTCAAAATCACCTTCCCTTGCACCAACAACATTATAGAGTGCACAACATTTATTTCAGGGCTTCAACTTGCTCATCAATAGAATATCCAACATTTTCAAGTATATGGTGACTGTAGATCATGATTACAATAGAGGTTAGATCATTTTTTGTGATTCAAAAATAAAATAAAATAACAAACATGAGATCTCAAGTGTAATACCTCAGTATGGGCAAGGTCTAGGAGAATATAAATAAATAGAAAGACATAAAACAAAATCTTTACATTCCCAATGGGTTCGTTATCCAAACTAGATTAATGATGTATTAACCCTGAGCCTGATATTATAACCATGGAGTCTTAGTCAATGTCCCAAAATTTTAGGCAACATCTCCCCTAGGTTAGACATAATTTGGTCTAATTGATAAGAATAAAATGGAATAATGATCAAAGTTTCCTTTAGATTTTTATAGAGTTTGTTTTCACTAAAAAACATATTTATTATGTCAAGCAAGCCTTGCATTTTTAAAATTATTAGATTGATTCAACCATTGGATCAAGATCAATATATGTGGCTATAATTTAGTCCAATATGGGTAGTTTAGATCTACATTTATTAGGCATGGCTTCTAAATCTTGATATTTACTTATATTTGTTGATAATTCTTGGCAATTTTCTATGTGATGTCATGATTTAGATATTTGTTAAATCTTTTAATATTTCATAATTATAAATTAGCCAATGTATATGTAATTTATGCTTAGCCATTTGATTTGCTATGATGGGCTAATAAATCCTAATTATATTATGGGTGATTTATACAATATCAAAAATTGAATATCCGTTCCAATTAATTATCCTAAAATGTTACTTTTAAAACACCAATTTGAATTAGGGTAAATTATATGAATTTGATGATTTCATATGATGTATTTACCCAATCATATATGTACCAATACATATTAAAATATGCACATCAAGTGTGAAAACTAATTTAAGTGCTTTAATGATTTGTGCGTTATTACTAAATTTTTTTATAATTATAATTTCAACATGAAAGTGATGAGAATTAAGTGTCTACATTTTCCCCTATTTGATAAGGCATTATGAGACACTAGATGAAGCAAAAAAATTTCAAAGAATGAATAATTAGTTAAAATAATTTAATAAATATTGAAAAATGATGTGTTCACATTTGGTTGATTCTTTTTCAATTTACTGAAAATGAGTTCACACCAATGCTCCAAACAATGTTTGAGATGCCCATGATGCCCCCTTGAGGTAGTGGCCAAAAAATAATATTGATGGATGGGCCCTCAAAAGGAATAAAATGGATTAAAGATCCATAAATAAGACTCCAAATAAGGACTGATGATAAACCCATGGGTGAGCTAAGGATTGTAGGTTTGGATTTCCAATGATCAATAAAGTAGAAAAATGTGTTGCCCCAAAATAGGGGAAAAATGGTCAATTGATAAATTGAGTTTCCCCAATAGGGTGTATTTGACTATGGAGTAATTGATTGATTGGTTGATGTGATTTATAAAGAAGTATAACTCAAGGATTTAACCTGTTGATATGTTAGACAATGTGTATGATTCTCTTTTTCATGATGCATAGGAGATGCACATCTTGATTAACATATATGTAGCTGGAACATTCAAGTTTTTAAATTAGAACATGGAAAAGGTGATGAGAGTTTCCCATAAGGGGAGATGTTACACATGACATTGTAGATAAGCCTCTAGTGCTTGATTTTTAATGTAGCACACAATGATATGCACCATGATATAAAAACCATGATGACTTGGCCATAATGTGTATAAGGGCTAACTTTTAATCCAATAGATAAATGACAAAAATGCACCATGACAATGAAATACCAAGATGAAATTGTGGTCAAATGTTAATGGATGGACTCAAATAAAATCACAATTAATCACCCCCTGAATGCATATAGACTAAGTCAAGGATAAAAAACAAAAACAAGAAAATATGTAGATAAGAAAGCACACACATAAAAACATAAAAATTAATAAACAATCAAATAATCATCATGTTGTGTGTGTGATAATAAAATGTTATGATTGGTGCTTTGCCCCTAAGTCTAGGGAGTAACAGATAGGATAATGGGACCATTTAGACTTTGAGGGGGAATAAAATAATAAGGAAGGGGTGGTCAAGATAATTATAGATACCCTATGCAACTAAACATTACCTACATAGTCCATGTGGACCTTCAAGCCAAATGCAATTCTCCCAAGAATGGAAAATAAGAAAATTAATGACAATGATTAGAATGAAACTGACTAAAGAGGAAAATATGACTAGCTCATAAAATGGTGATAACATAAATGGGTTCACAAATTGGTGAGAGCATGGAAGATAAATAAGGGAAATGAAAATGGGAATGCTAGTATCTAAGCTATCCTGAGTTACTCCATATAGCCAAGCATTGCCTACACAGTCTGTATAGAGCTCATACTGATGTAGTTATCCCCGAAATGGGAGTTTAATGAATAAATGACAATGGTAATTATAAATTATGATGATAAGATAAAAGTATTCCACCTATGAAAATGTTAAAATGCATCAGGGGGATTATCCACATCATACATAAATAGTGCCACCTAGAGTAGGAATAATAGGTAAATCCATTGGTGAACATGATGATAGATTGTACAAAGATTTTTTGGCTTTATATCTCTTTTGAAAAGGTGAGGGATTTTATAAATGTTTAAATTTTTAGTATTTTTGAATTTTCTAATATTTTGGGATTTTTAAAATAAAATATACAGGAATGATCTATAAAAAAGATACATAAAGGGAATATGAACAAATTTAAAATGAACTATATAGTAAAGGAAAAACAACCTTGTGTAGGGGCTCAAATAATAAATAAACCAACTACAATGGTACTACATGATGAAAAGGGACTAATTTTTAACAAAAAATTAGTTATGAAAAGGAAGTGATGTATGATGAGGAACAAGGTTGGAAGGAGATAAAAAGGAGCTCTTAAAGAAATTAAAAGTAAGGAAACCATGCTGAAGTAATCTAATATTATTCATAAAAAGATGTCCTAATGATGAAAAAATCCAAACTACCTATCAGAATGTCTTCTCAATCCTTCTATAGTACATGAAGGTTACAATCAAGATCAAGAATGGAATAAAATAGGGAAAAGGACATGAAATAAATCAAGGATGGAAAATGTAATGAATGGGAGAGTGAAAGGACATTCCCTCAAGCTGAGATGATCATGGATAATGTTTGAATAAATCAAACATCAAAAGATATTGAATTAAAACACCATGTTACTAAAAATAAAATAAGAAACACATGCATCTGATCCCAATGTGAGCCAATATCACCCTATCTAAAGTAGTGGAATTAGCAAGGACCCTTTTCATAGTATCAACCCCAAAAATCCCATCATGCACATGTTTAAGTGCTAAATGAGATTCACCCAAGTTTTAACATTAAATTAGCATCCCATCATAGCCTCTACAATAGAGTGTACTACCAAGTAAAGTGTAATTGAATATGGTAGGGATGAAGGATTAGTGTTGATCATGGGATACTGCAATAATTATTATGAACTAAAACTTACACCTTTGTGAAGCTTGTTCAAGCATTCATAGTTTGGAGTAACATAGAGACAATCCTAGGCCATGGGTGGCCTAATAGGTGGATTAAATCTCTAGATTATAGGGCTAGCTCCACTTGATGTATCATTTAAACTCTCTACACTATACTACTAGCTTGCAAAGGAAAAGAGACGAAGAAAATACACTACTAGCTTGCAAGGGAAAAGAGAGGAACAAAACATGAAAGAAAATATACTTAAGGAGGTGATACAACAAAATATATCATTCACCTATCTAATATGCACTAAGATGTTGAATTATGACATGAACCTAATTACACCACTCAAATAAATAATATACAAACATAAATATTTTACATAGAGGTTATTTAACTTGATGCATGATCTAAGGTAGCTGATCAATAGGTATCTCAAGGACACTAAAGAAGGATTACACTTTCCATACATACAAGGATATTTAATCACACTATGTGACCTACAAGGAATATTAACTGCATACAAATAGGTAAATAGGAGAGGACAAATGTAAGGTAATATTCACTATCACTGGCATTCATCTACAAACCATTAAGCATACACTAATTACAAGAATTGAGGAGGCCAAAATTCACTCTTATTCAATTCAAAGAGACATGTACAAGTGTTTTTATAAGTATGGATTTAACATAACTTAGGTTAAAAATGCTTACACATGCCAAAAATAGGCATACTTAAAGAGAAAATGAGAAAGGAGAGAGAGAGACAAAAAGCCCAAAACTAGGGATGAGTCATCCACTTGGTAATCCTTAAACTCCTATGTAGTAATTCCTATATTTTTTATTTTTCCTTTTTTTAAAAATGGTGTAGAGGTAGAGATGAACTTGTTTGAAATGATTGAAGAAGTATTGGAGTTATTTTTTGGAGTTTGACCCATACATGTGTTTTTATCCTTACTTGCATGCACCTATATCCTTGATGAAGAAGTTTCCTCCTAGAAAATAGGCCTTCAAGTCTTGATCAAGTATTAAATTAACTCATATATTCTTACATGTTGTTTATCCACCTTGATAGGGCTTGTTTGAAGGTTTTTCAAAATCCTTTGACATTTTCAACTTGACTTGGCATAGGAGAGGGAGAAGGTCTTCCTAAGATAGTTGAGGAATACTTCTACAATTTCAATCCTTATTGAAACTAAATATTGAAATTTTAAATTTGAATTGGAATAGGAGACAAGGAATAACATTGATAAATCTTCATTGGAGAGTTTTTATGCATTGATTTGGTGATTTGACCACTTGAACTCCTCCTTCTATAATATGTCATAGAAAAGTAAAAAATTGGTTTTGACTTCAATAAAGTAACATCTCTCCATGTATGGCCTCTATAAATCATAATAGACCTAAAAAAAGTGACTTGAATAAATCAAACATTCCAAAATATCTACCTTTTCACTTATAACCTGCATTTTTCTCAATTCTTTGTAGCCCTAAAAAAAGGTAAACCTCCTTGTGTATAAGAATATATAAAGGATATTGGGGAGATATAGACATTTTTGAGGACCCAATATCTAGTTATAGCTCCATGACAAGTATTAGGACTATAAACCAAATGTAAGAACACTTATTAATACATTTCTCTCTCTAATTAGGTCTCTATTAGTCCTCTAGGCCTAAAAACTAAGTTTTTACTCCAACCTTCTCGCACACATGTGAAAATGATAAGAAGTGTGTGGTTAACTTTTAGGACCATTTGACCATGATTATTACTAAATTTAGGATTTATAACTTTGTGTAGGTAGTCAAACCAAGAAATTGCCAAAAAATTAGCCCTTTCTCAAGCCTATTTCAGACTGCCTTCAACAATTAGACCTGTTTGAACACTTCCAAGATAGATTGTATAGATTTTAGGACTTGGAGAGGTAGAATAAAACCCAATGAATCCTATCCAATAATTTTAACTCATTCATATTCTTAATAACCTTATTTTGAGCCTAAAATTTTACAAAATTACAATAATTATTAAATATATACAGGTGCAAGTATAATAAAATGTCATGGTAGGGACCTAATTAGAGTGCTCCATGATATTTAGGTGGTTTGTAGATCCATTCCCTATATTTTATAAACAATCATTAAGAATTATTTAAATATTTATTGTAACTAAATATTGACTTTTTCTTGCTCTTAAAGTGGCATAGAAGATAGAGGTCACCTTGAAAATCTTGTTGAAGAGCTTTAATGCATTGGTTTGGTTATTTGATCACCTAAACTCCTCCTTTTGCAATATGGTGTAGGAAGATGAAAAAATGGTTTTGCATTAAATAATTTTTTTTATCTCCATTAATGGCCTCTCTACATCATATAAGACTTGAAACAAGCCACTTGAAGTCATCAAACACTCCAAAAGATCTAGTTTTGTAGTTATGGCTTGTATTTATACCAATTCCTTGTAGCCTTAAAACTAGGCAAACCTCATTGTGTGGAATAATTTATAGATGTAATTGGAGAAATAAATAAAATTTTGGGGATAAAATGTCCACTTACATCTCCATGCCATGTTTTAGGACTCAAAACTAAGTGGAAGTATGGTTTTTCTTCTGTTCTCTCTCTCTAATTAGGCGTCTAGGCCTAAAAATTGAGGTTTTGCTCAAATGGACTCTCAAACATGTGAAAATTATAGGAACCATTTTATTCAATTTAAATAAGCACTAAACATGATCCATGTTAGTTTTTAAGGTCTATAACCTTGTACAGATATGTGAACCATGAAAAGGCTAAAACCTTAGCTTAGGTTCTTGTGAATGCTCGAGAGACTTTTGAAGTGTTTTTTCAAGAAATTTATAGGTTTTGATGATTTAAATAGGTATTTTGAGGTATAAAACATTTTTTTACAAATAAATCTTCTGAGGATAAGTATTTTGAAGAACTTTATAGGCCTACATATAGGCCTTTTGGCTTGTAAAATAGTACATTCTTCACTTCTTGACCAAGTTGCTAACTTGTAGAGTCATTTACTTCTATATGAGACCTAAATAAGTGTTTAGAGAGTTAAGTAAACTTTGTAAAATATTTATAGACCTATTTACCTAAAAATGGAGGCCATTTCATACCTTGTTTCTTCATAAAGACACCTACAAACATGCGTTTAAGCCTAATCTATATACCTACACCTACAAATGTACTATTAAGCACCATGATTAGATTTCCATGAGTATTGAAGAGGTGATAAAGGAAATTTATATTTTTAATCATTAAATTTTAATGCATTAGAATCACTTATTCTCTCATTAGGTCCTTTAGGAGGGTTTAATAAGGGTTTGAGGAGTTTACCATCATTAACGATGGTTCATAAAGCTCAGGGGGATAATCTTAAAACTAATGCTAAAAATTAGGACTAGGGAGACCCCTAAAAAATCCCCTATAGTTTTGAGTTCCCATGTATACTATCATGAAATATCTGAGAATAATTTTAAGACCTTCAAACTCTTTCTTAAAGCAAAAGCATAATTTGATGAGACCTCTAGTCTTAGAGATGGTTCATACAAGTATGGATGTGATAGGTTGAAACAATGCCAAGGATTTGAGGTTATAGACCATATATATCTCTTCCATACACCATTTTACACCATGAAAATCCTTCAAGGAGTTTTGATCACTCAAAAATTACCTCTCGGCTAGTATACTATGTGAGAAATAAGAGCAGATTTTGATGAGAATAACACTCTTAAAACTATAAAATTTTAATCTAAACCATCTTCATGGTGTCTAAATATTGTTCTTCATAAGATAAATGTGTCTCATTTACACTTATAGGTATATTTATACTCAGTTTGATCTCATTAATCATAGCAAGCCTTTAAGGGTTTTATATGTTGTAGGTCTCTTAAACACTCATAGCTAAGTTTTTCACTTTGACTCTCCACTTTCTTATCCTTCTTAGTGGATTTAAAATATGCAGATTAATATTTATCTCAAAATTCACCTTCTTAAGATATTTTCATCATCAATATGTTTCCATATCTTATAGGTTTATACAACTCTTCACTCATAGGCTTCAATGGTTTATGAATGCTCATTTTGCTTGTGAAGTTTTAAAGAGAGATCATACAATCTCAGACACCTTCATCCTAAAATTAACCACTAAGGGAATTTATAATGAGTTTATTTATATATTAATTATATTTAAATAATCTCTCTATATGTATTGATGATGCTTCAACTTGATTAGATTTGACTACTCTACCTGTAATAGGCTTAAGGGCTAGATGGCTCTTGAATGTTAAGCTTGAAACTTAAAATTTTTAACTAGAACATTGACCTCTTGATATAAATTTAAACTAAATAAAATATCCCTCATATTTAGATTCAATCCCTTTAGAAATTATCAACACTTCTTCCATTTTCCTACCGACAGGTTTAGGCTTATGCATGAGGCCTATCACTATAACTTGATGACTTAAACCTCTTGAATGAACCTTATGACACATTGATGGCTTATAAAAAAATTGAAAGGTTTAATAAAAACATTATTGATGTTATTATATATATGTATCACTCCCACTCCTTCATAAGAGTGCATTTCTTCCCCATTCTAATTATCACTTAGCTGTAGGTGGTTATTGAGAACAACTTGGCTGCAACTTGGAAGTGATCCTCATATACTAGTATTTTAACACCTTGGTGGTCAAAAAATATGTTGGAGGGTTATATCCATGATTATTTTATAATTTTACACACCTTACTTATATTCATGGTTTCATTCCTGTACCAAGATGACACTTCTCCTTTAAGAAAAAAACATAAGTATATGACTATTTATTAAGATCCACTCCAAAGTTTTGATATTGAATATTCTTAAATATATTTTATTAAAGTTTAAATGATCCTTGAATAAATTTGGAGAGATCCTTGATGGCATACTTACCTTTTATAACCTCTCAAATCAACATACACCTTTAGGGAAACCTAGGTCCTACCTTTATACTTCATCAGTTGGCATGAGGTTGAATCTTTGGATTGGATTTAGAATCTATGCCAAGAATTCAAAGGAGTTAAACATCAAGGATAAATGATATTATACATTCACCAGATCCTAAACCACCTAAGTGAAACTTATGGACTAATATACATGTAACTTTACTCCACTTTTACCCACAGGCCTATAGGTGACTATTTGGTTAATATCTTCATCTTCATGATGTTTCTACCTCTTTGAATCTAATTAATACCTTGGTGTCATCTTGGACCATGTGTCAAGTGTTTTGAAATATTATCATATTATCATCCTTATAATGGTATTAGATCACCTTGAGTATTCAATTGACACCCTCATAATTCTTTCTTAGATGCACATGATCCATTTAAATTTACGCAGTCTATTTGAGGGCAATTTGAAGGAAAAATGAAATGAGGTGTGTGCCCTACTAAATTTTTATAATTTTTGTATAACATTGGTAATAATAGAGAGGACATAAGATCATGATTCAAAATAACCACGTAAGTTTTCAATGCTTGAAAATCCTGTATCCATGACTACATATTCTTGATTAAAGGCTTGCTTATTCTGTTAGCCAAGAAGGCTACTCTAGACGTGATAAAAAGTTAAGAATAGATAGCAAAAAAACAAGATATATGGTGAAGACAATATTTGATCTCATAAACTTGTTCAAACAACCCACCTTGTCTCATAATGACTTCAACATAGGTTATATTATTGTTTGTATTCCTACTATAGCCTATACTCTTGGCCCAAATCTATTAGCTCTTCACTTTCTTGGCCTATTTGGTGATCATAAAGATCCCACTCATCATTATTATTCTTAAAATTTACTTCCACTAGTTTCTCAACATCCCTTTCTACATCATAAACATACATATTTCTCTCCTCTGCATATAATAGGCTTGAATTATGGCATTTAAGCATATAAAGCCTTATCTAGTATTTTGTTATCATAAGTGCCTGAATATTATTAGAGGGTATTGATAAACCAAATTATGCTCTTTAAAAATCCACTCATTATCTTCATGACTCTTTTGTTCATTGTCATTTGTTATATTGACTTTTACTTTGTTCATTTGAAGCTATCATAAGAGACTAGTTTTATACCATAAGGACCTTTTTATAGTGAGGTACCTAATGAATACAACATATAAGAGGTCATATTTGACCATGAAATCACCCCACCATAACCATTTTCCTCTATAGAGTTATGAAATGAAGAAATAGAGGCAAACCTAGACCCTATCTAGATAAATAGCACATAGTGACCCCCTTACACTCTTAATGATTATTCATAAAGATGAAGAAATGAATTTGAAAACCAATGCCAGAAAATTTAAGTTTACTAAGACCCCATACTTTGGAAAAAATATTAGATCATAACTCTCTCTCTCTATCTCTCAGCCATACCATCCACATAAAATTGCCTTTGTAAGCTTTCCAATGGAGTGATGGAGATAAAGAAGCATTTTTAGCACTCTTAGGACCTGTTCCTAAAATTTAAGAATGTATTTAACCTATATAACCCAAAGATACACCTATTCAATGTTTTCACTTATAATTGGTTATGTCAAGTCCATAAAAATGACTTAAAACTACCTCTTAAGCATTGAAATACAAGAATCTTACCACTTTCTAACTTGTAACTATCATATGCACATTGTAAACTATTTTATAATCTTGGATAAATGTTATGTATGGATAAATCACCTTGGAGGGATTTGACACACATGGGAGTTAGCCAAAAACATATTTTTCTTCATAAAACTTTACCTTAAAGTTTGCAAAAGAACCTTAATCTTTCCAAAGAAGCATGAAATATTCATAAAAGGTAGTGAACACATGAAATGACTTTGAGGAACATTTAATAACCTATGATTCCGCTTGACCAAGCCTTTTTACACCATGACATGACTAACCTAATATAAGACCAAGATACAATATTACCTTAAATTTTGCAAATTAACCTTAAAATTTGATAATAATGATTTAAAAAGGTTATTTGATGACCTAACAAGGCATGGAAAAGCTATGAATAGGGATAACAAGACATGAAAATCAAATTTTCAAACTATAAGGGTGATAATTTGACTTGGGAGGTCAAACTTGTCAACATTTTGGTGACTCAACTGGGAAACATGTCTGTTATGCTTATGAACCATTAAATTTTCATATATTTAGGGAAATGGAGTCTTTCTCACACTCTAAAATAAACATGATTAGACCTTAGTAATGACTACAACTCTTGAATTAATATGAGATAACTATTTGACCTCCAAGATAAACAACACAAATACAAACACATACAACAAGATAAAACAAGACAACACACACACCTATGCTAATAAAACACTTAGGAAACACAAAAAACATAAGAAAACTAATTTAAAAAATTAACCTCTAAGCATGTCCTTCTTGGATCAAATGGGAAATTTTTGAGATCATCTACTTTATGAGGTGAAAAATGGCACAAGGAAAGATGCCTCTTGAACATAGTGCTTGATAAGCCATACTTCTTGCTTTCCAACTCTCTTAACATGTATTCAAGTGAGTAAACAATAGAAAACTAGTCACCTATGAAGATAAAATCATCTTACACTTCAACACTTACTCTATATTGCTTGTCATCTGCAAGCTTAACAAATGATACTCCATTTAGGCATTGTCCTTGGGTCTTTATGGCATCTTGAGTGACCTCATATTTTTATCAGCTGCTACAAGTTCATTAAGCTCTTCAAGGATATTTTCATACTCAATCCAAGCTACATCATGATCTTCAATGGGTGTTTATTTATCAAATTACTTATAAGCATGCTCAATAGGAAATGTATCCTTACAAAGGCCTTCAATCTCTTGAAGAGATTCAAGGTATTACTATCAATCATCTTTTAGATCCTTACTTTGGTCAATTTTAATGAGACCAACCTAAAAAACATCTTAATTTTTATGCTCAAGAGCTATAGGTCTATCAAAAATCTCAAACCTCTCTATTTAATCATGATGTGATTTGGATTCAAACTCTTCAAATTTATATTCTTGCTCATTGAGAACAATTTAAAATTCATTCAATACTTCAACTTTCACTCCTTACTCAAGATAACATCCTTGCTCATTTGGAGCCATTTAACATATGTACAAACCTCACCTTGTCCAACTGAGATGTCTTCTACTTCAATATCAGCTACAAATCAATTTTCAACTTCCTTATTTGAGATTCTCTTTCACTTCATATCTAAAACTTGAATTACCTCTTTCTTCCCTAAGTGGAGTATCAATTAAAATCTCTTTCTCATACACACTTGAATTGTCTTATTCACATTCTCCTTGAATCTCACTTGTAAATGCAACTTAATCCTCAATATTCCATATAATAAGTTCCTCTTCAATAAGGAAGATGGTGGGAGGGTGGTGAATATGTTCATGAGTTTTATAGGGAGTATTAGGCATGGTAGGTTGCTCATGAATAAGATTAGGAACTAAGGGAGCATTATTAAAGTTTGACATTTTAGGGATGGTGGATTATTTTAGGAATGATTGAAGAGAGAAAATTCAATTGTACTATGAGTGCCTCATCCTTCTCAAAAAAAATATCATTCTTCTCATAGCTTTCTTGAGGTTCCTTAACAACTTCAAACTAATCTTCAAAATTTTCAATAGGACCTCTTTCTTATATTGAAAGCCTTTTTAGCTAGACCTCCAAGATGGAAAAAGTTTAGGTTCTTGAGAAGGGATAAATTTGGTTTGAATAGGCATAAGATATTCTTTGGTTTTAAATTATAAATCTTGGCTCTCTTCCTCTTGTTTCTCTCAAGACTTAACTACTTGGTTCTAAGTTGGGACTTTGAAACTAGTAGGTTATCTTAGAAATTCCATTTGAGGATGGTCAATGACTTCATGAGGATATGGAGCATAATAAGAATGATAAGGATCATGAAAAGGCTAGTATGGTTCATTATAGGATTGATAAAGAGTTATAACACAAAAATTATCTTCATACATAGCCATCAAACTTCATCAAGATAATGAATTCAAAACAAAAATTACTTTCAACAAGTGTTTGGGCTATTAGAACTAATTGATTGAGCTTGGAGCTTCCATTTATGTTTTTAATGCCTCTAAATGTTGATTGTAGAAGAACAATGCCAACAATCCTTCCACTACTTTGGACCTTGTTCCACTGAGTGTGCCAAAAATTATATTCAATTATGAGTGCAACCCTTTTGAGAATGTGTGTTTCTTCCCACTTCTCTTGAAACAATGGAATATTTCTAAAGTATGGGTGAATTTGAGTGGGAAATAATATCTAGATATAGGTCTAGTTACATTGATGAAATCACTTAATTTGATTATAATCCTCCTAACTAATAATTTATTGATAAATGTATAGGGTGAAGGAATAATACTAGGACTAAAATTGACATGAAAAATTAAAAGATAGGTGATGCACCAATGTTTGAGACCACTTATTCTTGCATTTAACACTCTTAGAAAGAGAATCAACCTGCACACATTTATTTTACTTCAAGTCTATGGCTTATACAATAGTGTTTCACATAAAGGCCTTAAAAACACTCACTCTTTGTATAGAATGAATGAAAGTTTGTTGATTGAACCTAGATACTTAGTATGACCTATAAAAACTAGCATATGGTATATAAAGGTACAAAAACTAGACATTAATACAGGAAAAGTACTGATTCACTAAGTTATGTTAATGGATATCACACATACACTTAACACAACATTCTAAATATGGAGGAAACTAGCTTCTTATTACTTCAAAAGGTGTAAATTTTTTTGACAGCCTTTCAACATAGCTAAATAATAAATTGATATGTTACTTCTAGAAAATAAGATACAAAGAAATATGTTACTCTATTTATTGGATTTATCTAAGTATTTATTTATATTCAGGATATATTATTTCTCCTTCCAATATTTTTTGAATGATTCCTCTTGGTATTTTTTGGAAGTTAGCTTTACCTCTTTATTTCTCTCATGTGTTTTTATTATTGCTTTATGTAGAGTTGGTTGAAAGATTCCTATTAAGTCATTCAAGGTAAAATGAATTATATTTGTATAGTCTAGTAATGATTTTATTAATATTTTCTAAACCTCTTTCGACATTTTCATATAATTTACTTAGGCTTGGTATTATAAATTTATTTATGCATATTCCTATTAGTGTAGCAACATCAAGAACCTATTTCATGGTATCTTTTTCCTTTCCCATATATTTATCTACTTGTTCTTCCTATTTTTAAGATTCCATTTTTGAATATGAAACCAATATTCATCTTATCCCACCTTTTTTCTAGTATTTTTCATTTTTTATTACTCCTTATTATGGTTTGTAGTGAGAGTATCCTCTTTATTTTATATCCACTCATATGTAACAAGGTTTATCCTAATACTATGATAGATGATGTGGTAGAGACCTTTGGTTCTTATTTCATTTGGACTTTCTCTTTGTACCTTTAGATGTCACCTCCCCTTGTTTAGATATATTTTCCCTAAAATAATATGAGGAAGTTTCCTTGGTATCCATTTCCTCTTATTTGAAGACATGTCCTATGGTGGAGTCTCTAAATAAAAATATAGTAATCTCCTCCTCATGACTTTAAGTTTTTAGGTTTGGTGTGGGGGTCTCATTTTATAACCTCATTGATCTATGTGGCTTAGGTATTATCTATGATGGGATGGATTATACTTGTGCCTATAGTGTCTCGTATATTGGAACTAAAATAGGTACTTTTGATGTGGGAGGTGAACTCTCTATAGTTTGTTGGGAGCTATATCCAACCCCATTCATGAATTGGGTTATCCAAGGATCCTACATCAATTACTTAGATCTTATGATTATGGTTTCAATATAGTCATAAGTGACCTTATAAGGTGGGGGGAAGGGATGTGGCTTTATTGGCATTGGGATTTATATATGTATTATCATCATCAATTATGAATTTTACTTTAGTAAAGCATTTATGAACTAATCTCAAGGAGATTCTAAATATTCTACCCACCATGTTTTTTTTTATCATTTTATGCCACTCTATGAAATGTCTTATTTCCCCATACCTTGGTTGTATGGTCTCTATTGAATTTTTAACCTATTCTCTTATGGGGGTATTTGTATCCAATTGAACTAACCCTTGGTGCTATGGGATGGTATGGGTGAAGTTCATGGATAAAACTAAAATAAGGAGCCATGGAAAAAATCATAATTAACTTGTTTTATTTTTTGAAGGTTCTCTTGATATTACTCGTAGAGGGTGGTAGAGAGGTCATACTATATGATTGTGTTGACTATGTCCCATGAAATATAAACACTCTTTGTAATAACACAATTCTCCTAGTTAATGTAGTTCACTTTTCATGCAATTTATTTAGTGGCATATCAAACCCTAGGGTTATAGATTCCTTGAATGGAGAGAGATATTTGATTGGGAAATGTATGATGAGCATTGCTATTAGTTTTATGTTATAGGTGCTATGGCCTTGATTCATCAAACTTGTGGCTGTATGGATGACTGCTAGTGTAATTCAATATAGTTGATAAAAATACAATACATATTCATATGCCTTAACTAGTAGTTACATAATGGTAATATTCATGATTACAAAGTAGAAGAATGAGATCCACACATCTAGATGCATCCTAGGATTGATGATATACTATACCATATATTATAGCTGTTAGGTTTGTGGGTTCCTCTACATCATCATCATCTTCTAGGACTCCATAACATGATGATCAATTTACTCCAAATTTAAATGGATACATTTATGAGTGTCTTCATAATGGGATACCATAGTAAGAACACTTGAAAACGATCCATGTGGATCTAAGAACTTAGACTTCATAAAGTGTTTCTTATACTTCTGTCACTTAATCTGTTATGCCTAACTACTTGGGGAACCTCTATATTTTGTTTATTATTATATATAATTATACATAGAATATCTCTTATTAGCATGAAAGTGGGAAGAGTATCATTATCACAAATATTTATGTTTAATCTGTTAGGTAAAGTCATTTATTTATATATTTCCTAATATGGCTATTAAGTATGGGGGTTAAAACATCTCTTTTTAACTTCATTTTTTATTTTTGGCCATTTTACCTACCTTTCTCTCTTTTTATCTTAACTATATTTCCTATTTCTCTTAATTCATTTATTTTCATCCTTATCTATGATGTCATTATTTTATTTCACTAACTATTTTATTATTTCCCACCAACCACCTATTTGTGGTCAATTTAATTATCTTTTTGTTTCAACTAATTTGCTATTTTTTTCCTTGTGTAGAAACAAACATATCCACACTTTTTATTTAGAGGGGTTTTTCTTCACCACTTATTATTTCCATTTTCCACTAATTTGTTAATTGTTAAATTTTTAATTCCACTTAAATACTAATATCTTCTTACCTATATTTTTATTCATGAGGTCTTTTTATTCTATCTATTTTTTACAATTTTTTTCATCTAGTTATATATTGTTTAAAAAATCATTTTATGTTTTTCCATTAAAAAAAGTTATATTTTTTTCATTTTTCATTACCCCTTAGATTTTTTTGTCCTTTCTCTTTCTGGGGGTACCATGTTCAACAACTATAACTAAGACGTCTGACATAAGATACCACAATATCCTTGGTGAGTTCCTCCAAGTAGGTTTATAAGACAATGACACCCTTTAATTTACCTAACATTTATTAACACATTTCAACACAATTATCTATGATATATAGTTTAAGTGGGTTCTATTCACAAATACTTTTTTAATGTTCTAGAAATATTTTTATAATTAATTACTCTTAAGTCTAATATTTTATTAATATTTATGGCCCTAGACATATTATCTTTAGTTTGCTCAAAATTTTGTGTTTATTATGATAGAGTTATAATTTATTTTGTATTTGGAATTCATTTATATTAATATGCTTGTCATGCCATGTTTTCTGATGTATCTTTTCTAGTGTTTGATTTTAGGCAACCAATAATATTTTTTAATTTTATAAGTCTCTCTTGTAATGAATATTTTTTGTTTAATTAGAATGTTACTACCAATATCAAATTGAATAGAATGTATTCCATAGGTATCATGACCTCTAATCCACATAAATTTAAATGGGTAGTATTTAATTAATATTTTGTGTGTTGTGTAGTAAGCCCAAAGCAATTTTAATATATTTGTATCCCAATAAACAATCTCTATAATCACCTAAAAGTGGTATTTGGATGCTAATAGTGTTGCTTGAAATAACCTATTCCTAGATTAGAAATAGACATATCTTATAGCCTTTACCATACTTTTTCAGCCATTGTATATACCACAGACATCTTCTATCAACCCAAACATAGTCTTAGGATAGCATTCCTAAATCCCAACCTAGTGTGACCAATAGTCTACTAGTTGGGCACTAGCACCACATTAAAGACACTAAAGCCACATAAAACTAGCATCCATTGACCTAAATATCCCAAATGGATACATTTTAAAAGATGTGTCCATCCTAAGGTTGGCCTAAGTACACTTTATCATCCACACAAGATACAAATCTCTATAAATACAAGACTATTTGAACTATATTCACTAGATGGAAAATAGATGTAAAAGCCTATCCAAATAAGAAAAAAATTGAGTAAAATTAAGGTATTTGATCCCTATTCTACCTTACTTCTGTATACTTCCATTTTTAACATCCCTAATCCCATATTTCAAATATTTCAAAGCTCAAACACACTAACGGGATTCAAAACCACTCTCATTCTAGAATTCACTTGCACTTGCACTAAGAAATAGGTGGGATGACTATAATGGGCTTGATCACTCCTCAGAATATTAGTATGTAGGAAAATATCTTCACAATACGGTATTGAGGATATCTAGCCTATCTTACAAATAAACACACATTTTTATCTCATTCCATACTTGCAAGAAGGATTAGGGTTTGCACACTAAATCAAATTTTCCAAGCATAATATAGAGTTATATATTTTAGTCATGTAGGAATATAACCTAAAAACATAGGTGTGGGTGTTCTTAAAAAATAGGAACAATCCTATAAAGAATAAACTAGCACCATTTTGAGGACATTACAATATTATAGTTCTACTTTCTAGGTGGGGTGCTATTGTCTAGTGAGCAATCAGACCTAGGGGCCTTATTGGTGACACTTAGACTTGTCTAGAACCTAGTTTTCAGAACCCAAATCTTCTATGATAGTCATTTTTTAGATAAGTCTCTATTTATACATATTTAGTACTATTTTTAGAAAGTCAAAATCCATAAAAAATCAATGGTTAATTATTGCATATTATTTAACTAATTTAGACATCTCAACCCTTAAATATATCTTAGGATTTACACATATAAAACCCTAAAAGGTTAAATCATTTGGTGAACCTGACTTACTTTGAATATTGCTTCAAACCCTAGTTCTCATTAATCCAATTTTTTATGCAATAAATTAGGGATACATATTTCTATTTTTTTAGATAACCTAACTAATTAAATCAATCCCACATTAGGGTTTCATTTATTTAATATAATGTAATTTTTTGAAAAATAACCCTAGGTCAATAAAGTCCTAACCCTAGACACACTTAGGGTTTATATCCTTTTTCTATTTATACTCAAATTTTAGATCCATATATCTTCTGATTTATATTTAATATAATAATGATAGAAGAAATCAATCACTTTTTTATTATAAACTCTAATACTTTCATTCCCATGCTTATTCCCTTTAATTCAGAATGAACTAAGAAAATACATAAATACATGTATAGATGATGATTTATGAATTATAATATATGTAATATATCATAACATGTTATATTTATCCTATGTGGAATTCATTTAACAAGAAAACCCATACACACATAGCGGATTTAGCACATAAGCTAACAACTATTTTTCAAGTTTCAATGTCATATCTTATGCAAAGGAAAGAATCTCCTTTTCCTCATCTCCATGAGGGTGATAACTACTTTCCATCTAACCAGGTCTATGTTATCATTTCTCCACAAGATGAAGCAACCTATACCAATGTCACTATTCCCCATACTCAACCTATTCACACCTCTTCCCTATAGGGTGTGTGTCTACATGTTCAATAAAAAACAACTAGGATTTAAACTTGTTTTACTCTATATCAAATTATTAGTATGAAAAAGATAATTTCAAGTTTACAAAATTAGAATCATCTATTACATGAAAATATTAAAACATTGGAAAATTAATTTACAAGACAAAGGCATCTAGGGCACGATAGTGTTAATTTATATGCATCTTCACCTAATCAATTTGTGGCAAATAATGTTACATACCCAAATTTTAAATCAAAATAAAGTACATCTACAACTAGTGATTCAAAAAGCATTTAAAGGTCAAGTAAGAGTTCAATTGAGGTACTTATTTAAATGATTAAATCTAAATTGATCAACCTACCTATTCTACACCCAATGAGGAGATCTAGATATTTTTGTGTATATCATATAATGTATGGGCACCACACCGATTCATGTTTAGCATTAAAAAGGAAAATATAATAGATAATGGATAAAAATGACTCACATAGTGACACATGATCCACATAACATAAAATGGCACATATACCAATTCAAAAGGGTCAACTTTAGAAACAATACATAAATGGTTACCAAAGTATAACTCAGAACAAAAAAATGTTCCAAAAGCATAATTAGATCAAGAAACAATACAAAAAACATAAGTAAATCAAGAAAATCTACCTCTCTAAAATGAGGCTCAACATTTAATATGATATAATTTTGGTCAAAAGTATCAACAAAAAATTGATTATCATGGTCAAGGTTTGGGAAAACATGCCCATGACATCACTTATCCTATTCTAGTAGTTGATAATATTGGTTAACATGGTTTGGGATATATAGAACATCCTAAGACACATCAGTCATAGATACAATTTATCAAGCTAAAACATCTAGATACACAAGACATGTTATCAAGAGATTAATAACTTAATTTGTAAAGTCCAAATCATACTCAGTAAACAACCATTCTAAAATAGGTTATATAGTAAAAGAGCCTCCACAACACCATATGTCTATGGTAAGCACATTTTTAAAGGAAAAAATCAAAATCAATATGCCAAAGCACAATTCAAAAAGGTCAACTCCATAATATAAGGTAATTCCCTCTAACATTCCATGTTATTATGATTTAGATGATGACCAATACTTAGATTACTATAACAACATTCAATTGTAGCATATAAATCACATTGCATGAGAGATTACCATTCTTATTTTTGACATAATCCATGGTGATAGTGAGTATCCAATGAGACTCATTGGTTAGTATGGTTCCTAATCTTGTACATACTTCCTTCTCTCTCTTACTCCTTGTACATAGTTTATTTTCATTGCTTGTACATATCTCATATCCAAAAAATATGAAAACAATATAACATGTCAAAATAAAAAAAACATTCAAATATTACTCAAAAAACACAAATTTATAGATTTTATATATTGTTATGTTTACATTTCTACTACTTTTAAGATATTACATATTGCTAGCTATCTTAGTATAGTTAGTTTTATCATACATAAATGCTTCACTTGTTCTTGTTGAGTGTTTGTAGATTGCATACAATACCCTGATTCACTTCACCAATCTATACTTGCTATTGTATACACATTGGGGGTATATACACTGATCCAAGTTTACTCATTGATAAATCCACCCAATCAGGGGCATTTCATACACAATTTATACTATTAGGTTCTATCTTCACATTCTATACATTCTAGTTTATGCATTGATATATATTGATATTGATCATTGCTACTCATTTCTCAAATTTATTACTGACTATCACTAGTTAGACTTAGCATATGTACATCTTAGCATTTACATAGATTTGTAGTACATAGTTATACATGCTTTCATTTCTAGTTTTCTTAGATTATACTTGATTTTGTTTCCTATGCTTCTTCCAGTTTTAGGGCATTTGAATACGCCATTATTCTTCAAATCTAAGCCACTTATATATTTTTATGCCTTGGATATGAGCCCATGTCCCTTGTGTGTGCTTTCTTGATTGTATATGTAGACATTTGAATATGTCCTTCTACGTGGCTGCAAGCCAAATTGCTTTTTGCTTGTGTATGTAGACATTTGAACATGTCCTTGTATGTCTTCATTCTAAGATTTAGTGACATGTGCCCATGTCCCTTGTATTGTGGTCCTTTGGCCTAATTTTTCATTCCTCATGTGTTTTATATGTATGCTTCCCTATTTGTGTCTTCACCATGACACTTGTCTTTTCTTGTTACACACACCAATTTTTTATGTCATGAGGGAACTTATTCATCTACCCTTCCTACTTGGGTGTCATTATAGACATATTGACCCATCCCCTTAGGTGGATACTCATATTTTTTATTATACACATTAATTACATCTATCTTGACACCTTATGCAATGTTATATTACAACACACATTAAATTACCTACTTAGGTTCATATTATTTTACATTCTAATGTTATGTTTGCACATTATATTAGAATATCATGCAGTTATCATATATATGCTCTATCTAACACTTGTTATAGAGCTACTTATTTTGAGGATAGTTATTACATAGGTTCCAAAACTACTCTCAACTAAGGGGGAATTTATAGGGGTTTGTCACAGATATTAAGCTCCTACTTTATTAATCATAAATTATTTTTAGCACATAGGCTCAGTTTTAGAAATTAGACATAGGAAAAAATAGAGACTTAGAAAGTAGTTTAGATCACCTAGATTTAGACCAAATACACATTAGCACCCAGATCAAGATACTAGCACCACAGTGTTCTAATGTCCATTATAGGGCACTACTATCTGGTATTCCTAGCTTTAGGGCAATCTAGATTAGCTAGACTAGTACACTAGGTATAATAAAAATTTTCATAGGTACAATCATAAGTTTGATAGTTATGTTTAGATTTTGATAGATACACTCAGTTCAACTTAGATTCATACTAGTTGCTTAGATTCAAGGGCATCATGCATGACATGATCACTCCCACATTCAATTTAGATATATAGATTTAGTTATTACATACCCAGTTCAAAAGTAATATACTCAGATATCAGATTGGGGGCATGTGTATGGCACATAGTTTTCATGTGATCAGTTACACATAGGTTGATTAGATGAAATGGAAAACTTCATGTCATTCCTTACACTATATATAATTGATATCACATTATATATTGTCACTAATTTCATGCCTTACTCCATCTACAGTGGTTGGCATTCTTGAGTGGCCCAAAGCTGCTTAATACACTTGAGTTGATGTAGAACTGATATACATAGTTAGATATACCCATTTAGATACTTTTAACACTTTGTAGTTTTAGATGAATCTACTTCACATGGGTGGGAAATGATGGAGTCATATCCTAATTGAGTTATTGATCCAACCATATGAGGATTGAGCAAGCTATCAACTCAGTTCAAGCTATTCAATGATTTGATCACTCTATACACTCAAACACATAAATTGTCACCAAGTTTATACATTGGTTCATGTATCTAATGAGGTGTATTCATTCATTTCCTCTCTCTTTACTTATCTTTACTTAGTTAATTTATTTAGCATAGTCTATTGATTTTGATAAACTCTTAAGGACTAATTTTTGCATGTTTCATTATAGATCATTTATTTATATCATGTTTCACATATGCAAACCTAGATTCACATACTCAAACTCAGCTACATAGGATTTACTTCCTAGGTAAGTTGAGGTACACTTATTTTTACTTTATATTAGTCATTTCAATTTTCTACATTTATAGTATAAAAGGGGGAATGTAATCACCTAAAAGTGGTATTTGGATGATAAGAGTGTTGCTTAAGATAACCTATTCCTAGCTTAGACATAAACCAAGATTAGATCATTTACCGCACTTTTATAGCCATTATATAGACAACCAACATCTTCTGACAACCTAGACATAGTCCCAAGACAACATTCTGAGATCCCAACCCAGTATGCCCATCAGTCTACCAACTAGACACTAGTGTCACATTAAGGATACTAAAGCCACATGGTGCTAGTGTCCCTAACATGGTGCTAGTGTCCCTTACCTTAAATCTCCTAAAAAAATAAATTTTCAAATGTGTGCCCCTCCTAATGTCAGCTTAAGTACATTTTATCATCCACACAAGCTATAAATATTTATAAATACAAGACTATTTGACCTCTATTCACTAGATAAAAAATACATGCAAAACCCTATCCAAATAAGAAACAAGTTGAGAAAAATTAAGATATTTTATCCTTATTCTACCCTATTTTTGCATACTACCATATACAACTACCCTAAGCCTAGATTTAAAAGATTTAAAATCTCAATCACACTCAAGGAAATTAAAACCACTCTCATTCTAGCATTCACTTACACTTACACTAAGCACTAGGTGTGATAACTACATTGGGCTTGATCCCTCCTTAGAGTATTGGTAAGTAAGAAATTATCTTCATAGTGAGGTGTTGAAGAAATCTAACCTATACTACTATTGAGCATACATTTTCATCTCATGTCATACTTGTAAGGAGGATTAGGGTTTCTACACTAAGTCAAAATTTTTAGGCACAATATAGAGTTCTAGATTTCATGCATGTAGGAACAAAACCCAAAAACATAGGTGTAGGTGTTCCTATAAAATTGGAACAATCATGTAAATATGACACACCATTTTGAGGACACGACAATAGTATGATACTAATGTCTAGGTGGGGTTTTACTATTCAGTGAGTAATCAGACCCAAGGACCATGTTGACAACACTCATACCTATATAAAACCTAGTTTTCAGCTAGATCTTTTGTGACAATCACTTTATAGATAAGTCTTTATTTATGCATATTTATTAATATTTTTAAAAATTCAAAAGAAGTCAAGATCCATAACAAATTAATGGTTAATTATTACATATTATCTAATTAATTTAGAATCTCATCCCTTTAATATAGCTTAGGATTTACACATGTAAAACCCTAAAAGGTTAAATCAATATCCATGTTGTATACCTTAGTTAATGATTTTTCCAACATATTTTTAAATTATATAACCATTCCATTCACCTAGGATGACATGGAGTACTCCCAATTTTTTTTATCAAGAAATGATTAACTCCATAATGGTATTATTAATAAGTTTTTTCCCATTATCATTCATTATAATGAGTGGGAATCCAAACTGTGTAATAATATTCTCATATAAAAAATATGTAGGTAATTATTCATCCAATATAGTTAAGCATTATGTACATGTGATGATAATTATCATGTTACTTCATGTGATAAGTTTGATAGGATCAATAAAGTCGATAACCCAATTTTGAAATGGAGCTAATGTTAATACCAGTTGTAATGGAATTTCATCTTGCAAGTTGGGTTTTATTACCCTTTGGTATACATTGTAGTATCTAACATATTTATGGATATCCTTAAAATTTTTTAGGCACCATATGATAACTAACATTATGTTTTTAGTGGTACCTTCCCTAAATTATGTCCACTTACTACACCATCATGTATTTCTCTTATGATATTTTATCTTTCATGTTGATGTAGGAGCATCACTCTTATTGGGAAAAATTGTCTTGTTATAAGTTTTAGAGGTTTTAGTAAACAATAATGGACCATTTTTAGGTCCTAAGAGTCAAATCTAGGCTAGTTTTAAGCCTTTTGCAAGTTTCCTATCGAAAGGCTAATTTCTATATTTCAAATTTGTTTCTTGTAAACACATTAATAATTATAATTATTAATGAGTCAAGTTGAGTTTTATAAGTCATATATAGGTAATAAACATGGATGGAGGCTAATCATTATTCTATGTCAGGGTCATCTAGAAATATCAAATAACTAAAGAATTTGCAAGAAAAGTCATTTACCAAATTAAGAACAAGGTGGTTAAGGAGGTTTCAAGGTAAAGATAACAATGCCAAGCATAACATTAAATTAGATATAAATATAACCTATAAATGAGGAGTAGTTATAGACTCTTAATACATATAAAAAATACATAATAATTAATGATTGGAGAGAGAGAGAAGTAGAGAAAGTTGGCAGAGTGGATAGACTATCATATAAAATAGGGGTCTGTAATAAACCATCAGTAAGTTTTATTGAAAAATAAAGTTACATGTTTATTTTAAGTAATGGTTTTAATGATATTTTTAAATGTATTAAAATTATCAATAAATTTTGAAGTAATATTGTATTCATTTTGAATTTCTATTGTTTAAAACCTTCTCAAACCTCTAATTTCTATACTTAGTCATGCATACAATAGTTTGTTTCATGTAGAAATATTTTTATGGGTGATGGTTGGAAATTGGAAGAGTTAAATAAAGTTATATAGGTATTAAATTAAGTGTTATTTTGACTTAAGACTCATATCTATTATGAATGATCAAGTTGTATCTCTTAGCCTACAAATACCCAGTCAAACCCTAAATGAGACAAAAGGCCTATATTTAGAGATTTAACTAACCAAATATATCAATAATTTGGAAAAATTTATGAAATAGGGTTTAGGATATGTTAAAATTGGTTTTAAGTGGATAAAAATTATTAATTTTTTTCATAAAGGACAGTGTGTTTAGAACATAAAAATTATATATTTCTTAAGACAATGAACAAAGCTAAATATTTAGATTTTTCAATATTTAACCAAAATTGGTTAAATAACATTTGGATAACATTTTTTTTTTTACATATTTATACCTATCTGAGGTATTAGGGAAGTTTTTTTAGTCTATATTGCACTTTAACCTACAAAAGAGCTATTAGGTCTAGTAGTCTTAAGAATAAAGTTTGGTTGATTACGATTATTGTTTAAGACCAATGTTATTGTCAAGATTTGATAACATTGAATCATAATTGGATATGTATTAACCTATTAATAAATTTTTTATTCATTTGACATGATTCTATTCTTCTTTAAAATGTAGACAATTCTAGATAGTACAGGGTCAAGAAGTTAAAAGTTGGTTTTTGGTAATCCACTAATCCAATCACTCAAATATTGGTATACATAATTTAAAGTTAATTTTTTACATGATAAAATAATATATATTATCCAAAATCAATTTAATTATAATGTTTTTTTATTGATTACTAATAGACCTAGTGTATTAGGTCTGAAAGAGGGTTTTATTTAAAATAATGATCTCATGAGTTATTATGAACTAATCCTTTGAAGGTTGAAATTTATAATCTTCATAGGATTCAAATGGTGTTTTGGAACAACAAAAAATAAATCAAGGGTCATTGTATCAAGAGTGTATATAATCCTAAAAGAGGCTAAATTTGGTTAAACATGACTGAGTTAGTTTTTATGGATAATTGGTGATGTTTGGAACTTGTAAATAACTTTTGTAAACTCTATACTATTGTCTAAGTCGTTGATAAGATTATTTGAGTCAGGAGTGAAGATGTAGAATGATCTATGTTCAATGTATACCAATGTGTTAGTACCCTATTTTTCATTGAAGTGAAGTTGTATTTTGTCAAGCTCATACATTCAAGTGTTAGAGGAATTCAAACATTGAGAATAGACAATTGGTCTATTCAAAACCAATATAGATGAGGATATTCTTATTAAAAAATATCAAGAGATTGTCAAGATAAATAAAGGTCAAATTTTAAAATCAAGTTAAGAGAGAGAGAGTAAGTGGACCACTTCCTTTGACACCAAGTGGTATCAAAGCTCATAAGACCTGATCTAAATATTTGATTTTACTTTTAGTGGAGCTGACCCAAGGAGGATAACAAGCTGCTAAAGACAAGATTATGGAGATGACACTTAGGATTAAGGGTTCAAATAAGTGTTAGATAAGGTAATCAGTAGAAGACGACATGATAAGGGAGATGATAAATATCAAAGAATGCTTTCAAATGATGGGAAGGACATAGATAAGAGGCACTACAAGAGGCTACATTAGTGATGATGATGTAGAACCACAAGAAGAGACATTAACAATAGAGGAGCAAAAAGGTGCAGAAGAAAGGTTTATAAAGGTAATTGAAAAGGTAAGTACTAAACCTTGATTTAAAATTCCTAAGTATGATGGTAATCTTAACCAAGAAAAGTTGTCTAGATAAGTACTTTTATTATGAAAGTGTGGATGAAGATAAAAGGGTGAATTTTTCTATGATAAAGATAAGAGGACATGCATCAGAATGATAGAATAAATAAAGGTAAGCAATATATTACCTCATGGGATAGTATTGTGGCTAAAATCAAGAACAAGGTTATACCTAGAGATTATAAAATTAATCTTTTCAAGAAACTTCAAAATTTGAAACAAAGAGATTTGTCAATTAAAGAATATACTAAAGATTTTTATAGACTGACCATAAGAGCATGACATATTGAAGAGGTCATGGAGAAGGTATCCAAGTATGTAAATGGTTTAAAATTTAGTATTTAGGATGAAATTGTTTTATTATTTCCTAGAATAGTGGAGAAAGCCTATCAACTTGCACTTAAAGTAGAAGAAAAGATGAGCAAGGTTCCAAAAGATAAGAGTAGTTAATTTAGAGAGAAGAGGTAATATGGTGAGAACATCTAGGTTCATGAAGAAAAATAGATCATACCTTATATTAAATCTCAAATCTCAAGATGAGATCATTTGTACAAAAGGATAACATTCTACCTAGAAGGTAAGAAAAGTTTATTTGGGATTATATGTTTTAAAAGTCATGAATTTTGTTATAAACCTCATGAAACCCCAAATTATGATCAAAGAAATCATGTGAATCTAATATTTCAAGTTGAAAATGAAGAAATTATAGGTTCAACTCAATAACCTAAAATGAGAATATTATTTTTGAAGGATAAGGTGCTCCCTAAGCCAAAGGAGATAAATATAGAACCAGTACAAAGACAAAGCCTATTTAGGACCATATGCAAAGTGCAAGGTAAATGTTGTCAATTCATTATTGATAGTGAGAGTATTGATAATTTGGTATCTAATAAGATGGTTAGAAAATTGAATTGGGAGAAGGTAGATCATCCTACTCCTTACAAAGTGTCCTGGTTACAAAATGGCATAATTTTTTTATAAATGAACAGTGTAGAGTAGAATTTTAGATTGGAAGTTATATAGATGTGGTATTGTATGATGTGGTATAAATGGATACTTTTCATATTCTTTTAGGTAGGACATTGCAGTATGATATGAAGCCTTTCGATGATGGACAAAAGAACACCTATACTTTTGAAACAAGTGGAGAGAGGCATATAATTCTCCCACTAAAATAAGAAGGAACAATAGCAAAGGGTAAAGATAAGGTGTTGGTAATAAATAACAAGGAGTTTATACCAAAAATAGAAGAAATAGAGGTAAATGAAATCATTAAATAATTTTTAAAATAGGTAAAATAAGATGAAGAGGAAGATATGATAGTTAATGAGGTATTTGATTTTCCTTTGGAATATCAGAATTCATTTGTTGAGCACATGAATGTGAAGACTAATAAACTTGATAATGAATCTATTAAAAAATAAATCCTATAAAAAGAGGTTGTCATGGAAGGCAATGGAAAAAAAAGATGTTTAGTAAATAGTATGAGGAGAAACATAAGATTATTTGTTAAGAACCTCTAATTGAGGTTAGAAATAATTATAAGCAAGTTTTAGGTGAAAGAAAAAACCCATATCAAAGAGGAAAGGAAAATAAAAGGACATAAAAAAAATATATTCCTTCAATTTATTTTGACTACCATATATTTGGTAGCCATCATGGTGATAGGAAATAGGTCTCAATGACCTAGTAAACAATTGCATATCTATAATACATTTATTTTATGTGTAGGAACAAGTACAATAAGGAGAAATGAAGAAAGATTAAAGACAAGAAGTACAAGAATGAATGAATAAGATAATTTTATTTTGAAAACAATCTTACCATATGGAAGAAATAAGAAACAAGGAAAAAAATAAAAAATGATATGTTGTAAGAAAGAACCAAGAGTAGTTCAATCTTTTCAAAAAGATCTAAACTTCATGTTTCAAGGCAAATGCATCAAATTCTAAATGAAAATATTTATCATCAAGATCAAAAATAGTCTACATTAACAAGATAAGATTTGGGATCTAGGAAGATAATTAGAATCAAGTCACAGAATGGCCAGAGTTAAGAAGGACATCAACAACAAGAAGTAAAGGAAGATAAATAAGCATGAAGTAGTATAAAGGAGTTCACAAAGGGTTATTTTGTGCCATAGTATTTTGATGTAGGAGAATCACAATTTTGGGGAAAATTTATCTTTTTATAAGTCTTAGAGGTTTTAGGAAACAATAATGGACCATTTTGAGGTCCTAAGAGTCAATTCTAGGTCAGTTTTAAGCCTTTGGTAAGTTTCATACCAAAAAGCTAATTCAAAATTTCAAATTTATTTCTTGTAAATACATAAATAATTGTAATTTTTCATGAGTCAAGTTGAGTTTTATAATTAATATATAGGTCATCAATGTGGAAGGAGGCCTATTAATCATTATTCTATGTTATGGTCATCTAGAAAGATCAAATAATGAAATAATTTACAAGAAAAGTCATTTACCAAGTTGAGAGTAAGGTGGTTAAGGAGGTTTCAAGGTAAAGATATCAATGCAAATTATAGTATTAAATTGGATATACATCATAAATATAATAGAGGAGCAACTAAAGACTCTCAAAAATTACAAAAAAGACATAATAATTCATGATTGGATAGAGATAAGTGGAGAGAGTTAGCAATGTGGATAGATTGTCATACAAAATAGGGGTCTGTACTAAACCATCAGTAAGTTTTATTTCATAATAAATATACATGTTTGTTTTAATTCATGGTGTTCATGTTATTTTTTAATTTATTGAACATTCTTAGTCAATTTTTAAGTAATCTTGTATCCATTTTAAAATTCTGTTGTTTAAGACCTTTTCAAACCCCTATTTTCTATACTTAGTCATGCATACAGTAGTTTATTTCACACATAAATATTTTTATGGGTCATGGTTTGAAAATGGAAGGGTTAAAGGAAGTTATATAGGTCTTAAATGAAGTGTTATTTTTATTCAAGAACTCATAACTGTTATGAATGATCAAATTGTAGCTTTTGGCCTACAAATACACAGTTAAACCCTAAATGAGACAAAAAGGCAAGTAGTTCAAGATTTAGTTGACCAAGTCCATTAAAAAATTGGGATAAGTTAGTAAATATGGTTTATAAGATTTTACAACTAGTTTTATGTGGATAAACATTATTCATTTTTGGCCATAAAGGACTGTGTGTTCAGAACATAAATTTTTTGTGTTTCCTAAGACAGTGAATAAATATAAAAGCTTAGATTTTGAAATATTTAAACAAAATTGGTAAAATAAAATTTGGATCACCTAAATTTTATACATTTACACCTTTTTAAGGTATTAGGGAACTATTTTTGAGTCTAGATTGCACTTTGACCTATCAAAGGAGTTATTAGGTCTAGTAGTGTTAAGAAAAAAGTTTGGTTGAGTAAGGTTATTGTTTAGGACCAATGTTCTTGTAAATATTTGATAACATTAAATGATAATTGGATATATCTTAACCTATGAATAAAGTTATATTTCATATAACATGAGTCTAGTCTTCCTTAAAATGTAGATAATCCTAGATATTCCTGTACATGGTCAAGAAGTTGAAAGTTGGTTTTTGGTAATCCATTGATCCAAATCACTCAAATATTGGTATAAATGATTTGGATTTAATTTTTTAAATGATATAATAATATATATTTTCCAAAATCAATTTTATTACAAGGTTTATTTGACTAAGTACTAACAGACCTAGTGTATTAGGTCTGAAAGAGGGTTTAGTTTAGAACAATGATTTCATGAGTTCTTATTAACTTTTCCTTTGAAAATTGAAATTTATAATCTTCAAAAGATTGAAATGGTGTTTTGGAGAAACAAAAAATAAATCAAGGATAATTGTATCAAAAGTGTATACAATCCTAAAAGAGGATGAATTCAGTTAAATAGGACTAAGTTAGTTTTAGTGGATAATTGGTGATGTTTAGAACTTGTAAAGGACTTTTGTAAACTATGTACTATTGCAACCTCATAATCCGTGCACACTCCATTATTGTTCTATTCATCCTTTTAGCAACTCCATTTTGCTGAGGTGTCTTTGGAACCATCCTTTCATTGCGTATTCCACTCATAGAATAATAACTATTGAATTTATTACTGCAGTACTCACCACCATTGTTAGATCTAAGGCACTTCAATCTCAAACCTATTTCATTCTCAACCAAAGCTTTCCATTTCTTAAATGTGTCAAAAGCATCAGATTTCCACTTTATGCAATAAACCCATACCTTTCTTGTAGAATCATCAATGAAAGAAACATAATATTGTGATCCTCCAATAGAAGCTACTTGAGTTGGTCCCCACACGTCTATGTGAACAAGTTCCAACTTGTGCTTCTTCTTTGTTGACCCAATTTTGAGAAACCTCACTTTCTTCTATTTCCCAAAAATACAATGCTCACAAAAATCTAGATCTATGCTTTTCAAATCTAAAAGCTTACCTTTTGACTTAAGAACATTCATTCCCTTCTCACTCATGTGACCAAGCCTACAATGCCACAACTTTGCATCTACATCTGAAGTAGATAAAACAGAAGGAGAATAATCAATAATACAATTAGATAGATAAAGTGTACCTACTCTCTTACCTTTTGCTAATACAAGTGCACCCTTGGAAACATTCCAAGATTCAGCTGTGAGAGTTACTATGCAACCCTCATCACCCAAATTTCCTATAGAAATTAGATTCCTCTTCAGGATGGGTACATGCATGACATCCTTCAACACCCATGTTTTGCCATTCTGCAATTTTAGCTGCACTTTTCCTTTGCCAACAATTTTACAAGGCTCATCATCCCCTAAATAAAATTTTCCAAAATCTCCATGGACATAATCATTGAAAAATTCTCTATTTGGGGTTGCATGGAAAGAGGCACCATAATCTAAAACCCATGATTCTACTTTATTATCCAAAGAAAATATAAGAGCATCTTGTGCAACAATACCTACAACTTTCACTTCTTTATTACCTTCATGCTGATTTTCTTTGTTATCCTTCAACCAACAATCTTTCTTTGCATGCCCTTTCTTTCCACAATTCTAGTAGATTATTCTTCTATTTCTGGATTTGGCTTTAATATTGGGTTAAGCCTATATGGTCTCCTCTTAAGGGTTTTACCTCATCTTTTAGTTGTATTCTCACCATGTAAAATTATGATTTTATGCCTTTTAATTCACTAATTTTTTATGAAAAAGTCATATTCCCATAAAATCTCAATTATTTTATAAAGCCTCCTCTTTAGCCTAATAATATTTGATTTTTACTATCTTGGGCTTATTTAATTTATTTTTAGTTGAATAGAATCAAATTAATAGATATTAAATTATTGAAATTTGAATGCTAGAATATACAGATCTAATAATGAAATACAATATGATAATTTTTTTACATAATTTGGAATTTTTAGAAAATAGTAAAATGGACTCCAAATTTGAAAACATCCCTAAAATAGATATTTTACTGACTATTACTAAAAACTACTTGATAGAACATGTGTACTATGTCATGATTGAATGCATGAATTCAATATTTAATTGGATAAATATATATAAGGAGGATGGGGTGAAATAAAACCTTGTATATTGACTACAACCATGTACTGGTTGTCTTTGTGTTTGATTTTATGATCTAGGCCTATAAAACTATTTAGGAGGGTTGAGTGATAAATTATGTGTTTTGTGTTACCACGTGAAATACATGCAAAATATGAAACCCTATATCCTTAAAAATAAAAAAAGATAGATGTAAAATGAAAAGGGGTAAATTTTTAAGGGGAATATCAAAGATATCCTCATAAAATTCCATATAATTTGAATGATACCAACATAGCTCAAATGGGCCTCAAGCTAATGTATTTCTCCCTCCTAGGATGGTTGTGTGGTATATGATTGTGAAAATATATGATTGAAGATAGAATATTTACTGAAAACATTGAAAATAAATTCCATTGATCTAAAATAAAATATATTTAGACTTGACCTATGAATTTTATAATGCTATAAAATTAAAATTGGAAGAAATAGTACTCTTTTGACAAGTGTGCAATAAAATTGCTAAGTGATTGTTAGATGTATTAAGAGAAGCCTCGATGTGTTTATATAGGGGATATTTGGGATATGTTTTCTAGATTTTTTTCAAAAATACGTGGGAGAGCCATTGTGAAATATTTCAACTTAAAAAAGTATCTGTTAGAGTGTAGGGGATAAGGTCGCAGTGCTGTGATGTCTGACCTAGCACATAATTGTCCTATAGGGACAAAGCCTACTAAAAAAGGTTCAGAAGGATATTGTAGATTGATTAAGAATGACAATCCTTGAAACATGGATGTTTATATTATGTTTAGTATGTTCTAAAGATAATAAAGGATCTCTTATATATTTTGAGTTAGCAAAATGGAAAATAGAGAAAGTAAGGTAAGGATGACAAGATTAAACATTGTCAAGAGATTAATGATTAATTTAATGTCTAAATTTTCCTCCACTTTATTTTAGTGATGTAAAAAATTGAAATTAATATATTGAAGTATATTCAAACTTGAGTGTGTATACACTTTTATTTTTGATGTGAAGCTTGATCATGCAAGATGCCTTAATGAAAAACCTACAACAATGCCATTGAAAGTAGTTATTGTCCATATTTAAAATTTGAAACCCTGAAACTTGAATTTTGAATTTTAAAAGAGAGTAAGGAAAGTATAATATTAAAAGATTATGTAATCTAATTTCACTATACTTGAAATTGGAAAAATTATTACCGCTTTTTTGAGGCATTTGGAGAAATGTTGAACTTGTGCTAAATTGAGAGTGATCAAGTCTAAATTTAAAAACTTTTGAATGATCTTGATTTGGAAATATTTTATGCTCCAAATCTCATTTGACTGTATAGACTACTTTGTAAAAAATTGAATGGGCAGAGCTACCAACTATGGAATGCTACATATAAAAAGTGATACCATAGACATTGAGTGTCACTAGAATCTAACATGGCCCAATTTTGACGTAAAGATGAACCAAACTATTGTAGATGGATATATATATATATATATATATATATTTTAAAAATTTTAAACCTTGTAACTTGAGAAATTTTGAAGCTTTTGCATTTGAGAGATTTTGAAATTGCCATATAGTAACTTGAACATGAATGACTATCATGCCCCTTGTATTGTATTTAATTGATATTGAATGCCATTTGAATTTTGAAACTATTGAAACCTATAGGTTTTTGAAATTTTCTACTTTGTAATTGTAGGAATGAGTGAATGTGAATGTGATATGGATGCATAATTTTAAAACTTTGAATCATGCTATAAAACTATATAGTGTCATAAATCTAAAATTTATTCATGATGGCTTGACTTCTCATGATAGACCCATTATGATGCCCCCCTTTTTGGATGAGGGACATAGCCTGAAAGTCACTTAACTCAAAATAAGCGTTATGTAATATGTGAAAAGATGTAATTATTTATAATCACTTGAAATTTTGAATATATTGAATCATGTATTAGAATATATCATTAAATTTGTCTATGAAACATTTAAGAGATTGATATGTCATTGAAATACATAAGCACCATGTGCATGATATGTATCATGGCACTAAAGTAAGAGTAGAGAGTAGGAATAATGCATGATATTAATCATAGTACCATATTTACAAGCAAAGAGAATACAAGTAATGCCATATAATATCATGTAATTTACATATAATATCACACATAAGGCCCAAAGGCCAATATAAAGGACATGAAAATGTCACATAAATACACAAGGCTAAGTTCCATATAAAAATGTCACAATGATGCCATAAAATCAAAAAATTGAACATAAAAAGTCAAGGGACACACACAACAAGTAAATAAGTTATAACTTATCAACTCTATCATGTAGTAAAGTAGGAAAGAAACATAAAACAAATGAATCTAATGTGCATACACCATATAGATCTATATCATTGTTAGAAATTATCATTTTCATGTAACATATGTATAAGAGTGAATATCAAAACATTTGTATAATATGTAGTCAACATTGTAGAAAATTTGTTGATAGATACAACTTGTTAATTTTTCATAGAGAATGAAGAGAAGCCACCAATTTAGAAAGACTATTGGGTAATGAGGGAAAACCAAAATTGAAACCTTGTAAAACTATGTATTAAATCTCACTCAAATACCTTTTAAAAAGTAATATTTATTTGAAAATTCACATATGCTATCTATATAACAAAGAATAAAAAACATGTCAAAATAAATAAGCTAGAAATAATTAAAGGATGTTTCTTAGGTCCTAATTTTATTTTTTGAAAATATTTTAATTTGTTTTTGAATTCTTTGTATGTTTTTGAATTTTTGCCATATTTGAATTTTTTAATATTTTTTTTGAAAAAATAGAATTTAAAATTACTTAAGAAGTAAGGCATCAAAAATAGAGGAAGAGGAAAGGATTAAAAAAATCCTCAATAAGGTGCTAAAAAATTATATGATAAAAAGGAAGGCAAACCATGTACCCCTAGCATATGTGTAAATGAGTCATAAAAATGTAACTTGAATGATTAAGTTAGAGAACAATGTACATTCTCATCATGGATAAGAGAAATACATGATTATATAAGTGCAAAAAAAAAGGTATACCATGATCAATATGAAATAATGAGTAAGGAGGAGCAATGAAAAGTATTTGTAAGGAATTTTATTTGGATTGTTTGAATTGGTTTGAAAATGAGGAGGCAAAGTTAACAAATTAAAAATTAAGCAAAGGGATAAAATAATACTTATATAAGGGATAAAATAAGTAGAAATAAAATAAAAGAAAAATAAATATTCACAAGGGGAGATATACAACTAAAAGCCAAGGATCTCATCAATAGGATGCCTATATATAGGTATTATATCATTAGGATCATACTAATCTTCTATATTATTAGGATCGTAATCACTAATTTAATCATCATAATAGGATAGATTAACTTGTTAGGTTGAGCTTTAAATTGTGATATGTCATTTTTATTATCATTTATATGTGCACGAGAAAATTATTTAACTATAGATTTGAGTTATTTTTGTAATATTTTCATCATTGTTAGGATCTTGCATTTTATTTTAAAGTAAATAATAATCATGTATGATTGGTTGAACATTAACAAGAGAAGTAATTTGTGCCTTGACCTTATCTTTTTTCTCTTTGCATGAAGTAGATATAATGATTCATTCCTTAGTAATCATATTTATATCATTAGAATTTGTAGGGATATTTTTATTTAGATATTTATTCATGAGAAATAATTTCATAAAGGTTTTTTCTTGCTTATCTTGAATTTGTTCTTGAAACTTTTTTTGGTGATTTTTCTTTTTAGAATCTTGCTTGCTTAAATTTTGCATTTTGAATCTTTTCTTATTCTAAATTGTTCTTTTGTATCCATATTTTATATTTATGTTGTTTTCACACTTATTTTTTTAGAGATGTATTATAAGTGGTTTTCTTAATTAATTTGTTTGTTATAGGATCACCACTAGCAATGCTATTTTATATTTTGTTTTTTAAATGCAAACAACTATATATATGATACTTATACATTCTATGATACGAACAATAATATTTTGATATTCTTAGAGGAGATATAGAATATAATACAATCAATTTATTTCAAATAATTATTCTTAGAAGCTCATTTGGAATCTTTTTAACCTTTTGTATAATTTTTGAAGCATTAATTATAGATGTATATTACTTATGAGGCACATGAGAAGTAGATGAAGATACATGATTGATACTAGAATATTATGGATTATTTGTATATTTAATATAATTTTTAAGTAATATG
The DNA here is from genome assembly GCA_037957365.1 of Torreya grandis. Classification (NCBI taxonomy): domain Eukaryota; kingdom Viridiplantae; phylum Streptophyta; class Pinopsida; order Cupressales; family Taxaceae; genus Torreya; species Torreya grandis. The sequence goes on along the minus strand of JARHVA010000105.1, from coordinate 6,236,047 downwards.
ATATTTTAAATGAAATATTTATTTTGATTTTTTAAATCTTCTATTGATTTTATCTTAGTGATTATTTGATCTTGAAGGTCTTCACAAGCACAATCCCTAGGTATATTTGATTGAATAAAAACACCATGAAGAGGGGGTGTAAGAGTTAGAGGGATAGAATATTAGTATATATTGAGAGATTCATTGATTATATATAATTTAATTACTCTTTGTTGATTGATAGCATTGAAATAATTAGTACTAGCAAGAGATGGATTAACATCATGTGGTAACTCTATACTAAGATTATGAAATTATGGTGTAAGAGTAACATCATGTGAAAATAAGCATGGGGAAAAAGTAGGAAAAAAATCATAAGATGTGATGTAATGAGTATCATGGATTGTAATTATAGCTTGTGATGTGCTAAGGGAAGAGGAAGGGAGATCATCTTCATTGGTTGACAAGGGATGAGATCTATGACATGAAAGCTCAATATCCATTATTTATAAAGAAGAAGAGATAAAATTATTACGATGGGATTTAAATTAAGAGATTGAATATTGATTTGAAATAAACTTATTAATAAATCCTTTTTAAAAATAGTTTTATCTTGTTTTGATGATTTTTAATTTAATTGCTCTTTTTGCTCTATATTATTAGTCAAGGAAGAATGTGAATTTGAAGAAGATACTAGAGGTGGTTTATTTAATATGGACTCATGTTCTTGATTTACATAAAATTAAAATTTTATATTAATTTTTACATCATTAAAATAAAAACCATCAATATATACTTCTTCCATAATTTTTTGATTATTATGATTTGTCCATTCATTGTCAAAAGGAAAAGGCACAACATGTGTAGAGAACAAGGAAAATTAACTATCCATGATATATAAAATAAATGAAAATAAATAAAAAAATTAGTGCTATTAAGTAATCATTCATTTAAAAAAGTGATGATGACTATGAATACAATACAATAAAAAGTAAAGGCATACATGTGAGCTAGTCAAGGGATTGAATGATTTTGTGGGCTCTCAATTATACTTACTCATTCATTAATTAGTGTTGGCCAAATGTTTCAAAATGCTAAATATAGAGTTAGAACCATGCCTATATCCCATGAACCTCATTTTTAAGGGTATAATGAGAATAAATTCCCTATAAAATATGTTCTTCTTAGGTGCACCACAATTCAAACATCTAAAAGAAGCTTCCTATGGTATAAACAAGGGATCCTAGACATTTATAATATATCATGAGGTAATTGGAAATTAAAATATTTTTTATGGCTATAAAATAGCTATGACTATTAGGTTAAACCCCTCATGCCATGATGTGTGTAAATATAACATTGCATAGCCCTTCATGATAGTCACTAAGTAGTTTTAAAACTGATAGAACATGGTTTTTAAAATAAACACAAGTGAATGTAAAATAAATAAAAATAAAATTGAAATATTTTTGTTTATTGATATTAAAAAAATTTAACTCGAGCTTGCAAGAAAAAGCTTCTATGTTAGTTTTTATCCAAGGTGACAAGATAAACTTCTTTAGTGTCAGAATAATTTCAAGGTCAAATAATTTAAATTATTTTGTGTTAGATTTTATCCAAGATTAAAAGTTGTTTTATTTTAGTTTCAAGAATTTACAAACATATGTATGAAATATTAAGGCAAATTCTAAGAAAAAAAAGCAACATTCTAAAAATAACAGGCTCACTAGAATGTTTAATCTATTTTTAGTTGAAGTGAATCAAATTAATAAATATTAAACTATTAAAATTTGATAGCTAGAATATATAAATATAATAATGAAGGAAAATATTTTATAGAATTTTACAAAATTTTGAACTTGATAAAAATAGTAAAAGGGCCTAAAAATGTGGAAACCTAGCCAAAACAAATATTTTGATTACTATGCAGGATGATTATTACTAAAAACTACTTGATAGGATCTATATACTATGTCATGATTGTTGTTGGGACTAAGATCCTTGCATTTAAAGGCACTCATGATATTGACTATTTCATAAGGGGAAATTTAGAGACAATGCATGTTATAAAGATATCCCCTCATTAATTTTAGGACTAATACTAGTTTAATCCAAGGATCAAGTATTTTAACTTTCTATACTAAGAGAAAAACATTTATTACCACTAAAGGTTCAATGTATTAGTAATTACACTTATAATTCATTACTAGCTAAATAAATCCTTACTCAATATTGATTCTAGGCCAAGATTTACTAATTTTATAAAATAGGAGATAAAGTTTTACTTATAGAATAAACATAAAAAAGGAGAGCAAGGTAAGGCAAAAAAAGGGGGGTTTCTGATTTAGTGAATTTTAGTGCCTAAGACTGGAACGTGCTAAGTCATAATTCTACCACTATGTGCCTAGTTTAGCATTTGTAAAAACTTTATCCACTAAGTGGGCAAGTTTCTAAAGGGATACCAATATGAATACTTTACTTGCAAATCCTTGATGCAGGTACATCATTGTAAATAGCTCAATTGAACTAGTTTGTGATCTTAGGAGATATTATAGGTCCTATTGGGTCAATAATAAGTCATATATAAGATTAAATTGTGGTTTATAGGTCATCTAGGGGTGTTTTGATATTTTCCTACCAAAACTAATAATTTAAATTTTTGAAATGGTTTTGGTCTATTTAGTGAGTTTAGTAGGTTTTTAAGGCTCATGATCATTATATGAGTTATCCTTTACATATTTACACATGATTTAAGTATTAAATATTCATTATATTTATTTTAAATTTTTAAATTTTAATTTCTTACTTTGAGAAGCTTTATCTAACATAGGATAAAGACTAAATAAAGTATGTTGATGAGTCTTAGGGGTGGTTAAGGAATTATAGTGATAATAAATCAAGTTTAATTAGTCAATTAGATGGGATAAATGTTTAAATAATCTTTTGGAATATTAATAAACTAAATAAATAAGTGTAAAACTTGAATTTTTAGGTCTGAGAAGAGGTTGTTGAAGACTAACAAGCGTATGTACCATTGTTTGAATAATTATTGAATAAAACAAAACATTTATTTGATATGAGATGTCCACTTGTGTCATAATATTTATTATTTTTATGTTCATGAATTCATCTACATCTATTTAATATTCTTTAAGTCCTTCTTTTTTCACATTCTAAGTCAAGAAAACACAAAATTATGTATATTACAATCTAAGATTGAAAAACTTTTACATGGTTTTATAAGTAAGGAGTCAGATCAATGATAAAAAAAGAAAGGTATGAAAATATATAATCCATTTTATACAATATTAACATTTGGTTCTATTTATATTTAGAGTTTAATTCATTTTATCCCTCTTGGGTCTGAATTATATGTTAAAACCCTAAAATAAGGTTCTATACACTAAAGCACCATATCTTAGTAATGAATCATCAAAATTGTCTAAATTTTTTAAATAAATTATTTTAGGACTTTTTTGATGTAAAAAAAGTGGTTTTAATCTTTAAAATTCTTTAGAATTCATATATTGAAGACTGAGTTGAATAAACCTATAGAAAATCATGAAAATTAGTGGTTGAGACATGGAAACTTGTTTAATTCTCAAATGATCAACTCAAATCACTTGAAAATTGGTAGATAGAGGATAGAAAATGTGATTAAGAGTATCCAATAGGTTAAATTCTTTAATAATTCTTAAAATTATATTTATAAGGGACTGAGTATCTATAGCCCCAAAATTAGGCCTAAACATGACTTATTGAGTAAGAAATTGAATTATCATAAGAACTTTAGTCATAAAAGACCATGTACTACATGATAGTTAATTTTTAGCCTATAAAGGAATGTATTAAATTATTCTAAGGTTCATATAAGTTTAAAATTTTATCCATAACCTGTCTGAACTAGTTGAGAAGGCTACAAGCATTAAATCACTGGAAACATCTTTTGAAGAGTCTCAGACCTTAAGGATCCACTTACACTAGTTCTCCATAGAATGTAAACACTCAAAATATTTGTATAAATTTACACAAAATATTGTGAAACACTTTATTATTTAAATAATATAAATCATAAATTATTCACAAAATATTGAAAAAAAACATATAAGGGGTTAAACTAGTGAATGCACAATCTAACTACCATATTCATCTCTATAACACAAGCACATAATCATTCATCTTATATAAAAATTCAATGAAAACTTATAAAAAATGTTTCATGAGTATAGGACTTAGTTAAAAAAAAATGTTCTATTAAAGTTTTAACATAGTTTCTTTACATAAATTACTGATTGTTCAAACAAAAGGTAATTTACAATATATAGAAGGATGAGGCTCAACTACAAGTAGCATGAGATTACCATTCTTGGACATGATGGAAAATAAAGGTTATCACAACTACCAACATTCAAAAAAACCATCAGATTCTCCACTTTCCCAAAATATTCCCCTAGGTTCCCACTCAATTGATCCACTAATGAGCTAGAGAAGAACCACCTTCCAACTATTTGGGTTGTGCTTCTTTGGCCACCAACATGACTTCCAATGGGTCAAACTCTTAGTATAGATTATATATGTTCATAGGTGGATCCAAAAATTTCACTTATAACCAAGTGAACATTCATTGATGTACTTGGAATAGATATTCTAGGGACACTTTTAATTTTAAGACCTAGATGATGCTTGTAGTAGATTGAGTTGAGAGATTTAGAACTACCTTGGCTCTAGCTTTGTTGGCCTTTACCACTTCTATATTCATAACCTAGTCAAAGTGACCTAGGTGAACTTCAAACTTACCTCTATCTAGTAGGGTGTCATTAATGTGGAATAACATAGTGATGTTGACCTCCTTGAAGTAGGTCAACATCCTTTCTTACTCTCTTCTAAAGGTCCCAAAATTGTCTATGCCAAGGCCATCCATTATTCAATTGAGGTCCTCATACTCGTAGCATAGGTCTAATAGAGGCTAAAGTCTAAGATATTAATGAGTTTTAACTCTGGAAACATTCCATTGTGGATAACCATGGTGATATTTTTGCACTTATTGTCCATGAGAGAAATATTTTCTAAGTATACCTGGGTGTATTGGAGATGTTCCTTAATTTTGGTCAATGCTTCAACCACCTTTCCATGAGATGAGAAGAGTTTTATGAAGGATTCCTTGACTCATATAATGAATTACATAGGAAATGTGATCTTCACCTATGCCTCAAGTACTTGAACCTACTCCCACATGTATTCCAATAGCTTCTCAAACATGTCATGCATGACATAGATGATAGAGACTAGATCCTCAACCACTCTCACTTTTCCTATAAATGTTCTCACTTTGGTGAGGGAGAAGAGGTTCTACTGAGTCTACTAGACTAATGGTATCCTCCTTGAATGAATTTATGTGAGTATCCTTGTGAGGATCCTCTTCATGTTCCATGAGGTTTGATGAAATTCACACTGCACTTAAGGATCTCCTTGCATGATCACCTTGGGTGCCTATGACACCATGGCTACTCCCAGGGTAGAAGGGGGTGTTGGTGGGGTGGTAGAGATGAAATTAATTAGTAGAGGCCTATGAAAATGAGAAATGGATGAAGCAAAGGGAATGAAGGATGTGAGCAATGGTAGAGGAGGAGGTATGAGGGCGTAAAGAGGTAAGATGAAAGGGGAATCCCATGGGAACATCGGGGCCTATCATTGTCCTTAGCTTAAATTGACCCACAAGGAAATAATGTTAGGGAGAGTGGAATTTAGTAGGAAGGAGGAAATTGGTTGATTAAATATAAATACTTAAGTACCTAAAATAATGGAAAAGTGAGGGTTGGGATTATTATGGGGAGAAATAGGGGGTTGAAGAGTAGGAATTACCTTTTGCTTCTTCTTAGGCCTCTTACCTAGATCAAATTACACTAGTGTAGTGGATGTAATTTTAGTGGTATAGGTGACAAGGGATGAATAAGTAAATTGTTGAGTGACTATAGCTACCACTAATGTTATTTGGTCTAATTAAAATGTGTATGTAAGTGCACTTATTTTTAGGGATGTAGTTAAAATTGATGAAGGAGCACCTAGAGGTGGACATACCTATGTAGAAAAACCAATGGAGGTGTTTTTGAGTTCCCTAAAAGTGGAATGACATGAGAAAATGGAAATTGGGATGTTAGGATACTATTCATAGTTGAAGCCAGAGGCACTTAGGTGAACTATAGAGGGTTGAAATAGGAAAGAAGGGAGACACCACTTGAGAGGGATGTTTTAGGAACTAGAAAATAAAGGGTACTCCAATAGGTTATTGAGGGACCATGGAAGTAGGGGAAGAGATATCCATGACTACCATATATTGGTCATAATTTGGGACCACCTCAAAACTATTATTGATTTTAATCCATAGTGCCTATGTAATCACTAGTTGAGCAACTAGAACCATGAGAGGTGGTAGAGGTGGGGTAGAGGGCTGGGGAGGAGAAGCTCAAGGAGGATAAATGTATAGTAACCCTTATAATATCCTATTTAAATATGAGGATTTATGTCTTGAATGTCCTTTTAGGCTTGTGTTACTATAGAGGAGGCATGGCCACTTTGGGTAGATGGCCCAAGTTTAACCTACTTTCCTTTCTTCTTATTATTAGCCTTGAGTTAGGCAAACACCTTCTTGTCATCTATGGGGTTGAGGTGGACATCATATTCCTCATTGGGATCATGGACATAATTTATGTTGAGATAAGATTTATACCTCCCCACATAGGGCCTTATGATGTCGTGGGGATTCCATTCTCTGTGTTTTACCCTATCAAGGCATAAGAATCCCTACTTTTAACCATATTCTACAATAGGGGTAGAATCCTATATACATGATGCTTGATGGTGATGGGTAAAGTTAGGAAATATTTCTATTGGTGACTAATGTAGTGACCAAATATGCCCTTAACCAATTGATAGGTAATCTCTTACTTGGCTAAATGGTTTAGAACTTGGTAAGCTAAATAGGGAACTTTGAGGGCACCAACCACTTGGATGATGGTGTCAGCCCTATAGTACTAGTAATATCCTATGGAGATGAGAGAATGGATTTTTAATTAGAGATATGAGGCATGGATGCCTCATTTATGACCATATATACCATTGGATAAAATGAATTACAAATCTCCTAGATGTGATTCTGATAATGGTGGACATATAGTTTATAAAAAACTACATGGACCACTACACCTATAAGAAACCATGGTGGAAAGATAGAGGTATTAAATATAATGGTGGAAAAAATTAAATCTACCAAGTATCTCATCATATATAAATTACCTCCACACTAGGTATCTGATACTACTTTGACAAGGTTGAAGTTGATCATGCCTTCAAGTTTTGGGACCTGATCATATTTGAGGATCATATATAATGGGGGAATCCTTTATAAATTGACATACACATAGTTGGTAACCCTAAATGTTCAATCAAATAGGATCATCCACACATGAATCCCTTCTTTGAAGGTATGGACCATGTAAGAGTTGATGTCTACCTTGTTAAACCATTTAACATATGCATTTTCTACCTAGTCTCTCAAGACATTATATATTTGGCATGTATTTATCCATTCATAAACTATGGTTGCATCATAAGAGACTATGTATTATAAGAGGTTTTAATAGGACTTGAACATAATTTCTAATCTATATGTGATCCTATACTAGGAGCCCACATAATACACAAGATCATGGGCACCATCTTGTACTCGTGAGGAATATTTGGTCATAGAGGCTTGTAGATGGGAAGAAATCTAGATTGGTTATATCTATTTATAACCCACACTTATCATATGTCTTAAGGGAATCTTATAACTCAACCTCATCCTCATCATCATTAGAGGTAGACTTTGGCAAAATTTAAATTGATTTGAATATGTTTTTATAATGCTTTAGGTGGGTTAAACCCTTAGGAAAGGTGGTGTCTATATATTTGGGCTCATTCTTGGGGTTAGAGGATGAATTATCCATGGTAGAAAAGGGAAAAATCTATGTGTTAGTGAATTCTATGTAAGGAGAGAGTGGGGGCATAGGAATGAGTAGAAAGTAAGGAGGCAAATTTTGAGAAGATGAGTAGTAATAATAGTAAAAGAGTTTGCTATTGGGAACTTGTAGGAATCCTCAAATATCTCTTATATTAATGGTTCTTGGTGGATCACCTAGTGAAAATTTTGAAGTTTATTTATTGAATTGATCCTCTCATTTATTTAAATTTATAATTAATCTCAAATATATTTCATACATGTCACCTGCTAGATTTGGAGATTACAAAAGGATGTTTTGAATTGTCCAATTAGGGTAAAATTTACCATTTGTTTAATAAGGAGAGTGTGGTAGGCACATGGATATATTGTGTTTATGGCATCCTAGGTAGTTTTTAGTTTATGCCAAGTGTCCATCACCAATTGGCCCTACTTATAATATATACTAGCTAGGTATAGCCTAGTGCTTTACCTTTATATGTTCAAGAGTAGGAATTACTATTTGAAAGAGTGAGATGACACATGAAATCTTGTGACTATATTTTTAAGCTTGGCTATACCTCCCTCTAAATACCTCAGGATGTTTTAGGCTTCTTTTTCTAGTTTATATGGAAGGGCCATGTTGTGTGGTTTGGTAGGTCAGGCTCTCTCAGGCTCTAACACATTTGATAGGTCTGAGAGACTAAAAAATATAACAATAGGGTCTACATCATGTTTTATCATCTAGTCAAGCTCACCTATGTTCTAACATCTCTAATAGGTTTAAACAACTAACATCTCTAGCAATAGAGTCCATATATTGTTTTCTCATTCAATCAAGATCTCTTAGGCTCTAACATCACTGACATGTTTATGAGATTGATAACTTTGATAATAGGGTATACACAAAATTTTATCATTTAGATGTTCCTTATACAAAAATTCACAAAAAATAATATGTAAAAAAGGAATTTATGTAATCAATTCAAACATTCACATTCCTACCAATGAAACTTTATTAAGATTTCAAGTAGGACTTTAAGAGACTAAGACTCTAAGAGACTGAGACTTTAGGAACCTAAAAACAAGTCCAAAACTACAAAAAATAGTTAGCATAATAAAAATATTCAAGTATGAAAGAACTTTGTTGTTGTTATGACTCAATAATGACTTGACTCTCCTTAAATATAAAAAACCATAGGGGCCATTAACAGATACTGAATTATCATTATAAGCATGTTATACATTGAGAAAATTGGGGTGAATTAAAATTCAAGGATTTTTAGAGAAATATGTTGATAATTAAGGAGCTATAAATTAGGTGACTTTTAATTGAATATTTTAAGATGGGTTCACCACTTCTCTGAAGAATGGGGTGTGTTGAACACAACAAATAGTGAATTTTCAAGAAAAATTCTACCTTAGTGTTTACAACCCATACTATGATCATCCAATATTAAACACAAAGATAAGCAAGATGAATTATATTTGATACACTTTGATTATGAAAAGTACTCAAGTTCATTCCAATAAGTAATATATTGGGCTTTAATTCCTTACAAGATCATTTTGTGCATTAGTGATGGGATGAATTAATTCAATAGGATTAGGTACATCTGGGACATTAAAAGGCTTCTATGTGGGCATGGATTTTATATATATTATGGATAAGTGAATAATACTCAAGCAATGTTTTAATTCTAATCAGACATCTATATCCTCGATAGAGATGCTTTTGTTTTGACTTCTGGCCTTGCTCCATTGGCAATTAGGCCAAAAAACCTAAGATGGATGTTGCCAAAATCATCCGTTATGAGGAGAAAACTTAACATATATATATATATATATATATATATATATATATATATATATATATATATATATATATATATGACAATCAAACTTATTTTGATATAAATATTTGATGTTTGATCTATGAATGTTGGAAACCAATATAGCCCAGGTGTATGGTAACTCTAGTAGGCTTCCAATATCCAAACGACCTTTGACTTTTTTAATAATTTATAATAACTTTGTTCTTTTCATTTGAAGTGATTGTGATGACTTTGGTTAAGGTATGAATTTTCTTAATTCACTTGGTCATTACTAAATTAGCAATTTTTAAGTTTCTTAGTGCCTCATGGAGAATTTTCTTACTTATCACTACATTCAACATTAGGGGTTTGCCTTCTATTTCCTAATCCTAGTACTAGTTTTCATTATATGATCATCCATTAAATTAATTATCACTCTCTCTTCTTGGTCCCTTTTTAAATAATAAGGGGGTACATGTCTTTATTTATATGGAGGGAAATTGGGTATCAAATAAACTGCTACAAGGTTGGGAAAACAAACACAAGGCATATAAACACATGAAATGAAGAATAAAAACAAACTAATAGAAGCAAACATGTGACATAAGAAAACTAACCTAAGCCTAATATAATATATACATTACCACTTTGTAGTTAGTATTTTTAAATTAAATTATAAGGGATAATTGATAAGTAATTCTTGAAGAACTATCCATTTATAGGTAATGGGAGGTTGCTACCTTTGAGGTCTTTGAGGTGGAAAGCATTCTACCAAAACAAGTTAGCTATTTGGTATTGGTTGATCCAAATTGGATCAAACTTAGAGTTATAACCCTTATTTTCATGAGATATATCCCATAAAAGCACTAGATATAAATCCTAAAGGATTTGACCTTGGCCTTATTATCAAACTATTACTTGAGAGTGTTATGATGATTGCTAAAGTTTAGTAAGGATTCATCTTAAGCTTATTCTAACTGGATAATGTCTAAGAGCCTAGAATAATTTCTCATCATGTTCTATGTAATGTTGCATAAAACTATAGGTAGGTATCCTAAGTGTGACTAGTATAACTAGATCCAATCCGTAGACTAGTAGAAATGGTGAGCTTTTGAGTGCATGTTTATGCCTAATATGGTTAGCGCATAGATCAAATTTAAGTAATGAATTCCACTCCCAGTGCTTCTTATCTACAAAATTATTAGTGGCATTGATCAAGTTTTTATTAGTGGATTTTTTCAATCTATTACCCTATGATTAGTAATTGGATAAGAACCTTAAAGTGATCACATTATCATATTCCTATTTAGTGAAATCTATCCATTATCACATATTAATGAAACAAGGGTCCTACACCGAGTAGTCACATTATTTTCCTAAAAATCAATTACTTCACTAGTAGTGCTTCTCTTTTTCACCATTGTCATAGTCCTCATGCAATAATATGTGTCCATAAAAAATATCTTATGGATACTAAAGATTTGGGGTTGATGATCCATAAAAAATCTAGTCCCCATTAGGAAAATGGTGTCATTAATATAACTTGTTGCAATGGCATCCCAACATGGGTTTATATTTTAGAAAAACCATGACTCTAATGGTATATATTAACATGTGCATGGACAACTTCAAAAAAAGTTGGACAATAATAACTCACCCTTAATATTTTGTGTGCTATCACATTTGTTGTAGGATGACCGACTCCCAATTTCTCATAAAATTTTGAGATTACTTCATTGGATTCAAATTATGATAGGCATCTAAGATAGACTCCATGCATTTTATTAAAGATAACTCCTTTATTTGACATGTATTATGTTGCCTTTAGTCTACGATATCTCTTCTATGTTTGATTGAGTCTAGGAGGTGGGTTCCCACAAAGTAGGTAATAGATAATTAGGGTGTCCCAATCGTACTACAATACTAACTCCTAGTATAACTGGTGTATAATGATCATTGGATTAATATTAGTTATTATATAGGTAAAAGTTTGTCCTCTAACTAGGTAAGTTTTATTTCCAAGTCATATACCTACAAATTGGTCATCCATCTACCTTTACACTCATCTAGATCATTCTGGCCCAACATTTGCTTGATAGCTATGTTTGGTATGATTGTATGCAATTTATTCTTAAGAATGTAGTGCCTAAATATTTTTATAGCCTTGACCAATACATAGACATGCTTATCTAAATTGGAGTGCCTTAGTTATACATATTTTATATTAGTTATCATAAAATCAATAGGGTGTTCTTATCCATCTAATCTTTGCATGAGATAAGCAATGATGGTGTGTTCAAAGGTAAAAGGATAAATGTATAAATCCTTAGTATAGTTTAGACTGATCAACATGGGTGCTTTCATGATGACATCCTTTATGTCTTGAAATTATTTCTTTGACTCAAAATGCCACTCCATTTGAGTGTCCTATTTCAACATGGAATTAAGGGGCTTAATAGTTTTAGTAAATATAGAAATGAACTTGTGGAAAAAATTGATTTTACCAAAGAAAAAATTTATCTCTTTTTTACTATTAGGTTCAAGAAATTTATAAATTACATCATTTATTTCTAGATCGATGGTAATACCTTACTTCATGATGATATGACTAAGAATCTTACCTTCGGTGACACTAAATACTCATTTTAGGATTTAAGTGAATACCATACCTTATGCAGCTTTCAAGACCTTTAGAAAATGATAGATATGATCTGATCTACATTTCAAAAACATAGTTAAACAATCTATGTATATTACTATGAATTTACCAATTATACATTCAAATGTAAAATCTATTGATCTTTGAAAGGTCACTATAACATTGATCAATCCAAATGGCATTCATTTATATTCAAATGTGCCCACTTTGTGGTGAATGTAATTTTATTTCGATCATCAGAATTCATTAAAACCTAATTATATCCTAGGAACCCTCCAAAAAAGGACATCATTTGGGATCCATTAACCATTTGTATCTCTTCATTAAGGGATGACACTGGGTAATTATCCATATTTGAGCATTTTTTAGGTTTTATAAGTCTATGCATAACCTAGTCTCACCATTCTTATTCTCGACAAGCACTAAATGTTTCAGCCAAGTGGAATGGAAAACTAAGAAGATCATTCCAATAAATAGGAGCTTGTGGACTTCTTTATGTATCAAAGGATCAAGGATCAGGTTCAGATGTTTTTATTTCTACTAGAATGGTCTTTGATCTAGCTTAAGGGGGATGGTATGAGTGATCACTCTTGGGTCAAAGAATTTGAGGTCTTAATAAGCACAAGAAATTATGTCCTTATAACTCAACAACAGCTATCCATTCAAGACCTAAATTGATAGTTTGGTGTCTCTCCAAGGACTGTTAATGGTTCAACACTTTTGAGCTATAAATTTGGGTTTTGTAATTGGGGGTGTAGGGATGAATTTGTCAAATGCCTTCTCTATAGAAAGCATTCCCTTGAGGATTTAATTTCCTTAGATATTGAGGATTCCCTCCTTATCAACTTCAGCCTTAGAACTATCCCTTTCATCTTCATTTATTATTTGGTCTTGAAATGCCCCAACGGTATTAAAGAATTAGATGATGTGTTGGTCATATTCAAAGACCTAGAAATTCATACATTATCAAGAACAAAGGGACCAATTCAATAGTGAATTATTTCATCTCAGTGTAATCTAGGGGAGTTAAGCTCATAGTCGAGGATGATAATGAGTCAATAACCAAATTTTCTTCCCTGGGGATAGGGATGAAGTTGAATGCATCAAAGATTTATATCAAGTCCTTTGCCCTATGCTTTTATTTATTGAGGTATGATAGTTTACACTAAAATATAATCTTAAATTAGTTTATAACTAACTTAGATCCACTAAACACCCTTTGATTTTTATCCTTTTACTTTAATGTAAAATGTAGCACAAGGATTAATGATTCATACTCCACTAGGTTGTTAATACAAAGAAACTCTAACCTATATGAAGCTAGGTATATCTTTCCTTGTGGGTTTATTAGTATAACACCTAATCCACTATCTTTTTTGCAACATGCCCCATCAATGTGTAGGGACCAAAATCCTAGTGATTCAGGTTTATTAACAACTTTATATTTAGCAAGTTTTATGCTTAGTATATAAATACCTAAGTCAAAGGATACTAGGTTCACTTTTTTGTTGAATACATTATACTCAATTATGATATGTTTCATTTGAGGTTCCTTATCCGCTCTGATATGATTCAATATACCTCTATAAGGAAACCACATATGGGAGAAATTTGTATCCATATATATATTTAGGGATTTTGATCAATCCTAACTAAGAAGCATCCCATAGGATTCAAGGATCTTTAGAACTTGAATGTCCATGAATTATTGGATCCTAGGTTCTAACTTTAGCTACATATGTATGTTGAGAATCTCTCCAACTAACTTAACTTCAGACTTGTTGAGTTAGAATATGACTTTGTCTAATTTGATGGGGACATAACCCAATTTTTCATAGATGTCTCTAGGTATCACATTGGTTGAAACTCCTGAGTCTACCAAAAAATTATGTAGATTTTTTCAAAATAGTCTAAAAATTAAAATAAAGGGAGGAAATTTAGTCTTATTCTTGTGAATAATCATGTTAATGTGATCCATATTTTGATTTGTTTAGGTTGGCTTAGCTATATTTTTTATCAACAATATTAGTAGAAGATCATGTTGCTCAATAATTTGATCAAGTTAATGAAGAATGTTATTCACTTAAATATTATTCATGTCCTCTATTATATTATAGCTTACCTTTTTTGAACTGGTTGATCCTCCACCAAGACCTTTGGTTCATGAGGTTTAGGAGGTGGTGGATCATTCATAACATTATGATTTGGTGGGTTTTCACCAATATTGGAAGGGGTAGATGTGGTGAGGGGTTATTTAGGTACCCTATTCCTAAGGGAGTAGTTGCTCTATGTTCTAATGAATTTATACTTATTATTGGAAAGAGGGGAAAAAAGAAACTAAGTATGGGTTTTGTTGAAAAATCTGATTGATAGTGTGTGCATTGAAATCAAAAAGATTGTGAAGAGCTCCTCTTTGGCTTGGGAGGATGACCTGCAGATAAGAAAGCACTAAAGCAAACTTGTTTGTTAGATAGATATTTGAGTGGATTGCCTAAAAATAGCTAGATCTCTAAAGTGAGAGCTTCCTTAGGGGTTATCAATCCACACATTTTAAATAATTAAGTTTATAAAATTGAAAGGAAAGTACTTTCATCAATAAATTAAAGGTACTAAAATTGAATACAAAAATGCTTGCTTAGAAAATAGATAAGAAATGATTAAATTAGTGATAAAATAATTTACATTAGTGATAAATGGTTGGGGTATGCCTCAAAAAATGAGAAAGGGGTTTGTGAACAAGTAGGAACATAGAGAATTAGGTTTAGTTGGGGGTAGGTAGGTGAAATTAGATTGCTAGCTTTCACTACCATAGTGACCATTGATAGTTGGGCTAACCATTAGTGGTTAAGATGATCATCGATGGTCATGGTGATTGTTAGTGGTTGGATAGACTATAAATGGTTGATTCAACTATCAACAATTATTATGTCTAGGTTTGGGTTAGTAAAAAGGTTGGTTGACAAGATCCAAAAGATGGATTTCAAGAGATGGGTAAGATCTGGGTTGATTGTAAAATTGAAATAAAGTAAATGAATATTAAGAAATAAGTACTTGTCTTAAAAAAAGTTGGTTAGGTGGATGGTTGAGGTAGTTGACTATTTGGTGAAATCTTTCTCAATTCTAATAGAGTAATGGTACCTAAGAACTTGGTGGAGAGGCAATGATAATTTAACTCTCTGACATGGTAACTAGTTCATTAGATTGTTGATAATGATTGACCTATAAAAATAAACTCTTAGATGCACAATATCTTGATAATGATTATAGATGGATTTTACCTCTTTGATCATCTCTTATTATAGGAAAAACAAGAGAGTTGTAATAACATGTGAAATGGGCTTTGTAATTATAACTCGCACATGTAATGACTCATAACATAAATTAAATGAGTTATTTTTAGAAAATTAAGGTGGGTGAGTTTGCATGTTAGTTTTTAAGGAGGTGGACCTTGACTATCAATGGTTAAGGTGACATTTAGTGGTCAACCTAACCATCGATGGTTAAGGGTAAAGGGTAAAAAGTGGGTAAAGGATAGGTTAAGCCAATTTGTTCAAGCTGACTATGGGTTAAATTTGATTAAGGGTTAGTGGGTTAAATAATCCTAAGGGGGTGCTAAGATTACTAATAGGTATTTTGACACTTGTAATCATGGTTTGTGGATTTTTGATGTCTATATTTTCACCCTTTTTATTATGTGGTCTAGAATCAACCAACTACAAAAAAAATTGATTACTAGTCGAAGGTCTGCTAATTACCTTGAGTATGGGAAGAGGTGTTCCCCCTAAAACTAGGAGGTGATGAGGTAAAAAAAATGGGTATAGTTTTAATAAGATGGAAGATGGTAGTGACAAAGTTAGAAGGCATGATAGGTGGATGATAGGTTGGGCACTAAAGCACAAACAAGCACACAAAGTGTGACAAAAAGGTATGATAGGTAAGATTATGCAGAGACAAATTTTCCATGGTTGATAACAATAAAGGTTAGTGTTAGAAAGACAAGTGACTAGTGTATAATGTGACCACATTTAGGCATGGTGGCTGGGTACACTTGTTAGTCTCCTAGATAAGGTTCGTGTTTTCATGGATATCTAAAGTAGGAAGTGCTCCCATGGAAAACATAAATAGGTCAAGTGTAATGGTTATCTAAGGTATAAATTAATACCAAAAAGACACAAGTAGGTTAGGTAAGTATGAGGTGGAATAAGTTTAAAAGGGGTCAACATGACAATGTTATCATTACAATCAAATGACCAAGCAAAAGTGTCACACAATACACACTAGTTGGGCCAAAATGGGCCAATGATGAGGTGATGAGGTGGGTGGAGAAGGTAGTCTCCATAGGTGGGTAAGACTAGGTTAGTTTTGATAAAGGAGGACCACTTGACCTTTGATGGTTAGGTTCCCTAAGGGTGACCATCGATGGTCAGCCTGATCATTGATGGTCAAGGTGTAAATAATAAAAATCTATGGGGCAAAAGTGAATTTGAAATTTATTTGACTTATTTGTTATATTTTTTCATTGAATTTGAGCTCTGGGTGATTTGGGTATTGAGGGTGAAGGTGCTAGCTATGGTTGAGATTAACTATTGAGGTGGAGAGTTAACCTATTAGATCGATGAGGATGTAGGAAGCATGTAAGCATGGACAAGGATTAGTGGGCTTATGGGTGACTCCATGGTGGTAGTCGTAAAATGAGGTAGGGGGTGTTTTGATTTTGATAGTTTATATTTGAATTTATAAATTCATAGGTTAAGGGTAGGTTAAAATGCTTGGTATTGGATCAGGATGCCTTAGGTAGGTTTTTGGGTTTTATGGGCAAATTTGTAGGAAAAAACTAAAATTGATAGGGTGGGTAAGGAACTAGGGTATCTTAGTTTTAATGTTGTATCTTGTGTTTTGGTAGTTTTTTGGTATGGTAAGGTTTGGGATATTTGGCCACAAAATACCCATAGTGATTGTCGATGATTAGGCTTCACCATCGATGATCGACATCCATATGAAAATGGGTGCCTAACCATTAGTGGTCACCATGACCATTGGTGGTCACCTATTAAAAAAAAGGTTTGTTTAATAGGTCTTAAACAATTTGAAGGCATAAATGGGTTAGGTTTATTGGGTAGGTAGACTTTGTAGGTGTAGAGGGTATATTTGGTAGGTACATGGTAAATAGGTAGAAAAGGTTAGAGAAATAGGTTAGGTGATTTAAAGGGTAATGTAGGCTAGAATAGGTGATATCAATTTAGGTGACTGAGCTATGTTTTAAATTGGTGCAAGATAGGGAGTAGATTAAGATGCATGATTGAGTGCCACATATCTTTGTGGAGATACATTAGGGGATGAACCCAACTGACTAGGCCCATATGAAGGAGGTGGGGTTAGGAGCGATGAGGCACTATTATCATATGCCTCAAGATGCATCCATGGTCATAACACTCATCAAGAGATGAGATACCACTACAAACACCTTTTTATTATCAACTAAGGAAATGACTATCTTACTCAAGGATGTGCATAGGATCACTTGACTTCCACTCCATAGTGATCCAATATGCCACATAGAGTGAGAGGAGAGGGGTGATCATGTTGAGATATTATTGGAGATGAGAATGATCAAGTTAGATGGCATACTAGGGGGTTCAAGTATAGTGATTTGTATTTGAGGGCTCTAACTGAGAGGATATTCATGACCATGCTCATTATAGCTATTACATGCTTTGGGCTCCCTAATTTGAGTAGAAAGAGGTTCTTATACTTATTATTGGGGGTGTTAGTCAAGATATTGCTGGGTTAGATGGTATTTGGTTGGGTGCCTATTTTTATATTATAGATATATAGGGAGTTATGGGGTTTTAGGGCCCATAGGAGGTATGACATTAGTGTCAGCCTAGTTATTCATTGTTGTGTCTACGAACATATTTAGGTGCTAAGGCTAGTAGGGTTTCCATGGGTAGGGTACATATAAATAGAGTTCCCCATTGGATTTATGGATTGGAGGGGTGACTTTACTACATCAAGTGTAGGAGGTGGTGCTCATGACATTGAGTGGTTCAAGGGTGCACTAGGTACACTAGTGATAGGAGATATCACCTAGAGGTCGTACATCTAGTTTATAATATGCCATGATTATTGGAGGTAGACACTCTCATTATAGAAATATAGATGGATACTCAGTAGGTGAGATGGGGAGGTGGATCTAATCCCATTTGATAGGGTATGTTGACAATTTATCCTAGTATAGGGTATTCTAGGTCCATTCCCTAAGTATATGAGAGAGGATTTGGAGATCTTATTACCAGAGCCACATCCTATTCCTAATTTGATAGAATATGAAGAGATACCAACTATGGAACTAATAGATGATGTAAAGTTTATATATGGGTACATGGCATGGTACTAACCCATATACATAGATATATACATTAGCAAAGATGAAGGTATGAGGCTGATGGCCATGGATCGGACTGGCCATGATGGATAGGTAGGGAAACTTTAGCCATTATATAGGGATATGTTTATGTATTATAAGGGCAAGTGGGCATGTTATAAGGATAGATTGTTATACTATAGGGTCAGGTTGCTACCTTATAGGGTTAACTTACTACCATCATAGGTGAGAGGGATCAGGTCAGGACCTCTCTAGGCTTGGTGACCCAAGAGAGGGATTTTCTAAGGCAAAAAGTAGGAAGAGAAATAATAACATAGATAGTGCCACTGAGTTTTACCCCCATGACATGATATCTAGCTATGATAGAGGAGTTATAGTATTATGAGGTTATTGTTCTGACATACTATCTAAATGAGCCCCAATAGGGTGAGTATAGGGCTAGCTTATCATGTGGTGCTAGTGTAGAGATATTAGGTCAGGGACAACTAGGAAATAGGCAGGCACAATAGGTGGGCAGGCATAAACATGTAGTGGTGCTCTAGGAGGAAGTGGTGTCCTTAGGGCATAAATATAGCTAGAGTATGAGATTTTGTATATCATTTTGATTTTGACCTACAAGTAGATGTTATGAGATGTATATTTTTGAGAGAGAGTCATGTCTATTTACTTTGTACACATTATTATGCTATTTGGAATCATGAGTTATACATATTATTGTTATTTATGCTCATTTTCATAGATTATGGTTTATGGCTTGATGTTCATGTTTAATGCTTATGATGTGATGTTTATATTTGATCATGGATTATGTTTATGTTATGGTTGACTTTTTAAACACTAATATAGGCTTATCTAGGTATGAGATGGTTTTGATTTTGGATATGCTTATGACATGCTAAATTTTCAAGGAGTATATAATATATTATTTTAGACTTAGACATGTGGTGGAAAATGGTTGGTTGCTTTAATTACTCTTAGATGTTATGGTTTTATTATGATGGTTATGGTTATTATAATGCTTAATATGGTTATACATGTTGTTAATGTTTATAGGATAAACCATCTAGGGTAGCTTAATTAACAACACTAGATGAGAAAAAAATAATATAATCAAGAGACAAATGTCATAATGAAAATATCAACTAGTCATGATAGGATAAGAAGAGGACACAGTGCTTCTTCTTTGACAAGGACTAGAATAAAACCAAAGTTGGATTGACTTAATGAACATGAGCCTTTTTAAAGCCTCACATTAGCATTCATTAGTTGGTTAAAAGGTGTCTTGACCACATAATGTCAAGAAAGATCAAGAATCCCTTACATATAGTGTGAAGGGGAGATGGGTGAAAATGGAATCTTCTTGTGAGACTAGCATTCCTCTTCTGTAGGTGTCTAAAGAACTAGGATAAACAAGCTTATGCCAAAATTGTGTCGACTGATTGATGCAGGAAGTCTACTTGTGAAATCCAATTATGACTCCCACCTTATTTTTATATGTGAGAGCTGATTATGGCTTTCAAGATTAGTTTGCTTTTGCTGTGATTTTGATGATGGGTCCTTTATTAATTATTGTATATGAGAAGCTGATCGATGTAGGAAGCTTTGAAGAAATTACTATGCTTTTGACAAATGCTTATTAAACCATCCTTTGAGGTAGTGGTCTAGGTTTATGTGATTTGTTCAAGGCTTTGTGATATCTATCCTTCAAGAGAGTAGTCTACCTTATATTTATGCAAGTTTAGATATGCTTATGTAGCTATCCTTTGAGGGAGTAATTTGGGAATGCTTAAGAATGACCCAAGATTACTACTGGTTTGTATTTTTTTCTTTGATTTATTTGAATTTTCTTGATATATAATTACTTAGACTAGATTATTAGTTCACCTTTATGAAAGCAAAACTAAAATCACAAGAAGGTTGATTAGGTGGGAAGAGGTTTAGGTGACAATGATTATGGGAAACCATCTTATAAAGGGGTGGAAAGTACCATGAGAACCATGCCATGGGTAGAGTTGTGGTACCCATTATTTAATATTAGGCTATGATTATGATAGATAATCAAATGATTCATCTTGTAATCAAGTGCCCCTAAAATAGGGAGATAGAATGTGGGTGGATGGCAAGGGATGAGCTTAAGTTAAATAAGAGGTAAACTTGATATTTCTTAATAAAAGAATAGATGCAGATGCAAAACATTGAGGGGCTTAGGTTTTGGGTGCATTTGAGAGAAGATAATCAGTAAGTTCTTGATCCATACTTGTGGGTTATGATATAGGGTCCAAGCTAATTGAAAGAACACTTACCCCTCTTGCTTTTCTCCATATTAGTGACATCAATTTTTATTTAGGACTAGGTCTCTGACGTTGAATTCTTACACTTTAAGGTAATTATTATAGGCATGCTTGATACACTCCTGATAAACATGGAGATGGGCAAGAGATGCTAAATGATTCTCATTGAGTACCTCAAATTGAGCTAAATGCTACTGATGATAATCACTCTTAGAAATGAGATATTTCAAAGATATCTGAAGAGAAGGAATTTGGACTTCAAAATGCAAGATGACCTCTAAAAAAAACATAATGGAAAATGGGGTAGCACCTATAGGGGTTATAATTCTAGTGCGATATGCCTAGAAGGTGAAGGG
Organism: Torreya grandis; assembly: GCA_037957365.1. Taxonomy (NCBI): domain Eukaryota; kingdom Viridiplantae; phylum Streptophyta; class Pinopsida; order Cupressales; family Taxaceae; genus Torreya; species Torreya grandis. The sequence continues at coordinate 6,214,588 of JARHVA010000105.1, read as the reverse complement.
GATGTGCAAATGCCAATCCCAACTAGATGCATTGACCATTTTAGTTAGCATGTTATTAAGAGTTTTGTTAGAAGCCTTGACTTTTCCATTCAATTAGGGGTGATAGGGAGAAGACACACTTAACTTAATTCTAAATTCATAACATAGACCTTGGACTTGCTTGTTCTTAAAGGATTTACCATTATTGATGATAATCTTATGAGGAAAATCAAAGTGTTAGATGATATGATGGTTGATAAAGTTGACAATCTTTTTCACTTTGGTTGAGACTAGAGAAAAAGCCTCTACCCACTTCGTAAAATACTTGGTCATAATGATGATAGAGTTGTGTCACTATGAAGAGTGAGGGTTAATTTTGTCAATGAAATCTAGACCCCATTGTGAAAAGGGCCAAAAATTGGTAGAAACATGAAGACTATGGCTAGGTACATGATGCAAAGTGGTGTGCTATTTACATTTGACACACTTTTTCACATAATCATAGTAGTCATAGCTAAGGGTAGGCCAATAATAGCTGAGACCAAGGATGTGCTTAGCTACAGTGAGGCCACTAAGGTGGCCTCCATAGATTCCATCATGTGTTTCTTTGATTGTGTGAGAGGCTTCTTGACTAAAGAAGCAACAGAAGAGGAGACCATTGAAGTCGTGCTTATAAATAATTCCTCCCATAATGGTATAGTGAGAGGTACTCTAGATAAATTCTCTTTAAGCATTCCTAGAGAGGTCAAAGGGAACCATGCCAAGGTTAAGATAGTTAAAGGTTTGTCAATACCAAAGGTCAGGTTGGGTCTCCACATTAAAAATGTTTAGAGAATTTAGTTTGATATAGGAAGGTTGGGTTAGCCTATGGATAATGACAAATAGCTTAGAGTCTAAGGGTGTAGATGGTATCGAAGAGGTAAGAGAAGACATGGTGTCTATGAACTTATTAGTAGATAGTAGGGTCAACTAGATGTGGTAGTGTTTAAATAATGCTAAGAGTTCATCAACTAGCTTCTTTTACTATTATAAGACATCATTATTACATTAGTAAGAGCCATTGATTTGACTCACCGCAAGTTGGGAGTCACCAAAATTTTGATTATTTTGACTCCTGGGGCTAAGGTAGTCTTAAGTCCTATCACTATCAAAGGGGATAAAGATGATACCTGCTCCCCCACCACATTTACATTTTGATTTGTCAAAGAACATGGTGACTTGATAGGTGAAATACACTTAAGAGAGGGTCATGATGGATTCATCAAGGAACTTAAGAGGAGGGGGGTTGGTTATCTACTAATGATGCTTTAAAAAATTGGTTAGTAATGACTTACCCTTTAATGAACTTCTGTTGAAGGAACTCAAGATCTAACTCTACTAAAAGCATGAGCCACTTGGCCATATGATAGTTTTGGTATGGCTTGGAGTGCATGTCCTTGGGTGGGTCAGTGTTAGTTATCACATAGATTTTGTGTTTACAAAGGTAGTGGTAAAGTTTGGTGGCCATGAAGACTAAATCTAAGAAAAGTTTCTTAGTATGGATATACTGAGTCTCATACTCCACAAGCATGCTGCTAATGTAGTATATGGATTTCTCTCCATGTTATTCATATTGATGAGCTACCATTTCCCCTAGGGAATTATTGGTGGTAGAGATATAAAGGTAAAAGGGTTGGTCATCCTTGGGAGGGGTGAGGATAGGTGGAGATAAAAGGTACTCTTTGAGTGAATCAAAGGCCTTTTGGCAATCATTATTCCACTTGAAAAAGACATCCTTCTTTAGAAGGTGGTGGAATGGTTAGCATTGGTCTAAAAGATGGGAGATAAAATGATGAGTATATTTAAGCTTCCCATACAAGCTACATAGTTTCTTAAGGTTAGCTGGAAGAAGCATGTCTAGGATGGCTTTGATTTTGGTAGGATTGACTTTGATTTTATGGAGGGAGATAATGAATCTAAGAAACTTTCCTGACAAGACCCAAAAAATGCACTTTTTGGGGTTAAGGTAGACATGGTAATAGATAAGGCATTCAAATATGATTTTAAGAATAGCCAAGTGATCTTTTTAGAGTTTAGATTTTCTGAGAAGGTCATCCACATAGTCCTCAACAATCTTATGGATGAGATCATGGAAGATATAGGTCATGGAACATTGGTATGTTGTACCAGTGTTCTTTAACCCAAAAGGCATCACTCTATAGAAGAAGGTTCCCCATTGGGTGGTAAAGGCAATCTTGTGATGATATTTAGGAGCAATCAAGATCTGATTGTATCACGAGAATCTATCTATGAGAGATAACATCTCGTGGCTAGCTATAAGATCAATAAGTTGGTTGATTATTGATAGAGGAAAGTCATCCTTGGGTTAGGCAAGGTTGAGGTCATGAAAGTACACACAAATGCATAATCCCCCTATGGATTTTGTGATAGGTACAACATTTGAGACCCATTGGGGGTAGTCAATGGGTTGAATAAAGTTGATAAATAGAAGATGTTGAAGCTCTTATTTGATGAGAAGGGATATGTGAGGATGCATACATTGGATATTTTTCTTGATAGGTTTGGAATCATGGTGGGTGACTATGTTATGGGTAGATATAGCGAGGTTAATTTTAGGCATATCATTGTAAGACTAAGTGAAGTCTATGTTTTAATCTTGGAGGAAAGAAGTGAAGTCCCAAAGTTACTCTATATTTAACGATTGGCCAATTTTGGAAATGTGGGGGTTATCTAGAGTGCCCAAGTTGATATTCATGGTAGATTTGTTCAACATGGTTGAGGTCTTAGGAATAAGGATTTTGTGGATTGAATAATTCAAGTTACCAAGATAGGTGAGAATAGAATCATCATCTTATCACTAATTAGTGTTAATGATAGAAGAGTCTTCTCCTATCATCTTAAGATGGGTCAAAGGGATGGTTATGGTTGTCCCCTCCTAATAAGTCAAGGGTCCAAGTCTGATCATGTTGATAAAAAAAAGTTAGGTGGGATGATGTTATCATCGTTGCATGTAAGTGGAGGTGAGGTTGGTGAGGAAGGGGCATCTTCTTCAATAGTGTTAGTATTGGGTTGTTTGGATTTCACCTTATTAGGTAAGATGAAACCAATTTCTTACTTCTTGTGTGGCTTCCTAGTTTTGATGGTGATCAATTCATGTGGGCCATACTCATACTACCCAAGACCAAAGGATTTTCAAGCACATTGATAGAGGTATGTTTTGGTAAATCTTGGTTTATCTAGGTAATAAAAACTGATGGTAAATGGTGAAGGTGGAAGTGAGGTGGTAGAAGCACTGAGGGATTTATCAAGTCCCCCATAGACAAAATAAGTTTGATAATGGGGAGGTTTGACTAGAATAATAGTCCTAACATTAGGTTTATATCCTAGATGGTTGGTAATTTTCCCATACTTGTGAGGGATAGAGAAAGCATCAAGTGATAAAAGGTAATACTCCCCCAGTGAAAAGTGATGGAAGGTGGATTCCAAAGGGTTTATGGTGGGGATTTGATGTGCAGGTATAAAGGAACTAGTTGAAGCCTCATCAGTGGAAGGGGATATGATACCCACTTTGGTGGTTGAAGGTTGGATTTTAGCTATTAAGGGTGTGTTAGATGGGGGTATGAGGACATAGTTAGGGTGATAGGTCATATTTCACATCAAGAAAGGACTTGGGTCAGCTTAGATGGTAATGATCTAGAATTCATTCTCAAATTTAATGCAATAGTGGAGGGTAGAGGGAATGAAACCCATGGAGTGAATCCAATGTCATCCTAGAAGAACATTGTATTAGAATTCACCCTCCATCATATAGAAAATTTTAGGGAGCATGTGGGATCCTACACAGATATGAAGGATGATAGTTCCCAAGGTAGTGGCTATGGTATCATTGAAGGAATGAAGGATGATTGAAGATTTAGACATGACATTATCTAACAAGTTAAGTTGGTCATTGGCATGGGATGAGATGATGATAATGTTATCTCCCCAATTAATCATGACCCATTTGATGTAGGTTTGGTTGATGTACATGGTGATAAAGAGAGGGGCATCTATGTCCTTAGGATGGATAGAAGGTATTTCCAAATCCTTAAAGGTAATAAGGTTGGAAATTTTAAGGGTGCCAATAAAGGATGCTAGTGTTTGGGGGTCCTTGGGTTAGACCTTAATAGATTACAAAGCCTCTATTAGTTCTTGGTGGTGATGGGGAGAGGTAGAGATCAACTCATACAAGCTCATATTTACTAAGTTTTGGTGAAGTTACTTGAGGATAACTCTCTTGATGGATTATGAGGGATTAGATTGGGAGGTACCTAAAATAGACACCTTAGGTTTGGTAGAAGATAGAGACAATTTGGTGTAAGTTGATCAGGAACTTGAGGAGGGTACATCTAAAGAATGGACACCTTAGCCTTCCCCTTATATTTTTGTTGTGATCTTGTGACCACATTGATAATATGCATAGAAAGAGAGGTTGAGGTAATAGACTGGCTAGACTCATCCTCACTCTTAGGTGAGAGTAGAGGAGTAGGTAAGTGTTGGGTAGGTATGGTTGGTGGTTGGACTGGTATGGTTGGTAGTTGGATTGGTATGGTTGCTAGTTGGATTAATATGGGGCCCATAGGAGGTTCATTTGTTAATAAATCATCCTCATCATAAAGCTAGTGGATAATGGTTTGGAGAGCTTTTTAGTTCTTCATATCATGGTCAAGTGTCCTATGATAAGAACATACATGGTGGTCATTGTACCATATAGGTTTAAAAACTAGAGGCTCAAAGGGTCTAATAGGACGTAAGGATAAAAAATAAATATGCAATAACTTATGGACAATAGTCAAGTAGGACTCGACTAAAAGTGGTAGGGGTGCAACAGTCTTTACTTTGATGGTTGAAGTAGGAGGTTTTTTGGAGATATGTTTGGTGGTAGGTATTTTGGGTAGGGTGGTGCATTTGGTTGATGTACTTAGTTTAAGAAAGGAGGTTTATGAGCTAGAGGTGGAAGATCACAAGGTAGGTAGCTTAGGTATTGTTGGTGAAGTGAAAAGAGGTGCATCAGAGAACAACTATAAAGGTGTAACCAAAAGAGGTGGTGGGATTTTAGTAGAGGAAATTAGATTCTTGCTCAAGGTAGAGGGATGAGGCTATAGAATGGAGGGTAAGGTTAAGGGAGGCAAAATTTATGCCTTTTGACCTTTGTGTGGTTTTCTCTCTTTGGTTTCTTTGGTTTGGTGTTTGGTTGCTAGTTCTGGTGAGTCAAGATACATCTTCATTAAGGGGTGCCTAAGGATTATTGTGGGGAAGGTGCCAAGTTCTTGGTTAGTTTGAGAAGATGATTTGGTCACTAGGGGTTTAGGTGCCTTGGATGGTTAAGAGATTTTTGGATTGGTAAAAGTTGTTATTAGTGTGGTTGATAGGGTATAGGTTCAGCTAGTGGAAATTATGGGTTGGTATACTAAAGGTATGGCTGGAGGATCTTACTTGGTGATATAAGGTAGCCCTAATTACTACCAAAAGGTGGTTTAGTCTATGTTAGGGTTGGGGATAAATTCTAGTTTCTACATTATCCTAAAGAATGGTTTATAGGTTTACTTGATTCCCTAAATGGTGGACCTAAAAGATAAGCCCCTAGGTAGAGACATAGGGATGGTAACCTCATCCTCTTCCTTAATAAAAGGATGTAAGGTTGAGATAGGTGGTTCATTTGTGGGAGGAGTAGACATGAGGTTTTTCTCCTTGAGAATGATTTCTAAAGGGGGAGTGGTTTTCTTGGTAGTTAAAGGTGAAGGTGAGGTTAAGATCGTTGGTTGTTCCAATATATAATTTAAAAGGGAGGATAGTGGCTCCACTACCTCAATAAGTGGAGGGAGAGAGGATGGTATTTCCTTGATTTGAGTGACCAAAGGAAGGGAAGGTAAGTACACTATCTTAATAGATGGAGGAGGTGGAGGACTAAAAGGTTGGGTACTAGGTGGTTTGGTAATGAGTGCATTAATGACCATGTTAATTGTGTGGGTATCATGAGAACACTCAACATTATTACTCTCATTCTTGGTAGGAGCATGGTTTTAGAAGGGCTACCTAAATATATTAAGGGATTGGTTGGATGATGCATTGGGGTTGTCCAATGTAAGCTCCCCCTTGTCAATGAGGGATTAGATAAGGCTCTTGAAGGTATTACATCTATTGACATCATGTCCTATTACCCAATGAAAGGCACACAGATCATTCTCATTGAACTAGCTAGGTGTAGGATGAGAAGCATCAAATTACTGAGGAGGTTTGATAGGAGGATGTTGAATGATGTTGGCTTTCAATAACTTCCCTAAGATAGATTAATAGGATTCTCCAAGTGGAGTGAATTAATTTTGGTTATTATAGTTTTGGTTCCTTAGGTTTTGTTTTAAGGAAATAGAGGAATTAGATTGGTTGACAGAAAGTGAAGGAGTGGCTTTTAGGACAATTACATTCATGGTTCCTTTTTTCTTGCTCTTGGTATTGGGTTGGTTGCTTGACTTGGAGGAAGAGATCTCATTGGTTTTATAGGTTGAGTTCTTGTTTTTGAGCTTTAGCTTACCTTCATTAATGGTTCAATTCTATAACTTATGTACCATAGTAAAAGCTTCATCAAAGGTTCAAAAGATTTAGAAATGTAGTGTAGAGGAGATATGCTTGGCACATGCTCGAACAAAGAGATCCATGTGTTTGGGTTAAGGAAAGGAAAAGGAAATTTAGGTAATCAAGATCCTCCAATGAGCCACAAAATCAACAATGGATTCATCCTCAAATTTCCAAATGGAGTAGAGGTCGGTGATAGAATTTTTCTTGGAAATATTGATCAAAAAGTGGTCCAAGAAGGTTTGAGCTAGTTGGGTGAAAGAGAAAAGGGGATGCTTAGGTATGAAACTATACCAAATCTAATGCCAGATTGGATAGAGACATGGGGAATGTGTGGAGAAGAAGGGAATAATCATAGGTGATGAGATACAAAACATGACTAAAATTGGTTTATAGAGTGGGTACTAGAGAGGAAATCTAAGGTTAGTTTTAGGTTGTGTTTAGGCACTAAAAAAATATGTATTAGAATCAATACATGAAATGGTATTGGGGCCCACCCCCTCACTTCAAACACTATAGCAATAAGTGTGTCATGTACTTATCCAATATATTGATATCTAGAGATTATACTCAACTAGAGAGCTGAATTGGTTCTCCCATTAGTAATGACCTACAAGTAGGATCATTGAAAAATGGTAAGGTTAAAACTAGGTGATGAAATCCTAGTCGAGCATTGTCTCAAATTTATTTGATATTTAATTAGTGAAAGTGGTTTGGTTTAGTGTGTGCAAAAAAGAGTAAAGCTACAATACATTATTTTACCTTTTAAGTTAAGCTATGTGAACTAAAATTTCAAGTAGTTGATGTATGAACTTAAGTTTAAGCCCAAAAGAAACTTTTGATTTCATTAATGAGCATAGAATAGAGAGAGAATACAAGAAAATAAGAACTCAAGTAAGGACACAAGGGTCCCACTGGGCATGCCAAAATGTTTCAATAATTTTTTTATTACTATTAGAAAGAGGGAAAAGAAGAAACTAAGTATAGGTGTGGTTGAAAAACTTGATTGATAGTGCACACATTGAAATTAGAAGATTATGAAGAGATCCTCTTTGGCTTCGGAGGATGAATTACAGATAAGAAAATACTAAAGAAAACTTGTTTGTTAGATAGATAGTTGAGTGTATTTCTTAGTGATAGATATATCTCAGAAGTGAGAGCTTCCTTAGGGGCTATTAATCCACATGTCTAAATAATTAAGTTTATAAAATAGACAGGAAAGTACTTACATTAATAAATCAAAGGTACTAAAATTGAATACAAGAATACTTTCTTACAAAATAGATAATAAATGATTAAATTAGTGATAAACTAATTAATACTAGTGCTAGATGGTTGGGGTGTGCCTTATAAAATGAGAAAGGGGTCTGTGAATAGGTAAGAACATAAGAATTAGGTTTGGTTAGGGGTAGGTAGGTGAAATTAGCTTGCTAGATTTCGCTACCATAATGACCATTAGTGATTGGGATGACCATCATTGGTTAAGATGACCATCAGTGGTCAAGGTGACCATCGATGGTTGGACAAACCATCAACAATTGAGTCAACTATCAATGGTTATTGTGTCTAGGTCTGGGTTAGTAAAAAGGTTGGTTAACAAGATCCAAAATATGGATTCCAAGAGACGGGTAAGACCTAGGTTGATTTCAAAATAGAAATAAAGTAAATGATTTATGATAAACATGTAATTTTCTTACCAAAATTTAGTTGGGTGGATGGTTGAGGTAGTTGACCTATTGGTGAAATCTAGCTCAATTTTGATAGAGTAACAACACCTGAGAACTTGGTGGAGAGGTGGTGGCAAGTCAGTTCTCTAATGTGGTAGCTAGTTCACTAGATTATTGATAATGATTGACTTAGAGAAAGAAACTCCTATATTCACAAGCTCTTGATAATGATTATAGATGGATTTCACCTCTTTGTTCTTCTCTTCTTATAGACAAAGCAAGAGAGTTGTAATAACATGTGAACTAGGATTCCTAATTATTAATCTCATGCAATAGCTCACAATAAGAATTAAACAAGTTATTTTTAGGAAAACAAGGTGGGTGAGTTTACATGTTAGTTGTTAAGGAGGTGGACCTTGACTGTTGATGGTCAAGGTAACCATCGGTGGTCAAGGGTAAAGGGTAAAAAGTGGGTAAAGGCTAAATTAAGTCAGTTTGGTCAAGCTAACTATGGGTTAGGTTTAGTTAAGGGTTAGAGGGTTAAATGGTCCTAAGGGGGTCCTAAGGATACTAAGAGGTATTTCAAGACTCAAAATTTTGGTGTGCATATTTTTTTTGTCTACACTTCTATAATTTTTGAAAGGATTTTACCTTGCTAACACTTTACTTTGGTTCATTTTATTCATAGCTAGGGAACTCCATGGTTTATAACACCATGTAAGTACTAGGGTCCCTTCCCACATTAGATGATTCTAGATGGTTTAAAACCACCTTGTATTCTTTAATTTCTCTTTAGAAGATGTTAAAGGTGCTACACAAATCTATGTATTCAAGCTCACCACATTGGGCTATGTTATGTATATGATAACAATTTATAAAGGCTATCTCACAAATGTTATTTTAGGAAACCATTTTGGGGAAGGCTTTGGATAACCATGGGGCCAATTATAGTTTTTTTTTAGTATGTAAATTTCTTATTTAAACTTTTAACATTATATCTACTCATCTACCTTTTTATATAAAGGAATTCATTACTTAGATTTTATACCATTCGATGGATGGAATCCAATTCATCATTCATTGAATCTTGAGGTATGGCTTGAACATTGTTTATAACCACCAATGTTGCTTGGTGCTGAAATTGGGGAACTATTTCATTATTCATTAGGTTAAGAAAACCCAAGTATTTATTAGGGGCATCATGTCTTAAAGGGAACTGGTTAGTTATAAGTAATGGTTGAGATAGAGGTCAGTTATGATTTACATTAGGGATGAGGTTAAACACTAACATGTTTATAAAATCATTAGTAAAGGGAGCCATCATTTGACCTTGAAACTTTAGTTATCCATCAACCTTTATGACCTTTAAATAATCTAGGGGTAGGTCTATTATGAGGGGGTCTCACCTTAGGAACATGGCCATATAGTGGTCCAAGGCATTCTTGTACATTTTCAGAGCTAGTTTGGCATTTTATTGATAGAGAAAAGTGAACTGATTATACATTTTCTAAAACCTAGCAATGAAATTTATATTGGGTTAATTTGGTTCCCTCTCGATACATAGAAACTATTGGTAGAGGATGCTAGGGTCGACAACTTGCCCATAATGAGATATAAAGGTGTTTTTAACTATTCCCACCCTACAATGGATTTCTTAGGGAGATTAAGGAACCAATCATAAGATGAATCCATCAAAGTGAATGTAAATAACCTACTGCTACATCTTCATTATCAACATTTAGAAGCCTTAGGGTTATTTTATAGGAAGTTACATCTTCTTCAATAGTCTAACCTACACTAGGTGTCAAACATGGAAGGTACCTTTTTTGTGTTCTATGGGAGGTCATGGAAAACTCAAAGAACATTAATAACTAACTCAACTAAATAGATTACTGGGGTAGCCATTAGAGGTGGTCTATTTAGGGGAGATTGGGAATAAGAGCTAGTGGGAACAACTATAGGTCTAGGTATATTTCCACCAAATCAGACTCTCTCATAGAATTATAAGGGTGAAACAATCAATATACCTTAGTGGGACTTATATCTAGTGATTTGAGAAGTATGCTTTAGATTATTAAAGGGAAAACTAGTAGGTTGAAACTTATTTATCAGGGTTTTCCTTCAAGCAATATCTATTGATATGTGTGTTTGAAACACATAACGATGGGGAAGGCATAAAGGAAAGGCATTAAGACTGACTAAAATGAATATTATTCCCTCCTTATAACACCAACTATTAGTGGGCCTAAAATATTTACGTCCAAAGGCAATCATGAGATTGAGTGTTTTAGAGGAGGAAAGTGGGAGATAATGCATGGGATACATATATTCCCTCATTGATTTTAGGACTCATGCTGGTTCAATCTAAGGACCAAGTAGTTTAACCTTGTTATACTTAGAGAGCAATGTTTATTACCACCATAGTTTCAATGTATATGTGGTCATACTTAGAATTCATTACCAGCCAAAGGACCCTTACTAAATATTATTTTGGAGCAAGATTTAGTGATTTTAGAAAATAGGGGAGAGTGTTTTAGTTTTAAAATAAACATAAAAAGGAGATTAGGGTAAGGTATACAAAGGGGGTTTTATAATTTAGATAATTCTAGTGCCTAAGAACTAAACATGCCAAGTCATAATTTATACCACTATGTGCCAGGTTTAGTATTTCCAAAAATTTTATCCACTCAATGGGAAAGATTATAAATGGACACCAATATGAATAATTTACGTGAAGGTCCTCCATATAATATAAACACTCAAAATATTTATATAAATTGACACAAAATACTTTTGAAACACTTTATAACTAAAAGTACATAAGCATACATTATTCATAAAAGACTAAAAAGAATATACAAGGGTTTAGACTAGAAAATGCACAATCTAACTACCATATTCATCTCTATAACACAAGCACACAATCATTCCTCTTTCAAAAACATCCAATCAAAACTTATAAACAATAGAACACATTCCATTGTCAAAAAACCTGATTAAAAAAATAAAATCATTCTATTAAAGTTTTAATAGAGTTTCTTTACACAAATTATTAACTATTAAAAAATAAGATAGTTTAAAATATATAGAAGGATAGGGCTCACCTCCATGTAACATTAGATTCTCATTATTGACCATGATAGCCACTCAGGGTTGTTACAATAATAAATATTAAAAATGATCCAAAACATTCTCCATTCTCCTTAAAGATGCTTTGAAGGGGCCCACTCATTTGATCCACTAATGAACTAGAGAAGAACCACCTCCCAACTATTTGGGTTATGCCTTTTTGGCCACCAATATAGTTTCCATCAAGTTAAACTCTCTATCTAGCTTAGCCAAATTCATAAGTGGCTCCCAAAATATCCCCTCTAATTGGGTTAATAGTTATTGATGTAATTAGAAGGGATCCTTTAGGGACACTTTCACTTATGAGACCTAGCTAATGCTTTTATTAGATTGACTTGAGATCTCTAAAATTACTTTGGATCTAGCTTTGTTGGCCTTTTCCACTTTTATCTTAATTACCTAGTCTAAGTGACCCATGTGAACTTCAAAGTCACCTCTATCCATTAGGGTGCCATTTGGGTGGAATATCATAGTGAGGTTGATCTCCTTGAAGTAGATCAATATCCTTTCCCTACTCTCTTCTAGAGGTTCCATAACTATCTTTTCCAAGGCCATCCATTCTTCAATTTATGTCCTCATTCTTCTAACATAGGTTTGATAGAGGCTTAGTTCTAAGTTAGGCATGAGATTCAACTCTGGAACATTCCCTTATGGATAACCATAGTGATATTTATACACTTTATATTTATGATATCAATCCTTTCTAAGTATGTCTAGGCCCATGGGAGATGTTCTTTGCTTTTGGTCAATGCTTTGACCACCTCATTAAGAGTTAGAGGAGATGTAGAGATCTTTCTTGACCTATCTAATCAATTCCATAGGGAAGATACTCTTCACATATGACTCAAGCACCCATACCTACTCTTTCATGTCTTTCATGAGCTTCTATGACATGTCATGTGTGTCCTAGAGCATATAGACTAGATCCTTAAACATTATCTCTTCTCTTGTATATGTTATCACTTTAGTGAGGGATAAGAGGTTATGTTGTGTCTACCAGACTACATGGTCTCCTCCTTGAATAAATTTATATGTGTGGATCATCCTTATGTTCCATAAGGTCTGATCAAACTCCCACTACACTTTTGGATCTCCCTACATGATCATCTTAGATGCCTACAACATCATGACTACTCTTAGGGTAGAAGGGGTGTTAGATATGGAGGTGACAAGTAGAGGCCACTAGATCTAGGTCAAATTAACCTATAGGGTAATGATGTATAGGAGAGAGGAATTAAGTGGGAAGGAGGAAATTAGATGATTAAATCCAAATCCCTAGTCACCCAAGACAATAAAAAAGGGAGGCTTGGGGGTAAGATGGGGAGCAATAGGGGGTTAGAGAGAAATAGTTATCTTTTGATTCTTCTTAGGCCTCTTGTCAAGATAAAATTTCAATAATATATTTGGAGGAGATGTAGTGGTAGAGGGAGTAGGGTATGACTTAAGAGTCTATTGAGTGACTGTAAGTTTCACTGATGTGACTAGGGCCAATTAAACTATGCACACATGTGCACTTATTATTCGGGACATAGATGGACCCACTAAAAAATGAGCACCTATAGGTGGATAAACATATGGAAGAACAAATTGAGGTGTTTTTGAGATCCCTATGGTTAGAATGGCTTGGTCAAAGTGAAATTGGGATGTTAATATACTATGCATAGCCAAAGCTAGAGGCACTTGGGTGAATTACAGAGGGGTGAAATAGGAAAGAGGGGAGGCATCACCTGAGTGGACCATTATAAAAATGAGATACTAGAGGGTTCTCCAATGGGTTGTCAAGGTACTATGGAAGTAAGAGAAGGGATATCCATGGATAACATCTATTGGTCATAAATCAGGTTCACCTTTAGACTATTACTAATATTAAACCACAATGCCTACATAACCACTGGTTGAGTAACTAGAAATGTGGGAGGTGGTGGAGGTAGAATAGAGGGATAGGGAATAGAAGATCAAGTAGGATAAGGGGATAGGAACACTTAAAATATCCTCCTTAAAATTTGAGGAAGATTTTCTTGAACATCCTCTTAGGATTGTGATGATTTAGAGGAGGTAGGGCCACTTTGGGTGGATGGCCTAGGTTGAGCCTACTTTATTTTCTTATTAATTTTGGACTCAAGTCAGGAAAACAACTCCTTATCTTTTTTAGAGTTGAGGTAGACCTTGTCTTCCTTACTGGGATCATGGCTGATACCTCCCCATATGGGCCCTAATGATGTTTTAGGGGTCCCATTCTTTGTGTTCCACCCTACCCAAGGCATAAGAATCCATACCTACATCCATCTTCTATAATGGGGGTATAATCATATATACATGATTCTTGATTGTGATGGGGAATCTGGGAAAACTTTATATTGGTGATTGATGTAGTGACTAAAGATACCCTTAATCAATTGATAAGTAATCTTTTACTCTACCAACTAGTCTATAACTTGGTAAGGCAAGTGCAAGGGATATTTGAGGGTACTATTCATTTAGATGATGATGTCATCCCTATAGTATCAATAATTACCTATGAAAGTGAGATACTACCATATTTGATTGGAGAGATGAGGCATGTCTACCTAATTTATGGCCATATAGACTACTAGATAGAAGGACTCATAAATCTCTTAGATGTGATTTTGGTAATGGTGGTCTTATAGTTTATAAAAAACTACATGGACCACTACACCTCTAAGAACCCATGGTGGAAAGGTAAAAGGATTAAATTGAATGGTGGCACAAACTACATCCACCAAGTGGCTCATAGTATAAAAATTACCTCCACCTTGAGTATTTGATACTGCCTTAACAAGGTTGAAGTCGATCATACGTCAAAAGTATGGGACTTGATTACCTTTGAGGATTATATGTATTAGGGGTACCCATAAGAGATTGATGTGAACACATTTAATCACCCTGAATAGTTTATCCAAAAAGATCATCCCCACATGAATCCCTTCTTTGAAGGTGTATATCATTTAAGAGTTGATGTCTACCTTGTTAGCCCATTTGGCATTTGGCTTTTCTAATTAGTCCCTAAAGTCATCATATATTTGGTAGTCATTCATCCATGTGTCAACTGTGGCCATGCAATAATATATTTTGTTTTATAGGAGGTTGTAGTAAGCCTTTAATGTAATCCCTAAAATATCTATGATCCTATGTCGGGATCCCACAAAATACAAAAGATCATGAGAAACATATTGTAATCACTTGGTAGTGAGAAATTTTTTGTCAAAGAGGTCTAAATAAGGGAAGAATTCTAGTTTGGATATGAATTTATGTAACATGTACTTCTCATATGCCTTGAGTGCATCTTGGAACTCAGCCTCATCCTCATAATCACTAGAGGTAGACTTTGGCATAGTTTCAATTGATTTAAATATGTCATTATAATACTTGAAGTGGGTTAATCCCTCAGGGAAGGTAGTGTCTCTATATTTAGGCTAAACCTTGGGGTTTAAGGATGAATTAGCCATGGTAGAAAAGGAATAGATATATATGATATTGAATTTTGAGTAAAGAGAGTGTGGAGGCACAAGAATGAGCATAAAGTGAGGAGGAAATTTTTGGGAAGATGAGAGTAATAATGATATAAGAGTTATCTATGGGAACTTATAAGAATCCTAAAATATTTTGTATTGATAGTGCTTAGAATTACACCCAACATAAATTTTGAATTTGAGCTGGTGATTCCATCCTCTCATTTTTTTCTAGATCTGGTATTAAACTCAAATATTTTGCATACATACCACCTACTAGATTTGGATGCTATGAAAGGATGTTTTGAATTGTTTAATTAGGGTCCAATTCCCCATTTAGTTAAGGAAGAGAGTGTGGTAAGCACATGGGTATATTTACTCTATGGAATCCTTTGTAGATTTTAGATTATTCCAAGTGTCCATCACCAATTAGCCCTACCTATAATGGATACCACCTAGGCATGACTCAATACTTCATATTTATACATTTTAGAGTATTTATAGTTAGAATATTGAGATGACACATGACATCTTATGATTAGATTTTTAAATCCAAATGTACCTCTATCTGATCACTTCAAGGTGTCTTAGGTCCCTTTTTGCTATTTTTAGGGAAGGTCTACATGGCTTGGTTTGAGAGGTTAGGCTATCTAAGGCTCTGACATATTATATAGGTTTGAGAGATTGATAACTCTAATAATAGGGTCCATGTGATGTTTTCTCATCTAGTTAGGCTCTCCTAATATCTGACATATCTAATAGGTTTGAGAGACTGATAGCTCTGACAATGGGGTCCACATAGTATTTTATCATTCAATTAGGCTCTCCTAGGATCTAACATCTCTAATAGGTCTAAGAGATTTATAAATATAAAAACATGGTTGACATGACATTTTATCATTCAATCATTCCTTCTACAAAACACAAAAAAAATACTAAGTAAAAAAAGGAATCCACATAATCAATTAAAACATTCACCTACCTGCCAATAAAACTTTATGAGATGCAAAGTAGGACTCTAGGAGAGTGAGACTTCAAGAACCCTAAAACAAGTCCAAACTTGAAAAAAATAGTTATATAATAAAAATATTTTAAGTATGTAAGTGCTTTGTTCTTTTCAATACTTAACAAGGACTTGACTATGCTTAAATCCAAAAGGCCATAGGGGCCCGTAACATATAACAAATTATCATTAAAATCATGTTATACATTGGGAATCTTGGGGTGAAACATAATTTTGAGGATTTTCATATAAAAATGTTGATCATAAAGGGTATAAGAATATAGGGACTTACAATTAATCCTTTTAAGAGGGGTCCCCAACTTTTCCAAAGAAGGGGGTGTGTTGACCACAAAAATGACCAAGTGTAGTAATTTAATCTATGATTGGAAAAGTCCATAGAAGGAGGATGGGGTTTAAATAAAAACTTTTATATTGATTTCAACCATGTATCCATTGAATGTGTGTTTGATTTTATGATATATGTTTGTGCAACTATATGTGAGGGTTAACTAATAAATTCTATGTTATGTGTTACAAGACATAAGACATGTATAATATGAAACCATCTCTCTTGCATAAAAAATATATAGATCAAATTCAAAGGGGGAAATAGATAAGTGGAATAACCAAAGTATCGTAAAAAAACCCAACTTAATCTGAATATTGTCTATATATTTTGAATGTTACCTACATAGCCCAACTAGGCATTAGGCTGATGTAGTTCTTCCTTGTAGGGTGATGTGTGATATGTGGTTGTGAAGATATATGATTGAAACTAAAATATTTATTGAAATTATTGAAATTGAATGTCATTGACCTAAAATAAACTATATTCATACTTGAATTATAACTATTAAAATTCCAAAGAACTAAAATTGGAAGAAATAATACTCTTTTGCTCAATGTGCAGTATATTTCCAAGTGATATATATATATATATATATATATATATTAAGATAAGCCTTGATGTGATTATATATGGGAATGTTTAAAATATTTTCACTAACCAAGTTCATAAAATGTGTTGGAGTGTTATTTTGAAATGTCTCAATTTGCGAAAGTAATTGTTAGAGTGTGGGGGATATGGTTATGTTTAGTGGACAAGGTCATAGTGTGTCCTTATCTAACCTAATGTGTACTTATCTCACAATGGAAAATACTATTGGAAAAATGTCCAACAAGATCTTGTAGATTTATTAGAGATGAATAAGATTTATGTATGATATTTTATATATTCACAATACAATAGAGGTGCTCTTATAAATTAAGAATATGTGACTTGGTGAAAGGACCAAGTAAGATAAGGATGCCAAAATTAAACATTGTAAATCACTTAATGATTAATTTTATGTATACCATATATTTAGTCAATTTTAACTTACTATACTATATCAAATAACTCAATGAAATTTAGAGCCTATTTTCTGTACTATATCAAATTAATCGATACCATTATATGTTAGACAAATTATTTCAACTATATCAGCCAAGATGATACTATCAACTTAGAGTTTAGGGTTGGTTTAGGGTATTGGATCATTATATATAGGGGTGATATTTCATTCTAATCATATCATATACACTCCATTTTCTTTAAGAATGCTCACACTTATGCCCTAAGTCATATTTGGATGGGTTTGTGGTATAAAACCTTATCTTTAAGAAGCTTGTAATGTGATAGCATTTGAATATCAATGGGAGGATTCATTAAGAGTTCCTATTTGAGGATATCTTAAGTCTTTATGTAACCATTTTAAGAATTTAACCCATAACACATCTTTTAAATCTTATCTTGAGCCAAAGGGAAGATTGAGGCTTGATGGGTCCACTCTAAGGTAAGTATTTATAACCCAATACATGCTCCTTTATTTAATCACTATTTAATGTTTCTTATTGCTTAATGAATTAATGTGTGTGTAAGTTTGTCTAGCTTATCTATAAATTAGATTAAGTTAGTGGCTATATGATTGCTTAGAATTTCCAAATTCCATTTTACGTAACATAGAACCCCATTTTGTTGACTATGGTACCTTGACTTTTATGATCCTTTTAACCCTTCTCCTTTTTTTAGTTTAATTTACTTGCACATTTATTTTCATAGAGTTCTAGTGAGAGCTATTTCCTTGTGTTATAGGCTTAAGTTTTAGAACTCTTTCCTCTTAGAATTTATGACATAGGCAACCTTATACTAGATATTTGGATTTTATTGATCATTACCTAGGTAAACTAAGTATAAAATTATCTATTTGATTTAAATTCATGGGAGTCTAAGTATACTGAGATAGTATACATGTAGGTTAATCCTAGACCATACATGCATTCTAGTGAACTCAATGTGAATCTTATTATACCTTTGGTTGGATAAAATTCATGTCTTTCTTATTTTTTAATAATTAGTACAATTTTAAAAACTAATATATTTTTAAATATAACTATATCATCCCACCTGATACCTTTATATGACTACCTATCAATAGTATTGGCTAGCCCAATGTCATTCTATGCATTTACAACTTTTATCAGCCAACTTAATACAATTTTGTACCTTTATAAATACATCAACTTGGTCAATATAGTAATTTTTATTATCCACCATCATTGTTACTTTTTTTGTAAACTATATTGGCCAACTCGATAAAACCTACTTTTACAATTGATTGTACTAGCTTAGTTGATATAGTCTATTTATATAGATTTAATAACTGAATGTATTAGCCTACCCACTACCATTAATTTCCTATATCCAATTTATTCACATCAAATTTTAATAACCACCATTATAGGCAACTCATCATGGTGTAATTATCCTACACATTTTCTCATGGCTGAGGATCCTAACGATACTCTTTTAAATTATGATGATATTTCTAGTGAGAATGAATATGGTCCTCCCATATATGATGATACCTATGAGGATCCTAATGACATAAATCTTTAGACTTATATCACTGATAAATATATACATGATGATATTACCTTTTATGACCCTGATGATCCTTATTACCAGGGTGAAGATCCTAATGAGTATGATCTTATTCTTCCTCCCCTTTATCTTGATGATCCATATAATTATAGTTATGTTCCTATTCATGATAATTCCAATTGTCCCAAATTTTTCACTTCTCAGATGGTTGAAAATAAATATCATGATTATCCTATATATGATGATTATTATGATGGAGGTGAAGACCCTAACATGATATTAGATCTTCCCATTGACAATCCCTCCTATGATTTTCCCATATTCACAACCAAATCAAGAAATGATGAGAATTTTTCAATTTATACCCTCTCTCTACCCCACCAATGAAAGGCCTTAGAAGAATGAGTCATAAAACATTTGCTCAAATTTAACCAATTTTTATCAACTCATTAGTTTATGAAGAACACTTATTTCAAATGTCTACCACATTGTGAGTTACATGTGGTTATGATCCTCAATATTGTATGAACCTTTATAACTATCCTAATACAACCTCTCCCAAATCATTGTAGAGTAGGAATCTAAAGTGAGTTAGATCATGCATTCGTCAATAAAACTCAAAATAAGCATAAAGAACATAACTCACAAAGCCAACTCCCTTATGGGGTTTAGGAAATGAAAATTGAAATCTATTTAAAGAAGGAATATAACATAAAACCTTCCCAAGAGCATCCCTCCTCCAAATGTAGCTCCAAAACATGATTGTCCCCTGATTTGGTTCTCCAAGTCTTTAGCAATGATGAGTGGCTTGATCTTCCATCCTCTCTCAATGCACTTATGAACTAGGATCATGCAATTAATCAAATGTGTACCAATAGTTGAAGTTACCTTATTGATAGTTCTACATAATAACATTACACAAAAATAGCTTAAAAAGATGAGTGAGGACCCTTGTATTTATAGATTTTTAGAAATGATCAAAATCAACCATGACCATCCATCTTGAGATCAAGATGTGTGTCCATGAATCAATTCAATTTTAGAGGCATAATACATAAATATCCCCATTAATATTTGGAAGAAAGGGGCACTAATGAGGCATGGGAGGGCTTAAACTAGATTTTGTTCCATTTATTGATTATGGATGCCACCAAACCGATGATGTCACCAGATAATGTATATATTAAAAATGAATTTCCAATTAATAGATATTCAATAAATTCCATGGATTTTCCACTTAAGTTCTTAAATTAGTTTAGTTTGTTTAAGTGGCGTTAATTAATTTTGTAAAATTATTTGGAAATTGATTGTTCATTTAATCAAATTGGTCAAAATGTCAATTTAGTAATCATAATTTGACTAGAGGATAATTAGAAGAAGGTGTTAGTTGCATACAGAACAATACCCCAATTAGATCATTGTAGACATGAAATAACACATGCACATGTTGTGTGCTTCTAAATTAGAAGAAATTAATGGTTTAGAGTGTCAAATTATATTTTTTCTTTTTTTATTTAAAATGATTTGAGAAAAGTTAATAATCACATAAAATGCATTGCCCCATTTAGGGATACATTAGCCTAAATCAGCACTTGTATATGATAAGCTCAAACCATTTAGTGCATTGTTAGTGATTTTAAACCAAATTGTGTGTTGTCACAAATTTTTGAGTAATATTGACAATTTCAACACAATAGTGATAAGAATTGGATGTCTACAATAATCATTAATACCAATTATTTACAATGGTATTGGGAAGCCCTATACCATTTAGTTTCAATCACCTATAGTCAACTCATCAACCATGACCCAAAATGTGTCAATATAGTTCTTTTTCCTCCAGCCAATTACGTCAGCCATGACATAAAATATGCTGATACAATTAAATTTATTTTATCATATTATATTGACAAAGATGATATAATGAATTGGATGTCTAAAATAATAATTAATATCTCTTATTTATGATGGTATTGGGCAGCCCTATACCATTCAGTTTCAATCACCTATAGTCAACTCATCAACCATGACCCAAAATGTGTCAATACAGTTCTTTTTCCTCCAGCCAATTACATCAGCCATGACATAAAATATGTTGATATAGTTCAATTTATTTTATCATATTATATTGACCAAGATGATATAATTCATTTTAGTATTATTTTATCATACTATATCAACCTAGATATTATAATTCTTTTCAATTATATTTTATCAATAGGTTGTATCAACCTAGTTGATACATTTCATTTCACTCCAATTTTATCAGACTCTATTGACCTAGCTAATATAGTTCATTTTACTCTTATTTTTATATATTATATTATCCTAGCTAATATTATATGTCAAAATTTTTATCACCTCTTAAACATATTGACATTGCCCTAGATGTTACATTTCCTATTATAACTCCAATTTTCATAGATTTTGATCACTCCTAGTCCTTTTGATCTTGAGGTCAAATCCTATCAACCTATATACCATAGGTTGGGGAATATATAGATGCCCATCCTTTTATTTTCACACATGTTAGGGAATATTTTGATTCCTATCCATTTCTTACTACACATATTGGGTCACCTTTGGACTATCCATATTTCAGCTTTTGGGACATATTGTGATGCCCATCCTTGATCTTTTACATACATTGGGGGAATATTACAATCCCAAAATTCATTGCATTAGATTATTGATCTCTCATAATTTCCATGAGGTAACATTTAATAATATTTCATATCTTAAAAACAAACAAATTCAAGTTTAAAAAACTTTCCAAGACATATTTTATCGCATTTCACATGCTCATATTTGATATATAAGTTAAAATAGATATTGGTTGTTATTTTGTCACATATTTCTTTAATTATATACATTTCATTTACTTTCCCCATATTTTTAGATTACTATTTACTTCCCCATCTTTTGGGATGATTTATTGCACCATTGCTTCCTTTTTAGTTACTTTGGTATCTTTAATTTGGGTCTTAGATTCACATGTGAATCTTAGGTATCACCTTTGGGTTTTATATCATTTTACTTGCATGATTGTTCCTATTTTATTTATTTGATATATTTATAATTAGCCTTAGATTCACTTGAGGATCTTAGGTATCCACTTTGAATTTTATATCATTATTTAGTTAACCTTTGCTCCATTGAATATCTTAGATTTTTTCCATAGAATTTGATTATATCATTTTAGTTTTGGCCTTTGCTTCCCATGTGGTATTAGGTATCACCTTTAGGTTTTATTTATATAATATTTATCATAATATTTATCATATTTCCTTAGTCTACTTGTGATTATTTATCCCTTATTTATGTTCCCCCTCTTTGTGGATGATTATTTACTTTTCCCCTCTTTTGGGATCACTAATTTATTTCTCCCATTTTTGGATTACTACTACTTTTATCAATTATTTTTCTAGACACCTTGTAGGTTAGTATGGATT
The DNA here is from genome assembly GCA_037957365.1 of Torreya grandis. Lineage (NCBI taxonomy): Eukaryota > Viridiplantae > Streptophyta > Pinopsida > Cupressales > Taxaceae > Torreya > Torreya grandis. Next base: position 6,192,353 of record JARHVA010000105.1, on the reverse strand, counting down.
CCATAGTGACATGACTATCATAGAATAAACCCATCTCTTTTAAATCATTGTTTTCCTTCCTTATGATAAGATATAAGCATATTACTCATTGTATCATTTTATTACATGCACAGATCTTCAGTCCCCATTTACGCATTCTTTGCTTTCACTTTAGGCACACATAGGTTAGTTTTGAGGTTACAAACTTACATGTGGACAAGTATAGTAGTATTTAGGCACCATGGTATTGAAGTTATCTCTTATCATGGCCAAACATAAACTCTCTTGTGTTAGATAATTATTTCATTCATGTTGGATTTAGAATCTATAAAGAGGAGTGAAAACAAAACCAAAATAATTTCTATCAAATTAAAATCAAAAGGCAAATTATATCACAAAGTAAGATCACACCAAAAACATGATATTTATTTTGCACATATCCTATCTTAGTTGAAGATAAAATTCCATAATTAACCTCATTATAAAGCTGAGGTCTATTGGGATGTAGTAGGCTAATGGACTATGGTATGGGGTATTATATCATTACATCATTATATATTCCTACATCTTAGTGCCAACTAATTTATCACATAAGTACCCAATGTAGGTTGACAAAAATGTAAGAGGTATTGAAGAGTAGGGAGCTGTTGATAAGTTTGACCTTAAAGGTCAAACCATCACCCTTATAATTCAAAACTTCTCTTGTCATTTTTCTATAACCTTGTTTATAACTTTGTCATGCCTTTGGTAATCTTCAAGTGATGATTTATTAGCATTGTTAGCATTGTTTAAGGTAATATCTAAGCCAAGCTTTCAAATGACTTAAAAATCAATATTATGGGTCCTAGGGGTATGTCATATTGTGTCAAGAAGGTGCATATTTTTTTAGGTCATTCCTTTCACTTGATCACTTAGCTTGAAGCTTTCTAATCGTGTTTGATGAGATTAAGGTATTTTATAAAAATTTAAGGTTTTTAGAGAAGCCTAGGTTTTTATTACAACCAATCTAAGCCTTATCAAGGTGAATTTATTGTATGGATAATTAAATCAAATGGTGAATAGGTCATCTAAATTCCTATAAGGTCTTGGACTGATCTAATTGCTTTACATGAGATCATCTCTTTTACACTAGCTTTATTTTCACTTGGAGATGATTTTAAGGGATTTAAGTATGGTCAAGATGGAATAAACATACAAATTAACTTTTAAAATCTTAAAAATTAGTTTTAAATGTAATAATATCAAGTTATAATAATGGTTTACATGTCAACACAACTTAATTTTTGCTCTAAAAAAAGTAGTTTTTTGGGTTTGTAAGGACTTGAGGAGCCCATTTCTAGGTGAAAATAAATTAAAGGTGTATTTTTTCCTTATACATGTCATATCCATGATTTTAAATCTCTCATAAGTCTTAAAAGTTTAAAACATGCTTCTTCTCTTTCATCACCCTCTTCACAAGTTCACAAGGGCAATTTTCAAATGCTTGGTATGGACAGAGGAGAGAGAGTTGGAACCTAATTTTTTTATAGATTAAGGGGTTATATTAAGATTAATATTTTTGGAATTATTAATTATATTTGCCCCCTTTTATTTTTGAACAATCATTAAGACCCTAAGGTGGTCTAAAATTACTTAGAAACCCCACAAGCTTGTTTTCTTATTTGAAATGGTAGTTTGAAAAAAATTTAATGGTTAAAGACAATTAAATCATTTCACAAGTTTATCCAAACCCATTTTTCATGTGTGAGCCCAATTTGTCAATAAACCTCTATTTTTACATAGTTTACAAGGTGTCTGCCATTATTTATTTGTGTTCTAGGTTATTCAATAGTAAAGGGGGATGGATAAAGGTTTTATATAATATTTAAATCTATATAATTCTATAAAAAACAATTATATGCTTATTTAACATCCACAAGTTCTCAACATGAAGATAACCTGCATACTTTCTAGTGTACCAATCATCATAAGAAAACAAGTTATGTGATTTTATGAGGCCATGATATGATGATAGGTTATTGTTATGACATGTTTAATACATTTAAAGTGTATATCAAATCCCTTAAGGATATTGTGAGGACCTAAAGAGGAAAAATAAGGAGTCATGTTCTTGTGACTCATTAAGGGACTATGTGGCCTGCAAATGAGAGTTTGATATGGTCTTATGTTTGAATCCCAATATGAAAAAAAATATACTAGTTATTGGTTATATATGGAATAAATAGATAAAACAAATACCCAAAGGAATTATATCAAGTTAATCTTCTCAACTCATCACCAATACATCAAGGTAAATTGACTATCAATCTTGGCTTGATGCTGGTTACAACCCTACCTACATAAAGGTGAGATAAAATGGTGATGAGTGTTACATTGGTATTTTGGATGATAACCTCATGAAACCTTGTATTTTTAAGATCAATGATAATAATTTTCAATATGCAAATGATAATAGGGCCTAAGAGTAACAAAAGTAGACCTACAAGTATGCAAACCTGTAGGTCTCATTTTCACTTTAGAAATAATGAAATTTAATTGAAGTGATATTTAAAAGTTTAAGGGAGTCAAGAAAACACATCATTAATTGTCATGAAATTTAAAAAATCAAGGTACCCAATCACCACTTATAGCCAAATAAGTCTTAAACCCTTCAAAGATGCAGGTAGGAGAGGGTTATTGTGCTTTCCACAAGTTCAAAATCCTAGGAAAGTATGTAGGGTGTATATTTATAAACATGGACAAAAGTATTTAATATGGAATATATACTCCAAGGTTATGACCAGGTAAGGAGAAACATCTTATTATAAACTATCATATATAGTCAGGCTTGAGTAAGAAAATGAGAGTTTGTAAACAAGCATATGACAAAGTCAATGTTATGTGAGAGAGACTAAGTTATGAATATTTAGGGTGATCCAATCCCCTTGAAGGGATGAAAATATAGTTCTAAATGCCACCAAGGTACAAGAAAATCATGAAACAAGACCTTAAAATGTAGTTTAGTAGATATTAAGGTACTTTTAATAGTTTCTAAGCTAAAATCATGTTTTGGTTTCCTCATTAATCAAGATATTTGAATGATTTTTCAATTTGGTAAAGTGACCTTGTTCCAGTAAGTGGTTTTGGCATCATTTTGGTCATGTTACTAACCTTGTCACATATCCTTCCTCTATATGTACAAAGGCCTAAAAGGGAATAATATGCACCTACAATAGTCATCTATTTTAAGGATATTTTAAGAAAGCATCATGTTAAATCATGGAGGTAATGGTTTTAATTAAGTATTATAAATGATATAAATGTTTATAATTTTATATCTTGGGACAATAAGGTAAGTGGAATGATATTTTGCATCTACAGTCCACCAAACACCAAAATATGTACCTATAACCATGATATCCTGGCTCAGTTAGTTAAGGCTATTATGTAAAATGAAATTTTGTGAAGGTCAAGAAGGTAAGGAGAAGATGGATGTGATGGTTGAGTAGAGTATAATAATTAATTGAATATTCTCTATTGAAGACCAAAAAGAGGTTAGTGCCAAGAGAAAGGCAAGTTTATTTTTGAAGTCTGCAATCACAGTCAATTAAGGAGGCCTATATGTTATCACATGAAGACATGAATAAACAAGAGGAATAAGCATAGGTGTCACATTCACAAGATTTCATTAGGTGAATGACATATATATAGACCTATTCAAGGCCTTAGTGTTTTTTACCTTCTCTATTCAATCTATTAACTTCAAAATCACCACCTATAGGTTAGTTTAACTGAGCCTAACTGAGCTGAAGGATAATAAGGTGGATATGAAACACAATGGTGAATTTGGAAGTTCGGATGAACTTAAAGTTTACGTAAGAGATTGTAAAATTAGACATAATGTCATAAATGATACTTCAAAGCAAGGATTTATCTTAGAATATACTCTCATACCTTAAAGAGTTACAGTCCATCAAAATGAGTTACAATCAACCTATATATAGTGGATGAGGAAAACTTATATGAGAGGAAGAAGTGAGGGGTTTAGAGCTTTTCACAAAGTATTAAGGAGTCTTGGATAGTGTTATAGACCTATTCAATGTCTTATTGCATCTAATTTATCCAAATAAGCCAAGGAAATAGTTAAAAGAATTCATGTATAGATATATGAAGCAACACATAGGTATAAGATATAGGAGAGATTGATTGTAAAGTATAATAAACCACTAATTAATTTACATAGAACATAAGTATTTTAAGTGGAAAAACCACCAAGAGGTAACAAACCCACACATGATATTCAATGATTGAGAAACAATAATAACCCCAATACAAATTCTTATGCCTTCTCACTTCACAAAATGGCCTTCACAAAAACTCATAGGTTGAATATGATAAAATAATTTCATATTAAAATGATTTAATAATAGGAGTAAAACCCTATTTATAGTGAAATAACAAGGGAGGTGACCATTGTTAAAATAACGGGTTCATCCATCCTAATAAATATATTTAATTAAATTTTAGTAACTCATTAAATAATTATAACTTTATTATTTATTTTTATGAGGTTTTCAACTTGTGTTAATGAATAATAATAATATATTATTATTATTTAATAACTTTACCAATGATAAGGGTCAAGAAACCCACTTAGGATTAAATCCTCTAACACTCCCATTTAATGATAAGTGGGGATAAATGTCATTGTCTCCTTAGAAAGAAATTGTACTATGTACATAATAAAAGGATTTAAAAACCTTCATCATGCCAAACACCACCTTTTGAAACAAAAAAAATTATAATCCATAACCTACTTAAAACTAAGTTTAAGCTAGTATGATAATGAGACTACATCTCATAGTTTTTCATGAATAATCACTAAGCATATTTGGATCCTTTTATAACATAAAGAACTCCATTAAAAAGTATGATTTTAATGTATTGAAGTATAAAAGTAAAAATTATACATTAAGTTTACTAAAATAACATAAATTACACATGATATTTATAATGAAGAGAAGAATAGACAAGGAAAAAAACACATGGCCATAAGAAGTGGCATTGTCATGCACACTCCTCAATGACGACTCTGAGAGGTCCAGTATTGCATGAAACTAAAAAAATTTGGTATCACCAAGTGGTTTTATGAAGATATCTACCACATGTTCATTCATAGGATAGAAATACAAATCAATATCATTATGGAGGACTTTCTCTCAGATAAAATATACATGAACTTCAATAAGTTTATTACCTTGGTGTTGCATTAGATTTTTTGCCAGAGTTATACAACTTTGGTTACTATAATGAAGGATAGTATTATGAGAAACATCCAAATGAAGTTCTCCCAACAACCTTAATAACCAAATTGCTTCTTTAGAAGATTTTATATCACTTTTATACTCTACTTTAGTAGAAGAGATAGAGACAATAGATTGCTTCTTGCTGCTCCAAGTGATAACACATGCACCAAACTTAAAAAAATATCTTGAAGTAGATTTACAATCTATATTATCACCAACATGGTCAACACCATAATAACTGTATAATTTAGCATTATCAATGGAAGAATAAAATAAACCAAAAGTAATTATTCTTTTGATATAATAAAGAATTCATTTAGCTAATTTACAATGATCAAAATATGGATCCTACATAAATCTAGAATCAACACCAATATCATATGAAATATCTGGCTTAATAATGGTTAGATAAATCAAACTACCAATAAGCTATCTATATAAAGTAGGGTTAGATTTTTCACATGCAAGTTTTGGATCAAGTTTAATACCAAATTCAATAGGAGTAGAAGAATATTTACATTCAAGCATACTAAACTTAACAACAAGGTTATGAGCATATTGAAATTGTGATACAATAATAAAATATTTATTATGAAATATAGTCATTCATAAAAATTGATGTAGAATATCTAATTCAATCATTTCAAAAAATTGACTTAGTTTATTCTTATATTTATGAATTAAACTAGATAGATCGCTATCAATAAACAAATCATCAAATATAATACAATTAGAATCAAATGACCATTTTTAACTTTAAAAAAGAGATAATTATCTAAATAACAATTATAAAAATCTAATTCTTTACAAAAATAATTAATTTTAGAATACCAATCTTGAGGAGTTTGTTTTAAATCATACAACGATTTCTTTAACTTATAAAATATTCTCTATTAGGGTCAATGAAATGTTTAGGCTAAGTCATGTAGATTTCATATTCTAAATCACCATTTAGAAATGTATTCTTACATCCGTTTGGTGGATAACCCAATTATTTTGGATTGCAAGAACAATAATAAATCTAACAATACTCATTTTTAATACAAGATCAAAGGTTTCAACAAAGTCAATCTTGAATTTTTGAGTAAACCTACAGGTAACTAATCTATCTTTAAACTTATCAATTTTACCAATTGAATTATATTTGATCTTATAAATCCTCCTACAACTAACATTATGTATTTTAGGTAGATGAGAGACAAGATCCCAAGTCTAATTTTTAATTAAGGCATTATATTTATCTTATATAGTAACATTTAATCTATCATCTCGAGTGGCTTCCTCAAATGATTGAGATTCAAATTCATACATAGTCATTAATACATGATAATAATGTTAACTTCTAGTTAATTTATTAAGGTTAACAAGATTAGAATATTGAATTAAGGATTCTACTTATTTAGGTCTTTTAAATTGAACATGAAACTTAGGAGGGTTTCTCAGACTCTAAGTTCTCCAAAATTGGTTTAACTTCCCCAAGGACATATATTTCATCATAAGGAGTAACATGAGAGTCAGGTTCATCAATAAAAGAACACTGAGAAGGTTTTACAGAGGGTTCATAAAATGATTTTTCAAGAATAAAAAAATTATTATTATCAATAATCTGATATTTAGAAGGATCATACACTATTAAACTTTTTGTATTACCTCCATAACCTACAAAAATGCAGGAATAGAAAGTAGGATCAAGCTTCTTTCTTTTAGCTTTAATAATAAAGATATAAGTAGGACTACTAAAGATATTGAGATGAGCCACACTAGTTTTTTTTTAGTCCATATTTCTAAAGGGTTAGAAATATGCAAGGATTTGATAGGAAATCTATTTAGAATATGCAAAATAGTATTCATATCTTTGGTCCATAAAACTTAGGAACATTTACAAATTGAAATACTATTTTATCTATTTTTTGGATCTATGTGCTAACATAGCAGACAAAAATGTAGAATGAAAAAAATATAGTATGATAAAAATGTCGTGAGGATAAAGCGTAGTGATGAAAAACATAATGATATTGGTAATGTCACAAAAACATTGTAAAGAGAATAATTGAGACATTTTAATAATTATCACATTATTTATTTGTTGTCTAATTAATTTTGGTGATAGTAGTTAACATTTTATGGTGGAAAATTAATGCTCCAAATTTACAAGAAAAATAATAGAGAAAAATGTGATTTCATGAGTTTGGACCTTTAGTTGAAAGTTGTGTCATCTTCATGACATTACCAATACTGCTACATTTTTTTATTGCTACATTTTTACCTCATGATCTTTTGTCATACTACATTTTTATCATGTTAATTTTTTACCGCTACGTTATTTACCTCTACATTTTTGTCTGCTACTTTTTTTTATAGGATATCCCATTTCTATGATGGTCAAAATTTTCCTTTCAATAATAATATTTTATTGAGGGGAATAAGGAGTTTTTAGTTCCATTTAAATACTAAAAAAAATGAAAAAATAATAAAACTCTATACTAAAATATTGACCACCATTATTAATTCTTAATCTCTTAATAGAAAAATCAGATGCATTTTCAACATGAGCTTTAATTTTTTTGAATTTAGAGAACACATCAGATTTTTTTTAAATGAAAAAAGACCAGATCATTATAATGTAATCATTAATAAAAATAATAGAATATAAAGAACCATTAAGAGATACAACTTCAATAGGTCTTATAACATCTTTATGAATCAATTCTAAAGGATGTGAGGAATTCACATCATGATTCTTGTGAAATGGGTTAGTATGTTGCTTACCACGTAAGAAACCCTCATAAGTTACATAATGAGAGGGGATAGAAGAAAGTTCAATAATAATATTATTTGTAGACATATCATATAAAATTCTAAAATTAACGTGTCCTACTCTTTCATGCCACAATTGAGATTCATTCTTATTATACAATGAAATAAAATATGTAGGAGAAAATTTATATCAACCATTTTTTAAACACCTTAAACAATCAAGGAACAAAATTAATTTCTAATGGATCAGATATTTTAAATTAATGTTATAATGAAATTATCATTTATAAGTTGAGAACAAGATAGTAAATTATTTTTATGCTTAAGTACATACAAAACATCATTTATAATAACATTTGAAAACATTGTTTATCCCTATTTAGTTGCTTCTAAAAAAGAATGATCTTCTAAGTAAATTATATTAGAGATATCTATAGAATCATATATAATATTAGATAAACAAGTCATAAGGTGTGATTCACCACTATCTAAAATTCACTCATTTTTATTTGAAGCAAATAAAGTAGCATACAAAACAATAACATTTGAATCTTGATTATTATTCTAATTAGGGTTTTGATTCTTCTATTTATTTTGATTAGATTTTTACCTTTTTTATTTTTATAAGTTTTACTATTATTTATATCCTTATTTTTATAACAAGTTTCCCTATTATGACCAAATTTACCACACAAATTATAATTTCTATTAAACTTAGATTTATGATTCTTCTTATCAAATTTTTTATTCTTATATTTGCTTTTAGCAGAATTAAGGTTAGATTTATGATTTTTATATTTATCAAAAATAATATTTAATGTGATAAGTGATTAAGTGGCACTCTTTAGAATCAAAATTAGTCATAACTTATTCTTGAATAAAGAGAGTAGACAAGGTAAGATGTGGGATATCTTACTCAGTTTGATACTTATAATTCAAAATTAAAATAAAATTTATAAATTTTATATAAATATTTAATGAATGATAAAATAAAAAAATTGATCTTGAATCAAATTAAAATTACATCTATCTAACTAATCTTTTAATATTTTTAATTTTAGTAAGAAAATTCACAACTTTCTTATCACCTTTTATAGATGTAGTTAACAATTCAAAGATTAACTTAATAATATTCCAAAGATGAGTGTCCTCATTTATGGATTCAAGGAGTTTTAAATCACCACTAGGAGACTCCTTAGAATCAATGTAGAAAAGTAATTCATCCTTAAAACTCCACAATATAATAGAAATAGCTTGCTATGATTTTTATTGAAATGTAGTGGTACGTTCAGGGGTCACATGTCATCTAGAAGGAGCTTTTTCAATCTCAATGACAATATTTCATAATTTATAGGCCATAAATTCAAATTTAACATGAATTTTTCATATATTATAGTTATTTTCATTAAGTATTTGAGATTTATCTAAAAAAAATGAGGCGAAGCTATAACTTCCCTTTAAACAAGATAGTAAACAAATATAAATAATGAAATATTTTAGTGTAAATTTTAAATTAATTTGATAGTAAAACAAAATTTAAAGTGCAAACTCACAATAATTATTTAATTTAATACTAGACAAATAAAAAAATTACAAAATATTATGACAAAATAGGGTGTTACAAGTGTCACAAAAATATAATAATGTAAGAACACTTTTAAAAAATAAGTTTTTTATTGAGTTTTTATAATTTTATTGTAAAATAAATTAAATAAAAAATTAATTATACTTAATCACATAATTTATATGACAAATAATGTGAAATAATGATTAAGAAGGTGTCGAAAGAGTCACACTCAAAACGATCACCTAGACACTATTATTTAAAAAAAATATTAAAATTAATTGTAAGAGGTTTCAAAACATAAAATGGATCATGTATATGTGTTCAAAAGGTGTCAAAACCTAAGAATTGACTGGTTACATGACTATGTTTGACAAGGTTTTGATTATGTCAAATGTTGTAAGAAGGTTGACACCAGAGAGGGGTTTACACGTGAGAAAGTTGGAACACAACCCAATAAATGGAATTAAAAATAAATAAAATTATAAAATAATTTAAAAAAAGGTTGGATATATTTGAATACAAAACCTCACCTTTTTTAAGTTTTTAACAAAAAGTTAACTACCAACTCAAAGTAGTTTAATTAATTTTTAACATGCAATAATTTATTTAATTTTTTTAAAATGATTTTAAAAATTATACACACACACACACACACGCATGCATGTAAATTAAAAAAAAAAAAATTGATTTTTGGTAAAAAATCTTTTAAAAGATTTTAAAGGTGGGGTCTACTAAATATTTGCATCGAAAAATAGATTTTAAAAAATAAAGTATTTTTTAAATATTTTTACAAATTATATAAAAATATATACTTGCCTATAGTACATACATGGATAAAAATTACATAGAATAATTTTTTTGGATAGCTATCACAACCTAGATAAGCCACCTCACAACATGAAAATTTACCAACACTCCTAAAATCTTGAGGCAAGGTAGAGTTTTTGGTGTAGATTTTTTTTTCATTCACCCAAGTTGTATAGTGATGTACAGTGCCATCCAATTGGCTGAGAGAATTTATAAATTATTTGAGACTCCTCAGGGGCTAAAAATTTACAACTGGTCTTAAACTCCAAAACTAGGCAGTTAAAAATTTTAAAATTGAATTTTTGATGAAGGAACTAGATTTTTGAAAATATTCAATACCATAGAGCTGTATATTAAGAATTTTTTAATTTTATAACAACAAAGTATTTAAAAAATAATTATTTGAACTTGATGAGTGATCTAAATTGTTTGCTAATCCTCTATACACCCCTTTTCTCTGATTCCATGAAGTAATTCATGTATAGATATATAAAGCAATACACACAAGTACAAGATCTATGAGAGAGATTGATTGCAAAGCATAATAAAATCATAGATAAATTTACAAATAACGTAAGTATTTTAAGTGGGAAAACCTCTAAGGGGTGAAAAACCCACAAGTGATATTCAATGATTGAGAAACAATAATAACCCCAATACAAATTCTTTTGCCTTCTCACTTCTTCATAGAATGACCTTCACAAAAAATCATAAGTTGAATATGAAAAAATAATTTCATATTCGAATGATTTAAAAATAGGGGTAAAACATTATTTATAGTAAAATATCAAGGGAAATGATTGTTGTAAAAATAATGGGTCCATCCATCCTGATAAAGTCATTTAATTAAATTTTGATAACTCATTAAATAATTATAACTATTGACAATTTTAATCTCACAGGTCAAATTGTCACCCCTATCATTTGAAACTTTGCATGTCATGTTAGTTTGTCTTGTTGGTCAATATTATAGTCTTGAAAATTACTTAAAGTGATCATTAGAATCCATGATTAGTAGGTCTTAAGGTTGAATAGGTAAGTTAAGTTCTTGTCCTTCATTTGTCTTGTGTTTGTCTTGTCATTTTTTGGATTTTCTAAGCCATTTTCAGTATTAAAAAGAGTTTTAAGTGTCATATCATGTGTTAAGGTCACTAAATTCATAACATATGCATAATCAGGTTGATCACATTTTGGACTAACTTCATGACTCATTTCCATGCAATTCTGACCATCTTATGCCCTCAAGAGAAGGTTTTGTAAAGTTTTGGTGGTATCTAATCAGGAAGAAGATTAATTATATCTTGATTCACCTTATTAGACATGTGAAATACTTATAAACACATTTTATAGCTTTATAATCAGATCTTCTTAGTGAATTTGGCCTTTTAAGTGTAAAAATAGGCCTTTTTGAGGCATTCATACAAGTTTTAAAAGGATTTTTATGAGAAAAGAATCTCAAAGGCTTCATTTTGTCCCTAAAGGGTCATATAAATTGTTTAGAGGAGGTTTTAGGTGAAAAAATGACAAAAACCCACTTTACTCTTATATCAACCTTCTTGGTGGCTCTAAAATCAAATGCTCGATACAGAAAGATAAGAAAGAGCTAGGATCTAATTTTTTTTCCATTGTTAGGGGTATGATTAAGATTGAAATTAGTGGAATTGTTTAATTTATTATTTCCCTCATATTTATGAATAATTTCTAAGAGTGACAATAGGTCACTATAGCATATGCATCTGAGAGGGGTCTGTTCTTAGACCTATTTCTCAAACTTAGAAAATGATGGAGATGAATAATTTTGAGGGATGATTTTATAGGTCATAAAGATAATTTTAATTTTAGTTTAATATGATAACTCCTTAGAGGAAATTATTTGTAATATAAAACCATGTTTCCTTCACTATCTTTGTCAGTGGTCTCTTGGATTAGTTTTGAAGCAAAATCTAAGTTGTTCAGCAAATGTTTTCATCTTCATAGGTTATCAAGTTGAATATATAATTCATGACACACATTTTTCATCTAATTGAGGGTTCATAAGTCTCCATTATGAGTGTATCTCCTTTGAGAGAGTTTAAGTTGAGTTGATCCTTTCAACAAGGTACAATTACATTTATTGAGCTTGATTTCAATGTTTAAAAGGTTATAAGGTGATGAAAATATTAAAATAATATTAGGACCTAAACATGATAGTATAATTAATCCATGAGAGAGAATTCTTGAGCCTTTATGGCTTTATAAGCATATTTGTAGCTTGATTGAAGTTGTCTCAAAGATGTGGAGTATTGAATGTAGGGTATGCACATTTTGAGGAGTTTCATATTGCATATAACATCTAGGTGTTACAATAATACATTTTTATTAAGTGATTCAAGATTATTATTGAGGTCTTACACCCTTATGCACTTCATTGCAACCAATGGTTCTGATGTTAGATAATATGGTTGCTAGTTTTCTCATAGGAAAAATTTTGAGATAGATATGGAGGCACCTTAGAGGGATTTGCATCCATGTGAAGAGCTTTTCTTAGGCTTAGAGAAGAATGAACAAGGTCTTGGTAGAAATGATGACCCACGTGACTCTCAAAGAAACACATAGACTCCATACAAAGTATAAAATTTACTTCAAGGCAACTTTACCTTAACTTCTTTGAAGTTGCTCTTTATTGAAAATGATTCCATGTCATGGAGGTGCCAATGAGATACTAAGATATCTAAATAATCTTTTCATTATTCCCTAGATCTAGTAGTAATCTTTCAAGACAAGAAGAATGTGTTTGGTTAAATAGAAAGGGAGATTGAATGGTACATTAGTTCAAGTCAATGTTGACTGGAAACCCATAGTAGAACATAATATTCTTGGTTTAAAAAGAGACGTAGAAATTGTAAATTGACTCCTACCATAAGTTATTTTAGTTATTTAGAGGCAAAAATGATCTTAATGCATGAAAGATATGCATATAATGGCTAGTATGATCTCAAAATGAGTTGAAAGAGATGATCTTATAGTCTAAACATCAAATAAGTGACCTATATGGGTCTCTATTAGATGGCAACCTATAGTATACTCACAAGTCTAAAAGATGGACTAAAATTGGTGAAGTGGAGTCATGTTCTCTAGGAATCAAGTGATATAATTCATGTGTAGTGGTCTAAGAAGCTTAAAAAGTGACATGATGGTGGATCACATGTCTCAAGGTAGTGTAAGAGATGAATACATAGTTTTCAAACATAAGAAACAACCTACAACCCTAGTAGGATGATCTCAAGGTATGGAAAAGGGATACATTGTTAGCCAAGGTCAAGGTGGATGGGAAGAAAAAACATGATAGATAAAACCTATACCTTATTCAAGATAAATCATGGAATCCTTGTCAAAGTTATTAGTACTTCTCATACCATGTGGTATTCTGCTCAATCCATACAATATGAAATCCCAAGCTTCTTGAAGGCCAAGTGTGGGAGAATGAGACTAAGAGCTTCACATTAAAGTGAGAAATCTATTAAGAATAAAATAATTCCAAGTGTAAAGAGGATTTCTTATGTTGATATTTGATTAAATTGTTTCACACCACCAACTTCAAATCCAAAACACCTATAGTCAGCCATGAAAATAGAGCAATGCAAGTTGTGAGATGGTAAAACTGGAAGTCCATGAGTTTTTGAAGTAAGGTTGAAGAGGGTCCTAGTTACCTTAATGGATTTAAATAAAATTTTAACTCAAGACTAATTATCACTTATCATGTCTCAATCTACACCTATAGGACACTAAGCTCCATAAGACCATCCACAACCACACTTGGCAAGTTTGAAGAGTGACCTTATGAATGGAAGGTATTTATTAGGTTTAAAAGATTGAATTTATTTTCAAAGGATGAATGAGGGTTTTCAAAGCTTAGGGATCCTTAAATGAGTTAATTTACAATTATCTTAGGTATGAATGTAACCTATAAGGCCCCCAATGCTCAAAAGGAACACCTATAGGCCAGTCATCTAAGGTAGTTGTCAATGGGAACAAGTGGCTCTAGTAATGGATTAGAGGAAAAGGGAAAGTAAAATGGTATAATTTTAGGAGTGATATCTTATATTGAAATACAATAATGGAATGTTTACAAGACTGAGACCTCATTCTCAATCAAGCTATAAACAAGAAAGGGTATATGCAAGGTTTCATGTAAAGCTTAGTTAACTTACCTTAAAATGGAATTTATATGCAAAGGGGATACTAAGTGAGTTGAATTATAGTTTATTTCAAGATTATAAATGATCTTATGAGTAGTAACACATATTTAAAGAGATGGGATGCAACCTACAAGACCTCAAATACACCAAAAATAGTCAACTATAGTTGATTGTGGCATGATAATCCACTATAAGCATTATGAATGGTGATTGGCCTAACATAAGCATGATGTGGCAAGCCATAGTTATTTTTAAGTTTTTAGGTACTTCAATAATGATTTAAAATTAGCGCATAAGGTCTAATATGTAGGTTTCTACCTAATGGTATGGTGTTTTGGAGTAAGTAATATAGTCACAAATTGATTGCATTTTAATCTACCAAGAGAAATGTGATTGTTGAGATCATGAATATGCCTTCAGTGTATTAAAAAATTATGGTAACTATATCAAGAGGTTAAAATGTCATATACATAGGGAAAAGAAGAGTTCTAAAAGGACAACTTACAATCATGTTTGTAGACCCTGTACACAGTCAATAGTTTATAAGTCTATTGAGGGTTTAATGAGTTTTGGAGGTGCTATAAAGAAGATCTAGACATGATTTTTTATACAGAGGGTCCTCATGACCTAATTAAAAACATAATATCACTTATTTACATGAGGAAATAGGGGGATTTCCTTCTATTTTATCTCAAATAGAGGACACTCCCAAATGCAAAAAACTTTACAAGCTTAGTAGGATTTGGTAAGAAGATGACTTGAAGAGTGTTGGAGCATATAAATGAGATTTTATGAGATATTTTAGACATAAAAATAATGTATAAAGTATCATATATGTTATAAACAAGACAAGGTGGCCCAAACCTACAAGTATGCAATCAAATCCCACTTGGCCTAAAATAGTCCTACTTCCCAAAAGGAGGTCCATTGTCACTTATAAGGATAAGTAAGTACTATAATTAGTTTTAAAATGTTAATATGGAGGAATTATGTGTGTTATAACCTTAAAAATTAAGTAAAATTCATAGAGAAGCCATTTTTTGGCTCAAGAACATGACAGGGTGCACAAAATGTGAAGGAGAGATTGAGAGGGCAAGTTTGGATGCTCACACCAGCATGGACGCTTAGCATGGGATATCAAGGAGATTTGGGATGTTATAGGGGGTATTTAAATTTATTTTTTTAGAATTTTTTCTTATATTTGATGTCACAACTTTATGAACAATCCTTAAGGGTTAAAACTACCTAAAGCCCTCCTAAAACCCCAATTTGGACCAGTTTGCAAAGATTGAGTTGTAAACCACCTAGAATGACCTAAAGTGATCCTAGAAATATCAAATTTTTTATTATAATCCTAGAGGGTCTTCCACATGTATTTTTACTATACATTCATTTGTACTAAACAATATAAAAACTATACTTTTCATGTTTTTGAGCTAAAATAGAGGTTTTGGAGAGTGTAGAAAGATGTCAATCATTGGGAGAGATATATTGAGACTTTTTTTACCTGAAAAATCTCAAAAATATAAAATAATGCATTTAAATATGACTAAACTATTCAATCCTTTTGGGCTAGTCAAAAAATGCTTCAAAAGGGCAAGCTTTCCAATGGCCATTTCAAGGTTCTTGTACCTCCACAGTGTTCTAGACCACCAAAATTGACAAAAATCATGGTAAAAACATGGAAAAAGTTAATAAAATTGTTTTTGTGAGTTTAAAACCTTTGGGGGGTCTCAAGACCATGATTTCCACCTTTTAGGCATAGGAGGGCTAATTAAACCTAATTTGACTGGAAGAATGGGCTAAAAAAGAAATCAACACTTGGAATTTGGCCACAAAAATTTTAGATAATTTTTAAGGAGATATAGGGTGTCTAAAAAAATTATTATATTCTTATCATCATCTCTAGATTCTCCCAGATAAGGTGATTTGCTTGAGAAAAAGCTACAAGGAAGTCATAAGAAATGCATGGTTTTGGTGTAGAACCAGGTCTGTTTGAGTGATTCATGCATAAAATTTCCTTTTTTTAGGTTATTATTATATTTATAAGTCATCCATGGGATAATTAAGTAG
This sequence comes from Torreya grandis, assembly GCA_037957365.1. Classification (NCBI taxonomy): domain Eukaryota; kingdom Viridiplantae; phylum Streptophyta; class Pinopsida; order Cupressales; family Taxaceae; genus Torreya; species Torreya grandis. The sequence continues at coordinate 6,175,707 of JARHVA010000105.1, read as the reverse complement.
AATTTAAGAAAAATTGAAGAAAAATCAACTTTTGCCTTCTATGCCTAGTGGGAAATGAGAGATTTAAGGAGCTAAAGGACTATATCAAGGCATATAACTCATAATGAGGTCTTATATAGTTTTTTAATGAGATTATATGACAAATTTAATCTTTGAAAAAGTCATTTAAGGATTTTAAATTAATAATAATAGGTTTCAAAAGGTCTTCAAGCTCAAATAGGACTCTCCTTGCTTTTTATGCCCCATTTGAAGACAAAGTTAAAAAAAGGTTGAAGAAGTATCTCAAAAACTTGTACCAAGTGTTGAATAATAATTCATGAGAAAAATAAGGGTTAAAATGAATACTTTAATGGACTTGAAGACCTAATTTCATGAATGAAGACCCATTCATCAAGGAAACATATGAGATAAAATCTAGGGGTTGTAGCAAGAATCTAGGCACTCTCCAAGTGGTCTAGGCTTGAATAAACATTATGAAAAAGTTACTAAGTCATCAAAACATTTAATACTCTTTTAAATTCCACCCTATGGAGGATTAATATTATAAATCTAATAAATGTTATGTAGCATAAAAAGAGGAGTTTAGATCAAGTTTAAAGTCCTCTATTTTGGGGATGTTTTGTCTCCAAACATTTTTTTTAATATAAATTCATTTTTAGGAATTTAAAAATCACTCTTTTGATTTTGTTTGTGTGTGGAGGCTTCTAAAATTTATACTCACCTTTTAAAATAAATAAGAAGCTTTATTCCTCCATTTTTAGGCTTTTTGAATGAAGTGTATGTGTTTGCCATTGATATGATCTAGTAAAGCACTTGTTTTAATATATTATTTTATAGTTATTTTACCTTAATGAGATATTTTTGATGTTATACAAGTCATTTTAAGTGTCTAAACCAGCTTAGGTTTAAGCATTCGATGTGATTTTAGTCGTTCCTTGCATAAACTGAGTTTGTCAAGTCCTTATTATGAAATACTTTTACGGAAATCATCCCTGAGTGCAGAGATTGTGTGAAAGTTTTTCCCTTTCATAAAAGTGTTATTTAAATCATAATTTGTCACAAAAAATTGGTGCATCACCTTTCATTTTTAGTTTTATTTTTCAATTTCATTACAAATAGTGTCTTTTTCACCTTTTCATTGCCAGAATCAGTAGATAGTAGGTTAAGAGTAAGTTTTAGTTAAATCACCAAGGGAAAAAATTCTCTCTAGAGATTCTCTCCATTATGAAGTCACCCACGCTTAAGAGAAATCCCATGTTCTAACAAGAGTGAAGAATAACACACTTTATCTTAAGGGCACACTCCTGATTAATAATAGTTTTTGGCACACCTAGTGGGACACATTCTCCTTGGTATAGATAAAGTTTAGATCTAAGGAGAAGTAATTGTACCAAAAAAGGATATTAATTATCATCAGAAGATAAATGTTTATTCAAGTTTTAGATTTCATAGCAACATCAATGCAACACTTTCATGCCAAAGGTTACCAAAAGATCATCTAGTAAAGGTATTTCTCTTGAGTTCATCGAGTTAATTTATAATTAATACAAAATGGAAAGGTTTAATAGGACACACCCATATCCTAAAAATCAATAGCTATCTCCTTGTCATCCTATTGTCCTAAATAGTGCAATTCCCATCATCCAGATGGCCATTAGAAACCAAGTGTTTATTTCATTCAATAGAGGTAGTCCATTAAATTTAGCCTAGTTTAATGATATACCTATATAATCTCTTAAGAGTATCCCATTATTCCTAGGAGAATATCAAATGACTCCTATTGAGCACATCAAGGATGTTGTTAACATCTATTCAATCCATAATGTTGTTTAGGATAATGTGGCTATTAGATTGCTTGTTGCTTCCTTCAAAATAAAAGCACTGTAGTGGTATAGAAACCTCCCACTAAAATACATTGCTTCCTATTATGACTTAGGATCAACTTTAGTCAGATAATTTGAGGACAAATTTGATCACCTATCCTTAGTTGAATAGTTAAATACCATAAAAAGGGCTCCTCATGAGTTCATGACTAACCTCAACCTTAGATTCTAAAAATCATGGACAAGGATACCTATGTTGATTAGACCATCCCTAGAATATGCATTCTTATACTATTTAATATCCCTCAATTCTAACATTAGTGTGATGATACAATCAGTGGGTGGTAATACCTTGCTAGATACTTAAGTAGTTACAATAAGAGTAGAGAATAGTTTGATATAAGATTGTAAGCTTTTTCCATGGCCTCTAAGGCCTCAAATGCCTATCTTCAAATAATTATAGTCTATACCATCCCCTCAAGCTACTCAAGTTCCATCATTATCTCTTATTCCACGTCCTCAAGCCTAAGTTGTATCCTCTTCTAGTCAAGCTAGTGAGCTTGAAGAACTGAAAGGTTTTTTGTAGTCTTTTAGAAATGAAATAGTGCAATTTAAGAGGTAGTAATATTAGGTAAATATTAATTATCAACAACCAATTTAGTTCACCTATCATCCATTCATATATCAAATGCCTCCTTATCAAGGATTTAGAGAGAATAGACCATCTTACCAAGTTTAAAGAGCCATAACTCAAGATAAACTATATACAAATCTTGATCCTAGTACACCTTCAAATTCAAAATCTATTGTTAATAAAACACCTCAAAATAACTTGATGCAAAACTTAGGTTGATATCCCTCCAATCTCAATGATGTTTAAAACCAAGCCTTGGTGTCACAAAACATGACTATGCCAAAAATGGCACAAGAAGATTTTTCTCTTCAAGGAGGTCAATACCAAGAAATAGGTTTGGTACCAAAAGGAAAGGTTTAAAAATTTAAAAGTAAACTTGATGCTATTAATGTAAGGTGGTAGATGGATGATCATGTGGCTTTTAATTAGGGTGGTGAGACTAGCACTTCAAGTGGCTAAGTTTCAACTAGTATCAGAGATAAAAGAAGAGACATCGATGAGACTCAAGATGTAATTCATGATTCAAGTATTCACAATATTGTTTCTAAAGGTACCAAAGATCAGCTTACTTCCCTAAAAACTAATTATTTTTGGAATATAGAACCTAGAAAGGTTCATCAAGTACCTTTAGTTCGCGAGCAACCAGTGCTTCAAAAAGTGTAGCCAAAGGTTAGTGGCGACCAATTTAGTATAGTGGATCAAATGAATAATTATAAAATAAAAATAATCATGTGGTATTCCATATATATTCTAGGATGAAAGGAAATACTCATTCAATAGCTTTCATCTTTCAAGTTATCTTCAAAATCGATTGAGAAAGAAGGTTTTGTCTTGACTAATTCAGACCAAATAATGAAATAAAAAGTTTAAAAAGTACATAATATGGTAAAGGTGAAAAAAATTAGGTAAAATAAAATAAGGATTCTCCTTCTCTATCTCTCCTTGATAATTTGTGACATTTTAGTTCATAACTGCATGGTGGATAGTGGAGCTAATAGTACTGTTATGCCCAAACAAATTACAAATAAGCTTGGTCTAGTTTATGAACCAAATGATAAAGGAGTATTTAAATTGTATGGGTCACCAAATTAGATATTATTAATGATTAATAATTTAAATTTAACACTACATGATTTTCCAAATGTTATTATTCAATAGGATGTAGTTATGGTGGACTTGCCTCCTTACTTTGCCATGTGTCTTTCAAAAGACTTCACCTCAAAGATTTGGGGATACTTATCAGATGATTATAAATATTTTATGTTCATAAAAAAGTATAGTACTAAGGTAATAATTAATTCTTAACCCATTTCATGTTTTAATTTAGAGCCATCAATACCAAGTGTTGTAAACACTAACTGTGTCATCTTGGATGAGGTTCTAGAAAGTAGTGGAGTGAAAAGTGATTCAATTTTAGATGGAGTTAAAAAATTCTTCATTGATGAATGTGATTCTAACTTAAATGAGCATGATACTTAAAATATAACTAAGGAGGGTGGACTTGGTGTTTATTTCCTCTATGAGAATGATGCACTAATTCTAGCCATGGTGAAGGATGATGAATCTAGTGGAGGTTTATTGTAGTTGTACTTTGATGGATCAAGGAATAATAATGGTATTAGGGCTGGAATTATGTTTATTTATCAAGAAAATCAAAGGTATTTCTCTTTCATTAAGTTTCAATTTGGTTTTTCAAACAATGGTCCATAATATGAGGCACTAGTTCACGGTTTGTAGTGATCTAAGAAGATGAAAATCAACACCTTGCAAGTGTTTGGTTATAATGAAATTATAGTTCACCAAGTAATAGGTCTTAATATATGTAAAAACACATTGATTATATATTATAAGCATAGAGTGTGGGACTTACTTGAGGATTTTCAAGATTTTAACATTTAGGAAATACCAAGAGATGATAATAAGCATGTCGATAGGTTAGCTACCATAGGGGCTCAATTTAGTATCCCAGATGATATTAAGAATGATAAAATTAAATCACACATTAAGGTGGTTATGAGGCATTCCATTCCAGATAATCATGAGAATTTTTAGGTATTTAAATATGATAATCAAATTGTTAGGTTCTTACAAGAGGAAGCTGAGTTCTCCTCTAGAAATTGATCAAATTTGTTGCAGTAGTATGGTGATCAGATTATGAAACTAAAAAATAATAAGTTTACCAAAGTATTGGTCACACTTGAGAACATATTCAGTGGTGGTGATGAATTGAGGAAATAAAATGCATCCTTGTCAACTAAAGAAGAACACTATGCTAATGTGCAGATTACATCTAGTAAGAACTTGAAGTTGGGTAAAGTATGAACTCCTTCACAAAAGGAAACTTTCATTGAATTATGTAAATTTTTTTTTGATGTGTTTCCATGGAAATATATTGATCTCAAAATATTTGACCCAAGTCTATCTCAACACAACATTGAACTAGAGGCTAAAACTAAACCAATGAGCCAAAGGCAAAGGCCTATCAATCCAAAATTGAGCCTTTGATGAGAGCTAAAATTCATAAGATCATAGAGTTATCCATTATATTACCAATCAAGAACTCAAATTGGGTGGAAAACCTTGTTCTAATACATAAGAAGAATGGTGAGATTAGACTATGTGTTGACTTCCAGGATTTAAACAAGGCTTCCCTTAAAGATCACTATCTATTACCATTTATGGAATAAAATTTTCAGCTAGTTGCATGTTTAGAGAGCTTTTATTTGGTATATGGATATAGTGGCTATAATCATATCTTGTTTAAGTAAGGGGAACAATTCAAGAAATATTTCACTACAAAGTGGGGGACCTTTGCATATATAAAGATGCCTTTTGATTTATCCAATGTTGGAGTAACCTTTTAGAGGGCCATGGATATGGCATTCCAAGGTCTTCTTAATAGGTTTTTACTTGTATATTTGGATGACATAACCATGTTTTCAAAGAGTGAAAGTGAGCACATGGTCCACCTCAAAAAAGTATTTCAAAGGTGTAGGAAATTTGGGGTATCTCTTAATCCCAAAAAGTGTGTCTTCTTAGTTCATAAAGGTAAGCTTATTGGGCATGTGGTGTCAAAGTATGGTTTACGTATAAATCATAAAATAATAGATTCAATTATTTCTCTTTCTTTACCTAAACACAAAAATTCCTTGCAAAGCTTCTTAGAGAAAATCAATTTTATAAGAAGATACATTTAAAATTTTTCCACTTTAGCTAAGCCACTTATAACCATGCTAAAGAAGAATCAAATTTTTAGCTGGTCTAAGGAAGGAATGAAGAGTTTTTAAGAGATAAAGAGAGCCATAACTAGTGCTCCTACACTCATAAATTAATATTTAAAAAAGACTTCATATTGTATACTTATGCTAATATGGACACCATTTCAGGTATTCTTATGCAATAGAATCATGAGGCCTTAGAGCAACCAATATCCTTATTCAATCACATATTATATAAGTATGAAACAAGGTATTATTTTTTTGAAAAATATTTACTTTAATTAATTAGGTCTCTCAAGAAGTTTAGATAATTGTTGTCTAATAACAAGATAAACCTAATAGTTTCCCATCTAAGTATCAAAGAGTTCCTCTTGAACAAAGATATAAATGATAAGAGAGCTGGTTGGATAATGAAGGTAATGGAGTATGATGTTAAAATCAAGGTCACAAATCTGATTATAGGTAAAGGAATTTGTGAGAATATAGCCCAAGAATTTAAATAGGATAATGAAGTGGTTTTAGTGTCAAATGATGAAGATGTTGCAGTTGATCATACCTCACCTTTCATCTAGTTTCATGACTTGGTAGGATATCTCTAAGATGGTATTTATCCTTCTTATTTAAGTGATTAAAAAACAAGATATTTTAGATTATAATCCATTCCATTTATTCTTGTTGATGGTGTTATTTTCAAAAAATATATCAATGTCATGTTACTAAGGTGTATAGAGCCAAGCCAAACACAAAGGTTGCTTGAAGAGTTCCATGATGGACATGGTGGAGGACATTTCTCAACAAAGACTATAGCCCTTAAGATTATGAGAGGTGGGTACTATTGGCCAAGAATATTTGATGATTGTCATGCATGGGTTAAGAAATACAAACAATGTGCTATGTTTGTAGGGAAAGTGAAACTTGTATCCTTACCTCTCCAACCAATTGTGATGGACTAGCCCTTTATCTAATGAGGATTGGACTTTATTGAGCTCATCAATCCTCCTTCAATTTCAAGTTATAAGGGGATCCTTATTGCTATAGATTACTTTACAAGATGGATATAGGTAGTATAATTGAAAGAAGAAAATGAATCCAATGTTTAATATTTTTATGAAGGTTTGCTTACTAGATTTGGGGTTCCTTCAACCACCATTTTAGACAATGCCATAGCTTTTGTGGGAACTAGGATCAACCAATGGGCTATTCAACATGGTATTTACCTCAGTTCTTCATCAAACTACTATCCACAAGGTAATGTCCTTGATGAGAACATAAATAAGAACCTATTGAAGATCACAAGGACTATTGAAGATAATCAAAGGTCATGGCATTTAAATTTGAAGTCAACTCTATGGACTGATAGGATCACATATAAAATATCAATAGCCAACTCTTTATACAAGTTGGTATATGGTAAGGAAGCAAAGTTGCCCATTTCTCTTGAGTTTATTACTTTATAACTACTACATCAAATTGAGTTGTTAGAGAATTAACCAATGGAGATTAGGTATGCTAAGCCTATGGAGCTAAAAGAAATTATAAATTAGTCCATGCTAGCCATGAAAATTCACCAAGCACAAGTGAAGAGAACCTTTAACAAATGAGCTTCTTCATGAAGTTTTAAATAAGGAAACCTGGTTCTCAAGTAGGATAAGGACAGATAAAATAGGAAGGAATACTAAATTTTACTCCCTTTAGAGTAGACCATACACAATCTCTAGTTAAAAATCCCACAATGCTTCCAACTTGTAAAGATGGATAGTGAGGAGCTTCCAATCCTAGTTAATGGGATACATATAAAACATTAATATTGAGTGTTCAGTTACTTATACATAGCTAATTTTTTTTTCCTCCAAGTTTAATCCTAGCACATTTTTTTGTTTATGTTTTATCTCAAATAAGTGCTTTATTTGCACATTTGCTTTGTTAGTTAGTTTTCCTTATTTTGTGTGTTTCCTTCCTTGTTTTAGAGGATGAAGTGTTATTAGTTAAAGTAAAAAATGTACTTTAATTCATGAATAATATTTTTCAGTATTTTATGAGTCCAAAAGTCATGAAAATTATCTGTTTCTCAAGCATAGCAGGCATGCTTCTAAGTTGAGTCACCAAAATGTTGACAATTTTGACCTCATAGGTCAAATTGTCTCCACTATTATTCAAAACTTTGCATGTCATGCCGGTTTGTCTTTTTGGTCAGTATTATAGTCTTTAAAATTACTTAAAGTGATAATTACAAGCAATTATTAGTATTTCTTAAGGTTTATTAAGTAAGTTAAGGTCTTGTCCTTCATTTGTCTTTTGCTTGTCTAGTTATTTTTTGGCCTTTTCAAGCCATTTTAAGTGGTAAGAAGAGTATTAAGTGTCATTATTAGTTTCATATCATGTATCAATGTCATTAAATGCCTAACATATGAATAATTAGGTTGATCACATTTTGGTCTAACTTCATGACTCATTTTCGTGCAATTATGACCATCTTGTGCCCTCTAGAGAAGGTTTTATAAGGTTTTGGTGGTATATGATCAGGAATAAGATTAATTATATATTTATTCAACTTATAAAACATTTCAAATACTTATAAACAAATTTTATCATAACTCCTTAGTAAATTTGGCCTTTTTAGTGCAAAAATAAGCCTTTTTGAGGCATTCATATAGGTTTTTAGAGGATTTTTATGATAAAAGCATCTAAGAGGTTTAATTTGGTCCCCATATGGTAATATAAGTTGTTTATAGTAAGTTTTATGTGAATAAATGGAAAAAACCCACTTTACTCCTATATCGATGTTCTTGGTGGCTCTAGAAGGGTAGTTTTCAAATGCTTGGTATAGAAAGAGGAGAGAGAGTTAGGATCTATAACTTTGAAAATTTTTAGGGGTATGAGTAAGATTTAAATTAATGTAATTATTTCTTTGATTTGTTCCTTAATATTTATGAAAAATCATTAAGAGTGATAATATGTCACTATAGCCTATGCATTCGAGAGGGGTCTATTCTTGGACATGTTTCTCAAGATCAAAAAATAATGGAGAGGAATGATTTTTAGGGATAATTTTATAAGTCATTATTCTCATTTTTATATTTTTTTAATCTAATAAATCCTTAAAATAAAGTATTTATAGGATAAAATGATGTTTCCTTCACTATTTTTATGAGTGGTCTCTTAGGTTAGTTTTCAAGTGAAATATATGTTGTTAAACAAATGTTTTCATATTTAGAGGTTCTCAAATTGAATATATAATTCATAAAAAACTTTTTTCATCCAAATAAGGGTTCATTCCTCTCCATTCTGAGTGTATCTCCTTTAAGAGAGTTTAAGTTGAGTTGATCTCTTAAATAATGTAAAAATGTATTTATTGAGATTGAATTAAATGTTAAAAAGGTTATAAGATGATGAAAATATTCCAATAATATGAGGACCTCAACATGATGTTCTACTTCCTCCATGAGAAAGAGAGGTTGAGCCTCTATGGCTTGATAAACATATTCATAACTTGATTGAAGTTGTCTAAGACATGTAAAGCATTGACTACAGGGTATGCACATTTTGAGGAGTTTCAAAGTGAATATAACATTTGGGTGTTAATATAATAAATTATGTTTGAGTGTTTAAAGATAATTCTTGAGGTATTACACCCTTATGCACTTCATTATAACCAATGGTTTTGATGTTGGATAAGATGGTTGCTAGTTTTCTCATAGGCAAAGCTTTGAGACAAAGATAGAGGCACCTTGGAGGGATTTGAATCCATGTGAAGATATTTTATTAGGATTAGAGAATTATTAAAAAGGTCATGGTAGTAGTGATGACCCATGTGCCTCTCAAAGAAACATATATAATCTATATAAAGTATAAAATTTGATTTAAGGCAACTTTACCTTAACTTCTTCGAAGTTGATCTTTATTAGAAATGATTCCATGCCATGGAGGTGCCAATGAGATACTAATCTAACTAAATAATCTTTTAATTATGCCTTATACCTAGTATTAATCTACTAAGACAAGAATAATGTGGTTGGTTTGAATATAAAGGGAGATTGAATGGTGTCTTAGTTCAAATCAATGTTGACTAAAAACTCATAGTAGAACACAATACCCCTAGTTTAAAAGAGACTTAGAAATTGTAAATTGACTCCTATCATAAAGTATTTTGGTGATTGATAGGAAAACATGGTCTTAATTAATGAAAGAGATGCATATAATGGCTAGTATGATCTCAAAGTGAGTTGAAGGAGATGACCTCACATTCCAAACATCAAATAAGTGACCTAAAGGGGTCTCTATTAGATGGAAACCTATAATATACTTATAAGTTTGAAATATGGACTAAAATTCATGAAGTGGAGTCATGTTATCTAGGAATAACATGATTTAATTCATGTGTAATGGTATAAGAAGCTTCAAAAGTGACATGATGGTGGATCACATGTCTCAAGGTAGAGTAAGAGATGATTACATAGGTTTAAAACATAAAAAACAACCTACAACCATAGTAGGATGCTCTCAGGGTATGTAAAAGGGATCTATTATTAACCAAGGTCAAGGTGGATGCGAAGAGCAAGCATTATGGATGAAACCTAGACCTTCTTCAAGATAAAACATGGAATCCTTGTCACAGATATCAATACTTCTTACACCATGTGGTATTATTCTCAGTTTGTATAATGTGAAATCCCAAGCTTCTTGAAGGCCAAGTGTGGACGAATGAGACTAATAAATTCACCTTGATGTGAAAACTCTATAAATAATGAAATAATTCCAAGTGTAAAGAGGAGTTCTTAGCTTTATCTTTGATCAAATTTTTTCACACTACCAACTTCAAAGCTAAAACACCTATAGTCAGCCATGAAGACAAAACAATGCAAGTTGTCAGATGGTACAGCTATAATTACATGTGTTTTTGAAGAAAGGGTGAAGAGGGTCATAGTGGGATTGATTTAAACAACATTAAGGATAACTTTACATGTCTCAAGATACACCTATAGGAAATTGAGCTCCATAAGACCATTCACAACCACACTTGGTAAGTTTGAAGAGTGAACTTATGGATGGAAGGTAGTTCTTAAGTTCCAAGGACTGAATTTTTATTTCAAAGGAGGAAAGAGGGTTTGAAAATCTTAGGGAATCTTAAATGAGTTGAGATACACCTATTTTAGGCATGAATGTAACCTACAGCCCCCCCAATTCTCAAAAGAAACACTTACAGGCTAGTCATCCAAGGTAATTTTATCAATGGGAAAGACAACTCTAGCCATGGCCCAGAGGCAAAGGGTAAGTGAAATTGTCTTAGATGAAAAGAAAATAATGAAATTATTAAAATACAAAGACCTCATTCTCAATCAAGCTACAGATAAAAAAGGGTATATATAGGAATTCATGCAAAGCTTAGTCAACTTGCCCTAAAAGGGCATTTATATTCAAATAATGCTAAGTGATTTGAATTATAGTTTATTTAAAGATTATAAAGGATAATATGAGGATTAAAACATATTTAAATAGATGGGATGTAACCTATAGAACCTTAGATACACCAAAAATAGTCAACTAAATTTGAATACGGCATGATAGTCCACTAAAAGCATTGTGAATGGTGATTGGCCTAACATAGGCATGATGTCACAAGCCCTAATTATTTTAAAGTGGCTAGGGAATTAAATAATTATTTAAAATTAGTGCATAAGGTCCAATATATAAGTGTCTACCTAAAGTTATGGTGTTTTGGAGCAAGTAATATAGTTACAAGTTGATTGTATTCTAAGCCTGCCAAGATAAAGGTGAGTGTTGAAAGGCTTTTGGTTAAGGTTAAGATCATTAATATTTCTTGAGTGTCTTAAAAAATAATGTTAAATATATAAATATGTTCCCATGTCATATAAATATGGAAAATAAGATTTCTAAAAGGACAAATTATAGTCATGTTTGTAGACCTTGCACACAGTTAATAGTTCATAAGTCTGTTGAGGGTTTTATGAGTTTTAGAGGTGATAGAAAGATGATATTGACATTATTTTTTTAATAAAAAGGGTCATAATTACCCAATTAATACCCTAATATCACTTATTTTCATGTGTAAAAAGGGGTAGTTCCCTCTATTTTGTCTCAGATAGAAGGTATTCCTAAACGCACAAACCCCACAAGCTTAGTCGGATTTGGCAAGAAGATGACTTGGAGATTGTTGGATCCTATAAATTAGGTTTTATTATATATTTTATATAAAAAAAACATTAATAAATTATGATATAGGTTATAAACAAGACAAGTTTCCCCAAACCTACAAGTATGCAATTAAAGCCGACTTGGCCTAGACTAGGCCTACTACATAAAAGGAGGTCCAATGTCATTTATAAGGATAATTAAGTAATATAATGAGTTGGAACATGTTAATATAGATTAATTAAGTTTTTTTAACATTAAAATTGTATGAAAAGTTATAAATAATCCATGTTTTGGCTAAAGAGCATGATAGGGTGCACAAAATGTGAGGGAGAGCTTGAGAGCCCACGTTTGGATGCTCACACCAGTATGAAGGTTTATAATGGGACCTAAAAGATATTAGGGATGTTATTTGAGGTATTTAAATTGATTTTTGTGGATTTTTTTCATACGTTTGATGTCACAACTTTATGAACAATCTTTAAGGGGTAAAACTACCTAAAACCCTCATAAAACCCCAATTTGGACTAGTTTGCAAAGATTGAGTTGAAAAACACTGAAAATTACTTGAAATTATCTTTAAACCTACCAAAAATTGTATTATAATCTTATAAGGTCATATACATGAATTTTTTCTATACCTTTATTTGTACAAAATAGTACATAAATTATACTTTTTCATGTTTTATAAATAAAATAGAGGTTCTAAAGAGTGTAGAAAGATGCCAATCACTGGGGGAGATATATTGAGACTTTTTTTACCTTTATAATCTCAAAAATATGTAATAATTCATTAAAATATTCCCAAACTATTCAATCCTTTTGGGCCAATCAGAAAATGCTTCAAAAGGGCAAGCTTTCCAATGGCCATTTCTAGGTTCTTGTACCTCCATAGTGTTCTAGACCACCAAAATTGACATAGATCATGGCTAAATCATGTTAAAATTGAATAAAATTGTTTTTTGAGTTTCACATGTGTGGGGCGTCTCAGGAGCAAGTTTTCCACCTTCTAGGCCTAGGAGGGCTAATTAGGCCTAATTTGATTGGAAGAATGGGCTAAAAAAGATATCTACACTTGGAATTTAGCCATAATTTTTTGTGAGGAGATGTAAGGGGATATATTATGTCTAAAAATGTGATAATATTATCATCATAACCTCAAAATTATAACCTAAAAGGATATTTTATTGAAAAAAGGCTTTAAGGAATTCATAGGAAATATATGGTTGTAATGTAGAACCATGTTTTTTTGAGTGATTGATGCATAAAATTGACTTTTTCTATGTATATTATGCTCTTTAAAGGTCATAAATGGAAGATATAAGCAGAATTTAAGTAAACTTGAATAAAAATCAACTTTTGCCTTCTATGCCTAATGGGAAATGAGAGATTTGAGGAGCTAAAGGACTATATCAAGGAATATAACTCCTAATGAGGTCTTATAAAGTTTTTTAGTGAGATTATATACCAAATTTAATCTTGGAAAAAGTCAAGGAAGAATTTTAAATTAAGAATAATAGGTGTCAGAAGGTCCTCAGGCTCAAATAGGACTCTCCTTGCTTCCTATGTCCCATTTGAAGACAAAGTCAAAAAAAAGGTTGAAGAAGTATCTCAACAACTTGTGCCAAGTGTTGAAGAATAATTCATGAGCATCAAGAAGAGTTCAAATTAAGACTTTAATGGACTTAATACCTACTTTCATGGATGAAGACCCATTCATCAAGGAAACATATGAGATAAAATCTAGGGGTTGTAACAAGAATCTAGGCACTATCTAAGTGGTCTAGGCTTGACTAAACATTATGAGAAAGTTAATAATTCCCCAAAACATTTAATAATATTTTTTACACACCACATTATGAAGAATTAATATTTGAAATTCTAAGAAATGCTACATAACACAAAAGGAGGAATTTAGACCAACTTTGAAGTCCCATATTTTGCATCTACTTTGTCTCCAAGCATTTATTTTTTATAAATGAATTCATTTTACATAATCTAATGATCACTCTTTTTATTTTAGTTGTGCGTAGAGTATAGAAAATTTCTTACTCACTTTTTGAAATAAATAAGAAGCTTTATTCCTCTATTTTTAGGATTTTTGAGTGAAGTGTATGTGTTTGCCATTGATATGATCTAGTGAAGCACTTATTTTCCTATGTTATTGTCTAGTTATTATACCTTCATGAGAGATTTTTGATGTTATACAAGGAATTTTAAGTGTTTAAAATAGCTTAGGTTCAAGCATTGGATGTGAGTTCAATCTTTCCTTGCATAAACTGAGTTTGTCAAGTCCTTATTGTGAAACACTTTTGTAAAAATCATCCTTGAGTGTAGAGAATGTGTGAAAGTTTTTCCCTTTCATAAAAGTGTTATTACAAGCATAATTGGTCATAAAATATTTGTGCATCACATTTCATTTCTAGTTTTCTTTTTCAATTTCATTGCAAATAGTACTTTTTCACCCTTCTCATTGCCAAAATTAGTAGATAGTAGGTTGAGTAACTTTTAGTGAGAGCACTAAGGGAACTAGCCTTCTCTGGAGATTATTTCCATTCTAAAGTCACCCATATTTAGGAGAGATTCCATGTTCAAATATGATTTATTAATAACACACTTTCTCTTAAGGGTACACTCTTGATTGATAATAGTTTTTGGCTCACCCCTCATTTGATAGTAAGGTGTATTATGAGGTTTTATGACCCAAAATGACCTTTCTCGACATTTATATGTAGTCACCCTAGCCTAAGAGGAAATTTTGTAGAGGATAAAACTTATTATAAGATATGAATGGTATATTGAGGTTTATTTAGGTGTTTGAGGGTTTCCCATAATTCAAATATGTGGTATTAGTTCAGCCCTTGGGTTTTACAGATGTATGAACAATCAACAAGAAGACAAAAAACCCTATTTTTCATGACAAATAATGCAAGTGGGTCAGATTTTTTCTTAGAAATTTAATGATTTTTTTCATAGGAACTCAAGTCCATAGGGGTTTTTATAGGCATTGATTTTTGGAATGGGCCCTTGTCCTTTATGAATGATTGATAAGAACATAAGCCTCTCTAAACTCTTCCTAAACCCTACAACTAACTCAATGGAATAAATATAACTATTTATGCCTTAATATTTAATAATATGACATAAAATTACCCTAATTTCATCTAAAACTCTCCTCATCTCCACTTCAAGGTGTTTATTCACATGTGCAGGTATAGTACCATATAATACATGGCAAAATATGCAGTTTAAAGCTTGTTTATGAAGGTATAAGATGTGAATTGATATATAGAAAATTTACAAAAGCTTATCAAGATTGAAATAGGTTCCATAATAATACAAAATCTTATACATGTCTTTCAATTTGTTACATTATTCCTACAAGTTGGCCACTAGGTTAAAAGGTGAGAAAAACTTAATTTTGTAAGCCAATAATTGATGTTGAAGGCCTATGAGTGAAATAATATAATTAAATATCAAGGAATGAGTTTTATAAAGTTTTTAAAGGTCTCAAAAAATCATGTTAAAGCACAAAAACCTACAATTTTAATGAAAAACATCTCAAAATACCTCTCAAGCATACACAAGCATCTAGGCTTGTCAATGGCCATTTCATGGTTTGACCATCTACATAAGGATCCAAAAATTAAAAATTTTCATGGAGGATGGTATTATGATAAGTAAATTTAATTAAACACTTTTGGTATGTTTCACACATGTGGATGTCCATTTGGGCCAAATCTCTATTTCTAGGCTTGGGAGGCCCAATTAAGACTAATTAGAGAGATAAATGGAATAAAAAAGATACTTCCACTTAGATTTGGATCCTAAAATTTGGCATGGAGATATAAGGGGATAGAGGGTCCTAAAAAATATGTTTATTTTTATAGTATAATTTTTACACTTTTCTGTACAAGGAGCTTTACCAATTTTTAGGGTTATAAGGAATGGGTAAAAAAGTAAGCAAATGGAATAAAATTACATATTTTTGAGGGTTTTGTGGATCTAAATTACTTGTTTAAATTATAATGTCATATTTATAATCCATAAATTGTGGAATATTTCATTATTCAAATCAAAATCAAGATTCTTCTCTCCTACGACGCATGGTAAAAGAAAGAGTCAAGTGGTCAAAACACCACATTGATGAATACAAATCTTCAAAAAGATTTTTTAAGGTTACCACTTATCCTCTATGACATTTGGAGAGTTGGAATAATTAAAAATAAATAAATAATAATTCAAATTTTAAAAATGTCTCCAATAACCTAACAAGACTCTTTCCTTCTCCTAAGCTTCCAATCAAGAAAGACAAGCAAGCTAGAATATAGGGTGTGCAAGCAAGAATGTAGGTATTTCAGCTGGTCATACTCCTATAAACAATGATAATAATTATTATAAGCTTAAAAATAAGTCTCATTTCTACCACTATGCCACTTTTTTGAAATAAGAAAAGAGATAATCAAGGAAGTGCTATGTTGGAGTTTGAGAAGGACTTAGTGGATGTCACATTTCATAGTTTTGGGCTACTTTCTCTCTCTCTCTCTCTCTCTCTCTCTCTCTCTCTCTCTCTCTCTCTCTCTCTCTCTCTCTCTTACAATTTTATATATAATTAGGACTATTTTAGAGTTTTTAATAATCCTTAATATTATTTGTGGTAATTCCATTCTTAGAAATACACGTGTAATTGCCTCTTTAGAATGAATAAGATTGAATCCATGCCTCCTTAATGCTTGTGACTAGTGTATGTTCATGGTTTGTAGATGAATGTTAGTGAAAGTGATTTCTTCCTCACATTTTTCCTCTCCTATTTACCTATTTTAATGTTTTAGTTCATACTTATAGGTTTCATAGTGTTCTTGAACAATCTTGTATGTATGACAAGTGTTATCTTTCCTTAGAGTCTTTGAGAGACCTATTAATCAACTGCCTTATATCATGCATCAAGATAAATCCATATGAGAAATAATAATGTTTGGAGAACCTTTTTGAGAAGTAAAACTAGTTTCATGTCATATTTTATCATTCTTAGTGCAGGTTAGGAAGGTAAAGAAAGCATTTTGGTATATCACCTCAGTTAGATAGGTTTTCTTTCATTTTATCTTCCTTCCATTTTCCTTGCAAGAGGGTGTTGTAGTGTAGAGAGCCTAAATAATACATAGATAGCCCTTATAATATAGATATTTATTACATATTAGGATTTTCTCCATGTTAATCCAAATTATGAAGGCTTGCAACTACCTTCACAAAGGTGTAGGTCGAGTATGTAATAATTTTTAGCATGCTCGGTGGGACCCAAGTCTAAAGCAGTGGAAGGATTATTGGTGTTTTTATTATAAATATAAATATTAAAGGAATTCAAAACATCAATGGCATATTCAAGTTTAATCAACTGGTTCAATCAGCCCAAGCATTAGTTCAAGTGGTGTTTTCAATTCATAATCTTCATGAGGTTTGATGGCTGGGTATGAAGAGAGTTTCTATCTTGTACCTCCTTATCAGTCCTATAATGAACCATACAAACCTTTTTATGATCCTAATTATACTTACCAAGATTTTTATCAATCCTATGGTCAGTCTTATCAAGAGTATGATGGTTTATATTAGCTTTATAATGATATAGATCAGCCTTCATATGACCCTAACTATATGCCTCAACATCTTTATCAAGTTTGTCATGATCTTTACTATCAAGAGTATGATTATTACCTTATTTTTGAGCCATATAAATCTTATTACCAGCCTTCATATTACCATATGGATATAATGATGCTTATGAACAACCTTGTTTTCAAGAAAGAATAGATGAAACGGAGATCAAGATACTAACATGTGCAAGAAAAGGTTGTTTAACTTCTCAGTATGAGGAACTGAGTGGACTATTTAAAAATGTGTCTAATGATCCATTAAAAAGGAATGAGCTATGGATTCTTGTATTAGATAAGATAGAGACTTGGGAGAGGTACCAAGGTGAGTTAAATTAATTGTTTTAAGAGCCCTCTTGTATCCCTTACCATCCTTCTTGTGTTCCTTATCCTCATGAAGTCCTTGACCATGCTAAAATTGAGCCAAGGGAGATCCTTAGTTAGAATCAAGAGCAAAATCATATACCTATTCAAGATATTGAACCATCTTAAAGAACTAATTCTTCCTTACCCATGCCTCAAGATCAAGCTATCCATAAGGATGAGGATGTTTTAGACTTCGATAAGGTTATTGTCAAGTGGAAGGAGCATAATGTATAAGTCTTTAAAAATTTATCTTTCCCTCCTCTTTAAGACTCCATAGATGATCCCATTACCTTCAAAAATCTAAAATCTTATCGTGAGAAACCTCCCATACCTTATACTCTCTCTCAAACAAATGAATTCCATCACCCTCCCACCATCTCCCTTCTTTAAGAGGAACATATTCTATAGAGGATAGAGAAGGAAGTTGCAGCTACAAGTGAGATTGTTGGAGAATGTGAAGAAGATTCTTAAAGTGTTTTTTATGAGGATATATTCATTGGTACTCCACTTGAGGAAGAAAGAAGTAATATGGTTGTCAAAGATGAGTTTATTGAAGATGATCTTGATAGTATACCTCAATAAGGAGATATAATTATGTCCAGTTTTAATAAAGTTGTAGATGGTTTTGATGTGGAATATTCTCAAAGTGACCAAGCTAAAGTCATGAGTGGATTTGACATGGTTTCAAAGGAGCAAGAAGTTGACCTTAAGAAATTTGATTCCCAATCACATAATTATTAGATAATAGAGCCTAATCTTATTAGAATGACCATTTATTGATGGGGGAAGGGTGTGGGGGGGGTGGATTTCCCAAAAATATGGTCAACATGGGGGTTTAGGGTAGGGGAAAAAACCATACTTGGATCCCCCCTGGTGGAGGTTCGGGGGTAGTGCCTTAGAAGCAAAAGTTTTATGAAAAATGCATTGTAAAATATTCTATTTTTTGTAGTAAATCTAGATAGTTAACTATTAGGTTGTATATCTAATGGTATAAATTATGTTGGTGAATTTTTACCCTAATATGTAACCCTCCTTTGATATGAGGGAATTTAAATCATGGTGGTATACTATGTGTGAGTGAAGAGAAGATTGTAGTGGATGTATTTCAGGTTTATCCCTTCATTTGTCAGACTAAATAAGAGAAGAATTGGCTATTTTTGTGTGGACATAGCCCATATTAGGTGAAACAAATTAAATCCATGTCTCTTTTATTATGTTTTCTACATTTTATTTATTTATTTTATTAATATTGATATGCATTCTATAATCCTAACAATCATGATTACACATTTGATATTCTTGACAACCCAATAACCCCACTTGAGAAAGATGAAGATTCCTTTCAAGTTGATATCATCTTAGTTAATTAAAGTGAGGAACTAAAAGATGATTGGAGGATATACATTTAGTCTTTACAAGATATTGAAGGCATTTGTAAGGATACATCTCCTATTGAGCATGATTATGAGGATTTAGATCAAGAAACACCCATTGAAGACCATGATGAAGCTTGGATTGAATATGAAAAAATACTTGAAGATATTAATGAAATTATAGTAGCTGATAGGAAGAATGAGGTTACTCAAGATGCCATAGAGATTCAAGGACAATGCATAAATGAGGTATCACTTGATGAGGTTGTAATTGACAAGCAATATGAGAAAAACCTTGAAGTACAAGATGAATATATCTTCATAGGTGACTAGTTTTTTTATTTATTATTAACTTTATGAGATGCTAAGAGAGTTTGTAGGCAAGTAGAGTGGTCTATCAAGAACCATGTTAAGAAGGCAACTTGCCTTATACCATTTTTCACCTCATAAAGCAAAATATCTTAGAAATTTTCCATTTGATCTAAGAGGATCAGTCTTAAAGTTAGTTGTCCTAAATAATTTATTAACACAAGTGTGTGTTATTTTGTCTTGTCCTATTATGTGTGTTTGTACTTGTGTTGTTTGTCTTGGAGGTCAAATTTGTTTATTTCAGCCAAGGTCAAGGTCTGATCATGTGTTTTTTAGAGTGTGGGAGTGAGTCTATAAGTCCAAAAGAGATGTAAATTTACTGGTTCACAAGTATACCAGGCATGCTTCCTAGATGAGTCATTAAAATGTTGAATAGTTTTACCTTACATGTCAAACTATCACCACTACAATTTGAAACTTTGCTTGTCATGCTTATACAACCTTGTTTACAACTTTGTCATGCCTTTGGGAGTCTTCAAATGATGATTTGTTAGCCTTATTAGCATTGATTAAGGTAATATCTAAGCCAATATTTTTAATGCCTTTAGAGTTAGTCTTGTGTGTTTGAGGGGTATGCAATATTGTGTTAAGAAGGTGCATAGTTTGTCAGGTCAATCGTTTCACTTGATCACTTGGTTTGAATCTTGATAATCTTGTTTGATGAAATTAAGACATTTTAACAAAGTTTAACATTTTTGGAGAAACCTAGGATTGTATTGTGACCAATATTAGACTTATCAAGGTGAATTTATTACTTGAAGCATTAAATTAGGGGTGAAGAGGTCATCTGAAGTCTTAGAAGGTCTTGGATTGATATAATTTTTTTTACATGAGAATTTCTTTTACACTTTCTTTGCACTTGGAGATGATTTTAAGGGATTTAAAGATGGTCAAGATGGAATACACATACCATTACACTTTCAAAATCTTGAAAATGAGTTTTTAATGTACTAATATAAAAAACAAGTCATACTAATGGTTTACAATCAAAACAACTCAAGTTTTACTCTAAAAATGTAGTTTATGGGTTTGTAAGGACTTGAGGAGTCCAATTCTAGATGAAAATTCCTTAAAGATTTATTTTGGGCTTATACAGGTCATCTCCATGAGTTTCAAGCTCTCACAGGTCTTAAAAGTCCAAAACTTGCTTCTTCTCCTTCATCACCCTCTTCACAAGCTCACAAGGGTAGTTTTCAAATGCTTGATAAGGAAAGAGGAGAGAGAGTTGGGTCCTAATTTTTTTTCTAGATGAGGGGGTCCTATTAAGATTAATATTTTTGTAATTTTTCATGACATTCATTCCATATCCTTTATAAACAATCTTTAAGACCCTAGGGTGGTCTAAAACTACTTAAAAAACCCATAAACTTGTTTTATTATTTGAAATTTTAGTTTGAAACAAATTAAATGGTTAAGTAAAATTAAAGGAGATGTAAATATCCATTAAATAATTTCACAAGTTTATCAAAACCCATTTAGCACTTGTGAGCCTAATTTGTAAAAAAACCTCCATTTTTGTATGGTTTGTAAGGTGACTGCGATAGTTTCTTTGTGTTTCAAGTTATTTAACAGTAAATGAGGATGAATATAGGTTCTATATCATAAATAAATCTATAATTCTCTAAAAAATAATTAGATGGTTCTCTATGCTTATCTAACATCCAAAATTTCTCAACATGAAGATAGTTTACATACTTTATAGCGTACCGATCATCATAAGCAAATAAGTTGTGTGATGTTGTGAGGTCCTAGAAGATGATAGGTTATTATTATGACATGTTTAATCAATTTAAATTGCATATCAAATACATTCAGGACATTGTGAGGACCTAAAGAGGTAAAATAAGGAGTCATGTTCATGTGACTCACCAAGGGATTGTGTGGCCTACAAATGAGAGTTTGATATGGTCTTCTGTTTAAATCCCATTATGAAAACCAATACTGGGGATTGGATATATATGGAATAAATATATAAAACATATCTCAAAAGGAATTATATAAATTTAATCTTCTCAACTCATCACCAATACATCATGGTAAATTGACTATCAGTCTTGGCTTTATGCTAGTTATAACCTTGCCTACATGGAGGTGAGATAAAATGGTGATGACTGTTACATTGGTATTATGGATCAAGGATGATGACCCAATTAAAACTTGGGATTTTAATCTCAATGATAAGTATTATCAATATGCACATGATACTAGGGCCTAGAAGTGACAAAAGCAAACTTACAAGTATGCATACCTATATGTCTCTTTTTTACTTTAGATACAATGAACTTTTGCTTGAAGTGATGTTTAAAAGTTTAAGAGAGTCAATAAAACACATCATTAGTTGTCATCAAGGTTAAAAAATTTCAATAAAACTTGTAGGAGTGATCTTCAACTCCAAGATGCAGTCAAAGTACCCAATCACCACCTACAACCAACTAAGTCTTAAACCCTTCAAAGTTGTAGGCAATGGAGAGGGTTCTTGTGATTTCCACAAGTTAAAAGATGTTGGGAAAGAATGAAGGGTGTATATATCTAAGCATATCTGAAGGTATTAAAGATGGACTATATAATCCTAGGTTATGATTAGGTAAGAAGCAAAATCTTATTATAAACTATCATACATAGTCAGGAGTAAGAAAATGAGACTTTGTAAACAAGCATATGACAAAGTCAGTGTTATGTGATAGAGATTAAGGTGATATATGAATATCCAGGGTGATCAAATCCCCTTGAATGGATGAAAATATGATTTTAGATTCCAACAAGGTACAAGAAAATCATGAAACAAGACTTTAAAATGCATTTAAGTAGAGATTAAGGTACATTAGTAGTTTTTAAGGTAAAACCATGTTTTGGTTTCTTCATTAATCAAGCTTTTTGAATGTTTTTCCAAGTTGGTAAAGTGACATTATTATAGTAAGTAGTTTTTTAATCATGTTAATCATGTTAATAACCTTGTTACATGTCCTTACTCTATTTGTAAAGAGGCCTAAAAAGGTAGAAAATGCACTTACATTAGTAATCCATTTTAATGACATTTTAAGAAAGCATCATGCTGAATCATGGAGGTAATGGTTTGCATTAAGTATTATAAATTGTATAAATGTTTATAATTTGATATATTAGGATAATAAGATAATTTTAAGGGTATTTCTAATCTATATTCCACCAAATATCAAAATGTGTACCTATAACCATGATATCTAGCTAAGTTAGTTAGGCTGTTATACAACATGAACTTTTATGAAGGTCAAGAAGGTAAGGAGAATATGAATGTGATGGTTGAGTAGAGTATATGAATAAATTGAATATTATTTATTGAATACAAAAAAGAGGTTATTTACAAGAGAAAGGGAAGTTGATTTTTGAAGTCTGCAATCACAGTCAGTTAAGGAGGCCTATATGTTATCATGTGAAGACACAAGTAAATAGAAGGAAGAAGTATAGGTGTCACATATTCACAAGGTGTCATGAAGTGAAGTACGTATGTGAAGAAATATTTAAGGCCTTAGTGTTTTTTAACTTATACATTTAATATATTAACTCTAAAATCACCATGTACAAGTTAGCTTAACTGAGCCTAACTAAGCTTAAAGGATAATAAGATGGATATGAAACACAATGGTTAAATTGGAAGTTTAGATGAATATGTAGTTTACATAAAATATTTTAAAATTATAAATAAGGTCATAAATGATCTTTAATATAAATTAATTCTCTTAAATAACACTCAAATTCCTTAAGGAGTTACAATCAAGTAAAATGAGTTACAATCAACCTATGTACAATGCATGATGAAAACTTGTGTGAAAGGAAGAAGTAATGGGTTTAAAAGAGATTTTAGCAAGGTGATAAGGAGTCTTGGATAGTTTTATAGACATATTAAATGTATTATTACATATAATTTCTCCAAATAATCCAAGGAAATATTGAATGCACCCCTACAACTAGTTCACACTTACAGGTAGTCTTTCTTTTAAATGAGAATGTGGGCAGGGTTCATGTATGTGATGGTAATGAGTGTTCTAGAGATGAGGTTGAATGAGCTCTAAGAGTGAGTGTTTAAGGGATCCATTCCATTATAGTTGTTTAATAAGATAATATTCATAAAGGATAGGACTCATCCCATACTAACATAGTCTATTAGAGACTTATAAGCCCACTCACAAGCATAGTGAAAAGAGTGTATTTATCACCATAATTTAATGTATAATGGTAAAAATGGATGTATATGATCTTAAAATATGATTTAATAAAATTTTCATCTAGTGGATAAGGATAGAAAACTCAAGAAATATACCTCTAGGTCAACAAACATAATTTGCATAAAAACCTTCAAATGGTGAGAATTTAAGGTTTTAGACCTTTTGAAAGGTCAGTGTTTAGGGAAAATCATGTTGAATAATTTAATAGATATTTAAATACATTTTTAGAGACTAATTTTATTTTAAAGTGTTTTTGAGGTCTTATGACCCAAAATGACCTTTCTCGGCCTTTATACACAGTCACCTCTCTCTCGAGAGGCAAGTTTGGAAAGGATATAAATTCTTGTAAGAGATTTATGGTATCTTAAGGTTACTTGAGGTGTTTTATGGGGTCCTATAATTCAAATATATGGAATTGTTTTAGCCCTTGGGTCTCAAAACTATTTGAACAATCAATAAGAAGACAAAGAACCATGTTTTGCATGACCACAAGCTTGAGTTAGTTAGATATTTGCTCAAAAATTTCATGAGTTTTTACATAGGAAATCAAGACCATAGGGGATTTTTTAGGGGTCCCCCTAATAAATATTCTTGGCTTTGGTTTTTGGAATAGACCCCTGTCCTTTATGAACCATTGCTAAGAACATAAGCCTCTCTAAACCCTTCTTAGACCCTACAACTGACCTGATGAAGGAAATACAACTCTTGATGTCTTTATTTGAAATAATATGACATCTAAATTACCTTAATGTCATTTAAAACTCTCTTTAGGTCCAATTCAAGTTGTTTTTTCACATGTGTAGGTACAATACCATATGGTATAGGGTAAAATATATAATTTAAAGCTTATTTATGAGGTTTTAAGTTGTGGAGTGATATATAAACCATTTATAGAGGCTTATGGGGATTAACAGAGGTTATAATCATCCAAAATATTCTACATGTCTCTCAATTTTTTAGATCATTCTTGCAAGTTGGCCATTGGGTTAAAAGGTGAGAAAAACTTAGTTTTACAAGCTAAGAATCAATAGTGAAGGACTATGAGTGAAATAAGAGACTTAAATCACAAGAAAAAAGATTTATAAAGGTGTTACATTTATCATAAAGTCATGTTCAATAACCAAAAATTGAAAGGTTCAAGAAAAATATCTTAAAATACCTCTCAAGCATATATAAGCATCTAGGCTTATCAGTAGCCATTTCATGGTTTTCCCATATAAAAAAGGCCTTAAAATTTGAAATTTGGAATGGAGGATGGTATTATCCTAGGTAAAGTTAATCAACCACTTTTGATAGGTTTCACATGGTGGGTGGCCATTTGGGCAAAATCTCTATTTCTAGGCCTAGGAGGCCTAATTAGGTCTAATTGGAGAGAGAAATGGAAGAAAAGAGATAATTACACTCATATTTGGATAATAAAACTTGGAATGGATATTTAAGGGGATAGAGGGTCCTAAAAAATGTTTTTATTTTTCTAGTATAGTCTGTATACTCTTCTACACAAGGAACATTACCAATTGTTAGGGTTATAAAGAATGGG
This sequence comes from Torreya grandis, assembly GCA_037957365.1. Taxonomy (NCBI): domain Eukaryota; kingdom Viridiplantae; phylum Streptophyta; class Pinopsida; order Cupressales; family Taxaceae; genus Torreya; species Torreya grandis. Next base: position 6,150,387 of record JARHVA010000105.1, on the reverse strand, counting down.
TAGAAAAGTAATTAAATGGAATAAAATTGCATATTTTAGAGGTTATGATGGATAAAAATGCTTTTTTTAAGGTCTTATGTCATGTTTATAAGCCATCTATGGTGGAATATTTCTTTCTTCAAAGTAAAATGAAGTTTCCTCTCTTATGCCTCATGGTAAAAGGAGTCAAGTGGTTAAATCACCACATTGATGCATAAAACTCTTAAAAAATATTTTTTGAGGATAAAAATTATCCTATATACCATTTGGATAGTTGGAATAAGTCATGAAATTTTTTTCAAGAAGAATTCAAAGGTTGAAAAGGTCTTTAATAACTTAAGAAGACTCTTTCCTTCTCCTATGCCTAGTCAATGAGACAAAGTCAAACAAGCTCAAGGAGTCTTCTAAAAACTCTTTAAAGGTGGAAAGACATAATAAATTTATGAGGATAAGGTTTAAACTAAATAATTTATGAAGACATAAATACCTATTTTAAATGAAGAGGACTCATTCATTAGGAAAGGTAAGCAAGCTAGAATATAGGGTGTGCAAGCAAGAATGTACGTACTTTAGCTAGTCATACTCCTCTAATAAATGCTAAGACTTATTATAAGCTTCCAAAAAATTCTAATTTATGACATGATTCCACTTTTGTGAAATAATAAAAGATATAATCAAGGAAGTGCTACATTGGAGTTGGAGAAGGACCTAGTGGATGTCACATTTCCTAATTTTGGGCTACTCTCTCTCTCTCTCTTCTCATTTTATTTATAAGTAAGCCTATTTTTGGAGTTTCTAATAATAATTAACCTAAGTTTTAGAAATTCCCTACTCATGAATACACTTGTACTTTCCTCTTTAGAATTAATAGGACTAAATTCATGCCTCCTCAATGCTTGTGATTAGTGTATGTTCATGGTTTGTAGATGAATCTTAGTGATAGTGAATGATTCCTCACATTTTTCCTATCCTCTTTACCTATTTTTAGGTGATATTTCATCCATATAGGTTGTATATTATGATTGAACAATATTCTATGTATAGCAAGTGTAATTTCTCCTTAAATTATTTGATAGACCTATTGATCAGCTGCCTTAGATCATGCATCAAGCTAAGCCCCTATGTGAAATATTGATGTTTGGAGAACCTTTTTGAGAAGTAAAATCAGGTTCATGTCATTGTTTAGTATTATTAGTCTAGGTTAGGAAGGTGAAGGAAATTTTTTGGTGTATCACCTCAGTTAGATAGGTTTTCTTTCAATTTATCTTACTTCCCTTTTACTTACAAATTAGTACTGTAGTGTATAGAGCCTAACTGATACATCAAGGGGATTTAGACCTTATAATATAGATATTAAATCCATATATTAGGCCAACCATAGCCTAGGATTATCTCCATGTTACTATAGATTATGAAGGCTTGAAACTACCTTCACAAGGGTACAAGTCTAGTAGATAATAGGAACATGTTGTGGGAAGGTAGGATTAGTTTAATTTCATGCATATAGACTTAATGAGATGATATATTTACTTCACTTGTTAGCCTAAGATTTATGTTCACTAGTTGGAGTCTTATATGTCCTTGATGTCAATAGTTCTTAGCCTTGCCCACTTGTCTAGAGTGTCTCCTACTAAGGATTTACATATCACTTGTGTGACACCTCATATTCCTTATTTACATCACATTAATCTTGATGTCTCCTTTATGAAAATAAAATTTTGTTGATAACATACTTGATCACATCTATATCACATTATTGTCCAACTTATGCCACTTATATTTCAATTTATGAATTACATTGTAAGACCTTGGGAATCTAACTAGTCCTTATTCATAACACCCATCACCTTTGATTTCCACACCACTCATAGTCACACTAGTCATTTATTTAGGTAGTTGTGCTTTATTAAATCTCATTTTAGAAAAATCACAAAGTTTGAGCTATCATTATTTAGATATATTTTTTATTCATTTATCCATCATGTTATTATTTATTATTATAGACTTCTCCTATCTTACATAGTAATTTTTTCACACTTACATGTTTTTATTTATGTTTGACTCGATATACTTGTCTAGCATTTTGAATTACAATTTATTTTTCAATCTACATGTTTTTCTTTATGTTTAATTTGACATGCTTGTCTTACATTTTTAATTACATTTTTTAGTATTACATTTTTTCTTCATATTTGATTTGACATGCTTATATTACACAATATCACATTATTTAATTACATTTAAATTTAACTTACAATGTTTTTCATATCTCATCTTTTTGGTGTGTTTTAAATTCAGTTTTGTCATTTACTTCAACATTTTTCACTTATTTTGTTTGTTGATTTTCTATCTACTCACTTAATATGTCATTTGATTTCACTTAGATTTTTTTTTATTATTTTGACTATGCATTTGATCATATTTAATATAAAATAATAAAACATACATCACATTACATCATCATCCTCAATTTTTAATTTTTTTGTCTTCTTTTATTTACTTTGAGATTCCAAATTTTGCCTAGATATTTGTTTTCTTATGTCATTTTCATGAACTGAAAGAATCCTTAGAATCTTGGAAATATAGATAAATTTTAAGTGATAATATGATATATTTGAAAAAAAAGAATTTTATCTTATTTTTCAAGTCTACCTCTTGTTTTACATACTGGGTACATTCCATCATTTGCTACACAACATTTTTATATGATTATCAAGGTAAGTGAATGTATGCAATTTCATTTTATTTACTTTCATTTACTTTTAGTTATTTCAAAATTTATTTTTAGGGTTGATGCACAAAGTTGGGGGATAAAAAATATGACATCCCAAAAATTTTTAATTGTTTTTGAAAAGGGTATACACCTTTTTAAAAAAAAAAAAATCCAAGGCTTTGGCTTGTGTCTGAGCATAAAGGGAATACACCCTTTGTAAAGGGTGTACACCCTTTGAGGTTTAGAAAGGTTGTACACCATTTGTAAATATATAAGGGTGTATTCCATTTAATTTTTATTAATTCACTATTTCTTCTAAAATCCACATTATGTTTTACTAGTTTGGAGATTTTTTCAATCAATCCTTCTCTCTATTTGTCCATAAACCACATGTGTACTTTAGATTTGTATCCTTCTAATGGGATTTGGATTTTTGGCTGATATCTTAGGGTATATTTATTTTTAAATTTAATTTTTTTCATTTGTATTTATATTTATTTGTACATGTATGGTTTTGAAATTAAATTTGCATTAGATTTTCTTACATTGCATAAAAAACTGCATTTCTATAATTCTAGATACATAATTAAATGATGGACCCATTGTGTGAAGAAAATGTATAACAACACCATGAATGATTTGATTTTGTACAAGAAGAAGTTTAATTATATGAACAATATAATGTAAAATTTCAATAATTATAGCTAATTATCAATGGTTTCTGTCACTCCTAAGTTGATACTTCATGTAACTCACTTGCCAATACACTAGAGATCATTTTTTATGAAATGAGAAATGTAACTTAGTAACTTGATGTAATGTTTCATCGAAGAGAGGTCTTGAAACAATTTTATTCTGATAAATTATCATATGAATATGTTAATAAAAAAATAACAAAATAAGATGTATGTGCTTTGTTTATTAAGTTTAGAACCAACCAATCACCACTAGTGAATTTCAAACATATTAGTATTGATTGGTGTGGTCATGAGGATATAAAAAATAACTTTTGGGATAGGTGGTTTATGGTGTTTGATGACCCTCCATGTAATAATAATGAGGTTTTATTATACTTTTTGAGAAAAACTTATTGTGAGTTTGTGTTGCTATAAATTCTAAATTATTTTGACATGAAGGCCTCCCAAGGTAGGGGAGGTGGGTATTAATTTGATAGACCTAGTTCTAGGTGAGACCAAAAATATCCTAATAAAATTTAGAGAAATAGAAGGATGATAACACATGCTTCTATCCCTAAAATATTGCATCATAGTGTATAATGGACACCCTTGAGGTGGTTACAAGTTTGATAAAAATTATGATTGACCATGGTATGCATGCATTAAATAATTTTGGTTAGCCTATAGGTGGTGAGATATCTAGTAGTAGTAATATTTCTAGTGGTAGTGGTGATAGTGTTGTTGGTGGTAGTGGTGTTGGTAGTAGTGGTAGTGATGCTAGTGGTTTTCGTGGTGTTGGTGCTAGTGTATCTCCTTCTACTCATGTTATAATTCCTCTACATAATTTAACATCATGTGGGAATAAGTGTATGAGACCTCATATTCAGGTGTGACATACACATATTATATTTATGGAGACTAGACCTACCTTTGTGCAACATACTAGTACCCAAATAATTTATGTCATATATAGTTGCTTCAACATCTCAAGATGCTAGTACTTATCATTACATTCCATCTATAGTTCCTTCAATACCTTAGGATAGTAGTATGCTTGAGTTTATTCCTTCTATAGTTGCTTCAAGACCTCAGGAGACTAACATGCCAAAGTATATGTCACCTATAGATGCTTTAGCAGTGCATAACATTAGCATGTTAGACACTATGCCAATTGTAGTACCTTTACCAACTCCTCTTAGGACACACCAACCTATTATGGAGGAGTTATTTACTTCATCATCTATATTTGATACATAGGTTTAAATTTAATTACAATTTGTTTATGTTTTTAAAATAATATTAAGTTTATTTTCTAGTATATGTTTACTAAATTGATTAATTTATTTGAATGAACTTTTTATTTATCTCTTGTATAGATGATTAGTGATATTTTGGGTAGATCAACAAGCCTTGATTCTATTGTAGAGGCCATAATTGGAACTTATGTACCCCATACTTAGGTTTGGAAAGTTTCAAATTACATATTTATTCATGTATATTTATTGTCCCTTGAATAAAAAACTATGTTTTAAGATATATATTATAGTCATAGATTTTTTATCATGCTCATTGAACTCACACATTATTCATTTATTATTTTTATAGATGTTGATAGATGATATCAGCACCCCTCATGGACAATAAGAAGGTTTTATTGATGTTAAGGTTACATCTGAGGATCCACTATCTTTGCAGTAGGTCATGATTTAGGGATGAAGACTGGTGAGAACACAATAAAATTATTTTTTAGCTTTAAGCAATGATATTCTATGTCATATTTATATAAATGTATGCACATATAGATCTAATGATATATCTATGCTTCATAATATTATACATCATGAGTGTATACACATTCTAACAACCCTAGGCAACCATTTATATGGAATATGGTGAGTCTCAAATCATTTTGCAAAATTTTGTTCTTGAATTTTTTTTCATTTTCAATATATGATTTTAATGCATTATTATTTTATATTTTATATGTTGTGTAGACACAATATTTTTCATAGGTTTTGGATCAAATATTTGATGAATCACATGCTAATAAGAGAGTATTTTCTTGTATTGAGGCATCCAACACCCATGACTCTACATCAATGGAAATAAAGTACAATTTATTTAGAGGCAATGAGGAGCAGGAGAGCTAGTTCTTGTGCTAGGGGTATAGTTGTAGGCATAATTGATTTTTTATGCTGATATGGCAAAAATTGTATGCCAATATGGCCCACATTGTATGAATATATGGTTCATTTTGTATATGTACATGTTATGGTCTACATTTTTTCTTGATATATGTCATATTTTTTATGTTGAATTATGACATAGAACTTTGCATTTACAAATATATAATATTTGATAAATAAACTTATTTCACATATGTATGTTATATATTTATAATTTAATGTTAACATATATTATTTTTTAGTGATAATTATTACTTCATATGGGGTTTTAAAAAATCTAAATTTTACTCTAAGTTAGGTGCTTCATCATTATGTATATTTTACATTTACATGTGATACTATTTACTTGTTTTATTTAAATTTCATTACATATCAATTTGGACTTGTGATAAATTTTAGGGATGCATTTATTGATGCAAGAAAATCTAGACAAACACATTTATAATCATGTACATATTCTTCTATGTGTGTTTGTATATGATTGTGTTGAGTAAGGAGTCTTGATAATGTTTAAGTTGTCATAAGTCCATTGATGCAGGAGCATCAAAACATGATACTTTTAAATAAAATTTTAATGTCTTATGAGATATTAATAATTATTTTTAGTCCTAATAATCCTTACTTGAGGCATTAGATGTGTATCTTAGGACTTTGGAGAGTTTTCCTCTAAGTGAAGAATTCAAATATTCAAATGCTTGAATAATGTTATTAAGGCATGAAAGACTGTGTGTCAAGTTTTAAAAGGTAAGAAGAGGATAAATTACCTAATTTAAACATATTTCACCCTTAAACTAGTCAAAAACTACCTTGAGGAAGAACTGCAATGTCTAAGGACAAATTAGGCAAGTTTGAAGTGGTTTAAGAATGGTTGAGAAACTTTGGGGATTGATTTATCACCCAAAATAATCATAGAAATCAGATATAGGTTGAAATAATTGATAATTTTCCTATATTACTATAAATTGAGGTCTAATACAATCATTTTTAGCATTGGAGAAGCATTGGTGAGGGTTGAAAACATCCTCTTAAGGAGGTTTCTTGAGGAAATAAGCCTCTAGTAGGCTATTTGTATATATTAGAGTGTTTAATTTATATGTAGATAAGTTTTTTATAAATAATAAATGAAAGATAAGGCCATTTAAATTCATTTAAAAGATCATAAGCCTTGTGGATGGTATATGTTAGTCTATGTGTATGTTCTTTATGCATTTCCATGTTTTTGAGCTAAAAGAGTCTCAATTGATGATGTTAAAGAGTGTTTGATCAGTTTGTGCATATTGATAAGGTTAATAAACACAAATAAAATGTGATTTTAGAATTATTTAGTCCTTGTGATACTTATGATCTATATTTGATAATGTTTCTCTTGGTTGAAGCTGCTAAAATAACATTTTATGCACTAGAAACATACAAATATTACAGTCGGGAACAAACCATGCATTATCAAGCCTTAGTTTCAAAAGATAAAAGTTGAGGTATGTTTATAAAGAGATTTAGAAGTCAATTCTAGGATATGAATTCAAATTTTTCCAAGTTATAAAATTATTTATAAACAACCTACTTATTGTCTTAAACAAATCTAAAGCTAAAAATTTGAGAAAAATTTCATTTTAAGATAAATTAAGTTTTTTTTTTTTTTTTTAAATGGATTTTAAGAATTTATGAGTGTGGAAGGAGATATTAAATACCTAAAAATCCAATTTTAAGTCATTTAAATTGGTTATAATACTAAAAAATGAAGAATCTTAGTCCTAGGCCTGTCATACATTGTCCTTAGGGCTTGACAACAAATGGATCTCACTTTTATTTCTATCCACATGGTGGAAATTATACAAAATAAAAATATTATGTATTTTTTCATGATATATAGGATGAAATTATTTTAAATTCCATTATAGATGGTTCACATTTGTGGATGTGGTGTTGCAGGCTCAAATAGGGTTAATTAGGCCTAATTGTAAATTGAGATTATGTAATTTAATTATTATAGATATAGAATATGCTTATGAAAATTTTTAAAATTATAAAATTTAATAATGAGTATCTAAAATAGTGATTTTTTTCTAAATAAAGTTTGTGGTTTTCAAATAAATTCTGAAAAACTCTTCTAGGAGGGCTACAAGGCCTAGAGTGGACTTAAAGAAGGAAGTAGGTGTTTGGGTTGAAAATAAAGGTTGAAACAATTTGGATAAGATTTTTAAAGATGAAATAGATTTATGAGGGTATTGAGGAACTTTATAAACTTTATAAGTTTGAAAATTTACATTTTAAGGCATATAGGGGAATCTAGCTAAGTAAAACATTATTTGTACTTCTAATACTCTTTTGTTATAATTCCTCCAAATTGGTCATATAAAATATAAAGGTGTGTGAAATGGATAATGGATAAGTTAAATATAATTAAAAGTGTTATTGAGTGATAAATGAAGGAAAATACCCAAGAGTATGGCTCAAAGAATCCTAGGATAGTGTTTGAAAAGTACAAGATTGTCATCATCCATGTGGACACTATTAGTTATTTGTAAGAGGTTTTCCCTCAAAAACCTCACATTTTAATGTTTACATTGTTAAAGGAAGCATATAGGCCTTGAGGAATATTGTAAAGGGTAGGATATTATGTAATGATTTAGAAGGTCAATGCATGTTGTAAAAAAAAGGTTTCTAACCTATTTCAAGGTGAAAACACCTTATCATTCACCTTATATAAAGGATACTACATTGGAGAATGAAAAATTTACATGAAATAAGGATATTAAGAGAATTTAGGCTTTCTAGATATCAAAAAGCCTATGTTTACACAAATTGTTTGAGGAGATACTCTTGAATCATCTAAGTGAGAAAAATAAAGAGACTCATATGAGCATTAAATAAGATTAATGATAAAGTGAAGGAGGTATTCTTACAGGTCTTTACATTTTCATAATGTAATTATGTACATAGAAGAGGAGTGTTTGAATTAATAAGGAGAGGATGTAAGAATAGAATGAGGAAGGAGCAATGGAAGACTATAATTCATTATGTTTTCTTCAAATAAAATTTATTTCCTTAAATATGAAGTGTTTTATTCCTTGAATAGGTGTTAAAGTATGGATTAATAATGTTTTAATACTTGATATGTTCAGACTTCACTTTCAAGATCTTATACAAGTTCCAAGTTAGATTGTGTTTCTCAATTTTATGATATTTGTATATCAAAAAGACAAGTTTTTATGATATTCTTAGTTATTTATCTTCCTCCTAAAGAATTTATATGTATGATACAAGATGTTACATTTGGTAATCAATATAATTCACTATTTGGGTTTAAGATTTATCAAAATAGAGTTTTGATAACTCATAATTTTTGGAAATAAGATTGTTTAATTAGTTTCACATTCAACATAAGTTATAATGGGAATTTTAAAATGTATAAAGGTTTAAAAATCCTCAAAGATGTTCTATTTATATTTTAAAATAATTACAAAGCATTAAAAGTCAAATTGGGATTTCCCTCATCTGTATGAGAATAAGAAACCTTGTTTTCTTATATTTTATAGTTGAAAATTCATGTTTTATTGGATAGAAATTGATTATATTGATAGTATAAGATTATGGGAACTTGAATTACTGTTTGAAAAAACCTTGATATAAAATTTTGAGTTTTTAAACCACTTATAAAATCCAAAAAAATTATAATAATGAGCTCTCAACATGTGTAAAAAGATAACTAGGGTAAAAATAGTAATTTGAATATAAATTGACTTTAAACTAGATAAAAATTATGAAATTTGGATAGTATGTGCAAATTTGAATAATGAATATAATGAGTCTAATTATATCTTTATTTGTTGGATATAAATGAAGATCTCATCAAAATACAGTCTGCATAAAAGCTTAAATGTCTAGTTTTAGCCCTATTTGGCTTCTTGAATGAGTTGGAGAGCTTATAAAGTCATAAGGTTTGGGATTTACCTTGTATAAGGTTTAATTGGGATTAATAAATATTTAAAAAATAATTAAAACAAATTTGGGATCAATTTGGATCGAAATCCTCTTTCTAGACCTTCTAGTCTCCTCAGTTTTTTTTTGGACAATTGGGGTTTATAAGCCATTTTAAAATAAAAATTGCTATGTTATCAGTTGGATAAGGTGGAATTGATCTAAATATATGGAATTTATTTAGTTAATTATGGAATAAATCCATTTAATATTCATTAAGATTACCAGGCTTACCAGTATAAAGGGATAATTTTGAAGTATTTTGGCCTCCATAATCTTGGGGAAGATCAGAGTTACATAAAGAGCCAAAAACATTGTGATAATAAAAAGAAATAATATTATAATACACACTATATTTTATTTCATTCTTATATTCATCATATAGGGCATTAAAAATATGTTAGGGTGTGGAGCTAAAAGCTTCACCAAGGAGCACACTTAGCAGATTCGAGTCTACATAGACACCGACATCGGTCAGGAGCGACTGACGTCGGTCAAAAGCAGTTGCAAAGGCACCAACGTCGACAGAGGGTCAGCCGATGGTGATCACAGACAAGCAGCAGGAACTGACGTCGGTTACCTGCGTGTCCAGAGAGCTATTTTCGTGGACAGAAGCGAGTGTTTGCATGATGAGTTTGAGTTGCAGTCTCAAGCTCGCGTCTCTATTATTGGTAATACTATTTTTAGAGCCCTTGTTCAAGTGGCTTAACTACTTTTTGGAATTACATGCTCAAGTCTCCTAATTCTATATGTAGAATTAGATCTTCCTAGCTTATTGTAGTAGTTTTGGTAGTAGTTGTAGTGAATTATTGTAATTCATTGGTATGTGAAGAACAGTACAGAATTGAATCAATCCAGGTTTGTTGGAGTTGATTGTTCTTGAGAGAGAGAGCTCTTGAGGAATAGAGATCTAGTGAGAGATCTATACATCTAGGAGAGGTGTGGAAGAAACAAGTTTTCTTCAATTGTATTCCTTTTGTAAAGAGTTTGTTAATACAAGTTTTCAGGGTGGTTTCTTGTATCTCTTGTTCTTGCTATTATCTCATTCTAATTACTTGTCTATCTGATTTAATTCCATGTTTATTGCTTTCACAATTGTAATCTATTGTTGGTTGATCCTCCAACAAGTGGTATTAGAGCATTGGTTGTAGGTTCAGAGATTGATATCCATTAATTGGTATCAGAGCTCAGGTTCACTAACAGGTGGTTCATATCTATGTAGTGTGTATTGATTACAGGTTCTCACAGGGGTTTCTGTAGGGATTTTTGTTTGAGTGGAAGAAGCAATGGCAGATGAAAGTAAACTGAGAATGGAAAAGTTTAATGGCAAAAATTACCAACATTGGAGAATGCAGATAGAGAATTATCTGTATCAGAAAGATCTCTACTTACCATTAGGTGGTGTTGCAAAGAAGCCCAAAGACATGGAGGATGAAGAATGGGAAGTTCTTGATAGAAAGGCTCTGGGGTCTATAAGACTGAGTCTAGCATCCACTGTGATATCTAATTTATCACAGGCAAAGTCTACAGTAGAGTTGATGACTACATTAGCAAATTTGTATGAAAAACCCTCAGCTTCCAATAAGGTATATCTTATGAAGCAGTTATTTAATTTGCATATGAATGAAGGTGGATCTATTTCTACTCATCTAAATGATTTCAATGGAATTGTGAATCAATTAAGTTCAGTGAATATAGTGTTTGATGATGAAATAAAAGCTCTTTTAATATTATGTTCTTTGCCTGAAAGCTGGCATGGCTTAGTAATGGCAGTAAGTAATACTGCATCTGCATCAAATATTTTGAAAGTAGAGGATGTTATTAGTGTTATCTTGAATGAGGAAATTTGTAGGAAAACCACAGAAGAGGCATCTGGGAACACTTTAAGTTTTGAGAGCAGGGGAAGGCAGACAGAGAAGAGCAAGAAAGGCAGATCAAGATCCAAATCAAAGGGGAAAGGCAGATCTAAATCCAGAAATGGTAGAAGGCCACAATGTTGGAATTGTGGAAAGATGGGGCACATAAGCAGAGAATGCTAGTCAAAGCCTAAGGAGGACAATCAGCACGAAGGAAAGGAAGAAGCCAAGATTGCAGGTATTACACAAGATGCTTTAATTTTCTCTCTGCATAATAATATAGAATCTTGGGTATTAGATTCTGGTGCATCTTTTCATGCTACCCCTAACAGGGAATATTTCAGTGACTATATCCATGGAGATTTTGGAATAGTGTATCTAGGGGATGATGAGCCCTGTAAAATAATTGGCAAAGGTAAAGTGCAGCTAAAGATGTAGAATAACAACACATGGGTGTTGAGAGATGTGATGCATGTTCCTAGCTTGAAGAGAAATTTGATTTTTGCAGGAAAGTTAGGGGATGAGGGTTGTACAGTAACTCTCACAGCAGAATCTTGGAAGGTGACCAAGGGTGCACTTGTTATGGCCAGAGGTAAGAGAGAAGGTACTCTCTATTTGTGTAATTGTGTTACTAACAAATATCCTTCTATATTATCTACTTCAGATGTGGATGCTAAATTGTGGCACTCAAGGCTTGGCCACATGAGTGAGAAGGGGATGTCAATTCTTAAGTCCAAAGGTATGCTTTCAAATTTAAAAGGCATAGATCTAGAGTTTTGTGAGCACTGTGTATTTGGAAAATAGAAAAGGGTCAGTTTTCTCAAGACTAGGTCTACTAAGAAGAGGCACAAGTTGGAGCTTGTTCACACAGACGTGTGGGGACCGGCTCAGGTTACTTCCATTGGAGGATCACAGTACTATGTATCTTTCATAGATGATGCTATAAGGAAGGTATGGATCTATTGTATTAGAAGAAAATTTGATGTATTTGAGACTTTTAAAGTTTGGAAAGCTATGGTTGAGAATGAAACAGGTAAAAGATTAAAGTGCCTGAGATCAGATAATGGCGGTGAGTTCTGCAGTCATAAATTCAGAGATTATTGTTACATGCATGGAATCCGTAGGCAAAGGATGGTTCCAAGGACACCTCAGTAGAATGGGATTGTTGAAAGGATGAACATGACAATAATGGAGCGTGCAAGATGTATGAGATTGCATGCCAGTTTGCCCTTACAGTTTTGGGCACAAGCTGTTGACACTGCAGTATACCTGATTAACAGAGGACCCTCTACAGCTCTGGATGGTGGTATTCCAGAAGAGGCATGGACAGGTAAAAATATTGATCTCTCATATCTCAAAGTTTTTGGTTGTGATGCCTTTGTGCACATAGATAAAGAAAATAGAAAGAAGCTTGATGCTAAGTATATGAGATGCATGTTTATTAGCTATGGCTCAGATAATTTTGGTTACAGATTGTGGAATCTAGAAACTAACAAGGTAATCAGGAGCCGTGATGTTGTTTTCAACAAAAGAGTGATGTATTGTGATTAGCTAAGGAAGCTGAATCAATCTGAGCAGAGCAATGGTGAATTGGATGAGGTGAAAGTCCAAGATGAGCTCGCGAGAAAAAGAAATAATCACTTGTAGGAAAACATAGAGATCGACGTCGACAGGTTAGGAACCGGTGTCGGCAGTATAGAAACCGGTGTCGGCCGTACAGAGACTGATGTCGGCAGAACAGGCACCGAGGTCGGTCAGGCAGAACTGACGTCAGCCAGTAACAGGTCTGGAAGTGACCGAGGTCGGTCACTGTCAGAGAATTTGGGTGGACAACATGTTGTGAACGAGTCTCAGACACCCATCAAGAGGTCAGAAAGGGTGAGTAAGCCTCCAATTAGATATTCTTCTTCTTTATTTTATTTATTGCTAACTGATGGTGGAGAACCAGAGAGTTTTGAGGAAGCAATACAGGTGGAGTCCAAGAGTCAGTGGGAGCGTGGCATGGTTGAGGAGTTGGAGTCCTTAAGAGAAAACCAAACATGGGATTTGGTTGAATTGCCGCTGGTAAGAGAACACTCAAGAATAGATGGACCTACAGGTTGAAAGAAGATGAGAATGGACAGATGAGATACAAGGCCAGATTAGTAGTGAAAGGATTTGCACAAAAGCCAGGTATTGACTTTGGTGAGATTTTTTCTCCTGTTGTTAAAATGACTTCTATAAGGGTTGTATTATCTTTGGTTGCTTTTGAGGATTTGCATCTTGAGCAGCTAGATGTTAAGACAACATTTCTTCATGGAGATTTGGATGAGAAAATTTATATGGAATAGCCAGAAGGATTCGAGGTCAAGGGCAAGGAGAAGTTTGTGTGTAGATTGAAGAAAAGCTTGTATGGCCTCAAGCAAGCTCCTAGGCAATGGTACTTAAAATTTGACAAGTTTATGACTGAGCATGGCTACAGTAGGTGTCAATCTGACCATTACATGTATTTCAAGAGATTTGATAATGGTAGATATATTATTCTATTGTTGTATGTAGATGATATGCTGGTTGCAGGATCACACATGCAAGATATCTCTGAGCTTAAGGTGAAATTAGCTCAAACGTTTGCTATGAAGGATTTGGGAGCAGCAAAGAAAATCCTTGGCATGAGCATTAAGAGAGACAGGAAAAATCACAGGTTGATATTGTCTCAAGAAGATTATGTGGACAAGGTGTTGAAATGGTTCAATATGTAGGATGCTAAACCGGTAAGCACACCTTTGGCTGGACATTTTAAGTTGAGTAAAGAACAATGTCCTAATTCATATGATGAGGTAGAGTACATGAGTAAGGTTCCATATTCTTCCACAGTAGGGAGTTTGATGTATGCAATGATGTGTACTAGACTGGATATTGCCCAAGTAGTGGGAGTGGTAAGTAAGTATATGGCCAATCCAGGTAAGGAACATTGGAAAGCAGTTCAGTGGATCCTTAGATATCTGAGAGGAACCAGCAGTAGGCACTTGTGCTATGGAGGTTTAGATACTTCTCTACATGGTTATGTAGATTCAGTTATGGCAGGTGATTTGGATGGCAGGAGGAGCACTACAGGTTATGTTTTCACTGTAGGTGGAATGGCGGTTAGCTAGATATCTAAGTTGCAGAAGGTTGTTGCCTTGTAAACTACAGAAGCATAGTATATTGCAGCCACAGAAGCTAGCAAAGAGATGATATGGATGACATGGTTCATGGATGAGCTTGGTAGGGAGCATGAGAATTGCAGATTGTATAGTGACAGTCAGAGTGCAATCCATTTGGCTAAGAATTCAACTTTTCATTCAAGAACAAAGCACATACAGCTAAGGTATCACTTCATACGACAGGTATCGGAAGATGGTGAGTTGAAGCTAGAGAAGATCCATACAGATAGGAATCCTACTGATATGTTAACCAAGCCAGTTACAAAGGAGAAGTTGAATCTTCATTCAACTTCTGTTGGTCTTCATGATTGAGTTGAAGATGGAGGAGCTAGAAGATGTTGTTGTACAGGTACTGGTGTAGCTATTTATCTCCAAGTGGGAGATTGTTAGGGTGTGGAGCTAAAAGCTTCACCAAGGAGCACACTTAGTAGATTCGGGTCTACACAGACACCGGCATCGGTCAGGAGTGACCGACGTCGGTCAGAAGTAGTTGCAAAGGTGTCGACGTCGGCAGAGGGTCAGCCGATGGCAGTCACAGACAAGCAGCAGGAATCGACATCGATTACCTGCGTGTCCAGAGAGCTATTTTTGTGGACAGAAGCGAGTGTTTGCATGATGAGTTTGAGTTATAGTCTCAAGCTCGCGTCTCTATTATTGGCAATACTATTTTTAGAGCCCTTGTTCAAGTGGCTTAACTGCTTGTTGGAAGTACATGCTCAAGTCTCCTAATTCTATATGTAGAATTAGATCTTCCTAGCTTATTTTAGTAGTTTTGGTAGTAGTTGTAGTGAATTATTGTAATTCATTGGTATGTGAAGAACAGTATAGAATTGAATCAATCCAGGTTTGTTGGAGTTGATTGTTCTTGAGAGAGAGAGATCTTGAGGAATAGAGATCTAGTGAGAGATCTATACATCTAGGAGAGGTGTGGAATAAACAAGTTTTCTTCAATTGTATTCCTTTTGTAAAGAGTTTGTTAATACAAGTTTTCAGGGTGGTTTCTTGTATCTCTTGTTCTTGCTATTATCTCATTCTAATTACTTGTCTATCTGATTTAATTCTGCATTTATTGCTTTCACAATTGTAATCTATTGTTGGTTGATCCTCCAACAAAATATATAAGAAAACTCTTTCTTATAATTTGGGAGATCATATCTCCACCACAATATCCATATCTCCCTATAATAATTGAATCTAACAACCAACCCACTATATAAAAAATATATTATTGATAAAATATATTTTTATAATTAATAAACTAAATAAAACTAATCCTGTATATTATGTTATTATTCATAACAATAATATACCACATAAATAACTATTAACGTATTATTGTTTATCTAACAATAATAATGTTATTACAATTTAATAATATGAACACACCTTAAAATTCACCCCATTTCAAACATTATTAACCCATAGTTTACACCTCCTTAATGTGAACATGGGGAGAATATAAATATTCAATATATGGCTCAGATAGAATTGTATGATAATGCATACTTTTAGGTTTGCATACTACTATTTGAATCTTGTTGTCTGGATCTTGCTTCACATGAACACTAATATGCAAAGAATGCATCCTAAATTTAATACATGTGAACCCAAATAAAATTTCAATAAATGATCATATCCATAAATAAGTAATGCAGTTTGAGGATCTTTGTAGTCAGAGAATTTCTATATTTAGCTTCCCTCCTATAAAACTATTGCCACATTCCATTATATATACACTCTCTTTTTCTCTAATCTAGTAGGGGATTGAAAATTAAAAAAAATACTAGAAAATTAAATATAATGAGGAATGAATCCTCATTATCATCTTATGCAACCTATGTTAATGTTTGTTTCTACCCAAATGAAAACAACATAGACAATTTTCATTGTGACAAAAAAAATTTCCTTGGAAGTAGCCGATTTGGTGGAAAACACACCACACTGAAAAATGAAACAAAAAACCACATATGTGAATAATAATACTATTATTTTCCTATTAAAACACACAACTAAAAATAATTTTTTCCATTAAAGCAAAAATTGGGCCTATCACTAGTGGCTAATGAGAGGCATAAAAAGCCTTCAACCTCTATTTCCTCCATCCTCGAGTGAGTGAAGCTGCTTATTAAGATGATAAGATCTTGAAGCTCATGTTGTTGTTGATGATAAGACTCCCACACATACATAACTAACACTTTTGACTCAGGACATTGGGTTCACCTATAAATGCATCCTTTTACAAGCAATTCTTTTATTTTTTACATTTTTGGAAAATGACGACTCAACTATTAACTCAATGACTTTTAATATTCAACTTAGTTTTGATTTTGAAATTAAATATAAATAATTGACTATGAATTTTTTTTGACTTATAATAAATAAATACTTTGTTATTAAATATGACAAAGAATATAAAAATAGACTTCTCACATATAAAATTAAACCTATATGAAATGGGCAAAAGACTAAACTCAACATATTTAGTCCTAAACCTAAATGACTCATTTCAAACTTAAAGAATCTAAAATATTTTGACCATAATACCAAATATTACATTGAAACTAAAATAAAGAATTTTAAATACAAATTTAACCATTTACAAAAATCAAATTATTCAATGCTTGAACTGAACCTCTTGTATTCTCTGAGAGTCATGGATGATCACAACATTAGAAAAATAGAACGATCACCTTAGAGTTGAATGGTACTATTACAACACAAATATTTATTTAAATCCTTCAAAATCATATTGTAATTGTAATTGGTGCCTAGGCCTTGTATAATGATCAGTTACTTCTTACCATTGCACTAATGAACATGAATATGAACATACCCCACCCTATTAGAATATTTAGATTCTATCTCCTTGAATAGGTCAAAAGGACTGAGAACATGAACATCTAGATGTGATATGATTTATTTGGATTGGTTCTTCTACCTATAGACATATCTTATGCCCAAACCATAATTTAATAGAGGTGTACACAGTAATGAAATAGATTTCAATGTGAATTGAATGCAAGAAATGTAGTCTCAATGTCAAAAAAACTAAAGATGATGTGGTTGAACCCAATGTGAAGTTATTCAAGCAAAAAATTTGATCTTGAGTGAAAACTATAGTGAAAGAATAGTTGATACCATAACTAAGTGTAGACTTGAATCTATAGTTCAAATATAACACATACAACCTAATCCAAAATCATTTTTAATACAATACATGTCAATTTGTTCAGAATAACTATATGGTGCTAAACAATAGATACAATAGCTCCATAATGGGATGACTACATAGGTGGAAAATACCAAATAGAAATGCAATATGGTCAACAAATTTGATAAACTAGACTTGTAAAAGGGATGACATGTTGAGCATCTAATAATTGATCTGAAACTGATGACATCCTTTAACGAATTGGAGTGCTAATTTTTTATTTTTTAAAAATGTCTAGTAGTTAAAGGAAATTCAGATACAAATTTGACATCTTTTTGAATGGTGTATAACTATGCATTCCTTTCTCATCTACAAGGACAAATTATACTACAACTACCCCTCACATCTTCTTACAAGCCCATAACCATAGCTGTTCTGATATCGGATCTTAAGGAAGATAAAAGTTGCATAGAGATCCAAACACATAGGTGATAATAAAAATTAATAATATTATATTACACACTATGTTTTATTTCATTCTTCTATTAATCATATGATAGATTAAAAATATATAAAAAACTCTTTACTATAATTGGGGAGATCATATCTCCACCACAATCTCCATATCTCCCTACAATAACTCAATCTAAAAACCAACCCACTATATATGAAATAAATTATTGATACAATATATTCATCTAAATAATAAACTAAATAAAAATAACGTCGTACATTATTGTTATTATTCATAATAATAATATACCATACAAACAACTATTAACATGCTATTTTTTATCTAAAAATAATAACATTATTACAAATTAATAATGTGAATAGACCTTAACACATAAACCTAACTAAAGGGTAAAATTGTATTGATGGACTTGTTCATGTTATAAGAAATCACTCTAATGATCTAAAAGATCTAGTTGAAGTCCATTTCATGAAAAGTTCAGTTTGAGCTTGAATATTTGTATCTTTCACAAGCCATTTGAAGTTAAGTTATAGTTTAAAGTAAAGAAGGTATTTGTAAATTATTTTGAAGTCTCATTTCAAGTTACATATGTTATTACTAAGATCATGAAAGATCTCATAATACAAGCAAAGGTCTATGGAAAAAGTTAACCTTTTCAAGTAAGTATAAAGGAAATTGGACAAGTTGATAAAATTTGTATTTACAAGTCAAATTTGTATCAAGATTGTAAAAGTGAAATATGGGTATGGGTATTTAATTACATGAGATTGTGTCATTTATGTTGTACATTTACTTCATAAATATTATAATTTTGGTGTCATTGATGTTGTAGACCTCCACATTAAATTTGGGGTCTTTAAACCCTTTAGAACACTTTAAGAGAAATTATTATTGCTCTCACCCTGTCTAGAAATTTTAAAACCATGATTTAGGGTTATCACCATAAAATGAATTTTAACAGTAAAAAAATCTTCATTCAAGGTCTATTAGGCCTTACTAGGTTTACTAGTAACAAAAGTGTAGTTTTGAGGACTTGGGTCTTATAATATAAATTTAAGATAAATATGCATTGGTTTAGTTCATTTAATATATATGGAACTTATCCAAATGATATAAATGTTTAACTTGATGATTATCTCATAGAAACTCAAGAAGAACTTTGTAGCCTTTGAAGCCTTCACCAACCTTATCAATTCAAGATCTAAATTGAATGAAAGAATATGTTTTTAAACTATCTAAAACCTTATTTTAGTTTGTATATGGTGTCATTAAACGTTTGAAATCTCAAGCATGATCAAATTGAAATCATAGTTCATGGTTCAAGCAAAATTCTAGAGAAAGTTAACATTTTTGAAGAGTAGCTATTGAATAAATTGAGTCAATTGAGCATTGTAGGATAATTATGAGGGATAGAGACGAGTCATCATCTCCCACACTTGCACAAATGATTCCTCTAATAAAATCCAAGAATATTCTCTCTAACTTGACATGAGTGAGATGAGACAATGATTTTTCTTTCACAACCAAATCTCTCTTAAAGGGTCAAAAGTGGTTAGTGGGGGCATCTATTATGAATCATTATACCAATAGATGAAGCATTTATGTGGGCATGTCTAGATAGAATTTTAGAATAGCTATTGTTTGGTCTCTATGAGGCCATAAGAGTGAAATTTATAGTTAATCAGATGTATCCCTAAAGAGAATCTTATTGTCCCTAAGTGTGGAAACTAAGCAAACTTAGGTCATGCATTTCATGAGAACCATGAGGGATAGAGATGATCCATCATCTCCGACACTTGCATAAATGATTCCTATAAAAAAATCCAAGAGGATTCTCTCTAAATCAACATGAACAAGACATAGCAACAAGTTTTCTCTCATAGCCAAATTTCTCTTAAATGGTCAAAAGTTGGTTAGTGCAAGTGTATATTATGAATCATTAGCCTAATTGATGAACCATCTATGTGAACACATCTAGATGGGTATGTTAATTCTAGAAAAACCATTGTTCAATCTTTGTTGGGCCCTATTAGAGATAATAGTAGTTGATTGAGTACACCCTTAAAGAGAATCTAAGCATCCCTAAGTGTGAAAATTGAGTAAACTTTGGTTGTGCATTGTAAGAGAACTATGAGGGATAAATATGAGTTATTGGCTCATGTACTTGCATGAAGGAGTCCTCTAATAAACACTAAGAGTATTATATTTAACTTTATGTGAGTGAGACATGGAAAATAATTTTCACTCATAGCCAAATCTCTCTTAAAGGGTCAAAAGTTGGTCAATGGGGGCATATATTCTAACTCATTATCCAAATTGATGAAATATATACATGGGTATTTTAAGGCTATAATGTCTGTTATTCAATCTTTGTTAGGCCCTAGGAGTTAAGGTTGTAGTTGATTAGATGTATCCCTTAAGAGAATACGAGTATCTCTAAGTGTGAAAAAAAAAAAAAACTTACATCATGCATTAATAGAGAACTATGAGGGATAGAGATAAGTCATTATCTCTCACACTTACATGAATGAGTCCTCTAAGTTAATCTAGGAGGATTCTCTCTAAATTAATGTGAGCAAGATGTGAGAATGAGTTTTCTCTCATATCTAAATCTCTCTTAATGGGCCAAAAGTTAATTAGTAGGGGGCACATATTCTGACTCATTATCCTAATAAATGAATCATATTTGTAGACACATCTAGATGGGGTTTTTGAGGCTAGAATGACTATTATTTAGTCTATCAAGCCTTACAATTGATCAGATGTATTCCTTAAGAGAATGCCAACATCCATAAGTGTACAAACTGAGCCAAATTTCATCATGTATTATTGGAGAAATATGAGAAATAGAGATGAAACATTATCTCCCACACTTGAATGGATGAGTACTCTAAGCAACCTGAGGAATATTCTCTCTAACTTCATATAAGTGTGATGCGATAATGAGTTTTATCTCAAAACTAAATCTCTCTTAATGGGTAAAAAGTTATTCAGTGGGGGGAGTATATTATGACTCATTAGCTTGATTGACAAACCATATTCATTGACATGTCTAGATGAGAATTTTAAGGCTATAATATCCATTGTATAGACTTTGTTAGGCCTTAAGAGTAAATGTTGTAGTTAATCAAACACATCCCTTAAGAGAATATAGATGTCCCTAAGTATGTAAATTGAGACAACTTCTATAGCATGGTTTAGGAGAATCATGAGGGTTAGATATGAGTCATTAGTTCTCACACATTCATACATGAGTCCTATAAGAAACCTAAAGAAGATTCTATCTAACTCAATGTGAGTGAGATGCAATAACAAGTTTTCTCTCACAACCAAATCTCTCTTAAAGGGTCAGAAGTGAGTCAATGGGGAATATATTCTACTTTTTTATCCAAATAAATTAACCATCTTTGTGAGCACACATGAATGGGAGTTTTAAGGCTATAATGGCCATTGTTTAGTCTTTATTAGGCCCTAAGAGTGAAGGTTGTAGTTGTTTAACAAATATGAGTGTCTCTGAGTGTGCAAACTGAGAAAACTTTTGTTGCACATTTTAGGAGAACCATGATGGATAGAGACGAGTCATCAGATCCCACACTTACATAGATGAAATATCTAAAAAAGCTTAGGAGGATTATCTCTAACTCAATGTAAGCAAAATGTGGAAATGAATTTTCTGTCACAGCTAAATCTCTCTTAAAGAACTAAAAGTTATTCAGTAAGGGATGTATATTTTGAATCATTATAAAAATTGATGAAACATATTTGATTCATGTTTGGATGAATATTTTAAGGATATAAAAACCATTATTTGGTCTCTATTGGGCCCTAGAGTGAAGATTATAGTTGATCAGACACATCCTTGAAGAGAATCTGAGTGTCCCTAAGTATTAAGTGAACATCATTTGCATGTTTTAGGAGAAATGTGAGGGATAGATATGAGAGATTATCTCTCATAATTACATATATGACTCCTCTAAGAAACCCTAGGGGGATTCTATCTAACTTGATGTGAGTGAGACATAATAATGTTTTTTTTTAAATAGCTAAATCTCTTTTAAAGGGCCAAAGGTTAGTCAATGGGGGACATATATTATTATTAATTATCCCAATTTAGAAAAAATCTTATCCAATACATCTATATGGGAATTTTAAGGCTAAAAAAACCATTGTTCATCCTCTTTCAAGCCTTGGGAAAGAAGGTTATAGTTGATCAGATGTATCTGTGAAGAGAATCTAAGTGTCTCTGAGTGTGAAAATTGAGAAAAAATCAAGTGTGCAGTGCAAAATAAATATGAGAGATAGATATGAGTCATTATATCCCATGAATACATAGATGATTCCTATAAGAAATCCTAGGAGTATTATATATAACTTAAAATGAGTGAGGTGTGACAATGAGTTTTCTCTCTTAATTAAATCTCTATTAAAGGGCCAAAAGTTGGTTAGTAAGGGGCATATATTATGAATTATTATAAAAATAAATGAATAGTCTTTAATAAAACAACTAGATGTGAATTTTAAATCTATAAAAACCATTGTCTAGTCTCTATTAGGCCCCAAGAATGAAGGTTGTAGTTGATGAAATACATCCTTTAAAAAAATCTTAGTGTCTTAGAGTGTGAAAATTGAGCCAAATTATGTCATGTGTTTGAGGAGAAACATAATGGATAGATATGAGTCATATTATCTCACACTTACATAGACAATTACTCTGATAAACCCCAATAAGATTCTCTCTAACTTGATGTGAGTGAGATGCTATAATGTGTTTTCTCTCATAACCAAATCTCTCTTAATAAGCCAAAATTTGGTTAGTGGGGGGCATATTTTATAACTCATTATCACAATTAATAAAAATTATTAGATAATATGTCCATATGGTCAGATTAAGGCTATAACAACCATTGTTTGGTCTTTATCAAGCCCTGGGAATGAAGGTTGCAGTTGATCAGACACATCCATGAAGAGAACATGAGTGTCCTTGAGTGTGAAAATTGAGAAAACTTAATTCATGAATTGTAAGAAAACTATGAGGGATAGAGATGAAATATCATCTCTCACACTTACACAAACTAGTCCTATAAGAAACCTTAGGAGGATTATCTCTAACTCAATGCGAGTGAGACATGGAAATGAGTTTTCTTTCACAACAAAATCTCTCCTAAAGGGCCAAAATTTGGTTAGTGGGGGCATATATTCTGACTCATTAACCCAATTGATGAACCATATTCACCAACATATATAAATTTGTTTTTTTAAATAAGAATGACCATTGTTTGGTCTTTATTAGACCCCAAAGGTGAAGGTTGTAATTGATCAAATGCATCCCTTAAGAGAATCTCAACATCCTTGAGTGTGTAAACTAAGCCAATTTTCATCATGTATTATAGAGAATCATGAGGAATAGAGATGAATCATCAAATCCTACACTTGAAAAAATGAGATGTATTAGCAAATCTAGGAGGATTCTCTCTAAATCAACATAAGTGAGACATGATAATGAGTTTTCTCTCATAGCCAAATCTCTCTTAATGGGACAAAAGTTGGTTAGTGGGAAGCGTATATTCAAAATCATTATCCAAATTGATGAACCACATTTAATAAAATGTATGGATGGTAATTTTAAGGAAAAAACTACCATTGTCTGGTCTCCCTCAGGACTTGAGAATGAATGTTATAGTTGATTGAATGCACCCCTTAAGATAATCTCAAAGTCCTTGAGTGTGAAAACTGAGCCAAATTTTATCATACATTGTAGAAGAAATATGAAGGATAAATATGAGATTTAAATTCTTACACTTGCATGGATGATTCTTATAAGCAACCCCAATAGGATTCTCTCTAACTCGATGTGAACAAGATGCAACAATGAGTTTTCTTTTTTAGCCAAATCTCTTTTAAAGGGATAAAAGTTGGTTAGTGGGGGGCATATATTCTAACTCATTATCCTAATCAACAAACCATTTTCACAAAAATGTTTGGATGGGAATTTTAAGACTATAAAAATTATTTTTAAGTATTTTTTGGGCCCCAAGAGTGAAGGTTGCAATTGATTGAATGTATCCCTTAAGAGAATCTCAATTTCCCTAAGTATGCAAACTAAAGCAACTTCCATCACAAATTACATGAGAATAGTGAGGGATAGATAAAATCCATCAGATCCCACACTTTCATGGAAAATTATAAATAACTCTAGGAGGATTCTCTTTAACTCAATGTTAGTAAGACACAACAACAAGTTTTCTCTCACAACCAAATCTCACTTAATAGGCCAAAAGTTGGTTAGTGAGGGCATATATTCTAACTTGTTAGACCAATCAACAAACCATCTTCGTTGACACATTTGTATGGATGTTTTAAGGTTATAAAGACCATTATTGAATCTCTAGTGGGCCTTGAGAGTGAAATTCATAGTTGATAAAATGCACCCATTAAGCAAATCTACTCACCCCTAAGTGTACAAACTGAGCCAACTTCCATCATGCATTACAGGAGAACCATGAGGGATATATATGAGTTATCAGCTCTCATAATTACATAGATGAGTCCTCTAATTAATCCTAAGAATATTCTCTCTAAAATAATGTGAGTGAGATGTGATAATGAGTTTTATCACATAACCAAATCTCCCTTAAAGGGCTAAAAGTTGGCTAGTGGGTGATGTATATTCTATCTCATAATATTAATCAATGAGTCATCTTTAATAACATGTCTAGATGTTAATTTTAATACTATAACAACCATTATGTAATCTCTATTGGTCCCTAAGAGTAAAGGTTGCATTTGATCGGATGATCCCTTAAGAGAACCTCAATACCCTTAAGTGTACAAACTGAGACAACTTCTATTGTACGTTGAAAGAGAACCATGAGGTATAAAGATAAGACATAAGCTCCCACACTTTCATGGATGATTATTATAAGAAACCCAAGGAAAATTATCTCTAACTTGATGTGAGTAAAAAGAGGTAATGAGTTTTATCTCATAATTGAATTTCTCATAAAAGGTCAAAAGTTGGTCAGTAGGGAGCATATATTCTAAGTCATTATACCAATCAATGAACTATATTCATTGACACATCCAAATGGGAATTTTAAGGACATAACAATCATTTTTTGGTCTTTATAAGGCCTTAAGAGTGAATGTTATAGTTGATCAAATGCATCCTTTAAGAGAATATTAGTGTCCTTAAATGTTCAAACTAAGCCAAATTCTATTGTACATTGTAAGAGAACTGTGAGGGATATATATGAGATGTTAGCTCCCATAATTACAAGGATGAGTACTCTAAGAAACCATATGAGGATTATCTCTAACTTGATGTGATCAAGGTGTGGCAATAAGTTTTCTCTCGTAGCTAAATCTCTCTTAATGGGCAAAAAATTGGTCAATAAGGGGCATATATTCTAAATCATTAGCCCAATTGATGAACCATCTTTGATAACATGTTTGGATGGGAATTTTAAGGATATAATGACCATTTTTCAATCTTCATTAGGCCTTAGGAACAAATTTTTCAATTGATCAGATATATCCCTTAAGAAAATCTCAGTGTCTTTGAGTGTGCAAACTAAGCCAACTTCCATCGCCCATTTCAGGAGAACCATAAGGTCTAGAGACAAGATGTCAAATCCAAAAATTACATGGATGATTCTTCTAATAAAATCCAAGATTATTATCTCTAACTCGATGTGATCAAGATGCACTAATGTGTTTTCTCTCTTAGCTAAATATATCTTAATGAGCTAAAAGTGGGTCGATGGGGGTATATATTCTGACTTGTTAGCCCAATTGATGAACCATATTCATCAACACATCCATATGGGTGTTTTAAGGCTAAAAAATACATTATTAGGTCCTAAGAATGAAAGTTATAGTTGATCATATACATCCCTTAATATAATCTCCATACCCCTACGTGTGCAAACTGAGCCAACTTATATCATGTGTTTCAGGATAAATATAAGGGATAGAGATGAGCCATCATCTCCAAAAATTGCATAGATGAGTATTATAAGTAACCATATGAGTATTATCTCTAAATAAATGTGAGTGATACACTATAATGAGTTTTCTCTTGTATCTAATTCTCTTATAACAAACCAAAAGCTAGTTAGTGAGGGGGGCATATCTTATAGATTGTTATATTGATCAAATAAATATCTATACGAGCACACCTAGATGTGTTTAAGAGGTATTTAAGATATAATCCAAGTGTTAACAACTAAAGAGAGGTCCTATGGGATAATAAACAACCAACTATGTTTGTGTTACCTATATGTGTCTGATGAAAGACCTAAAAAAAGATAAGAATTGATTGTTTAGCCTTGTTATATTCATTTTAATGTTGTATGAAGGCTGATTAAGGTATTATGATCACTATAATACACATAAAAAATTTATTTAAAATTATTTGTTGATTGCATAAGGTTAGATCAAGTATGAAGGCTAAATTAGGCCTATAAAATAAGACTTAGAATATCAAGTTTGCAGGCCATAAATAAGGCCTAGATAAGACTTTTTTCTTGTTTTATTGAAAGGAAAAATAGAGATAAGGTTAAAATTGTTTACTTGAGTTAGATAACATTAATATGAATTATTTTTTGGCTTATATTTATTTCAAGAAGATAATATTCTTTACTCACATCACTAACTGTATACACATAATATTTATAAACTTTTATCAATTACTAATGTTTTCTATCTTGTAAGAATGCATCAAATCTCAATCTAAGTGTATTCCTTAAAAAGTGAATCAAGAAAGGGGTGGGCATACCATTGGTTATGCATAGGATTTTTTTCTCCTATACCACCACTTATTATCAATATAACTTTCTCTTAAACACTTCCTTGAGCCTTATCTCCTCTCTTGCACCCTACTCCAACCATTTTCTACCTTCATTAGCCCTTCTCTAAGCCTAAAATCCTTTTTGAAAATTTACGTTACACTTTTAGACCCATCGACTCTATACTCTAATTGATAAAACTCATTTAGGGTCTAGGTCAGCCCCTAGTCAACCTAAGCCAAGACTTAATTTATTTTTATCAATAATGATATAGAGTCGATTGGGCTGACCCTATCAAATAAACTTTAAAAAAGGTTTAGGGTTAGATTCAACTATATATACAAATTTATTTCACCATTTCTTAGAGACAACAAGAGTTATTTATTCATCTTCACTTTTTTACAATTTGTTTTTTTATCATTTTACTTAAGGAGTTATAGATTAGGGTCTACACTTTGATAATAATCTTATCTTGTGGAAATGTCTTGAATGTTTTTCATTTATTAGTGATCCTTATAAACCACAACCACCTCTTTCAAAGCACCTTTGGCCAAGGGAGATATTGAGTCTCGATGGGTTCATCTTCAACGTAAGTATCTATAAATTTACTCCTCTATTTTAGTAGATAAAAGTAGCATAAGTAATGGATTTTGAATATATTTCTCTCTCCATGCATTAGTGTTTTACCTATACATATATTAATTAGGATTCTCTTATGCATTTTTAATTTTATGTTTACTAACCCTAATTTTATGCCATAAGATTTGGTGAGCACTAGATTAGGATTTTAATTTCCTTTGCATATATCTTTTGAATATGAAAACATAGAACTTAGCTAGGGTTATTGCATGGTGTTCCTTGAATAGAGGCTTTGGAACCCTACCTAGTGATTTTATTGTGGTAAGAGATCCCTTCGTTAGGTTTAGTAAATTAATCTTGGTCATGACCGCAAATATCTAATGTATAAATAATCAGAAGTGTAAGACATATTTATCTTCTCTGAGCTAGGATTGATTAATAGATCAATTTAATTTCCATTTTCATACACTCTAGTGAATTCGAAATGAATCAAACCCTTTTAGGTTCTCTTTCTTGCCATCATTTTGTCTTCATATTATATATTTTTTCTATATTTTTAGTACTCTGTCAAACCAGTCGGTATAGTTTTAACATTTTGTGTACATATTTAACATATAGTCACTCCAAATTGACTTTGTTCTATCTATGTAGGTATTTACCAAATATAAGTTACTCAATTGATCAATCTAGCATAGTATTCTTTTTTAGCTCTAGATTCACATACATAGTCAAACTAGTCAAATATATCTATAATTCTCTTATTTTGGCAAATAGGTTTGTAAACA
Source organism: Torreya grandis (assembly GCA_037957365.1). Taxonomy (NCBI): domain Eukaryota; kingdom Viridiplantae; phylum Streptophyta; class Pinopsida; order Cupressales; family Taxaceae; genus Torreya; species Torreya grandis. Next base: position 6,122,040 of record JARHVA010000105.1, on the reverse strand, counting down.
TCATCAAACTAGTTGATTATATTCACAGCTTCTTCTTCAACATACAATTTCTATAAATTCATTGAGCTAGTCGACCATATTAGCAAAATTTTGAATCAACATTTGAGAATCACAACATAAAATTTTGAAATCTAAACATCTTCAAGCCAATCAAGGTTCATTTTTATATCTCTCTATCATTTTAGTTTTCTTATTTTAGTAATATTTTAAAATTTTTTATAGTCTATAAAAATGTATCCCTACAACCAATTGGGTCGACCTGTTCAACATAGTTGTGTAATTTATCTTCCATCTAGAAGACAATCAACTTGTTTGACTATGTTCTTATATATATTGCTTCTACAAAATAATATCAACCCAGTCAAATTTGTTCTACACTATTTGCATACAATTTTGTCTAAACTAAATTTGTACTCTTCTAAATCAAGGAATTAACCTCTATTTTCTAGTAATTAATTCACCTTTCCTTTTTAGTTGCTTGTATGCTTAGAGTAACAAACATAGATTACATAGGTGGTTTTTCAAATTACCATTTTAGTCACAAAATTTTTATCTTTTTCACACATGATCAAATCACTTTACATTTAAAACACTTTAAACATTTGTCTTACCAAGGTCTACTTACCTATATTTCATCACCAAGGAGGAAGCCAACTTGGTTTTCTAACCAAATATAAAGTCATGGTTAATGGTATATATTGGCAAAGCACTCAACACCCTTACCACTATGGGATTGTGAAGTGAGGGGCAAGTCCCCAATACCAAGCTAATACCATCACTAATAAATATACATTTCAACCTAAACATCTTTAAACCAACCTTATATTACTTTCTAGTTCCTCATTTTAGCTAACTTCCCTATCACATTAAAATTAAACTATATTATAACTTAATAACAATTATGATGACTAATTACTTAGCATTTACTTTCTAGTTGTTACTTTTTTTTTTATCATTATATATTGTATTGTAAAACTTGCATTAGCCAACATTGGTTTAAGGTTTGTGTTATGTGTTACAATTAGATTAGTCACATTCATCCAATTTCTTGGGTGATTAATTTCATTTTTCTTATAGTCTATCTTGAAAATTTTTCCTCTATTTCAGAACACTATCATTTTTGTCAATATGGTCTTTTACAAACTATTTAGCCTTTCTTCCTATAGTACATAGTCATCTTATTTGATTGTGTATCCTTATATTCCTATTCAACCTTGCCCAAGTAACACATAATTGACATGTTCAATTGTGTCTTCTTATTTCTTGGCTTGTTCCCTATTCAACAATACACTGTCAACCCATATGAATGTGTATTCTCTTTATCCTATTTAAATTTCATCCCTTTCAGCACATAGTTAACCAACTCAAGTATGTCCTCATATTTTCTTGTTCTATGAATTTTATTCACATATTCTATTGACCTAGTCTACTTTGTACCTATTGGATAACATTATTCTTTGTTTGGAAAACTTTATCCTTATTTTTCACTCTTGTTTCCTAATCTTAGATTATTTCACCAAACATCATTAAATAACCTATTAGAATCTTCTTGGATAAACTTAATCCATTTAGACACTATATGGGTTGCTCTTTTATTCTTCTCTTAACCTCCCAAGAGGATACTCACTCTTGGAATACTTCTTCTCTTACCTCATCTTTAGATTATAACATGGTTTAAATCACCCCACAAGAATAGATTGTTGGATCAAATTATTTTCATACTTATCAAGATAATTCCTATCTTCAAACATCTCACCATAATGTGGGGGTAATTGAAATAATTCTATATAATAACCCCATAAAGAATATACCACCTAAAAAATCTTTCTCTAATACCAATTTAGGGAATCCTCATATAAATGCCAACCCACAAATTGATACCACTTAGATTCTTGTACAGATAGTGCAACAAATAAACACAATGTAAACATATAACACCTCACAAATTTAAGTAATTAAAACATAATTTTCTCAACATGGTCAATCAACATGGAGATATAATTGGCAAATGGATGGTCCTTCTAATGGAATTTGATCTCCTCATTATTACACAAAAATTTGTCAAAGGACAAATCATTACTGAGCAAATCATAACAACTCCCATACCTGCTACCGACTACCTTCAATTTAGTCTCCTCAATGATAATATCCTCTATATTAAAGATCTTAATCAAGATATATCTCTCATAGATTAATTACATAATTTCACTACTGATCTTGAGGCAAGTAATCAAGAACATTCCTCTATCTTTCCCAATATTACTAAATCTAAAGTAGCCATCAAAGAACTTCTGAAAATCAACATCAATTTACATGAAGATACTTAAAACCTTCATTTTGATAGTGCTAAATCCATTCAAAGAGATGGGGTAGGTTTTATACTCACTATTTCTCTTGTTAAAATTATCCCTTTGGCATTTTTCCTTACATTTGATGTTACTAATAACATGGTAGAGTATGAAGCATTAATCCTAGACATGAGATTGATAATTGACTTAGACATTAAATATCTTCATGCATTAGGTGAATCTTAACTAATATGTTAACATGTTAATGGTGACTATCAATGAAAAAGTGAAAAACTTATTGCTTATCATCAAATAACCACTACCCTTCCCAAATAATTTGCTTCTTTTACCATCAAGCCCATCCCTAGAAATCAAAATTTTATCACTGATTCGCTTGTTTTTTTAGCATCTCTTTTTCATCTACACCAATTTCTTACTAATTCTACCTTTCTTATCCAAATAATAAAGTCCCCATCTTCCATTAAATCACAAGATTCACTTATATGTCATATTGAGGCTATCACCATTTGATAGAGCCCATGGTACAAAGACATCATTTAATTTATTGAGCATCAAACCTATCCTTCAAACATGGATTCTTGTTAAAAGACTCAAATTCAAAAAAAAAAAAATTTAAAATATGTCTTTCAATATAAAATCTTTATGATCAAGATGCTGAAGGTACCCTAATCCATTGTGTTATGAAAGAAGAGGTTCTTCCTCTCCTTGAATAGGCATATGGGAGCATTTGTGGTGGTCACTATAGTGAACATGATATAACATGCAAATGCTTACATATGGGTTACTTTTGGCCTACTCTTGAAAAAAATGCCATCGAGCTTGCTAAAAAATGTAGTAACTACCAACTTCATGATGATTTAATATATTCACCTATAGATAAGCTCCAAACTATGGAATATCTATGACCATTATTAATGTGGGGATTATATCTCATAGGCAAACTACTCAAATCATAGAATGGGCATGTTTTTTTCATCACAGCTACCAAGTATTTTACTAAATGGGTTGAAGCCATGCCTCCTGTCAATGTCACTAGAACCACTATTTATAAATTCATCTTCAATCAAATCATTTCTCATTTTATAATTCCCCATACTATCATTTATGATAATGATAGTAACTTCAAAAATAAATATGTGAAACAAATCTATGCTAAATTCAAAATCTCTCATAAAGTTTCCATGCCCTACCATCCAAAATGTAATGGCCAAGATAAGGCCAATAATAAAATTATCAATAAAATTCTCCAAAATATAATTTGTGAAATCCACATGGAATGGAATCTTCATCTATATCCCACTCTTTGGGCCTATCAAACTAGTATACACACTACCACTAGGGCAACACCATTTTTGCTAGTCTATGATTTTGAATCAGTTCTCCCATTAGAAGTTGAGATTACCTCTCTCTACACTATCTTCATGGTATCATACCTGATAAATAATTACATTAAGATTACCTACATGATCTTGATATTCTTGATGAACATTGTCTATCTGTTCTATAACATAATTTCCAATAAAAGGCTCAGATCGTGAAAAAACATAACAAAAGGGTTAAAGTCCATAATTTTAATGTTGGTGATCTTTATATTAATTACACTACACTCATGATAAAGAGGAAAAATATTCCTAAAAATGGTGGGTCCCTTATTTATTTAAATACATCTTTGGTCTTAGCACATATCACCTTCAAACTAATGAAGACCATATTTTTAAAGAGCCCACCAATGTGCAAATTTTAAAAAAGTATTTTACTTAGATATTTCCCTTATTATCATGATTATATATATATATATTATCCTTATAAAAATTTTATAAGTTACCTAAATGGGTCTCACCCTTTAAAATAGTTTATCTTTCCACAAACCTTAGTTCCTTCTTTTGGTCATTTGGTTCTCTTTTCTCATGAGTTGCATTGTAAAACCTTGAATAGGACCTAGTATTCTTCATGACTTTGTTTATTCTTAATATTTCATTACTTTCCCATGATTTTTTAATCTCTTAGGTTTTTATTTTATGAGTTGTATTTTAAGACCATGAATAGGACCAAGCCTTCCTCATAAATACCATATTTATCATTTATTTTTCACATGCTTTGTACACCCTCTGGGGTTTCTCTTTTATGAGTTATAGTGTAAGACCATGGATAAGACTAGGACTTCCTAATAAAATAACCATATTTAATTCAATGTTCCTTTTTTATAATGTGTTTGTAATGGTTACAAGTTTATGATCCATTATTCTCAACTTTATCTTTTATTTCTTTTGTAGATAAAATTAGCACAACAATAAAGTGTTAGCATGTTTTCCTATAGTTACTTCTTTCTTATGATAAGGAATCACACTTCCCTCTCATTGAATCCACTTTTGACCTTTGTCAAAAAAATTTCAATTTGAAGTGATTCAAAAAAATTTATGTTTAATTCCTCTTTATTTCCTCCCCTTTCATTCCACTCTGGCTAAACTAGGGTCAAAGTTAAGATAACACTTTTATTTCACCTAAATTAACAAGACTCTTAGACACCATGCTCTCTAATTTATCTTTCTTAACAACCAAGTCCAAAGTCTTCAAATGATAGTCATATTTAACACCCATGTTTGGTTCTATGAATCTACATGGAGGAGGAATAGAAAAAGCTTTTAAAAATTTAAAATCTAAATCATATGAAACAAAAATCAATGATACAAAAGGTAACATCGAATGTCAAAACTCAAAATCACATCAAAAGACATGATTAATAACAATTATCCTATTTATAATCAAATATCAAACTCCACCATTAGCCTCATGATAAAGTCAAGGTCCATTAAGGTGTAGTAATCTAGTATATTATAATAGGAGAATTCAAAAAATTATATGGTGTTACCTACTTTCTCACGCAAGTACCCAATATTCATAGTATACTGATGGATCTGTAAAGGGTCTTGAGGAATGGGGAATATGTGGTGGGAAGGTAGGTCCATTTTAATTTACATGTATATAATCTTCATGAGATGATATCCATACTTCATTTGTTGACCTAAGATTTGTGTCGCTAGAGGTTATTTAAAGTTCTTAATGTTGAATGTCCTCTTATTTTGACAGACCTAATTTGAGTGTCTTGACTTTTATAAATAGTTTCTCTACATTTATTTTTCTTTCATTTTTCATTCACCCATTTCATTTCCACCTTGACAAGAAAGTGTGATTGTAAATCTATTTTCCCATTTCTTATATATTTTTTCTTATTCATATCTTCAAAACATGATAGCACTAATTTATTTCAACTTTCTCTATTATTATAACAAAATAATATGTTTGAGTGATTAGGGAGTACTATCTTTGTACCATGGCTTTACAATTCTAGAAATTGCCTTTGGTTTTTTACCATTTTAAATTATTGTACCTTATTTTTTTTTGAACACCTGAGTCCATTTATATTTTTAGTGCTTTTTCCATTGTTAAGTGAGGTTTTCTTGTTACTTCTCACTTACCAATGTTTTTTTCCCTTTCTTGCATCACTTTTTCCATTGATGATTGAGTAAGGATTGTAACTACTCACTCATCAATGTTGTTTTCCCATTTACTTGTCCATATTTGTTTAAGTAAGGATTGTTACTAATTTCACATTGATGTTTGATTATCATTTTTTGACATGTATCCTTTGTTTTAATTGATGATTTTTCCTTTCTTACTTAAGGTTTACTTGTTTAAGTTATTTGGTCTTTAGTGGCCTTGGCTATTTAGTTACCTGATTTAATCTAAATCTTGACTTGGTCATTTAGTCCTAAATTAACATTTGTCACCCTAGCTTACCAAATTTCAAAGTAAATATCATCTACACCATGTTATTTATCTTGGCTTTCTTGTGTTTGTTTGTTCTTTATGTTTAGTTTTGTATCCTTGGGTGTATCTAAAGTAGTCTCTACATTTTCCATGATCAAAACTACAAAAACAATAGATAACCATACAATGATAAAGTTAAGTCAAGGTACATATACATTACTTTTATTTCTAGTTATTTACCTTTTAATCATTTATTTTTAGTTATTTTATGCTTTAAATTACTACAATTTAATCAGCTTCAACATTGTGTGTTGTTATGTTCTCTTCTTAAAGCACTATCCCCTATTACACTTGAGTGATACATGATGATATTTGAGTGGGGCATGTGTACACATAATATTTTAAAATTTTTATCAATTAATTATGCTTTCTCTCTTGTAGAAACTCATGGAGCCTTAATCTCTCTATGTGCATGTTATAAAGGATGCACTTGAAAAGTGGTGGGTAGGCCATTGGTGCTTCATAGGATTGTTGTCCCCTATACCACCACTTAATACCAATATAGAATTATCCTAAAAACTTACCTAAGCCTTATTTACTCTCTTTCACCCTCTTCCAACCATTTTATGCCTTCATTAGCCCTTCTCTAAGACTAAAATCCTTTTTAACAGTTTACGTTACATTTTCAAACCCATCAACCCTGTACTCTAATTGATAAAAATCATTTAGGTTATAGTTCGACCCCTAGCCAACCTAAAACAAAACCTAATTTATTTTTATCAATAATGATATAGATCCTTTTGGTTAACCCTGTCGACAAAACTTTTAAAAATGTTTAGAGTTAGATTCGACTATATATACACATTCATTTCACCATTTCTTAGAGACAACAAGAGTTGATTATTCATTTATGCTTCTTTACAATCTAATATTCCACCAATATCTTAGGATATACACTTTGAAAATAATATTATCTTGTGGAAAATTCTTGGATTCTTTATCCTTTTTTAGTGATCCTTACAAACCATAACACCCTCTTGTGAAGCACCTTTCTCCAAGGGAGATATTGAGTCTCGATAGGTTCATATTCAAGGTAAGTGTCTCTAAATTTATTCCTCTATTTTAGTATATATAAGTAACATAATTAATGGATTTTTAATATATTACTCTCTCTCCATGAATTAGGGTTTTACCTATACATAGCTTAATTAGAATTCTCTTATGCATGTTTACTTTTATGTTTACTAACCCCCATTTTGTACCACAAGATTTGGTGAACACTAGATTAGGATTTTAATTTAGTTTGAATTTTTATTTTGAATATGAAAACATAAGAATTAGCTATGGTTATTGCATGGTGTTCCTTGACTAGAGGCTTTGGAACCCTTTCTAATGATGTTATTGTGATAAGAGATCCCTTGGATAGGTCTAGCCAATCCATCTTGGTCATGACCCTGAATATCTAATGTATCAAAAATTATAAGTGTAATTAAGATTTATCTTATATGATATATGATTGATTAATAAATCAATTTCATTTCCCTTTACATATACTAACCATGTGAAGGTAAAAGCTCATCTGGTACCACTAACCTACATTAAAATTGTTAGTAAAAAAATTAAACAAAAATAAACACAATGATAAAATAATTGAAAATTAAAATATATTAAATAAAATAAGTTAACTATATTAATTTTAAATGCAAGATAAACTTACCAATTTAATCTAATGTACCTTCAACATCAACTCTATTTGTAAGTGTTTCAATAATCACTTCATGGTCAAATTCATACATTATCCATTAAATTATATTGTGAGGTTTTCCATGATATTTTATCATTTGAATATTTGTATCAATAACCATATATGAATAATGAAGCACCACTCTATGTGTTTCAAAGTACTCAAATAACATTTTTTTTATGATAGTACCTATGAAACTAGGTTCTTATAACCACTATGGATATAGTGGGATAAATTAGCCCTTATCCATTCATGACATTTATGGATAATTTTGTTTTAGCCTATACACAATTACATAAGTAATTGTCTATTCCTTTATCATTGTCCTCAGGTGCAATGAATGCAAAAATATGCCCTACATTTAAAGTATAATTAAATTGTAAACACATAAAAAAATATAAAGACATCACTACTCGAACTAAGGTTGCACATTTAAATTAAGAATAAATTATACCTGGTTTCACAAGATTTGATATGTGGTTAAAGTCAACTGATGATTCCATTTCATGATCCATAAAATTTTGGAGTGAATGGATACTCTCTATAGGTGATATGGGTCTACAATACCATTCACCAACTCATTATTTGTACTCATATTTATTCCAATTATATTTTATACATGAAAAACAAAAACATGCCATATCCCTAGTATAAATAATCCATGAACTTGAATTTGAGATTTGAATGGAATAGAAAACAATCTATCTAGGTATTATATTGCAATCTTCATACATTGCCTTGTGTTGTTCCTCCATTAACTAAAAGAATCTTGACACATGAGAATATTTATTTGATCCATGACAAATGTTTCATTACACCAAGTCACAATAATTGTAGCATAGATAAAATTATCACCATCATTATGTTTTCCTTACTCTTATTAAGGGCTCTTTTAACACATCAACTGCACCATCATGTTTCCATTTTACATGCCCAACCTCAAAGAAGCTCCAAAAATATTGAACACCATTTTTCTTATGCATTCTACTTAACCTTTAAAATATTCAAGAATTATTAAACTTCCATACACAATTGTTTGACCAAATATAGTGTGTATCGAACATGATTTTTATTGAATTCATAGTTATATAAAATATCTCAAAAAATCTTAGACAAACTCTAGAGAATACAATCTATCATCACTCATATAAAAGTGGTACTCCCTCATAATAATTATGTTATCATCTATGTTATTAGGTGTATGTTTGAATTCAATATGAATGAAAGTTATAACTTTAATTGAATTATAGTATTTGGATTGAACCTCATTCTATGGTTGTAGTGTGTAGTTCTCAGCAAAGTCCACAACTGAAATAATGGTGCCAATTGGGAAGTTGTCCTTTCATATCTTGAATTGATTATCTAGTTAGTGTGTCTTGATTATTGTTAGATAATATTCTTCTTGAATTCAAACATGAAATTAGATACAAAAACTTTGGTCATAACCAACTCACATCTTGATGATTTTTTTCCATATTTTAATACACACTTTATAGATTTTTACTTCTTGTAATAAATTAGTTGCTTTCTAAATTCATGTGAATTTTTTTCATGTATACAACTCATGATATTTGAAAAACCACCATAACTATTAAAATTTCCATCTAAACATTGTTTATTTAAAAAAACTGTCCCTCGGGTCTTTAACATTAAAGACTTTTGATTAATTCTCTTGATATCTTAGGTGGGGAAGACATCGTATATTCCTACAACATTTCA